>OX123188.2:14622650-16021400 GCA_944739405.2 Euclidia mi | reverse complement strand
ATCATTTATATAACTTTGGTAATATGAAGAAGAAAGTACCTATGCTGTTATTTTTCGCAAATACAACGGACGCCATTTTTTTTTTTTTACGAGGTGGATAATCCCTTCGGATCTCTGACTCTTGGGGGAAACAAGAGCTGGAGTATGTGGTGTTTTCACTAAAAGCCACCTCGACTTCCGCCATGTACCCGTGTGTTGGAGGGTGGGGCATCACCAAAGCACTCGTCGCCACCCTCCGACGGGTATTGGCCCGCCAGATGGTCAGGCGGGCCCCGAACAAAACCCCCTTGGCGACGGATTAAGGTGTTGGACTCCGCCGCCACAACGCCCAGCGGCCGCAGAGGATAGGGAGGATGGCAACGCAACACCGCATCTCCTCTTCCTCTGCGGCCCCACCGCGACGCATCGAATGGTGAAATGAAATGAAATGAATCCCCATTTGGTCGCGGGAGATAGGGCGCGCGGCAACGCAACACCGACACGCCTCTCCTCCCGCGACCGCACCCGACTGCGAGGGACAGACAGAACTGTCCCCCGCACGTGCCCGCACCCGCACCGTTGGACGCATCCTGCGCAGGCCCCTCCAAGCCCACGCGGAGCGTCCCCTCCTGGATCCTTCTTAGCTTCACCGCGGGTGACCAATCCACGGTTACTGAGCCCCCCCACCACGACAAGGTGGAGATCCCACGGGGGGGAAATACAACGGACGCCTGAATTATGAACGATTTGAAAACTAATGGTTATTAGAACAAGACTTCATTCAATGAACACTTATTATATTATCTACAATATTAAGTTCTTAATAGCATAGTACTTTGATCCAAGTTGTAAGTTCTTATCAAAAAATACTTGACAACTACATAAACTTAAAGCCACTCCATTTTAGGAAGTTTTTAGGCTTTACTCCAACAGTGAGTTATGTAATCATTAATTGCTTTTTTGGTTATTTTATTAAGCACTTCTATGTATCAGAAACTTCGAAAGATTACGGCTTAGAAAATTCAATACAAATTTTTCAAGTCGTTAGTGTATTAATAATTAATTTGTCTTATCCGCTTACGAAAGATACTACGAAAAAACGCTTTCTCGAGCCAAAAATAGTCCAAGCACAACAACTGTTATTCTTAGCCAAACCACTGCCACCAGTAAACACATACGTACAGTAATTAACACAATTTAATCACTCAATGAACCGCTTGCTTACTAGAAGGGGTACAGCAGTTTAAAATTCGCACTAAGCCTACACCAGTCGGATTCAGGCTTATGGCTAAGCCTGGATGCCGATCTACAGGCTTACTTGAAGCCTCGCCTCGCAATCGACGGCATTAAGTGTATCTTTATTTGTTCGAGGCTCTATTTGCTTCTGAAGTTATTGTGGACTGTGTTTTAGAGCTATTTTATTGTTGACTTTTTGGACGCGATTAATGCTCGGTGCTTTTTGCAAGTTACTTTATAACTTATGTTTTGAGTCGAAAAAATCTGTTTATTTTTTTATCGTATACTAGCTGACCCGGCGAACTACGTATCGCCTTTTTAAAGTACCTTTCTTAAGACGGCAGATGAGTAATCAAAGATGGTGGATGGGAAATTTCAATAAAATAATATATTGATTTTCCGTCTGCCATATTTGATCACGAAACAGATGTTATATACGAATGCCACATCCGTTATAACAGCGGAGCCGATACTCATATTGATTTAATAGAATTTTCCCATCCGCCACCTTTGATTTTCCATCCGCCATCTTCGATTGCCCATTTGCCATCTTTGATCACGAAATATATGTTGTATTTGCATTCCTCATAGCTTAAAACATCGGAGAGGATACCCATATTGACTTTAAATATTTTTTCATCCGCCATCTTTGATCACGAAATAGATGGTGTATTTGGATTCGCCATCCCTTAAAACATCGGAGACGATAACCATATTGATTTTTTAAAACTTTCCCATCCGCAATCTTTGATTTCCCATCCGCCATCTTTGATCACGAAATAGATGTCAGATTTGGATTCCCCATCCCTTTAAATATTGGAGACGATACCCATATTGATTTAAAAAAAAATCCCATCCGCCATCTTTGATCACGAAATAGATGGTATTTTTGAATTCCCCATTCCTTAAAATATCGGACACGAAACCCATATAGACTTTAAAAAGAAATCCCGTCCGCCATCTTTGATTTCCTATCCGCCATCTTTGATCACGAAATAGATGTTGTATTTGGATTCACCATCCCTTAAATCATCGGAGACGATAACCATATTGATTTTTTAAAACTTTCCCATCCGCAATCTTTGATTTCCCATCCGCCATCTTTGATCACGAAATAGATGTCAGATTTGGATTCCCCATCCCTTTAAATATTGGAGACGATACCCATATTGATTTAAAAAAAAATCCTATCCGCCATCTTTGATCACGAAATAGATGTCAGATTTGGATTCCCCATCCCTTTAAATATTGGAAACGATACCCATATTGATTTTAAAAAAAATCCTATCCGCCATCTTTGATCACGAAATAGATGGTATTTTTGAATTCCCCATTCCTTAAAATATCGGACACGAAACCCATATCGACGAAATAAAAAAAATCAATATGGGTATCGTCTCCGATGTTTAAAGGGATGGAGAATCCAAATACAACATCTATTTCGTGATTCAAGATGGCGGATGTGAAATAAAAGATGACGGATGGGAAAAAATTTAAAAATCAATATGCGTATCGTCTCTGATGATTTAAGGGATGGTGAATCCAAATACAACATCTATTTCGTGATCAAAGATGGCGGATAGGAAATCAAAGATGGCGGACGGGATTTCTTTTTAAAGTCGATATGGGTTTCGTGTCCGATATTTTAAGGAATGGGGAATTCAAAAATACCATCTATTTCGTGATCAAAGATGGCGGATAGGATTTTTTTTTAAATCAATATGGGTATCGTTTCCAATATTTAAAGGGATGGGGAATCCAAATCTGACATCTATTTCGTGATCAAAGATGGTGGATAGAATTTTTTTTTAAATCAATATGGGTATCGTCTCCAATATTTAAAGGGATGGGGAATCCAAATCTGACATCTATTTCGTGATCAAAGATGGCGGATGGGAAATCAAAGATTGCGGATGGGAAAGTTTTAAAAAATCAATATGGTTATCGTCTCCGATGATTTAAGGGATGGTGAATCCAAATACAACATCTATTTCGTGATCAAAGATGGCGGATAGGAAATCAAAGATGGCGGACGGGATTTCTTTTTAAAGTCGATATGGGTTTCGTGTCCGATATTTTAAGGAATGGGGAATTCAAAAATACCATCTATTTCGTGATCAAAGATGGCGGATGGGATTTTTTTTTAAATCAATATGGGTATCGTCTCCAATATTTAAAGGGATGGGGAATCCAAATCTGACATCTATTTCGTGATCAAAGATGGCGGATGGGAAATCAAAGATTGCGGATGGGAAAGTTTTAAAAAATCAATATGGTTATCGTCTCCGATGTTTTAAGGGATGGCGAATCCAAATACACCATCTATTTCGTGATCAAAGATGGCGGATGAAAAAATATTTAAAGTCAATATGGGTATCCTCTCCGATGTTTTAAGCTATGAGGAATGCAAATACAACATATATTTCGTGATCAAAGATGGCAAATGGGCAATCGAAGATGGCGGATGGAAAATCAAAGGTGGCGGATGGGAAAATTCTATTAAATAAATATGAGTATCGGCTCCGCCGTTATAACGGATGTGGCATTCGTATATAACATCTGTTTCGTGATCAAATATGGCAGACGGAAAATCAATATATTATTTTATTGAAATTTCCCATCCACCATCTTTGATTACTCATCTGCCGTCTTAAGAAAGGTACTTTAAAAAGGCGATACGTAGTTCGCCGGGTCAGCTGTGAGAATCTTGAGTTAACAGATAATTGTGACTGTCAATTAATTATAGACAAATAATTTGCAATAAAATAAAATTGCGACTATAATTAAAGATCTAAGCTATCCTATCTCTCAAGTTGGACCAGACTGCTCACGGTGTGCCAATTTAATTTAAAATCGGTTAAGTAGTTTAGGAATCCATCGCGAACAAACATCGTGACAGGAGATTTATATATATTAAGATATTGCCCATACTTTAAAGTAAAGTATAGGCAATATATACGATCTAAAAGTAAAAAAGAAAACAGCCAGTTTTATCCATCCAAACATTCATAATACTACTTAATATAGTTTTATTATTTTTAGCTTTGTTCTTCAATTTCTTTAAACATATTTTTTTTTTTTTATTATTATGGAAGTATCCACTTGATAGTGGATACTGCCATAATACTTAACATTTTTGTAACCTCCGCGAAAACTTAGCGACTAAAAAGAATGGAATTTGTTCTTAGATGTACTTTTCGCAGACCTACTATCGACATTCATAAGTGTTACCTATTTTGAATTACAATATGACAAGTAATAGCTGAAATATCTTTAATACCGTATAAATTCAACTTTATGTGTGTGGAGATAATTATTAGGCTGAAGAGTGGCGTGTACTATTTCTACAGCAACAACCAACTCCGAAGCGGGTGCAGCCGAGAGCGATGGCTAGTAAACATGAAATAGCCTGCAGCAACTTGGGGTTTCACATTTTATTTGTAGCTTGCCTTTCACAAAAGACAACCTATGTTAGAAGTGCAAGTGAAAAAGATGATGTTAAAAGATAATAGTCCCCTCTATGTAAACAACACCTTTTTAAGGCTGTGGGAAGTTCTCTTACTGTTGGACAATACAAATCAATATCGTTTTACTTTCCATGCTATGGTCTAAATTATAGTGTAGAGGCACGAACAACTTTTTAATTGGAGTGAATAAGAATGGAAAATACAAAATCTTTTTTTTGTTAATATGTTTTCAGTGTTGTCATGCAAGGAAGTGACGATATAATTATATTAGGTGAAAATTAAGTGTCCATAGAGGGGTGTTAGTACCTACTCTTATGTATGGTAGTGATAGTTGGGTATGGCAGAAGAGTCATGAAAGTAGAATAAATGCTGTAGAAATGAGAGCACTGCGAAGTATGTGTGGTGTTTCTTTGACTGACAGAATAAAGAATTGTGTGATAAGAGAGTGTTGTGGGGTAAAAGAAGATGCAGTAACAAGCATCGAGAAAGGTATGCTAAGATGGTTTGGACACGTGGAGAGGATGGATGACGAAAGACTGACCAAGCAAACATATAAGGCAAGTGTGGAAGGGACAGGACGAAGGGGAAGACCTAGACGGACGTTCTCTGACCAGATTGGAGACATCCTAAAAACAGGACTGGTTAGAAGCACCCTGAACAGAAGAGCATGCATGAGGAATCTGATGGGAGTGAATGAAGCAAGAGAAATATGTCAAAATCGTTGCAAATGGCGCTCCGTAGTCTCTGCCTACCCCTCCGGGAAACAGGCGTGAGTCTATGTATGTATGTGAAAATTATGCATGTCAGGAATGGATTGTTTATTTGATATTCGTTTTATGGATTGTTTTTTTGATAATTGTTAATTATCGCTTGTCCTTTGCCTGGGAGAACACGTAAAGCGTCGGTCTCGAATGTCTTTAAGATCTTTGGCAATTATTTTAGGGAATCAGTAAACTTTAATACATAGGTCTCGCCATGGAATATAGCTATCCCACTAGATAGCGGATAACAGTCAGCAGTTGCTCTGTGGTAAATTAATATTTGTCACATTTGGTTAGAGTAGATAGTGAACCCAGTTTCTAAGGCGAAAGTCTGGTGCACAGCAGTCGCTCCGTAGAAAAGCTAATATTCTGTCAAATTTGGCTAGACTAGAAAGCGGAGCGAGATAATTCTAGACCGATTATGGTAATTGTTACTATTCGACTAGTCTATACCGTAACATCGAAAACGTAGCCCCAGAAAAATACCCATCCTACGACACTCTAAGACATCTGATTAGGTATGTACTTAGACCTAATATGAACTACAATGCTGATATAACACAGGTCAATAATATGTATGTATTAAATATTACGTGTACTTAATTGGTATGAAATATTACGTGTACGAGCAATAAGGCATGAATTGGCTTATGGATGCTATGTATAGAATCAATATAGTAATATGGGATCATGAATTAATATCTCGAGTGGTATGTTGGCTTAGTGGTTGACTGGTGAATTGGAGGTCGGGATTCGATTCCCACCCAAGTCTTCGTGTGATGAGTGCTATATTTTTTCTACGATTCGGTATAATTTATGCATTCGGGAGTGCAAACAACTGCCACGCCGAAAGTTACAGTCGAAAAGTTGTGCCCGTGAACTCGCACACAGAGTCCCGAACGGTATCTGCCTGTCAATTCATAATAAACTAGAAAAGTACTGAGTGGATTTTCAAAAGGTTCTCAGTAGTGGACGGAGTGATTCATGAGGTAGGTGCATGAATATACTTTGTAGCGGAACATAGTTATGTGGATGGTTAAGTCATCGGAGTCAGCTAGTTTGTAATACAATTTTATTGCTTTAACCCTTATGCCCTTGAAGGAGCAGACTAAGACATCCCTGCACATCTGCAAAGTTATTCAAAATTATCAAACACAATACTTTGTTCAAGCCTTTAGGACACAATTACAAAATATATCCTTGAGACAGACTGTTTTACAATCAATAAGAAAATAAACACGTCAGTCCACCCGAAAACATTCAAGAAAACATAACCAATGAATAGAGAGTAAAAGCAAAATTATATTAAGACTCCAATTAACAATTCAAACAAAATATTAACAAGTATTTAACTTTCTTAATTTTCTCACTTTGCCCATAAAAAGTGAATTAACAAAATTGAACACAACTTTGAAACTATTTAATTTGAAGTAAGTAGGTTTAACCGTCTGGCCATGATTTTAGCGATGAACGACACCCGATGAACGATACACAACATGCGTCAAAATACGCGACAGACAATACAATGACTTTTGCGTAGTGGTTTTGGCGTTTGCTTCGCCACTTTCCCACATGAGACAACTCTTTGTGTGATTGACAAATTGTTGTTTCGAGTCTGGGTGCTTCTTGTGTCCGTTACTTAAATGTTCCCTGCGTCCGTTAACCCCTGTTGTACACTACGGCCGACGAATCATGACGGGACTGAAGCTAGTCTTTGCGAATTACCGCGCACGTATACTCGTGTAGAAAACTGTTATTGCCAGACTTTATATAATTTACTAGCTGACCCGGCGAACTACGTATCGCCTTTTTAAAGTACCTTTCTTAAGACGGCAGATGAGTAATCAAAGATGGTGGATGGGAAATTTCAATAAAATAATATATTGATTTTCCGTCTGCCATATTTGATCACGAAACAGATGTTATATACGAATGCCACATCCGTTATAACAGCGGAGCCGATACTCATATTGATTTAATAGAATTTTCCCATCCGCCACCTTTGATTTTCCATCCGCCATCTTCGATTGCCCATTTGCCATCTTTGATCACGAAATATATGTTGTATTTGCATTCCTCATAGCTTAAAACATCGGAGAGGATACCCATATTGACTTTAAATATTTTTTCATCCGCCATCTTTGATCACGAAATAGATGGTGTATTTGGATTCGCCATCCCTTAAAACATCGGAGACGATAACCATATTGATTTTTTAAAACTTTCCCATCCGCAATCTTTGATTTCCCATCCGCCATCTTTGATCACGAAATAGATGTCAGATTTGGATTCCCCATCCCTTTAAATATTGGAGACGATACCCATATTGATTTAAAAAAAAATCCCATCCGCCATCTTTGATCACGAAATAGATGGTATTTTTGAATTCCCCATTCCTTAAAATATCGGACACGAAACCCATATAGACTTTAAAAAGAAATCCCGTCCGCCATCTTTGATTTCCTATCCGCCATCTTTGATCACGAAATAGATGTTGTATTTGGATTCACCATCCCTTAAATCATCGGAGACGATAACCATATTGATTTTTTAAAACTTTCCCATCCGCAATCTTTGATTTCCCATCCGCCATCTTTGATCACGAAATAGATGTCAGATTTGGATTCCCCATCCCTTTAAATATTGGAGACGATACCCATATTGATTTAAAAAAAAATCCTATCCGCCATCTTTGATCACGAAATAGATGTCAGATTTGGATTCCCCATCCCTTTAAATATTGGAAACGATACCCATATTGATTTTAAAAAAAATCCTATCCGCCATCTTTGATCACGAAATAGATGGTATTTTTGAATTCCCCATTCCTTAAAATATCGGACACGAAACCCATATCGACGAAATAAAAAAAATCAATATGGGTATCGTCTCCGATGTTTAAAGGGATGGAGAATCCAAATACAACATCTATTTCGTGATTCAAGATGGCGGATGTGAAATAAAAGATGACGGATGGGAAAAAATTTAAAAATCAATATGCGTATCGTCTCTGATGATTTAAGGGATGGTGAATCCAAATACAACATCTATTTCGTGATCAAAGATGGCGGATAGGAAATCAAAGATGGCGGACGGGATTTCTTTTTAAAGTCGATATGGGTTTCGTGTCCGATATTTTAAGGAATGGGGAATTCAAAAATACCATCTATTTCGTGATCAAAGATGGCGGATAGGATTTTTTTTTAAATCAATATGGGTATCGTTTCCAATATTTAAAGGGATGGGGAATCCAAATCTGACATCTATTTCGTGATCAAAGATGGTGGATAGAATTTTTTTTTAAATCAATATGGGTATCGTCTCCAATATTTAAAGGGATGGGGAATCCAAATCTGACATCTATTTCGTGATCAAAGATGGCGGATGGGAAATCAAAGATTGCGGATGGGAAAGTTTTAAAAAATCAATATGGTTATCGTCTCCGATGATTTAAGGGATGGTGAATCCAAATACAACATCTATTTCGTGATCAAAGATGGCGGATAGGAAATCAAAGATGGCGGACGGGATTTCTTTTTAAAGTCGATATGGGTTTCGTGTCCGATATTTTAAGGAATGGGGAATTCAAAAATACCATCTATTTCGTGATCAAAGATGGCGGATGGGATTTTTTTTTAAATCAATATGGGTATCGTCTCCAATATTTAAAGGGATGGGGAATCCAAATCTGACATCTATTTCGTGATCAAAGATGGCGGATGGGAAATCAAAGATTGCGGATGGGAAAGTTTTAAAAAATCAATATGGTTATCGTCTCCGATGTTTTAAGGGATGGCGAATCCAAATACACCATCTATTTCGTGATCAAAGATGGCGGATGAAAAAATATTTAAAGTCAATATGGGTATCCTCTCCGATGTTTTAAGCTATGAGGAATGCAAATACAACATATATTTCGTGATCAAAGATGGCAAATGGGCAATCGAAGATGGCGGATGGAAAATCAAAGGTGGCGGATGGGAAAATTCTATTAAATAAATATGAGTATCGGCTCCGCCGTTATAACGGATGTGGCATTCGTATATAACATCTGTTTCGTGATCAAATATGGCAGACGGAAAATCAATATATTATTTTATTGAAATTTCCCATCCACCATCTTTGATTACTCATCTGCCGTCTTAAGAAAGGTACTTTAAAAAGGCGATACGTAGTTCGCCGGGTCAGCTGTGAGAATCTTGAGTTAACAGATAATTGTGACTGTCAATTAATTATAGACAAATAATTTGCAATAAAATAAAATTGCGACTATAATTAAAGATCTAAGCTATCCTATCTCTCAAGTTGGACCAGACTGCTCACGGTGTGCCAATTTAATTTAAAATCGGTTAAGTAGTTTAGGAATCCATCGCGAACAAACATCGTGACAGGAGATTTATATATATTAAGATATACAACTAGTATTATTTTATAATGAATGCACCTCACCTGACAATAGTGGCAGATATTTTAACCGGAACATACACAATATTAAACTAAGATCTACAAACTGTACTGGATACGATGGTGTATCAACTAGGATACTGAAAACCGTGTCTAATAAAATATCAAATGAAATGAGCCACATAATTTTCGGTATTATGCAGGGAGAAGTTCCCACGGAATTAAAAAGGACCATAATAAAACGGCTCTTTAAGAAACATGATAAACATAGTATGACTCGGTACCGACCTATAGCATAAATAACATTGATTCCAGTCATATCAAAAATATTTTAGAAGGTTATCCATAAGCCTGTTGAACAATCGGAAACAAAAGAAACATACCTGAATGCTGCAGTACTTTTTTTTTGAAAATTGCATTGATAAACAAAGATCGAACGGATTTTGCTTTAGGTAGAAAAACTAAAATAAGTAGTGAATATAATAATATGCATTTAATCTGTATTTTATTTATTTCTTGAGAGAATAACATGTAAAGAGTTTCATTACTGACGCTTGCTATAAAAATTCAAATGCATTTAAATTGAGGTGTAGAATTGATTTTTTTGAGTTATTTATAATTTATGGAACTGGAGACTAATTCTTTGCTGAATCTATAATTATACTCAGTTCTATTTTATTTAGAAACATAAACATTGAGGTCATACTAAGTAAAGTTTGAATACAAAATTACGACTACGAAACGGCTGAAAATAAGTCACGATGTGAAATTAAACAGGTTTCGCTAAGCTTAATTTTAATGTGTTTAAATTCAAGTATCTGCTATTGGATAGCCATTTTCAATAAGACAAAATTGATTCAAAACGATGAGCTTTTTTTCCTGAAATAATAGTTTAATAAAAACACTTACCTGTCGCTTATACTGGCCGGCAATATACTATTAATATAAATAGCATTACACGTCCCACTGCTGCCAACCCTTTGGTACGTGTCTGAACCAGAACTGTACACATCTTCAGGACATCTCTGGTTAGTTAAGAACAATCCTAAGTCCTCAGTGCATGGCCACTCAATTTCAATAAGCAACGGTCCAGTAGCTAGCTTGACTGACTCCATGATGGATACGTCGTATTCTATCGTTAGGCTGGTCACTTGAGGACAGTTCTGCAGTATGGAGTGGACTTCTGATAACGTTTTGTTGGTTAGGGATACCTGTAAAAGAAATAAGAGCGTTTAATACAAGCATCTCTTTACAAATCTATAGAAATATCTGATCACTCTTTTATTTTTCTATGCATGATTTTCAATATATCTGTTTTCAGTTGCATTGATCTCTTGCAATTATTCAGTATTCATCGTCATTATTGACTTTTTATTATGCCGACTATATCTGAATTAAACGCTGCAAGAACAAAGGCGATACAATTCGAATCGGGAACATATTTCGTTTTCATTAACAGTCAATGTGATTTTTTTGCGAAACGCAATAAGTGTTCAGGTAAATAATTTACAGTTGGCACTGTACATGTTTACGCTTGTTCGATCAAAAAGTGGTATGAACCTCCGTAGGGAAGACGTGTGTCGCACAGCTGTCGCATGATATTGACTCGAGAACTTTTGTGTGAAAAAATATGACGGCCCTCGCCTGTTAAGTCACCCAAGGCTGCCATCATGCGATAGTAGTCATCAAGAGTGTAAGTTGAAGCCCTGTTATTATTATCTGAATATATTTATAGGCATCTTCAAACCTGTTAAACTTCAAAGAATTAAGACATTTAATTGACGATCCCTTTTGCAACGTTATATTTTTAGCAAAGGGTCTAAAATAGAGTAAATTAAAACGTCAATCACATTTTACAAAGTTCACGTCCAAGTCATCTTGTCTTAAATATTGTAACAGTGATAATTTAAAGCAGTAAGCTGTAGAAACTTTAGATAAAATTCCTAATTTTGTATTTAATTTCTGACGTTACTAGCAGCTGATTAGAAAATCAGCGGCTGTTAGCTCAATCAAGTCTTCAGTATTAATTTTATCTTCTGAAGATAATATAGAATAGAGAACATTTTTAACAATGTCATCAGAAGATCAAAATAATCTGAGCAGTTGCACTTCAAACAGTAAATGAATGAGACAGGTGATTAGCGTCGCACACGAGCCACACGCAATATTTCGCGTTTGACTCGTGTGCGGCCACAGACACTAGAGTGTCTAGTCAGTTCTTATATTACACAAACGTCACCACTCGCCACTTGTAAGTAATCCACCTCCCCTCTCTCGTTTCTTATTATATTATAATTAATCTTTTGTTATTTGCTTTATGCTTACGACGTTTTATTATCAGCTGCAGTGCTTCTTTATTTTATAAGATCTTTATATTATACTGAGACAAATATGCAATACTGCAAAGCAGTGCGTTAATATAGTAGCAGCCATAGCTATTGCACGCATCATAATGCTTTTATGTTGTTTCTAGCTAACAACAAGTTTTATTCGGGAGCGTTTCATCATTTAATTTCAAGCTGTTTTTCTTTTAAAATATACACATAATTATTATTTTTTTACTTACAAGGTCAACTTTCAAGAGCGTTTCATCATTTAATTTGTAGCTATTTGTAGATTAAAAAATACAAAAAAATTATTAGACCTTATGGAGAGGATTATCTTTTTGATCTCGGCCGGAGACTCTGGAGAAAATAAAAAAGATTCTATTTTGGGTTGAGGTAATCCGGCTAAGTAGCTGATAGTGAGACTCGTAGTTTGGTGATCCAGCAAATCAGTAGAGGTGAAATGTTTGTTGATATCATCCAAACAAAGAGTCCCATGATAGTCAACACGCCGCTGTTTACCAATACCTAGTGTTTCAAGGAACTTCCAGATATTGGCAGCTGATGAAGAGCTGATATTATCGAGAATATGTCGGCGTTTAGCGTCGCGTACCATCTGATTACACCGATTCCTTGCAGACTTAAAAAGCGCCCAATTTTCCTCACTACGGTCCTTTTTGTATATACGGTATGCTCGGTTTCTACGGCGCATAGCCATCCGAACACCCGTAGTAATCCAGGGTGCTAGAGGGCGCCTTATCTTCACCCGTCTTACTGGAGCATGTACATCGTAGAGACCGCAAACTGCATCATTGAAGAGGTTAACCTTTTCGTCCACCGTTGAGGCAGGTAACATGCTGTCCCAGTTCAACCCAGAAGCGTCCTCACTGAGTTTATTTACATCGATACCACCAAAACAACGCCTGTGCAGAACTTTGGGAGGGGACTTAGGAGGTTTTAGACGGTATGCAAGGAAGATGAGGTCATGACGGGAAAATCCAGGTGCAGAAAGTTGGCCATGGGATGTGACTAAGGAAGGATCAGAGGTGAGGATTAAGTCAAGCCAGGTGTCCTCGCCATTGACATTGTGGTGAGTTGCTTGCAAAGGTAGTATGTGGAGGCTGGCTGACTGAACGACGTCGAGTAATATGCGGGAACGACTGGAATGTTGGGAAAGGAGATCGGTGTTAAAATCGCCCATGATGATGTGATGTGTGTACTCTGACCCTAAAGATTCCAGAATAGGCTCGAGACTGGAGAAAAAGTCGACACAAGGGGGACAATAGACGACGCCAAGGACGGCTTTAGCACCCCCCGACGTCGACCTCAAGAAATAAGTACTCCGCAGGTGAAGAAGTGAGTAGTGAAGATGACAAGATTTTATAGTTAAAGGCACTGCGGAGGTAGATTGCGACACCGCCACCTCTCCTGCCAACTCGGTCGTTACGTATAAGAACGTACCCCGGCAGAGAGTAAGAGGTGGAAGGAAGAGATGGTTTAAGCCAACTCTCAGAGACCAGAATGGCATGAGCGTTACAGTTGGAAAACCCTTCCAACAAATCACTATAGTAACTCGGTATACTCTGCGCATTTATGTGGCAAACGTTAAACAAAGACTGACTTCGTTGCGCAAACGCATTTTGCAGGTAATCACTCAGGCTTCCATCCGCAGAACAGAAACTCTCGTTATCAGATGAGGAAACTGACTCATTAGCCGACAGATATGTATCAAATTCCATTGTAAATATAAATGTATGTAATAAAATATATAAAAATGAAAACAAATACTAATATATTAGATAAGCAATAAAAACTATATAAAATAATAAATATACACGATGTTTGAAGAGTTACTGCCTTCTCTGCACCACCCGCCGGCAAACACAAACAATAAAAAAAACAGAAACAAAAGAAAATTAAAAAGATAACAAAACGTTATACAATAGAAAGACAGAAAACATTTCCGAACGGAGTCGCATCACTCATTACAAACTGACAAATGTCAATGTCAAACCTTGTGTCAAACGTACCTCACATTGTGATGATTGTGACAAATCGATTAAGTAGCGAAATAAACAAACTAAACATGCATTATAAACATTGAGACTTGAGTATAAAATTGGAAAAGCAAAGTATAGAAAGAAATAGAGTTAGAAATAGGAGTAGTAGTGAGCTGATTGTTTATTTACGCGGCTTAGAGGTCGTGTTCGAAGACGCAACAGCCCCAGCGCCGCTCTTGCTCGCAGAACCGCCTGCCTGCCTGGGATATTTCTGCAGCAGACTGTCCATGCCGTCCGGGGTTGTTATCTTATGCCGAGTGCCGTCCGACGCCTTCACCATGATGACACCGTCTTGTTTCCAATAGGAACGGATCCCAAAGTGCTGGCGAGCCTTACTGAACTCCTTGACTGTCACAGATGTGCCCTCCAGTTTGGTCTTGGCTCTCCAAACTGCAGACCTCAAGTCCATTCCAGTAAACTAAACCAGGACTGGCCGATGATGTTTGTTAGTGGACACACCGATTCTGTGGCATGCAGTGAAGCTATAGACTGACAAACCTGGGAGATCCATTTTGCGAAGAACCTTCATCAGAGAGGCCTTGCAGTCTTCCTTATCAACTTCAGGCACCCCAAGGAAAATAAATTTCGTGACCCGACGTTTCGACGACGACGACGACGTTTCGGTATGCTGCACCACGGCTGTAGCATACCGAAACGTCGTCGGCCAAGGGATGACAACTGCTGGGGTAGCCAAGCCATAATTTTTAAACAAAATAAACTGTTATGTAGATATGAACAAATTGGCAAAGTCTAAAAGTATTTATTTAGGTTACTCCTTCAAATATGAACGAAAATAGTGACACGTGTTCTATTTAGCGCTTAAGATGCTTCATGCAATATTTAAAGATTTATTAAACGATATTTAACGATGTAATATCAGTGTATCTCAGAAGTCACAATAATTAAGAAGATAATTAAGATAATAAAGATTAATATCGAATGGATTCAAATGTGAAAACTTTTCACGCCCCAGAAATTCATAAGCAGGTAGACTCTTGTTCCAACATAAACCAAACTAATAGCGGATACGAGAAACTCATTTCAACCCAGTACGTAATTGTGTTTGAACAAATTCAAATTGCCACAAGCCCAATGTGCGAACTTTGATTATCCATTATTATTTTGATGAAATTTATCTAGGGACTAAACCACAGATATATTTGTTCAAACAAAATATGTGTATCATAATTTATAATTTCTGCTGTTCTGGCGACCAGAATGCGCACAATGTATAGGTGAGTAATAAATATCTATACGTATTGTATATTATTATATTCGAGCTATTGTTTTAAGATGAATGTAAAGTTATTTATTGACTTTTATTTATTTATTGTCATTTTTTTAGCAGCTTGAATTTATTTATCTATGTTACAACTTCATGTAGACAAAACGAATATAGGTTGTCTGGTATAATGCCTCGCATTATTACCAAGCTAGTTTAGGATGTAACCCTTTACATTATTTATCAAAATTAATAATTATGGATTTGAACTGGCGAGTGACAAACCGTATTCGCTTGCCTAACGGAGCTACGCATGATCGGAATCCAAGTGCCAAATTCTTCCCTAAGCGATGATGCGCTCCTTTAAAGAAAGCATTGCCGCATTGTTGAGTAAAAAAATATATTTGTAATACAGCCTAACAAAAATAAATTGTTAATTATCGCTTGCTAAACGGTGAAAGAAAACATCGTGAGAAAACCTGCATATCTGAGGGCTCTCCATAATGTTCTCGAAAGACATGTGAAGTCTGCCAACCCGCACTAGGCCAGCGTGGTTGAGTATGGCCTTACCCTTCTCATAGTGAGAAGAGGCCGGTGCCCAGCAGTGGGACAGTTTATATACAGGGCTGATGACCAATACAGCGTAACTATTACTGTTCGTCTAAAATAAATAAAGGTGGTTAGATTGAGAATACGATAATATACGAAGAAAGGAAAAAATCATGCGTTACCGACAGACTAACAGACAAGCTACGGCCAAAACTATTAGTCGCAAGAAGCTGAATTTTGGCATGAATGTTTCTTGGGGACCGTAAGGGTGACAAAGATGCCCAAAATTCTCAAGGGATCGGGCAGAAAAGGTTAAGTTTAAAAAATGTGCGGGCGTAGCTGCGGGCATACTCTAGTTTAAACTTAATTAAATAACATAATATATTAAATTACAACTAAAAATTATTTATAAATATTTAATTTTTGCTTTTTTACTGAAGGTCAGTTTTTAGTTTAGATAGGTGATTCCTTTTTGCCAGTACTGTTTGTGATATTTGTTTTATGGTACATTTATGTAGAGATCATAGCTTTGCAGAGATCATCACTTGGATGGGTAATCGCTTGTTGTGAAATTAATATCAGAGCGTTATCGTGCACCGAAGGACCGTAAAGACCAATACATTAAATTTTTTTACTAATTTTTAGACTTTATATTTATTAATTGCCTTTCGCTCCATATTCAACGAAGTTAGAAAAGCGATTTCCTTTCCATCCAAGACATGACATATTCATAGCCTTTTTACGTTCGCATTAGCATAGAAAACGCCCATAAAACACACTTTTTACAGCTAAATCGTTCACGGCTATTACAGCTCACATTTTAATAAAGTCATATCCTGATGTAACACTGTAATTACATTTATTTGGTTCGAAATCAGTTCGAGATTTGGAGTCAAAATCGACTAACGACCGGATACGACATCAGCATATACCACAGTTTATTTCATGTTACATCCAATTTGCGGTCTCAACGACTCACTTCGATCCGAACATAGCTGTTTGAATCGCGTCCAAATATCGCCATGTACGTCATAGCTCCACATTATTGGTTATTCAAACGATCACAACAAGCAATGTATGAGTGTTACGATTTTAACAATCGTACCTCAAATAGGTTTTACTATGAGATTATTTTGTGAAATGAGAGAAAAGGGTTGGTTGGGTGGCAGATGTTTCATGATAGAAAAGTCATTTTGGATATTTAAAACCTACTTAAATTATTTTATTGTAGGCGTCATTGTGTTCTATTATGTCCATTAATCAAGTAACATATAACGATGTTTTCAATGTGCACAGGTACAGACGGATTAATTAAATTGGAACTAAAAGCAGACAAGCTAAGAGCTTTTAAAATTATTGTCAGGCTAATTCTGGATGATTTAAGTCAACAGCGTGGGACGCTCTAGTAATGAAATATATTTTTTAATATATTAAAAGTATGAATAAAAGCAGCACTATAGATGCAGCCCTCATTTTGTTTTGGAAAATTAAATGCAGAACATAGTATTTATGAATATGGAGCTGGCAAAAATAATATATAAGCCCCAGATCAAGTATTACACTTGATCTATATCAATATATATTATTTTTGCCCACAACGTCATATTACAATTTAAAATAAATCCATTACATTCAGTGGTTTAACATTTACGTTGAAAATGCATAATTCATGCGATCGTGATATTGGGTTCACGTTGTCATTGATAATGCTACAGTAAATGGAGCTGATTGTACGTTTGTATCGGCTTATATGGTAATATTAGCAATTTAGATGGAAAACAAAATTCCGCACATTTTAAAGGTGTGAACTGATGACTTAACTGATTTGGCAGCATAAATTGGTATTGAATCTATTCGATTTGTTACACAAATTTGCTTTAAGGTCGATGAACGGTGAGAAAGGGATGAATTATTTGCTGACGGTCGTAGTGAATATTCTGTTCCTTGTATTAAAGTGATCCAGTTGAAAAGTTTGCCAATCGTTACCGAGCAGTAAAACAGGAATTTAGAGCGCGGTACGAATTTTAAAAGTGTTTTAATCAAGTTGGGTGTTTTAAAGGTTTTGAAGATGTATACAATTGTTAGCAAATTTGTTGTTTCGGATTAAGTCCGTTTTAAAATGTTCTAAAGTGCGTTCAAAGATTATAAGTTGTTGTTTTCTTGTTTAGTTGTATAGCAAATTGGTTTTAATGTGATACATTTTTGGGGAGTTGATTTTGTTTGTATTTTTGTCTTTCATATTGACCTCCTGTCTCCTGATCAGGATCTGGTTTTCTGAGGTATATATTTTCATTATTGTGTCATCAACAAAGAAAAATAGAGTATTATATTTTTATTGGACTGCCTCGTTGGTCTCGCGGCATAAATGTGCGCGTGGGATTGGGAGGTCTAAGGTTCGATTCCCGGGTCGGGCA
The DNA here is from genome assembly GCA_944739405.2 of Euclidia mi. Classification (NCBI taxonomy): domain Eukaryota; kingdom Metazoa; phylum Arthropoda; class Insecta; order Lepidoptera; family Erebidae; genus Euclidia; species Euclidia mi. Next base: position 16,002,984 of record OX123188.2, on the reverse strand, counting down.
AAGTGTTATTGGGTTTTTCCGTTAGGAAATTTTCAGTAACAGCACGGAGTCTGGTAATGTGCCGGGTACGGCAATAGGCTCGCTCCCTATTACGTGGGACCTAAAAATTCATGGCGAAAAGTGGGTGTAATATTACACCTCTGCCTACCCCTTCGGGGATACAGGCGTGAGTCTATAAATAAATAAAAAATATATTTTTTATTGCTGATGACATAAAACATATGTTAAAACATTGGTCTATTAGTGTCTTTATTTTGCAATGCTCGTCATGAATGTACCTAAATTCCAACCAGAACTACATTATCGCTCACTGCAATATATATTCAAGTGTATCTTATATGCTAATTTTATAGGTAAACAGATCGATGCTGCCAAGTGTCATCCATGCACCTCCCACGCTTATATCTCTGACTCATCTTGTAGCCGGCACAATACCTTTGAATTAATCGGCCTACATACAAGAACAAAGCATCAATCTCTCTTCAACAATAATTTATTAAGAGGCAATCAAATGACGCGATGTGCAAACGATATGTACATCAGTTCAGTCAACTTGAATAAATCCCCTCGATTACTGATAGCACGACACGACACGGCCGGGTAAGAGATTTTTTGTGACCTGGAATAATGTAACTTATCTTATGCAATAAAATTAAATTTTGCTTAAGCCAGAATACAAAGTTCAGAAGGCGAGAAATATTAAGTCTATATGAGCAAAAAAGCGACGCTTTACGATGCGAGTCTGTCACGTTATTTTCTGCATGGGCGGCTTATTGACAAGCAAATTTGACAGTTTCTTCGAGTCTCAACGCAAATCGTCATTTATCATCTTATTATTGAATTGTCAATGTTACTACCATGTTATTAGGGTTTATTCTTCACATCGCAAAAAATCGCTTGTCGTGCCGTAAATACAGGAGATAAGAGGAAATCAAACAGCGCGGTAGTGTGGATACATCAACTGAGTCAACTCTAGTAACGCTGAGCCAGTGAATCATATCAGTCAATGAGTACGTATGCTATCTTTAATTCAGTAGACCGGTGAGTGCCACGGTAGTTGATAAGTTGTGAGCTTATAGCGATTTTCATCAAAAACGAGGGAATAAATTCGGATCACATTAGCTTCACAAGCTTCATCATAATCCTCCTAGCGTTATCCCAGTTTTATCCTGGGGTCCGCTTACTAGTCTAACCGGATTTGGCTAAATATTAGCATATCCACAGAGCAACTGTCTCTCAGACCTCCGCAACCCGAAGGGATAGCGATATTCCATGGTTTTAAGACTGTCAGTTTATTTAAAAGGTACTGACGCCCTATAACGACTGTCAAAGATCTTCATGACAACCGGGACCGACAGCTTAACGTGCTTTCCGGCAACGGTCTAATAAAAAAATGCGCAGTCGTAGCTGCGCATTTTTTTATTAGACCGAGAGGATGGCCCTCTAGTCGAGTTTAGGTTAGACTAAGTGAACTCTGGGGTCAACCGCAAAGGTTATGGATGTAACCGGGATAACGCTAGAATGATTAAAGCGTAATTGTTGTGGAATATTCATCGAATACTTGGATGACTAAACGTATAGCTTAGTGTACGAAGCAATCCCTTATCACAACTTCGAGTATTGTTAGTTGGATTTACAGACGACTGGCATGAATTTGGATGGTCCACAAATTCTTTTGAGATTCAATATTTATTACAATTTGGTTAACCTGCTGCACTCAATGATAAAATAAAGACACACGATCAATGTTTCGCAAAATTACATTCCGAATTATACTACGACTGCAGTAACATAATAAGACATAAGACTGCACGGTTGGTGTAGTGGCTTAAGCGACCGCCTCGCCGCTTGACACTGCACCGAGTGTTGTGGGTGCGATCCCCACACGAGACAACACTTTGTGTGATCCTTAGATTGTTGTTTCGAGTCTGGGTGTTCATTGTGTCCGTTAGTTGTATGTTTGTAAAGTCCCCCGCGACACAGGATATAGTCCAAGTGCGTGAGTTGTCTATTTAAAAAAAAATATAATAATTAGAAATTTATCACTTCCTGGCAATTAGTATTACTGCTAAGTCCTTGCTTTTCTTCCCATTGGGGTAGGCAGAGACATCGGAATGCCACTTGCTTCTATCCATACAAACTTAACGTTACATTCATTCCTTTTTTTCATACATACTCGCTTATTCAGGCTGCTTCGGACATTTCCGTTTCTCAGAACGTCCCCAAATTGGTCGACAAATGTCCTATGAGACACAACCCACACAAGTTTGCCTCATATATTTAATGCGTCATTCTTTCATCACTCATTTGCTCCACGTGTCTAAACCATTTCAGCATTCAACCGCATAATCACAACGAAACATTGAACAATATTTAAATTTAAAATAATTCTGAAACAAAATAGAACAGCTCGTTAATAAACGACATATAAAGAGAATGTCACTTAATGTCATTCATTTATTTACAAAACCCTCGCACGGTAGATAAACCAAATAATTTATTACGTAAAAGTATCAAAATTAGTTCAAAACAACTCATTCATTATTCGGATTTGGCCCGTTTCCATATTTACAAACTTAATCAAATCGCTTCCGCTCATGCATTAGAACGTAAATAATATATATTTTTGTCTTTCCACTGTGTTGTGTTTCAATATTTTTCACGTGAAACGAACTGAGATGAGTAGAGCGGCCAGAATCACAATTTTCCTAGATTTTTTTCTTTTCTTATTTCGGGGCAATTTTCGGAAAAGCCTCTCAATAATTCACGTTAAGAAAATGCTTAAGTCTTTCGTGTAGACTGAACAGAATAAAATTAAATCTCGGTGTTCCCTTTGTTAACCAATGAATAAACACGGTTTTTCGGATAAATAATTTAGGACAGGTGTTGATCATGAGTTATACAGAATACAGAATGTAATCAGTAGAATAGATGGTTCCCCTGTTATTATTTACAAATCTGTCTGAATGGAATCAATTACGGGTTGTTGAAAAGATTTATTGTATTATTTTACCTTTTGGTAGAAGTTTTCTCGTTTCGTAAGATACTATAAAGAACCCGATTTTTATTAAAGTAAGAGAAAACTAAGGCAAGTTTCTGTAAATTTTAATGAAAAAGATTATAATCATGATGTACGAGTATTTATATATTATACATACGGTTGTGTTGATACTCAGTACGTAAGGATAAAACTACCGGTTTTTAATAAGAATTTGTCGAATTGTGCCAAAACGCCTCAATAATATTCTTCATATTTTACATAGTATTTGTGACATGAAATGTATAGCGCCAACACAAAAAGCGTTGGACTCGCACTTGCCCAATTTTTTTTCTTGCGTCGGCGTTTAGACTTAAGTAAGACCGATCTTTATTGAGTGGAACTACATGCCTGCCTTTATAAGGTATAATATAAAGGAACCAAAGGAAGCACATACTTCTGCGCAGATTCGCACATTCAAGAGAAAACGGCCAGTTCTGGCAATCATGATGATCTATGACAATCATATTAGAAAGACTCTGAAGGTAATCATATTGATATCGCACTATTCATTTTGAAGATACTTAATAATGCTTCTAAAAGTCTAAATAGTATTGTAATAACCATGCTATTCCGTATTACAAAATATCTGCAGTAAAATTCATTAACTAACAGCAGTGAGTCACGGACAGGCGTACTGGGCGAGTCCTATTAGCATTAGTGGATACTTTACTGGCCATTACTGTCCTATGGTTATGACAATACTAGTATTTTAGCTGTAGGAGCGCCCCTGTAATCTATTTGGTGACAGCGTGCTCGATTATTTTAATTGAGTTCTGGATTGAAAATGGGCTTTTACTTGACGCGGGATCTTATTAGATTTTGTTACGATACGTGGAATAATAACAGCTTTAAGTTAAGACGGTGTGAATGTTTTCACTCGAACTTGAATATAAAAAGAAACATTTATGTTAAGTGTCTTGTTCTAGTATTTGTTAGAAAACTCTGAATTTAAAAAATTACTTACTTCCTTGTTTTAAAATAATCTAAAGTAGTGTAAATCTTTGACTAAGTCCGGCTTAACGTTAATTCTTATTTTGGACGAGGAATGACTACTTCCCTCAATAAGCAGCTTAAATTGCATGTTATTAATGAACTAAAAAGAAAATTTTGGTGTTTATATGCCAAGTTACGAAGACATTAGAGTATTACAACGGTAACTCCACAAAAAGAGGCCATGGACACAAATATGAAAGTATCAGAACTAGTAGGTATTGGTAATAAATTGCTTTCAAATTCATATTTTTTTATCTGACCAATACTTGTTTAAATTTAAGAAGTGTGAAATCTAATAAATCTGATTGATTTATATTATGTTTGTGGAGCTTTAAAAAATCTGTGTTCGAAACTAACACAAGATTAACCTAATGTAATAGCTCCAATATTTAAACATAATTTACAAGTATCTCTCTCTGCCTAGCTATATATCCCACATGGTGGTGGGGTCAGCTTTCCTTATTTTTCTCCTCCACTTCGCTTTATCCGTGACATCCTCGTCAGTAACCTTGCATTCCCTCTTGTCCTTTAGCATTACACCCATCCACCTTGTCTTGGGTCTTCCTATAGGTCTCCAACCGGGGAGGTCAAGCTGTAGTGCCAAATTGCCAACGTAGTCTGGTGCCCTTCTTTTCACTTGACCATACCACCATAGCCTACTTTCCTGCATCTTGTCAGCGATGTCGCGTACACCGAGGCCTCCTCTTACGTATTCGTTGCGGATTTTGTCGAGCCTGGTTACGCCGCACATCCACCTCAGCATCTTCATTTCGGCAACTTGAATGGTATGCACGATTTTTTGGGTTGCAGCCCATGTTTCGCTGCCATGCGAAAGAACTGGCCATATCATGGTCTTATAGATCAGGCCCTTGAGTTTTACCACAAGTTTTACAACATAATTTACAAGTATCTAGTTAGTAAAAGAGCTGTCATGTTAAAAAGGTAAACTAAGACCTAGGCACTAGGTAAGCTAAGTTTATTATCCTGGTTATTGTATACTTTAATGAGCTAAGCTGCCGGCAACATTAACCTTTAAGTATGGACGTCACATTTTTATAACATTACCGTGGACGTAGGTCTAGTCTCACGGTCTCCTACATTTACTAGTGTTATTTTTTAACAAGATTATGCAAAAGAAATTCAAAATTAATTTTACTTGAAGTATGGGTTATAATATATATAGTGAAAACACGGGGAAATATTAATCTAGGTACGTTTGTTATTTTTTTATTTTTTTTATGTTATAAAAAAATGTTAAGTTGTAAAAATTAAATGCTATGTTGTAAAAAGTAAAAACATCACTTTAGACAACAACAAAACAACGGACAACTGCTGTTTACGCTTTATTTTTAACAGTATTTTCTCTAAGAACGAGAACATTGTAAGCACACGGGCTTGTTGTATGGGACACAAATGTGGGTTGTTATTCTATGCTTCTATTCATGACAAATTCTACATGCCTTTCCTGTCCTTTTTATGAGTGGTAGTGACTGGTCATCCACTGCTATCATATCACCTATTGTACATATTTTATACCGTAGTTATGGACGTGTAGCCTGACAGGCTACAGGTGATTTTTAAATAAAGATTACTCACGTGTTTTTCATCGAATGACGCAACCATGTCCTTTACTGATCGTTTCGTTACTAAAACTGAAGCTACTGAGCAACTCACGTATGGGGAGTAAGGGGAAGTTCACAAAACTTAGATACCAACATTTGTCCGGAGCCTGTGAGGCTACAAGTCCGTACTTAAAGTTTAAATAAAATCTATTCTTAGCAGAGCAACGCTACATTATAAATTATGAACTTTTATCAAAAGCAAGGCATGAAAGGAGGTTAAACTTATTTCCGCCATATTTCACTAAGCGCCAAAATCTTCAACTTGAACATTTCCTTATTATTAATTAAGTCTTTTTGTCAATTAATGTCTAAGGTTACGCTTTTCATTGGAGCAACAAATTATGAATTCATTTCACTCCGGTATTTGCGAGCGTTTGACATAACATTAATTGCAGATATTAAATTATTTGTTGCGCGCATACGCGCGCAACAAATAATTTAATATCTGCGAGTGTGAGGTTTGTTTGCATGAGTGTGTGTATGTGTTTTATTTAAGTAAAGCTTGCTTTGAGAATCAATAATTTTGTTCAAATTGTGTTGTGGTTTATCTGCTACCGTATGACATGTTATTACATATATATAATAAGGTATACGTTTCGCGTGTTGTTTGACTGTCGATTTTCAACGTCATGTGTATTGTTAACAGACTTCAAATTACTTTTGAGACCGGTAATAAAAACCTATATTCTATTTTTGAGTTCTCCACTAGATTGAAACTAAACTCAGATTTTTGTGTGGCTTTAAACGCACCTAATAAGTTATTACATTCCCTCTTTAAGTTAAAATACCTTTACCAAATCACAATTACAGCACGTCTTCAATAACTAAGCCTCAAACTAATACAAACTATCAGCAAAAAGGCACTCAAATATCAAGTATGTATGTAACTGGTACCCATAAACTCGAGATGTTTCTCACCTATCGGTGACTTCACGTATTCCTACGTTTCGTGGCGTCAAACTCCCTTGATTCGTCTTATAGATCAGTGTTATTCAAAGTGTGGGTCGCAGTCAACGCGTCAAAAGAAAATTATTATCTTTCAGAAATAGCATGATAAGATGAAAGAAAACTCTTTACTCCCGTTAGAATTAAATTTGGGGGTCGCAATTATGTGGTCGTAGCGAAGAAACTGTGATTGTCGTGTCTCTGATACTCTGCGACGTCGTCGTAGAAACTGCAAATGTTTTAGTGAGCAAGCCTTGAGAGCCTCTACAAGATAGTCTCATACACTGCCTTTGCTTATTCCAAACTTTAACCAGAGACTAGCAGCCGAGACGACATGCAATTGAGTTTCCACCGCGAGAATAAAATGGATTACACTATTTTACAGTATGTAGATGTATAATTTACACCGACTTCAGTAGTGCATTCGACAAAGTCAATCACTCCCTGCTACTATCCAGATTGGAATCAGCTGGGGTACATGGATCGCTTCTGAGGTGGTTTGAATCTTACTTGGCTCGAAGGTCGTTGGTTCTTGGATATGAATCCCTCCCTTATCATGCCACCTCAGGAGTACCACAAGGATCGCATCTTGGCCGTAACAACATAATTTGTACAAACGTTGTTTAAAATGTGTTGTCTAAAATGTGAATGCTGTGTTAACTCATAAGTGGCATGTATATCAGAACCTTAGATTTAAGATTATTACTGTAAATGTTTAATATACATGCTGTGAGTTTACCTAATAATAAATAAATAAATAAATAAATTTGCCTTTGCTATAAATTACCTCTTTCTTCCGGGACGGGGACGGGTCAGGAAATATTGAAAATCGCTGCTACAGATTATCTGATGACAGATTATTGCATTAGCACAATGCATATAGGTAATTGGCATATTAACTAAGTTTAAGCGTATTGGTGACGGAGGTTCACATTTTATTTTTACATATTAAGAGGGATCAACTCTTTAAGATATGATATGAAAGAAGGCTGAAGAAGCCTTGCACTGCAGGAAGAGGTAACAGTCACATAAAAAAAGGGGTCACTTTATGAAAAAAAACATGTAAAAACACTGCTACAGATTATCGTAACGCATCAGCACAATGGAGGTAATTGGCGTAATAACTAAGTTTCACCGTATATTTGTCGGGCCTCATATTATATTTTTACATATCAAGAGGGGTCAGTTCATGAAAAAGTTTGAAAAACACTGTTACAGATTATCGTAACGCATTGGCACAATGGAGGTAATTGGCGTAATAACTAAGTTTCACCGTATCGGTGACGCGGAAGCGTTCGTTCGGAGTATTGATTGCTATTCTTGAGGATAATTGTATTACGGACCAATTACTTACGTGAACGAGATGAAAGGTGATCTTGTCTGACTGATGGTAATAAGATTATGATTTGTCATGACGTTGATGGTTTATGTCGTTATGGTAAGGTTGAGGACATATTTTTCTTAAAACACGCACTTTCGGTTAACGACTGACTTTATTCATATCAAAACAGATACATAATACCATACTTGATGGCGCTACTAGTATACATTTTGTTACAAAAAAGGTTTTAATTATAACACAATTAACAAAATATTTTAAAACAATAAACATGACAAAAATAAACTTAAATTTTAATTAGAAACAAGACCTATCAATTCCAAAAATTTATAATTTTTGTTGGACAATAATCCCTTAGTGAGTAAGTCCGCAGGCATATCCTGAGTTGACACATATTTAACTTCAATTAAATTATTTTTTACAGCATCTTTGACATAATGATGACGAACATCAATATGTTTAGTTCTATTCAGTGACTGATTATTTGTTGCCAATTTCAATGCACTATGATTATCACAATGCAATGTGATAGCACATAATTTACCTGTAATCTCATACATCAAATTTCTTAAATATATAGCTTCTCTAGTTGCCTCTGACAATGCTACATATTCAGCTTCTGTACTTGATAACGAAACCGTCTTCTGCTTCCTGCTCTTCCATGATATCACAGAGCCACACATGGTAAAGCAGAAACCAGTATAAGACTTTCTGTCTAGTGTGTCGCTCGCCCAATCGGCATCAACAAAAGCCTTCTGCTCTAAATTATCTTTACTATATTTTAAACAATAATGCTTAGTTTTTTGTAAATACTTCAACACTCTTTTAGCGTGATTATAATGAGTTTCATTATGACAAGTATTAAACTGACTTATATAACTAAAAGAATAAGCAATATCAGGCCGGGATACGACTGCCAAGTACATTAAACTCCCTATAAGCCTCTGATAAGTAACATCTGTTACACATTATTCAGTCTTTTCAAGATTCAATTTACATTCTATTGGAGTATCAATAGGTTTACAATTAAACATTTTAAATCTTAATAAAAATTGTTATATGTACTGTTGTTGATCTATTGTTATAGTATTAGATTTTTTATCTATAGTAACTCTTAAACATAAATAGCGTTTTACACAACCTAGATCCTTTATATTAAATTGAGAACTTAATGCAGTTATCAAGTTTTCTGTCTCAATTTTACATGTTGAAAATATCAAAAAAATATCCACATACACAGCTACTATTATTTTAACATTATCATTAATTTTTGTAAATAAACACTGTTCATGTCTGCTAATTTTAAAACCTAAATTACATAAACAATTTTTAACTCTTTTATACCACATTAAAGATGATTGTTTAAGTCCTTAAATAGCTTTTTTAAGTTTTAAAATTTTCCCTTTATCACTACATTTAAAACCTATAGGAATAGACATACAAATGTTCTCTTCTAAGTGTCCATTTAAAAAAGCCGTAGTAACATCTAAATGTGTTATATCCATACACCATTGAACACTAAGAGCAAATAACATTCGCAAAGTTGAATGTTTCACTACAGGAGAAAATGTGTCGACATAATCAATTCCACTTCTTTGTGAAAAGCCTTTGGCTACCAGTCTAGCACGATATCGCACTTTGTTATTAACATCTAACATTTTATTAAAAACCCACTTACTTTGTACTATTGTTGTATCACCTGGAATATCAATGAGCTCCCAAGCAGCATTATACTCAAATGATTGCAACTCCTCATGCATGGGCAGCTTCCATTTTTCTGCTTCTGGTCCATTTAATGCTTCTGAGAAGTCAATCACATCGGCATCTACAAAATTATTTGAAACACATATATTTGAATAACCAAAACGAGTTGGGGATATTCACACTCTCTTACTCTCAACTACTTCACCAGCTAGAGTTTGGATCTCATTTGATGAAATATCTGTTGATATAATAGAGTCAGCTGAAGTATCAGTATAGTCTCATCTGGATCCACATAAACTGATGAATCAGAACTTGTGCTAGCCAGAGATTCATTAATAGTAACATCCCCCACTGAATCTCTGCTCTCTACACTTGATTCTTGCACATCATGTGTTGACTGAGTGTCCTCTCTCTGAATTGAGTTATTTTCATCATTCTGTTCATTCTGAATCCAAATAGCATTTTCTTCTCCTGACATTTCTATTCCTTGTTTTCCTTCCATTACTATTATGTCTCTTTTCACAGTAATAACATTTTTTTTTGGGTCATAAACACGATATCCTTTCACATCTTCTGAATATCCAATAAGTATATATTGTTCAGCTTTTTTATCCCATTTTAATCTCCGTTCTTTTGGAATATGCACCATCACCGGACTTCCAAACAGACGCAAGTGGCTCAAGTCTGGTTTTCTTTGATACCACATTTCATATGGTGTTTTGTTTGCTAAACTTGCTGTAACAGACCTATTTTTTAGATACACAGCTGTATTAGTTGCTTATGCCCAAAATGTCTTATTAAGTTTTGCATCAAATAACAAGCATCTAGCCTTTTCTATTACAGTTCTGTTGGCTCGCTCACAGACGCCGTTCTGTTCTGGAGTGTGCATACACTAAAGAAGGTATAATTCATCAAAAAACAACAGCATTATTATCTTTTGATGAATTATACCTTCTTTGGTTAAATAATTTTCCATTACATTGTTACAAAATTCGCCACCATTTTCAGTAGGTAGAATCTTTATTTTCTTGTGTTTTTGGTTCTCAACCATAGCTTTAAAGTCTTTGGACTTCTGGAAAATTTCATTTTTATGTTTAAGAAAGTGAATGAATGTCATCCGACTATAGTCATCCACAAAAAGCAGAAAGAATCGTGAACCGCCAATGGATTTAGTCTCCATGGCTCCACATACATTGGCATGGACTATTTGTAGTGTCTCCGTGCTGTTATGTTTACTTTGTGAGAATGGCAACCTCATTTGTTTCCCTTCACTACAAGTTACACAATTCTCTTTCTTTGTGTCACTGGGAGTAGAAAATGACACTCCTTTTACGATGCCATTTCTCATCTTATTCAAATCAGTGCTTAATTAATGTGAGCCAAACGCCTGTGCCATAGCTCTGCACTTACTAATGCTGGTGCTGCTAACATACAATCTGTTGTTTTTATGTTCAACTTGTAAAACCATAAGTTAACTGTGCTGTAGCTACCAGTGCATTTTTCAAATTTCGAATATAGTAATTATTATTATCAAACACAACTTTGTTTCCATTTTTTATAAGTTCACTCACCGATAATAGATTTGTTGATAACTTTGGAATGCACAACACATTCATAATTGTGATTTCATAGTTGCGATCTGTAGTTATTTGCACATCTCCGGAGCATAATACAGGCATCTTTGTATTGTCAGCAAACGTTATTTCTGGTAAATTCGGCTTATAATTCGCATTTTTTATCCAGTCTTCATTTGACGTCATATGCGCGCTTGCACCAGAGTCTTATGTACCACTCGCTTTTACTATATTTTCCATTAAGGAATACTACATTAAACGCATTAGATTGTTTATTCTTTTGCAATAACGGGCATTGGCTTCTAAAATGTCCAGTTTCCTTACACTTATAACATGTAATTACTTTTTTATCCGGCATTTTTGATACTGTTTGTGAGTGACGCGTATCAGAGTATTCATTTTATTTCTTAGTGTTATACCGTGTCCTCGGATATGATCTATTCGCAGCAAATGCAGCGCCGCTGGTATCCAAATTTGAATTTGAAGAAACTTCTAAATCAATTAGCTTCAATTTTATAACATCTGTGGTTATCTGTATTCCCGAATGTTCTATGGCCATAATCAGAGGTGAATATTTTTCTGGCAAACCGGCTAACAATAATGAACCTATCCACTCATCCGTAATTGCAAATCCCTTTCCTTTCAGTCTTTGTGCTGTCTCGACGACTTAGGTCACATAATTAGTCAATGAACCACAACTTTCTTGCCTTATTGAGATTAAATGTCGCAGCAAAGATATTTTTCTCGAGAAGCCGGAATCATCAAACATGTTTTTTAACTTTGTCCATAATTCCATCGAGGTTGTTATTTCTTTTATATGAACGTACAATCCGGAATCGATAGTTAAAATTAGCTTTGCCTTAGTTTTAGCATCATCTGCAGGCTTTCTTGCAGTACCGGACACTGGCTTGATGTAATGAACCATGCCTTCTAGTACTAACAAGTTCTCTGCCGCAAAACTCCACTCATCATAATTTTCCCTGCCTCTCAGTTTGGGTACACTTTGTAAATAGTTCACAGCCATTATCTACACGAAAGTTCAGCTCTTTTCTTAAACTGTAACACGTTATTCCTTAAGAAAAAAAAAAAGGATATTTGCCCATAACCTCTTAAAACACGCACTTTCGGTTAACGACTGACTTTATTCATATCAAAACAGATACATAATACCATACTTGATGGCGCTACTAGTATACATTTTGTTACAAAAAAGGTTTTAATTATAACAATTTTAAAGTTAAGGTAATGTGTCAAAGTGCACATAAAGGTGATTAATACTAGTTCTTTAATTTAAATCTAATCTTTAATTTGTGTGAAGCTTATTAGTTTGAAAGGCGCTACTTTGCCAATGAGCTCTATCTTTAATGGCAATTGTTCTGCCTCTTTCTTCTATAACTTGACAAGCTTATTACTGTTATGACTGTCAAGTTTATTATTTAACACTTTGAACGCCAATCACGGGATGTTCACGTGATGAATAAAATGATCTCATACGCCGATCACGTGAGGATGACGTGATCCGATTTCAATATTTTTTGTTCTAAAATCACGGGCCGTTCACGTGTTTGGCTGTTATTGATCATTAGCTACATTCATAATGCACACATGTGCAAAATTATAGACACGTAGCTCTTTGTATGTGTGTGTCAAGTCGACAGGAACGAATGCGCTCCGTCGGTCAGTACGCCGTCCCGCTTCGTTTCGAGTTGTTAAGTGCACTATTCACCTGTTTTTGAAAATTTCGAATAATACATTTCATTATATATTGAATAATTTTATTTCATATATAACAAATATAAACCTAAATTTACAATGTATAAAAAGAAATATGTAGGTATCTGTAATAGACTATTACTTACAAATTTTCAACATAATGCAAAAATCGCCGGCGTACGGTATTAGACTAGTTCAAATACGCACGGCGTTCAAAGTTTTAACCGTTGTACACGTAGGACTTACCTTACCTTGATACGATTATATGCAGCCGATTGTGATTTCAAAATCTTTAACAGGCGTGTAAGATATTGTAGTAAAAAATAAGTATTTCCTATCTATACATAATTTACTTATTAGAAAATTTTCAAAGCTAAAGAAACAATTTGTTATGCATACGTAACCATGTTGTGATTCAAATCAGTGTTTGTCCATCTGTCTACAAAACCGTCTGTAATAGAGATAGTCGTTTCACATTCAATGTGTACTATAAATGTGTTCGGCGATTGATTTATAAAGCTGTAACGAATTAACTTACTTTTTTTCAATAAAAAAGCACCTTGTTTATGCTTAAAACCACATTATTGCTGTTAAACTGGGCTGTAGTGTGGTCGGTACCGGTTTAAATTGAAAACACACGGGCCAGTATGAATTAATAAAAGCTCTGTTTGGTTGAATATAGATTCAATACATTGCCAAAACTACATTGGTATTTGTCAAAATATGTCAGCTTGATGATATATTACGTTAAAACCTGTATTCACAACATGCTATGAGACATCATAGTACGTACAAATGCAGAGGATGGGCCAATTCATAACATTACAGTAGATTTAGGGCGGTTACAGATAAGCGTTTTATACGCGCGTATAAGCTCGTTTTTAGAAGCGCATGTAGGCGCGTATAAGCGTGCTTTTTGGCATACGCGCAACTCGTTCGAGCGTTGACGCACTTTTAAACTCGTATAAGTGTGAGTCGTCAGAATCCATGAAGACACTGACAAGATGTTAATACCATTTTGAGCGAACACGCCGAAATATGCCCGTTTACACGAGTCCGGTTTTTTGAGGCGCGTAATGTAGCGCGCGTGTAAGTGCGTACGCTGAAACGAGCGTATACGCGTAGAAAAATCCTCTAATCTGAAACCGCCCTTTGGCAACATAAGGTGAAGATTCCTTTACATGCCATAGCATAATAGGAATCCTCACTTAAAAGACGCTAAACTTCTTAAGTGGATCCTCCCCAAAGAAACCAACTATTAAAGCTACCCGACAATATACTATTGGTGATAGGTAGGAAGTTAATACCTATATACAACGTGTAACGGAAATAACGCACATCCTCAGACACCCCAATTAGAAAACCTTGTTATAAACATAATGCATGCATTGAAATATTTTTTTTATTAGCCTAAACATTGTTTTGTATCGAAAATATTAACTTTATTATAAGTAAAATGCGTGGTCACTACAAACCTGCGCACGCACACAATCACACGAAACGTTTGCTGTGGTAAACAAACGACAGCGAAATACGATACGGTCTATCATTTTTTAACATCGTTAGTGGCTATTGTTACTATCTTAATTTAATCATAATAATCATACCTAGTTAGCATTATTGATACATTAGAAATTAAAGTAAAAGGGTATCAATGAGAGAATTAAAGACGAACGGCTTGTTTAAAGTTGTGAATCATATTTTTTTACAATAATAGAATAACCAAATGACTCACAGGCTTATTGTCACTTGTTCGGCATCCCCTTTTTAAAATGCTGACATCAGGTGTCCACCACCTGGCTTAAATATTGCTTTAGTTCACACACACACAATGTTTCTTTTCACTGTTTCAAAAGCAGCTGATATCTTATTTTAACTCCCCGGCACTTGTTGTCTCGTCCCAATCAACTAGTGGTTTAATAGGTATGTCTCCATAAAACAAAAGTCCAGGTGCGTCAAGTCAGGCGACCTAGGAGGCTACTGGACAGGACCGCCGCGATCGATCCAGCGCTCCTTGTATTCGACTTCACGATGATTCACGATGATCTCGAACGATCTACGTAAAATACGCGGGGTGATCATGGTGATCATACACATTTTGTAAATAAACAAGTAAACTTGTTAAACATTTTTTTTCACTACACTCACAGAGAATCCAGGTAGATGACTAATTTTATTTATCTAAGCGTAACAATGGCTGCCCGGCCGGCGCTGTACCTACCAGCGCAGGCGACCGACGCGACGGTGACAAGTGAGACACATTACGTCTCGTTCTTTCCCGCTGTTAATACGTAAGCGAAAGAAAGATGATAGATATTTTGGTGGTCAATTGTGTGTTATTGTCTTGTACCGACTGTTATGTTGTATTAATGTGTGCGTGCCTGTACGTGGAACACTACTATCTACTAACACACTAAACAAATGCATTTAAAAAGAAGCCGTTCTACGTTGACTTAAGGTTTATTTTCGTATATTTCGCCTTTTCAAAGCAATGAGTGACTATAATTTACGTAATTTTAATTATTTTAGGATTAAAAAAAAATGATATTCAAAATGTCAGAAATGGATTTAGTAGCCGATTCTGAACAAAGTACTTTCAGGATGTGCATTAAACTTGTTACATGTTGTATATGTCAATGCCTATCAACGAATATTTATCAGCAAATTGACAGTTCGAATAGTTGAAATTTTATCTTAAAGTTCTAACAAAGGCTTTTTAGTCAGTAAGAGAGATTTTGAATGTAGTGAAGAAAATGAAGTTCCGATGATCTAGGTAAAACACAATCAACACTTTTGTCATTGAATTTGGGCACAGCTGCTAACATTTTACTTCAGGGTACAAAAAAATTGTACTACCTACTAATCATTTACTTGAGGTTACAAGAAACCGAAAACGTCCTACTTCTATAATTCAGTTGTCGATTACTATCGAATACGTCGAACTTTAGCGTTCCTAGGTAGTTTGACAAGATGTTATTATTAGTTCCAAGGAACCCGTCAGTTCATATTCTGGGAAAGCATGAAGAGGTTCAAAAATCTTGTTCGACCTTTTGGAAGATTGTTAAATTATAATACTCATAAAAATAGTCCTTCACAAGACTTAAAGCTTGTTGTGCGTCATCCACTATTACTTTTGCGACACATTATAAATACACATATACTTAGTATAATTATTTATTTATCAATTTCAACTCATGTACTCTAAATATTTCAGGAAATCTGCGTATATCGGTGGTTATAATGTCATCTTTAGCGTTTATTTGTTTAAACCATGTCCCATAGAAATAAGATGTATTTTCGCACAAGAGGGACAACAAACATACTTCCGCATTTATAGCTAATACTATAATAAAATTATTATCACCTTGCAACACCACCACTAAAAAATAATAAGGGTTATCTGACAAATAAATTTAGCAAGAAATTAACAGACAGCGGTGATACGTGCCGTATATGTTTAAATATATCGAAGCGTATAAAGGTGAACCGCAAACCTTAGGCATTTTTTTATATATCTTATACTTCGGACCATTAATCCATATTTTTCTACAAGAAAAGAAACGAAAACGTTTCACGATCTCACAGACAGCGAGTGACAAAACAAGATATACGAGACACAGTAATGGTTCTTGACTGCGCTTTCCACCAATGATAACGGACCATTACTTCGACGAAAATCCGACGAAGCGTAAAAGTGTCAGTACGATTCCTCGTTATGTAGTTTGGCATACTATAGTGCTCCTTATTTAGTCGGGCCTGTAGTGGGTCTAATGTTCAGTGACCTTGATTGCTAAGCCAAATTTCGTGGTTTTGATTACCTAGGACAAGTCTTGTTGTAACGAGCATGACCACTTTTGTTCGGTGTATGTGATTAATTTATCTAGAATATGTATATATTTAAAAGACATGTTAACACTTATTTATTTTATACATAGATAGATAGATAAATCTTTACTGTGCAAATACAGTTGGTAAAATAGCTTAAAATGTAGGTAATTGGTATACAAATAGTAAATGCACAAAGGCGGCCTTATCGCAAAGTGCGATCTCTTCCAGGCATCCTTACTTATATATTATGTTAGCAGTTACTTTTTATACGATAATGTCGCCGTTGTGTGAACCGAGTATTTTGTCGTAGAAATATTATAAGTAAAGATGTTTTAGAATTAATGTCAATTGAAAGTTGGACGATTAAAATGATGATGTGCTATTTTTGTTTATTTCTTACTTATATAATATAATGCTACAAGGTTCGGATTTTTTCGTGCAGGATTTATATGATTGAGGTTTACGAGGCACCCAATCATCATCACTTAAAATGATGACCTACACAACACTTTTTTATAACTTGTTCAATACAAGAAAATAATATCTTTTGCTCAGATCCTTACTCAATCTATATTAGCAAAATTCGTCATGAAATATCGACGTCATAATATCATTTGGTCCTTAAAACCCAATATTTCGGCTCCCCTAATACAATAAATTCACGAGACACGAAAGTTGAATAAATTCCAATTATATGAATAAAGTGCTACCTCTCAACTTAGCGGGAGCTCAAAGTATCTATGGTCGAAACTTTAAGCCAGTCACCTGTTCCGAATGCCGATGTCCAAGCCTGTCGCGAACAACTTGGTGAATTTACTACTTGAAATATTTAATTTGTGAGACACAAGTTTTGAGAAATAGCGGTAAGCAAAAGGCACTGTTGCGGAAAAGTTTGTATACCAATTCACATTCGTGGAACATTGTTATGTGTTTTAGAAGAGAAATATTGGATAGCAGTCGAATAATAGTAGAAAGAGTGTTTTAATATAATACAGGCTACAGTGACTGTATAGCAATAGTACAGTCAACTAAGTATAGATAAGGTGCTACTGTAGTGTCTAATTTAGTGGCTAGGTATTCAACTTGTTATCCTTGGCCCCAAACTTGATGAACATGCTAAGTTAAGCCCTTATCTCACTATCCCTGTATGACTGTTAATAAGTACGATTACCAGTTTTAAAAATTACAAAGCTTTTGCTGGAAAACGCTGTTAGAAACTGAAGAAAATAATACTTGGTGCGTATTTCAAATTTAATTAATCCCAATTAAGCAAAAATCCCATTCTTATCTATTATCCCATTCTATATTTTATCTGTTCTAATTAAGAAACTATAATTTAAGCGTTTTAATATGTTTGCCTTTGAGATTTGTAAACATTGTTTTACAGAACATAGGTAACGGACACTCTCAATAGCAATTGATTATCGTAATATATACGCGTTCTCAATACCAGAGAATATTACTTAATTCTATTCCAAGTTTTACTATTCATACGTTCTTTGACAACCTAAACGTTTAATATTAGGATCACAGAATGCAACATTTGTGTCGGACATTAAATATTCAATTCGGGACCAAATGCTTTAGTATTTCCTTCCAAAGCTATCTCAGAAATTGAAAACGAAGACATTACCTACTATATAATGTCCCATTACTTCTGCAAACCCCATTAACAGTTTGTGCCTTACGCCATGCCCGACATAATCACAATTTTCACCAAATTACAGTATTAAATATAATTCAGTTTCCTGATTCTATTTACGTTTTGCTTCCAAACAGACTGTATTAGAATTTAGCCATTGTTTATAAGCACCGTTTCAATAAATATCTGTTACGGTTTCTCCGGAAGGTTTAATAATAAACGATGACCGAATCTGGAGCGAAATGCACTTGGATATTGAATAATCATTAGGGACAAGAGAGAGAGAATTTGGGCCAGAATTGGAACAATATGTTTTCGGATTAACAGATGTTAGCATTGGCTCGAAATAAAAGACGTTAGTTGATCTTTGGTTATTGAAGTCGGCGTATTTATTTTGAAGATAGCTACACAAACATTTTGCGTGTTAGTGGTTGATTATAAGAAAGGCTGGTGATGAAAAATACTTCTGTTTCATCCAAGATACCTACTGCACTAGTTTTATTATCCTGAATGAGGTCTCACTAAGATAATGTCTTTTATTACAGTGCGTACGTGTTGTAACTATATGTGGGTTTTAATATACAAACAATAAACCAATAACGTCGTATCTGCAGACAACAATAGAACATACATTATCAGAGAAATAGCCATTTTATATTCATGTACGTAATTGCAAATTGGAATCATTCAATTTGTTTTACTACAGCGTTCTCTATCGTAAGCCTAAGCTCCTAGTACATTATACTAGCTTTTATCTCAACTGTGGCTTAAACAAGACAGCTCAAATGTCAACTGCCTGGTTAAGCCCACAAGTCTCTTTGAGGGTCCTAGATTGGCCCAGATTAAACACGTCTGGTCGTGAGCTCGATAATTTAACGACATTTACGGATTTTTTGATAAGGCTAAACGTGCTGTTAGGAGTTTGGGTAAGCAAAATTGAAGAGACCAGAGTTATTAATATACTAAACAGCAATGACGATATAATTTTTCTACGGATCAAAAACATATTTTTTCACAGTGTTGTGTGAAAAAATAAAACAGTATTTGCTTTAGATTATAATATTATTCACGACTTATGTTTATTTACACATGTTCATGGCATTACCGCTGGTGCTTGGTGATGAATTCTAGCCGCGATTCACGCAATCCCGCCGGTATGGGACGTCGACGGACACTGGGGTGGTTTTATTAGTTACTCTGCGAACCCTATGTAGAGTAAAGTTAAAGTAAAAACATGTGTTGTTGTTTTGATTGCTGTCTCCCTTAGTTATAATAATAGGGGCAAACGTTAATCGTAGTACGCGTCTGTACGTTAACATGCTTGATTTGACTAGCTATTGACTTTTATCTAATCTATCTATGATAGAGAATATATGTGGGTTAGATTGGTGAAAATTAAGTGAGTTGTTTTTACTTTCAACTGCACTTTTTCAGCTGACCTGCAGTATTTTTTATGCCCTATTATTTTGTAGGAATAGATTCAAAAAGACAAAATGGTCTTTACCTAGCAGTGGGACACTACAGGCTAACAAAAAATGAGGTTCTAAATCTTCTCAAACTCAACCTCTATATTATCTTAACACACAATGGAACTGGGAAATATTACATTCGTATTTACTTTAATATTTTTATACCCTCGTCAAAAGCAAGTCGACTATAAAAACCAGCAGCTGTTTTTAGTTTCATTGATCAAATGCAAACACGGTCAAACCAATGCCCACGGGGTATTTGCCTTTGATGTCGTGGTTCCTAAAACGTTAAAAATGAGCAAAGTGAACGCTGACATTTTCTCACTGCATGTGACAGTTTTTTCTATTCGAAAGCACAGTAAACTGAATAAAAATCTAATGTCTTTTACATTTTCATTCCGGCGGAGAATTTTTGATCTGTTGCTGAGTTTCAAAATTTGACTTCTGTGTTCATATTTTATTCGTGCTGAGTTTTACTTCTGTGAATGTTTAAACTTGCTGGATTGTGTTCAATGCTAGGCGGGCTTTTGAAGTTCCACAATGAATAAAGAGATTGCGGTTACTTGATATAAGTGATCTATTGTGAAGAAGCGCTTTATTCATATATATATATAGGTACCATTGGCTGCTTGCACATTTGAATTTCGTCTATTCTGTAAATAACGTTTAATCTTAATGAAACTGCCGCTAAGATTCAACGTTATCAAAAGTTTGTGTAACTACCAGCGTAGTCAATATACGATACCTATATAATACGAAGTACATAGGTCAAGTTGTTACCTGGCTATTGCCGCTAGTCTTGGTGGCCCAATATTTTTTGAAATGTGTTTAACATTTTATCAAATTGATTCTATAAATTATGGTTTCAATCTAAAATGTAAATACGTTTAAAAAGTAACCCTGACCCTATAAGGCATATTTAAATTGGTTCGCAGTTTGTAGTATCAATCATCCATCGTCAATTTGGAAATAAAGCATGTTTTTGTTTTGAATACAAACACTTAAAGGAAACATTAATAATAATAATATAATAATAATATTCTACCACATTCACACAACACCATCTAGTCCCAAACTAAGCTGAGCTTGTACTATGGATACTAGATAATGGATAAACATACTTATATACTTTTTTTTTGTAAATACATACATATTATACATAGAAACACCCAGACCAAGACAAACATCCATGTTCATGCACACAAATGTTTGACTTGTGCGGGAATCGAACCCGCGACCTTCGGCTTAGCAGTCGCTTACACTCCCACTGCGCCAACCGGTCGTCAATATTTTAAACGTTATCGAAAACAGAAATTTAATTACAGAAATACCGATTTCAAAGTGTATATTTTATCTAATGGTTAAAAGACCATTTCACGCGTTTAGGTCGCCACCTTCCGACCACAAACAGAAATATTTATAGTGTGAAACGTTCGGAAGGTTGACAGTTACTGAATTCATTATTAGGGTTTGTTGTGTAGTTACAGGATAAAAGTTCAGTTTGATGTTTGTGGTAGTTTATGGTGTAGTAGGTGCGTTTTTATTGAATCTGTGGATTGGTTTTGGTTACACAAAGGTTATTTCAATAAATCAATGTTGATAAGTTTGTAGTCTGAAAGACTGTTAGCTTTTAAACTATAGTAACAAGCATTGTATTAGACAACCGTTTCGTGGCTTGATATCCCGTCATGAAAGAAAAAACATATGTTTCAATCATAATAGCTAAAGATAAATTCACAACGTACCCGTACACGCACAGAGCTTTTTCACTAGCATAGAACAATAAACTGTAGTTTAGCTATTTTTGAGTAATTACGCTAGAAGCAAAGAGAGAGGCAGGGGAAATCAAGATCATTTTACCAGTTGGTACATCAATCTTACAAAACACCAACAAGTCAAAATGTTGTTCATTTCACAGACTTCTTCATAGATATCGAAAAGGTACCTATGTTTCTCAGACATTGTCTCAGTATAACTAAGATATCACAAGCATAATTACATAAGAGCCATGGTGACCATTTATCATTATGTAGACAGCTGGCTCATCTCCAATATTAGTATTCAAACAAACAAGATGCTGTATGACCGCTCTGTTGGTCAATTGGTTAACGGCCCTGACTGGTGAGCTGTCCGTTGGTATCTCCACTAGGCTATCGCTGCCTTGAAATTTATCAGAATATACCTATATAAAACGTCTGCATTACTGGCTGTCTGACTGACACCGCACAGTCAAAACTACAGGGCGCAAGAGGCTGAAATTTGGCATGTGTCCACATGCAGCGATAGCCTAGTGGAGATACCAACGGACTGCCATGTAGAGATAGATACGCTTTATTGTAAACCAACATAACATTATACTGTACATATTTTGTAAAGTGACTTAAAACTACGATAATGTACAATCGGTGGCCTTATTGCCTGGGGCGATATCTTCCAGGCAACCTTGGGATGGACAGGAATGATATAAGCCAAAATATGAAGCGGTGGTGTAGTTGCTTAAGTTAAACATTGAGATAATACGAAAACCTTAGATAAGATATATACCTATAAGACCAATACACACACACACACACACACACACACACACACACACACACACACACACACACACACACACACACACACACACACACACACACACACACACACACACACACACACACACACACACACACACACACACACACACACATATATATACAGGGTGGCGCTACCATAGGGGCACTTTTTGAACAGAGGCATAGCGTACAACATTCTGAAGCCTTGTACTAAAAATCAATTAAATCGGTGTAGTAGTTTAGCCACAATATCGATTTTAAGTTCCGCAATTTTTGCACATGCTTTGAATTCCACAAAGCTGATACAAAACGGTCAACGACCCTACATTGCACACCCCGACTCGCTCTGACGCGATGCCTCGACGTCATCCGAAGTTAGGCTCAGCGCAGATAAAATGGAGCGCAGCGGAGAGGATTTTATTAACGCACTTGAAAATAAACTATATTTTTTTACAATAAAGTGCATAAATGCTTGAACCTGACAAAAAACATTCGCGCGTCCTCGATGATATGCGGGAATCCTCGCGCGGCGTCGAGTCGGCGCCCGCATCGTAGTGAGTCGCGTTTTGTATCAGCGGTGTGGAATTCAAAGCATGTGCAAAAATTGCGGAACTTAAAATCGATATTGTGGCTAAACTACTGCACCGATTTAATTGATTTTTGGTACAAGGCTTCAGAATGTTGTACGCTATGCCTCTGTTCAAAAAGTGCCCCTATGGTAGCGCCACCCTGTATATATATATATATATATATATATATATATATATATATATATATATATATATATATATATATATATATTATAATTCGATAAATATACGTACATTTATATAAAAAATACAAATATAAAATATACATAGGTATACAATATAATAATAAGCAGACAATACAGATGTAATAAATATGGATGATATAACAAAAACAAGCAATAAAAATTAAATCAGGTAGTGCTTTTTGATCAAGGTTTTGAATACGGTTAAGGATTTTGCTTTTCGAATCTCCAGTGGTAAAGAGCACTCCACAGACGCACAGCTTGTGCAGTGAAGGATTTCGAAAAGTAATTTGTGGAATGTTTTGGCATCGTCAGTGTTAGATCCTCAGACGACTTCAAGGATTTTACATGTGTGTCATGAACGAACACAAAACGTTCTTTAAGATATGGGGGAGTACTAGGATTAAATAGAACATTGTATAATAATGTTAGAATGTGAGTATTCCTGCGAAGACGAATTGAAAGCCACTTGAGTTTATTGCGAAAATCTAAAATTTGATCATATTTACACAGTCCAAATATAAATCCTATACAGAACTTTTGGAGACGCTCATGTTTATCTAGCTGCTCTTCAGTGAGATCAAGATAGGTTATCGAGTTCGAATCCACAATGACTTCGGAGTTATGTGCGTATTGAATTGTAAATTGTCGCTTGCCCCGTGCCTCGGAGAGCAAGTTAAGCCGTCGGTTCTGGCTGTCATGAAGATCTTTGACAGGCGTTAAAAGGCGTCAGTTGCTATAATTATACTGACACTACCGCACCTCTAAACCATGGAATATAGCTATCCCTTAAGGTTGCGGAGGTCAGACAGGCAGTCGTTCCGTGGAAAAGCGAATATTCAGTCAAAGCCGGTTAGGCTAGAAACCGGACCCCGGGTTCTAACTGGGATAACGCTAGGAAAAAGATACTAATATATTTCACCCAGATAGTATCTGGGTGAAATATATTTATAATAAGTATCTGGCATATCCAGACGATCATAAAATAAAGCTTTGACCTGGGTGGGAATAGAATTTACCACCTACAGCTCACCAGTCAGGGCCGTTAACCAATTGACCAACAGAGCGGTCATACAGCATCTTGTTTGTTTTAATACTAATATTGGAGATGAGCCAGCTGTCTACATAATGATAAATGGTCACCATGGCTCTTATGTAATTATGCTTGTGATATCTTAGTTATACTGAGACAATGTCTGAGAAACATAGGTACCTTTTCGATATCTATGAAGAAGTCTGTGAAATGAACAACATTTTGACTTGTTGGTGTTTTGTAAGATTGATGTACCAACTGGTAAAATGATCTTGATTTCCCCTGCCTCTCTCTTTGCTTCTAGCGTAATTACTCAAAAATAGCTAAACTGCAGTTTATTGTTCTATGCTAGTGAAAAAGCTCTGTGCGTGTACGGGTACGTTGTGAATTTATCTTTAGCTATTATGATTGAAACATATGTTTTTTCTTTCATGACGGGATATCAAGCCACGAAAAGGTTGTCTAATACAATGCTTGTTACTATAGTTTAAAAGCTAACAGTCTTTCAGACTACAAACTTATTAACATTGATTTATTGAAATAACCTTTGTGTAACCAAAACCAATCCACAGATTCAATAAAAACGCACCTACTACACCATAAACTACCACAAACATCAAACTGAACTTTCATCCTGTAACTACACAACAAACCCTAATAATGAATTCAGTAACTGTCAACCTTCCGAACGTTTCACACTATAAATATTTCTATTTGTGGTCGGAAGGTGGCGACCTAAACGCGTGAAAGGGTCTTTTAACCATTAGATAAAATATACACTTTGAAATCGGTATTTCTGTAATTAAATTTCTGTTTTCGATAACGTTTAAAATATTAATGTTTCCTTTAAGTGTTTGTATTCAAAACAAAAACATGCTTTATTTCCAAATTGACGATGGATGATTGATACTACAAACTGCGAACCAATTTAAATATGCCTAATAAGGTCAGGGTAACTTTTTAAACGTATTTACATTTTAGATTGAAACCATAATTTCTAGAATCAATTTGATAAAATGTTAAACACATTTCAAAAAATATTGGGCCACCAAGACTAGCGGCAATTGCCAGGTAACAACTTGACCTATGTACTTCGTATTATATAGGTATCGTATATTGACTACGCTGGTAGTTACACAAACTTTTGATAACGTTGAATCTTAGCGGCAGTTTCATTAAGATTAAACGTTATTTACAGAATAGACGAAATTCAAATGTGCAAGCAGCCAATGGTACCTATATATATATGAATAAAGCGCTTCTTCACAATAGATCACTTATATCAAGTAACCGCAATCTCTTTATTCATTGTGGAACTTCAAAAGCCCGCCTAGCATTGAATACAATCCAGCAAGTTTAAACATTCACAGAAGTAAAACTCAGCACGAATAAAATATGAACACAGAAGTCAAATTTTGAAACTCAGCAACAGATCAAAAATTCTCCGCCGGAATGAAAATGTAAAAGACATTAGATTTTTATTCAGTTTACTGTGCTTTCGAATAGAAAAAACTGTCACATGCAGTGAGAAAATGTCAGCGTTCACTTTGCTCATTTTTAACGTTTTAGGAACCACGACATCAAAGGCAAATACCCCGTGGGCATTGGTTTGACCGTGTTTGCATTTGATCAATGAAACTAAAAACAGCTGCTGGTTTTTATAGTCGACTTGCTTTTGACGAGGGTATAAAAATATTAAAGTAAATACGAATGTAATATTTCCCAGTTCCATTGTGTGTTAAGATAATATAGAGGTTGAGTTTGAGAAGATTTAGAACCTCATTTTTTGTTAGCCTGTAGTGTCCCACTGCTAGGTAAAGACCATTTTGTCTTTTTGAATCTATTCCTACAAAATAATAGGGCATAAAAAATACTGCAGGTCAGCTGAAAAAGTGCAGTTGAAAGTAAAAACAACTCACATAATTTTCACCAATCTAACCCACATATATTATCTATCATAGATAGATTAGATAAAAGTCAATAGCTAGTCAAATCAAGCATGTTAACGTACAGACGCGTACTACGATTAACGTTTGCCCCTAAATTTACCCGCTCACTTGACAGGTGACAATTCCTGGTCACAACTGACAATTACACAAGGCATTGACATTAAAGGCTGCTAGTGCGAGTTTTTGAATTGTTCTTTTCGGATTTTTGTAGAAAGATTGCTGTAGAAGAAAAACTCGCACTAGCAGCCTTCAACGTCAATGCCCAAAACTAAGCAGACAACAAGTGCAAAATAATAATTTATATTGCTGCCTTGTGGAGGTTGGATAATAAGTATTGTTATAGAACGAATCGTCAATAAAGTCTAGTGATTTTTGGCGATCTCATATTGTAAGTTTGCTTCGAACCCGGTATACCATAATGAAAGTTACAAAATTTGTTGCTCATGCTCCACTATTTGAATGTTGTCATGTTTGTTGTGGTACACAGCAGTTTATTTTAGAGACACAATATGATTAAAGTGTTCGCTTTTCTTAATCTAATCGTTATCAAATTGTGAGTAGGATATTTGAGACACCTGCGAGTGTTTCACATCAATACAATTTTTTTTCTGAAAAGTGTTTGTCTTTATTCACCAGTTATCATCTATGTTACGTTAACCCAAACATAATCTGAATTCTGTACGAATTCATTCACCTCATGTACTGACAGATACGTATACAAAATACAGCCGGTATGGAAGGCCATGTATCGCACCTGTGGGTACTTACGTCTTACATAGCAAAGAATACGAATACGTACCTATATATACTAGCTCTTTGGTCGGATCTGTCAATCCAAAAGTTAGCCGACGGTCTCCGAAAGGGGCACAAAACAACCAAAATATCCGCTGGCAAGAAGGGTATTACAGACAAAGCCATCAAAATCAGACCCGCCAGGCTAAAGGGTCTCCAGACCAAACACTCAAAGTTTGTACGCGACCTGGTCCGTGAGGTTGTTGGACATGCTCAGTATGAGAAGAGAGCTATGGAGTTGCTGAAGGTGTCAAAAAACAAGCGCGCGCTGAAGTTCCTGAAGCGCCAGCTGGGCACACACATCTGCGCCAAGAGGAAGCGTGAGGAGCTCAGCAACGTGCTCGTACAGATGATGAAGGCAGCCGCACAGGCGCACCACCACACGCACTGAGTGTACAATAAACTTAATTAACGATACTTTTTTGTGTCTGGAAAGACTCGCAATAAACATTATTTGGCAGTGATATTATATTTTGCTTGTAGTTTGTATACGTATATTTTTTCTAAAAAAGACAACTCCCGCATTAGGACTAAATCCTGTGTCGCCGGGTCGCCACAAACATACAACTAACGGACACAATTAACACCCAGACTCGAAACACCAATTAATGAATCATACAAAGTATTGTCTCGTGTGGGGATTGAACCTACAACACTTGGCGCAGTGTCAAGCGGCAAGGCGGCCACTTAAACCACTACGCCAACCATGCAGTCAAGGCAGTTAGTTTGTAACAAATAATAACTTTACTTATGTTTATAATATATAGGTATAGTGATATTATAATAATATATAACAACCTAATAACCTTCAAGGTTGAGCACTAACTAGTTAATAGTTTTCATCTGTTGGTTTATGTTGTCTTGCATAGCACAATGCAACAGAAAAAGGTAGGCAGCGCCAATGAGAA
The DNA here is from genome assembly GCA_944739405.2 of Euclidia mi. Taxonomy (NCBI): domain Eukaryota; kingdom Metazoa; phylum Arthropoda; class Insecta; order Lepidoptera; family Erebidae; genus Euclidia; species Euclidia mi. The sequence goes on along the minus strand of OX123188.2, from coordinate 15,975,103 downwards.
TAAAATTCTCGCATTAGGCACTACAGCTGTTTTCAAAGAACATATTTAATTTAATATGGTAAGTTCATTTATTTACTAGTCAAATCAAAGCTTGCATAGTACATATATGTCAGAAGTACATTTATTATAATCCAACGCCTGCAATATAAAACTGAAGATATTTTTGTAGTCTCTGCGACATTTCGTTTCTCCAAGACTACAAAAGTGTCATACCTTGTCTTTTGAATGGTCTCTGTAGCTAAAACCTAAATCTAAGCTTATACGTTATAGATATACAAATGGAGGTAGGGTAAATGTGTAAAAAATCTGTAGAAAAGCTATAAAGGAAATTTATAAAGCAGGACTTGAGAAGTGTATGTTGTAAATAAATATTTTTAGGTCAGTCGATATGTAGATTAGGGACATATTTTGAACAGGTGATTAAACAAAGCTTACGCTTTCAAACATTATTATCATCAATGTACTCATGTATACAGAAATGAACTACCTAAGCTTTGTAGCCTTTTCTTATTAAGAAAGTATTTTGAACACAATTATAATTTTGCTTCACTTCATAGAAAATCGTAATAATTATATGACGATTAGACTAGACTTTTCTTAGTCTTTATTATTTTCGTCTAAAGGAAACTTTGCCCTACTTTTTATTTGTCTTTGAGTTAAGTACCTATCTGGATTAATTTGTTGGAAAGTTAACGAACATGATTATTTATTTTATTATTTTTAAATTACAATAACATTCTGCTTTGCACAGCTTGCTAATTCAGTAAGTACTTTATTAAATAAAATTTGAACAACATTCAGACTTTGTGTTCTCTTTGAAATTGATTGCAGAAGAATTGCACTAAGTGTTATCTCATTATAGTATCGAATGCACAAAATTCAACGCAGTGCTACGAGTAAGTGACGAGACGGCCATTTAAGCCACTCGGCTATCTTTGCAGCTTAAAGTTAGCATAGTCACATGCGTTGAATGTAAGCATTAAGGTTCAGGAACCATCTTTAAGTATTATAAAAATATCATAATTTTTTATGTAAACGGGTCTTATTCGCGATATTTAATTAATTTTAAGGTATAAATACCTATGTTTTACCGACGTTTCGGCCGTCTTACAATGATGATGACTGATGTCATCTCAGCGCCGTCCTTGTGAAGCGCGGGTTTCGGCAGCTACCCTCACTTGTTTTTTTTATTTTTATTCGAACTATCGGTACGTCGAAACACAACACTTATGACGTCTACACACTGGTGAGCTGTGTTTCTGTGGCTGGGTTCACATTTGTTGATTACTGGATTCCAAGTTGTAGACAGTCTGTATCCATCCTCCCGGTTGAAATTTTTATGCTTTTTGATTTCGACCGCTTCACGTACTATCCTGAAGTAATAGTGACGATCGGTAGATAAAACCTTTGGTTGATGTATTTATTTAGTTGATGTCCAGTGCTTTGGTCCAGAAATGCTCGACTATGGCAGACTTTTTAATTTGCCGGTTTTTTACAGCTGTGATATGTTCCTTGACCCTATCAGCGATGGTTCGTTTGATCTCTCCGATATAGGAACTACCACAACTGCAGTCGACCTTGTAGACGCCAGGTTTTTGTCGAGGAATGACGTCACACGATCTGCGCACCCCGAAGGATGTCTTTCCTCTACATACTACAATAAAAATAAATAAACAAGTGAAGGTAGTTGCCGAAATCCGCGCTTCACAAGGACGGCGCTGAGATGACATCAGTCCTGCCGCGACCATGATTGTTGTAAGACGGCCGAAACGTCGGTAAAACATAGGTATTTATACCTTAAATTAATTAAATAACGCGAATAAGATCCGTTTACATAAATATTTTATGATGTATACAAAGTTTAAAATCGATTATTATAAAAATATATAATAAATGCCTAATAATGTTTACTAAAACGTGTGTTTCAATCAATTTGCCTGTATCATTCATTATCCATTAAATTATATAGAACTTCATACTTATATAATGTGGAGAGATCTTAAGTATTCAAAATAAAATGACACAAAAGACGCATTATCATTCAAATAGTATCAATGGCTGCGAGCTCGCGAAGCAATGCCAATTATTATTGGAAATATACAAACACAACTACAGCTTGTTTTCATAGAATTAAACACGATGACATGAAAACTTCAATGAAATGAATAAACTGGCGTCATACGTTCAAAAATAGAAGCAAGGTTCTGGACTGTCAGGTTTGAGGGGTTACAACAATGTTACAAACTGTCGTCTTATAGGCATTCTCAATGTTTTCAGTAAACAGATTTACGATATATTTTAAAAGAAATCGAAATTCTTAAGAGAGGAAAAATATTAATCTATCAATATATTACAGTAAGTATCTTACGCTCAGCAGGTATGCTCCAATCAGAATTGTATGTGAAACAACGCATGCGCTACAATAATTTAGTATCAGCCACAGCACATCATTGTATTCGAAAGCATGCAAGTATTTCACACCGCATTCACTTCGTTGTTTATTTATCTAGTGTAAAAACATACCAGTTTCTGATTCGCATCAAATAAAGCTGCTGAACATTTACAAGTCAACGTTAACTCGAACTCAGCTAACCTATTTCTTAGCTGTTAATTTATTTGCACTTGAGTAAAGGAGGTTTCAGAAATTTCATTTCGCGGCACCCAAAATTGAATTCCTTTACGACTGCTCCAATAATCAAATGAATAATCCATTTACACTCGTCTAGCTGAGTGTCCGCGCAACAGAGAAAGGGCTTTTTCTCAGAATCAGTCTCAGATAGGACCAAATTGTATTTTCATTTTATTCTATTCGTATTCCTCTGGTCCATTAAGCCGGCAGGTGAGTACGGTGTATCAGAGCGCTTGTACACGTTAAGAAAATTTGACGTGTCTGCGGCAGACAAGACAAATTCTTCGTGTACACGACAAGAATTTTGTCTGTTCTACACACGAAAACTTTCGTGTCTTCCGCAGACAAGACCAATCGGAACGTGTACACGACAAGATTTTTTCGTGCAGTCGTCATTTGGGTACGCAAGTAATAACGAGTCTGATAATCATTTTCGTTTATTTATAAAAATGTTAACTACAAAGCAAAAAAGAAAGATAATTGCATATTATTATTATAAGAAAATGAAAAAGGAAACAAAAAACAAGAGACTTTACTGGGTTGTTCCAAATATTCAAGAGAAAACATGAGGAAAAATTTGTGGATTATTTTCGCATGAAAATAAGTTGTTGAAGTTTTGTCCCACAATACCGGTTGTTCCTTTACTAAAGTTATAACTAACTCATCAGCCATTTTGTACTCTACGCTGCAATACACGTCCACACCAAACGCACAACAAAAGCTACCCACAGATCACTACTTACCTGGCTGTGTGAACCCTACTACTCCGCCCCCCACCGCTCCGCAACAACATTCGCCGCGTCGTGTCTTGGGCAGGCAAGATTTTTTCCGAGCACCGCTGCGAGCAGTGTACACAGTTCTTTTCTGGTTACGACACGAATTCTTGCATAGGCCCGGCGTATTTTCTTACCGTGTACAAGCGCCGTCAAGTGGAATTTTTATTATGGCCCCCAGAATGAGACTGTCGGTGACTGTACGTGTTTAAAATTCTTTGTAAGGTCACGATTGAAACCTATAAATTGTTTTTCGAAGAATATTTTTTAGTAACAATTTTCAGAGAAACGCTAATCAGAAAAATTATTTCAGCGAATCAAGCACCAAACAAACAAAATGGATTTTAGTTAAACATATATTTACTCATATTATTAATATCCACGTCGCAGTTATTTTGCATGGAAAATTTAGAAACATAGGCAACATTTAGCAACAATCTATGGAGATACCTCAACTGCTTTGTTATAGAATGTTACTACATTCTAACATTCTTCCTGCACTAACATTCTGAAATATTTCTTAACCACAGACTTTGTACTAACTTACAGACGGAGCACTCCCATAGATCAAAACTGGACTGTAATAGGCTCACATATCATAAATGACAGTTGGTTCGGCAATACACCGAAACCGCAGGTAGGTTCTAGGCGACTTGGGAGGGAAATGGACTGTATACAGAGGATAGCGGTTCTTCGCCGCCTAGGAGATGGTTACGGGAAGAGGTGATTGAATGGGTATAGGATATTTCAAGGATGGAGGGCACTTATTACCTTATACAACCTTCTTCGTTTCCAAAGGGCAGTCTCCTGGTGGTTTCGCGATGCAGCTGCTTGTTTTCACTTCACTTCACCGTCACTCCCACTTGCGAGTGGTTTATATATGCGGTAATAATCACATACAGCGATGCGGCGCGATACGAACGAGACGGCGTTCTCAGCGAGCGGAATGTTCTGGACTGTCACTCGCGTCGACGAGCGCGGCGACGAATCAGGCGAAAGGCAGTGCCTCTTCCAGGGAGTGGGAGACAGGGACGGAAATATGATATCGCTCGCACTAGAACAGCATGGAACGATTATTACGTTGATGCGATTAGTTATAGATAGGAAGGTAGATGGCGCTACCATATCCCCCCGGCCCTAAAGGGTTGCCTTTAAAAAAAAAATAGAATTGAACTTAGCTATGTTGGGTGGACTACCGCATAACCCATCAATAGGATTAGACAGCGATATGACAATAAAATTAATCTAAATTAACTTTAGCGAAAACTACAAACGCAATAATAGCGAAAACTACTAACTAAATACTTAAACTAAGAGGTAGGTCCAACTTCAGGCTAGATCTCACTGAGTTGGAAGCGGACAGAGACGTACAACAGGGCGCACGTAACTCCCTTTGGCGGTTTTCACGGTAACAACGCGAGTTGTACCGTCCTTGGAAGTATGCAATTTCTCTACGATGGCTAACGGCCATGAAAGCGGCGGAGCATTATCATGTATTATGACGACCAACGTACCCTCCTGTATAGGGGATGCAGGACTATTCCCTTTGGATCTAGCCTGAAGCTGGTGTAGATATTCCGCACGCCAGCGCCGCCAGAACGACTGCACGAGTTTATCCAGCAGAGTATGTCTCTGGAGCAAGCTTGAAGAGTCTGCTTCAGGAGCCGGAAATGACGATAATGGCACTGTGTTCAGAAAATGTGCAGGGCTTAACGCGGATGGTTCCGCAGGGTCACTACTCAATGCCGTGAGCGGACGCGAGTTGATCAGTGCCTCGACTTGTGCAAGGATAAAAGATAAAGATAAAGAAATATTTATTTTTCGCTACACACAAATTTTTATCTATGTAGGTACACATAAATACACGAAATGTGAAAAAAAACCAAAACAAAATTGACAAATAAGATAGAACTAAGTAAAGAAAACAAAAATAATAAACAAAAAAAGAAAACAAGAATAATACATAACAAAAAAAATAGGCAGGATAGAAGTAGTAAAGATATTTGCGTGCAGCCAAAAAAAGGACCTAATTCGACATTATGCTAGGCAAAAGCCTGGCGCCGATTTTCAATCAGGCCCTCTTGTGACTCACGCATGTGATATCAGATACTATAGGTAATAATAATATAATTATAATAACAATAAACATAAGCATAGAAATTATTATAGATAGACTAAATAAATAACTATGTAACGTATTTAAATCATAATTGAAAATTGGGCAAGTGCGAGTCGGACTCGCGCGCAAAGGGTTCCGTACCATCATCTATAAAAGAAAATCACGTTCGTTGTATGTATACTTAAATACTTTATAAGTTTCTACCTGTTTATTAAGATCGAGTAACAAATTGCTTAAAAATTACGTTTGTTGTATGGGAGCCCCCCTTTATTATTTACTTTTTTTAAATTTAATTATTTATGTTCAAAGGTAATATACAACTACATATTCTGTAAAAATTAAAAGCGTCTACCTGTAACAGTTAGTAATTTTGAGCAAAATATACGAAAAAAACACGTTTTTTGTATGGGACCCCCCCTTAATTTTTTATTTTTTTTTATTTTTAGTATTTGTTGTTATAGCGGCAACCGAAATCCATAATTTGTGAAAATTTCAGCTATCTAGCTATCATGGTTTATGAGATACAGCCTGGTGACAGACAGACAGACAGACAGACAGACAGACAGACAGACAGACAGACAGACAGACAGACAGACGACGGAGGCTTAGTAATAGGGTTCCGTTTTTTACCTTTTAGGTACGGAACCCTAAAAAAAGAAAAATTGTACTTATACATATACATAAATATTTAATAAATTATGGACTTATAAAACGTTAAATATATTAGGCACCGAAGGCGAAGGCACAGTGCGCGCGCGATGATCTATCGGCGCCAGAAGGGCGGGGTGGCGGCGGGAGGCGCGAGGCGTGTTGTAATTGTAAACAAAGCCTGCGTCACCCGCCAGTCGCCGCATCACCACCGGCGAAGCTGTTTGTACCGTTCGCGTTCCCAAAGAATGGGGCGAACTCGCATTACATACGCCGAGCGTCCAGTAACTTCACACGTTGCCATTATATATAAGTATATATTATGAATGTTATGCTAGCAGTTATACAGTAACGTCATTGAAAAAGAAAACTAACAGCGAACTATGGTAAGTGCAGGTACAGCGCGATGTATAATATGATAATATAACTGAAGATTCTTACAATACTTTTACTTCTTGTGATTATGACATTTCAGATTCACACGGAAAAAGGACCAGTTCGAGTGATATAGGAAGTCAAGGCAATAGAATACGGTATTTATACAACAACAACACAAGCTCGAGTGCCAGGCGGCCGCCCTACTAAAGGTAAGATGAAATGCTCACCATATCTTATACTAATATATAAAGCTGAAGAGTTTGTTTGTTTGTTTGGTTGAACGCGCTAATCTCAGGAACCACCGGTCCGACTTGAAAAATTCTTTCAGTGTTAAATTGCCCATTTATCGAAGAGGAAGGCTATAGGCTACATAACATCACGCTATGAGCGACGGGAGCAGAGCAGTAGCCTTAAATAACGCGGTTGTGACCGCGGGCATCGTCCAGTGTTGTGTATACATCTATGAAGGTTACCTACAGACAGCGAGACTTTAGAGCGGAAAGATATGCATTACTAAAGTAATTGATTTGTTTCAGGTTTAATCTACGGTTTGATCGCACAGCGTATGCTCAGGCTAACCGTTAATAACATCAATGACGCCTACAACAGAATACGAACCTTATAGACATGGAATAATGCTGCTAAGCTTAACAGTAAGTTATAAACAATCAATTACAATAATAGCTATGACTAGGTACACAATCATACGATACATTCATAATAATTAGGAACTTAAATTTAGTATAGGTATAAAAATTGTTTTGTAAATTTAATCAAATCAATACATTTGTCAAAAATAAAATCGTATTATTAATAAAATAATTATATGGTTAAATAATAATAATGTCATAAGGTACTGAATAATTACAATAATAAGATTATGTACAGAATCATAAATGTCATTCCCGATTAAAATTAATATTATATAGCCTAAGTGAAAATGAAATTGTAATATGATTTATAGAAATCAAATGAATTGTTACGAACTATTATATATATTATAACAGTCGCAATTATATTAATTATAAAATTATTTTAATATACTAAATAGGTGATAGTTAATGCTTATTACTTTGTAGCTGATTTTAATTTTAAATTAAGGAGGCGTTTATATTGATATTACCTAATTTATGCTGCTCTTCCATAAGAAACTTTTTCAATTTTTTCCTGAATGAGTGTAATGATGTGAGATTTCGCAATGGAGGGGGGATATTATTCCAACATTTCGAAGCAGCATAGCGAAAGCTGCCTCTAAATGCCTCTGTGCGATGTAGACCAATAGATAATTGTTTAGAGCACTGTCTGTTTCGTTCATTGCTATTTGCTACCCACTTCAGTTTGTCATACAAATATTGCGGTTGTTTTAACTTAATTACACCAAACATAAGACAAGCCAAATGCAGTTTTCTACGTGATTTCATTTTTAAGATCGAGTTCTTATTCAAATATGGCGTTACATGACATCTAAATGGCACTGAAAAACAGAAGCGAGCGCATGCATTCTGCACCCTCTGTATCTGTCTCTCTGTACGCGCTAAGAGTCTAGGACCATACACGGCATCCGCATAATTTAATTTACTTAGTATCAGGGAGTCAACTAGCTGAACCCGTAATTCTTCCGAAAGATAGGGACGCATTTTATATAACAATCTTAGCCTGTAAAAACAGTTCTGTACCGCATCACATATATGCTTCTCAAATCGAAGGTCCGAATCCACTATTAGTCCAAGATTCCGGGCCTCAGACACTCGCTCTATTGGGCACCCTCTTAGATGAAGGCTAGCTGGCGAATGCAAGAAACTCAAATTCTTTTTGGTGCCGAATACCATGTATTTCGTCTTTGATGGATTCAACAACAAGCAGTTACTCTCGGACCATGTGACCAGTCGCTCAAGGTCTTCATTCAAATCTTGTATAGCCTTTCCGAAATCACCGACCTTAAAGGACAAATAAACCTGCACATCATCCGCATAAATATGATAGTTACAGTTTTTAATTGACTGCTTGATGTCCGCACAGTACAAGCTGAAAAGTGTCGGTCCTAAAATTGAGCCCTGCGGCACACCTCTCGTTAGAGAGGCAAGTGACGAGGTCATAGTGGCTCCACCTGAAGTATTCAGCTCCACAAATTGCATTCTATTACTCAGGTAGCTATGGAACCACATTAGTGTGCTGTTGTCGAATCCATAAAAGCGCAGCTTAGATATTAGTAAATTTACGTTTATGGCATCAAACGCGCGGGAGTAGTCCAACAGGACCAAAATAGTACACATTCCCTTATCCTGGGCAGCCAGAATGTTATCGGTAACATCCAAAAGGGCCGTCGTAGTGCCTCGAAATCGTCTAAAACCGGACTGCAGTGTAGGCAAGATACTGTTCTTTTCCAAGAACTCGGTAAGCTGCCGGCTGACAACCTTCTCCAAGACCTTAGACAGACATGGCAAAATGCTTATAGGCCGCAAGTCATGTACGCTAGTTGGGTTCGGTGTTTTAGGTATCGGTCTAACACTAGCTATCTTCCATATATCAGGCACTGTAGATGTCATAATTGAGCGATTAATTATTTCTGTTATAGTTTGTAGTGTGTGTGCTAACGTCATTTTAATCATTAACAAATTAATTCTATCGAATCCCTCAGCGTTTGACTTGAGACCATGTATAATACGAGAGACGACATCTTGGTCTACAGTTGCCAAACTAAATGTTGCGTCACAGAATCTATGATATTCATGAAAAGTTAGATAAGAAATGTTAGTGTTTGTATTACCAGGCACAGTCAAGAAAGTACTATTTATTGTTTCTGGATCATTAAAATGCGGAGGAATATCAGCCACCTTTTTGGGCGGTAATATTGTATTTTTTAAGTTTTTCCATAAAATTTTGGGATTTTTAATTTGATTATTAATATTATATTTATAGTACGCAACTTTTTCATGAAATAACGCGGCAGTAACTGTAGACTTTAACTGTTTATAGTAATTTTTACTGGTTTCTGTCTTAAGTCGCCGAAATTTAGTCAACGCATCGTCCCTACGCCTCATCATTAGTCTGATCGTGTCAGTTACCCATGGGTAAGAATGACTCCTCACAGCGCAAACACTTACAGGAGCGTGGATATCAAAAACCATAATTAGCCATTCATTCAAAGCACTCACCATATCATTCACATTGTCCAGTCCAGATATAAGATCCCATCGTATTTTATCCAAATGACCAATTAAAGTTTCACTGCAGATGTTTGAAAATGGACGTCCTCTATACATCTGCGGCAGAAGTTTGTGCTTCCTAATACTAAGCTCGCAACTTATAAAAGAATGGCTGTTAATTAACTTAAATGGTTCGATCCTAACATATCTCGCACTTAGGTCCGTGTACACCAGATCAATTAAAGTCTCACTGTCCTCGGTAAAGTGTGTAGGAGACGACACAAGCTGAGCGAGACCTACGCAGCCAAAAAATTCGTTAATCTTCTTAGCTTTAGTGTCATTACTATTTTGAATGTTAACGTTAAAGTCTCCCAATAAAATGAAGTGATCGCAGTGTCCTAAGGCACTTAACGTAAGACTGATAGCATCGATAAATAAATCTAAATTTAGCCACGGAGGACGATAAGCCGTGCCGATTGCGATTTTCTTTCCGTGCAACGTAAGTGTAAGCCACATCTGTTCCACGGAATCGAACCTGGGATCGCCTGTACCCGTCCACGTACGCGCACTAATGCCGTGTTTTATGTAGAACCCTACGCCACCGCCGCGACCGCCGCGAACATTCGCTGGCCGCGGAGTGTGCCGGAAGCGATATCCTGACAATATAGGCCCCCGTGCCTCTTCTCCTCGTCTCAGCCATGTTTCATTTATTGCTAAAATGTCGACCGGATCACGTTCAACCATTGCCACAAAGTCCTCGTGGTTCGTACCAAGAGAACCCGCGTTCAGCAATCCAATTCTTAGGTATTTATTAGTGACCGCCATTATAATTACGTATTTCATTGCACCACACTACATACAGTAAAAGATCAGCTGTGCTATTGCATACTATAAATAAATATCCATCGCTAGCATCGTCAATTGAAAAACTTATTGAATGAAGAAGCCAACACAACGCATAAATGTACATACCGCTTTGTAATCTGTTTGTAATATCTGTGTTTATTATAATTATTAAGTTTAAGGAGTAAATAAATGTGTAAGAAGTAATATGTAAATATGTTATATAAAGGATATAATATATAGCAATATATAGTAATACTGGATAAATTATGTAACTATAATCGGAAAGATTTTTATGTGTAATGATAGTATGATTGCAAGGACAGTTAAAAGCTCTTCGTAAGAGAGGATCTGTTGACCTATAACCTTGAAGAGATACGTTTTAATTACTTTGACCATGCTTTCCCAACATCCACCGAAATGCGGTGATTCTGGTGGAATAAACTTCCAGTCAATATGATTTATGGAAAGTTCTTCCTGAAGACTAGTACGATATTCTTCCCTGAGAAACTTATAAAGGTCGCGTAAATAAGAGCTTGCGCCCACAAAACAAGTGCCGTTATCCGTGTACAAACACTGTATAGGGCCGCGCCGTGAGAGAAATCGTTTAAGGGCTGCCAGGAATGACACCGTGCTTAAATCTGTCGCAACTTCAATATGCGTAGCGCGCGTCGTTAGGCATGTAAGAATAGATAGCCAGGCTTTACGGCTTTTAACACCTCGACCACGCACTGGCGTATACTGCAGTGGTCCTGCGTAATCAAAACCGGTGTGTGTAAACGCTTTAGCAACCTGATTGACGCGCTGGCTAGGGAGATCGGCCATGGGAGGGAAAGTCGGACGCGGACGAAATTTGAAACAGACGTTACATTTATGTATTCTGTGACGAATTATACGTCGAGCGGCTAAAATTTTTTTTTTCTATTTTTTTAAAAAAAGACAACTGCATTAGGACTAAATCCTGTGTCGCGGGGGACTTTACAAACATACATCTAACGAGGACAATAATTAACATCCAGACTCGGAACAACAACTTATGAATCACACAAAGTGTTGTCTCGTGTGGGGATCGAACCCACAACACTTCGGCGCAGTGTCAAGCGGTGAGGCGGCCGCTTAAACCGCTACGCCAACCGTGCAGTCAGAAAAAATCCAATACTTATGCCTAAGTAAGGACAGCAACTCCGGACCGGCATGGAGGTGCTTCTTGTGATAAAAATCAACAAGAAGGTCGACAACATGATCATGTCGCGGCAGAATACAAGGATGTTTGTAGTTATAAGGTTCATCCGAATTTGACAGACGACCCCCAACGCGTATGACGCCGTGTTCATCGAGAAACGGCTTGATCTAAGGATAGCGGGAGAACAAGGTACATTGTCTTTTAAATTTTGAATGTCGTTACTAAAATGAACAGCTTGTACAGCTCGTAGTAACTTACATTCTGCGAATTTGATATCAGTACTTGATACAAAAGTCTCATTAGGTAGGTGCCTAAGAAACCTATAGACATAAACGATGGCGCCGAGTAACTAAGACCACGATGACATGCGTAGTGCGAGTGCATAGATGGGAGACTCCGCAACCTCAGCAATCACGGGATAAGAAACAGACTTCCGTTTGGGTACATCTTCGTCTTCTGCACTGTGGTCAAAGGGTTGCATGGGCCATTCTGACGGATCATGGGAGATCCAAGAAGGTCCACGACGCCACAATGGATGATGCAGAAGATTAAGTGGAGTGACACCACGAGACAAGCAATCTGCGGGGTTCTCAATACCCGCGACGTGATTGAAACAAGTAGCAGGAACCAGTTCAATCAATTTGCTAACGCGGTTGGCGACAAAAGTCTGCCAGCGATGAGGAAAAGAATGAATCCAAGCGAGCACTACTTTGGAGTCGGAAAATGCGTATAATTTATTAATGGGGTAGTGGGGCAAAACTGTGTCTTGAACCTTGCGGAGCAACTGAGACAGCAGAAGGGCCGCGCGCAACTCCAGTCTCGCAACTGAAATGGTTTTAACAGGCGAGACCTTAGACTTGGCACAAACTAACTGCACCGAGTAGTTAGAACCAATGCGGACTTGCAGATATACGACTCCGCCGTAAGCACGCTCGCTGGCGTCAGCGAAACCTATCAAGTTGATGGTACATCCATCTACCAACCCAAGATGACGCGGAATAGTAACTTGATTGAGCGCGGTAAGCTCAATACAAAACTGGCCCCAAGCGGCGACAATATGGTCAGGGGGTGTTTCATCCCACTCACACTTTGATAGCCAAAGCTCTTTGATCAAGAGCTTGGCCTACAAAATTGTGGGAGCCACAAAACCCATTATGTCCCATAGTCGAGCCACTGTGGACAGCATAGTGCGTTTGGTGCACTTATCATCTGGTGGTGAGACGTCAAACCGAAAACTATCGCAGGATTTGTCCCAGCGTAAACCGAGAACCTTATGCGGTACAGACTTCTCAAACTCAATGTCTGGAGAAGCCTTATGAGAATCTGGTATGCGTGCGAGAACCTCCTTAGAGTTGCTTGTCCATTTGACAAGATCAAACTGGCCTCGCTTGAAAAGCTGAATAAGCTCTTCACAAAGCGAAATTGCTAGCGGAGCGGATATGACACTACAGGCAATGTCATCCATGTACAAAGCGGAAGTGGCAACAGCCGCTGCGGCGGGGAAGTGATCGCCTTCATCAGCGATCAACTGGCGAACAACTCGTAATGCGTGATATGGGCTAGACTTGAGTCCAAAACAAACACGATTGAACTGATACACAGATAAAGGTTCTTTCTTGTCAAAACGATAAAAGACCCGTTGAAATCTACGGTCAGATTTGCGAACGCCGATATTGAGAAACATTTGGCGGCAATCAGCTGACAGAGCGATTTGGAAAAGACGAAACTTTATTATGATGTTAAATAAATCACCCTGTAGATTGGGGCCGGCATGCAAAATGTCATTAATCGATTGACCCGATGTAGTCTTACAACTAGCGTCTAAAACCGCACGAAGTTTAGTAGAGGTTTTATCTTCGCGAACTACGCCGTGATGCGGGATATAATATGAGGGCATAGAGTTGCCCTCGTTGTTTACAACTACACTCAAAAAACCTTTATCTATGTAGTCACGAATGACGTCATTATAGGCGCTGCGTAACTTAGGTGATGCATCAAGTTTACGTTCCAAACAATGGAAACGTCTGAGCGCAGCAGCGTACGAGTCGCCTAACGAATAAGGGTCACCACAGAATGGCAACGTCACAACGTATCTGCCACTGTCGTCACGAACAGTGGTAGCGCGGAAATGCTCTTTACACTCGAGATCTTTACGGCTCATCGAGGGCGGTGCGGTAACCTCTTCAAGCTCCCAAAATCGCTTGAGAAGAGAATCAATATTGTTTTCTTGAAGAACAGAACAACAGCAAGACGTAACGTATTGAGAAGTATGTAATGTAGGTACGGTACCCATAATCACATACCCAAATACCATCTCAATAGCGGGCGGTAGGTTATTTTGCTCACTACGTACCACTTTAGTAAGTAGCAAGTGCGGGAATCAATGTCTGCCGGATTCGCAAACTCCGAGTCCGCTAGTGGTAATGACTCGAGATGTGTGAGGAGCGACACGTCCACATTAGCGTTTGGCAACGTGTCCGTAATACGTTCCACGATAAGCGAAGAAATGTTAAAATTAATGTCCCTATCAAAACGCGAATGTATTTTAATATCTACGGAACCCTTGCAATGTTTTTCTGATCCGCCTATCCCTCGGATTATTGAGTTCGTATTTTTAAAGTTATTCCATAATCCGAGGCGTTTGAACAATTCTAACGTTATTATATTGGTCTGAGATGCGCTATCTAGCAGACAACGTACCATGTGCGGCGACCCATTGATATCATATATGATAACTTGCGCTGTCGCTAACAGAACAGTCTTAGGCGCCATACATGGCGGCCTAGCACTGCTCTGATCACTACAAGCGCGCGAAGGCGGTCCGCGCGTGCGTGCCGCCCGCGCAATGGATGTCGTACACAACGATATCTCATTGTGAGGCGTGGAAGGCGCAGCTACCGTGTTCTGCACTTGCGGCGTAAGTGTGTCAAGGTAGGCGGCTTGACTTGACAACCGGTTACCTTTATCGAAATGTAACAGTGTATGATGTTTTTGTTTACATGATCGACACTTTGTCTTACTAGAACAATTACTTGTTTTATGTTTTATGCTTAAGCAGTTAATGCAAGCTTTGTTATCTTTTACGAATTTAAAACGAGCGGTTGCATGCAAATTATCGAAGGCGGGACACTTGTATAAGTGGTCGTGCACTATATTACTGCACAGACACTTCTGTGAATTATTACTATTAGATTCCGAACATGTTACGTAAGATTGTGGATTAGGGACCGAGTTATTATTACTATTTCGCGATTTATTCAACCTATGTTTGTTGCTGTTAGTGTTTGACGGGCCAGGTGAACCCGACTGCGTATTATGAAATATTCGACACTGATCTTTGATGAACGAAATAAAACTATCTAGTGTAGGTATTTTATTATTGCGTTCCGTCATCTCGAATGCGCGAATTGTATCAGTGTCAAACTTTTTTAAAGCGAGTTGAAGCAACATAAAGTCGGAAAGATCTACTAATTTTAAATTCCTAAGAGAATTAACCGCGGTTACGAAGTTATCAATAAACAGCTGGAAATTCGAGACAGACGCGTTGCCGGACAGTTTGAGATTTAAAGCTTGGTCAAAGTACGTAGACGCTAGGACGCGCGTGTCCTGATATCTGTCAAGTTGTGACTGAAATATGACCTGATAATTCTCAGCACTGGGTGTGACACCTGCAAATTCGGATTGGGCTTTCAGTGACAGTTTACCTATTAAATAGTACAACCTGTCAGCATCTGTCAGAGAACCATTATCGTGCACTGTAGACTTAAAACTCGCATAGAATAACGGCCAATTTCGTATATCTCCGTCAAACGACATAATCTCGATTGGCGGTAATCTCGGTTTGCGGGCAACGGGCTCTGCCGAACATTTACCCTCCAATTGCGATTGTATACGCTTAATAATACAATAAAGATCTTCAAATGAGGTATACGCCTGATAGTTCGGTTTTTCATCAGGATTGATAGAAAGTAATCTTGCGTTATAATCGTCTAACAACTTATGAAAATCTGTTCGAATACTATCTACTGTTATACAATAACTGAGAAATGCTTCGCTATTACTGTCAGACATAGATGCGGTTTTTGATCGTTCATAGATGTTTTGAATGCGCTCAAATAGAATATTGCGTTTTGCTTCTAAGATTGTCATCTCTTTGTCTTTCGACACGCGTGACTTCTTTTTTTGTGACATGCTTACGTAAGTATAAGCTAATGAGAACGAAACAAAATAAGAATATCTAATGTATCTATTATTTTACCTAAGTAGGCTAAGTAGGAAACACTTTAGAGCTGAGGGATTAAAAGTTGCTTGAAATATGAGATTTATAAGACAACTATGATAGTTCCAGAATTAATAATTTAATAAGTAGGTAGCTACATAAAAGTTTACCTACTGATGCGGGCGGAAATAACCATGTGACGGTTATGTGAATATATTAGGAGTAATAGCTAGGTGCTATAACTGCCTAGGTATAGCGATATAACGTATAAAAACGTAAATGAATCCGACTCGTATGGATCAAAAAAATGGTTCGGCGATACACCGAAACCGTAGGTAGGTTCTAGGCGACTTGGGAGGGAAATGGACTGTATACAGAGGATAGCGGTTCTTCGCCGCCTAGGAGATGGTTACGGGAAGAGGTGATTGAGTGGGTATAGGATATTTCAAGGATGGTGGGCACTTACCTTATACAACCTTCTTCGTTTCCGAAGGGCAGTCTCCTGGTGGTTTCGTGATGCAGCTGCTTGTTTTCACTTCACTTCACCGTCACTCCCACTTGCGAGCGGTTTATATATGCGGTAATAATCACATACAGCGATGCGGCGCGATACGAACGAGACGGCGTTCTCAGTGAGCGGAATGTTCTGGACTGTCACTCGCGTCGACGATCGCGGCGACGAATCAGGCGAAAGGCAGTGCCTCTTCCAGGGAGTGGGAGACAGGGACGGAAATATGATATCGCTCGCACTAGAACAGCATGGAACGATTATTACGTTGATGCGATTAGTTATAGATAGGAAGGTAGATGGCGCTACCAACAGTTGTTCTTTTTTTCATCGGTAACATTTCGGGCAATGACTAAGAATGATTCAGCCTAAT
The DNA here is from genome assembly GCA_944739405.2 of Euclidia mi. Taxonomy (NCBI): domain Eukaryota; kingdom Metazoa; phylum Arthropoda; class Insecta; order Lepidoptera; family Erebidae; genus Euclidia; species Euclidia mi. The sequence continues at coordinate 15,958,284 of OX123188.2, read as the reverse complement.
TTTTCCTAGTAGGAAAAATCCATTTTACTATTTTAAGTTAAGAAAGGGCATTTCTAAAATAAAACACTGCTTTTTCACTTCGCTTTATTTTTTAATTTAGTTTAAAATTTATTTAAAGCATTACATTGCATCAAAGGTAAAGATTTGTTTTGTAGTCGGAAGACATCCGTGCCTGTTAATATTTAAAGACGAACTCTATCGCACGTTGCAGAAAGAAAACTCTTCTCGAAATGCTTTTGGCACACAAACTGTTTACAAAGTTCCTGGAAGCTCAAGCTTCGCAATCGATCACAATTAATGGACTGCAATCACTTTTTGAGTCCTGTCTCACTTTTTGGAAACATGTGAAAACTGACGTCCTTTTGTCTACTAGCACATATCGCAACACAGCACTTGTTGTACATGATGATATCACAGCTTCAGAAATTGAGAGGATAAGTTACAGAAATAAATCAACGCAAAACTTCACTCGATCACTTTGTTGAAACTAATGTTGCTGTTGACAAAACTGTCATAATTGTCAAAAGTTTGACAAATTGACAGATTAGCAAACATGGCGATAGGTTCCAGGGGTTCGGGGCGGGAGGTTAATGTCAAATAAGATATGTGAGTCCCACAGACTAAGGTTGAAATATTTTGTATGAAGATTACCTGCCGTGTTCTTAACAAACAGTAACTGGGATGGATCATTACAATCATGTTGATACATCAAAATATATCTTCGCGAGTAAATAAAGTAGTTCGAGAATCACTTGACACGGCATATCCTTTTCTATCTACTGTATGAGAATACTCATTTCTCCAGTCCTGACTATGTAGTATTTTAATAAGTATTTTACAATCAGACAACACCGTAGCTCCCTTATAATCTCAAAATTTATAGGTAGATAAAGTTTTTGACATCCCTGAAGTAATTTTATTACATTTAAAATTGCTTCGGAGATTATTTTCGGCGGCACTATATAAAATGAATTTTACATTAAATACCAATTTACAAAATTTTTAAAAATTTTGGGTAGACAGAAACATTTTATACATATCCTCCTGAGTCCGCCATATTTTTTTCTCTCTATGTCTAAAAGTCCGACTGTTCTTAATAAAGAACAAAATGGAAGAGTGCCGTAAGTCCTGAGACTTTATTTTGTAATTACAGTGTTACCACTGCATATCATGATTTTTGCCAGAACATAAGTTTTTTGCAAGATTTTTTTATTTTTTTTAACATGTTTTACTTTGACCAGCCATTTGTTCTTTAAAAAGTACTTCCGGTCATAATAGACAAAAGTAGGAATTGAAAATTGTTCGTTTTATAGGACTTCCGGATGTGATAAGATATAGACTATCATAATAAACAGTAAAACGCGGTTCTGTTTATGCTCAAAAATCAAATTATATTTTACTTTTAATACTTTTGAACAATTGTGACAAATTATTACACATTGGCTTATAACATTAAAAACCTTTTCTAGTACACTTTGGCATAATTTACTTAAAATCGAAATTAGATAAAGAAGAACCTTGTTGAATGTTCTTAACAAAAACATAAACAAAAATACAAATTATTTACAAACTGTTTCAAAAATAAGAGAAAATTATTGATATTAACTGCTACTATTACAAATTCTTACATCTACGTGAACACAATAGCATTACCTTCCTAATCACAATAATTAGTAAAAAGAAATCAGTCAGCTTGCTTAGCAAGTTATAGGATACTTCTAGTAAAAATATGTTACCTTCTGAAATGAGAACACGATATTAAACAATCAACTTATCAATAGTAAAAAAAAACTCAGCCTAATCTCTCTCATGGAAGATTTTAAAACAGTTTCTTTTTGTTGTCAGACATAAAGATAAATTGCACCCAATACATTTAACTGAGGTCTTCTTGGTACAGCCTTGATTCCTGCAGCGATGTTGAACACTAGACATATCTGGCAAATGGTCGATTCCATGCTTTCTTTTTGCTTTTGAAGGTAGTGGTACAATAGGAGGTCGCCGAACGCTCACATTTGTTCGAGTTTCTGGAATACCATCATCATCAAATGATAAATCTCTGTAAACATTATCATCAATGAGCCTTTCAGCAATTCGCATTTTGAATTCGCGTAATTGAAATATTTTGTGAGGCGGTACTCCTTTCTTTAACTGCTCTTGTTTGTACTTGATCCAAGAATTAGTCACTGCAAGGTCAATGAAATGGGAAATAAATCTAACAGTCCACTTTCTTGTTTTTGCTATTGCTGGACAAACTGCCATCAGTCTATCAACCAAATCAACACCTCCCATGTTTCGGTTGTATTCTTTAATGACTTCTGGGTGGGAGATCTCAATATATGCTCTTGATTGCCTATTATATCTTCTGCAGTAGTCGGTATTTTCAGCAGCATAAACAGTTGAAAGTAATATTACCGGTTTCTTATCCATCCATTTAGTAATCGCAATTTTACCATGATTTCTTACGAGAACGTCGTGGCTCCCTCTCCCTCTTCTCATTAAAGTCTTGTCATCAGTCATTTTTCTCTCACTTCGACAGGCACCCTGTTCTTCATTAGTGTCCCGACACATTTAAAACCTCTGATATCAAGTTCATTTGCTAATCTAACTGTTGTAAAATAACGGTCAAAATATAATATGTGACCTGGAACCAAAGATTCGATGAGCTTCAAAACAATTTTTTCGCCTAGATGAAATTGAGACTCATTTTCGGCAATTACGGTATCTTTACCCTGATAAATTATTATGTCACAAACAAGACCGTTAGGATTGGCAAGTACGAAAGCTTTTATTCCCGTTGGATTCGGTTTCCCGGGACAAAACTGCCTTATGGGGCAAGCGCCAGTAAAGGGAATTATCATTTCGTCTATTGACATTTTGTGTTCCTTCAACTGCAGCCTTGTAGAACCCTGTCAAAAATAGGTCGCACTTTCCATAATTTATCGTCTCTTTTCGTTTCCGCCGTAATGTCATTATCAAATACTACTTTAATAGAGTTTCTCAATAAAAAAATATCGGTCACGAGTCATGGCTTGTGAAATTATTGGTAGTGCATACTGACGGTTCCAATAAAGCCTTATTTGTGAGAATGGAATACATGCCATCATCATTGTGATCCCGAAATATATTTTGCATTCTTCCTTGGTCAAATTAAGACTTCTTCCTGTCCTTTCTATAGCTGTTTGGTTTGATTTTGTCACTATATGTTCTATTATGTCGTCATCAATATACTCTTCAAAATAATCAAATATGTTGTCCGAATTTACATCTTGCGGCAAATATGACGGCTCCTGGAGTTGGGATGCAGGTCCGGTAAGGTTACCCCTGTTCCATTCACCCTCTTCTATAATTTCTCGCAGACAAGACGTGCTGCCACCACGGGTTCGTACACCACGACGACCTCTTAACCCTCTTACTCGAACACCTCCTCTTGTTCGAACTCCTCTTGATCGAACTCCTGTAGTAACCACTTGCGTGTCTGAATTGCTACTTTCATCGGATGAACAGCTATGATGATTTTCCAAATCACGATCAACAAAATAAGTTTATATCACTAATTTGGTTTTCTGTCAAATCTGAAATGATAAAATAAACGGGTATTAATTTATGAATTAAAAAATTATAATTTCCTACTAATTATGAACATTAAAACAGTAATACATACGTTATTATTTTAATTTATCCCGAAATTGTATTAACTTAACGTGAGTGGCAACAAAAAATATGAATTAGGAGATAGCATTAAACTATTACTATAAAAGGCGAAAGCACTTTAAAAAGAACACAAAATGGCAGGCTATAATTATAACAAAGACCGAAATACCTTTTAAAAGAACATTTTTTCAAAAGCCTCATAAATACGAACTCTTGCCACTTTTTCGTAAAAATTAGTGAAAACAACAAAACATAACATATAAGCAATTTAAAAACGTAACTCAATACAAAATTAAACAATAGATTAATAAGATATTCAAAGATAAACTTACCTCTACTCCGTCGGCCTTCCATTTTCAACCACGCACGCCGGTAAGGTGAATGATTATGCATTTTGTTATTGGCTCATTTGATTCACGAATATTTGAGCATCTGAATTTATATTGGTCAAAGAAATCAAATACAGCAGGTCCAACATTACAAACGAAAAACTTTAATGTGTGTTAAAAAGGACATTCGGTTTTTATACTAGCGACCAGGAAAAAATGTCAGGACTTAATGACGAATAATAATTTGTCCGTTAAAAATACCACAGGGACTCAGGAGGATATTCTTCATTCTTGGAATTTAAGTGTATGTTAGGTGGTGATAGGAGCGGTAACATTTCGTGCAGGTTATTCTAGCTCAAGGGATTTATAGTACTACTTTTAACACGGAATTGTTTGCTGTATATAGGTTTTATTATTGGAACGTATATAATTATACAGCTCATATTATTATAAAAAACAGATTCGATAAGAGTTTAGCCAACAGCTTAGTTTGTAGAGTATTAGTCCTTTTTATCTTAAACTCACTCGCATCACGAATAATCATACGTATACAATTAAATAGAGACACACATAAAAACAGCAAATAATTATCTTCGCCTTGAATCTTGAAAACGGATTTCACAATGACCTTGAATTATTTGGCAGCCTTGAAACTATGCGCCTACATTGAAGTCGTCTGAATAGACTAACTGAATCATCTAATTAAACGGACAAAGAAAATCCGCAAAAATCTTCTCAACCCAAAGCGACAGTTAAATTTTAATTCCAGTAAGTAGTTTACAGAGCTTCTTGGTCTTACGTAAAAGCGGAGCTCGCATAACTCATCTCTCGGTGGCCATAAAAAATCTTACCACGAACAATCGTCTACTGCATCAACTTCATTACCATAATCCCAATTACTTACCATTCCGCCTCTGGTATAATTTACTATCGCGTTCTGGCCTTACAAGAGCTAGTTTCGTATGCATTCCCATTTTTTTGTGGACGACGATTTTACTGAAGAAAACAGTTTATAAGTAATCCTTTTAGTATTGCAGTTTAAGTTTGTGCTTGAATGTGGATCGATTTTATACTAACGACCTGTCTGAATGTTAATCAAGTTCTTTCTTTGAATTATTTGATTAAAATACATGTACATTATAAAGATACAGATGACATTACAAAATAAATATATACCAAATATTAACAAGTACAACCCAACTTGATGGTACGTGATGTTGCGATTGCGACGCTACGCTGTTATATCTATATATACAATTAGCCTAGCTTTATATTAAAGCCCTATGGCTTGTATATAAAACTAGGCATTTTGTCTGTGGTTAGCGACTGTGGATGCAATAATAACCTACAGAAACATTATTACAAAGCAAGGAAAACATAAACAGGTAATAAATTATAATTTATATATATTTTATAACAATTATTCTACAGTAATTTATTAATAACTAGCTGTGCCCGCGACTAAGCTCGCCTGGACGTTGTTTTTTCATTTATTATCTAATAATCTACATTAAAGCTTCTTTGTACACTAAATAAGGATAGCCTTCAGGGATACAAACATAAAGGTGCCTAAGCTCGCTTACACGTCGTGACAGAGCTACATTAAGCTGACCATGCGAAAACAGCTGTTACTTAGATCCACACCCGCAACTTTCAGCGTTTGGCCATAACCTAAGCTGGACTCGTTTGAAACTAAACGAAAAATTGTTTGGAATTAAATAAATACATCCGGGGTATAGATATACATTATCACCTGCTCCGCACCCTATTTAAATCTCTACTTCGATCACGTTTCGTTGTTAATTAGTCACTTTTTTGGTGCAATCATAAAGCTTTAGTGGGGTTAGGTTAGGTTAGGTTACTATTTTAATTTATCTTTTGAGAAAGCCCAGTGGTGTACGCACCACCGCCGAGACTATGGTCTCGGGTTCGATCCCCAAGAAACCCCGGCACACAACTCTGACTTTTCAAAGTTATGTCTGAGTTATTTTTTTTTTTATAGACTCACGCCTGATTCCCCGAAGGGGTAGGTAGCCCACATTTCGCCATGATTTTTTAGGTCCCACGTAATAGGGGGCGAGCCTATTGCCGTACCGGGCATATTACCTGACTCCGTGCTGTTACTGAGAATTTCCTAACGGAAAAACCCAATAACACTTTGCCCGACCCGGAAATCGAACTCGAGACCTCCCAATCCCACGCGCACATTTATGCCGCAAGACCAGCGATGCATTAAAAATGTTAAATATCGCTCGGTTCAAAATGTGCCCGGTAGATGGTATGGTAATAGGCTCGGCGTGTGTAGTACACCTCTGCCTACTCCTTCGGAGATAACGGTATGAAGTTATGTTATGTCTTTTGAAATGGCAATCCAGGAACATTGATGGATTTCAAAAAATCCACTGGAATTTCAATAGTTGGTTGATTCTTCGTCTTCCATAACTCGTTATGTTTATAAAAATAGGTGTACTCTAAAATTTTCACTATCCCGTGTCCGTTCCTAGGTATCTTAATAACCCTTTTTCATAAGTCGCTTGTGCTCACATATTTAATCTCAATTGCATAGCGATAACACAATCCTACAGTGTAGAACTCTTAAGACAGGCTAATTTCATCAGATCAGATCTTGTCCTACGTGGTATAACATGCAGAGTCTCAGACAAAAAACGCCTAAAATACCGCCCATGGGTTGGTAATTTTGGTTGATATCTTTTAATGTGGGATCTACATGCTTCGACCGCTTCACGGTTTGTCCTCGTGCATTCATCGCATATTGTGGGAAAGGTAAGGAAAATTTTAGGTTTGTAGCTGTTTCTAGGTATATTACAAACAGAGCTCTCAGTGTGGTCTAAGTCGATCAGAGTTTTAAACATTGTAGGTGTACTTTTTCCTCCTGATAACGATATGGCTGCTATCGTCGGTCTATACAAATAAAATTCTTGCATTAGTGACAGACTGACAGACAACGCACAGCCAAAACTATTGGTAGCAAGAAGCTGTAAGCTGAAGCTACGGGATCGGGTAGAAATTGTGAAATTTATAAGCCACCATGGCCCAGTGTACGTAACGGACTGCTGAGACGATGGTCTCGGGTTCGATCCCCAGGTACCCTGGGCACAAACCCCTGTCTTTTTGAAGTTATGTGAGTATTTAAAATGTTAATCATCGCTCGCTTAATAATGAGCCCGGTATTACATTGGGACCGAAACATAACTGGCGAATAGGGTGTGTAATACACATCCTGTCTACCACTTCGGTGTTACAGGCGTGAAGTTATGAATTTATGTTTATAAAAATGTGCGGTAGTAGCTGATGACACCCTCTAATACCCGATAAAGCGACAGCTGTCGTAATCTTACTTTAGCTTCGTTCCTCCGCCAAAATCATCTTAATAAGAAAAGTAATCTATTATTTTGCTCAAAGTACTATCCACGCTACAACAGACACGATCATAATTATATTAAACGCTGTTCTTCAATTAGTCTCTAGTCATCATTTTGCAGGATTTCGGTTAGTTTTAATCGGTTACAATTTACCTATTCACATACATCGCCTTATTTTTATAAATACTTACACCATCAAATTATGCTTCGGGCAGGCCATATTGAGTTATAGGTTAAATAAAGCTATGTCTTGAATCGCAAGCAAACAACGACTCATTAGTTGGTTGTGCGTGTCTGAAAAAGTCCTCAGCTAATTTGTTTACTCCAACATGACTGCAAAAAATGGCACAATCGATGAGGACTTTCACTTATACTTGCTTCAGAAAAAGCCTGAACCCAGTGTTGATTCCAGTAAATGACTCGCAACTCGGCGCACTTAATTTACACACGCAATAATTTCCAACATAAGCTGAACCCTATTTAATATCATAAATCATATAAATCAGAGCTCATTTTAAATTAGAATATTCATAATTTTCGAAAATTACCATTTATAATCTTTCAAACCTCGTAATTTTACATTTTACAGATCAAATTAGATTAAGTTTCAACCAATTCATCTAAAGAGTTACTATTTTTGGGCTCTCTTCTTTAATAAAGACACATTAAAATAGTTTTCTCCTAAATATCTTTCATGTACAGACATCGATCACTTATAGATTTATTATATGTATACTCAGATAGAATAGATATAGCTATCTCTTGAATAGCAAGCAAACAACGATTCATTAGTTGGTTGTGCATGCCTGAAAATGTCCTCGGCCAATTCGTTTTGAAATCTATGCTATAAATGTGCAGCATCTGAAAGTTTGCAGTACTCCAGCATTACTGCAAACAAATGCTTCAGACGAAGCGTTATCCTATTGTTGATACCCTATGTATATGATTTAGTAAATGACTCGCTACTCAGCGCACTTATTATACGTACACGCGCGATATTATCCAGCCTAAGCTGAACCCTATTTAATATCATAAATTATACAGAATAGAGCTCATTTCAAATTGGATAATATTAATTTTCGAAAATGACCATTAAACCGTCGTAATTTTTCATTTTACAGATCAGACTATATTAAGTTTCAACCAATTCAACTAAAGAGTTACTTATTTACATTGCTATAGGACGAATTTCAAGCGGAAAAATACATCGTAATGATTAAATTGACATAACTTTTTTATTTATGAACCGATTCGAATAAAAAAACACTAAATGTTAAGTGAGGCTTCACAAAATATATCAATGAAAACCGCATTCAAATCCGATGAGCCGTTTCTGAAATTAGCGTGCACAAACGCACAGACAAACAGATTAACAGACAAACAGACAAAAATTGTAAAAATGATATTTTTGAGTTCTCTTTTTTAATAAAGACCCCTTAAAATAGTTTTCTCCTAAATATCTTCCATGTACAGACATCGATCACTTACAGATTTATTATATGTATTGATTAACCAAGTACGTTCTACGTTAGATATGTTTATCGTCGCCAGTGCAGATTTGAATGGCAGTTTTAGAATTGAAAACTATGATGTGTGAAAGCTGCCAGATCCGAATTTACGCGTCAAAAGAGTAGTAACAACGTTTTTACAGGTGGTTTATGCGATATGGTGATTGTTGCCTGTTGAGACTAAATATGCCGTTTTTGATGGCCGATGTAAACTGAAGTTTGACGAAATGTTTTTGTTTTAGTTATTTGCTTTGGAGTGTTCCGAGTTGCGGTTAATTAAAGTGAAGAAAGAAAGTTTGAAGGCTATTATAAGGTTTAATGGTTTTGGCTTAATTAAAGAACGTAAGATGAAGTCGGCGATGCAGTATACTGCCACCCAATTTATAACGGCAGTAACTGCTACTTCAGTAGTACTTACTGCGTTTATAAATTGAGCGCTAGTATAAACATCTAGGCATGAGTGTATGAATATTGAATTAAAAAGATTACACAGAACACTTACACCACAAGGTTGAGTATCAAAAGTAATGATAGTAAGAAATCTAAGAAGACTGGTATGTGTGTATAATTTCTACAAAACACATGTCTAGGGATGTAATGTAGTAATATGTTGTGTCGCTGTGTGTTTTGTATTTTTATTTTATTTTATATTCGAGACGTATCAAGTACAGTTCTCTCGTCTTTTACGGAGTTGTATTTTATATTTGAATTATCAAAAATGAAATGGTCTTTTACTTTGGTTTTTTGATAACTGAACAAATTCTAAATCAAACCAATTTTATAGTTCGCCCGTTTACTCCCTTAGACACCTCGGCGACACCAGATGGCGCCACATTGGACCTACCATGTTTCAATGTTACGACAAGGACAATGAGACCCTTTATCGGCGCAAGAGGTTTGAATAAAACATTCTAAAAACAAAAATGGAGAAATGTATTTTAAGATAAATATTTTATTCTGTAGGCTATTTTAGAAGTTTTATAGACGTAGTGTATTATTGTATTTCGTTCTTGATAAAGGGGTGCGCATATTTTTTGTGTACCTCAGTGCATTGACTGGGGCCGATAGCAAGGAAGAACTCTTTGAATGGACTTTGGCAATATTCCTTGTAGATATATGACAGTACGTTTGATATAAGTTGGGGCATTGAAAATAGGTTTTTCTTAGAAATTCTGTACTCAGAACTATACTAAATGAACAGTGATTCAGTTATGGAGGAACTCACAATATTAACCTAACTATGAAAACGAGATTTAACCAATTACTTGTATCATCTTCGCACAATTTTATTATTAAATAAGCTATGACGTTTAGTTTATTTGAGATCATTAAAGTTCTTGAAGAAATGTGTTTATTATCTTTCGTGTGTAGTAAACTACGGTTTACCGTTTTACAGTGTCTGTCAATTTTGCAGTGAGATAGTTTATTAACGGTGTTTATGACCAAAGTACCAAATATTGTAAAAAGAGTAAATACTCTTTGTACAAGAATATATACATACTTTTTAGTATATCAGTTCACAAACATTGTAAAAAGAACAAATACTTTTGAAATGTCAATCCAAAAAGTATGTATATGTTTTACTTTTTTGTATGTACGAAATATTGGAAATGGAATATATTTGAAAAAAAATTGTTATATGAAGGTATATAAGACCAAGAAAATTGAAATATTGTTAGTCTTCGAAAGGGGCTCAACAGGACAACATAGTCTTCAGCAAGCCTTCAACTGAGGCTCATAGTGCAAAGTCTCCAACAGAGGCTAGTTCAACAGAGTCTTCGAAAGGGGCTCAACCAGGACACAGTCTTCAGCAAGCCTTCAACTGAGGCTCATAGTACAAAGTCTCCAACAGAGGCTAGTTCAACAGAGTCTCCGAACGGAGCTCAATGAGTTCAGTCTCCAACAGAGACAATAAACCAGTACAACAGTAGATGTGGTTTAATTTATAGTTATCCCAACTAGCTGTCCTTCTAGGACAACACAGATCAAATGGTCTAACGCTCCCAGCGTTAACATTGGTCCTTCGAGCCGGATGATAATATATATCGGCCAGTTTTTGAGTTCAACGATCTAGCAATAGATCGTTCTCACGCCTGCAGTGGATCGCTGCGCAAGGGTGTGAGGCATCATCAGCACACGCTGATGATATTCGTTGAGACGAAAGTCGACGAATGCGCCTGTAGTAGAAAAACCTACTCCGCGCTAAGAGCAAGCAGCAGAGGGCACAATCGTCGCGTCTACCGCAGCGCCAACAGCAGCCACGGCAAGAGGATTGCAGCCTGACAGAGCCAAGGAACGCCGCTACTCACTACTAGAGGTCACCATCAGTATAAGAAAGTGAAGTGTAAAACCGTGAGTACAATCATATAATATAAACAGTGCACAAATTAAGGACATTGCCGCTAATAGCAAGTACAAAATTCTCAAACACTTGTAAAATTTTGAAAATTGTTTCTCAACTTTTAACTGTCTTCTCTTCATTTGAGTTCTACTTTAAATAAATATTAATTGGCTACAGAACAACTTGTAATAATTTCTGTTTTAACATTGTATTCAACATGGAAGGGCTATTTAATGTTTTAAAAGACTTTCAAAAGGTAATTGATAGAGGTTTAATCAATTTTAAAAAGAGTCCAAATGATAGACTGACCATTGAATACATTGAGACAAAACAAGAATTGTTAGAAAAAAACTGGGATCTATTTAAAGATAATTATACAAAGTTGAGAGAAAAATATTCAGTTCAAGATGATGTGATTGTCAACATCTATGACCTCACAGAGGAAACTTACGTTACTCATAAATGTATAATGAAGTTAATGATGAATCAATTTTCTAGTACAAAATGTTCTGTAAAAGGTGATGATAATGGTAGTGCATCAAAGGTCAACCTTGCAAAATTACCTAAAATTTCAATACCTAACTTCAGTGGCAAATACGCAGAATGGACCACCTTTCGCGATCTCTTTGTCTCACTTGTGCATAATAATAAAGGCCTAGATAATGTACAAAAGATGCATTACTTGAAGTCTCATCTCTGTGGTGAAGCTGAACAACTTGTGAGACACACACCAGTAAGTCAAACAAATTATACTCAGTGTTGGTCTCAACTAGAAAAGCGTTATAATAATAAAAAATATCTTGTAAATTGTATTTTACAACGTCTTTTTGGTCATAGACGTATACATGTCGAACCAGCAACTTCTTTGAAAGAGTTACTCGATACTACCAACGAGTGTCTCAGCGCTCTCAGTAATTTAGACGTAGATGTAACCACGTGGGATGTCATCATCATACACATTGTGACATTCAAACTTGACGCGGAAACTCGTAAACAGTGGGAATTACACGTGAGTAGCAATGATTCAAATGATTTACCAACATTTGAACAATTTGCCTCGTTCATTGAAAATCGTTTTCGAGCGTTAGAATGTATTGAGCCAAAAAGAGTTTCGACTCAACAGTTCACCAATTCATACGTACCAAAGTCTATGATGGCTATAAATTCAAACAATATGAGATGTGAGTACTTTTCAGAAGGTCACAAATTATGTTTTTGCAAAACATTTACCAAACAGCCTGTAGCTAACAGACGCGAATTTGTAGCAAAACATAAAATCTGTTTTTATTGCTTGGGCAGCAATCACACCGTGTACAATTGTCAAAAACCAATTTCCTGCAGAATTTGCAACAAACGTCATCATTCTTTGCTGCATCTAAGCGATCCTGTAAACGACAACATTCCAAAAGAACATGTGGTTGACGAGACCACTTCATCTAGTAATGTACCAGTAGTCTCGTGTTTCTCAAAGAATGTTAGTGTACCAAAACAAGTTTTACTACCAACAGCTTTAGTTAAAGCGGAGTCCAAAACAGGAGGCCATCGCGTGGTAAGAGCACTGATTGATCAAGGATCTCAAGCTTGTTTTATTACTGAGGCCACAGTACAATATCTTAAATTGCCAAAGATTCCAGTGCAAGGAATTATATCTGGTCTGGGTGAACAATCTTCCACAGCTAAATACATGGTTAACCTGAAAATTCATTCAAGAATAGATCACTCAATAGAATTTAATATCAACGCGTATGTTCTTAACAGAATAACGTCAAACTTACCTGAAAGTTACATCAATAGAGATTCTTTTGACTGGATGGATACAAGAACCACAACTTTAGCCAACCCTGAGTTCTATCAACACAAAAATATTGATATCTTGCTAGGTGCAGAAGTGTACAGCCATATCGTAAAGGAAGCCATATTAAGGAGTCAACAATGCACTTTATTAGCCCAGAGCACCACATTCGGATGAATCATATCCGGCACAGTTACAAATGAGAACAGTAACAATTCAACTAGTTTATCTAGGAATATGAACGTAATGCATTCACAGGTTAGAGATGTTGAAGTTCATAAAAGATTTTTGGAAATTGAAGAGCACCACCCTAATATGAAGAAACTGCGAACATCAAAAGAGCTGTGTTGTAAAGAGAATAAGACCAACATAACACGAAGAGAAGGTGTAGTGAAGATACAGAATCGGAATAGACGCAAACAAGAAATGTTATATAGAATTAAATATTTCGAATACAAGCACAAAAGGGACATTAGTTCAACTAAAGAGGACAAAAAGGCAATGAGATCAACTACAGAGGACAAAAAGGAATTTAGGTCAAATAAAAGGACAAAAAAGAAATAACATAGATCAACTGTAAAGGATATAACAACACATCAATTATAGAAGGAAGGAGTATTATGTTATACAGGACTGTTTTTAGTATACGCCAAATCCACCGCCAATGAATAATAATTATAGTATTGTCACCCTAGTAAATGGAAAACCTTTATTGCAAACTGCACATCAGAAATCTTATCTTCGATGGAGTCTTCGCAATGGTTTCATGTGTCAACAAAGGACAATAAAGCGGATTCTGCATCAAGAGGCATAAACCCAAAATAAGTACAAAAGGATGTCTGGTTTTCGGTACCACAGTTTTAAAGGACAACATTATTAAGAACAAAAGGTCAAATCATTTAAAATCTCATGTGACCCCAGGACATTGTTTAATCGGATAGCTATTACAAATCATTACGACTCCTGATTACAATCATGCGAGCTCAAATTTAACTTCACTGACACGATGGCAATTTGTGCAAAGGATATTGCAGTCATCCTGGAGGCGTTGGTCTAAAGAACATTAAGCCAATCTAATGAATAGATACAAATGGTCTTCCAGATCACCTGAACCAAATGTTGGGGATATATTGCATGTAAAGGAAGATTCGCCGCCGAGTCGTTGGTCACTAGATCGAATTTTAGAAAAGTACCCAGGTCATGATGATGTCACACGTGTGGTCACTTTACGTACTAGTTCATCCATAATTAAAAGGCCAACTAACAAATTGTGTGTTTTACCTATTGCTGATAAAGCTACTTAAAATGATTTTTATTCAAACATTTGCATGTTGTTTTTGTTTTAATTTATATTGTGTCATAATATTGTGTCTTAACTATTGTTGATAAAGCTTCTCAAGATTATTGCTATTTGAATATTTGCATGTTGTTTTTGTTTAATCTATGTTGTCATGTTTGTGTTAGTTCAAAATATGTTATGTTTAATTGATTACTTGTATATTTCAGTATGTACTCATGACAAAGAGAAACGTCATAGAGCAAAATACTTATGTTAAATTTGTAACCAAATAAGTGTTTAAAGGGCATTTCGTCATAAAATGCCCTTGGGCGGCGGTATGTTTATCACCAAAGTACCAAATATTGTAAAAAGAGTAAATACTCTTTTTACTAGAATATATACATACTTTTTAGTATATCAGTTCACAAACATTGTAAAAAGAACAAATACTTTTAAAATGTCAATCCAAAAAGTATGTATATGTTTTACTTTTTTGTATGTACGAAATATTGGAAATGGAATACATTTGAAAATAGATTGTTATATGAAGGTATATAAGACCAAGAAAATTGAAATATTGTTAGTCTTCGAAAGGGGCTCAACAGGACAACATAGTCTTCAGCAAGCCTTCAACTGAGGCTCATAGTGCAAAGTCTCCAACAGAGGCTAGTTCAACAGAGGCTAGTTCAACAGAGTCTTCGAAAGGGGCTCAACCAGGACACAGTCTTCAGCAAGCCTTCAACTGAGGCTCATTGTACAAAGTCTCCAACAGAGGCTAGTTTAACAGAGTCTCCGAACGGAGCTCAAAGAGTTCAGTCTCCAACAGAGACAATAAACCAGTACAACAGTAGATGTGGTTTAATTTATAGTTATCCCATCTAGCTGTCCTTCTAGGACAACACAGATCAAATGGTCTAACGCTCCCAGCGTTAACAAACGGACTGATACATAAATAAAATTTCCATAAAAATAATATCATAAATGAAACAGTGTTTATTAAATTACTCACAAATGCACTTTACATGTCAGCAACAGTATCTTCAAATTATATTTCTGTGTGAAACACTGTAAGAACAAATATACAGTCGCCGCCAAAAGGTTTACACAATAAATATCACTTGTATAATACATTGATATCAGTCAGTAATGTAATGAAGATGGATATGCGCGGAAGCTTTTATACGAGTAACTATAAAAGTCTGGCTTACCAAGTGAATTCGATTAACGTACGTTGATGATAAATAGTTGGACGCTTGGTCAAATTGTGGTGGAATTTAGACCAAATACAATAGGACTGATAATGAGATTATGGAATGAGATATCGTAT
The DNA here is from genome assembly GCA_944739405.2 of Euclidia mi. Lineage (NCBI taxonomy): Eukaryota > Metazoa > Arthropoda > Insecta > Lepidoptera > Erebidae > Euclidia > Euclidia mi. The sequence goes on along the minus strand of OX123188.2, from coordinate 15,942,674 downwards.
TGTCTTTGGTTTTATTAATGTGGTCAACTTTGGTGTCGGAGTTTGTGCTTAAGGTAGAATTCCGTGCATCGCGATCGATCGCAGCCGCGCGCGGCCTACGACTGTCGTCGATCGCTCGCGACAATAGTCAAAGTATGAAAATGTATGGCACCGCTGCCGAGGCCCGCGACTGACGCGCGCGGCCGACGAATGTCGTGAGCCGCACGCGGCAGTGTTCATCAGTTCCCTCTAGACGTGTGTCTAGCGAAGCCAAAATCAAGGTCGAAACGCTAATTGACATCCTTGAAGATGAAGAGGAGAATGACGAGCTGCTGTTGCTATATTATGAAACTAGAGTACCAGTCGACCCTATCTTTAAAAGCAGAAATGAAAAAGGATACTAGCAAATATTGATTTACAAGCAATTATATTGTACCTAATGAAAAAAAATGTTGGAAGTTTGGAACGATAATACAAAATTGAATTGTTTTTATACAGAGTGTCACAAAACCCATCACCAAGCCGAAGTCTACTCGTTGTGGACATCATGCCAAGTCATACTAACCAAAAATAATACCTGGGAAACGTTTTATTTACTAACCGTTTTTATTTTAACCTACTTATCCATGGGCTTACAGGGCATCTAAACAACAATCATATTGGCGGGGTAAATGCATCGATTTTGTGCCGAATTAGAAAAATTCCATACTAACTTTGAGCTTCAATATCTTCTGAACCAGTAATTTCCCTGGTATGGTGCCGAAGTAGAAAATGTTCGTAGTGATTGGTACAACATGGGATTTCAGTTTTCATTAAGGGTCTTTTTACACCCTGTATAGTCGGCAAAACTTCCGAATTTTTTTTCATTACTACTAATTTCAAGACACTGCCGCGCGCGGCTCACGACATTCGTCGGCCGCGCGCGTCAGTCGCGGGCCTCGGCAGCGGTGCCATACATTTTCATACTTTGACTATTGTCGCGAGCGATCGACGACAGTCGTAGGCCGCGCGCGGCTACGATCGATCGCGATGCACGGAATTCTACCTTTAGGCCGTTTGAAGGCCTCCGACATGTTATCCAAGAGACAAAAACCGGGGCCGCCGGCTTTGTGTTCTCCAAAGCACGGTTTAGATGTAAATACCACAACTATAAGCCACTAATCTAAGTTGTAAACTCGTCACACGTTAGTTGATGATTTGTGACGGTCGACAAGTCAAGTCACAATATGAGCGCAACAGTTTTAAACCACGCCACGATTAGTAATGTAGTTACTAAGGACGATTTGGTTGCATTATTTTTTAATTTATACTCTATCTGCAAGAAAGCCAAATATAAAATGTACATAAAGGTTTTTTAAATAAGCTAGATAAATTCATTTGCTTACTAGAAGTAAGTAGAAGTAAATTTTATTTATTTATTTATATTCATGGAAAACTTACAGCTAAGATAACATAACAGTGATCATTCTAGTAACCAGACAGCCAATTACAAGTTTTCGCTTCTAGAAGACAATATAAAAAGTGTGTGAACAGTCTCGGAAGACAGAAAGAACTATAGTTATAATAAATTATAGCTAATTGGTTTGTACACAAAGGCCGAAAAAAATAACACTATAATACGGTCTATGCTAATAAGCATATTACTGAAAGATGGATTAAGGATTTAAGAATTTAAGGCTCAAGTTTCCCCTTGCCAACGATACTTTAGTGGTAAAAATATCAAAATCGTGCTCCTTGCATAATCTATTAAAATAGCGGCTCACTCTCACGACATACGAGTTTTGTCTGTAGTTAGTAGATGCAGATGGTATATTTATTGGTGGATTAAACCTTGTGAATTTTGATTTTAACTCATATACTTAATTGTATCTTACACGTTGGTTACTAACTTAAATTCAAGCGTAGTTTTAGTATATCTTTGACTTTTAATGAAGACTATTTTATTGGTAAACTATTTATTATTCTTTTTAGATTATTTGAGATCACATAATGTATCATCAAATTAAATTAAGTACCAAATTCTGTAAGAAGATATATTATGCCCGAGTATTTGACGCTTAAGATATATATCAGTAAACTTTTTAACCGTCAATACATAATTACAAATAATTTATGATGAATGATAATTATGTATGTAATAAGCAGATTTCAAAAAGTAACGTGGCGTTTATGTTCAACTACATTATCGGAAAACCAAAGTAAAATGAAATGGTCTTCATTTTTGATAATTCAAATATAAAATACAACTCCGTAAAAGGCGAGACAACTGTACTTGATTGTACGTCTCGAATACACAACACACAGCGACACAACATATTACTACATTACATCCCTAGACACATGTTTCGTAGAATTTATATACACATACCAGTCTTCTTAGATTTCTTACTATCATTACTTTTGATACTCAACCTTATGGTGTATGTGTTCTTTATAAGCTTTTTTATTTAATATTCATACACTCATGCCTAGATGTTTATACTGGCGCTCAATTTAGAAACGCAGTAAGTACTACTGAACTAGCAGTTACTGCCTTTATAAATTGGGTGGCAGTATACTACATCGCCGACTTCATCTTACATTCTTTAATTAAGCCAAAACCATGAATAGCCTTCAAACTTTCTTTCTTCACTATAATTAACCGCAACCCGGAACACTCCAAAGCAAATTACTAAAACAAAAACATTTCGTCAAACTTTAGTTTACATCGGCCATCAAAAATATTTAAACTCAACAGGTAACAATCACCATATCGCATAAACCACCTGTAAAAACTCTTTTACTACTCTCTTTTGACGCGTAAATTCGGATCTGGCAGCTTTCACACATTATAGTTTTAAATTCTAGAACTGCCATTTAAAACTGCACCGACCACGGTTTAAATAATGTGGGACGTACTTGGTTAATTATTAATAATGACTGTAAACTCATTATTATTCATCAACAGCCTTTAACAGTCCACTGCTGGACCAGGCCTCTCCTTTGAAAGGAGGAATTGGCCTACTTTACCATGCTGGCCAAATGGGTTGGTATAGGGTTTGTATCAAGTTTTCCTTCTCTTCCAGTGCTGTTCTCTGCATAATATGCTCTCTCTGTCGGCTCTTACGACACCCATGGGATGATATGGGGTGTTGACATTCCGTATTCTTAATCTGTCACCACACGGACGCGTTAGTGCCGGGTCATTATTATTAAAGAGCTAAAATTATAATTTATTACCTGTTTTTGTTTTCCTTGCTTTGAAGTGATACATACATACATACATTGTCTCACGCCTATAACCCTGAAGAGGTAGGCAGAGGTGTATTTCTACACCCACAATAATGCCACTAACTAATGACTGCCGAGACAATAATCTCGGGTTCAATCCCCAGAAACCCCAGGCATTTTAACTCCTTTGCTCTTCTCAATTTTTATTAATTCTAACTTCTATAATATTTTTTCTTCCTACGATCTTTATGCTGATGATATGCAAATTTACTTTCAAGCAGACTATGGAAATTTGTCGTCGGCTATTTCCACAGTAAATAACGATCTGGCTAGTATATCAAATTGGACCAAACTGTACGGACTTATGATTAATCATAAGAAGACCCAGATCACAATTGTCGGCAGTTCTAGACTGATGTCTAAAGTGTCTTGGTTGTTGCTTCCCCAGGTATGTTTTGGTGGCGTCTCAATTCATATTAGTAAAGAAGTGAAGAATCTTGGGATATACATTGACAAAACATTATCTTGAACTGTCCAATTACAAAGTATAAGTCGACGAGTTTTTGCTGCCGCTGCATCACTGAGAAGGTTACGCAATTTCCTTCCCATACCTACTAAAATTGCACTTGTGCAATGTATTCTTCTTCCCATTCTCCACTGTGCCGATGCCAGCTATCTAAATCGCAATGAAGACCAGCTAGGTAAACTTGAGTGCCTCCAAAACTTCTGCATAAGGTTCATATATGGTTTACGTAAAAGTGACCATATCACTGAATTTCGTAACAAGCTCAAATGGCTGCCAATCCGCCTTCGACGGAATACTCACATCCTTTGCCTTCTATATAATATACTTATTAATCCTTAATTCCCCTTTTATCTTAAACGACGATTAGAATATCTACATGACACTCATTCGAAGTGCTTGAGTTCATCAGAGAATCTCAAATTGAAGGTCCCTACTCATTCCACAGGTTTCCTTCAAAAATCCTTCACAGTGCAAGCTGTACGTTTGCGGAATGGGTATAATAATAAATATATTTAAATGAATATATATATATATATATATATATATATATATATATATATATATATATATATATATATATATATATATATAGCTTATAAGTAAATATTATATAATGTTTAGTATATGTATAGTTTATTTATCTTCTGCATACACCCACAATTTTTTTATTACTACGTAAATTATACGGGGCGTAGTATAGTAGTATCTTTAACTGATCATATTTACGTGGTTAAAAAATAAAAACAGTAAGTCCCAAAACTGTCCACAAAACATCTGAGACTATAACCGACCCGCGGACTATGAGTAGTAAAAGTAGTAAACTGCTCCATTGATAAATTCCCCTGTCCCTCTGCGCCCACGCCGCGCCCTGATGCGACAAACAGTGCTAAATTGCTAGCGAAAGTGAGTGCATCCATTTTTTCGGAGCAAGAGTTAATTGTTTGTCTACGTTTGCCCGACGCGATGGCTTATTAGTTCACGTCACGGGAGTATGTAGCTATGCTTAGTGCGTATTTTTTGAGTGCAGGAATTGCGAGCGCAGCTGTGTACCCGTGGACATCTTTTTGTGAGTGTACAAAAGTGAGCCGGTTAGTGTCGAACAATTAAAACAGCGCATATTGGACGCTTTTGACGAAGCAAGTGAAAAGACAGAAGCGTACTTCTCTTGTTAAAAAACAATTTAATAAAACGTGCCCGTTTGTATATTGACAATGGTGGTGGACATTTTGAAGGTGAATGCAAATACTTGTAAGTTTAGTAAATAATACTTACTTAAGTAAACAATAATTTGATGCAAGTGGCTCAAAATCGGTCTGTGTGGAGAACCTTGAGGGAGGCCTATGCCCAGCAGTGGACGTGTCTAGGCTGACATGATGATGATATAATAATATTTGTAAATAGCAAATGATTCTAACTTCATAAATACGACAAAATTACTCTTTTCTTTTATTACAGAATACCTTCTTTTATTTTGATATTTGTTTGCTTTCTAATTACATACCTCCGTATTTAACTTTTTTACTTTAAAAACGGTAAATTTTGCCGGTCCTCAGCCCGGATGAAGTATTAGGGAGAGGGTAGAATTTATAAAATTAAAAAGTAACTACCTACACTTATTATTTTGCTTCATTTTATTATCTAAAAAGTCTAAGGCTACCCACATTATAAGTGCGATGGAAAAAATGCGTATGAGTAGGACGGAAAGTAAGTACTATCAATGAAGTAGTGAATGGATTGTAAAATATGTCTATGATTTAGGTGAGATTTTCTACAAAATACTAATGATTATAACTTTGCTATTTATAGATATCATGAAATTCTTACGTCACATATATGATAATAATGTCTTCGCTAATATGTCCTTAAAGTTTTTGTACTAATTAAAAAATAGTGGGGTATAAGTATTGTTTTGCTATTCAGTCATTATTCCTCTTTATTTATTTTCATTCTCATTGATCTTATTTTATATAATTAAATCACTTAACAAAAAAAAAATTAACTATATAAAACAGGACCACGGAGACCCACCGGCATCGGGCACAGGGACCAAGCTACCGGTGGTTAGGGCTCCAGAGAGAGGAACCTCCGAACGATACGTGTCGTGTCCAGCAATACTGCCTTCTGTATAGAGGACTTGATCCAGCCGTCTAACGAGAGCCTCTTGAGGTGGTGGTCGAGGCTCTTGGCAATAAGACCTTTTACGGTCACGACTATCGGTACAATGATCGCTGAGTCAACATCCCACATGTCGACAATCTCGTGAGCCAGGTCCAAATACTTAATTTGTTTATCTTTTTCGGCTTTGACGAGATTCTCGTCATGGGGTATGGTGACGTCGATGATCATTGCAAGGCGCTCTAATCGGTCTATCACCACTATGTCCGGCTTGTTCGCCGCAATAGTTCTGTCAGTAATGAAAGACCGATCCCAGTACAGAGTAGCACGATCATTTCCAAGAACTGGGTCGGGCACATACCTGTAGTACGGTACTTCGGAGTCGACAAGTTGGTACTTTAAGGCAAGTTGCTGATGGACAATCCTGGCTACTTGGTTGTGTCTATGCAAATATTCGCCGTTGGCAAGACGAGAACAACCGGATACTATATGTCTGAGCGATTCACCAGGCTGGTGACATGCCCGACATATGTCGACCGTCCCATCCCTCAGAATATATTTCCGGTAGTTGTTCGTCATGATAACTTCGTCCATAATTGCAAATACAAAACCTTCTGTTTCGGCAAAAAGATCGCCGAAACGCAGCCAGGACACCGAAGCTGGAAAGTCTACATCGGGCCCATGCAAGGCCCGGTAAAATCGTCCATGCAGCTCTTTGCCCCTCCATACCTCCCTGCGCTCCTCTACACCAAGTACGTCAGGTTTGCGCCAGTTCTCTTTGGCCAGACCCAGCGGGGTAAGTCCGTTGTCCACAGCCACCACATCTCGGTGCACACCCGCGGCAGTGTGGAGAAAGTATTCTCTGAGATTGCACACCTCGCGATTGTGGAGGGTCTTGGCACTTAAGAAGCTCCGACCCCCGCACTTCCGCGGCATGTACAATCTCATCACTGACGAACGCGGGTGATGCATCCGGTATGTCGTGAGTAGACAACGAACTTTCCTATCCAAGGCGTCCAATTCCGTCTGAGTCCATCTGAGTATGCCGAAGGAGTACATTAAGACCAGCATGGCCCAACCGTTACAGGCACGCACCTTATTTCCGCCCGAAAGAAAGCTTTTTAAAACTTTCTTCAGGCGGCCAAAGAAACGCGCCTGCAACGACTGTTTCATGCCAGCCTCATCAATGCATAATGCCTGCGACATACCCAGATATTTATACGTTTCGGTTGCAGAGAGTGATCTAAGTTGTGTGAAATCTGAAAGTTCTATACCATCAGATTCCACACTCCTGCCTCGCCTTACATGCATGACCGCACATTTATCCACACCGAACCCCATCTTAATTGAATTACTAAAGCTTTCAGTCATCTTTAGTAACTCAGTTAATTCGGGGTCAGTGGAGGCAAATATTTTGAGGTCATCCATGAAAAGGAGGTGGGAAATAACTTGACCGCTACTCTGCAATCTATAGCCTAGCCCTGAACTTTCGAGCAAAGTGCTCAGTGGGTTCAGTGCTAGGCAAAACCATAGTGGACTCAAACTGTCGCCTTGGAAAATACCCCACTTGATCCTTATAGGTACGCCATACCCGCAAGGCTGTCGACACCCTGGATAGCGAAGCACCGTACTCCACTGCCCCATACATGCCTTCAAGAGGGCGCATAGAGTTGCATCAACTTTGTTCAACTCCAGCACCCTCAAGGGCCACGTATGTGGCACAGAGTCATAGGCCTTCTTATAGTCTATCCAGCATGTCGCCAGATTCTTTCGACTACGGTGAACCTGTTGGCTTATGGTCATGTCAATAGGAGTAGCTCGTTAGTACCACGGGCCCCGCTTCTACATCCATTTTGAGCTTCAGATAAGATGTTATTTCTAAATATATGTGCTTCCAATTTTGTTCTCAAAATGGATGTAAAAACTTTTTAGACTATAGGCAGGCAAGTTATAGGCCTATAGTTTGTAGGCTCCGTGGTACTACCAGCCTTAAAGAGCAGATGAGTTACGCCAGTTGTCATAAAAATAGGCAGCGACCCTGAATCCAGTGATGACTGAAATTGAGAAGCCAAACGAGCATGTGCACTGCGTAGCCATTTTAACCAGAAATTGTGCAGCCCGTCCGGTCCTGCCGATTTCCAGTTGGCTAACTGACGGACTGCACAATATACATCTGTGGTGTCAATGGCTACGGGCTCCATGTGAGGTATTGCCTCACATGATCGTTTAACATCTCTAATCCAGTCATATTCCGTATGGCTGATGGGAGTCGACCATATGCTGCGCCAAAATTCAATCGTATTCGCATCATCTGGCCGACTTCCATCATCCACACGTGGGTCAGGTCGCTCCCAACTTCTATAAACCAACTTCTCATCTCTTTGGAATGCGCGATTTTGGGAGTATCGGGCTACCCTTTTCTTGTATCGTTTGATACGATTTGCCCACGCATAAACTTTCTGCTTCAGGAGGTCGATGCGTTCTGTGACCCGTGACACATACTCTTGAGGACCGAGTCCCGTTCCTTTAAACGCTCGGTTCACAAAACGCATCACTCTCGGGCGGGTATTGCCCGACCTGAAGCAGATTAGTTTGCCTATGAGTGCCCTGATCTCAGCAATACGCCGCTCAATTCTACGCTGCCAAGCCGGGACGGCATCTCGAGGAGCAATATCAAAACTGTTTCCTATTTTAATATTAGCTACTCGACATGCCGCTACAGCCGCACAGTACAGAATTGAGTGCGTATCGCTAAGATTTTCACTATTGTCTAAGTAAATAGGCAATAGTGAATCCAGGGCACACACAAGCGCCATATTCTTTTTATGCGTGGGCAAACGCAGCAGCCGAGGTCTGTCTTGCAATGCAACGTACCGATATTCCCCAATGGCACACTCCAAAGCACTCCTTATCTTATCAATGCACTGGGTACTTACTTGTGTATCCCTGTCTACCACCTCTTCACCTCCTTCTTGTTGTCTGTGCAATATGTTTGGCACTGAAGCTACATTGCGTGTAGGAGGTTGGTTGGCAGGGATAACTGGCAAGTCTGAGCGTAGCCTCTCAAGTGCGTCGTCATCAAGCAGGCGGCAGCGCTGGATGGCTCGCACTTGATCCGACAGTTGCTGTGCCGAGACGTTGACAGCCGGTTCCAAGCCCTGAAACAGAGACAGCATGCGATCACGGTACGCAGTAAGGTTGGTACCTCCCTCTGTAGCCACAAAATATGCCCGCATGACATTTTCATTCATGGATTGTGTCCATCTCATGCGGTGCACATTACCACCGGTAGCGGGGGCCCTGTTCGAAACCGGTGGGTCTCGGGGTCCCAAACGTAAGGGTGGCCGGCCTCTTCCCCGGCGACGTGCTGGTGGTGGTGACGACGGCGGGGAAAAATACTCGTCGCTCGACGAGCTCGACGCCTCAACACTTGGCGTTGCTGGCGCTGCACGCTGGTGCCGGCGGCTGAGAAGCGGAGCTGAGCGACGAGTCCGGGAGTCTAAGTCGTGCTACTGCTGCTCTGGCTCTCGTCAACATATATATTTCTTGATATTATCATTATTATCATTATTTATTCAGTCATTTATTATTAGTATTATTATATGTATTGTACGTACAATTTATACGTATTATATGTTTTTTACTCATATAACATTGTATTGACATAATACTATGTCTCATTATTTTTCCTATTTATGACACTGTTCTTCATGGTACACCGTAACCCACACTATTGTACTTTTATTCATTGTATTCCAAACTAGGTTGTCTGGAAGAGATCGCATTTTGCGATAAGACCGCCCTATTGTGCTACTAGTTTTAAGTTATTTCATTAAATATTGTATCTCCTTATGTTTACTGGTGTACAATAAAGTGTTAATGAATCAATCAATTAACCCTGGGCACAGACCTCTGACTTTTCGAAGTTATGTGTGTACTTAATAAAAATGTTATTGTAATTATCGCTCACTTAATATTGTACCCGGTAGATAGCAATAGGCTCGTCCCCTATTACATTGGCACCTAACCATAACCGGCGAAATGTGGGTGTGTAATACACTTCTGTCTACCCCTTCGGGGATAAGAGGCGTGATGTTATGATATGTTATGTTACCACGTAGAGCATTTTAACCTCAATTTGATTTCACCATATAGACCCGTCACAGAATGTGTACAAGTCAAGAAAGTTTGTGCCTTAATTTGGTTACAATGCATGATATACCATAAAACTGCCTAGAATTTTCCATTTTTATTGCCGTTCTACAGACAGTCGTGGTTTCTGTTTTGTCACTTGTCTCGGATCGAGCTGTAAGGGCCTGTGGCATTTTGCCACCTGACAGGACCCTCCTTTGTCGCGGATATGCAGTGACAGCTCGGTTGAGTACGTATTCTAAAATGGTGTAGTCAATTCGCACGTAAAGTTGGAAACTGTCGTCACTGGAGGCATGAATTGAAAACATTTAATGCAAAAGATTATCTAAAGGTCGTAGTATGATGTAGGAAACAATTCAAAACGCCAGTGATTGAAGAATTTGCATCATTCATCATGCCTCCAAAATATTAGGTATTTGTCTCAATGCAGAACTGTTTGAAGAAGGAAATTATTCTTAATTGACGAATTTATTTTCCCTACGGTGCACATGTAAGTATAGGCAGAACTAGTGTGCAAGAGAGAGGGCATAATAAGCTTCACCATTTTTTAACGTTCTTCAATAAACCTGGTTAAACAACATGCTGGTCATGCTGATAGTACATTTTATTCAACATTATGTACACAAATATCTATCTTAAGTAATGGCGTACCAAAAAATAAGGATTGAATGTAACGTATGGTTTATTTACACTTCAAGATTGTCTGTCTGCTTGTACACGAGTAATAAACTTGAGTTGTATCTGGTTATCGTTGGGAAGATAATTAGTCAGTCTATTTGATCAGCAAATGCAGTTTTTCTGAGGATTAAATTGAATACATCTTTATACTTGTAATTATTTAATTGCTTTGCCCGTGATTTGGTGAGCGCGGATTAAAAAATGCGGTTTGATTTAAATTCCATATCACAGATTTCTAATTGAAAGTATTGTCAAATCAAAACGGGACCTAAAATTTTCATGATATGGAGTCTTACAACAATATTTTGTAGTCACATAAATAAGTGATTTGATTCGATAGAACCCGCAATTAAACAATAAGCTAAGGTAGTCGACAACTCAAAAAACAGCCCTACATTGATGCAATAAATTATTTAACGAAGAACAATACTAAATTATCTCGTTACTAAACGTGTTACACTGAACAATGGGTTAATGTTCTGGTTAATTGCCTAAAAGCTATCAGATAAAATGCATTGTTTCTTATACTTATTTTGGTCTATGGGGTGATTAATTTTCCATTCGCTTTACTTAATATATGTAAAATTGACTACTCCTATAATGGTTAAAGTGGTTACCGCCGCGCTACTCAAGGATATGTCATGTTTTGTGGATTCGATTCCAATACATAATATCTATTCTTATGATTCAGAACAACAATGAAATAGTGTTACAGGTACACAACTGCTTACAAATTTAATAGAGATGTTTTCCAAAATAACACACATAAGCTTATGTTAAGTGGCAAATACATAAATGTATCGATTGACTGGGTTAAACGCGTATACTTTGCTCTTTTTATAGATAAGTGACCGGCTCAGAATAGCTAGGTATGTACTTTGCCGATCTTTGGAAGCCACGTAAAGCCATCGCCTACGGATGGTATAGCAATCTATGACAATTGTTAGAAGTAATTATAATGTATTTTCTTCCATCAAATTATTTGTAACGTATTTTTGAACATTATAAATAATAGCCATTGTCTAAGCACTCATAACCCGAAAACTTTTAAACCAACTATCGCTTCCACAAAAATGGATGCCATATTTTCTTAGCCGTATTTTTTGTCCGTCCATTTGCCAAGACTGTCGGTCATAACACTCATCTTCAGCATGGCCCAAGTCCAATAAGTCCATAATTAGGGCCAACTTACGTAAGACTTCTTTAAATAACTGGCCCTCTCTATGCCATCGACGCTTTACTGACGGACAGACGGTAATAGATTCTACGAGAAGATGTTGATGTTCGTCTTACTTTTACACGAAGTTTTGCTTGTTTACAAGCGCTTTGGATATGCAATTATCTCAATTCTACGTCAATGATGGATGGATGGATGGAGAAGGAAGTTTGTGGGTGACTGAGATGATGGGATTCGAAGTCAAGTGTTAGTACTGTTTATTTTTTATATTTACTTTATATTTCAATGTATTTAAAAAGTTAATTTGACCTACCCACACCATCTATTTGTGATAATTGTACAAAAATAAGATCGGTATTTTTTTACTTTACTGCGTTCATACATATAGAACGGACGAAAGGCGCTTAAAATAATTATGTTTTGTACTTATACTATAATCCTTATAACCTACTTGGTAACATGGTTTTTAGGTATATAGACTGATATGCGGCATTCACAGACAGTCAAATATTTAACTTCATAGATGTTTATTTAGAGATAAAAGCTGGCGCCGTTTTTCTATCCCTCTCTCATGACTTCATAATGATGATTTACGAGTTAGAGCAGACTTAGTTTAGAACGAATATTAGGTATAATTCCGTCTGCAATCATGAATATGTAATATACATATCGTAATTCTGAATAGTTCGAGAGATACTTCGAAAGTAGACGTTTGCTGCTTGTGTGAAAAAAAACCACGCAATAGATTTAGATGTTTAGAAATAACTGTGTATCATAGTAAGTGGGGATAGATTGGTATAAGTATTGGTTTACGTTTACGCGAATGGTAACCATTGAAATTGGGCTACTGTTTATGCGTGCGAAATACCTAATTGATTAAGTATATAATGGTCATTTTATGCCTTTGCTTTATATTTCCTTTCATATATAATATGTAGATTAACAATGATGGAAGCGTTAGCCTAGTGGAGATACCAACAGACTGCCATGCAGAAGGTATCGGGTTCGAATCCACGTTATGTGCGTATTGAATTGTTAATTATTACTTGTCCCGTGCCTCGAAGAGCACGTTAAGCCGTCGGTCCTGGTTGTCATGAAGATCTTTTACAGTTCTTACAGGGTATCAGTACCTTCTTTATAATCTGACACTAGTCTAAACCATGGAATATCGCTATCCCTTACGGTTGCGGAGGTCAGACAGGCAGCCGCTCTGTGGAAAAGCTAATATTCAGCCAAATCCGGTTAGACTAGTAAGCGGTCCCCAAATTGAAACTGGAATAATGCAAAGAGGATGCTGATGATGATGTTGTAGGTAAACAATGATACAGAAAGGCAGAGAGTGGCTAAAGAAAGATGGATGGACTGTGAGAGGATGGAACTGTCTGAATCCAAGTAAACGGGCATCAGAGAAGAAGAACATACTCATCATCGTCAACACTGTATACTGTATTTGTCAGACAGCTGGGCATGAGTCTCTTCTTACTACGAGAAGGGTAAAGCCTGCATGTTTCCTCACAATGTTTTACTTTAACGCCTACTAAGCGACCCTAAATAAATTGGCAATATAGCAAGAGGATGATGTTAAACTTACTCTTATTATTATACAAACTCTTTCTTAACTGTTTACAAGAATACTGGCCCATGAGCATGCTGCATGAATACTTGCATCATAAATATTCTAAATCGAAATCAATAAAATCATAATAAGTAGACTAGCTATGAAGAACACATCTCCCAAAATAAAAATTCCTTTAAAAATAACTTTCTTTTTATCTGAATTATTTGTACAGCAATCGAAAGGCGTACGAAATTGAGTGCTTTCCTCTCAATTCACGATGATACTTTACCTCGGAGCACTGCAAATGATATAATTTTAGAATTCATTGAAGTGTGGATGTTTACTCATCCTTCCGTATCGGCCGGTATCGACAACTTCTTGTGACAAGAGGAAATAAACCAAGTGCTATTATTTTTTTTCTTTGGATATATTATTTTCTTTTTTATGAGGCTAGCATATCCCACTGTTACACCCGTCGATATTTCTCAAAATCAGCGGTTTGCTTGATAGTAAAGAAGATATAAATATACACTTATTATATAAAGCAGCGATAGCCTAGTGGTGTACGTAAAGAAATGCCAAGACGATGGGTTTGGGTTCGATCCCCAGGTACCCCGGGCACACACCTCTGACTTTTCGAAGTTATGTATGTGTGTATTAAAAATGTTAACTATCGCTCGCTTAATGATGTGCCCGGTAGCACGGTAATATAATCGAACAGTATTGTTACTCTGCCGTCTTCGTGAGTTATATACCAACAGACGCGCCGTACGCAAACCCGCGGTAGGGCTGCCCGCCTCAAGTATTTTAATTACATCTACCTACTTGACGTTTTTTTCTGGTTTTATCATTGCTCATTTTACTTATATTTTCATTCAAACAAATGAAAATCGAATGAATGAAATAGTAAACTGCAGTCGCCGAAGGTTACAAAACTCAAATTTTTACTTCAACACCTACCTACTGAGCCAAAATGCAAGAACCTACGTCCTTAATAACTGACGAGTATAATTATTACTGGTTCGGCGTTACACCGAAACCGTATGGTTCCTAGGCGATTTGGGAAAAAATGGACTGTATCTAAAGGATGGCGAGTTCTGGTCGCCTAGGATTGGAGAGGGAGAGAAAGTATGGTGTAGAAAGGAACCTCTTGCCTTGCACGGCAATCTTCTTCTTCTCAGAAGGGCAGTCTCCTGGTGTTTTCGAGAATCCTGAAGCTGTTTGAATCACTCTACTACACAAATCACTTTCACTCGCGGGCGGTTTTGTTGAGTTTTGTATAAGCGGTAATAATTATAGCGGTGCGGTGTGGTATGGCAGACACGATCTCAGCGTCTCGAATGTTCTGCGTCGCCGTTGAGCAAGGCAGCCAGTAGCGAGATGTTTCGGGAGGGGATTTATGAAAAGGATCGCTCGGATTGGCCGAGCAGCGACGAACCGTTGACGTTAACGTGATTAGTTCTCGAGGGAAAGGTAGATGGCGCTACTATATCCCCCCGGCCCTAAAGGGTTGCCTTTAAAAGAAATAGAATTGAACTTAGCTATGTTGGGTGTACTACCGCATAACCCATCAATAGGCTAAGACAGCGATATGATAATAAAATTAATCTAAATTAACTTTAGCAAAACTACAAACGCAATAACAGCGAAAACTACAAACTAAATACTTAAACTAAGAGGTAGATCCAACTTCAGGCTAGATCTCACTGAATTGGAAGCGGACAGAGACGTACAACAGGGCGCACGTAGCTCCCCTTCGCGGTTTTCACGGTAACAACGCGGGTTGTACCGTCCTTGGAAGTATGCAGTTTCTCTACGATGGCTAACGGCCATGAAAGCGGCGGAGCATTATCATGTATTATGACGACCAACGTACCCTCCTGTATAGGGGATGCAGGACTATTCCCTTTGGATCTAGCCTTAAGCTGGTGGAGATATTCCGCACGCCAGCGCCGCCAGAACGACCGCACGAGTTTATCCAGCAGAGTAAGTCTCTGGAGCAAGCTTGAAGAGTCAGTTTCAGGAGCCGGAAGTGACGATAATGGCACTGTGTTCACAAAAATGTGCAGGGCTTAACGCGGATGGTTCTGCAGGGTCACTACTCAATGCCGTGAGCGGACGTGAGTTGGTCAGTGCCTCGACTTGTGCAAGGACAGTTAAAGCTCTTCGTAAGAGAGGATCTGTTGACCTATAACTTTGAAGAGATGCGTTTTAATTACTTTGACCATGCTTTCCCAACATCCACTAAAATGTGGTGATGCTGGTGGAATAAACTTCCAGTCAATATGATCTATAGAAAGTTCTTCCTGAAGACGAGTACGATAACCCGCGACGTGATTGAAACAAGTAGCGGGAACAAGTTCAATCGATTTACTAACGCGGTTGGCGACAAAAGTCTGCCAGCGGTGAGGAGATGAATAAATCCAAGCGAGCACTACTTTGGAGTCAGAAAAATGCGTATATTTTATTTATAGGGTAGTGGGGCGAGACTGTGTCTTTAACCTTGCGGAGCAACTGAGATAGCAGAAGGGCCGCGCACAACTCCAGTCTCGCAACCGAAATGGTTTTAACAGGCGAGACCTTAGACTTGGCACAAACTAACTGCACCGAGTAGTTAGAACCAATGCGGACTTGCAGATATACGACTCCGGCGTAAGCACGCTCGCTGGCGTCAGCGAAACCTATTAAGTTGATGGTACATCCATCTACCAACCCAAGATGACGTGGAATAGTAATTTGATTGAGCGCGGTAAGCTCAATACAAAACTGGCCCCAAGCGGTGACAATATGGTCAGGGAGTGTTTCATCCCACTCACACTTTGATAACCAAAGTTCTTTGATCAAGAGCTTGGCGTACAAAATTGTGGGAGCCACAAAACCCATTATGTCCCATAGTCGAGCCACTGTGGACAGCATAGTGCGTTTGGTGCACTTATCATCTGGCGGTGTGACGTCAAACCGAAAACTATCATAGGATTTGTCCCAGCGTAAACCGAGAACTTTATGCGGTACAGACGTCTCAAACTCAATGTCTGGAGAATTTTTATGAGAATCTGGTATGCATGCGAGAACCTCCTTAGAGTTGCTTGTCCATTTGACAAGATCAATTTGGCCTCGCTTGAAAAGCTGAATAAGCTCTTCACAAAGCGAAATTGCTAGCGGAGCGGATATGACACTACAGGCAATGTCATCCATATACAAAGCGGAAGTGTAGTATAGTATAGTGTAGCGTAGCGTAGCTTAACATAGCATAGCATAGCGTAGCATAGCGTAGCATAGCGTAGCATAGCGAAGCATAGCGTAGCATAGCGTAGCATAGCGTAGCATAGCGTAGCATAGCATAGCATAGCATAGCATAGCGCAGCATAGCGTAGCATAGCGTAGCATAGCGTAGCATAGCGTAGCATAGCGTAGCATGGCGTAGCATAGCGTAGCATAGCGTAGCATAGCGTAGCATAGCGTAGCATAGCGTAGCATAGCGTAGCATAGCGTAGCATAGCGTAGCATAGCGTAGCATGGCGTAGCATAGCGTAGCATGGCGTAGCATAGCGAAGCATAGCGTAGCATAGCGTAGCATAGCGTAGCATAGCGTAGCATAGCGTAGCATAGCGTAGCATAGCGTAGCATAGCGTAGCATAGCGTAGCATAGCGTAGCATAGCGTAGCATAGCGTAGCATAGCGTAGCATAGCGTAGCATAGCGTAGCATAGCGTAGCATAGCGTAGCATAGCGTAGCATAGCGTAGCACAGCGTAGCATAGCGAAGCATAGCGTAGCATAGCGTAGCATAGCGTAGCATAGCGTAGCATAGCGTAGCATAGCGTAGCATAGCGTAGCATAGCGTAGCATAGCGTAGCATAGCGTAGCATAGCGTAGCATAGCGTAGCATAGCGTAGCATAGCGTAGCATAGCGTAGCATAGCGTAGCATAGCGTAGCATAGCGTAGCATAGCGTAGCATAGCGTAGCATAGCGTAGCATAGCGTAGCATAGCGTAGCATAGCATAGCATGGCATAGCATAGCATGGCGTAGCATAGCGTAGCATAGCGTAGCATAGCATAGCATAGCATAGCATAGCAAAGCATAGCATAGCATAGCATAGCATGGCGTAGCATAGCATAGCATAGCATGGCGTAGCATAGCATAGTATAGCATAGCGTAGCATAGCATAGCATAGCATAGCATAGCATAGCATAGCATAGCATAGCTAATTAGTGCTTTATCTTACACACCGTTTTAGCACCCACCTTGATGTCTTAAAGAACAGAACAACAACAAGACGTAATACAATGAGAATTATGTAACGTAGGTACGGTACCCACAATCACATACCCAAATACCGTCTCAATAGCGGGCGGTAAATCATATCGCTCATTACGTACTATTTTAGTTAGTAGCAAGTGCGGAAATATTGAAGCTCCGATCAAAAGATCAATGCCTGCCGGATTCGCAAACTCCGCGTCTGCCAGCGGCAATGACTCGAGGTGAGTGAGTGATGCTACGTCTACATTAGCGTTCGGCAATGCGTCCGTGATACGCTCCACGATAAGTGAAGAAATGTTAAAATAAATATCCCTATCAAAACGCGAATGTATTTTAATATCTACGGAACCCTTGCAATGTTTTTCTGAACCGCCGATCCCTTTGACTATTGAGTTAGTATTTCTAAAGTTATTCCACAATCCGAGGCGTTCGAAGCATTCCGCTGTTATTAGATTGATCTGAGACGCGCTATCGAGTAGACAACGTACCATGTGCGGCGACCCATTAACATCATAAACGATAACTTGCGCTGTCGCTAACAGAACAGTCTTAGACGTCATACACTGCGTTTTGGCCCTGCGCGGATCATTATAGATGCGCGAGTGCCATCCTCGCGTGCGCGTCACCCGCACAATGGACGTCGTACACAACGATACTTCGCCCTGAGGCGTGGAGGGGGAAGTCACCGTGGCCTGCACCTGCGACGTAAGTGTGTCAAGGTTAGCGGCTTGGCTTGACAGCGGATAACTTTTATCTAAATGTAATAATGAGTGATGTCGTTGATTACATGAACGACACTTCGTCTTACTAGAACAATCACCCGTTTTATGTTTTATACTTAAACAATTAACGCAAGCTTTGTTTTCTTTTACACATTTGAAACGAGCGATCGGATTAAAATTATTAAAAGCGTTACATTTATAGAAATGGTCGTGCACTATATTACTGCACAGACACTTCTGTAAATTAATTTTATTAGATTCCGAGCATGTTACGTAAGATTGTGGATTAGGGACCGAGTTATTGTTACTATTTCGCGCTTTATTCGACCTTTGTTTGCTGCTGCCAGTGTTAGACGGGCCAGGTGAACCAGACTGCGTATTATGAAATAAAGATAAAGATAAAGATCCTTTATTGCTCAAAACTGTGTAGTACATAGTAGACGACATTTATAATTTGGTATCAACAGTTTGCCCATTTCGGGCATTGCAAGTGTTCCATTACATAATTTATGGATAATAATACATAGGAATTGATTATACATTGAAAGTTATTCGACATAATTAAAAAATAAAAACAATAATAGATATGAATAAAAAAGCATGCTTATTTTTACATAATCATTAAATACTTATAGAAATTTATTATATACCAGCAAGAAATGAGATTAAATTTTTATACGTTATTTTTTGTCAAAATATTCTTGTAGGCTGTAGAAAACATTATCCACTAACCAGCGTTTTAGGGATCGTCTAAACATGCCTCCATCTAATTTTTTAATATCGATCGGCAGATGGTTAAATACACGTATGGCTGTTACAAAGGTACTTTTATAATATATCGTGTTATTTATTTTTGGCAGGCATAAGTTGTACTTGTATTTACTTCTGAGATTAGATTTGAAATCAGATTTCATATTGAAAAAGTCACTATTATTTTTTACAAATTGACACAGTTCTAATATATATACCCGTCAGAGTGAGAAAACCTTTTCTAAAGACTGATCGCAGTGATTCAGTATTTTGCATATTATAAATAGTTCGCAAGCACTTTTTCTGCAGGATGAACGTAGAGGGTGCGTCTGTTGAATTGCCCCAGTATATGACACCATACAACAGTAGAGGGTACACATAACCGAAATATGCGGCTGTTGCAGTAGAAGTCGACGTGGTTTCAACTAATACTGATAAAACGTAACAGTAGCTGGATATTTTTTTATTTATTCTTTCAACGTGACCTTTCCAGTTTAGGTTATGGTCTATTGTTACACCCAAAAAATCAGTTTGGTTCACCTCCTCAACTTTTGTGCCATTACCATAAACTTGCAATGGTACTGTTTTTGTTTTATAGTTCTTAAATTGCATTAGTTTTGTTTTATTGATATTTATGTTTAGGTTAATGGCACTTAACCAATTTGTGATAGTATTGAGAGTGTTATTTACCTCGATTTCAAAATCCTGACTGTGTATTTCATCATTTCTGAAAAATATTGTAGCATCGTCGGCATACATAATACATTGATGACTAGTTATCCTTGGGAGCTCATTAACATATATTAAAAAGAGAAGTGGCCCTAAAATGCTACCTTGCGGCACACCTAGTAAAACTTTTTCGAAACTCGATTGAACCTTGGTAACAGTTTTTGTTGAACAATCATAAAAACTGACTTCAGTGGTCTGCGTTCTATCAGTCAGGTAAGATTCTATCAATTCTAAACACGGTCCTCTGATGCCAATATTATTTAATTGCTTTAGTAATATGTTGTATATGACACAGTCAAAAGCTTTTGACATATCTATAAATAGAGCGCAGCATTGAGATTTATTGTTCATTCCATCCCCAATAAGCTTAAATAGTTTAAAAATGGCTAGTGTTGTAGTTTTATTTTTTTGGAAACCAAATTGATTTTTATGTAAAATGTTATTAACAGCGAGGAATTTAGATATTCTGATGTGAATGACCTTTTCGAATACTTTAGAGAAACTCTGCAATAATGCTATGGGCCTATAATTATTAATTTCGTATTTGGCTCCTTTTTTATAGAGCGGCTTTATTATAGCTTTTTTTAAATCATCCGGAAAGACACCATTTTCCAGCATTTGATTAATAATGTGAACCAAAGCTTCCACAGTGTACCTAATACTACACTTGACTATACTTGTAGGTACACCATCAAAACCTGAGCTAGATTTGTTCTTCAAATTTTTTACGATTGTCATAATTTCACTTACATCGACCGGATAAAGAAAAATACTATTTTTATTACTATTATCTATTGATTTATATGAAGTTTTGAAATCAGTATTATAGTTTTGTTTTATGTATAGTTGATTAAATGCTGTCGCTATATCTTTTGGGTTTTTAATGGTATTATTTTCGTGGATTATATAATCAATTGTACATTTCAAATCATTAGTAGGCTTACTTTGCCGCTTTATAAGTGCCCATGTAGATTTTATAACATTTTCACCATTATTTATGAATTTTATATTTGATAGCTTTTTTGATTCTATAGTGATATGCTTTAATAGTCGACAATATCTTTTATAGTTTAATTTTATCTGATTAGAATTATTATATCTAATATTTTGATACATTTTTCTTTTATTTTTACTTGAGACTACTATACCTTTTGTTTTCCAGTTATTTTTTGATTTGAAATTGACTTTTATGCGTTCAAGTGGAAAACAAAGGTTGAAAATTAATCTAAATAAATCAATAAATTTAGTAAAAGCACTATTTGTGTCTGTTTCTTGATGAACATCATGAAAGTTGATTTGGGATATGTATTTCAGAAATATTTCTTTATTCCCTTTAATGTCGCGTTTGTACACATGCCAAAATTTCTCCCTGAAGCCTAGACTGCATGGAATACTAACTATCTGCCCAGTATGATCAGAGAAGCCAAGAAGAATATTCGACACTGATCTTTGATGAACGAAATAAAACTATCTAGTGTAGGTATTTTATTATTGCGTTCCGTCATCTCGAAAGCACGAATCGTATCAGTGTCAAACTTTTTTAAAGCGAGTTAAAGCAACATAAAGTCGGAAAGATCTTCTAATTTTAAGTTCCTAAGAGAATTAACCGCGGTTACGAAGTTATCTATAAACAGCTGGAAATTCGAGACAGATGCGGCACCGGACAGTTTAAGATTTAAAGCTTGGTCAAAGTAGGTACACGCTAGGACGCGCGTGTCTTGATATTTATCAAGTAGTGACTGAAATATGACCTGATAATTCTCAGCACTGGGTGTGACACCTGCAAATACGGACTGGGCCTTCAGTGACAGTTTACCTATTAAATAGTACAACCTGTCAGCAACTGTCAGAGAACCATTATTGTGCACTGTAGACTTAAAACTCGCATAGAATAACGGCCAGTTTTGTATATCACCATCAAACGACATTACCTCGATTGGCGGTAATCTCGGCGTGCGGGCCGCGGCAACAGGCTGTGCCGAACATTTACCCTCCAATTGCGATTGTATACGCTTAATAATACAATAAAGATCTTCGAATGAGGTGTACGCCTGATAATTCGGTTTTTCATCAGGATTTATAGAAAGTAATATTGTGTTTTAATTGTCTAACAACTTATGAAAATCTGTTTGCATATTATCTACTGTCATACAATAACTAAGGAATGATTCCCTATGACTATCGGAAATAGCGGCGATTTTTGAGCGCACATAAATGTTTTGAATACGCTCAAATAAAATATTGCGTTTTGCTTCTAAGATTGTCATCTCCTTGTCTTCCGACACGCGCGACTTCTTTTGTTGTGACATGCTTACGTAAGTATAAGCTAATGAGACCGAAACAAAATAAGAATATCTAATGTACCTATTATTTAACCTAAGTAGGCTAAGTAGGCAACACTTTAGAGCTGTGGAATTAAAAGTTGCTCAAAATATGAGATTTACAAAACAACTATGATAGTTCCAGAAATAATAATTGAGTAAGTAGGTAGCTACATAAAAGTTTACCCACTGATGAGGGCGGAAACAACCATGTGACGGTTATGTGAATGGACTAGGAGTATAGCTAGGTGCTATAACTGCCTAGGTATAGCGATATAACGAGGTTTTACGTATAAAACGTAAATGAATCCGACTCGTATGGATCAAAAAAATGGTTCGGCGTTACACCGAAACCGTATGGTTCCTAGACGATTTGGGAAAAAATGAACTGTATCTAAAGGATGGCGAGTTCTGGTCGCCTAGGATTGAAGAGGGAGAGAAAGTATGGTGTAGAAAGGAACCTCTTACCTTGCACGGCAATCTTCTTCTTCTCAGAAGGGCAGTCTCTTGGTGTTTTCGAGAATCCTGAAGCTGTTTGAATCACTCCACTACACAAATCACTTTCACTCGCGGGCGGTTTTGTTGAATTTTGTATAAGCGGTAATAATTATAGCGGTGCGGTGCGGTATGGCGGACACGATCTCAGCGTCTCGAATGTTCTGCGTCGCCGTTGAGCAAGGCGGCCAATAGCGAGGTGTTTCGGGAGGGGATTTATGAAAAGGATCGCTCGGTTTAGCCGAGCAGCGACGAACCATTGACGTTGACGTGATTAGTTCTCGAGCGAAAGGTAAATGGCGCTACCAATTACTTTTTCATTTCGTAAATTAACGTCCCTATTGCTAACAGCACAGAGCAACTTGAAATAGCAGTTATTTGGTCACCCATCCGATGTCCAACCGCTTTGAACGTTACTTAACGTCAACCATCTAATTGCGAATGCACTATTTACAGTAATATCTATTCATTGCCAACTTGTTCGATAACACTACATACCATCAGAGACTAGTAAATAATACCATCTACCTTATTATTATAATTTCATAATGATATTACGTTTAATTCAATATGTATTTTCAAAAACCTATAACTCGGGGTCCTTTAAAATTAAGCGAAAAATGATGTACTCAGTTAATTAAGTACCCTAAGAAATGACCTATTGGTTATGTAATAAGCAGATTCCAATTGGCTTCCATTTTGAAAATTACCCTATAGGTAGTACTAATCATAGACAACAATGCAATAATACATTGTCCATAACGCAGGTAAAAGTGTCCTGCAAGTATACATTATAACCGCAATATGTTTTAAAAATAATAAACATATGTAGCAAGATAATATTATCATTACGTGCGGACTCGAATACTTTCCCGCTCGCACACCGACTATCTGTTTCACTCAACGTGCATCGCATACGACGTCATCGAAGTGGTGGGACAAGACCCGCCTATATAAGCTCATGCGCATCGAAGATTTATTCATTCGCTCGCTAGGCGACTCAGAGTGCGATAGCCCCGCAGTCCACTCTGGTGTCCAGTAGGCATAGCGAACCTGATCGATAGCCCCGCAGTCATCAGGTTAGCTAAGTATCGAGGTTTAAAGAGCGATAGCCTCGCAGTCCTCTTTAGACACTCGCGAAGCGTAGGGAGGAAGTGAAGAGCGATAGCCCCGCAGTCCTCTTCGCCCCTCACATAGGGTTAATACGTATAAGTATAAGTTGGTAAATGTATGTATGAAGAAATTAGAATAAACGGTCAAAGCTACCCAAGAAGTCTATAATTTCTACACTGGTAACCCTATCGCCCTACACATAATAATAGATTAAGCTAATCAAATTACGACTTAATCACGCTAAAGTTTATTACCGTGTCAGAAGGTTGGTATGAAAAGCGTAGTTATCATTTAAAATAAGGTAGGTAATAGTATAATACTAGAACTAGCAGGAACCCCGAAGCTTCGTAATTTGTAACAAAAAACATTGTATAAATAGTCTTACCTTACGGAGTTAACAGGTAATTTAAAAAAATATATATTTGGGTGAGTTATCGAAGAATTTAAACAACCAAAAACTGCACAATAGTCGTATAATCTATACATCTTCGCTATAACAATTATTTGAATAACAAAACACTGGTACAAAAATCGTCACCGTCTGTTCGTCACTGCGAGCTGCGGCACGATCGCGGCTGTGGGTACTTTAGGCACAGCCTATTCATAATGGTACTTTGCTCGAGGCGCGTAGGTATAACTCGAATTTCGTGCGTTTGTATGGAGTTACAATACTGTTAGATATTATTACCGTGCCGGTAGATGGCAATAGGCTCGCCCCCTATTACATTGGGACCTAAACATATCTGGCTAAATGTGGGTGTGTTATGTATGTTATGTTGTAATTATACCTTCTAACATACGCTTCGGTGTTTATATTCCTTTTCTTAGCCACTTATGTGTATATCTATTATAATTAATATATATATTATAATCTATATCTACATGTAATATAATGAAATCCTCCGGCTACGACTATCTGTTTGTATGAACTCGATAAAATCAAATACTACTAAACTGCATGGTTGGCGTAGTGCGTTAAGCGGCAGCCTCACCTCTCGACATTGCGCTGAAGTGATGTGGTTCCGATCCTCACACGAGACAATACTTTGTGTGATTCATACATTGTTGTTTCGAGTCTTGGTGTTGATTGTATCCGTTAGTTGTATATCTGTAAAGTCCCCCGCGACACAGGATTTAGTCCTAATGCAGAAGTTGTCTAAACTACTGAACGGATTTTTCAACAGTTTTCGCTGATAGATAGTGTAATTCTGAGGAAGATTGAAGTAAATAATTCACGCTAGCGAAGTCCAGCCATTGTTATAATAATTGTATATTTTATTATTATAATATTCAGACGGTTTTTATCAGTTAGCAAATCTGCTAAAAAAAAGTTCAAATATTTACGGTGACAGACTGTCGGCGCACGAGCACCGAGCAACGGCGGCGGAGGAGGACAGCGGCGCGGGGAGGCAGCCCTCTCCGTACGATATATCACTCCACGCAGCACACCCGCCCGCGACACTCGCTACCATACTATTTGTACCTTATAATCTATAAGTTCATTACAAGTTATTTTTATACAGTCCACTCTTTCATTTGGTCTCAACAATAGGACCCTACTATACATTGGTCCTTAAGTTAATTTATTTAACCGATTCGGAATAACAATCGGCGAGCTACCTACAAGTCGACGTTGGTGGACTTTGAACTTGGCACGGACGTTGGATCGCCCGCTACGCCGCGCTGCTGCTACACTGTGGAGCTGAGAACATCTGACTTGGTGGGACGGATCTGGATAACTGAGTGAGTTCGTTCCAATCAGATTTCCCTTTTTCACTACCTAGGAGTCCAACTTACGATTTTTGCATCGTCATCTTCTATCTTTTCTATACTCCCTTTCGCCTCAATTTGGGTTAAACATTTCATACGCTCAGTCTTGCTTGCTATACATATTTTTGCGCTTATTTAAATTTGTGTAAGCTTAAGCGCTGAGCTTAAATAAAATTTCTTCTTTATGCCAGCTACTAGGTACCTACCTACATATTAATAATTGTAATTTTTCACTTCGATTTTTTTTCTCAAGCTTTAGCATTCATTATTTAACTTTAAATTATTGCTAAACAGCTGTGCACAAAAGGATTTGTTCGATATAACGGTAACGTTCGCAAACAAACGCACGTTATTGTGTAGGCGATCGAGCTGCTTCAAGGTCAACGCCCGCATTCCTTTGCATAGAAACCTGTTCTCATTCATTACATCATTAGCATTTATTCTTATACGCTTTAATCAGCTGTTCATTTTATTTTATTCACAATGAGTGAGACATTAGAAACACTTAAAAAGCGTCGCGGTGCACTAAAAGCCAAGTTAACCATTTTTAAGAACTATATCTATCCTCTAAGTAGTGCTACTTGCGTGTCTGATTTGCAGCGCCTTGAGCTGGAAGGACGTTATGAACGACTCGAAATCTTATATCGTGACTTTGACGCGTTACAGACGGACATTGAGGTGTTGTTGGACACGCCCGAGGACGAATTTAAAAACCGGTGTGACTTCGAAGAACAGTACCACGCCGCTGCAGCCCTGGCTCGGAGCTTACTTGCTGCCAGCCCTAGCTCTGAAGGGTCAGGTAAGGCACACAAAAATGTTCGTCTACCAAAAATTTACTTGCCACATTTTGATGGCAGCGTTCAGGGTTGGCTCGAGTTCAAAGACACCTACGTTTCACTAATTCATAACAATAGCTGTAATGACGACATTATGAAATTTCATTATTTGCGATCTTGTTTACGTGGCAGTGCAGCCTTGGTCATTAAAAATCTAGATTTTACCAGCGAAAATTATAGTAATGCTTGGGATTTGCTATGTCAGCGATTTGATAATAATCATTTACTTATACATAACCATGTACAAGCGTTATTCAGTGTTCAGCCGTGTTCAAAAGAGTCCAGTAAATCGTTACGTTATTTGATAGACGTTACTAATAAGAATATACGAGCATTAAAAACGTTAAAACAACCGACTGAACATTGGGACACGCTCATTATATTTATGATGTCTCAAAAACTAGATAACAGCACAAGCCGTTACTGGGAAGAGCATCGTAATACATTATTAAATCAACCTACTTTAGACCAATTTATTAAATTCATTGAGAATCAAATTAATTTATTAGAAAAGTTAGAAGAAAACAGTAAGATCAACCATAAATCTAAATCAACTGAGAACAATAGTAATGGAAACAAATCTAAAAGTTTTGTAGCATCTAATGATAATATAAATAAATCTACAAATAAATGTCCATTATGTGCTGAAAATCATTTGCTTTACACCTGTGAAACATTCAGGAGCTTACCAGTAGAAGCACGCATTGAAAAGGCAAAACAGTTTAAAGTTTGTCTGAATTGTCTGCGTTCAGGCCATACAAATAAAATGTGCAAGTTGTCACACTGCAAATATTGCAAAATACGGCATAACACCCTTTTGCACCTAGAACCTGAACGTAGCTCTTCTAATCCAATGCCAGACAAAGATAATTTGGCCTTTTCAACTAATTTTGAGCACAATGATTCATCTTCTATTGTTTTACTTTCCACAGCACTGGCGAGGGTGCGTGGTGCCGATGGCACTAAGCACTCCGCCCGACTGTTGCTGGACAACGGGAGTACCGCAAATTTTATTACACAAGCTTTATGTAGCAAACTGGGTTTGTCTTTACACGGCACTGGCTCAAAAGTCACAGGTATTAACAATCAGACCTCTTATAGTACACAGTCTTGCAAGCTCACACTCGAGTCTTATTGCGGTGATTATTCGGTCGACTTAAATTGTCTTATTTTGCCTGAGATAACTAAAGTGCTGCCATCGCGTTTCATTAACATCAATAGTGTCCCTCTTCCCTCAGGAGTACATCTAGCTGATCCTTCATTTCACATACCGTCAGCAATAGACATCCTGGTCGGGGCTGAAATATTTTGGAACGTCATAGGGCGCAACTCTATTAATTTAGGCAAAAACCAACCTAAGCTTCACGAAACGAAGTTAGGTTGGATCATATCTGGATATATAGCATATCCAAACAGCTATTGTCCTACGTCACAACCCTCGTCTCATTATTGTAACTTCGTAAAAGACGAAGTCAATATTAATCGTTTTTGGGAACTAGACTCAGTACCAGTTAAACATTTATTAACTGCAGAGGAAAACTCATGTTAACATAATTTTTTAACTAATACCTATCGTCTTACCTTACGGAGTTAACAGGTAATTTAAAAAAATATATATTTGGGTGAGTTATCGAAGAATTTAAACAACCAAAAACTGCACAATAGTCGTATAATCTATACATCTTCGCTATAACAATTATTTGAATAACAAAACACTGGTACAAAAATCGTCACCGTCTGTTCGTCACTGCGAGCTGCGGCACGATCGCGGCTGTGGGTACTTTAGGCACAGCCTATTCATAATGGTACTTTGCTCGAGGCGCGTAGGTATAACTCGAATTTCGTGCGTTTGTATGGAGTTACAATACTGTTAGATATTATTACCGTGCCGGTAGATGGCAATAGGCTCGCCCCCTATTACATTGGGACCTAAACATATCTGGCTAAATGTGGGTGTGTTATGTATGTTATGTTGTAATTATACCTTCTAACATACGCTTCGGTGTTTATATTCCTTTTCTTAGCCACTTATGTGTATATCTATTATAATTAATATATATATTATAATCTATATCTACATGTAATATAATGAAATCCTCCGGCTACGACTATCTGTTTGTATGAACTCGATAAAATCAAATACTACTAAACTGCATGGTTGGCGTAGTGCGTTAAGCGGCAGCCTCACCTCTCGACATTGCGCTGAAGTGATGTGGTTCCGATCCTCACACGAGACAATACTTTGTGTGATTCATACATTGTTGTTTCGAGTCTTGGTGTTGATTGTATCCGTTAGTTGTATATCTGTAAAGTCCCCCGCGACACAGGATTTAGTCCTAATGCAGAAGTTGTCTAAACTACTGAACGGATTTTTCAACAGTTTTCGCTGATAGATAGTGTAATTCTGAGGAAGATTGAAGTAAATAATTCACGCTAGCGAAGTCCAGCCATTGTTATAATAATTGTATATTTTATTATTATAATATTCAGACGGTTTTTATCAGTTAGCAAATCTGCTAAAAAAAAGTTCAAATATTTACGGTGACAGACTGTCGGCGCACGAGCACCGAGCAACGGCGGCGGAGGAGGACAGCGGCGCGGGGAGGCAGCCCTCTCCGTACGATATATCACTCCACGCAGCACACCCGCCCGCGACACTCGCTACCATACTATTTGTACCTTATAATCTATAAGTTCATTACAAGTTATTTTTATACAGTCCACTCTTTCATTTGGTCTCAACAATAGGACCCTACTATACATTGGTCCTTAAGTTAATTTATTTAACCGATTCGGAATAACAATCGGCGAGCTACCTACAAGTCGACGTTGGTGGACTTTGAACTTGGCACGGACGTTGGATCGCCCGCTACGCCGCGCTGCTGCTACACTGTGGAGCTGAGAACATCTGACTTGGTGGGACGGATCTACGTTTCACTAATTCATAACAATAGCTGTAATGACGACATTATGAAATTTCATTATTTGCGATCTTGTTTACGTGGCAGTGCAGCCTTGGTCATTAAAAATCTAGATTTTACTAGCGAAAATTATAGTAATGCTTGGGATTTGCTATGTCAGCGATTTGATAATAATCATTTACTTATACATAACCATGTACAAGCGTTATTCAGTGTTCAGCCGTGTTCAAAAGAGTCCAGTAAATCGTTACGTTATTTGATAGACGTTACTAATAAGAATATACGAGCATTAAAAACGTTAAAACAACCGACTGAACATTGGGACACGCTCATTATATTTATGATGTCTCAAAAACTAGATAACAGCACAAGCCGTTACTGGGAAGAGCATCGTAATACATTATTAAATCAACCTACTTTAGACCAATTTATTAAATTCATTGAGAATCAAATTAATTTATTAGAAAAGTTAGAAGAAAACAGTAAGATCAACCATAAATCTAAATCAACTGAGAACAATAGTAATGGAAACAAATCTAAAAGTTTTGTAGCATCTAATGATAATATAAATAAATCTACAAATAAATGTCCATTATGTGCTGAAAATCATTTGCTTTACACCTGTGAAACATTCAGGAGCTTACCAGTAGAAGCACGCATTGAAAAGGCAAAACAGTTTAAAGTTTGTCTGAATTGTCTGCGTTCAGGCCATACAAATAAAATGTGCAAGTTGTCACACTGCAAATATTGCAAAATACGGCATAACACCCTTTTGCACCTAGAACCTGAACGTAGCTCTTCTAATCCAATGCCAGACAAAGATAATTTGGCCTTTTCAACCAATTTTGAGCACAATGATTCATCTTCTATTGTTTTACTTTCCACAGCACTGGCGAGGGTGCGTGGTGCCGATGGCACTAAGCACTCCGCCCGACTGTTGCTGGACAACGGGAGTACCGCAAATTTTATTACACAAGCTTTATGTAGCAAACTGGGTTTGTCTTTACACGGCACTGGCTCAAAAGTCACAGGTATTAACAATCAGACCTCTTATAGTACACAGTCTTGCAAGCTCACACTCGAGTCTTATTGCGGTGATTATTCGGTCGACTTAAATTGTCTTATTTTGCCTGAGATAACTAAAGTGCTGCCATCGCGTTTCATTAACATCAATAGTGTCCCTCTTCCCTCAGGAGTACATCTAGCTGATCCTTCATTTCACATACCGTCAGCAATAGACATCCTGGTCGGGGCTGAAATATTTTGGAACGTCATAGGGCGCAACTCTATTAATTTAGGCAAAAACCAACCTAAGCTTCACGAAACGAAGTTAGGTTGGATCATATCTGGATATATAGCATATCCAAACAGCTATTGTCCTACGTCACAACCCTCGTCTCATTATTGTAACTTCGTAAAAGACCAAGTCAATATTAATCGTTTTTGGGAACTAGACTCAGTACCAGTTAAACATTTATTAACTGCAGAGGAAAACTCATGTTAACATAATTTTTTAACTAATACCTATCGTAATAGTGAAGGGCGCTTTGTAGTCACTATTCCTATTAAAAAAGACCCAAACCTGTTAGGTGATTCTTTGCAAATGGCTACTAAACGCTTCTTGTCTCTCGAGCGACGTTTTCAACGCGATTCCGCATTTAAAGAACAGTACCTGCAGTTCATGCATGAATACGAAAGGTTAGGACACATGACGCTACACACTACAGTTCGTAAGTTTGCCGCGACTCGTAATACCGAAAAAAGTTATTTTTTACCTCACCACGGAGTCATACGCGAGTCCAGCACAACAACAAAATTGCGTACAGTCTTCGATGCCTCTGCAGCCACTACCTCTGGGCTTTCACTAAATGACATTCAAATGGTTGGCCCAGTAGTTCAGGATGATCTGTTTTCCATATTGTTGCGCTTCCGTCAGCATAGATATGCTATATCGGGCGATATCGAGAAGATGTACAGGGCTGTGGACGTAAATCCATCGCAAAGATCACTTCAGCGCATAGTGTTTCGGTCTGACCCAAAAGAGCCGCTGAAAGTATATACTTTAAATACGGTGACGTATGGCACTGCTTCAGCACCATATCTAGCGACTAAATGTCTCAGTAGTCTAGCCTCATCAGCTGATAATGATCAGGTTAAGTATGCCATTCAGCACGATTTTTACGTCGATGATTTTTTGAATTCGAGTGAAACAATTTCTGGCGCAGTTGAGTTATGTAAAGGCGTAATAAGCACTCTTTCGGCAGCAAAATTTAATTTACGCAAACTGAAATCAAATGAACCTAGTATTTTACAACAAATTAATAACTGACAAAACTCCTTTAGATAATGTCTTAGATTTTAACACTAATAATGTAAATGCACCCTCTAAAACCTTAGGTTTGCACTGGTTGTGTGATACAGACTCGCTTACTTTTTCGACTAATATCGACTTAAATACAAAAAGAATTACAAAACGTCACATACTGTCTGTTATCAGTCAGATTTTCGACCCACTGGGTCTAGTAGGCCCGTGCGTTGTCGAAGCTAAGATCATTATGCAACGGCTGTGGATAGAAATATACGATTGGGACGACGTAGTATCCACCGATATACTTGATCTTTGGTCTTCTTTTTCGTGTACTTTGTCATGTCTTAATAAACTAAAAATACCTAGATTTGTATCGTGCAGTGACTCTATAAGAAACGAAATTCACGTCTTTGCCGACGCTTCAGAGAAAGCTTATGGAGCGTGTCTTTATATTCGGTCTGTGCATAATTCGGGGTCCATTCACGTACAATTATTAACTTCTAAAAATCGTGTATCTCCTATTAATTCTACTACAACAATACCAAGACTCGAACTGTGTGGTGCGTTGGTAGCCGCAAAACTGTGTACTAAGGTTCGTGATTCTGTTACGTTACAAATCGACAAGATTTATCTGTGGTCCGATTCCACTATTGTTCTAGCCTGGTTGTGTACGTCGCCCAACCAACTTAAACCATTTGTGCGTAATAGAGTCAACGAAATTCAAGAGGGTACTGTTGGTTGTACCTGGGGCTATGTTCCGTCGAAGGACAACCCGGCGGATCTTGTTTCCCGAGGGCTGAGGGCTGATGCTATCAGCAACAGTTCCTTGTGGTGGTCTGGTCCATCATTTTTATTAAAATCAGAAAATGATTGGCCTCTAAAGCCCAATAGTTATGCCAAACAAGATCTACCAGACGTAGTTAGTCATGTAGTTAGTAGCGTTGATAATCAGCTTATCACTAATCAAATGCCAGCTAGTTCCATTATTAGTAATTTAGTACTTAAATATTCTAGTTTTAACCATTTACAAAGAATAGTTGCTTATGTTCTTAGAGCCATATATAATTTTAAATATTTAAAGCATAAACGCTCAAGCTTTCTTTCGACGCAAGAACTACAAACATCCTTCATTTGTCTCATACATAATGCTCAACGTCAAATATTTCCCGAAGAGTATAATATTTTATACTCAGGAAAGTCCCTACCGCGTAACAATCGTCTAATTTCTTTATCTCCATTTATAGACTCTAATGGCATTCTACGCGTTGGTGGTAGGCTTGACAATTCCCCCTATGATTTTAATATCAAACATCCAATTTTAATATGTTGTAAGCATCCTTTAACTAAATTAATATTTCAATACGAACACTTAAAACTCTTTCATGCTGGACCTCAACTTTTGTTAACTAATATACGTCAGCGATACTGGCCGTTAGGAGGTAGAAATTTATCTAAAGCTATTGTTAGAAGTTGTATAAGATGCTTTAGATTTAGGGCACAGAATGTGCAACCTGTTATGGGTCAATTACCTCCGTGTCGCACTGACCTTCAATATCCCTTTCTTAATTGCAGTGTGGACTATGCTGGGCCAATTTTGATCGCTGACCGTAAAGGGCGAGGCTGTAGACTAATTAAAGCATATTTATGCATTTTTGTGTGCCTTGCAGTAAAGGCTGTTCACCTGGAGCTTGTCACAGCATTGACAAAGGAAGCGTACATGGCTGCTCTTAGACGGTTTGTATCGCGTCGAGGCAAACGCCGCAGCATCTGGTCCGATAACGGGACAAACTTTGTTGGAGCTTGTAACGAGTTGCATAGCTTCCTTTCTGATCCGGACGTTGCTTCAGACATGGCACAAGAGGGTATAGAATTTCATTTTGCTCCACCATATTCTCCCCACTTCAATGGCATCGCCGAAGCAGCCGTCAAGTCTACCAAGGGCCACCTCAAAATAGTCTTAGGCTGTACTCACCTTACGTATGAGGAAATGGCGACTTGTTTGGTCCAAATTGAGGCCATTCTTAACTCTCGTCCTCTTACCGTTGCTTCCTCTGATCCACTAGATTATTCCGCTCTGACACCTGCCCATTTTCTGATTGGACGACCACTCACATCTATTCCGCACCCACAGGTCACACCAAGCGTCAACATCACGCATTTGGAGCGCTACCAACGAGTAGAACACATCAAACAGCACTTCTGGCAACGTTTTGCTAATGAGTATGTTTCTACTCTGCAGCAAAGGTCGAAGTGGAGCGCTGCGACAGGAACTCTGGCCCCCGGTATGTTGGTGCTGATTCGAGATAAGACGCAGCCACCGCTTATGTGGTTACTTGGCCGGGTCATTAAGGTTTTCCCTGGCAGCGACGGGGTCACACGAGTGGCCGAAGTTCAAACAAGGACGGGCAACACAGACACTGTAAATATTTCAAAATAAAACTAAACAAGTTAAAATCACTATTTTAACCAATAGACCTTTTATAGTTCGTCACATTTATATAAACTTAACACTAAGCACGGAAATGGAGGACTTTTACATATATTAAGAAATATAATGAACTTTTATTACAAAGCTAACCTCCCTATGGCTGTGTTTACATTAGATGTGGAAGCTAGCTGAGCGATGTACCTATTAGAAAATTGTCCAGCAAGAATATTACTTGAACTGAGCGATGCTAGGTTGTTTGTTTCATTTTAGTGGGTGGTCAACCTTCGTGTTGGAGTAAAATAATAAGAAGGTAATTGATGTGAACAAGTACTAGGTGTTTGACGTGTGCTCCTATGCCTTGGCATAAACATTTCTTTTTTTTTTTCAAATTCAGAGCTGAGATCTTGTCGGTGGAGCCACTTCCATAAAGTCCCATAGCGCTTTGACCTCATGATACGACATTTTCCTTTACTTAGTCTATATGACCTATTAGTTTAAATGAGCAAACTCTTAAGCTGGTAACCTATATTTCACTAGAATTAAATGAAGTCTTGTGGTCTGAAGAAGCCCTACAAACCCTTCTAGCTTGAAGTAATAGTCTTAGTGAAATCGGTTGGCTGTTTAAAAAATGACACCGGGCAGACAAGATAAGATAAAGATATATTTATTTGCTAAGACACGTGTATATAAATAAAACATTAATAAGATGCTTATTATAGATGTCACATAATAATTTGTTTCAACATGTCTGACCATTGCTGGCTTACAAATATCGAATATTAATAATGAATGACATACATTTTAATAATTAATAAACTTGTTTAATAAGAAAATGTCAATGAAATATTATATTTAAAAAAAATTTAGAAATATGCCAGGAAATAGTCCGAAATATAAAGTCAAAAATTCAACATGTCTGACCATTGTTGGCTTACAAATATCAAAGATGAATAAATTTTAATAATTAATAAACTTTTTTTTAATAACAAAATGTCAATAAAATATTATATTTAAACAAAAAAATCTGAAATATGTCAGAAAACAGTAAAAAATACAGAGTATTTTTTTTGTAACAAATAATATCAACTACTTCGACTTCTAAAATTGAACTTATATTTATATAAATGTATGTTTGAGGAAGTCTTTATAATTGTAATAACATTTTTCAACTAATAGTTTTTTTAATGCTCTCTTAACTTGGTCTGTATTCAATTTGGTAATATAATTTGGTATTTTATTATAAATTACTGGAGCCCTGCATAATATACTTTTATGGAGTAGTGCAGTTTTAGCAGGATGGACACGTAATCTATCGTTATTTCTGCGATTTAGAGTTACTGTTTCTGACATACGAGGAAACAATTGTGGATACTTCTGACAAACATGACCGATTCCAAAATATAAATAGATGGTAATGTTAAAATATTATATTTTTTAAACAGAGGCTGACAGCTTTCGGTACTTTTTATTCCAAACATGAATCCAATGCATCGTTTTTGAATTTTAAAAACCATATCTTTGTTGGTAGAGTTGCCCCAAAAAATTACGCCATACCTTACAAGAAATTAACAATTAAATTGTCTTTCTGTCATAAAGGTACCTAACTAAAAAATATTTTTTGTTTTTGGTAATGCCAATAATATATTATTGACATTACATAAAAAAATATTTTATAATATTCGAAATCACGGACAATAAATTGAACTTGATTGATATGTAATGTTGAGTATATTGGTGGCTGTTTTATTTGCTTACAGCTCATCTTACTCGCCCATCTCTATTGTACACGCAGCCTTAATATGGAGTGCAATAAACATTAGTAGGTAATCATTAATGTCCTGGCCATTCCTCCGGCGACCTAATTCAATACTACGGCTAATGTTCTACTTATTATCTCCGTGAATATGAATATTCTTAATATACGGGGCTGTGAGCTGGAATATACGAATTATTGCAGTGCACATTTGTTATTAGTGCTGGTTTATGTTAGTTAGATGACAGTGTGTTTTGTTACTTAAAATATAATATATAATATTCTACCACATTCACACAACACCATCTAGTCCCAAACTAAGCAGAGCTTGTACTATGGGTACTAGATAATGGAAGAACATACATATTATATACTTTTTTTGTAAATACGTACATATTAGACGTAGAAACACACAGACCAAGACAAACATCTATGTTCATGCACATAAATGTTTGACTTGAACGGGACTAGAACCCGCAACTTTCGACGTAGCAGTCGCTTACACTCCCGCTACGCCAACCAGCCGTCAAAAAAAAAAACAACAACAACTTACTAAGATAAATATCAAATACTTACTTAAAGTGAATTGTATGTACTCCTGCTGTACATATTAAAAGAGAGTACACGTAGATACGAAAACAAGTAATAATTGTGTGACGAAAATAACGATTAACGAATTTGTCACTTGAGGAAATTATACATTTTTG
This sequence comes from Euclidia mi, assembly GCA_944739405.2. Taxonomy (NCBI): domain Eukaryota; kingdom Metazoa; phylum Arthropoda; class Insecta; order Lepidoptera; family Erebidae; genus Euclidia; species Euclidia mi. Next base: position 15,906,166 of record OX123188.2, on the reverse strand, counting down.
TGTGTGTACATTTAAGAAGGTATGTATGTTTAGTTAGTAAGCAGTTGAAATGCCTATAAATATGTAATAATGTAAATGGTTTGATGAATACAGTTTTCATCTTATCCAAGTGGTTGAGTCGTTTTCATAATTATAAATACTAGAAACTGTCAATGGAATAACTGTATCTTGACTGGTAAATGGCTTGGCTTATTAGTACGCCTAATGTAGTTATGTGTTTACGAAGTTGCTATGTCGATAGTATAAAAGGTGAAATTTTCTAATAAACTTTGCTACTACACGGACATAAGGGAATTTACAGCTAATGTATTTGTGTTCCACACCTTTGTGAGCTCACTAATTGTCATTGACCAAATGGGTTGGCAATATCGCATCCATTAAAAGTTGACAACATAGCCTTTGTTTACATGCGCTAGTTTGTGGAAATATGTGGTGCAATATTCACTACAATTACAATACTACAGTAATAATTACGCAAGCTGTTGGAACTCCTTTCAGCAATTTTAAAAGACTTAGGATTTGAAAGTCTTGTTGTTTTCTTCTAATGCTAGCAGTTGACCTAGATACTAGCAAGTGGCCTGATAGTAAGTGTAAGTGGTAACTTCGGCTGATACGAAAACACTACCGCTGTCTATTGAAAGGATGGGAAAAAGAATTCAAGAAGATCGGGTCGAGGGAGATGAAAGAGTATACACGGCCTGGGATACTACAGAGAAGTATTATTTTAATTATATTTTATAGTCTCACGCATGTATCCCCTAAGGGATAGGCAGAGGTGTAATATTACACCCAAATTTCGCCACGAATTTTTTAGGTGCCACGTAATAGGGGGCGAGCCTATTACCGTCCGACCCTAGTACTGGCCACATTACCAGACTCCGTGCTGCTACTAAAAATTTCCTAACGAAAAAACCCAGTAACACTTTGCCCGATTCGGGAATCGAATCCGAGACCTCCCAATCTCACGCGCACATTTATGCCGCGAGACCAACGAAGCAGTCTCATATTTTTCTGTTTCCTGTGATTGGTGCAGGACAGCTGGTATCGGTCGACTAAACTTGCAACGACTTTCCGATGCAAAGCAAAAACAATAATTAACTATTTTATGCACATACCAGCACAAAACCCACTTATGAATACAGCATAGCTACAACTAGCTATAAATAGCGTTTAAAAGTAAACAAATCGTTATTATGCCACCATGCTACGCTGGTCACATTACATTCATTAAATCTGATATCGTTATTAGTCGATATTTTTGGATACAATACGTCCGTCCCAATCAACGATAAGGAAAGAACTATAGACATTTCTGTATTATATGGCCGTTTTAGTGCCAATATTATAGATTGTATACCTACAGCCAGTAATTAGTCAGCGACTTTCAGTCTTGGAGCTTGAAATCCGCTTATTACTAGTTAATCCACAGAGCGACTGCCGTCTGTAACCTAAAGAAATATTTCTTGGTTTAGACCAGTATTAGTTTATTTAAGGCAGCCAACTCCCCATAACGACTGTCAAAGGAATTATGACGGTCGGGCTTGTTGGCTAAACGTGCTCTCCAAGGCTCGGGGCAGCTATCAATTTACAATTTGATTCGCAAATAACTTAGAACAGCCAGTTGTGTGTGCCGTGAGTTTAAACTCGATATGCAGACTCATTGGTATCTCCAATAGGCTATAGCTGCCTTTCATAGTAAAGTTCAGCGTGCTAAATCATTATCCCATAAAAGTAAATAATGTGTGTGCTCTACAATGCGAGAATGGGTTGATGATTCTTGTGTCCGTTTCTCAATATTTGTACACAGCCACAACACAAGACGTGGTATTTAAAAATATATACCGTTGGGTATTTAAATATGTAGACAATGGCTTCTATTCCAGACATCCGGCGAGGTAGAAAATAAACGAAACCAATAAAATTGCCCTAGTGAGCAATAAACTAAACCCTTTGCTAACAGACACCTCTAATTATTGACTCTAATTGAATAACGCTCATGGAACGTCCATAGCGTTTCCTTTCGATATAGGTCGAAGAAGCTAAGCTACGGTGGTAGAGGTCAACATTTGGGTGGGTGACCGCTGGTAGCATTTACATCAGAACAATGCCATGATTTAAAAATGAATGAATTAATGAACAGATGGATTTATCAAAAACGGTTCTTGGATCCTTAGGCTACGTCAGACACTGCTTTTAAACTCCATCTTCAGAGTTGGCTACATACTCATACGAAATTAATTACTTTACAAGAAATCCTGTCCATTTATACGCAAACAAGCAATTGTCTATTACTCATACGTGTAATTTGTCAGTGATTAAGGTATTATAAGTCCGTACACGTGTTGCGAACGTAATGTAGCGATACTTAAATATACAGATCAAATTTAACATTTACACTCAAGCTTTTGATTATACGAGTATTGCTACGTTAACTGAACGGTTTAATCTCCTGAGCTTTCTATGAATGCTACACGTTGAAGATGGCCTACGTTTTACATTGATTTTCATATAAAAGTAATAACACACAACACCATCTAGTCCCAATAAGCAGAGCTTGTAACACTTGTTCTATGGGTATTAAATTAGATAATGGATAAACATACATAATATGTGTGTGTTTATTTAAAAAAGTAAACTATTAAGTATATACTTTGATTTTTGTATATACCATCCAGATTCAGGCACACAAATGTTTGACTTGAGCGGAAATCGAGCCCGTGACTTTCTGACAGCCATTTTGCATGCATAGCAATCTCTTGGTCACTCCGATACACTTTCGCTGCTTTTAACGATGAAGGTAATGTGTAATCCCGTAGTTTTCTCAAGTACCTATAACATAGTGTAGTCATATACCTAGCAAATGGTAGATTAGGTTAGTTCACTTTCTCAAAAAAACAATGTAGTTGGCGACCAGCAGGTGTGATACCTAGTACATAAGCATGTGTGAATTTAAATGTTTGCATAATATGGTAATGTAATTATGTGATCTCCAGCTTATTTGTAGTTCACTCTATTTTTGTACACTTCAGTAAAATATTTAACATGGACAACACTATTTTAGTCAATTAATTAGTTTCTACACAAACATTTCGTCAATCAGCTATCACTTCAGTCTCGATTACGTAAACTTGTTTAGATCAAATTCAGCCCGGAACCACTTCATTAAGGTGCTACACTACAGAATACATTCCGACGACTTCAGTCTAGGAAACAAACCTACCTCAGAATGTTAGTCACGTACAGATATGCAAACTAAGACACCTGCGTTCCCGTCTCTAATCAAAACTGTCAACACAAGAAACAATCCTTGTATTAACGAGGATTGAGCATAGACTTGCTCGGCACCAATTCACACAAATACCAGCCACACTGCAAAGCTCATCGTGGATTTCGCGACGCATCCTATTAACAGAAACATCTAATTTCGAAGTTTGTTAACAAACACAAGCCCGCACCTCATTAAGCCGTGTTTATTTTCGCATTATACAAATATAAGCTGTGTTATAGCGAAACTTACGTCTTTGATGTCGTTTAACGCGAGACAGCGTCGGGGTTTTCGGCGGTTTCGTTTTTACGTTTCGACTGCAGCAGTATAGTGATTCCTCCTTAGTCGATTTTAGTTTGAGTATAGGGAGTTTGAAGTTAGAGAACATTTCAGGCACATCACTACACTGGCACTTTAAAAAAAATACACGTCACTGTCACCAATGACGTATTATAATATAGACGCGCCATAGCCATACTCCCACAAAGCGCTCTGAAAAACGGCTACGAATACCAAATAATATATTGTATGAATAAAGAAAGAGAAAGTAAATAAATACTACTATAGGGGGACACCTGTTGTTAGAGAGATAATTTTACTCGTTTTTTAAATTCTTACACACAAATTATTGTTACGGAGCGTACTATCACAACACAGGTTCGCGCGTAACTAAATGGAATGGCGGCAATTGCCTCCATTTCAGTTTGCCATTTCAGTGTGCGGGCAACGCATCTTTAGTTTTTATATATCTTTGACTGTCACGTATGGAAGGAATCAATTTTTGAATTTGTCTTTAGAACACACACGATTCGTAGAAGCGTGCGTCCGCGCGTCTCTCCTAAATATTGTGGGTTGTTGTTTTGTGAACACGCGGCCCGTTTAAATTTAGAACGCACGCGTCTGCTCTGCTCTGGGCGTCAGTTATACATATACGTTTTTTTAATAAATAAAACTCGATACAAATACATATTACTAGCAATAAAGTATTATAAATAGTTGTAGTTTGATGTAGACGGTTCTTTTATCTTAGTGTAATGGATTGCTAGGGCACGTGCGTGATTGGTCTTATTCAGTTACACACATGTTTGCTACGAGGGTCAAACTGAAAGTTCTTAGAAAATCAAAAACTGATTACATTAGCCAGTTATTAGTTTTATTATATCTTTTCAAAATATTGTCCATTGACGTCAATACACCGCTGCATGCGATGGAACCACTGGGAAAAGCACTTTGCCCACTCGTCCTTAGGGGTCTCTTCAATGGCATCGCGATACGCAGCCACCGCTTCTTCAGCATTCATAAACCGCTTTCCTTTAAGTTTTTCTTTAATTTTTGGAAATAAATAAAAATCACAAGGCGCGAGGTCGGGGCTATACGGCGGGTGACCCAGTAATTCAACGTTTGATGTCGCCAAATAGTCGATCGTTCGCTTGGCGGTGTGCGACGAGGCGTTGTCGTGGTGAAGGAGGATCCTACTGCGAGGTCGTTTCTCTCGAACTTTTTCCAAGACAAGTGGCAAGCAATTGGTAGTGTACCATTCTGCAGAAACTGTTTTTTGATCCTCTAACACAATTGTTGCGAAATGACCTATCCTTCCAAAAAACGAGGCCACCATTTTTTTTCCCGCACTTCGATCTCTCTTCACTTTAGTTGGCAACTCCTCGAAAGGAAACACCCACTGAGCAGATTGTCTTTTGGTTTCAGGATCATAACAGTAAATCCAGCTTTCGTCACCTGTTAGTATGTCGAACACAGCATTTGAGTCACCTCCGTTAAATCTTTCAATCATTTTACGGCACCAATCCACACGATGGAGTTTTTGAGCCTTAGTCAAATTATGAGGTATCCACCGGGCGCAAAGCTTCCTGACCGCTAAATGTTCGTGGAGGATTTTGTGCACTTGTCTCATACCGATGCCTAAGCTTGTCCGAATCTGCTGATAGGTCACTCTTTTGTCAGTCTCTATCATACGCCGCACAACACAGATGTTATTTTCAGTCGTCGCCGTAGAAGGCCGTCCCTCACGTACATCATCAGTGAGATTAGTGCGACCACGTTTAAACTCATTAAACCAGTTGTAAACAGTCGCACGAGATGGGGCTTCATCGTGAAAGGCCAATCGTAGTCTATCATAACTTTCTTGTTGACTTAAATGACTTCGAAAGTCATAAATAATCATTGCACGAAAATTTTCTCGTGTTAAATTCATGTTGACGTGACACAGACAATTTTTAATTTGCCGCCAAATCGTAAAACAAATGACAAATGAATGAAATATATACTCAGTAATATTGGCAAAGAGTTCTATTTTCAAATTTTAGAATATTTTTTTTATTATATTGTTTATAAGTGGCCAGTTCTAAGAACTTTCAGTTTGACCCTCGTACTACTGTTTGGTATCAATAACGTAGAGTAGATCGACGTTGTTTGAAAAATAGTGCGGCTTTGTGGGTGAGGTTAACCATGGATTTGTCGGCATCAATGTTTATTCAGTAACAGATATAGAGTGGGAGCTATATAAAAATAAAACTAGAATGTATTTTTATAAAATTATCATATCGTTCAGGCTGCAGGCAATTGCATATGGCGCAATATAAAAATTCGATTCCCGGGTCAAAGCAGCACGGAGTCTGGTGATGTGCCCGGTAACGGCAATTAGCTCACCCCTTATTACGTGGGACCTAAAAATTCATGGCGAAATGTGGGTGTAATATTACACCTCTGCCTACCCCTTCGAGGATACAGGCGTGAGTTTATAAGAAAAACAAACTTTGTACTATGATTTGGTATATAGAAAGCATAACATAAAATAAATTGATCTTGTCAGATTAATCGTGGTTGCTCTGATACCATCAGAGCAATCACCAACCACATAGTTAACCCATGAGAAGGCGCGCCCAAAAAATTTACACGAGCAGGCGCGCGTGAGCAAAACTCTCACGTTACTTCAAATTACGTTTTCTTTGAGATCAATCATATTTTTACAATAAATTTACATGTTATTATAAACCAAAAGTCTTTATTTAATTAAAAAATCTATTTTATTTAATAGTAAATAACTGAAAAAGCAGTCTTATGTGTAAACTAAAAAAAATTTGCATTTAATATTTGGCTATCTTTACATAAAAAATATAAAAGACACAAAATCTCAATAAAAATGCAATGATTATATCTGCCATGAGATCTTGAGTTATGTGTCTTTCATAAAACATATGGCACATAAAGTAACATGTTCAGTGCACACTGATATACTGCACAAAATGCATGCTTTTTTAACGCATTTTAGTGTGACATATAAAAAGTTTGGCATTTTGCGAATGTGGCATTGTGCGCCTAATCCTACTATAATACAACAATTATTTTGCGTAGCACATTCCTATGCGTATTATATATTTTCTACATGCCATTTCTTAGGTGTCCACTCAGATAAGGACGCGCTACTTTAAATTTTTAAGCCCCTTTATCATTTTCCCAGCACATGGTACAGAGGTACAAAAAAAATACGCTTATGGAGATCTTTCATTTGTATACATAAAATTCTTGCGTTACTGACTGACTGACAGACAAACTACAGCCAGAACTACGGGGCGCAAGAAGCTGAAATTTGGCATGTATGTTTCTTGGTGACTATAGGGGTGAACTAAGAAGGGATTTTCCGAAACGCTCACGATATTCGGCAGAAACAGTTAATGTGCGGGCGTAGCTGCGGGCACCTTCTAGTTTAATATAGATCTCAAGATGTTGCAACATTTGGGACGAAACCTCCCATTCACCTTTGAGGGTCTTGCCGATCACCCATTGTAGAACTTGTTTACTATATGAAACAAATAAAACATGAAAATAAAGTATCCAATAAGTTACTAAATAACTGTGCACAATAACTACGAAAAAAAAACAAATCAATTTTGTTACTATGAAAAAAATACTTAAGCGAACGGGCGCGCGATGAGCAAAATGCCGCGCTTCACGATGCACCGCACAAAAACCCATCACCACACAGTCCTGGTGGCACTTAGTGGCGCGGGAGTTGCGTCAGAGGAGAGGGGGTGAAATTTTAGGAAGGTACTGTGAAGCTTGTAGTGACACAGTGAAGATAAAGTTGAAATTTAAAGCAATGAATTTATGCGTGAGCAAAATGCTCATAGCGCGCCTTCTCACGGGTTAAGGGTACGAGTACTGGTGAATTATTCTTTGGTCTTCCTGACTTGAACTACTGCTCTGGTAACTTTCTTCCATTTCTACCGATTTGTTTTGGAGAGCTCGATCACGATAGTTCCTACACTCCACTATGATGCCTAAATCTCCTTGAATAGGAGAGTCAATTTTATGCTCTCGAAATATTACAAACTTGTTGCGATGATGAGCATCAATATTATTTCCTTTCATTGTTTTCTTGCTTATGCAACCATATACTAAAAAAATATAAGTTACGCTATGACATCAATATCTATTGAGAAATGATTGAACGCAGACTAAAATCCAAATAACATGACCTTTGATCAGTAAGCTCATCTGATAGACAAGGAGTTCAACTTGAATTCATTATTTCCATCCACAGTTTTCTCTTAGAATGAAATAAAACACCTAGAGTAGGAACTCTTATAAAGTTCGGGAAGGTAAACGTTAAATTACGCTCGTATACTCGACCTCATTACCTTAACTAGCTCATTAACATTTTGACAAACAGTGTTAGGGAGAGGGGACGGAATCAGGCCAATCGTAAATATAACTAAGTTATATGCTTCCGTCATGAAACCATAACTAGCGGTGGTCTTATAAAAATATGAATCATGTTAGGGTGGTTTTTAATTGCGAGTCACAGTGTGTTTAAGTATACAGGCTGTCACAAGACCCATCACCAAACCGAAGTTTACTCGTTTAAATCATCATGCCAAGTCATACTTAGCAAAAATAAAACTTGGGAAATGTTTTTTTTTCAAAAAGACACATTTTTAAATCGCAATTAAAAGTGTGTGCGTGAAATTTTCGAAATAGGGTGCATAGGACATCCATAGAACAGGTTGGCGGGGTAAATGCATTGATTTTGTACCCCATTACAAAGTTTGTATGGTAACTTTGAGCCTCAATATCTCCTGAACCAGTAATTGTCTAGGTATGGTGCCGAAGTAAAAATGTTCGTAATGATTGGTTATATAATTATTGCAAAGCTTAATTGCATTGCTTTATTATTATGTTTGACTGGTTTGTTAGTTTAGTGGTGTGTGACCCCGACTGCTAAGTCGGAGGTCGTAGGTTCGATGCTAACCCAGGACAAATATTTTTGGGAGATACATGGGTATTTATTTTGTATCTGAATGCAATTTTCTCTAAACCACTATGGCACTTAAACAATATTTTAAATAATGATAATTTTAAGATAGCGTCAGCAGCATCAGAAGATGGAGCTTAAAAATATAACATAATTATATTTTTAAGCATACATATACAAAAATATTTAATATATACAAATTAAGTAGCAAATCTACCAAAAATACAGAATTATTTCAAATTTAAACACTAGTAAAAAATGTATAATACCTGCACAATGATATTATTTTCTGCCAAATATAAAATAACTAGGAACAAAGTAGTTTTTGTTGCGTCTCATTATAAATTTTGTCGAAAGCTAGTTAAGTTAGACACAGCAACAGAAGTGACCTTGCTAAATTAAGACAACTGTGATTAGTTTGGAAGTTGGAAGTATGTGACTAATGTTCTAGTTAACTTTTAGGTAAGGTGTGTTTTAAAGCAACAAATTAATATCAAACATGACTATTTATTAAACAACATTTGAGATTTATTATAGACTCAGGCATGTATCATAGGTATCCCGGAGGGAAAGCCAAAAATGAAATATCAATAATCCACATTTCGCTATGTTGATTTACTTATGTATTTTAAGGTACATCAACAATGCACGTACTAAAATGTGTTATCATTATGGCCCTTTAAATACAATCTTACTTGTATATCAATAACAGACCTATACAAAATGTTTGTACAGTTTAGAAACATGTTATGTACATAAGGTCCCACGTTATAGAGGGCGAGCATATTGCCGTTAACGGGCACATCCCAGATCCCGTGCTGCTACTGAGAATTCGGAAAAACTCAGTAACACTTTTGCCCGTGAATCGAACCCGGAACCACCCGATCAGCAGACGCATACGCTATCCACTGGACCACGGAGGCAGTTGAGAATTTTTATAGAAAGGAAAGATTTTTGATCCTTTAGGAGCGCTCCTTATCACCCATATGTTTAATCTTACGATTGACGTTCTCAAGACGTATGTAATACACATATGACGAGTTGAGCCGAGACGATCAAAACAGTATTCAAATCAATTTTGTAGATATTTATACTTCTTTCATAAACTGCTAGAAATATAAATTTCTACATGATATTCATATAAAATATAAGCATTAACTATTGTACAGGTAAAGTAACATATTTAGAATATACCTACTAAACCTAAAACTAAGCTACGAATTTAAAATAAGAAAATGGGTAAAGTAAACATCATCCTCCTAGCAAAATCCCAGTTTCAACCTGGGGTCCGTTTCCTAGTCTTATCGGATTTGGCTGAATATTAGCTTTTCCTCAGAGCGGTTACCTGTCTGACCTCCGCAACCCAAAGGGCTAGCTAAAACGGGTAAAGGAAAACAAAAACAAAAACTATACAGCGTCTAAGAATTCCTAAAAATCATCAGCCCTTTATACTGTCCCAATCAATGCTGGGCACAGGCCTTTTCTCACTATGAGAAGGGTAAGACATACTCCACCACGCTGGCCAAGTGCGGGTTGGCAGAATTCACATGTCTTTCGAGAACATTATGGTGTACTCTCAGACATGCAGGTTTCCTCACGATGTTTTCCTTCACCGATAAGTAAGCGATAAATAACAATTGAATATATGTACATATATTGTAACAATTCCAGATACACACATACAAGCCTCAAAATATTAATATACTTTCGCACATTTTTCAACCATTTCCTATCCCATGAACAACATGTGGCTGATAAAAATATTTTTCTGTTGTATCTGAAGTCGGATTTATCGTCAAATATACAATTGTATTGTTTTTTGAAACTTTTCACTTCATTTTTTCCCTCAAGCCAAACGGTAAGTATATCTATCTAAATTTTAAAGTAGGTTAATTATGTAACCTCATTGTAATGGCATAGCTATACCACGTTATAGACTTGCAGTAGGGACGTCAGAAATGTAATTTTGGAGAAGGTTGGTTAGATAAAAGTCGCCTAATATTAAATGTAGATCAAAGGATCTAGCTCAAACCATTAATTTCATTTTAGAATGTGTTATAATTTCAGTAAAGAGAATTAAAAAAGAATACTAAGCTATCTTTACTTTAACTGTAAGTGACTGCTTGAAAGCGCACTCAATAGATAGGACCGTCGTCATATCTTGAAGTCACTCGTCGTCGTTTAAATTTTCACTTGGTATAATCTGTGCAAGCACTTCATTCCCTTAGCCTCTACCAGTAAGTAATTTTCGTTAGCTTACATTACATAAGACTTGACAGAATCGGAGTATAATATTACACTAAGACTGGAATCGTCAACTTCAGCCGTGTTGGCATTTATCCTTTATATTTGATCTAGCTTAAAGCAATATTTAACTTGATGCCATTTGGCCTGATGCCAAAATCTACTTAGAAACCCTTATTGGAATTAGTAACCTAATATGTAACGCCTGCGTCATAATTCCTAACAGTATAGAAATATAATCAATTCCTATGTGGGTTAGAGTACAAAACGCCTTTCTTATTCAATATTCTGTATATATCATATACTTGCATTACTGACTGACTGTCAGACAACGCACAGCTAACCTTACTGGGCGCAAGAAGCTGAAATTTCGCATGTATTTTTATTGGGAACTGTAGCAGAGATGAGATGATGTTTGGAAATCCTCCACAATAAGATAGTATAATAGAAGCTCGGGAAAGTATCTAAAAATCTTGGCTCTTGAAATTTTACATATTATTATTAAAATATTGGATATTTCTTTGGAGTCACACGATATTTATGAATGGGTTTTAATCTCTTATAAAATAATGGGGCTTAAAAGATCTGCGTATTTTTTGTGCACATGCATATGTCACAAAACATTGTGTAGCTAGTCCTTAACAATAATACTTAAGTTATACAATAAGCTACAGTTGAGCCATTTAACGTATAGGTGTGGTGTTAAACCATAACAGGAGCGAGACCAATTTTCGCTTCTGTCTTCCTCGTTCAAAACTTATGACGAATTCACACCAAAATAGTCCTTCGCTCGTACTGTTTTGTTCTAAACTGTTTTGTTTTAAAGTGCAATATTAGCTATGCTGTGGTCCAAAAGCTTGAAATAAAATTTATTGGCAGAAACACACTTATACACACACTCACAAATACATCTACGCTCGTATCGCTATCATTGGCCTGTAGTAGTCCCCTGTTGAATATATGGACATCTCCGATTTTAAGCCACTTTGCTTATATGGTCAACCCACCTAGCTGCACGGCGTCTCACACTATATTTGCCAATAAACGGTCTCCACCCTAGAACTATAGTAATACTCGTCACTCAACGAAGCAATATATTTTTTCAGAAGACAACTGCTTACAATGGCCTAAATCAACTCCTATATAAAAATATGTAATTGTGTAGATATGTAAAATTATAATGGCTGTGTATATTACAAGAATATTACTGAGCATCTTACCTTTGATATAAAATTAAGAGTGGTTGTACATATTGCTTTGTAACACAATATCATTCACTCATGTATGAGATCGCTGAGTAATTGTCATATCCAGTAAGCTGATGTTCATCCATGTATAAAAGACAAATTGCAAGTCTCGATTGAATTCGTATAATTTTTGATAATTCAGAAAATTTTATGATTTCTGTTCTGAGTCAATATAGTTTCATGACAGGGCTTTCAAGCATACTTGTTTGATTCAAACATAAAGTACCGAGCATGCAACTGTCCGCCTGCAGCTGAACATATATACCGCCTCAATCATTGTTATATGAATCTTTTGAGCGGGGTTATAGTAGTTGTCATACAGACCAAATTGCTGCTACGCATAGCAGTCTTAGAGAATTTAATGAAATACAAGAGAGAGAGTCACAAATAACAATTTGGAATTATTTAAAAGCAAGAAATTAAGCTTCTACTTTCAATAACAATTTTTAGTCCATAAATAAAGAAAGACCATACAATTTTATTCTACTTCACTGTAGAATATGGAGCTTATAATTTACAAATATCTCAGGGCAATACATGATATTCATTACATCCTATACAAAAGAAGATAACACGTTAATTTCACAGCAGACCAAAACACCATAGTTCCCGTGTCACTGCGCGCTATCCAATAGCGTTACACTATTAATCCTGTAACTGTTTGTTCAGGCAATCATAACAATCACTCTCTGTGCGGCCGTTACCAAAATCTGTTCGTATTAACTGAGGTTCAGTTACTAATGGCGGTAGCAGGTCAAATAGTCGATAGAGATGGGTTATGTTCTCAAGATTGGCTGAGTTATTCATACTTGGGTTATTTATGAGTATGATTGCAGGGAAATTGCCTGAAGGTGCTATTTTATGGTGTAATGTTTGATATGTTGACTGTAAATCAGTAAGTTATAATGAATACTGTTTTGATCCCGAGACACTATGCATCCTGGGTTGCCGTACGTGTTGATGATTTTTAGTTTAGGTAGTATTTCTGGACTAGAAAAGGAGAATTTGGTAGAAGGAGAAGAACAAAAATGCTGACATATACTATTGTGATGAAGAGAAAATGTGGGATGAATTTTAGTGTGACAATCTTTAGGAAATATACGTTATAAATATCTAGCAAATTAATATAATGTGGTGTTAAGTGTTATACATTGCTTTAATCTTGCTGTCACAAAAACTTGTGCAAACAACCTTAGTGTATAAATAATTACTCTAGTAGGTACAACCCTATCTTTGCGACGAGTCAAGAAGATGCAACCGAATCCCTATAGTAATAATGTAGGCATAAAGTTTAAGCACACTTTTTCACTCGAGTATAAATAATTAGTACCGTGTAGTGAAAATTTCCGTGTAAAGAGCCATTCTTAAAAATACATATCAAATTCGAAACACCTGGAGATGCTTCGATATATATTTTCACACCGAGTGTTCTGTCAGTACATTCATCGTAATTTCTCTTTCACATGTACTATCATAAATCGCAGAAACGATTCGTCGGTTATCGTGGCTATGATCTATCATACCATCACTCTTCGCACTTTCAGTTTCCTAGTTCATAGCTTTGAGCTGCAAATATTGTGGTAGGTGTTGAAGAAATTGCGCTGTTTTTAGTAAATTGAACACGTGACCCAACAATAGGAATGGGCCTTGATCAATCCATTTGACATCCATCAAAATACTCAGTAGATAATTATTGTATTAGTGAACAATAAACATATACATAATTATTATATACATAGGGTGTAAAAAGATCCTTAACGAAAACTGACATCGCATATTGTACCAATCATTACGAATATTTTACTTCGGTAAATGACTGGTTCAGGAGCTATTGAGGCTCAAAGTCGCCATACATTTTTTTAATTAGGTACAAATCGATGCATTTACCCCGCCAATATGTTCTATAGATGTCCTATGACCCCATGGATAAGTAGATATTTCGAGAATTGCAGGCGCGCACTTTAATTGCCTTATAAAAACGTGTGTATTTGAAAAAAAAATCGTGTCCCAGATTTTATTTTTGCTTTGTACGACTTGGCATGATGTCCAAAACGAGTAAACATCAGCTTGGTGGCGGGTCTTGTGACACCTTGTATAATACATTGGATAGGAGTACTGCAATCTGGAATCCATTTACAGCTGGTCTCAATATTTGACCTATCCATGGAAGTGGCTACTAAACCCATGTTTGACATAAGCTCCATACAAAATATAACAACTATGTATCTATAGTAGCATCGTATATGTATCTATAGCCCGTCCCGATAATTGAACTATGCATCCATGCATAGTTCAATTATCGGGACGGGCCATAACACAGCTGTCAAAATGTGGATGGAAGACATCAACACTGTAATTCAATTTAGAAATTTCCCTAAAATTTCAATAGCTGCACAAAACCAAGCTATTCCTGTAGGTACATTTCAAACCTTGGAAAGACATAATAGCATATCACCTTTATTAATTTCACCTAAGTTTCTGGCAGAAGTAGTACTTACTTAGGTATTAACTATTAGGAAGTACCTTTCATTGTAGCAAACGAGTAAATCAAAACCCAAGTTGCGCCAACATCAGGCCATCACTACTAAACGCGCTATAGGGATCAAGAATGGTCTCGGGTCCACAGAAGGCCTTAATTACACTCTTAACGAGGCCAATTTTGCGTCGTTAAAGCCAGCCCGTGCTAGGTACATTTGACAGGTGGAAATTATCAAAGTTTAGATATTTGTACTCAGTGTTTTTGTTTTGGTGGTCACCGGTTAGTGGTGGGTACCTCTAAGTTTATTGGTTGGTAAATTGGTGAAATTGTTGTAATATAGTGTGTGAAAATAATGTTTGAGCCTAATGAGTTTTAGTTTGCTTGGAATAAAAATTATACAATTTTGTACAGTTTTCGGCTATAGATAAGCTGCTGTGTATACTATGCAAAACAAACCGGGGTGTAAGAGACACAATGGATTTGAGGGTTCGATACCTTAAACCTTTATAGGGCCACTTTGTTGTGTATCGGTATATTTTATACCAGTTGTATACTAGCTTAAGGCTTTACATGCGTGTGATTACTTACCAACTTATACTCATAATTAGTGAATTATTCTATTTTCTACGGAATTAACCGTAGCCTTCAGTGTATCCGAGAACATTTTACACACAATTTTGGACGGACTTCTCGGCTTGTGAGCCGGTCTCGCATTGCTAGCTAACCAATTAAATTAAAGTAACCAATTGAAGAAAGCGAACGTCAAATAAATGGATTGCAAGAGACTAGTTTATTAAGGGAACTATTAGCTAGTAGTTATTTCTTAGATTCCATTGAGATATAAATTAAGTAACTAATAAAAATATTTTTTAAATGGAATTTCTCTCCTTTTTACCATATTTCAGACTGTTTCGTTACAGACGTACAAAAAAATAAATAGTACTTCTTTACTTAAGATAATAATGTTAATGGTCAAAACTTATATTAACTAGACATTTTTCTATAGCAAATAATTTCATGCCAATTAGCCTTTGGTTAAGTAGTTGTGTGGCCGTAGGCTTAAATATTACTAGACTTTTAACATAATTTGATTCTTGACAAACATTGTAGAGCTCATAATATTGTCGTGTCTATTTTATAAAGATAAAAAACATACAACAAACTCAATATTTTAATTATGTTAGCAGAACAGCTGCGATAAACAGCCTTGATTTATCATGTGAGGATACTAAATTATATAGTAAAGTATGTTTTCATGTTTCTGCTCACGTGTCTATGAGTTCAATTTGACATTTGATAAGTATAGAATTTGAACAGCTTCATCTTGAACTGTAAACAATAATAAAATATTGAAATATTATGGCATATACCCATACATCATACGTGTACCACCTCCTGGGTACAGTGGATAGCGTATACGCTTGCTGATCGAGAGGGGTTCATTTCCCCGGTCGGGCAAAGTCTTACTGAGTTTGCCGAATTCTCAGTAGCAGCATGGAGTCTGGCAATGTAACGGTAACGGCATTAGGCTCGTCCCCTATCGCTCCCTTCTATTACGTGGGACCTAAATTCCTAACATGGTGAAACGGGGTTGTAATATTACATCTCCGCCTACCCCTTGGAGGATACAGGCGTGAGTCTTTAAAACAATTACTCGTATATAAATTAAAAACCTAACAGAAATTTGACTTTAAGAAATATTTAGATTACAGAAGACAAAGACTAGATTGAGATACATTTTTTATATATTCTCTTCGCACACTGTCCCGTCGACATTTTACAAAATTAAATCTCGTCCATTCAACCCAATCCGTCTCAACTAGTAAAATTAATCTGAAAACTAGCGTCACCAGTGTAAATCACTGAACTACTCCCGAGACAAGTTTAATTAACTCTTAGAAGTTACTACCTAGGAACTCGTATCAATGGCGGGCACTCTAGCATAACTATATTATCGTGATTTTGTATATTGTGTTATCTTGTTGGTATGCCTCAGGTATTGTTTTGTGAAGGTAGATACCTCCGTGGATCAGTGGTAGTGTATGCATCTGCTGATCGGAAGGTCCCGAGTTCGATTTCCGGGTCGGACAAAAGTGTTACTTTGTATTTGCAGTAGCAGCACGGGGTCTGGCAATGTAGAAACTTTCGGTATGACGTAGTAGGAGGCTAGCGAATTGCAATTGCTTACCCTTGCCGCTACTGAGAATTTGGCAAAAACTCAGTAAAACTTTTGCCTGGCATGAGAATCAAACTCAGGACCTGCCGAGCAGCAGACGTATACGCTATCCACTGGACTACAGACACAAGCCAAGTATCAGTAATCGTGATAACACCATTGCTAAAATATTAAAGGTCAAATTATATATTATATCCAAAGATTTAGCCAGAGAACAGATTTTGCGAACATTAAGAATGTGAGGACGCCTCACTACATATCGTAAATTATATCTATTATGTCCATTAAAACACGAGATTTTGGTAAATCAGTTTATTGCGCTTAGTAGCATAGCACAGTACAAATCAATGTGTCAAATGACAACCTACCCTCGACTTAGCGAATATTTTTAATAAAAGAATATTTCACAAGTATTGAAGGTACCTACATTATTCCATATAAGTATGACATACCTTCTTCCCAAGTATGTGAAACATAATAATAATATGAAAACAAATATAAACTTTATGACATACTACAAAATTGAAGTTACTTATTTTAACCCTTCACCACATATTACTAAACTTTAAGATATCATATAATCCAAATTTTTATAACTATGCATTTGACAATATGAAAAAGTATTAGGTTCTAAAACATGTATTTTTATTAACTACAAAATAAAGTTTTAATTTGGAGCTGGTCTAGTTTAGGGAGTTTTTCCATGGATAGCAATATACTACAAAATTGAAGTTACTTATTTTAACCCTTCACCACATATTACTAAACTTAAAGATATCATATAATCCTAATTTTTATAATTATGCATTTGACAATATGAAAAAGTATTAGGTTCTAAAACATGTATTTTTATTCTGAAACCGCCCTAAAATCTTAGTTATGTTTATGTATTGGTAATAAAATGAAGAGATGTATTTTTTCATCAGTCACACACATATAACGATTGAGGTTATTTTATAACGAAAAAGCAACTGAAGTGATTGAAAAAGTGTGCCATATATGCATTTTCACATGAACCAAAACGGTAAGCAAAAATTCGACACAGCATCGATAAATAAAATAAAAAAATACTGAAAGCAATAAAAGAGGTCTATGAGTAACAATTTGATTTACAAAAAATCAGTTACTAGCTGTTGCTGCATTTAAATGGCAGATTTTCAAACAAAAATGTAAGCCTCCCTCCATTTACCGTTAGAGTTGGGATATTTAAACATCCTCCTGAGGTGCTTAGCTGCTTACGTCATACAACGATAAAATACCTGACAACCGGTCGGTGCAGCAAAAGTGTAAACGACTCCTACGCCAAAGGTCGCGGATTTGATTCTCGCTCAAGTCAAACATTTGTGTGCATGAACATGGATGTTTGTCTTGGTCTGGGTGCTCATATGTGTAATTAAATGGATTCACAAAAATTTTTATATTTGTATGATTATCCATAATTTAGTACCCGTAATACAAGCTCTGCCTAGATTCGGACTAGTGGTTTTTCAGGGCAATTCTACAGTATTTTGGGGACTGCGAGAATGAGTGATTCTATTTGTTTGCTGATATGTGCCTGCCCGTGGCTTTGATGCGTTGGGCCCTATTAAAGAGACGAAAGGCAGTCTATCTGTATTTCTGATATTATACTAAATAACTGTAATGTTGTATCAAAATTTATTCAGTACTTTTTTGAGCATTGAAGAGCTACAAACAGTTCATACATTCCTGCAAATCAACAATTATAAAATTAAGTGAATTATTTGAATTGGCGATCTTATTCTTGATATTTGGCAAAATAATTGGCTTGCCACGAAAAACCATTTTTTATTTATTACAGACATATTTTAAGTTATAGTTTCAGTTATGTCTATAAAAAAAGAAAAGCAAATTGGTTTAAAAGCAAAATGTTTAAGTCATAACGTCAATTATTATTTTATGCCTAGGGTCAATGATAAATTTCTATTTATTGCAGATCCTTTTAAAAACACAATAACGAGAAAACTTTAAAGCCATTGAAATGGCTGAAAAATATTTTTAACATTTGCTTGTGACAACCATACATGCGCGTAAATGATGAAAAAACCGAATAATATTCGAAATGCTTTCACTGTCGACCTTGTTATTTAGGCGATAAGTTTATAGATAGTAAAGAACTTATTTGTAGTATGATAAGGTTCGTAATTGCTCGTTTTTTATATAAGGCTTTATTGTTGAATATGATGGCTTGTAAGTTCGCCTTTATGACGACAACTAATATGAAAGAAGCAAGTTTTTGTAAGTGTCGTGGATTTAGTGTTAAACTGTTTTCGCACTTACGGGACAAAGAAATAATACGGTATTGCACTAAATAAAAAAATGGGATATTTAAGAATATCTTTATGATTTAGCAATGTATAAATTTCTTTCTTCTTCTCTCTTACGAGAACATTATGAATAATTGTCACACATGCAGCTTTCCTCACTATGTTTTACTTCACCGTTTAATATGCGGAAATTGTAGCAAACTAATACGCACTTTACTTCAATGGCTAGTGGTGCGCACCGTGGCGTGTACTTGAACCTGAGACTCCCTGCCCCAGAGCACACCAATTTGATCCCTCCAATAGGCTATGGCTGCCTTTTGATTATTAAATAATCAAAGTGGCTTCCTTCCTTTCGTCACGGTCTACTAAAACTTATAACCCTTTCGCAGTAAAACACACATCGTTTTAAAATAAATGTTGTAGAATGTTTTCACTACCACACAACTGTCTGCCAACTTTTATAGCCAACAACCTCTATCGTAACTTGGTTCTATTTCAAAGCATTTATTGTCTCGCAATGTACTCGTATGTAAGCATCTACCATTGCATCTATCGTAGACAAGTTTTCAAGCCGTTTCGAATTTCTAACCAAATATGAACAATCGCCTAACAGAAACGATAATTTACAAAGTCACTCATAAGAAACTAAGTCATAAATAGAGAAAAACAAAAAGAAATATACATGTCGCCGCGGAAGCACGTATTGAGGAAAATCGTAAAGTTTTGGATGGTCTGTTTGATTCCAAGCTTAGCGCAGGGGCTTTAAGGATACCCGAAGACACAAGGGTTTTCTTTTTAATCAGAGCAATGTATTTATTTATAAATACATCACGAAGATTTTTGCAGAAAAATTGTAATGTTAAATTATAGTCAACAAGTCTGCTATGCAATAAACACCTGAAGTAAAAAGGTTTTTTATTAAATAAGCAACTGAGTCGTGACCCATGTGTTGCAAGGACTTTTAAAAACATTAAAGTAACAAACAAAGTACAACTAGAACTGAAATAAAGATTGAGAAACGCGCTAAGTGTTGTCCTATGCAAGGATCGAATTCGCGCGAATGAGTAATGATAATGAGTATGTGGCCTACTCTGTGTGGCTTCGGAGGTCACGTTAAACTAGGTACCGGTTTTTGCCTGGGGGCTAGAATCATAAGCCACCCCGAAGGCGTTGGGTGGTCTAACGGTGATAAGTTGAACCATCTAGTGCATGTGTACATTTTCCCTGTAGAATTTATAGTGTCAATTCCAAATAACTTACAAGAACTTCATATTATATATATATATATATATATATATTATTTAGAATATGCTAGGAAGGCCAATAAGTAACCTGTCATGTGGATAGTGTTGGATTCGAAGCTATGGCGAGCACCACTGACCTCTGTACGGCATGTGTTTATGCGCAGGCTTAGAGCTCTATGATAGCTGTGATACCAACTGTCAAAAAAATATTTGACAGTGATTACAGTAAGCACCCTCAAATATCACAAAGAAAGCAAGCAAGAACGAGGTCACCATCTCACAACCTAAACTACTGCACCATCGGAGCATGCATTGTAAATAATTATGTTTATCAAAATTGTAACGATCTCTTGCAATTTCCGTGAAATGACGAATTGTACAAACTACCAACAACATTCACATCACAGTCTAGAGTTTGGCTCCCCTTACATAAGTCTGATTTATACGTATGAAGCCGGAGTCAAACTTGTTTAGTACAATGTGCTTTATTTACTTGTACTAATACTGTTTCGTTATGGATGTAGAATTATGTAGGAACATAGTTTGGACATGAGTTTCACTCTGTACGTAACACGGATAAATTTAACATGCCGTTTCATCTTTTTGAAGACTTGTCGTCTCCTTCGTCTGGTGAGGAATAAAAAGATATCGTGTAAGTATTTTGCCTATGCGATTATGACTAAAAATGTATATTCATTCTAAATTATCGTTCACACTCTTTCTGTCCCTCTGCTGGGCACAGGCGTCATCTCATTATGAGATAGGTTAAGCCATAATCCAACACGCTGGACTTCACATATGTAGCAGTCAGTCTCTCCACTAAGCTATCGCTCCCCGTTTTCGCTGCTTCTATTAAATACTTGAGATTGCCTGCAGGCACCCCCGCACATCATCATCATGTCAGCTAAGAGACGTCCACTACTGGACGGACTGCACACCCAAGGTTCTCGACACAGCGCGATCTTGAGCCGCCCGCACATTTTAATTTAATTAAGCCGTTTTTGTCTGATAAAAAATCAGGAAATCTCTTCCATGTGCATTCCTACGCCAAATAGTTTAGGTCGCAAGGTATTTATGTTATAAGTATGGATATACCTAATGTAAGACATAAATAGGCTAACGTCGAAAGCGTCACAAGACAGTCAATAATTTACACTCCAAGTGAACCGCACACAAAAACACTCGAATCCCTAAACACACACACACATCGAAACCCAAGTTGGAATAAATAATACACGAAGCCCTTAGCACGGAAGTATTTGGGTCATCAAGACCACTACATGGTAAATGTGTTGTCTGAGTTATTCTTAATATATAAAATCCTTGCGTTACTTACAGACAAGCTACAGCCGAAACTATTGGGCACAGGAAGTTGAAATTTGGCATGTATGTTCCTTGGGGACCATAGAGGTGCACTAAGAAGGGATTTCCCAAAATTCCCACGGGATCGGCCAAAACGGCTAAATTAAAAAAAAATGCAGGCGTAGCTGCTGGCGTCCTCTAGTTCAATATAATTATTTGATTGCATTGTTTTCGTCGTAAGACAAAAACAAATTGTCATCCTGAGCCTGCGTAATGCGAAAGAATGGGTAGAAAGGTATTTGTTACTCCTTCACGCAAAAATGACTGAATGGATATTATGCTTAGTTACTGCATGTGATATGACATGCAGTTATTAAGAATAATATTTAATGTTATGTTCTAACAAGCTAAAAAGTAACTAATTTGTACTGTGGATGCTGCTGGACAGTGGCTAAACGTACAATGTAGTACATATATACTTGTTTTTGTACATAAATACTTTTTAAACATAGAAACACCCAGAACAAGACAAATACATATCCTATATATTAGAATCTAGTCGTTGTTTGAATGCTTGTAAAATCTCTTTTGACAAAACTGTCCGTAACCTTAGCCAAATGAAGAGGAGTACGATACCAATAAAATGCAATACAAACTATAAAATGCACTTTTACTGTATATCTATTCATCTTACTAAAAAGCCACTAAATTGATAAAATACCTAGCTTTAAAATACACAGATCGCATAAACAATTTTATTCCGTGACACTAATATAAATACATACCAACACTCGAGCAAAAAGAACATCCCACTAAGAAAAACGAGTTAATCATAAACACAGTTTTCGCGTCGACGCGGAACAAACTATCCTAATTTAATATTATTACCTATTACTTTTATGATAGCAGAATTATAGTGCTGTATAGAAAACATTACTAACTACAGGATTAAGCCCTATAGTTTCTAAAGGAAGGCTCTTCTTAGTTTAACCTTTTTGGTACAATTTTATGGTCGAATAAGCTTCCCCACAGCCTTAATGGGCAAAACCACTTGGTGTCTTGATACATGATAGACTAAATTACTCGGTTTTGTATACCGATCCTTCATATGGTTGTGCTTGTGTGACGGAGAAAGATTTTATATATGAAGCAAGAATAATAAGATGAATTACTACCTGGAATTACTTAATGGTTCGATAAAGACGTAGGACAGCATTTAATTATGTAATATTTTTATATTATTCAAAATAATCTATCCCATAAAAAACAATTCTTGTCAAACAAACCATGTGATATCCATGTAATGCCAAGTGGGTTATTAATTTATTCAGTTCATACTTAAGAGCCCTTCTGTCTGTACCTTCTGACTTAAGTCAAAAATTAAAAAATAACTGAAAACCTCATTAGACAAATGATTAAGGTAATTTCTCGTTAAAATACTTTACTCAGTTATAGATAAAATGGTGAACTGAAATGTCAAGTATACATCTAGAAAAAACCTTTATAACATTAGATTCCAAATATAGCTTCGGTCTGCCTCCGTAAATCTTGTTTCCAAAACCCAGTCATACTTTTCTAACTTTATAAAAAGCTGGCAAACTTTGATCTCTTTTCATAAACGACTTCAAATAACCTTGAACCTGAATAGGAGACAAATTCTATAGCAAATTATGATACAAACTAGCTTGAATAGTTATTCATTATAGAAGTCAATAAATAATCTTGTTGCTGTGTAGCTCGTCTAGCTTACCAACTGAACCAGGCATTTAGTATTACATTAATTTCTCTAGAGATCCTAAATTACAGTCGGCTATAGACCGGTCGGTAGTTATTATTGAAAATGGAGATGTATATTGTGTTGAAGAGTGTCACAGTTCAAAAACATCAGTAGGTAAATTTTATTAGAAGCCTCGATCAGTTAGTTTTTCGATAAATGTCGTGCTAAATTTATATATTTTATATATAAACAACTGTCCGTGTGCTGACGGATTAAGAATACGGAATGTCTCCACCCCATATCATCCCATGTGTGTCATAAAAGCCGACAGAGAGAGCATATTATGCAGAGAACAGCACTGTAAGAGAAGGAAAACTTGATACAAACCCTATACCAACCCGTTTGGCCAGCGTGGTATAGTAGGCTAATTCCTTCTTTCAAAGGAGAAGCCTAGTCCAGCAGTGTTAAAGGTTGATGATGATGAATGATTAATTATATTGGCTTACATTTGTGTTTGTTTGTATCTGTGTAGTGCTCGTGACCAATTCAGAATAGAAAACGTACTACTTCATTTCATTCCGTGGAGGCGACTAAGGAAAATACAAAAACCTTTCTCGTATCTTTGCAAAGTGACTTTTAACTCCAGATTAAATTTTGTACTAATGTGAGCTGCTACAGCTTTTTGCAGTTTGGTTTAAAACTATTATGTTCGTAATCTTGTGATTAACACTGCTTGGTATACCAATATATATTATATTATATAATATAATATCTACTGCTTAATTTGTGTAATCAATTACGTTTCGAAGGATGATTTTCAAAGTCGTCAATGTCTGTCATTATGGTGATGGTTATGGAGATTTTGAAACGTGGATTTTCGTGGGTTATGTGTCTGCTACTCACACACTTACACTATAATACATGGCAAAATCTGTCTCTCTTTAAACTATACAAACATTTGATTAATTGTCACGTTGATGAAATTTTTTTAAGAACACGCGATACAAGATAGATTACTATTTTAAAAATTTTTTATAAAACATTATTATGAACATAGTTTAAAAAGCACGATCGAGCATCTTGTCATACTGTTCATGACTACACTGTGGCCTTACAACTAATGGCTGTTCACTACGGATCAACTATAGCCGGTGTCGAAATATTGGTAGTTTAATTCATAGGACACTGTTAGACTGATAGTTCGTTCGATTCATAGATTAGCTTGTAATGGTTTATGATTATTTTTTTGTAAAATTTAAGCCATTAATTTTATTTTGTAAATTATTCATGCCGACTTTATATCAGATTTGCAAAGAAAACAGTTTTAATTAATACTATCATAAATAATATTTTTTTTATAAAGCTTTCACACGTGTAAACAAGTTTAATGTTTGTTTACAATGTGCAAATGTAATGTTATAAGATGTATCCGTGTAGTATTTTCATGCCTTTGCTGATCATTCAATTGTTCAAAACTCTCTATACTGTGTAGAATTTTGAATAGTGCATACATAATGTGCCAACATATTCACATCTTGAAAAGTTGCGCATTTAGTTTTTTTTCAAATATTATTTTTATTCTCAAAAAGATTTTATTATTTTGGGCCTTTTTACGGGTTTCAATTGGTAAAATAATCGTTTATTTCGGGCTTCAGCCTCAACTTTTTTTGGTCGACTATAATATTTTTTCCGAACAATGACCTCCCTTTTGAAATTGATTTAAAATGTACGATAGCTGATATCTTGATTGTAGCCCACACAGTGTGACAAGCAATGTATCCCTACTTTAAACTTAACCCGGTGGCTATTAGCGGCCATTATACCACGTTCACAGTAGAACGGCGATAAACAATGTGTCGGTTAATCGATGTGTTCACAGGATTAGCCGTGCGTTCGGTGTTTGAAATATTGGTGGTTTACCTACCCTCGTATCGATTGTGACGTAATTATCCACACTGTGACATTATTAGGTTACGTATGTATTATCAACCGATAAAAAAAAAGAAATCCTCGATTCGGCATTACTTCCTTTTGTTTTCAGAGCACCGACATTTAAACTGATTTTGAATTCATTTTTTGTAGGACATGCTGCCAGTTTGGTCCCATTCATGTCAGTTGAAAAGAGGACTTCATTTTATAATATATATAGATTGTATGAATCATATCAAGAATACTATTGAGTTTAGTTCATGAATACTGAAACGACGGCTCGCTTAACCTCCTAAATAATACATTCCAAACATAAATTGAATTTACTGCGAAATATATGTCCTTATATTTAATGCTTCAAATATATCCTTGCGTAATCCATATTTTAGCTATTTAAGATTGCCAAATATTTGTTATTAATCGTATGCACACAAAAATATGGTACTGTCCGTTTTCAACCCATTTTTTCAACCCACAAATAAAAATTTCTGTTTTCTACCCAAAATATCATACTGGTTTCAACCCACTGCATTTTAGCATTATTTTGTACAGACAGAAAAACTAAACTGTAAAATAAATTTGAGTTATTTGCAAGAAAATCTGTGGGGTTGTTCGTATGGCCCATGTACAATATTTTATGGGTGTACGCTTGTTCGATATACTGAAGATGGAAATTATGCCGGTGCGACATAAAGTTATAGATTTACAAATTATTGCTTGTTTATGTTTGATTTTAGCACAACATACTCTTATTATACGCTAAGATGACTCTGCACCTGTACATAGAAACCCTCTTTCTCCTATGTTTACGTGCAACGTCACACGAAAACTTTAACCTAACCTAATGTCAATCATAAATATTTTGATCAAGGTGTTAGCATATTTTTCTGCTGACCGTAAGTAAACAATGATTCCATACATAGATCAATACTTAAATATCCAGCAAGTCGGAAACGGATTACTTACTTAAAACATTATTTTCGTTGTGGGTTGAAAATGGAAAGTGTATTATTAATTTTAGCTTTTGGGTATAAGAAGAGGTGGGTTGAAAACGGAAATAGCCAAAAATATCCTAGCTTTGATGGAGCGACTAAATATCTTTACTAACTGTTCATTTGTGCTAAAACCTAACATTGCTTACTCTTAAGGTGATTTTACAAAATACTATCAACATTATTCCTCTGTCAGTTCTTACAACGCACTAAAAACGTTTAGTAATAAATAAAATTAGATTATTAATATAAAAAATTGCATTAATTTTTACCTCCTCTTTAGGAGACTTTACAAATCTAAACTACATTATTTCTTTTTGTTACGCTTAGCTTTTGAAAAAACCGATGTAAAGAACTGCTCTTGCTGAACTGCTTGAACCTGGATCTTCTAGGAATTATTCTATTGGTTAATAAATCACATACAACCCACTTTTAAGAGAATAGTTGTCCACTATATGCCAACCCACGTTTACTTTAGGTTTTTTTAAACATGCATTATAGTGGACCAAAAACATATGTACATACTAACCAAAAATTCCCACTAATCGATTCCCATAGTATTTGTCAAACGCTATTACGCAAACTCGGCTGGATGTGGCTTAAGTAAAGCAAATATGGCGGGAGGAAGCGGGCCGTAAGTCACGCCACAAATACCCGGCTGACTTCCGGCTACTGATTCACGACAAGATGAGATGTTGGTCTGTTTGTTTGTCATGGTACGGTTGAGCCATTGATTGGTGATCGGTAATTTTATTAGCTTTGATTTGTTTGCCTTTGTTTTACGCGAAATATTTACAGCTGTACAATATGGACGTAAGGATGTGTGTAGCGTAACAAGGCTTTGCGGTTTGCCGAGAATTTTGGTTGTAAATTTTAGATCGTTTCACAATTCATAATATATTTTTTGGAAAATAATTACATGCGCGTTAACAGTTCCCATTTTGTTAAAACATTAAAATGTAATTTATTTATGGTTTAGTTGTTCTAAGTAATTTTAAATTAAATTTGTTTCTGTAGCATACGTTCCGTTTTTGAATCGATTAATTCGTTAACGTTGTTTTGTTTTTCATACGAGTAAATATTGAATGTACGTGCCGACCTTGTAGCAATGCAGTGTTGTAGAATGACATTTTTTGGCTCTACCATCTACCGCTTACTGTACTTAATACATTTTTAACAACGTTAATAGTACAGTACATTAGGTATACCTGTTTGATAAACTTATCATGGAAATATATTTAAAAAATTGCATAATCAAACCAGTACGACGCCGATTTAAATATAGAAGTACTCCCCCGTAGGTCCCAGGATCGTCAATGAATCTTTACAAAAATTTCGGCGATCGACCTTGTAATAAAGCCTTGATAAGTAATATTGCAAAAATGTCAGTGAACATAGTATGTGAAATTATAATTTTATTTACAAAAACGAACATACAACCAGTTATCCCTTGTCAACACCTAGTGTACCTGATGCCGAAACGTCGCCACAAAGAAAAGGTTTTTAGTATTTTTAAAATTGGTACACGGTTGACATCCGTTACATAAATAATAAATCCTCTCCGTTTTAAGTTATTTTTAAAAACATAAACAAATTACTTAATCCCGTTTCCTTACATACTAAGAGCCACAAAACCATGTGTCGGTCGGGACCCCATCTCATATCTCACCTAATATTACTGAACCTACCATTACGATACTTACGTATGCACAGACATATCTCCGCAAAATATTTCCGTCTCCATCCCACTGTCCTAAAATTAAGCTACCTCGACCTTTTGGTAACGGGGTAGCCGTTGATAGGAAAAGTTGGTTTTGAGACGTAAATGCTTGTATGTTTGAGGTTGAAAATAAATACCTGTTTCATTTTTTAAAAGACAAGTTAGTATTGAAACAGAAGCCTATTTATATCCAGTTCTTGAAGTTATAATTAGGATTTCGACCCCCTATAACTTCGTTGTGGACAAAACTAGAAGCCTTATTTTTGTAACCATGCAGGCATTGTATAGACATGGTGTATTTCTAATTTCAAATAATTTGAACTAGTAGTTTAAGAATTATATCGAGTCAAAATTCTTTGTCACCCACTGACCGATCATCAAAAGTCTAAAGCACTTCTAGCAGACATAGAAGCTTCAAATTTAGAACATGATTAGCGTTTTGTATATGTATTAAGTAAAAATTTAAATATTTTCAATTTCTGTCCAGTTTTCGATATAAATCAACTGCATAAATAACTTTGTAATCTCATATAAATAAGAAGGATTCCAAAATTACATTTGCAGTTAGAGCTTTAATTAAGAAAATTCATTGTTGGTATACAAGAAGTAGAAGTTACCGGAAAGGACAAAAGTAAGACTGTCTACAAAAAGAAATGAGATCCCATAAAAACAATACTTGTCAAAAATACCAAGTCTCGCGACCGTAAAAAGTTGTGAAATCCACGTAATACCAAGTCGGGTACATTCAAAGAAAAAAAACAAGCTATGAATTTCTTTGAAAACATTACGTTCCGTCGTAGGCGCACACGATCTGATACATATGACCCAAACGACTCTCAAACTTTGTCAAAAACTATAGATGAAACTGCAAATAGTCTTCGAGATTTATCTGACGATAAAATGGATTAATTAAAGAAGTCAAAAGATAAATTAGAACAGATTACTGCAGAGCTGCAAAGCACTCACAAAGAAATTGAAATACTTTCATTAGAAAATACTGAATTAAAAAAAAGGAATGAAGAGCTACAGAATAGGAACGAATTGTTAAAAAAAATATCGAATAGTCCTGTAAAACATAAAATGACCCCAAAGAAAGTTTCTGGGATTACAAAAGAACAAAGAGAACTGATAAACAAAATTACAAATAAATCAAACGAATCTGTACAACCTAGCTTACTATACAACAAATTTTCAGAAGAAATACCCAAAAGCGTCAGAAAACAAGCAAAATTGCACACCTAAAAAAATATGTATAGTTAGCACAAACAAAAGAAACAAGATCACTACAATAGCAGAAAAAGTAGAAAACTACGCAGAATTGTGTCACTATGTAACGCCACACTGCTCAATACTAGAAACCCTGCAAGGGCTTGAAAAAAAGCTTTCAAAGTTTACGACCAATGATTATTGTATCATATTAATTGGAGAAGAAAATTTTAATAGCACTTACAATTATTCTGACATAATATAAAATATACGAAATAAATTAGAAAAAATTAAACATACTAATCTGATAATATGCCTGCCCACTTACAAATTAAGCAACTATAGTACAAGTATGTTCAACTAGAGAGTGGAACATTTTAATAATCTCCTATATATAGATGCGCTCACACATAAACATGCATATATTTTAGATTCAAATTATAATCTGAAAGCTGACTACAGTATGTTTCATCATAGATCAGGCTGCATAAATAACAATGGTATACGTCTAATATTTTGAGATCTGCAATACCTCATCGACGATATAAAATTCAATAACATGACCGACGACAGTACAAAAACTAGCGTTATCAATGTGGAGGATGAAAAATAATAGGAGTCTATGTTTTTTCGATACTAAATACGTATGCATCGTGCATCAAAATATTGCGGGACTACTCAATAAGTTGGACGGCCTGATGGTTAATTTAGAAGAACTAGAAGAAATAAACCGATTTGTAGATGTAATCTGTGTTACTGAGCATTTTATGTCAAGAGGATCTGAGATAAACTGTACTTTACCAAACTTTACTTTAGCTGCAACTTTCAGTCGAATAAATAGTAATAGAGGTAGAGCTTGTATTTTAGTAGGTACATGATTTGCATAAGTTTAGAGAACTTTCAGCAGTGAGTAATTTTTTTATACCTAATGTGTTTGAGTGCTGCGTTGTCGAACTTATCGATTGTAACACTGTTTTGATTTGCATGTATAGAATACTGAAACATAATAATTTGAATACTTTTTTTAATAGGCTAGAAAAGGTCCTAAAATACACATGTAAACTTAAGTGTCATAATATTCTCATTGCTACATACTTTAATATAGATATTTTGAAGTGCAATAAAATAACGTTAGATTTTGAATGTATACTACTGAATCATTCCTTTAAATTAGCGCTAAAACAAGCAACAAGACTCGTAAGCAATACTTGTATAGACAATTTTGCTCATAATTACAATAAACTATGTAAGACGGAAGTGCTAGAATTCGGCTTATTTGACCACACCGCCCAAACAATAAGGCTACCAGTAAAGAAGAAAGTCAAAATCAAATTTTGGCGTAGAACTCAACGAGACTATAGTGTTGATAATATTGCAAAATTTCAAAAATGTATTAAAGCTTACCTTTCTCGGATGTTTGTGAATCTGATGATCTAACTATAGCATACCGGAATTTTATAATTCATTTTAAACAGTTTTATGACCTGTGCTTCCCAGAAACACAAATAATAGTAAAGGTTCACAGTAAACCGGGATGGATATCACGTGGCATTAAAATCTGCAGCAAGCGTAAGAGGAATATGCTGTGGCAGTATAGGTTGCACCCCAAAAACGTTAATCGATTGAAATATATTAACAAAACGTGCTCAGAATAATATAAAATTGAAACTGCAGACAATACCTGTAAAGCAACATGGCAAATTATTAATAAAGTTAGGTTAAA
The DNA here is from genome assembly GCA_944739405.2 of Euclidia mi. Classification (NCBI taxonomy): domain Eukaryota; kingdom Metazoa; phylum Arthropoda; class Insecta; order Lepidoptera; family Erebidae; genus Euclidia; species Euclidia mi. Next base: position 15,875,368 of record OX123188.2, on the reverse strand, counting down.
TACACCGAGAGAATCAATGTCTAATATTAAAATTAATAATTGCTGTATCACGCATCCTACGAGCATAGCAAATGCATTTAACGATTATTATATCAATAAAGTATGCCCAGCTACAGATACGGATAAAAATGTAACTCATTTAATAAGTAAGAAACTGAAATCGATGTTTCTAGCACCCAGTTTGCCTTGTCATATAAATAAAATTACAAGAAATCTTCGAAACAATAATAGTGTTGGATATAATGGCATTTCAACGAAAATTATTAAGGCCGTCAAGGGATATTTGTCAACATTTCAGCCATATTTTAAACTTGAGTATATCAACCGGTAAATTCCCAAACGATCTTAAATTGACCATTGTAAAGCCAGTGTACAAAAAGGAAAACAAGCAATTAATGGAAAACTATAGGCCGATTGCTTTGATACCTATATTTTCAAAAATATTTCAAAAACATATCTACAACGAACTTAATGGCTACTTAGAAAAAGGTTACATTTTATGCAAGGAACAGAAAGGGTTTCGTCGAAATAAAACCATTATTATTTAGCGATATATGTTTTTATATACAATGTCCTGCTGCATGTTGATAAAAGGTCCCCTTTTGTGCTGTTTATTGTGATATGTCACAGGCTTTTGGTCACGTTGATCATAATATTTTAATAAAAAACTCGAATCCTATGGCATTAGAGGCAATGTTTCAAGTTTAATAAAGTTTTACTTATCTGAGAGAAGACAAAAAATAGAAATAAGTAAATTTAACTTAAAAACAAAAACTCAAGAAACATACTCCTCAAATGAGCGTTATGCCTCGTATGGTGTTCCCCAGAGCAGTGTACTGGGCCCACTGATTTTTATAATATAATATATAAATGACCTACCAATCGCTACCAGACAACCAATGACTTTATTTGCAGACGATAGTACCGTGACTATAGCGTGTAATAATATTGACAATTATCAAACTGAAATTACGAATTCATTGACATCAATCATATCATGGCTTAATAATAATAATATAAAATTTAATATAGATAAAACTAACATAATGCATTTTAGCCAACGATCACAGGAACGTTCTAATATAAATATAAATTATAACGATAAAACCCTAGGTGAAGTAAATGGTACTCGATTTCTTGGTTTAATTACTGACAAAAGATTAAATTAGAAGGATCATATTGAAAAACTAAGTAAAAAATTAGCATTCTGTCTTACGCTTTTCATAAACTCTCTCCAACAGTTAACACCGACGCTATACTCACAGCATATCATGGTTTGGTTGAATCAGCCCTGCGGTACGGGATCATATTTTGGGGGAACTCTACGAATAAAGACATGATTTTCAAAATACAGAAACGGAGTATACGGGCTATGTTCAATATTCGTTGTACTGATAGCTGTAAGCCATTGTTTATAGAACATAACATTCTTACACTTCCGTCACTATATGTTCTAGAGGTTGCTATGTTTGTAAAAAACAATCTCCATCTGTTTCCAAAACTATCAGATACAGTAATATGCAACAGACGAGATGAATAAAGGAAACGTTTACACAGTTCGAGAACAACGCTTATGCGGAACAGTGTTATCTGTATGGGGCCGAACGTATATAACAAACTGCCAAATCATTTAAAGGATTTGAATGTCCAACTATTTAAAAGAGAGGTTAAGAAATTATTGATTGAAAGAGCCTATTATAAGATAATAGATTTTTTAATGACAGATTTTAATTCTTTATTTTATATAATTTTACTGTATTTAATTTTACTATTTTTAAATTGACATTTATTATTATTGTTTACATTATAACTTCGAAGAACTTATGACAATGTATATATTTTATCTTGGCCTGCCATCCTCTTTATAATATCTATTTATTTTAATTAATTGATTCGTTGAACTGAATATTATCACTGTACTGTCTTTTTTGTGTAATAGATATATTTTTTATTTCTTATTTTATGTGAAATATTTGTATGCTACTTAGGCAAAAACATGACGAACAATCCTGTACTTTACAACACCATCCATGCTATCATGTTTATACCTACTCATGTTTTAACAAATAAATAAAGGAAACGGTCTACATATAGAGCGATGTTATTGTACAATTTTGGTATGTTGGAAGGCTAGAGAGTGACAGTCATAAGCGCTTTTACCCCCCTTACCACATTAATCGTCTAGTAAGCGGGCGGACTTGGGGGCAAAATGTAGTCTATTTGTAAACTGAGACGTTTCAAATCACACGCACATTTATAATGAGAGCCTTCTCTAATATTTCGAGTAAATATTAGCTTCGACTGGCTTTACACACAATTATCCATCTGAAGTTATTTGCAGGTTATTCTGCTAATTATTACCTATGTGTGCTCATGCGAAGTATTATCCAATAGCTTTTAGCTGTTTGTATGATTTGGCATTTGGAAAAAGATAGCCAAATTATTTAAAGTAATTCCTCCACATTTTTTAGGGCACAGAGTGTTTTCTTTCTTATATTCATGCATAATCTATCATGTAGGTTTATCGGTCTTCGTTAATAAGTCACCCTCACTCTCTTTATTTATACCTGCTCTTATGTTATATTTTTCACTAGACACTAGAATCCTGACATAAGCAAGAGAAAAACATGAGGTTATTTGACTGCAATCATTGATAAGAAGATATCCCCCACCAGAGGCGTCAAAAATTGAACAGTGTAAGGATAAAAAAAATAAGCAGGTTTAAAAAAAACTCTTCAGGCAGTTTAACACTGCAGTATAAAACAAATCCTAGGTTTCTGCAATTATAAATAACGCCCTTCTTCACCTAATCTAAAGATATTTTCCCGAGACAGGCATCTAGATCTTTAATCTAAATTATAATAACAATAATATTGTGAAAGCAATATCACAACATGGATTCAATTGTCGTTGTAACATCACATTAATCGCCTCTGTGATTAAGCTGACATTCATATCAATTCATTGCAAAGGAGATGCCAAAATCCACTTACATTTACCAGATCGATTTCCATACGGACCATGGGTCAAAGAGATTTTAATGAAGCCAATATTGAATATTGTTCACGTGCAAAATGATGGGATAAGTAATGAATGTCATCATTATAATGAACATGTATCTGAGAGATTTATTATGATAAAACGAATAAACGTATCAAACAGAGTTGATCTTCAAATCTAATTTTATTGTTTTTGATGAAACTTTTGCATTATGTATATGATTGTTATAGTTTTATTTACACGTTATAGATTTAAATTTGAGTTTTCATCTATATCATAATTTATTTCTGGGCATTAAAATGAATAGTCATATCGTTGTGTATACCTTAGAATTTAATGTGTTTCTAATATGATTATTTTCAGAGATGTCTACAAGTTCTTATATAAAAAATTACACAATGTTCTGTTTCTTTGGGAGCAAAAATACTACGGAAGGTTTTCAATATGTAAACAGCGGTCCGTAAAGTAATACCATCGATCTTTCAAACAACCACAACGCCCATTATAAAGCAGTACATTAAGTAAATTCAAGTAAGTTATAATAAATTCACAAACGAATATTATGCAGAAAATCTAGTTGCGGGATAGAGGCTTTCAAACCTCTAGTGATACATAATTATTTACTCAGAATCTGAAATGCGTAGAACACAACATAATTTATTCAGTACTAGCTGTTGCTACCGATTTCGCACGCTGATAGGAGGTAGATAACACTGTATCTAAGAACCAAATATAAAAATATACATTTGTATCCCTCAAAATATGATCGTGATAAAAATATGATGGTTCATAATTAAGATCAGATGTGAAACTGAAACGTACATAATTACTTTTAATAATAAATTTGAATTTATAATAATAATATTTAGGGATATAGTATAATTATATTAATGTCCTACTACCTACCTATGATTTATTGAATAAACAATACATTTGTTAAAATTGGTATTCTAAGCTGTAGAAGTATAAACGGGTTAACAGTATTTTTGTTGAGCCTCGTGCCGCCAATACAAAGAGCCTTATTTGAAAATGAGGGTGAAATTCTCGACCAATTTGTTTAACAGGTATAAACCGAAACAATTTTAACCCCTTGTATGCCGGAACGCATATTTACGCGAGACACAATAGCTTTTTAATTGTGTCTGGAATTCCGGCATACAAGAGGTTAAATAAAACACTCCACTCTCAACAATAGATAGAACAAACCATCGACGAAATAAATTTAAAACCATACTTTAAGTAGAAGCAAGTAAACACAAAAGTAACTTACTTAAAGAACATCAAGACATTTAAACACGTTCGATGCACAGCCAACAATTTTGGTCGAAAGATTTTAACAAGGAACTTGTAACAGAAGACGTTTATTTATTTTGTTTTCTACCCAACTGTTACGTTGATGATAATATCTAAGAAACAAAATCTCCAGAAGTTATTGCTCATAGTTGAAAGCTGAAAGGTGCTGAGGAACTTTGTAAAGAAGTCCGGTTCTCTCAATTTGTTGACAGATGTTCGAAGTCCTGGGCTGTTGATGTTGAAGCCATTTGAGTTTCTGTTGTGTGATTAGATGGAGAGTTTGAAGGCATTTGTATTTGAACATCTTGTTGTTTGATGTTTTGACGCATATCTCAATGTGCCGGAGGGTAGTAGCCAACATTATTGAAACTAGACAATTACCTACCTATTGATATTGTAGATTCTGAAACGAGAAATAGTGTTTTAAATATTAGATATAAAAACAATTATTACTGGTTTGAAGGTGTATTCTGCTAATCGCCCTTTAAGCTACACATTTTTTAGACGCACCAAAGCGTGAAGCCTGGAAAATAATATTTTATTCAATAAATACAAAACGTCGATCTGTCAATCATCAAATTGATTTTCTGCGTGATTTTCCTTTTGAAATACTAGTATAAGCCTTAATTTGGCAGGCATGATGGTGCTAAGCAAATATATCTCAAAATTCAGTCTGGTTCTTCCATGAGGTTTACTAACTCATTCAGTTTTACTAACTGTAATAATATTAATCACTCTAAATTTCAAAACACGAATGCTATGTGGCCACAATTAAAATTCTCCGTAGAAACATTCCATAAAATGAAAACACGATATTCATACAAGAATGTGCTAGACATATTAATATATATGATATGAAACATTCGATCTGTAATAAAGTTGATATTTAATGAGTACAGACTAGACAACAAACGAGTATGAAAGTTTTGATTAATGTCAGTCGTAAGTATAAAAGGAACTTCATACGTAAAGTTTTACTTCTCTATAAGATATTAGTTGCAAAATTTTTTGGTAGATAACCACACATAGATTGAGTTAATAGTAACATTCTGAAAGAATTTCCCATCTTTGTCTTAAAGTTTTGTGAATACGTCAAAAGATAGTTTATTTTGAAAAGCTACATACACAATTAAATGTGTTTTGGAACTAATTAAGCAACCATATTTTATAATTATATATAGTTACGAACGGTCATAAAATGTGCAAATCGTGCTCTTGAATGGTGCCGATCACTATATCCGAAAACTCGAATCGATTCCAGAAATGTCATTTTACGACTCTATTTTATAATATTTTCTTATAGTAAAACTTAACTAGAAACTCGAAGGAGTAATTCATAAACTTTATTTGTATTCAAATCGATACCTTTGGGTAGAAAGGTCCTATAAACCAAAACCCGACTTTTCAGGAGAGCAGAAAAACATTTTTTTTTTACCTGAAAATTCATAATTTTTTTCTTATTGAAGTTATAAAAATATAATCTATGAGAAAGTTTCTTAAAATTTGCGAATGTAAAAGGTTAAATTATCAAAACCTACCTATCTTCTTTAGTTTTAAAGTTAGCTTGGATTTACGTCAAAGAAACATCTATTCCTGGTTAATACACCCCTTGTAATGTAGTTTAAAAAAACTGTATAGGTCGTATATCCATTTTTGGTAAGCTTATGGTCACATTTACTGGCGTAAAAATCCATATATGCAGTTTTTTTTGTATTAAAAACATTTTAAAATCATAGATCAATTGAATTCTGACTAATAAACAATCCTGTTACTCTCAGAGTTAGTAGGAACTCAATTATTATTATTATAATACCCAATTATGGTCGATTCAAATAAAAAAACAACTTCTTGAAATACGAAATTTAATTCAATAATTTATTGAATTAAGTACATTTAAATATATAACTTTGTAAGTATGTAACTTAAATAAATAATAAACCGAAAACCGATGTACCAGTGATTCAGTGCATGATAGGAGGCCCTTGGCGGTCGAATCTTCCCAGTTTATGGTAGACATTTATGATTTTTACAGGCTACCGTCACTGATCAGTCGTATGAGGCTACCACGATTAATACCTACAAATCGCAATAGCTACGTGCTACAATTTATTAAGGCTAGAACACTCTTGTGAGTATATGCGAGTAGGTGCTGAGTTCGGTAAGTTGTAATTTAGAATGATTATTTTTATACCTACTCGTGTATCCATTTACTTAAATTACAATACATTTGTTTGATCTTGGATAATTATTGGATTATTTTAACCTCGAAAGTGAATTAAAGCAACGGAACAGTTACCTATGCTAATGACTCGAATGTGAACTGGAATTCTACTGCCCTAAGGGTAGTACATCTGAGACTTTGACCAACTCAGCTGCGCGGAAACTGGCTTCCTTCGGCGACCGGACCCCCGGGTGTATAGGGTTCCCACCAAGGGGTGCATAGGGTTCCCACCAAGAACTTAGGGTGCCAAGTCAACCTCACCTGCAAGTGGTGCACCTGCCGATCAACGGACGAGGCTCTGGTAAACAAAATATCCCGATAAACTTCAATAGGCTCGCCACCTATTACGTGGGATCAAAACACTGGCGAAAAGTGGGCGTTTAATATGCCTCTGCCTACCCCTTCGGGGAAACAGGCGTGAGTCTATGTATGTTGTTTGATCTGCTAAAGATGGGTTAAATTATCACATAACTTTAAGTTGATTCTGAAATGTAATTACATCACATAGAAATTTAAACTTTCGTGGTATCACTAATTTTATATTGTGATTCGGGCTATATACTTCGTACTTACTACTCTACCTACCTTTGTTTCGAGAAACCGATATTTCAGCAATATTGCAAGAAATAATTCATAATTCGTTGTAAAATAATTTATAACAATAGTTAAAATAATTTATATTAACAATTCATAAATAATTTTAAAGTAATTATGAATACAAATTTATATCATAAAATACTTTTTAGAACATAAGTTAGTTATGTTTATTGCTTGATTGTTGTATACTTGTTTTTTTTTATTTAATTGCAATTATATAAATTTCTTAGTGTTTAAGCCTTTTTTTTTGTATCGGGTTGGAAAATCCTCATGGAGTCCCTCCGCCCCGGTGGGGAAGGACGAAGGGGACTGTCAGACTCTTACTGACTAAAAACCAACCCGTGCTCCTCATGTACCCATGTGTCGGAGGGTAGGGTTTCACCAAAGCATTCCTCGCTACCCCCCGACGGGTATTGGCCCGCCAGATGGTCAGGCGGGCCCCGAACGAAACCCCCTTGGCGGCGGATGAAGGTGTTGGGCTCCGCCGCCAAAACACCCAGCGGCCGCAGAGGATAGGGAGGACGGCAACGCAACACCGCATCTCCTCTTCCTCTGCGGCCCCACCGCGACGCAACGATGGTGCGCCACGCAAAACCCTCACGCCTCTCCTCCCGCGACCGCACCCGACTGCGAGGGACAGACAGAACTGTCCCCCGCACCCGCACCATGGGACGCATCCTACGCAGGCCTCTACCAAGCCCACGTGGAGCGTCCCCACCCGGGATCCCACTTAGCTTCATCGTGGGTGGCTTCTAACCCACGGTTACTGAGCCCCCCCACCACGACAAGGTGGAGATCCCACGGGGGGGTTAGTGTTTAAGCCTTAGTACAAAGGCTTAATTCAATAATTTATTGAATTAAGTACATTTAAATATATACAAACATTAAAAATACTATCAACCATTTTATAAATAATCGGAATGCCTGATTACTTTAATTTAGAAGAAGTTTGATATTTTTTTATTTCACTTTTCATTTTAAGTTGTTATAATTATTTTTTCCATTTAAAATGTTAAACCTGTTAGTTATGTTGTACCATTATTGAAATAATTGTAAATGTTGATTAGAAGGTTTTATAATACCTAATAAATGTTAATTTCGTATTTCAGGTAGTTTTATTTTATTTGAATCGACCATTAATGGGTATTAGAATAATAATAATTGAGTTCCTACTAATTCTGAGATTAACAGGATTGTTTATTATTCAGAATTCAATTGATCTATGATTATTAATCGTTTTTAATACAAAAGAACTACATAAATGGGTTTTTACGACGGTAAATTTGACCATAAGCTTACCAAAAATGGATATATGAACTTTACAGTTTTTTTTAAGTACATTTTCATGGGGTGTATTAACCAAGATTTTTTCTTAGACGTTAATCCAAGCTAACTTTAAAACTAAAGAAGATAGATAGGTTTTGATGATATAACCTTTTTCATTCGCAAATTGGAAGAACCTTTCTCATAGATCACATTTTTATAACTTCAAAAACAAAAAAAAAAGATTTTTTATGTAAAAAATCGTTTTTCTGCGCTCCTGAAAAGTCGGGTTTTGGTTTATACGACCTTTCTACCCAAAGGTATTAAATGGGTTTTAACGACAGTAAATGTGACCATAAGCTTACCAAAAGTGGATATACGACCTACAGTATTTTTAAAGTACATTTTCATGGGGTGTATTTACCAAGATTTTTTTTTTCTTAGACGTAAATCCAAGCTAACTGTAAAACTTAAGAAGATAGATAGGTTTTGATGATTTAACCTTTTTCATTTGCAAATTGTAAGAACCTTTCTCACAAATCATTTTTTATAACTTCAAAAACAGAAAAAGTTACGAATTTTTATGTTAAAAAAATCGTTTTTCTGCTCTCCTGAAAAGTCGAGTTTTGGTTTATACGACCTTTCTACCCAAAGTTATCGATATATGGGTTTTTACGACAGTAAATGTGACCATAAGCTTACCAAAAGTGGATATCTGACCTATACAGTATTTTTAAAGTAGGTACATTTTCATGGGGTGTATTAACCAAGAATTTATTTTTTCTTAGACGTAAATCCAAGCTAATTTAAAACTAAAGAAGATAGATAGGTTTTGATGACTTAACCTTTTTCATTCGCAAATTGTAAGAACCTTTCTCATGGATCATTTTAACCAAAAAAGTTATGAATTTTTATGTAAAAAAAACGTTTTTCTGCTTTTGGTTTATACGATCTTTCTACCCAAAGGTATCGATATATACACCGCTATTTTTAATTAGTACAAAAACTTTAAGGACAGATTAGCGAAGATATTATTATCATATATGTGACGTAAGAATTTCATAATATCAATAAAGAGCAAAGTTATTATCATTTGTTTATTGTAGAAAATCTCACTTAAATCATAGTCATATTTTACAATCCATTCACTAATTCATTGATAATATTCCATCCTGCTTATTCGCATTCTCTCTGTCGCACTTATGATGTAGGTAGCCATAGAATATAAAATGAAGAAAAATGATAAATGTAGGTAGTTATTTTTTAATGTTGTTAATTCTACCCTCTCCTTCATACTTCATTCGGGCTTAGGACCGGTAAAATTTATCGTTTAACAAGGAATTAAATACGGAGGTATGTAATTTATCAATGGTTCATTTTACTATGATAGTACACGGGTCGGTCATAGTATTAGTATTGCATTTACCAATTATCACGTATTTTTGTGAACAGTTTTGAGACAGTTTTGGGGCTTAGTGTTTTTATTTTTCAACTACATAAATATGATCAGTTAAAGATACTTAGTGCCCTGTAAATTTTTTTGTACTAATTAAAAAATAGCGGTGTATATGGGTTTTTACGACAGTAAATGAGACCGTAAGCTTACCAAAAGTGGATATACGACCTATACAGTATTTTTAAAGTACATTTTCATGGGGTGTATTAGCTAACAATTGTTTTTTTCTTAGACGTTAATCCAAGCTAACTTTAAAACTAAAGAAGATAGATATGTTTTGATGGTTTAACCTTTTTCATTCGTAAATTGTAAGAACCTTTCTCATAAATATTTTTTTATAACTTCAAAAACAAAAAAAGTTATGATTTTTTATGTTAAAAAGAAATCTTTCTTCTGCTCTCCTGAAAAGTCGGTTATCGGTTTATACGACCTTTCTACCTAGGTATCGATTGGCAATAAGGATTTACGACGTCGAATTAAAACTATGCTTAGGTAATGCATTTAACACGTTAGGGCGTATAAACCATTTACAATAAACAACTATTTTTACGCCCTGAGTTAATAAAATTATGGTCATTACATTATAACCAAACTACAAACAGAAAACATTCGGCTTTTGCACTGAAAATTTACCTTTTTTAAGAGGCCATGACCGAAAATTTCTGGGTCGTATTAACCATTTTTGTGCGAATTTCTGCATCTCATATATACAGATCGATAGAGAAAAAAATTCTGAGAAAAATGGTATATATAACTCAATTTGGCCAAAATGGTTTATACGACCTTTCTACCCAAAGGTATCGAAATGTTATTACTATACAGATTGACTTAAAACGAATTTTCAGCAGGACTTCATAAGATTGTTCAATTTGCGAGTAGCATTTAAGGCAAATTTACAATATTGCCAAGAAAGAATAAGTTTTAAGATTTTTTTAAATCATTATATCTTCATGACAACGTTATATATCCAAAATGTGAATGTGAATAAGAAGTTACTTTATGAGATATTGTTTTGCGATACGAAATCTGAATAGTCTTGAAGCGTAGCGAACTGGTAGTACCGATATGGCCAGCATAGTGCCTGCGGCCAAGAAAACTGAAGAATTCATGGCATGTATATACTGCCAATCGTTAATGACATCATTATAACCACAGCCAATCTGTCAAAAGTCTATTATTAAGATGAGATATAAGAATTTGTCACACTACTTCTTATGAAATAAAATCTTTTAGATGAAAGGATACTTACACAACTAATTCTCGGCCACAATTCATTCTTAGATATGAGTGACTTATAACAGAAACCAATTAACATTATTCTAAAGGCTTTGATTTCTGAAGGCTCTTTTGCAAGCATTTAGTTTGGGCAAAGACTTATTTGCTCACATGAATAAACACTAAAGTTAGTCAAATAAAAGCGTTTATGTAGCCTTCCACTAAATATAACCACTAATTTTGTATAAAACTAGCTGTTAGCCATGGTTTCACCCGCGCTTTTTCATTTTTCGACATCAGCGGTTTCTATTGCTAAATCTAAGCTCACGTCATTAAAAACTTCTTACCTCCCTGCCAAATATCGCTATAAATATGAAATAGATTTCAACATTAAGTCAGAAGAGTGAAAGAGGAACTTTTGGCTGATTTAAGAATATATATATATATATATATATATATATATATATATATATATATATATATATATATATATATATAGACGGGAATTAACGTGAACATGCATTAGGTATTTACATACCTTATTTTGCTTGACGTTTCGAGACGGTTGCACGTCCCGTGGTCGCAAGCTGACCGTTAATTTCCGTCTATAATATTCTAGATTGTTCACAGTGTTGTGAACACACACAGTGAGTGTAGACATCTACAAAAGCCCTACAAAGACAACTTCTACACACATTCACAACCATAATCACCCATCTCCCCTTCAAAATAGAGTCCACGAGCACCGAAATACTTTTGGTAATTTATGATGACATCAAAAGATACGACTTTCAAATAAGTTAAAATTGCTGTGGGCTGAAAGTTTCACAGCCGTACATAGCCCAACAAGTACGTACATAATGCTTGAACGGCTTCAGATATTCGTTTTAGTATTCGCGCGAGTTTCCAAAAAATCTGATAATATTTCTATGGGTTTGCGAATCGTGGTCCCCAATATAACTTATCAAGGCCTGAAGATTTGATCAGTCGCAAAGATTAGGTTCTCCAAGTGTAGAAATTTCGTTTTATAATATATTTTTTACGATTAAGGGTATTGAGTGGCTTTTAGAGTTACGGCCGTCTATATCTATGCCCGCATCGTGTATATAATAGACATGTATATTATGTAATCCACAAATATATTGAATGGCGTATTCCATACGTTTTGCGGCTGAGATATTTTTGTACCTATAAGTCAACGTGTTAAGTGATAGCCTTCCCAAAATTTTTCCTGAGACCTCAAATCGTTTCCGGCCTATTTTTTTAAGTTAGCAAGGGTATGAAAAAAATCTCAAAATATTTTATTGTTGTTCAGAACTGATATTGCGTTTGTTGATCAATATAAAGGGGCTTGAGGCAATATGCTTTTGGTCAAATGTTTACGAGTACTTTCGAGTTCTGAGCGATTGCAAAGTTGATTTATCCTCGTCTTATAGATTGTTCTACAGTTTGAGTATAAAGTAACATCGTAAAAATTCGTTAGGAGCCAGTTAATTGAATGTGGTTTCTCAAACATTCTGTGGGCGCAAGTTTAATACCAATCGTAGGTATTACTTAAGAATAATATTTAATATTCATTACTGAAGAGTATGCTTATCTAGTTTGGTATTATAATATATTACCGTAATAAGACATGTTCAAAAATTTATAAATTTTGAATTTATTTAGTGCTGACTAAAATGTTAAATTAACCTCTAAATAACGAAATTGTAAACTACGACAACTCTCTAAATTAACATCGTGAAATAAGAAAACTGGAACTAAAAGTCTTGTTCTTGAGAACAATAATTTTACTTATACTACGCGACGGAACTAACTTATACAACAAAGGCAACACTCAATCCGTATGTGAAAAGTTGATATTTTTATCGAGACATAAATCACTATTAAACGGTTCAAAGCCTCGTATCTCTATTTTCCTAAGTTGCAATTTTAAAAGTGTTATTTGTCGTGAGATTGGCAACGGTGCCTCGGGTCGCAAGGCTGGAACGACTTGGGTACATTTTCGCGACAGATCATTGAGAAATGTTTACATTTCGCACTTGGAACTAGCTTCTTGAGGTTAGAAATATAACTATTTTCGTATTACGCAGCAAATTATATTTAAATGATAATGCAACTTTTCCTTTTACTGCTGGTCCAAAAATATGAAACCCGTTGTGCATAATTGAAACCTATTCCAAACGAAAGTACTAACCATCTTTTGCAACTTTTACTATGGAGCCATATAAAGGGTAACATTAGTATTAAAAAGTGTGGATTTTTTATCACTTAATTATAGGTTTTGTTTGTTTTAAACAGATTTAAAATGTTTCCGATTCAGGTATCAAAGAAAACAAGTAATAGCAGGTATATTTCCCTTACGATAGAAAAAGACAACAACAAAAGCGCTCACGCAGGTAATAAAATGATTCCCTGCCGCAATAGATAGGACGCGGGAGGGATGCGCGGAGCGGCGACTGCTAGCGACTGGCTACCTGTCGCTCTATCGGTACAGCGGCAGCGCGCTCATTAATCACACTTTAAACCACGTGCCGTTGCAATAAATGCTTATAAAAATCCACATTTTTAAAACGTTTGTTACCCTGTGTCTTTTTTACTGGGTTAGATTTGTTTGGCCCCATAGTAAAAGTTGCAATAAATGGCTAGGACTTACGTTTAGCATAGGTGTCAATTGTGCACAAGGGGTTTCAATTGTTTGGGCCATTTGCTTGCATTGTCTTTTTTGCACTTTGATAGATTTAATATTTTTTATAGCATAGGAAGACAAACGAACAAGCGGGTCACCTGATGGTAAGTAATCACCACCACCCATAGACACCTACAATGCCCGAGTTCCGAGACAAACGATCACAAGTGCGTTGCCTACCTTTTAAAAAAGAATATGCTCGCTTTTTGATGTTTCCAATGTTGAACTGGTTTGGAAATACCGCTGCTGGTAGCTGGTTCCACAGTTTGGTCGTAGGAGGCAGGAAATGGCGTGTCAATTGTACGGTAGAAGAACGCCACTTTGATGAGTGGCGTTCTTCTACGGTGGTGGAGTGGAATTTTAATTTGTGGCGTGTTGTACGATGGTGAAATTCTGCAGCAGGTATCAGACCAAATAACTCCTCAGAACATTATTATAATAAAATTATGCTTATAATTTTATTATAATACTAGAGGACGCCAGCAGCTACGCCTGCATTTTTTTTTAATTTACCCGTTTTGGCCGATCCCGTGGGAATTTCAGGAAATCCCTTCTTAGTGCACCCCTACGGTTCCCAAGGAACATACATAACAAATTTCAGCTTCCTGCGCCCAATAGTTTCGGCTGTAGCGTGTCTGTCAGTCAGTCAGTAACGCAAGGATTTTATATATTAAGATTATGCAATGCGATATTTATGTTTTTACTTTGCTGATGAAGTTACTATATGTTGGTTTGAGTTCATTTTAAGCAATGGTAATTATTTAAATATCTATCAGACCATAACTGACAATCTCGAAGAGAGCAAAGTGTGAACCTTAATACTGACGTGACAGTAAAAAACTAAGCTTACATGTTGATTGGTTGTGTGATTGTAAGTCAGAGGTTGATTTGTAGCCGCAAATCAGTACAGATCGGTATCAACCAACTGTGATGGCAGTTGTCCGTGAGTACGCGGTAGGCAGACAATTCTGGTGTTAGGGTTTCATAGGAAACCATAAAGTCCAGGAGGGACTTGGCGATCCTTGTGAGGTTGCGCAGATAAATGGGTTTCGTAGGAAACCGTAAAGTCCAGGAGGGACTTGGCGATCCTTGTGTGGATGCGCAGATAAATGGGTGGCTACCGAGTGAGTGGTTGAGCACCTGGTTTAGTATCTGAAGGTTACTGAATGGTGGCAACCGGGTGGCTGGTTGAATGGTTATAAATCACATGTAAAGCTTTAATTATTTTATTTGATTATAACGTGAGTCTATGGTAATTGACAGTATTGTCAGGGATGCTCTTAAACCAGCTCCTGTAATAGTAAGGGATGTAATGTAGGAGGTAATTTTGTAAAAACAATTTATTGGAATCATAACACTGTTTTGATTCAACCCTTACCGGGGTTAAGTCAGGAGTGACCGTGCAATGTGATACTGTGCTTGTAAAATTTTGTTATAGATTAACACACAGGGACGTGTGTCTTGTAGGATGGCCGTATCGGAATGGTCATGAGTACGGGAAGTCAACCGACTACGAAACGGAAGTGTGAAGATGGCGCGCTTCGACAGAGACTAGTGTGACGTTCGCGACAGTTGAAGAGGGGGGTGACGGTTGACGTTTAACGGAGGAACACAACTATCACTTCTCTTGGAAACTCCGGGCGGACAACAAGTAACTAGAAACTGTCACTCGTTTCGTGTTCAGTATTCCAAAATAATTATAGTCAGTTTCGTTAATTTGATTTGGTGTGAACTTATAACAAACTGTGAAGTGTTGATAGGGGCCAAAAATCAAGGAACCCGCCGACATACATATTTTAAATCAATTCTTCTCCTTACTCAAAAGTTACAGTTTTATCTACTACCTTCAAGTCATCATTGTTTTGATGCTTTAAGGGCGGTTTCAGATTTGCGTTTTATACGCGCGTATAAGCTCGTTTTTGGAAGCGCATGTAGGCGCGTACAGGCGCGCCTTTTGGCACACGCGCAACTCGTACGAGCGTTGACACGCTTCTAAGCTCGTATATGCACGAGCCGTCAGTATCCATGTTGACACTGACAAGATGTCACTACAGTTTCGGGCGAACACGCCGAAATATGCCCGTTCGGTTTTTTGAAGCGCGTAATGTAGCGCGCGTGTAAGCGCGTATGCTGAAACGACCGTATACGCGCAGAAAAATACGCTAATCTGAAACCGCCCTTAAAGCGAAGAATACGAATAAAAAATGCCAGCTTACTCAGTACAATAATGGGACGGGTTACTTTCCTTGTTAAATTCCCAGAAGTCACGACAAACACAAATGGAACCTTCACAGAATTGCCCGAAGGACAATTTTATTTATTCTTGTATAAAATAACGTATTTCCCCACATTGGTTTCCTTCTGTAAAATAAGAAAAGAATCCAGTTCGTCGAGTTTACTAACAACTACCTCTTGAGTTGTCAAAACACAGTGACTCATGCTTTTAACCGACTTCAAAAAAAGGAGGAGGTTCTCAATTCGTCGGTTTTTTTTTATGTATGTTCCCCGATTTCTCTAAGACGCCTGGACCGATTTCAAAAATTCTTGTTTTGTTTGAAAGAGTATACCTCCTAGTTGGTCCCATGATCATTAGGTCAGGATCTGATCATGGAATCCTGAAAAAATCGAAGGAACTCTTCAAATTTTATAAGCACTTGAAGCGATTTGACGATAACAACCCAATACCGTCGTGTTTGGGCTCGTTTGAGTCGTCTTTACATAGACTTTGATGCTGGATGATTTCCATGGTCTGATGATAGAGTTGGAAGGTAACCATGAGATCCTTGTGATACAATAACCCAATCTCATCGAGTTTAGGGTCGTTTGATTCGTCTTTACATGGACTTGGTAATGGATGTTTTGCAAGGTCTGATGATGGAGCAGGAAGGTGGCCATGGGATCTTTGTAATACAATTATGCAATCCCATCGAGTTTGGGCTCGTTTGAGTTGTCTTTACATAGACTTTGATGCTGGATGTTTTCCAGGGTCTGATGATGGAGCAGGAAGTTGGCAACGGGATCTTTGTAATACAAAGAGGCAATCCCATTGAGTTTGAGCTCGTTGGATTAGTCTTTAAATGGACTTTAGTGCTGAATATTTACCAAACTCTGATGATAGAGCTGGAAGGTGGTCATGGGATCTTTGTAGTGTGTGTTTAGGCTCGTTTGTTTTGTCTTGGCAAACACTTTGGTATTGGATGATTTCCGGGATCTGATGATGGAACTGAAACGAACATGTTTAGGCTAGTTAGTTGAAAACAAAAAAAAACTTGAAATTGCCAGAAAGGTACAGGTCTACATTTCAGAATTGAGGCACGTAAGGAAGGCCTCCCCATCACGTACCACCTACACTATCCTATGTACCTACTTACCACCTATTACTATTTTTTATAAGTAAACCACTAAAAAGCAAAAAATAAAAATTATTTTTAAATAAAAATAAAAACGACTTCAAAAACACTAAGGAACTAAAAACAAAAAATAATTGGTTTTGGAGCAAACATTTTTGGAGTCGGTGCCAAGCCTTTACGCAAAAAGTTACTATATTACAAACTACCTATACTATCAACAACGAAAGTAATAAAAAAATGTGTAGAGATTTTATAGTCAGATCAGAAATACTTGCCTTGGCACCGACTCCAAAAATGTTTGCTCCAAAACCAATTATTTTTTGTTTTTTAGTTCCTTAGTGATTTTGAAATCGTTTTTATTTTTATTTAAAAATAATTTGGTGTTGTCATATTAAGGATCACAATAATTGTGAGCACAGATCAATGATTGTGAGATAGGGCAAAAAGAGTTTTCTTTGACGCAGATTATTTCATATGATAGTGATTATCTTTGAAGATAGAAGTAATGAGATCGTTGTTGAACTCGTTAAGGTAGTTTGTACTCAATAGAGAAGCGGAAAGGGTTACTAGGCGGTAGTAAGGAGCAAGGAAGAAAGAAATGCAGGCATCTTTTTTTATAGTTTCACCGAAAATGAAAATGACAAATGGCAAAGTAAATCAAAAGATCACCATTGCCAACAAAACTCAACCGAAATTTATTTATTTCGCAAGAATACATCAAAACATTTTTATTTCGGCATTCTGTAAATATTTTACATTGCTTGATTACAATTGCCGCAAGCAAGACCAATATTGGGCTTGCTTGGAACAAAAATAAACACTGGCATTCGTACTTTCGTCAACGAATTTTAAAGGTTTGTGCCCTGTGACTTTATTGTTGTTTGTTTAATATGTACCTACCAAGTGATCGATTGACGATGTATTGATACCAATCTCACATAATATGAAGCAAATGTAGGTTTCGTTAATTTCTTTTTGTGCCAATAAAATTATGCAATCGATATTCCAGCTACATGTACTATTTATATTTCGGCAGTACTATGAATACACTGTTCATAAATGAAGCTATATAATACATGCAAGTTATCATAGTACATGTAACTGAATGTAGTTTATTTCGCGAAAACGCACAGTGCTTAAAATCAAAGTTACAATACGAACATTTTTTACTAGTGTACTAAAACGCTCTACAGGCGAACATCTGTTCTCAAACTAAGCAATGCCTACTGGCATTGCTTAGTTTGAGAAAACTTAAATTAACGACAACAAGGCATCTGATAAACATACCTACTTATGTATTCTTGTAGTCCTACATGTTACCTACTTAAATATTAAACCGTGAGACAGAAGGAATCATCGTGCTCACTTCAGAACCATTTATCCTGGGCGGTAATCTCCCTTTGACTTACCAGTCAAAATAACAAACTAACAGTACCGTCACTCTTACTATATCGTAAGGTACTCTAACTTCAAAGATTAGTCTGCGAGGCTTCTATGCCACTACCAACTAGCCCCGAATTACCTTAACGCTCGGTACACTACCAAGCTGGTAATTGTCTTAAGGACAAATGAGCACCGAGAATTGCGTACCACATTATTTTCAGCGCTTTGTCTGAACAATACCGTTTGCAAGCTCGTTTTCTAGTTCTAATTTCCCTTGAAAAAAGGTAAGGTACAAATCACCTGCATTCTCTTAATGAGTATGACGGCAGTTGACCCCACTCTAACGTCCAAGTGTCAATATATCTGAATAAACGTTTTTGTGCAAACGAGGAGAAAACATTCCGTCATTGTTGTAGACTTTTATTAGGAGGCGCTGTAATTTATTTTGTTTCAGAAAAAGTTCAAATACATTGGAATGTAAATTCTGTGAGGTGCCTTGATAACTTGGAGTGGAAGAGCTTCGTAAAGGAGTGGAGGAATGGAAAAAAATATAAAATGTCTCATATTTCTTTTTCTAAATCGTAATGCCAAATTAGTTTAATCGAACCATCAACAATAATTAAATAATGTTCTAAACATTATGTTCTTCAAAAAATATTACATACAATCGCAAACCCGACCGCCACAATTCCAATAACTTACCAACAAACGTTACATAAACAGTCAACCGTCCTACTTTATGATATTTGCATACACCGTATGTACTCGTGATATCTTGGCGGAACACAGTCACGTCATACAGTAAAGCCGACAGAACACAAAAGTTAAACCGATTAAATGTGCGCGTTCAACAGCGACAGTTCCCTGTTGCGTTAAGAAAACGCAATATGCTTCGCAATTGTATTGGAAATGTTTTTTATAAGATATTTTATCATAATGGTTTTCTTAGTATCTCATTCCAAAAATATTTTATGATCATTATCATCATCATGAGCCTGCAAAAGTCCACTGCTGGATATAAGCCTCTCCAATGGCATGCCACTGAGCCCAATTTTCGGCTTTTCGTGTCCAGTTTTCGGCTTTTTTTTTTAATATTTTATAGAGGTATAAAATATGTTTTGAAGTCAGTACATCTTGATGAGTATAATTAATTATCCAGACGAGTAGCTTCTGAATTCGTTCTTTACATTTTCTCTGAATAAAGTCTTATACCATTCAAAGAGAAATGTGGTTACCGTTCGGATATTATCACGTGTTGTAAATATACTTAAGTGTATGGGCAAAAGACTGAAATTGTTTTGTAATTATATCATTAAATCGTTAGTTTTATATTTTACTTTGAGCTAACCCTTTTATCTTGTTCACAGTGAATCCATTTTCATAACGTAGGTCACGTGTCAATACAGCGAAGATTTGTAGAATTTTGTAGCCGCTTATCATTAAACTACTTGCCAACTCGTTAGAGCAAAAAAGACTTATCAAGTCTCTAAAATAAAAACCACAGACGACGAAAATCTCAGTTCTTAAAGTTTAACAGCATACAAACTTAAATAATCCTCTTAGCTTGGACTAATAAGATAAAAAAGCGAGATTAAATAACATTAGATAGCAAGACTCTAACACATAATAAGAACACTTCATTTAATTGAAAAACTTTCTGTTGTTTAAAAAAAGATGCTTAATTTCATTAACGTTGAATGACTACGCTTTGTTCTGTGTTGCTATGGCATATAAAACAAAATAGTATACTCTTGCTACTTGATAGCTAAGATCGCTTTCATTTAAGAGTAATAAATAATGTTCTCCGGAATTGTTTCTAGAAAAGTTTTCAATTTCGAATTAATTATTTGTTTTATAAACTTTAATGAAACAAATAATTAATTCGAAATTAAAGACAGCGATGGTCTAGTGGAGATACCAACAGAATGCCATGCCGAGGATATCTAGTTCGAAGCCACGGCGCACCAATGACTTTTCAAAGTTATGTGCGTATTGAGTTGTGAATTATCGCTTGTCTCGTGCCTCGGAGAACACGTTAAGCCGTCGGTCCCGGTTGTCATGAAGATCTTTGACAATCGTTATAGGACGTCAGTACCTTTAAAATAAACCGACACTAGTCCAAGCCATGGAATATTGCTATACCTTCGGGTTGCGGAGGTCAGACAGGCAGTTGCTCTATAGAAAAGCTAATATTCAGCCAAATCCGGTTAGACTAATAAGCGGACCCTAGGTTGCAACTAGGATAACGCTAGGTGGATGACGATTTCTTTTATTAATTTTATGACATACGAATATGGTCGTATATCATAAAATTAATAAATTAAATTTTATTATGTCCGTGTGGCGACGGATTAAGAATACGGAATGTCACCACCACATATCATCCCATGGGTGTCGTAAGAGCCGACAGAGGGAGCATATTATACAGAGAACAGCACTGTAAGAGAAGGAAAACTTGATACAAACCCTATACCAGCCCGTTTGGCCAGCGTGGTATAGTAGGCCAATTCCTCCTTTCAAAGGAGAGGCCTAGTCCAGCAATAGACTGTTAAGGGCTGCTGATGGTGACTATGGTTTTGTGCTCTCTAAACTCACCGGAAAGCTAATATTTGACTACACTGTTCACGCGAGGAGTATCTCATGTTGTGAATTCGATTTTGTTATCTACATAAACTGCAGAACAGTTATTTCAAGAGTTATTGATGTTTGTCCCATAAGATTCAAAGTTATTAATAGCTCCAACTTTACATTTATATAGATACAATAGAGTATGGCTGCAGCTAAGTACGCTGCACTACAGCCGAAATTCCAACATAATTGGGCCGAAACGGTGAAAATTAAAGGTACCTTTAATTTTCACCGTTTCTGCCCAATTCTGTGAAATCTATTTAGTGCACATCTGCGATTCATCATCATCAGCCTTTAAGAATCCACTGCTGGACTTGGCCTCTCTTTTGAAAGGAGGAATTTACCTACTATACCACGTTGGCCAAACGGTTTGTATCAAGTTTTCCTTCTCTTACAGTGCTGTTCTTTGCATAATAATTATGCTCCCTCTGTCGGCTCTTACGACACCCATGAGATGATATGGGGTGGTGACATACCGTATTCTTAATCCGTCACCACACAGACGGTGCGGTTGCCAAGGAACAAACATGCCGAATTTTGGCATCTTACGCCTAATAGTTTTAGCAGTGCGTTGTCTGTCAGTCAGACAGAAACGCAACAATTTTATGTATATACAGACTATATGTTTATACAATTGTGCAACTCGATTTATGTTACTTGCAGGTACCCAACCTTATACAAAATCTTTGCGACATTCATTCATCAAAACAACTGTATGAAAATGCTCATTTGTTCTTCTGATATCAAGAATAGGCTCACTCGGATCTATGCAATGCAAGTTACATTCAGGGAGTCAGAGAAAATACTTCAATGGACATAATTTTTCAAAACATTTTCTTTCATACGTTCCTTACTGCAATTAAACAAAAAGAAAAGCCCAATCTAATCCATATTAAAGTATACCATAATGCCAACCCTTCAAGCTTTCCTGTCTAACTCAACCTCCAGCTCAGACACTAACTATTCGCTTTGGAAGGCAACTCAAAAACTAAAACGTCCTAGTAGTCAAATACCGCCAATCAAGAATACAAATGGGAACTGGGCAAGATCAAACATGGAGAAGGCTACTATATTCGCTTAACACTTAACTCGTGTATTTCAACCATTTCCCGAAGTAAGGCCTGAGTACAACGATGAAATAAAAAAATACCTTGAAAGTGCAGAGCAAATGTGTCTTCCCTTGAAACACACGAGTCCTACTGAAGTAGCACAAGAAATAAAACACCTCAAGGATGGAAAGTCGCCAGGGTATGACAGTATAGATTGCGTTCTGTTAAAACATCTGCCTAAAAAGGGTATACTAGCAATTGCTAACATTTTCAATGCCTGTCTAAGACTTACCCACTTTCCAGGACAGTGGAAGATAGCGCAGGTCATAATGATCCCTAAACCAAATAAACCACCCAATGATGTAGCTTCATATCAACCTATAAGTCTTCTATCTCTACTAGGTAAACTTTTAGAGAAGATCATAATGAATAGGTTGAAGGCCTAAATGATATTATATTCCAAATCACCAATTTGGGTTCCGGGAAAATCATGGAACTATCGAGCAAGTACACCAAATCGTCGACGTTATTAGTAGAGCATTGGAAGAAAATAAATACTGTTCAGCAGTATTTTTGGATATTAGCCAGGCCTTTGACAAGGTATGGCATGAGGGCCTGTTATACAAAATTAAGAAAAGGCTCCCTCACTCCTTTTTCCGCATTATAAAATCCTATCTCAGCAAACGATGTTTTGAAGTAAAGCAGCATGATGAACTTTCAGATTTGAATGAGATCAAATCAGGAGTACCGCAGGGAAGTATACTGGGCCCAATTCTCTACATAATATTTACTGCTGACCTACCAACAACAGACAAAACAATGGTCGCAACATATGCAGACGATACAGCATTGCTATCCACACACACAAATCCAATAATTGCATCAGAACATCTACAACAACACATTAACAAAATAGAGGATTGGCTTAAAGTCTGGAGAATTCACGCTAATCAGAGTAAGTCAACACACGTAACTTTCCCTCTGAGGAGAGACATATGTCCACCAGTTACACTCAATAATGAGGAAATCCCGCCAGACGATAATGCAAAATACTTGGCCATGCACTTGGACAGAAGGCTGACATGGCAAAAACACATTTGGACAAAGAGGAAGCAACTAGATATAAAACTACGTAATATGTACTGGCTAATTGGACGCCACTCACAAATGAGCAGACAGAGCAAGTTATTGGTATACAAAGCCATCTTGAAACCAATATGGACTTACGGCATACAACTATGGGGTTCAGCCAGCAACAGCAAAATGGAGATATTGGAAAGATTTCAAACAAAGACTCTGAGGACTATCTTTAACATCCCCCAATACATCAGTAACAAGTTTATATACCTTGATATAAAAATACCAACCGTCAAACAGGAGATAGCAAAATATAGCGACGCCTACCAGAAAAGACTCTCAAAACATAAAAATGAGCTTGCTGTCAGACTATCTGGAGACCAAAGTCTCCAATATCGAAGACTGAAGAGACATAGTACACCAACTCTTCAAGATAGATTCGTCGGGATGGAAGGAGACACTCATCTGAGAAGTGTCTTCCCAAGCTAAAAGCCTTAATCAGATAAAAATATCTGCCAAATCAGTGGCTTATTGCGGTGCGCCAAAGTTCACCTAAATTTTCAACTCCGAGAATTGGAAATCCGAAAATGTTCTTCCTGACATTTTTCATCCTAACAATCACAATTCCTAACTACTCTGTCTCTAATGTTTATAACTCCGAAGCATTCAACTTCATAATGTCGGTAGCAATAAACATCTATTATACTTTTATTTGTTTTCCTATATTTTCTCAACATAACCATCTTTTACACTATTATTCAAAGTCATATCTTTTTTGTTTAGATTTATTTTTATTCATAATAATCAGTATTATATACATTAATTTTGGGTAACTTTATTTTCACATAACATGTAAAACATATAAGAATAAGTACATACACAAATACACAATAGTACAATGGTCAAGTTCCAGAAACGAATCGGTCTTATTAATAATTATTGGTTTGGGTTAGGTTAGAACTGTGACCACAACGCACGAGCCGAGCGAGCGAAGCGAGCGTGCCGCGGCAGCGGCCGGCGAAGTGCCAGAACCGAATCGGTCCAATAGTTATTGGTTTATGTACGGTTAAAACTGCGGTATAAACTCCCTGGCCATAAACATGAAAAATGAGTCGTGTTCTATGAATTTTGGTTGGAGTGTAGCCTTGGGCGCGCTTCGGCACGAGGGTCTAGAAAAAAATTGCCAAAAAGTGTTATTTTTGCAAATCTTTTATTTTCTCGATTCTATCGTATAAAACATCTAAATATAAGGCTAAAAGTGTCTTGGTAAAAGTGTCATATATTTTTTATGACACTTGGTAAATGTTTCTTTCTGAGTATGAGTGAAAATATTATGGTTATTATGTTTAGGGATCAAAGCGATATGATAAAAAACAGTAGGAGTTTAAATATATTAACATTAATGATACTATTAATTACAATTTCCGGAAACATGAGTGTTATGAACATCGCCGGTTGCACTACAAACAGTATGAATGAAGATTTTATGATGAAAAATTTTAGGAAGAGTGATCATTCGGAATACAAATCGTTAGGAAGAACAATTTTGGGTAAAGAACTTTAGGTGAGCCAATATGGACCCGGCTTATTGTTATATGCAATAGATGGCCATGGAACAGTCTTTTTCATCTTAGTCGTTAGACTCTTGACAGAGTCGTCGTGGTCGTCATGTCCGGTCTGGTGGCAAGCTTGACAATCCGTCTCCACTCGTCCCTCATGGCAGCCTTTCTTGTGCACAGATGCAGGGGTGCGTCCACTGCTGCCTTGATTAGGTCAGTCAATCTTGTGGGTGATCTGCCGCGCGCTCTTTTACCTTCAACCCCGCCCTGCACCACAAGACGCTCGATAGAATCGTCGCTACGCCGCGATATGTGGCCGAAGAAAGTTAGGATGCGGCCTTTGACAATGATCCTCCATTGTCAAAGGCCGCATCCTAACTTTCTTGATGATTGAGATGCTGTCCGATGTTCAGTTCTTCCAGTATGGATTTGTTGGTCCGAAATTCTGTCCACGATATTTTCAGCATCTTCCTCCAGCACCACATTTCCAAGGCGTCGATCTTTTTCTATTCGCTCTCCCTAAGAGTCCACGTCTCCGCAGCATACAGGAAAATGGGGAAAATCAGGGTTCTGACGAGTCGGGTCTTCGTGGCTTTGGTGATATTTCGATTGCACCAAATCTTGTGCATCCATGGAACAGAGATGAACACAAAAAAAATAAAATAAACATAATGCCAACGCAAGTGTCCTTATACCTAAGATCTTCAAGGATAATCTGGCAAAGCTCCCATCCTTTGCCAAAGCTGCCTCGGCTTAATCCATCCACAAATAGGATAAGACTCATTGAGTTGGAACGAATGAAATAAACCAACTATCGAATAACTTGTTAAGACACTTGAAACCTTTAATTTGTTTCCTAGGTTTGGACAGCATTCGTTAAGACAAATTTGAAGAGACTTAATAAGAGAATTTTGTTAAAGAATTTACAGTTAACATTTCGTTTATCAGTGTAATTTTATTTGTTTGTAATGAACTGATACATTTCGATTACTTTTTCAGAATTGTCGCTGAGGTGTTAGTTCTGAAGCAGCATTGTGTCAATAAGCCCACACAAATGTCAATAAATCCTATGTTTGTTCAAAGTGGTAGATCTATTTCAAGACTAAATAAATGAGACTAGTTTTCCCTCTTTACACCGAAAGGGTATGGCTTCCCTATTAATAAGTTTGGACTGTAGTCACAAAACAAGAAGAATTACTCGCGTTTTATTTTTATTTTATTTTATTTGGGAAAACAAACAGTTACACAATTTTCTTAATCTCAGGTTATAACATGACAATATCTGTAATTGTGTAGCACACAACGTTATCCACATGTTGTTTATAAATATTAGGTTATGAACTGAAGTGATTAGCGAGTTAAAACGATTGGCATAAAATAAAGTTAAAACTTAAACTATCGTAGGAATTTACTTGATTTACAATTTATATAATTTAGCAAATACTCTTATTTATAAACTTTCTGTAACAGTGAGTGTTTGAATTTACTACGTGACAATGTAAATATATCAAAATCTATAAAATGTGAATTATAATTACTGACAATACGACGTAGAGGTGCACGAACTCCAGCGTTAGTATGGGTGTAATAAGTAGCAAATAAAGGGCGCGCGCGCACCTCACGTCTGATGACAGTCCTCGGAACAATATAAAATAGTTTATTTGTTAGTTCTGGGCAGTCGAATCTGTTGTTACACAAGTCATACAAAAACATTGCTTCAAGATAAAGACGTCTCGATTCTAAATTAGGAAGGATACTATTTCTATTAGTGGAACTGGTGGTACTAGTATTTCTACTCAAGTTATTATTATTGCGGCAACGATACTACATTGTGTTGAGGAATTTAGATTGTACTCTCTCCAAGCTATCTTTGTATTTTTGGTAGAGCGGATTCCATATTAGCACAGCGTATTCAAATTGAGACCTTACTAATGCTTTGTATGGATGTACGTAAGTATCGGTATGCTTGAAATCTATAGCTAATCTCATGACAAAACCATACATGCGATAAGCATTATTAATAATTTTATCGATGTGTTGATCAAAGTGGAGTTTAGCATCTAATAATGCCCCAAGGTCTTTAACGGTAGTTACCTTGCTCAAGGCCGTATCGGTCAATGTATATATGTAATTAACACATTTTTTATTTTTCGTATATGACATTGTTACACATTTAGACAAGCTTAATTGTAATTTATTATCATAGCAATAGTTAGAAAAGCGGTACAAGTCTTTTTGTAATAAGTTACAATCAGTATTTTTATATATTGATCTGTAGATTTTAAGGTCATCCACGTACAGTAAAAAATTTGAATATTTAAAACAAGTTGAAATATCATTGATAATATAATAAAGAGCAAAGGACCCAGGATAGAACCCTGGGGCACACCGGAGGTTACTTTTACTAGATATGACTCATGACCTTTGATCACCACTCTTTGAGTTCTGTTAACCACATAGAAAGCAAACCAACGCAAAAGGTCCCCACGAATACCATTGTATGCTAGTTTATTCAGCAGCAGTTCATGGTCCACCTTATCAAAGGCCTTACGAAAGTCTGTGTAAACGGTATCAACCTGCACCTGTTTATCCATATTAATAAATAAATAATCCGTGAAACTCAGTAAGTTAGTGATGGTAGATCTGCTTTGAAGGAAGCCATGCTGTTGATTTATTATAACATTATGAAGGGTTGGATATATCGCTCCGTGCACAAGTCTCTCGAAGACCTTCGATAAGGCAGACAGAATAGAAATAGGCCGATAATTTTCTATGTCATCTTTCGAACCTCCTTTATGCACTGGTGTTATGTTGGCTCTTTTCCATACTTCAGAAAATGCGCCTTCAATAATGCATTTATTGTGTATAATATGCAGAGGGACACATATAATGTTTGCTGTCTTTTTTATAAAATACGCTGGTAGACCAACCATCTGGTCCTGGTCCTTTTGTTGCATCCAACGAGTGTAACGCATTTTTTACTTGATCTAAAGTAAAAGTAATGCTGTTGATAATAGCACTATTATCTGCATAAGTTACGGGAGGCAACCAATTACTAATATTAAACGTTGAAGGCTCATAAACCGATTAAAAAACTTGGGCAAACTGATTACATATGGTGCTGGGATCATTTGAACATCGCGCCCTGTAGTGTACACTGGCAGGTATACCTGCAGCACTAGCCTTACGGTTGGAAACATACGTCCACAAATATTTTCAATTTTTCTTTAATTCATTGTCAGCGTTAGAAACATAATTTAAATAGCATTTTCTACATTCTGTATTAAATCTCCGCCTAAGAAACGAAAACTGTTCATAGTGTGAACGAGTACCGTACATCTTCGATTTTATCCAAGCTTTCTTTTTGCTTTTGAAAATGTGGATGAGTGATTTAGAAAACCAAATGGGAAATTTTGTAGATTTCATGCGGGACATGGGAGTAAAGTTTTTAATAATGCCAAACAAAACACTATAGAAAGTATTCACGTAACTTTCAGCTGTTAAACATTTGAATATGGTAGCCCAGTTAATATTAGACAATTCTTCATTAATCTGTTCATAATCCGCTTTGTAGAAGTTATTTTTTTGCGATTTAGTATGTGATAGTGACATCTCTAGCACCTACAGGCAGAATTCATTTACGATAAGGGCTTGTCGTTTGTTCAATACAGCGTGCCGGAGAGTCGATATTGATCTCTTTAACACGAGTGTGATAAAGCTAAAAAAGCTTCTGTGTACCGATTTTTTTGCTAATCGAAGCTAGGCAATTTTGTCATGGCATAACGATTGCTGTGTTTGTTAATTATCTTCTTTTATTTTATCTTAAATTATGTCACATAGGTAATTATTTCATATTGTATAGCGAAGTAGTCGTTTTACTGTTAACTTATTTTTATACACAAACACTAAATGTGAAAGCTTGTAATTGGCCGTAGCTTAAACGTAGATAATTTTACATGTACAATAAACTAGCTGTAAGCTTTCTAAACTTGAAAATAAAATAAAAATAAATAAATAAATAGTGTTTAATTTAAGGTTTTATACACAAAAGTGGAGCATAACGGCGGGTGATGAGAATCGCTTGGAAGTAATATATCCAACGGATCATATGTGATACAGTCAGTGTTACTAATTAATAAATCTAGAATACGATTTTTACTGTTACAAATATTGTTAAATTGGGATGCATTTACGAGCGACATAAAATTGCATAAATGTTGACTAGCCATTGAGCTGCCGTTACAAACAGCCCTGAAATAGTGTTTATAGTATTAGGTACCCAGTTCACATCTGGCAGATTATAATCGCCAAATAAATAGAAAGATATAGGATTTATTTTATCTATAATTCTAGATAATAGATTGAAATGATCTTGATAAAGAGATTCCGCAGTTCTGGGCGGAATGTACGCTGCGCTAATGACGTACTTTTCGTTATTGATGCCTGGCAACTGTATAAGAACATGTTCAACATGGGGCGATGTAGGTAAGTCAGATTGTATAAGAGTGGAGTTAAGATTTTTAAGAACAGCTACAAGGACGCCACCCCCTTCTTTTTTGTTAGAAGCAATACGATTGCGGTCACATCTATACACAGTGTAGCGGTCATCTATAAATTCATTATCATACACTTGTGAGGTGAGCCATGTTTCTACTAGTATAATGATGTCATAGTAGTTTGATAATATATTCATGTATAAAACATTTAGTTTGGTTCGTATGCCTCTGCAGTTCTGATAATAAGTGGTTAACTTAGCCATTATTAATATATAAGCAACATTCAAAAATGATTGTATAAGTAGTATTGGAAAGACATATTACAAAATCAAAAAAACAAGGGATTATATTTGCTACAATCTAGAATAAAATTGACACGAAGTAAAGGCAGCACGAACTTGTGTTTCAACATATCCGACTGAATACTGTATACTAAAAGACAGTAAAAATAAATATGATAAATGGTTAGTATGGTCTTGGCACAAAATAACATAAGAAAGTATAAGTATTTAAGTAACAATGAAGTAATATAACCAGTCATGCAAATTACTTGTTCCCCTGTTTTTGCTTACAAATATAATTCTTATATGTCCTGTTTAGGTAACATTAAAATTTGTAGGCGAAGGGATATTTGTTATATTACGAAACTTCATTTTCCAATCAATTGTGCATATGTAAATTTTCCATACTTTGCTACTAATATGTCTTGCGATCGTATAATTGTATACCAAATATTTCAGTCGATTACATTGGTAAAGACATGTTTCGACTGCTTATCCATGCCATCTACTGAGTATCTATTACAATGTGTGTATACTTTACTATATATTAATAACAACCCGTACTGCCGCGGCTAAATGTACACAGCATTTCTGTTTTTGTCATGGTGTTTGTGGTTTTTATATGCGTTATATCTTTGTACTACCTATCAATAGCATTATTCTGCATAACATAAGGTTATTACTTGAAGCTTTGACTCGATATTGTTGTGTGACTGGTAAAATAGGTTTATTTGAGGAACTGACTTTATATCAACTTGTATTTTCCGTTAGACATTGCACGCTTAAACTCATGCTACCCGAGCTGCGAATTATACTTATTATTAACCTCATAATTATACGCTCATTTTATAGTTATGGCTAGTCCAACTTTATATTACCAGAGCTGCAGAGGCATCCGCACAAAATTACACACATTATATATGAATATTTTAAATAGTAATTACGACATAATAATTTTGACAGAGACGTGGTTAATTCCGGAGGTAAACAATTGTGAGTTTATTGATCAGCGTTATGTGGTGTACAGATGTGATCACAATCGTCTTATTACTAATAAACGAGACGGCGGTGGTGTACTAGTCGCTGTGCTTCGAACGCTCAAGTCATCCGAGTTACATCTTCCATGCACTCACATACCATTATCTACGAACAGTCTTAACCTCTTGGAACATGTTCTTATAGAAATACCAAGCACAAGAATATCCAAGTGCCATATAATCAGTGCTTCCTATATCCCACCCAGAACAGCTAATGTAATATATGAGCAACACTTTGAGTTGTAACAAGCGGTCCTAAGCGATCTACGTGTTGATACTTTCTACGTAGTGGGTGACTATAACCTCCCGGAAATAAGCTGGAATATACCAGGTCCAACAAGTCCTCTAAACTTTAGTTTATTGAGCACAAATTTGTCCGTACCGTGTACTGAACTTTTCAATTTAATTTGTTTTCTTAATGCCTTACAGTACAATGACGTGGTTAATGCTGATAATAAAATTTTGGACCTTGTCATCTCAAATCACCCGTGTAAGGTGTCTGCAGCAGCCTTCCCTCTTCTTTCAATTGACCATCATCACCCACCAATTGTTTGTGAAACAAATCTAAATGTAGACATCATTCCCATGAAAAGACATGCTGTAAATAAATACAACTTTCACAAATCGGACTATGTACAAATCAACAATAAAACACAAAATACTGACTGGTATGAACTACTTACTCCTTTGAAGTCCGAGGAGGCCCTCAACTTATTTTACAATAAAACCGATGACATTATAAAAAAACATACACCACTGGCTGCGCGTAAAACTTCTTATTTTCCAGTCTGGTTTTCAAAGCCATTAATTAACATATTTAGAAAGAAGCAAAAGGCATGGATTAGATGGAAAAAATACAGTAATATATCTGATTATGAAAAATTCTCTAATTATCGGACTTTGTTTAAGGAAATGTGTAAAAAATGTTTCTCGCGATATATCCAATCGGTCGAAGACAGCATACATAAAAACATTAAAAATTTTTGGGTGTATATCTCTAATAGAAAAGACAAACCTGGTATACCAAGTAAAGTTAAATACAATAATCATATATCTAATGACTCTCAAGTAATCTGTAACATGTTCTCTGACTTTTTCTCTTCTGTTTATGAGCCTACTTCACCTACGTTTTGTCAATGGAAGCCCTGTCCGGACACACTATCTAATGACGTTAACCGACACAATGTGTATATTACTGATATCCACTTTGAAGAGGCTAAAGTTATGGCGGAATTAAAGTCCCTTGACCCATTCAAGGGCCCAGGCCCTGACAGACTGTCGGCATTTTTCCTTAAGAACACTGCGTCCGTAATTTGTAGGCCTTTAACTATTATTTAAAACAAATGTCTTCAAGAGGGAGTGATGCCAACTGTATGGAAATACGCCAACATAACGCCTGTTCATAAAAGTGGTTCCAAGATGAGCGTTGATCAATACCGTCCCATATTGATACTGTCTAACTTGTCGAAGCTTTTCGAGAGACTGATACATAATGAGATATACCCGTCAATTCACAATATTATAATACCACAACAGCACGGTTTTGTGAAAAGACGCTCCACCACTACCAACTTGATGGTATTCTCGGGTTACTTATTCGAAAATGTTTATAACCGTGTACAGGTTGATGCTGTCTATACAGACTATCGAAAAGCTTTTGACAAGGTGGACCACGAGCTGTTACTTCATCGCATTGCTTACAATGGGATTCGTGGCAACCTGTTACGTTGGTTCCATTCTTACGTTAACAATCGTTGTCAAAGGGTTGTTATTAACGGATTTCAATCGGATATCGTTAACGTCACTTCTGGTGTTCCGCAGGGGTCTATACTCTGCCCCTTGCTATTTAACATTTTTATCAATGACATAAATGAATGTTTCCATCATTCAAATTTCTTATTATATGCAGACGACCTCAAAGTATACAAAGCTATCAGTAATATACACGACTGTTTCCTTCTACAAGAGGACCTAGATAGACTTACAAACTACTGTCGCACAAGTAAACTACAACTTAGCATTCCGAAGTGCAATTTCATTAACTTTACCAAAAATAAAAATGTAATAAGTTATCCGTATACACTACATAACGTTGCACTGACCAAGGTTACCTCTGTGCGAGACCTTGGAGTGCAGTTAGATTCTAAGCTTTGCCTAGACTTGCACATTGAGCGAATCGTTAACAAAGCATATCAGATGTACGGATTTATAATGAGATCAACGCATGATTTTAAAACGACCTCGTCGTACCTCTGCCTATACAAAACGCTAATACGTTCGCAGCTAGAGTACGCCGTAACTATCTGGAATCCATACTATGTCAAGTATATTGACATGTTGGAAAATGTTCAGCGGAAGTTTCTTCGTGCAATGCATTTTAGATGTCATAGATCTTCCCAACCTTACGATCAGTTACTCAATAAATACCAACTCTTGAGTCTCAACAAAGAGAGGCCTATGTGCAGCAGTGGACAAAGTCAGGCTGTGGATGATGATGATAATGAGTCTCAGCTCCAGACGTAAACAACTAGAGGCAATAACTTTATATAATATAGTTCACTCCAGATATGACTGTGTGTGTTTGAATGGTGTTATATGTTATTCAGTCCCTAGAACTGTGCACAGACGGCAGGTGCGTGCATGCAAATTGTTTGCTGTAGGTACTTGCCGTACTAATACAGGATTGAGATCGGTCACCTATTCGGCGTATGACTGATACATATAATAAAATGTTTGAGCATATAGACATATTTTTATGTTCAATTCGGCAATTTCGCAATTTGTTGTATGAAACACTCGCTAATATGTAATTTAGTCATCTTCGATCACTCTCATCTTATGTATATTATATTGTTATATTTTTTCGTTGAAAATTTGCTACTATTTTATATATAAATATGTACTTCTATAGAAATGTCTAATATGATTGTTTTTACTATATTATCTATTTTGTATCATCTGTTCAACCTCAATTCGATGATCACCTAGCGCTAACCTTAATTTTATTGTTAATCTGTGAACAGCGCTGTGGGCTTCACTATTGTTATCATTAAGAAATGTTCATCATTAATGTAATTTTTTATAGTGTTGCTGTTTGTTGTTCCTTCTTAATAAAATAAATAAAACAATAAATAAATACTTGAAATTGAGGTGAACAGGTTTTTAAGACGTTTATGTTATTGGGAAAATGTTTAAAAAAATAATTAATAATTGAAAAACGAATGAATTGCTTTTAAGTACGCTTACATGATGACGATGCGGAACTCGACTTAATGTTATATATGTCTTGATGTGTTCTAATGGCAATTGATGGTGTGTTGTCATTCTCACGTACGAGTATGGTAGCGTGCTTGATCCACACGAACTTAAAATTATTTTTCTTAGCGGCTTCCCGGCACTCACGAAACAACTGCTTGTTTTTAAGCGTAAGATGCTCTTCATGTACACTGGTTGTGGTGTACCTGCGATGCCCAGGTGGTCGCTTTTTAAACCTTTGGCCAAGCGAAACGCGCTAAGAAGGTTGTCTCTCAATAAACGTGAGTTCAGCTTCACAATTATATTTTTAGGTCGCTTATTCTATGTTTGTGCGTGTGGTACGCGATGTATAGAAATAATATCTTTCTGCGTTAATGAACAGTTTATTTTAGACCTAATAGTCTCCATTAGAGTGACCAAGTTTTCCGATCGTTTTTTCGGGTACATTGCACAGCTCTATATTACACTGCCTGGCCTACTGTTCAAGCATGTCAATCTTCAACTCCAAACTAGATACCACATTATTCAACGCCTCTGTGTTATAACTCTGCTTGGCTGTGGTATGGTACGGAATGACCTTCCGCCCCCCATGCGCAACCTGAAAACATTACACGCATTTCGCAATAAGTTTATGTTATTTTTAATGAACAAACAAAAGTCACTGTTATGAACTTACATACTTACTTTTAGAATAAGTAGTACGTCAACATCACTTACGTGTCTACTGACGAAAGATATTGAAATTATTGTGATATTATAATGTATATAATTTGTTATTATATAATTGCGTATGCGCAGCGATTTTATTATAATGGTAAAAGTAACTGTGCTCCGGACTCTGGTAGACGACGCTTGCTTGACAAGACAATTGACATTCATGGAATCTTTTAATCTTTGGCCTATATTGAAACGTCAGTCTGTCAAGTACAAGTAGCGTTCGGAAACAAATTATTCTTTGCTATTTTTAATTTTTATTTTTATTTTGATGTAACGGAGGCATGTATTGTGTATTGTATATAATAATATATATATTGTAAAACTTTTTAATAATATGTACACTATATACGTATATATTTGTATATAATTTTGTGTATATATATATTAATTTGTCGTTATAATATTTTATTTATTTATAGGTAAATTTAATCTTATATAACTATAATTGCATATAGGCCTGCGAGAATACCAGCGTTGTAGTTTTATAACTGCAACAATAGCTGACGCAGTTGCCTAATTTGTTCTCCACATAGCGCCTTCTGTAAATTTAAGTAAGAAAATGTATTTTAAGTTTTGGAGAAGCAAATAAAATATTTTTTGTTTTGTTTTGTTTTTTTGTTTGTATCAAATCTGTGCTTTAGATCGCACTTATGGTCGAGATCAGTAAAATACTTTTCTAATTTTGCTTGCTAAGATTGTATTGAATGAATTTCCTTTTTTATTTCAACGGTGGTCTGGGTGACCATTGACAGGTTTGTTTGAATATTTTTTATATTTTCTGTTATCTGTGACGTCACACGGTCAAAATATCCTTTAAGGTCGTCAAATTTTTTGTTCATTTCCACAGAAAGTGCCTTTATGGAATTGGTTATATCACATTCCGGTTGTTTTCGCTTTCTTTGCGTAATGTTTTCATCGGAGCCCGCAACGGATGCTAAATTCGGTGATGAAGATGTCGTAGATGAGCGCTTCATATTGAAATGTATAAATATTAAAATTAAAACAATATTGCAATGTAAATATACAAAAAGTAGTCTGTTCTATTCCTTTGCTCAGCTATCGAGGTATTCGCCGATTGTGCTCGCTAATTTCACGCGTCGGTTTCACCGTATTGGTGGTCTAGCGGCGTAAAACGGCGCACTGCACGAAATGCCGGTGGATCAAATCCCAGCCGCTTGATCGGCTTTTCGAACTTTAGTAAATTTTATTTCTAAGTACTCACGGCACGGCAGGGATAAAGAGCAGGACGCAGCTATACAAGTTTAAAGATGGCTTCGGTCTTATATGGAAGTTTCCACAAGATAGTAAGAGAGGTACTGATATAATAACTTAAACAAATCCAAAAATATTTAAGAAAAAATAACAATAAATATAAATAGCAAAAAGTTTGTCACGGGTCCACTCGCTAGGCAGTTCGAACGATGAATGATTTGATGAAGTTTTGTCGATTATGAAAATCGATGATGATGACGAGCAGGAAGAATATGTAGAGGAGGCGCGAAGAAAGTGGAACTGTGAGGAAGTTTTCTATATATGACATTGATGAGACTATATCTACTATTGTAAACTAGAACACGTCACGTCATCATCCCAATCAGTCCGATGTAAACTTTAAGATATGCGCAATACGAGTCAAACTGATATCCCAGAATACACTGTTGGAATCAGACTTCCAAAAATTACGCGACCGCATAAAATATTAATACACTTTCATGCATATAAGACTGCATATTTTTGGTCCGATTAAAAATACACTGCAGGACAAATAAAATGAGCCGTTACGATATATTTCGTACATTATACGCGAAGAAACAGTAAGTGGCTAGAAAAAGTGCATATATATCGTATAAATTCACACATATTCTGACGGCTCCGGTTATTTTGTGGCCGTGAGAATCCACTATCCCCTCATAATATATCTCCGTGCTTTTGCTTTTTTTGGTCCAAATTAAAGCTTAGCGCGATTTTTGAGGTTGTGTGATAAATAATCAATGTTCCCAAGGAATGGAGTGAAGTTTTATTTCAAATTAAAATTATTATCTATACTGAATTTTATTATCCTTTTGAAAATAATTTATCACTATGTCACGTCCTTGTTTTAATCATAAATATTTCAATGGATGATAAAAACACATTTTTTTTAAGAGCGTGTAGTACTGACTAGTACACGTTACGGTTTACACCAATGTCAGATTTGAGGGTAAACTGACTGATCTAAACCACTCAGATCTTAAAAGACAACCAGGACAGATAGCTTATATATTGCGCTCCTCGAGGCACGGGGTAAGCCACAGCTAAAATAATTAATTTCAGGCATGAGATTCTCTTTGTGGCAGTCTAGTGTTTCTCTCATAACCTCCAGCTCAAATAACAAAATACTGTTCATACATATATGGAAATTCTAAAGGAAATAAACTTCTAACGAAAAAGCATGGCAATAAAATGGCGGGTTTTAACCAAATCGCTTTCCTTTTGTACGCACACCACATAATAGTAAGGCATATCTTTGTTCCGTGCACGAGTTTATTATTAAAATGTTATTAGGAAGCAGAGTAGGATATACAATGTCTGCCAAGTCATAAGTACTGCCATAGCTTATGACTTGGCAGACACTGTATATTACTTGTATAAGCCTACTTCAAAAGGAGGTCTTACCCAGTTGTTTCTCAGTACAATTGACATTACAAAACAGTGTGTTTCGCTATCCAGTATGCTCCGAGAAAGCCTTGTTTAACAAGCAACCAACTTTTATGTTGAGTCATTTTTCAGCAAATTGTGTTGTTTTTATAAATCGACGTTATATTGTTTATTTATTGTAAATGCAATACAAATAATTGTTTTATAGCAAAATTAAAGTTAGTCTAAAACACTAATAAAACG
This sequence comes from Euclidia mi, assembly GCA_944739405.2. Taxonomy (NCBI): domain Eukaryota; kingdom Metazoa; phylum Arthropoda; class Insecta; order Lepidoptera; family Erebidae; genus Euclidia; species Euclidia mi. The sequence goes on along the minus strand of OX123188.2, from coordinate 15,837,922 downwards.
GTCCCCTAAATTAAACTTCACTTAATGATAGGTATTTTACTGTGTATATCCTCTTAAATATAAATATTAAGTGTGTTTGTATTGTATATCCTATACTTTTTATTGGTGTGTAAATAATAAAGTGCTTGTAAATATTTAATACTGTAGACCAAAAATATTCGCCCACAAACAGTGTCATACAAAATAAAAGGGTCGCGTTTTGAACATATTGTCAGCAAAAAAGAAAGTGCTAATGCCAGCCCGTTAATATTAAACTTGTTTGTATTTTAGCACATTAGGACTGGCTTATAGCTCTGGTATTACATTTTAGATTTTATTTTGGAGTTCAGTGATTTAGTGATTTTTGTGTGTGGCAACATTTGACTAAAGGCTAATGGAGAAAACGTAGAATGTAGGTATTTTTGTAAATTCTATCATATATTTGTTGGCAATATGCACTTTACAACAAGGCTCCTCCTATTTAGGCCAAATTTAATAAACTGAATTGACTTTTTATTTACGATAAAAATGAAGGGAGAAACGTAGCACTATTCTGCACCAACAGGCGAAAAAAAATGAAAGCTCAAAAAAATTAATGAATTTAAAAAAAATGAACTCCCAAAATTTTATCAACGGAAAAAATGTATTTTGTCTGTTGATTTAATTTTTGGAATTTGGTTGACTGGGAACTTCAAATTGTGGGTCACACAAAGATTGTCTGATGTTGGTATCGAAGCGTAGCGTAGCACTGAATGACGAGGTGACTTTCTATACCACAGGTTTCAATTTAATGTCACACCAAGTACGCTGGGTAAGCTGTAGAGGTTATCGTAGTAAGAAAAAAACTGCTTGAGAGGTGTCAAGGGACACCCACATGGAACGAAGTTCCTTTCGATTAAGTAGTATCTTTGCGTAGAGACGGAAAACTCGACATCAAACCCTATACGACTGCCTCGTTGGTCTCGTGGCATAAATGTGCGCGTGGGATCGGGAGGTCCCGGGTTCGATTCCTGGGTCGGGCAGTGTTATTGGGTTTTTCTGTCACGAAATTCTCAGTAGCACCACGGAGTCTGGAAATGTGCCCACTACGGCAATAGGCTTGCCCCTTATTACGTGGGACTAAAGTATTTCTGGCGAAAAGTGGGTGTAGGAATACACCTCTGCCTTTTTTTTTTTTTTTTTGTTCACTACGGTGGTAAACTCTCCTTATGAGTCGTCTCAACTCCGCCAACCCAGCCATTAAAAACGGCTGGGCTTGGGACTGGCGGAGGAGGTATGTGGAGGCTCTCCCCTACAGGCGTTCGGGGCATACCCACTAAAAACCACCGCGGTGTCCCTACGGGTCCCGTGTGTTGGCGGGGTCACGCGATTCGCGATTAGCATACTTTCTCGCGACCCCGCCCGGGATTGTCCCGCGGGAGGCGGCGAGGACACGCGCCGCCTCCCGCCTTTTGGCGGACAGGGAGCAGCCCCTGCGCTCACCGTCCGCAGGCACTGAATTCAGGGTGGTCGGAGGTCGTCTCTTGTTCGACGTCCCCGACGCCCGGACCTACGGTTGGGAAGAGGGCGATGTATTTCCCTCTCCCGCTCCGCCGCCTCCTTGCTCAGCATGACTGCTTCGCAGAAGGAGGCGACGGCGTTCCAAGATCTCTCCCTCCAGACCATAGACAGAACTACGGCCGGGAGCGAGAGGACAACCGTATTCAGAGCCGCGACCAGATCACGGCGCTGCGATGCCCAAGCTGGGCATTCCGCCAAAGTATGCAACGCCGTGTCTTCGACAGGGTCGCGGCTGCTGCCACAATGGTGGCATCCGGGCGTTTCCTCCCGGCCTATCCTCCACAAATACCGGCCAAAACAACCATGGCCGGTAAGGATTTGAGTCAACCGAAAGGTGAGGACGCCGTGACGTCTCTCCAACTACTCATCAACCACGGGACTTACCGCCACTATCGTGGCGTGCCTGACCTCTGCCTACCCCTTCGGGGATAAAAGGCGTGACGATATGTATGTATGTAGTAAAGGAATTGTATTTTTTTTAAGTTATAATATTTTTTTTATTATTAAAAAATATAGTGTAAAATAAACTTAATCAGTAGGCTCAATTTTAGTAATAATTGATAATTTTACAAAAAATGTCCCGTTCGCCATCTTGGATCCCCAAATAAATGTCATTTACGTTATCAGAATGCATGATAGCCCTGAAAATTATACCTATATTAATTTTACTAAAAATGTCCCGTCCGCGATCTTGGATTCCTAAATAGATGTCATTTTCGCGACCAGAACCCATAAAAACCCCGAAACTGATACCCATATTAATTTTAATAAAAATGTCCTGTCCGTCATCTTGGATTCCCAAATAGATATCATTTTCGTGATCAGAAAGCATGAAAACGACGCATTTATATATATAAATATTTCAATGGATGATAAAAACACATTTTTTTTAAGAGCGTGTAGTACTGACTAGTACACGTTACGGTTTACACCAATGTCAGATTTGAGGGTAAACTGACTGATCTAAACCACTCAGATCTTAAAAGACAACCAGGACAGATAGCTTATATATTGCGCTCCTCGAGGCACGGGGTAAGCCATAGCTAAAATAATTAATTTCAGGCATGAGATTCTCTTTGTGGCAGTCTAGTGTTTCTCTCATAACCTCCAGCTCAAATAACAAAATACTGTTCATACATATATGGAAATTCTAAAGGAAATAAACTTCTAACCAAAAAGCATGGCAATAAAATGGCGGGTTTTAACCAAATCGCTTTCCTTTTCTACGCACACCACATAATAGTAAGGCATATCTTTGTTCCGTGCACGAGTTTATTATTAAAATGTTATTAGGAAGCAGAGTAGGATATACAATGTCTGCCAAGTCATAAGTACTGCCATAGCTTATGACTTGGCAGACACTGTATATTACTTGTTTTAGCCTACTTCAAAAGGAGGTCTTACCCAGTTGTTTCTCAGTACAATTGACATTACAAAACAGTATGTTTCGCTATCCAGTATGCTCTGAGAAAGCCTTGTTTAACAAGCAACCAACTTTTATGTTGAGTCATTTTTCAGCAAATTGTGTTGTTTTTATAAATCGACGTTATATTGTGAAAAAAAATGAAAGCTCAAAAAAATTAATGAATTTAAAAAAAATTAACTCCAAAAATTTTATCAACGGAAAAAATGTATTTTGTCTGTTGATTTAATTTTTGGAATTTGGTTGACTGGGAACTTCGAATTGTGGGTCACACAAAGATTGTCTGATGTTGGTATCGAAGCGTAGCGTAGCACTGAATGACGAGGCGACTTTCTATACCATAGGTTTCAATTTAATGTCACACCAAGTACGCTGGGTAAGCTGTAGAGGTTATCGTTGTAAGAAAAAAACTGCTTGAGAGGTGTCAAGGGACACCCACATGGAACGAAGTTCCTTTCGATTAAGTAGTATCTTTGCGTAGAGACGGAAAACTCGACATCAAACCCTATACGACTGCCTCGTTGGTCTCGCGGCATAAATGTGCGCGTGGGATCGGGAGGTCCCGGGTTCGATTCCTGGGTCGGGCAGTGTTATTGGGTTTTTCTGTCACGAAATTCTCAGTAGCACCACGGAGTCTGGAAATGTGCCCAGTACGGCAATAGGCTCGCCCCTTATTACGTGGGACTAAAGTATTTCTGGTGAAAAGTGGGTGTAGGAATACACCTCTGCCTTTTTTTTTTGTTCACTACGGTGGTATACTCTCCTTATGAGTCGTCTCAACTCCGCCAACCCAGCCATTAAAAACGGCTGGGCTTGGGACTGGCGGAGGAGGTATGTGGAGGCTCTCCCCTACAGGCGTTCGGGGCATACCCACTAAAAACCACCGCGGTGTCCCTACGGGTCCCGTGTGTTGGCGGGGTCACGCGATTCGCGATTAGCATACTTTCTCGCGACCCCGCCCGGGATTGTCCAGCCGTTGGTGTTGGCGGGCCCCGTCTCGTCATGATCTCGCAATCATCCATCAAACTTCTTGCATCAATCAAACTTCTCGCATCCATCACCTCACAAAGCTACTTGGGAGGCGGCGAGGACACGCGCCGCCTCCCGCCTTTTGGCGGACAGGGAGCAGCCCCAGCGCTCACCGTCCACAGGCACTGAATTCAGGATGGTCGGAGGTCGTCTCTTGTTCGACGTCCCCGACGCCCGGACCTACGGTTGGGGAGAGGGCGATGTATTTCCCTCTCCCGCTCCGCCGCCTCCTTGCTCAGCATGACTGCTTCGCAGAAGGAGGCGACGGCGTTCCAAGACCTCTCCCTCCGGACCATAGACAGAACTACGGCCGGGAGCGAGAGGACAACCGTATTCAGAGCCGCGACCAGATCACGGCGCTGCGATGCCCAAGCTGGGCATTCCGCCAAAGTATGCAACGCCGTGTCTTCGACAGGGTCGCGGCTGCTGCCACAATGGTGGCATCCGGGCGTTTCCTCCCGGCCTATCCTCCACAAATACCGGCCAAAACAACCATGGCCGGTAAGGATTTGAGTCAACCGGAAGGTGAGGACGCCGTGACGTCTCTCCATCCACTCATCAACCACGGGACTTACCGCCACTATCGTGGCGTGCCCGACCTCTGCCTACCCCTTCGGGGATAAAAGGCGTGACGATATGTATGTATGTAGTAAAGGAATTGTATTTTTTTTAAGTTATAATATTTTTTTTTATTATTAACAAATATAATGTAAAATAAACTTAATCCGTAGGCTCAATTTTAGTAATAATTGATAATTTTACAAAAAATGTCCCGTGCGCCATCTTGGATCCCCAAATAAATGTCATTTACGTTATCAGAATGCATGATAGCCCCGAAAATTATACCTATATTAATTTTACTAAAAATGTCCCGTCCGCGATCTTGGATTCCTAAATAGATGTCATTTTCGTGACCAGAACCCATAACAACCCCGAAACTGATACCCATATTAATTTTATTAAAAATGTCCTGTCCGCCATCTTGGATTCCCAAATAGATGTCATTTTCGTGATCAGAAAGCATGAAAACCCCAAAAATGATACCCATATTAATTTTATTAAAAATGTCCCGTCCGCCATCTTGGATTCCCAAATAGATGTCATTTTCGTGACCAGAATCCATAGATGTCATTTTTGTGATCAGAAAGCATGATTATGATGATTGCTTTCTATAAGAGAAAGAGAGAGAGACAGTCAGAGAAACATGCGCACGCCGCACGGCTTACAATAACTTACTATAGCAAAAAGTGTCGTTACAACTTTTCATCTTAATTTTTTCCGTCTAGCCCCCTTTCGCAACGCGCGATAACGAACTTTGTACCAATAAATAATAAACAAATTAATTTATCAAATGTTGTAGGTTCTAAACTAACATATTCGAACAAATATTTTTACAAACTAAGCATCCATTTCTCCTACGTACGTGCCGGTCCCAGAATCAAATGTCTACGACGTTGTTTTGGCATCCTTATTGGCTTAAAGAGGGTATTACTTTTAGTAGCGGTAGGTCCAGTCTGACCGCCGCGCACCGCTATTCTTGAACTATAAGAGTAACAGTTACTATAAAATTGCTACAGCTCGTTTATTAGAGGAAATAAAACAGGCACAACAATTCGACGACATATAACGATTCACAGGATTATAAAAGCTTGCCACCAATCCATCAATTCTATGCGCAAGTTACTAAAAAGCAATAGGAAACCAAAACACATACGCAAAGTTTCATGTGTTTGGTAAAATATTCAATAGTTACGTACAGATCTATATTTACTCTTACACAAATTAAGCCTTCTGCCCAATATATTCAATGAATTAAAACACATAGGTACATACAAACTATTCTATACAGAACAAGTAATGTTTATAAAAAATTCGTTTATCCATCTGTTTTATATGCAAGCTTTCATCGTCATCATGTTGCCCTGCTCCCAATAAAACAACAAGATTTATAAAAAAATAAAATCACATTTATTCCATTTTAAAAATCACTTCACTTGCCTTCTTATAGAAATAAATGGTTAACGTAAATTGTTTTAACGGAACCATTGTAACCCATTTCGCATTTTGTCTGGAGTCAGACATTAAAATAAAGCGTGCTTTTATTTTTATTGCCTGTACGTTGGAATGCTGTACTTATTATTTATTTTTCTGGTTTAACTCGAGAGGATATGGTTTGAAAATTATTATAGTGAGTGGTCACTATAGTGAAAGAGAAAATATATTGACGTCAAATGTATTCGAACGTAGATAGTGTTAAAATAACTAACAGTATAACAACACTTATTTTAGCATTCCTACATTTATAACATTAAAAATTGTATAAAACCGAGCATATACTGACGCAGGTTAAATGTACAAAAGACTTAATGCTGCTGGGTAAATATTGCGTGCCTAATGAGTCGTGACATACCACCGCAAACAAGGCTTTACGGTGAAGCTGAATGTTTTTCACACTTTTTAAAAGATAATCCTGATAGTGTTTTAGGTCTAAGAATCAAATCCAAAAGCTTACTATTGAAGAAAACATCATCACACATAATATCACTTATAGATAATCCGCCGTCAGACAGAGTCACAGCCAAAATCCATAACTCACCAATGACGCAGTGCATAATAAAGAATCCCGGACAGAAATTCATTGAAATTTTCCCGGCCTACAGACCCTCACTAATCCTGACATAAAATTGGCGAAGAAAAAGTATGTAATCGAACAACCCAGTCGTAACACTGGACCGTCACCTACAAGGGTTTTGAGCACGTCTTTGAAATAGGCAATACTTTAGGACTTCAGACAGCTTGTTCATGTTCTTGTGGATGATCTTGGGATATTAGGTCTAATTCTGAGAGCACTAAGTTTAATAGAATTTTCTTTACAGCTCATGAATATAAAGAAAGTATTTTATTTCGTTTTTATAAACTATTTTCTTTAAGTCGTTTCTTACTTGCACAATATAACTTACACTGTCCATGTGGTGACGGATTCAGAATACGGAATGTCACAACCCCATATCATCCCATGGGTGTCGTAAGAGCCGACAGAGGGAGATTATGCAGAGAACAGCGCTGTAAGAGAAGCAAAACTTGATACAAACCCTATACCAACCCGTTTGGCCAGCGTGGTATAGTAGGCCAATTCCTCCTTTCAAAGGAGAGACCTAGTCCAGAAGTGGACTGTTAAAGGCTAATGATGATGATGATAATCACAAAAAAAAAATTAAGCGGTTTATGACTGAATCGGACAAAATGTCTCAAATGGTGAAGAAAGAAAGGAGGTATATTTATAAATGTATTAGGTATATGCACGATTATTGTTTACCAAAGCTACTAGAACTATGCTTTGCAACAATCAGCTTCATAATTCTGAGTGAGTGAGTCTTGATATGAATTTCTGGGCATTTAGATAATACCATAAATATTGCAGGCACCGTGTTATAGTGTAGTAACCAGAGTACATAAATAAAACATAATTTATAACTTAAATAATTGTTCTTGAAAGTGGCAGTTCCGGAAATAATCTCAAATCCTTCAATATCAGCTTAAAACAACACGATAAATAAATAGTCTGGTTTTCAAGCGAATACTGGTTTCATCAGACATATTCTATGGAAAAATTCTTCACACAGTTGAGTTACCTACAATAGAATTACAACTATATGTTTCCAAACAATATCAGCCTTTTCATAAAACCACGTAACTGATACTCGGCAACCCCTCCACATTGGCCCTTAAATATGTAAATCTTGCCCCACGAAGTGTCGGTCGAATAACTGGAATTTTATTCATAGCGGGAGGTTTTTTTAAAGCGATTTTCGTTGTTATCTACTCATGATCGAATGTGGTTTGGGACATTACTGTTGCAGGTCCACCTTCTTCGTGAAATGCGTGAGGTGAAATTGTATTAATGTTTTTTTTTATTTATTTTAAAACGGGTTGATACTCTTACATTTATATTGGATGTTTATGTCTATAATTTTGTTATTATATAATAAATACACCTTAAGGCGAGGTTGCAGTACAGTGCGTAGCTCGACCTCACCCCCCGCAAAAACAAAAACACGGCGGTGGCGTCAGCGAGTGAGCGGGGGGAGGGGAGGGGGGGTTTCGTGTGTGCGTGTGCCACAGCGCAGCGTAAAAAAACCGTAGATGAGTTATGCAAACTTCAAAAGTGGCACATTAAAAACTGACAAATTCATGACAAACTTTTTTTTCTAAATCTCTCATTTGGCTTTAGTCGCGTACGCGAAGCGCTCGCTCTTTTACTCGCGTGTGTGTACGTTACATTTGAAAATGCCGTCATGTGTAATGAGATTTTGCTAAAGTAGTTAAACTATAGCAGGAAAATGACTAAAAGTTATGGAATCACTTCTCATTCATGAGTATTACAATATTACAACGTTTTATTTTCAATTTATAATAAATTCAGTATCACAAATAATAGAGTGAATAAAAAATTGGCATTTAGCGAGTGTAAAAGAGAAGCAGTATTGTGCGTGTTCAAAGACTAAAAAACAAAGTATCCAGATGGGACATTCGTAATAATAAAATACTGATGTGTGTTTTTGTCAAGTAATAAAAGTGATTTGAGGCTGAATCAACACAATATATTATTATTATAGAAATACAAAATCATACGTAAGTTACAAACATTGACGGATGATCAAAGTCCATTCACTTGTTCTTGTTTTTCTCCTTTTAGTATTAAACAACTAAGTAGATTGTACTGCACAGTTTTCGCTGCCGACCCACCGTACCCCTGGCAGTACCCCTGGGGGTATGGTGAGTCTTTCAAAGCTTAACCGTACTCCCAGATAATATTGTTGTGTAATTAGTTTATTAATTTCAGTTCGTTAACTTCAAGTTCTACTATTTTGTGGGATCATTCCCAGTATAGTAGTAGTATTTAACAATTCTATGATAGAACTGTCCTAATTCTATTAGCACAACTTGATGAGGAGAACAGAACTAATGGGATAAGTAATAGGAAATGTCCCAGTCTAGTTCTATGTATGTTTTTACAAGGGTATTCAATAGAACTACTGGGAATGATCCGTAGTGTCACGACATCGCGCTCATATAATATCCGAATAAATATGTTTTGTAGACGTTCATTTGTTTAATGTGTAAAACAAATGATCGTCTACAAAACAAATGAACGCCTACAAAACAAATGAACGCCTACAAAACAAATGAACGTCTACAAAACAAATGACTTACAGAAAGTGATCAGCTATCGATAGTGATTGCAGAAAACAGGTGCATGCGATTTTCAACCTAATTGACATTAGTCAGAATTTATAATTTTATTACCCTAATATTGCCAGAAAGTGAGAAAAACAAAAAAAAGTTTGTCATGAATTGTCAATAAGGTCGAAAATCGCATACACCTGTTTTTTGCAATCACTATCGATAGCTGATCACTTTCTGGTAGTCATTTGTTTTGTAGACGTTCATTTGTTTTGTAGACGTTCATTTGTTTTGTAGACGTTCATTTGTTTTGTAGACGTTCAATTGTTTTGTAGACGTTCATTCGTTTAACACATTTTTATAAATACATATTTATTCAGATTTGTAAGTGCGATGTTGTGACACTAAATAAATTTCCTATAACTGTTTCCCATTAGTTCTATTCTTCTCATCAAGTTGTGCTAATAGAACTAGTGGGAAAAAAAGTATCACTAGTTCTATCATAGAACTGTTCAATAGAACTAGTGGGAATTATCCGACAGCGCTAGGATGATGATGATGACGGGTCTTCAACAGTACCACAGATTATACCTATAATATACAAAGCATTATAACCATTAGCAGTAATACCTAAACGTTTTATTCTCTAATTTATCTCCTTGTTGCACTATATCATCGCTTGTCGTAGCGCTTGTCTTCGCTTGTCTAAAAATACAAAAACGTAAGTAGTAAGTCATTATCATACGAGAGATAATACTGTTCAGTTTAATGTCCACGTAGCACGTTGGTATAACACTACGAGCATCCCAGCCAGGAGTACGGTTAAGCATTCAAAGACCCACCATACCCCCAGGGGTATTGCCAAGGCTACGGTGGGTCCGCAGCGCACAGTTTTTATATTAACGTACTGTTTTAGGTTTCCATTGAATGAAATGTACTTTTTTAATAAATGTTATAAATAAATCACATCGACTTTTTATTTCCCTACCTTAAATGAATTAATCAAAGAACAATGGCAGAATTCCGTCTGGGTTTATTGTGGCGACCTTAAACTTCATAAGAACAAAACAAATTGTTATTTTTTTCTACGATTTTTAATATTTTCACTTTGTCTCGTTAAAGCTGGCGTATTTTATGATGATAAAAAGCATTCCAATTGATTACGAACTAGGTGACTACTTTATTATTTGATTGTTGCCATAGACAATGGTGTGACAGGAATAGACGAGAGTGCTATTTATCCGTATCGATTATTAAAATATAATTATTAAAATGCAGTTATTTAATCTTTAATTGATATTATATCAATAAGCTAATAATTTTTGAATCAAAACAACTTTTAAATCAAATAAAAACGTCACATCATCGTTTTAATGTTGTATCGATTTCACATAAAATCGATTTAAAATGTGCAGCTCTGCTTTTGTCTTTGGCTGTGACAGGTAGATGCTACAAATACTTCTGCGTTTTGATGTCAATCTGTCATAATTTCATTTGATATTTCAAACGTACCTACATTTTTCATTCTTAACTAAAAACTAAAACACCGATATCTTATTTTTCCGGGTTTCCCTAGTGAAAATAGAATCATTTATAGACTCTGTTACTTACGCCGAATTTTTTAATATCTTTTTTATTACGGTGCGCTTCAATTTAATTTCAGACATTTCGATGTATGGAGATCTGCCATTGTCCTTTACTTTGAGGCGAATTGAATTTACTCAAGACAGACAAAGTTATCATGTCGCATCTGAGTCAAATTATTGTTTGTGAAACGGTCAGCATGATGTCACAATGCGCTTCGTTCCAGAGAGTATATGTTTATCTCTATTTCGCGCTTGCGATTAGATGTGCTATCTCACTTACACTTCTTATCTAATTCTTAGTGTGTCGTTTTGACATATTTATATTAGTGTGCGTACGCTTTCCGCGATGCGAGCCACTCGTAAGCTCCGTCATGTTACCTTGTCAGTAACCTGTCTACGGTTTCTTACTAGTATGTCTATGGTTTGAACGATTGAGTTTGGAATACGAATTACTTTGTACTTTTGCGAAAACGTACATGCGGGAGTGGAGGGGGATTTTGCGGAGCAATGACGTACGTCCGCCCTCAATCATGCCTAGACAGGCACTGATGAACGGCCGGCGAGCGATATAATGCCAACATTTTGACTATTTTTTTTCTTGGAGAAAAATTATAACGAAATTACGAAATCTGTTTTTACCATTTATTTTAAAATAAAGAGCTGTTTCTATTGATAATACTTTCATATAAATTCATTATGGAATCTCTAAGCAGTACACGTTTAAAATTGTGATTTAGTGCCATGTTTGACTTTTTTTTTTATCGAACCAATCATTCCAAATCGTGTTTCTATCTTTACGATTTACTAGAGGATATGTTCAACTTTTATACTTTAATTTTTATTTATTAAAAATATCATAGTACATGGGACTTTCAGACGTTCAAAAATCTTAAAAAGTACTGCAACCTCGCCTTAAATTAGTGACGGTTAATTTCTTATACATGGAATAGCATGATTACGCAAACCATACACATTAAGAGTAAATTATTATTTATGTTGTGTCATTTTGGTTACTATAAGTTACTGTTTCAGTCATGGGCAATACAATGGAAATTACACAGTAACAGATTTTTAAATTTTGATAAATTCGTTGCGGGAATGTAAACATGTTTATACATCTTTGCCTTTTACCCGGAGCCACGAATACGTTTTTGTTTTCATTTGTTTATCAGGCGTGGAAAAATATCTAAATATGTCTACGCAAATGATAGGTATGGAATATTTAATAATATGAATATATTTTCTTAACATTTTTGTATATTCAGCGTGGTAAACACAAGAATATCAAATATGTATACGTCTTTTGTCTTCATTTTCATAATTCGAGACGTATACCGCCTGTATTTTGCAAGTTTAAGTGATGTACAATCGTGTTACCTACTGTAATTCTGTTAGAGCTGTCCAAGAAGGACTTTAAAATTGTATTTAGACGCCTGGCGACTTGAGTGACCGTCAGAAGTAGAATTGGGTGCTTAACGGGTCACTTGCAAGTGTAAGTATGTATTTACATAGTCATACCACAAAATGGTGACTGCGATATTAATTCAATATCAATACACAAGTTAGAGCTTTCTGACAAAATTTTATCACAAGATTCATCGTAAGGCCTCCCTCACATTGGTCATGAGCGTTCCTCGAGCGTACGCTCGGCGTCCGTTCGGCGTGCGCCCGGCGTTCATTTTGTACTACAGAGTGAACACTGAGCGCACGCTGGGCGTACGCTCAAGGAACGCTGACGCCCAATGTGGTTGCAGCCTAAGAAGTGTTTTGTTTATAAGTTAAAAATAGGCAATGCGGCGGCACTTACACAAAATTAATCGGATTTAGTTCTCAAAATTTATCCTCTTTAGTTTTAACTCGATAAAACGCCGAAGTTACCTCAAACATAAGTGACGATTTTAATGTTGATAGTCAACAATAATTATTACGTTGGCATTTACTAGACTATGCATTTTATTTTAATACATCATTATAAATTATTTTTTAAACGTATACAAAATCTGCTTGAGTTTTAAATCTAAATTCTTAATGTAGGTAATTTTTATTTCAATAAAATTTTCCAGATCTTAATGGAGGCCTGCGCAGGATGCGTCCAAGGGTGCGGGGGACAGTTCTGTCTGTCCCTCACAGTAGGGCGCGATCGCGGGAGGTGAGGCGTGTCGGTGTTGCGTTGCCGTGCGCCCTATCTCCCGCGGGGTGGGGCGCACCATTTGTTGCGTTGCGATGGGGCCGCAGAGGAAGGGGAGATGCGGTGTTGTCAGGTTGCCATTCTCCCTATCCTCTGCGGCCACTGGGTCTTATGGCGGTGGAGCCCAACACCTTCATTCGCTGCCAAGGCGGGTGTGGCCTTCGGGCTATCCACGGGGGTGCCAGGGTAGAATGCTAACGCGACCCTCTGGCGCCCCCAAAATGAAGTGGAAGTATGTGCTGTGGTTTTAGTGGGTATTACAGCCTTGCACTCCAGCCGTCGAGCCCCACATATCGCTTTTCATCTTGCGGTGTACGCGTAAATGCATTTCCAAAGTGAGGAAAATAAAAACTAGCGATGATGATTGATTATCTGTAAAAAACACCTACCACATTAATATATCACTACACCTCGTCTATGGTCACCCATTATTCACCCCTCGAATAAGTAATCTAGAAGCAAAATGAACAAAGTTTTTTCTTGAACAGAATAGCCCACAAAAATAAAAAATATTAAAAATATAAAAAATATTAAAAACAAAATTAGATCTAATAAATTACTCTTGTACTACAAAACGTTTGAGGTCTACGCACTAAAACTGTTACTTTCCATAATAATGTCTCTCTAATATCTAGTGAGCTTATCATCCTTACTGAAACTTTTCTGAATGATTCTGTATATGGCTCTGAACTATTTCCACCAGAGTATATTGTAATTAGAAAGGATCGTGTAGGTAATGTAGAGCGGGGTGGTGTTCTTCTTGCTGTTAAAAATAGTTTAACTGTTAAAAGTATAAAAAACATAGATGGTTTAACTGATGATAAATGGTTGTTGTTTGTTATGTTAACATCGAAAAATATATATTTTTTAATTTGTGTTGCATATTTACCACCCAACTACAATGAGAAACAATATCTTGATGTGTTAAGTTGTATAGAAAATGCTATGACCACGTATTCTAATTGTAAAGTATTGATAGTTGGTGATTTCAACTTAAAGTCTTGTAACAAATCAGTTCAAGTTCAATTTCATGATTTCCTAAATTACTGCAAATTACAGCAATGTAATAATATATGTAATAAATAAAAAATACCAGATTAGTTAATACCAGATCCAAGATGCATCCACATCTTGGATCTGGTATTAACTAATCTGGTCTACGGAAGTTGTACTGTGTCATCCGAAGTGGAGCCATTGGTGCCTATTGATGCCTATCACCCACCGTTAGAGATCGTACTTACAATACCTATAAATGCTAGTATAAACATACCATCTCCCCCAGGTCAGAACCTACGCACTGAGTGGAATTTTCGCAAAGCAGATTTCTGCGGATTATACACAGATATACGTGAATTAGACTGGACGGACCTAATGCATCAGCAAGACGTAAACGTAGCTGTTGAGATATGGTATAGTAAGCTTAACGAAGTCATCAGTAGACGAGTCCCCTTAATAACTATAACTACAAATCGTAAATATATATATCCAAAATGGTATACTAAAGACATAATAAGATACATAAAATTAAAATATTTTAATTTAAAAATGTTTAAACCTCGTATCTTGGAATTTAATAAGGAATTATTTAAATATTACCGAACCAAAGTAAAAGAACTCGTAAATGGCGCATATAAAACTTACATAGAAACAGTTGAAAATAATATAGCATGCGAGCCTCCAAATTTTTGGAAGTACGTCAAAGACAAAAGGCTAAATAGACAACAAACTAAGCAATATGCGTATAATAGTAAAGCTTTAGAAGGAAAAGAGGCTACTGACGTGTTTGTCCACTATTTCAGCTCAGTTTTTCAACCTGATAACCCATGCTATGAACGCGCATTGTACGCAGAGAGTCCAACAAATGTCAGTATCAATATTATCGACCCTAAAAATCTACGTTGGGCTATAGCCCAAGACGACGTATACGTCGTCTTAAGATATCGTCAGCTTACGGCCCGGAAATCATACCTGCGTTTCTAATCAAGGACTGTTTGTCAGTCTTAGAGGGTCCATTACTGTTTATCTAAAATCTCTCACTTCGGCAATGTATCTATCCCAAAGCATGGAAGCTCTCCAGGGTAACTCCTGTGCCTAAGGGTAGTTCATCCGTTGATATAACAAACTTCAGGCCAATCACAGTATTATCAGTACTTGCGAAGGTGTTTGAATCTATTATTAATAAATCCATCTATCAACAAATGGGCAGTTTGCTTGATAACTGTCAACATAGTTTCCGGCCGGATTGCTCTACTTTGACGAATCATATGCAGTTTGTTGAATATGTGAGTACACGGGTTAAGTCAGGTTGTCAGGTCGACGCGGCCTATTTTGATTTTAAGAAGGCATTTGACCTTGTAGACAATGACGTAATTTTAAGAAAATTCGCCTTACTTGGATTCTCTACTTCACTTTTAAAATTTATGGCAGATTATCTTAGAGACCGTAGGCAATTTGTAAAACTAGGAGGTTATCGATCCGAAGAATATTACACAGGCTCTGGTGTGAGTTAAGGTAGCACGCTCGGTCCTACCCTATTTTTGATAATGATTAACGATCTACCCGATATTATCTCAACGGCAAAATGTTTAATGTTCGCTGATGATTTAAAACTTTTCCATGCAATGAGCCGGCCTGAAGATTGTGTAGCACTACAACGTGACATTGTCTCAGTAGTCGCATGAAGTGTTAAAAACTAATTGTATTTTAATAATTCAAAATGTAAGACCATAACTTTTTCTCGGTCACGCACGCCAATCACAACGCCTTACCATCTTGTGGGTACTCCACTGGAACGTGTTTCTAAAATTCGCGATCTTGGATTAATTATGGATAGTTAATTAAATTTTCATGACCATATAGTCAAAACGTGTAAAGAAGCAAGTAAAAATCTTGGTTTTATAATAAGAACTTCGTCTCAATTTATAAATGTCCAAGTTATAAAACTGTAGTACAATGCGTACGTGAGGAGTAAGCTGGAATACAATACTAAATTATGGAATCCTCGACTAACCCTGTATAAAATGATGGTAGAAAAAATCCAACGTAGGTTTGCCAGATATTTGTACAAGCGCCAATACGGATTTTACCCATTTTTGTACCCGTCAATATTTGTATCAGACATGGTTGGTCTAGATACCCTACAGTACAGACGTGCAGTTCGTGAGACTATACATCTCTACGTACCGAATCAATACCTGCGAGGCATTGGTAGACGGCGGCACAAACTCTTCGCCTGCCCGCCTGAGTGGCGCTCCCCACACGCAAATCACAGCCCCACTTCCAGAGCCATTAAACTTATAAACAGCTTTTTGAAGGCCAATCCAGAAGTAGATATATTTTTTGACAAACCTAGTATAATGTGTAAAAACGTGTCACTCTTTCTAGATAATATTTTTAAGTTAGGCCTACAATAAACTACTTCAATATTATAATAGCATGTAACATATGTTCTATGGTTTAGTATAAAATAAAAGATCTCAGTTTATACCTATAAGTCCATGTAATAATTATAATTTTAGTGTATATTAATTTTACATCTTGATTGATCTCATGTATATATTGTATGTTTAGAATAGATATAAGCGACTTGGTTGTGTATACTGTAAGCTTATATTTTTCTATATGAATAAATGAATAAACCACCTTAAACTGACATGTAGAGAATATGTTCACCCCTGTACACCTTGTTTGTGCATAAAGTTAAATAAATAAACATAAAGTTTGTCATGAGCACAACATTTTAATTATTTATTTTGTATAATAATTATAATTTACAAGTTAGAGTCGTCCGCTATGCTCTAGTGTTTAGGATTTAATAAAACAGGTAAACTGAGATATTCGCACCCGTGTACATTTAAGCACGTAATGACTAATTAGTCCAACAAAGTGGTATGCGTATAATTAGTCTCCGTAGCAGCCAATGGGATTTTCAGTCCACTTCCCCGCTGAATGTGGCGATATTTTACCCATGATCATTATCAACGCTAATAACTCGTTCAATACAATCCGGATTACAACGTCCCTTGCAATTAATGTTGTTACTGTCTTATTTGTTGTTATTGTACGTTATTATTATGCCTGGGTCGTAAAAAAAACTGCCGGCCTTCATTTGTTGGTAAACTTACCAGAACAAGAAGATGAGGAATGTAGCAAAAAGGGTTTGAAAGTACGTTTCAAAATGTGCTGGTTTGAAATGCAGGCGCCAGACGCAATCCACGACGCTTAGATAGGACAAAATGGCACACAATAGTCCAGCAAAAAGAGATTCATAGAGGTCATGGCTAAGGACAAACGTTTCACGGAGGAGAAAATGGAGCAACAGCTTGTAAAATATAATTTCTTGCCACACAATATAGCTTTTCAAATATACGGTCTTTCCTTAAAACCTTCGTCACAAAATATTATAGTATTCAACGTTGTCACACACAGACTACACGTCAACAGGTAAAATATTCCATAAACATTCCTTCTTTTGTCTTAACTTCAAATAGAGTTTTCGCAATAGGAGAAAAAATACCTTACAACATGTCAGCAGCATTTGTCTGTTTTTTTTTTCTATTACTTGAGGCTGAGGCTATTTCAAACAACAAAGGATCTTTTAAACCTATCATAAGTGACACTGTATTGTGGGAACATGTGACGTAACATGAAAATATCAAATACCGCCACTTGACTTCAAAGTGTATTTTTACGAATATGGAAGGTGATGTGGGAGGCTGCGACCCGCAGATTACAAAATAAATGGGAAAAGAACGCAGGTTTGTAAGCCAATAGCCTCCGGTTTCACCGCGATATGTTATACTCAGAATGAATAGTGGAAATGTGTTATTGAAAATTTGTTAAGTAGGCTGGGTTGTGTTTTGCTGTTTGATTATTAAATTTATTTTTTAAAAAGGATTATTTAAATTCGGTTATTTCATTTCTTTCTCTTTAATAATACTCCTGTAAATTGCTGATAGATGTCAACAAAACTTTAGTAAAATGGATACTGATTGTGTTACTGAAAAATATCTTTATGTCTGCACCGAATTCAATCTTTCTTTTATGTGTTCCATATTGGCAATAAAATGTTCGAATGAAAATAAAAAAGATTATATATTTAAAATAAATGTGGCGATACAAAGATCGCCATGTTTCAAATTTGAAAAGATTTGCTATTAATTAATTTGCATACTTACTCGCTTCGCTACTTGCCTCCGTTTAGGTGCGTTATGTGTCTCTCCGCATCGTTGTCACTGTGGAGAGGTTGTCGATAGCCTTGGTCACCATGGCCTGTCATGCAGCAGGAGCGCGGGTCGTATTTCACGACACGCCAACCTCAATGACATACTGCGCCGTGCTCTTGCCACCGCTGGCGTTCCAGCCCAACATGAACCTCACGGCTTGGCACGCGACGATTGTAAAAGACCAGACGGGATGTCGTTACTGCCTTGGAAGCTGGTTAGGCCTTTGGTATGGGACACAACATGTGTCGCTACCCTTGCGCCATCTAATCTTCCCAGCACAGCAGGTTATGCGGGCGCGGCTGCTGCTACAGCGGAGACCCTCAAACGGCGCAAATATGTAAATCTAATAGGAGATTATGTATTTGAGCCGTTTGGGGTCGAAACATTGGGGCCTCGCAAAGAGACTCATAGACGCCTCGCGTGACCAGAGGGCTGGCACGTATTTGGCTCAGAAAATAAGTATAGCCCTACAACGAGGCAATGCTGCCAGTCTTCTGGGCACGCTTCCAATTGACTGCGATGTGCTTTTAATTCGTCAGTGGATGCACTCTAAATACCCCTTTAAGTTTAAACCAACAAGGTGGGATTTTTATATCCATTTTTGCAAGCTCGCGGATTTTATCGCAATATATATATTCGAAGGGGAAACAGCTTTTCCCTATTTTACAAATATTTTAAGTCTCAGAGGGAATTCCCGTGACAGCCTACTATAGAACGGGCGCCAAAAAAATGGATCGAAAATTTCAAAATAGTTACATGGTTCCGTATAACCCATTGACACATTAAATATTCTGATTTAAATTTATTTCTGTGGTTTTATTTATGAATGTGAAAATTTTCATGGTACCATTTTAAATCAAAAGGCATAAAAATATGTGATTTTTATTTAAAACTTCCTTTCTTCTATGCAGCTTTTAGAAGTAGTATATAATTAATAAAATATGTGATTTTTATTTAAAACTTCCTTTCTTTTATGTAGCTTTTAGTAGTAGTATAATAAAATTTCGTTGATTATTATGAGCTCACCAATTTGTTAATACTGCACTCATTTCATTAACTACCGCAGCGCGTACCGTATACCGCATAACTCAACATTTCTCTTCATAAAATTTAGAAATGTGAAAAATGTCGCTGTAAAGGATTTAAATCTAGAAACCTAATTAAGTCGAGTCCGTTTTAAACAAATGCGGTACCCTAAAAACAAATTTCCACTGTAAATTATTTTGCCGAGAGAAAATTCTACTTGACGCCTTGAGGCGATTTTTTCCACATTTTCTCCACTCATTTTCCGCACTGTGATGATAATGTAGATAAAAAATTATGTATACCTAGTATAGCTAAGTATTGTGTGCTATTTGCCAGACCTAGGCAAGACTCCCAGAGATGGCATTTTATAACTCTACTTCTAGTTGCACCTATTCAGTTAAATTAACTAGTAAATTTTGATATTTTAGTGAATGTTCTGAAGGTTCTAGTATTTTTTTCTAAGATTCAGAACTAAAACAGTTCAGGCTTGACACCGCATCGCATGTTGAGGATTCAATCCCCACACGAAACAACACTTTAAAAAAAATGTAAATATATCATGGATATGATAAAAGTCTTGCACCGTTTCTAAGTAACAAACCAAAAGCCCACGCGTTCTAAAGCGAGAATATTTAAAAAACATTGAGGCTTTTACTGTATAGTTACCAAAGTTCTGGTATTGTTAAGTTTGTATGGTACTATAGGATAACCTCAGCAACGCCCGCCTATATTTGTAAATATTTTTTTTCCCGTTTCTCGCGATCTTGTGGGAATTTCGAAAAATCCTTTCGTAATGCACCAATACGCTACCATACATGCCAAATTTCAGCTTCTAGCGCCCACCAGTTTCAGAAATGTTTCAGTCAGTCCGTTACGCAAGCCCTGTATATATATACTGTCCCACTGCTTGGCACACACTGCCTCTTCCCTCTACGAAAAGGGTAAAGCCATAGTCCACCACGCTGGCCCTGTGCGGGTTCGCAGACTTGACATGTCTTTCGAGAACATTATGGAGAACTCTCGAACATGCAGGTTTCCTCACGATGTTTTCCTTCACCGATAAGCAAGAGATAATTAACAATATAATACGCACTTAACTTCGAAAAGTCATCGGTGCATACCGTGGATTCGAACCCGAGACCCTCTGCGTAGCAGTCTGTCGGTCTCTCCACTCGGCTATCGCTGCGTTAATGTAATAAAAAAAATTTACAATATGTGGTTTGTAAGTGCTCTAGTAAATTAAAACGATGTCATTGATTGCAAATACATATGGCAACACAGCAGTGCACAGCATATTTGTCGTAATGAATGTGTAATGAATAAAGCGACGATAAATCGCTCTAGCAACTGCATCAGACTTTTATAATCTGTAAATATCTTGCTTTACTGACTCACTGGCAGACAAGCTACAGCCATAACTATACGGCGTAAGAAGTTGGAATTTGGTATATAATTATGTTCCTTGGGGAGCAGAGGCGCGCTCTAAGAAGGAATTTGCCGAAATTCCCACAGAAAATGCCACAAACAGTTAAATAAAAAAACGCCGGCGTAGCTATTAGCGTCCTCTAGTCTGTACTTTTAAATGTCGTTTAAACCTACTCTATTAAGACTTTCTGAACTCCACGATCTCTGCAGTTAGATTACTCTGAGACAAATTCGTCAATCTGTGCTTGTTCTTTTAATAAAATTCCAATTAAACTTTTCAGTTTTATAAACCCATTTGCTATGTTAACTTGAAGCCAACACTTTTCCTAACGAATTTAGAATAAAAATTAAATTCAAACTTATAAATCGCTGTAAACTTTCCAGAATATAATTAATATGTGTATAGACCTTGGATAATATTAAATCAATAAAACGAATTAAGCAAGTATATAGTAGTTAGTTACTCTACAATCCAGGTTCGCTTCGTTAGCTATTGTAATAACAATGTTTTGGATATAAACTAATAACTATTTGGAAATATCATTTACATACCTGTGTATTATAAATAATAACAAAATTTGGCTTTGAATTGCTGCTTATATTTTGTGTAGTTTTTAAACAAATTGTGGTTACTCTTATTTGTTTAATGTTAGTTTTTGCGCTAATCCTGAATCCAAGCAATTTTTTAAGTACGTATAGACGGTAGAATTTTACAATCTATCCTTTTTTCGCCGTCCCCCGAGAATAAAATGATAACTACCATTATCTTAGTTTTAGTGTTATGTCATTTTTGGGATCTGTGGGTGCTAATACATCTGCTAATTTTTTTTCCTAATTTTTATACAGTTATTTACGAAGTTACAAAATATTACAATAGTATTTAAAGATTTAAAACAAGTTTTAAATTACGAGAATAAAGTGTTAATAAAGTATTATCAAAATTTATTCCCACTTGTTAGTATGATAAACAGTCATAGAATTATGTTCTCTTGAAAAAATATGCGACTAGATGTGATAAATGCATTTATTATTTTATTCTCGTTCAAAACCATCCAGTCGCGCTGTATAAAACGTGTTTGTAATATGACTGTTGTGGATTTGAAAAATGATAAGTGAAGACTACAATATTTGGTTCTGGTCAGGCTGTACGGAGAATAAAATGATAATCGCCGTTAAACAACTTAGATGATGGCTAATTTTGACTAACCTTTTATTTTTGAAATAATATCTCTGATACTAAGGCGTATTTCACTAAAACATTTAGAATAAACATAAAATAACCTTCTTTAAAAGCTTACAATCATCTATCTGTCTTCGTCCAGTGTTTAAGGAGCAATCGACGAAAACATGTTTTTTATTTTTCCTGTAAAGTTGCATTTTTGTAGTTATCATTTTATTCGCCGGGGACGGCGCTTTGTGTCTACCCATTTGTGTTATCTATGATTTACTGAAGTGTTCATACAGTGAAAAGTATTTAGTATTTAAGTGGAGAAGAAGGGACCAAAATGTTGGTCCGTCCCAGAGTATAGCGTTTTAGAGATTTTTAATCATCGATCTAAATGTGTTACACCTTTGACGACTAGAATGTAATAAAATTTGGTCTCAGCATTCGGGAAAATGATAAATGTGAATCTATGATACTTTAAGCAAGTATGCGGAGACAACATTATAGGGTCATCACCCCATTTTATTCTGTAGGAACTGTAGGCCACGGTGACTAAAGAAAATAGACGAAGCAAAATAAATGATATCTTTCTGAAGTAACGGAACCTGACATTAAACCCTATGCCAACCCAATCGGCCTGTTATAGAAGGCCAAATCCTTCTATCAACTCACACCATGATGGTGACTCAAAAAAAGAGAAAGCAACGTCCAGGAGTAGACTTCGAAATGCTGTATAGGGAATTGGCTCACAATACTATTATGATGCAAATTAGGTGAGCTTTATTTCTAGCAGTGGACTGCGAAGAGCTGTATGATTAAGCATGTCTGTAATATACATAATTGGAGATTAAAACTACCAAAGCCTCTTACCGTTGAAACCTTTGTCTATCTTCGACTAAAAGTACAGACCCTTATCGTGTCTTAAATAACATGTTTTCGTTTGAAAGTTACTATATAGATGAATTCTCAAGTACCTGTAACAATAAAACAAATATTTTGTTAGTAATACATCCAATAAAATATAAGTAAGAGTGAGTTTAGTACTAAAAAGGTAAATTGCCAATGCACATAAAAATTTATAAACCTACTTCACTCGAATGCCAATTGTATCGCAATTTAATATAAGAATTCCATCGAAGACTTGTATAAATTACAGAACATTTATCGACGGGTTTTGGTATCGTGGGTGTACCTTCGATACGGGCCCAATTCCGCTAAATAAATATAGTCGCGATATCATGTCAGTGTCATACTTACGTCACAAAAAGCGTATTCTTCTAAATTATATGATATTTGAATGAAATTGTAACGAGATCGTATGTGTCAACGACGAACTGTTTATTTTAAATTATACGATAATGACATTAGGTTATCAGAATACCGCTTTTAAATCCATTCAAAATTTGATATCAATGTCATAAAAAAATAGCAGAATTGGCCCCCAGATCCAACCAAAATAGTTCATTTCGAATAAGTTACAATCGAATCATATCAAAAATCGATCAGAATGAAATAAGGTTTGTATCTATAAAATTGTAGCGTTGCTGACCGGCTGACAGACAAGCTACAGCTAAAATTGTTAGGCACAGGAAGATAAAGTTATGCATGGATGTTTCTTGGAGTCTGAATGAGAGCACTAACAGTCAAATTGAAAAAGACTACGCGGGCGTAATTGCGGGTATCCGTTACTTAGTAACTGAAACCAGATACTAAGCAACGATAAAAAATTATAAAACAAGTTCCTTTTGTGTCGTTGTAAAACCTTGAATGGTCTTTCGAAGGTATGAGTTCCTAAATATTACTTAAATATTTACGCAATACATGCCTGAAGCTATTTCCACGTAAACCCTTTTATCCCTATAAAGCGGACTATGTATAGACTAAGCGTGTGGCGTGGGTGAGAGACAGGGCACGCTTAGATACTACAAACATACATGGTATCACAAGACCCATCACCAAGCCGAAGTCTACTCGTTATGGACATCGTGCCAAGTCATACTAACCAAAAATAATACCTGGGAAACGATTTTTTTAAGTTGTCACATTTTTTAAACCTCAATTAAAAGCGCGCGCGTTCAATGCTCGAAATACCTATTTATCCATGGGGTCATAGGGCATCTAAAGAATATATTGGCGGGGTCAATGCATTGATTTTGTACCTAATTAGAAAAAATCCATACCAACTTTGAGCCTCAATATCTTCTGAACCAGTATTTTCCCAGGTTTGATGAATAAGTAAAAAATGTTCGTAGTGATTGGTACAACATGGGATTTCAGTTTTCGTTAAGGGTCTTTTTACACTCTGTATAATACTAGACTTCGTCCGTCTGCGTGGAAGTCGGTTATCGCGATTAAAGTAGCCCATAATACTCTTACAATTCACACCATATAATCGCTCTGTTGCGAAGGAAAATAAGTATAACCAAACAAACAAATCAAGAATGTATCATACCCATAACACATAACATAACATAACTTCACGCCTTTTATCCCCGAAGGGGTGTTTTACACACCCACTTTTCGCCAGTTATGTTTCGGTCCCAATATTGCTATCTACCTCTATTTTTATCATACACATTTTCGCAACATATACATATATTAACGACCTCTGTCAATCTCAGCTACATAACACCACTATATTTACATACGCCGACGATACTGCTCTCATATCTTATGGTGATACTTGGGAATCAGCGTTCGCGAGTGCTCAGTCCAGTCTTAACTCAGTCACTAATTGGTTGGCTAGGAATCGGCTCAACCTCAATACTGGAAAAACACATTATCTTACCTTTTCATTGACCACTCTAGGCAAGCCTTTGTCATCTTCCCATTCTCTCGTTGCTCACTCCTGCAGTGTCCTGGCCCATCCGTCGTGTAGTTGCCCTGCTTTGTCTCGAACCAACTATGTTAAATATCTTGGAGTACAAATAGATGATCTTCTTTCTTTTCACTCACATATTGACATACTTACCACAAGATTGCGAAAACTTATATTTGTATTCAAAGCTCTCAATAATATAGTCAACATTCAGGTTCTCAAGCTCACCTATTTAGCTCTTTGCCAATCGATCACGCAGTATTGCATCGCTGCATGGGGAGGAACACATAAAACACATCTGCTAAAGTTAGAGCGCGCCCAAAGAGCGGTACTAAAAGTAGGTTGGAGACTCCCGTACCAATTTCCTACCACCGAACTATACACAACCTGTAATGTACTCTCGGTGCGAAAATTATTTATTCTGAACCTCATTCTTACGACCCATACAAACACCTAATACGATCCGTCGATGTTACATCACGCTCGTCGGAAACATAACGTTTGTCCCTTGATTTCGGTCAAAACTAGTCTAGCCCAAAGATGTTTCTACTGCCTGGGAAATTACGTATACAATAGGCTAAACAAAACTCTAAATTTATACCCTATGTACAAGAATGAGTGTAAAAAGGCAGTAACTCAATGGATATGTGACTTAGATTATGACGGCACTGAAAATATAATTTCCATATTAAAATAGACGACTATCATAAATACACATATACATACAACACACAATTCTCACACACTACACTTATACACACATACATACACCACTCTCACACGCAACAGTCACACACATTCACAAACCTACACAGACAGACACACACACAACTACGGTTTATAAATTATTTCTCTTATTTTTGTTTTTGTGACACTGTTTCGATAGGTGTAGATACTTAGCTAACTTTTGTAGTGTTTAGAGGAGAGGACTGGAGATCTGTCACACAGGTTTCGAACCTAGCTCAGACTTCAGCTCTCAACAAGGTTTCTGTTTTTACTGTATCTATAAATATAAGTATACCATTGTACCTTTTTGAGAGAAATAAACAATATTTATATTTAATTATAATATTTGTGTGGTTATGTGTACGTCGATGTAGAATCTCATTGTGACCTTAATTATTTTGACTTTGCGTCTCTGTTCCGCTACTTGCGCTATAATTGCATGGTGTTACTGTGCGTATAGTCTGTTCACCTTCATGATATTAATGGGAGACAAGTAGTATTTATGTGGAGGCAACGCTACGCAGCGTAGTTCTTATGTAGCACGTAGCAAACACTTGCAGGCAAAGTACTTGATAAAGTTAAACTGGTTCAAGTTTTAAAAAAGTATTTTTTTTAACGACAATGCATCATAAATAACAATCATTGTAAGTTCGGATACAATATTAATAATAGTATCGAGAACGTCTCTTTATAGTAAATGTCAAGGTTTAACTGGCAACAAGTAAAAATACTTAAGGACAACTTAAGAGAACAGGAATACTTGAATTCAAAGACCAATATATCGCCACGGCGCGGCGGGCACCACTGACTGGACATTATTTGGGAGCACCTTAAGCAGCCGATTTCAGCTATCGCGAAGATCTTTCACAGATGTTACAAGGAGCTAGTTTCCTCAAATAACCTGAGACTGGTCTAAGCAGTAGGATATCGCTTTTAATTTGGGTAGAATTATTCCCTCGGTAGGAATTAATCTAATCGTCTATTTAATTTGGTTAGACTAGAAAGGAGATCCGGGACGTCAAAGTATAAACTTGAATGAAATAGGGACCACTTTACAAATATGCTTCAGCTCAACCTGAGCTACTACTTATTTCTTATCTTATACTAATACGTAAAGTTTGTTTGTTTGTTTGTTTGGTTGAACGCGGTAATCTCAGGAACTACTGGTTCGATCTGAAAAATTCTTTAAATGTTAGATAGCCCATTTATCGAGGAAGGCTATAGGCTATATAACATCACGCTATGAGCGTCGGGAGCAGAGCAGTAGCCTTAAATAACGCGGGTGTAACCGCGGGCATCGTCTAGTTTCTTATAAAGAACTAGAGGACGCCCACGGCTACGCCCGCAATATTTTTGAATTTACCAGTTTTGTCCGACCCCATGGGTATTTCGAGAAATCCCTTCTTAGTGCACCTCTACGGTCCCCAAAGAACATACATGGCAAATTTCAGTTTCTTGCGTCCAATAGTTTTGGCTGTAGCTTGTCTGTCAGTCAGTCAGTAACGCAAGGATTTTATATAAACAGAAGATAAAAAAAGAAAATATCAAATATCACATCAATAAGCTTCTAATATTAGATCTATCTGATATTTTGTATCAAAATGGTACATTAGTCGTCTGATCGGCTTTCAACCTCACATCCAGTCATGACCAGTCATTACTGGCTCAGTTATTAATGAACACGATGAACCACAAATCAATGTTCCCGATCATACATCAAGCCATTGTCTCAGACTGACAGGTGCCCGTTTCTATCAATCAAACGTGGTTCAGATATGAAAATGTTTTACGATATTGACTGAATACATCTTTGAGGCTGTATCATTTTTTAATGACCCATTATATCCATTTTTCATTTATACATCCGGTAAAGTAGAAAAATACCTGTAATTCTTTTTTAACCATGTTTAAAGCAAACTTGTGCTGTCATGTGTTGATTAGCCAATATATCAAACAGAGAATGGGGCTATAGGAACGAGTTTCGCTTAGAATACCAAAGCCCGGGCTTCAGCCTTCTGAGCAAAATCTTGAATAACATATCCTAAGCGAAAGTCTTAAAGAAAAGGAGTGATGATAGAAACCAATAGCCATTTTTACATAATCAGTGGAACGATTCACCCTTTAGTATTAGATCGTCATCATGCTGATGGTATCAAGACAAAGTTGCTAGTGCAAGAAAACGAAAGTCGCTGAGACAAAAAGCTACTAGCTTTAGAAGACAAACTTCATACTGTTCTTATATTAATTTGTCTTTCATCAATCCGTGAACATGACGCTTGCAACAGTGCCGAAATATCGGTTACTCCAAACAAAGGTTCGAGGTATATATCCCGAAAGACAATTTAAAATAAGTTTAAATTCCCATATTCATACTGTTCTGTTACTCTATCACTAGCAAAATCACAAAAATGTATCGAACATTTACTTTAACCTTTAATAGCAATATAAAATACATAACCC
Source organism: Euclidia mi (assembly GCA_944739405.2). Taxonomy (NCBI): domain Eukaryota; kingdom Metazoa; phylum Arthropoda; class Insecta; order Lepidoptera; family Erebidae; genus Euclidia; species Euclidia mi. Next base: position 15,810,128 of record OX123188.2, on the reverse strand, counting down.
ATTAATTTATAAACTCGTTAAGAGTCTGTCAATGTAACAGCTTTCTAGTTGGGTACAGGACAAAATATGACAGAGATTACTTTTAGCTTAATACTCACAAACTAATTTGTCTCCTAAGCTCCCAAGCCGGGGTATCATATGGGCCATATCACAGATTTAATTTTCATAACCTCTTTATAATTCTAAATTCATCCATAAATAAACTGAAAACCAACTCAACCACATAACATTGGTGTCTGCCCAAAACTGGCCCTCAAAAACTCCATCTGAATTTCAAATACGAGACACGTCTACGTTACCAAAACGTTATTTCGTCGCTAACACTTTTACGTGGAACGAACGAAAATCACCTTTATTGCGTGTGATATACAGTTTAGGTTAAGTGTGTGTTTTTGTTGGTAATTGGCTAAACGCTCGGTTGGGCTACATTTTCTGTGGATAGAATTCTGTATCTATTCTATTACGTGGTAGAGCGATGAAACGTCGTGCAACTAGCGACTGTCGTAGATTTATAGCGATTCGGATTTCAATATTTAATATAAAGGAATGAATGAAAATAAGTCTCGTATAGGCTAGCATTTTAGCATATGAATTCAAAGTTACAGCTTTCTTTAATTTGAATACATATTTTATTAATCTTTTCGATCACATGATTGAATTTATTTTAGTTTCTTTTTATTATGTTATTACAATTTGTTTAAGTTTTAATGCAAAGAGACAACAATGCACCAACGCTGCTTTATTTATCTCTACAGTCACAACTAATTACTGAATTTGAGGAGCGAGCCCTTATACATGGATTAAATGGCTGGTATTGTTTATGGACGTCGATGTTAATATACGCCTAAGAGGAGAGAGAAAAGGGGATAAATTCCAAAAATCCTCTTTTGGTCCTCCTTTACACTTTTCAAAAATATGCATGTCATATTTAGCTTCTTTGAGCATAGTAACCCTAGAATTTTACATAATTATATTGATTGCTGGATTATATATTTTTTTATAGACTTACGCCTGTATCCCGAAGGGGTAGGCAGAGGTGTAATGTTACACCCACATTTGGCCGTGAAATTTTAGGTCCCACGTAATAGGGGGCGAGCCTATCGCCGTTACCGGGCGCATCACCACACTCCGTGCTGCTACTGAGAATTCGGAAAAACCCAGTAACACTTTTTGCCCGACCCGGGATTCGAACCCGGGACCTCCGATCAGCAGTCGCATACGCTATCCGTTGGACTACGGAGGCAGGTCCGGAGGCGAGAGATTTTAATTATGTAGTTATGTAGGCTCGCAGTTGTGTTTTCTTGTATAAAATTAATATTTTTTTATTATGCGTTAAGAGTATGATGACTCAATTTATCAGAGGCCGTGAGGTGCAACACGCCTGTTTGTTTATTTTACACTTGTAACATTAAAATTATTTTTAATTGACGATATTATTTACCATTTACTTTGGATACCAGCGAATAGCTATTGGCATTTTAGTGGCACAAGACTTCAAACTGTCTTCTTCAAATAAAAATCACTTTTTAACACATTCAATGCCACTTTCCTTGTGAGACCTATTATAAACGTTATATATATATATTTTTTTTTTTTGTCACATTCACACAACACCATCTAGTCCCAAACTAAGCAGAGCTTGTACTATGGGTACTAGACAATGGATAAACATACATATATACTTTTTTTTTTTTTTTTGTAAATACATACATATTATACATAGAAACACCCAGACCAAGACAAACATCCATGTTCATGCACACAAATGTTTGACTTGAGCGGGAATCGAACCCGCGACCTTCGACGTAGCAGTCGCTTACACTCCCGCTGCGCCAACCGGTCGTCTAAATAGATATATTATATAGATATATTATATACGTATCACTGTGGCCATATAATTTTAGTGTTTTATTATTTTTAATGAAGTATTATGCTTAAGTTTTAGTAATAATAAAAATGAAGCTAGCTGTTTTTCTGAAAAAAAAGGCAAAATCACGGTGCCGTGTAACTGGCCACCAACACCTCTGTAGACCAAGTATTACCTATATAACTTGGCCTACAGAGGCGCCAGTGGCCAATTACACGGCACCGTGCCGAACTGTAATTAGATTTATTTTTATATTTATACTCATTTTACGGCTTTTTTAGCACGGAAATATGAAGTTACTAGGCTACTTGAGCGCTTACATAACTGACAAGCCAGGTCCTTCAACTGGCTTGTCAGTTATTTTAGTGTAAGAATACCCACTTTTCAAACGTCCGTATTTCGTAAATTAATCGTGCAAATCCAAATCCAATGCTTGTTTTATATTGAACGAAACGTCACGTGTATGGTTGCGTGCTGTTCACGTACCGCTATCGCCATGGCCGAAGTTGTAATGATGCATAGAAACAAACGAGTTGCGAGACACGGCGCCGTGTATGCGGCCACCTACTACTACACGGCGCCGTGTACTCAGCCACGTACAACTCCACGGCGCCGTGTATTTGGCATTGAATGTGTTAAGAAAGCCACACTAAAATCACATCAAGGCAGTTACTACGTAAAAACAATTCTCGCTAAATCCTATTACGCCTCAAGAACTGTTCCTAGCGCAAATCGCACGATAGTTGCAAATCCGATAGGACGTTAGTGCAGTTACATAAGAAGCAACTACGTAAGCATTGAACACATGTAGAGTTGAATGTGTTTATTGCTGTACATTGTCTATTTTCTCCCTGATCCTGTATATGAATGTCTTTCGAATAACGCAATGAATGGAATACATAGTATATTTATTGCTTTTGTCCCGTATATGCATTTGGATGGATCCTGATCTATCGTACTAATGCATTGTGCCAGATATTAACACAAATATTTTGCTTAACTGTACGGGTTTACAAAAGGTACGTATACCAGCGTTTTATTTTTAACTAGATGACCCCGCGGCTACACGCGCGTTATTTAAGGCTACTGATCCACTGCCGTGGCTCATAGCGTGATGTTATAATATATAGCCTATGGCCTTCCTCTAACACTAAAAGAATTTCTCAATGGGATCAGTAGTTCCTGCGATTAGCGCGTTCAAGCAAACAAACAAACTCTTCAGTTTGATATAATAGTATTAGATATTCTCATGAATCTCTAAGCACAAAGTAATTTTTACGTTTCACTTGGGTATAGTTGCTACAAGAATATTTACACCACCACCTACCCGATAGGTATCCGCATCCCCTAAGGAATCACAAGTGGGTTGCCGACCTGCATGCGAAAAAGAATAGGAGGAGGAGTGTGATACGGGAACAGGAGATGTGGCGTTCGGCATTTTCACTCATCGAACAAAGCGCAAAGGATAGTGATACTTACTACTCTTATAGGTAGTAGAGCCTTGCTGATTTCAGCATGAATGGGCCGGCTCGACCGGGGAAGTACTACCCTCTCACAGAAAATCGACGTAAAGTAACAGAATCTAAACTGTTGCGTTTCGTTTGGTGAGTGAGAGTGCCGGAGGCCCTATCCCCTATTCCTTCTCCCTCATCCCACTCCTTATCCTATCCCTTTTCCCAACCCCAAGGGGCGGCAACGCACTTGTGACTCCTGTGGTGTTGCTTGTGTCCATAGGCTGCGGTAATTGCTTACCATCAGGCAATCCGTCTGCTCGTTTGCCGCCTTATGCTATAAAAAAAAAAATACTTTACGACAATATTATTTGAAAAAGTACAACTCCCCTGGTCGAACTGGCTCTTTCATGCTGAAATCAGCGAGGCACACTTAAATATTACATCATCATAATTTTATTCATCATTAACCCTAAAAATATATTGCACCACTGCCAGACACGGGCCTCTTTCCACTATAAGAAGGGTAATGTTATTGTCCACTACCTTGGCCGAGTGCGAACATGTTGTAAAAAGATACTCAGACATGCAGGTTTCCTCAGAATGTTTCCTTCACCATTTAGAAAGAGATAAATAAAATTTGATACTCATTTAACTTTGGTAACTCAGCGGTACACGTCATAGGTTAGAACAAGGCAGTGTGTGTAACAGTCTGTCAGTGTCCCTACTAGATATTTACATAACACTTTAAAACTTAAGAAACACGTTAAGTAAACGTAATTTTCATGGAACATCTGATCTCAAAAACATATTGCGAGACTTAAGTTTACCCAGTGTCATTTGAAAAAAACGTCCAGACTTCACAATTGTCCTAATTAAACTGCTACAATGAGTAGAACTCGAAGCTTTTAAACTATGGTAAACAGAGACCGCATCTCTTTACAGCGTGTTGGTTTTGTTAAATAAGCTGCGGGAACTATTGCGAAAGGACCAAACCTTACCGGCCTTCGTATAAAATATTTAAATATTTTGCAAATATAACATTAAATTAATTAAATTATCAGTTAAAAGCTTTGACGCAGTAATGAAAAGAGGCATATGCCCATAGTGACAATCATTGATATGACGACGACAGCGTAACATTAGATTCATCCACAAAACTTAGGAAGGCAATCATTTGATACAGAAAATGCCACGATTATCTAACACAGAAAATCTTTTTTACCATGATATCAACAGAGAACATAAGAATGGATAAGAAAACGCGTAGCCGACAGCACCCGAGAGTTCAAACGTGATTAAGCGTATCACACAAGCAGAGACTCCTCGCAAAATTAGCCATTCTATGTCACGCCAATTTAGAATTTTAACAAACGTATTTATATGCATGAGCTGCAGAATTTTCATCGAATCCGTTCGTCACCTTATTTATTTTCCTTGACATTCATGAATCTCACGTTGCCATATTACAAGTTATAAACGCTTTTAGATTTGCACGCGTACAATGTCCTGATAGTGCGGGAATCAGGCGAAAATATGACGTCATCAGGCACCGTTACACCCCGATAGGTGCGCGTATTGAGTGTCGTATCTCTTGTAACAGCTTCAACGTTCAATTTATTGCCAGGTTCAAATGAGTGGGGAAACAGAAAAGAAATTCACGTGTCAGTACTAAAGTCTAAACGCGAAGTAAATTTAAGCTCATTTTTCATGTATGCGTCGTCGGATGCGGCTATCGTGATAGTGTTAAAGTCTACTCGTAAAGTGTTGAGTGCTTTGCACCAGCGGCAAGTAATGCATAGTGTTACTCGGCTCTCTGGTTTAAGCATAAACTATATATGTATGCATAATAATTTGTACGTATATAAATATGTAAATTAAAGATTACTAGATTAACAATGTGTACATGAACAGGCTAATTATATTTATTATTTAATTAACAATATGATAAATAAGAAAATTGAACCACAATTAGCCACAAATACGCCTTTGAGTGAAGAGTCAGGCTTCTTTAGGAGATCGATGTAAAGTAGCAGTATTTTTACTTTTGCATTTCGTTCGATGAGAGGCAAAAGGAGAACGTCTACTTTTAAGTCATCCTGCTTGAGTAATAAAGAGAATGGGAAGTGAATTTGATTGAAGAGTTATGATAAGCCTTTTTCTGTACCTAGTTGCGAGTAGTTGAGACTAAAACCGTCTAAAGTGAGGTAGAAGGAAGGCGCGCGTAATAGTGAGTGGTAGCCATAACTAGAGCGTACAGAGCACCAAAAAATTACTACATTTACTTAATCGGGTCTCAATAGAAGAAGAACACTGAATATTATTATTATTTTCAAAACAACTTTAAAAACTAACCCTCGATATTTTAGAATAAATCGGACTCCACTAGAGGCTTTTTAACTAGAATTGTGCAAGGCAGAGTTCCTCCTTTGCTGACATAAGAACAAAACTTTTTGGAACACAAAGTCAAGTCAGTAGGTAGGTCAAAACTATTACATTTACCGCTTCTTTAAGACATCAAAGCGTATACAGTCATCAAATATTACAGATTTATTTCACGACGATCATCATTACTAAATAAACAAACAAACACTTCTCAACCGTCAAAGTTAGTCAATAAATATTCCCTTATTCGGCCATTAGCCTCGCTATTAAGATTCTCAATATCACGGTTCTCATTGATGCTGTTAATAATGGCATTACTGGACACATAAATTTTACAATTATTATTATCGTTTGACTTGATCGCGAGATGGCCATCGTAGACCTCCTCATTATTTTGTAGTATTGGAATACACAAAGAGATCTTATAATACTAGTATAACATCATCTGCGAGTGTTTCAGAATTTGCTGATAAAATATTCATGAATATATAGGTCTTCTTCATAAGATTTCTTATTAGTTTCGGATGGGAGTCAATATTTCGGATTACATTCTAAAAATGGCTTGTTTTGTATTCTTTGTTCGTTTTGTACTGTTTATTATTAAAAATATTTACAGTGATATTCTTATACAATATTTATATAACAACAAGACTCAATTCAACTATTGTTAAAATATGAGTACATATCAAGCATACAAATTTAAGAATGAGGTTCTTTTTATTTTCACTTTTCGATAGTTTTATTTTCATCGTTTTTTTTTTTACTAAAATTAAAAGTCCAAGTTTTTAGCGAGTAGAGAAACTCTTAAAGGCAACCTTTTGAACATTGTTTTTTTTTTTATTTTGTCGTGACTTATCTGGAAAACTACGCTGCATAAGGTTAAACTTATCAAACTATAATATCGATATATAGCTGATATATTCAATATTAATATGATATAATATATAAAAAGGCAGCGATAGCCGAGTGGATATACCAACAGACTGCCATGCAGAGGGTATCAGGTTCGAATCCACGGCGCGCACCAATGACTTTTCGGAGTTATGTGCGTATTGAATTGTTAATTATCGCTTGTCCCGTGCCTCGAAGAGCACGCTAAGCCGTCGGTCACGGTTGTCATGAAGATCTTTGACAGTCGTTACAGGGCGTCAGTACCTTATAAATAAACTGACACTAGTCTAAACCATGGAATATCCCTTCGGGTTGTGGAGGTCAGACAGGCAGTCGCTCCGTGGAAAAGCTAATATTCAGCCAAATCCGGTTAGACTAGAAAGCGGACCCCAGACTAAAACTGGGATAACGCTAAGAGAAAGAAGATTCAATATTAATATGATCTACAAAACTATTTTCTTTCATGAATAAGAATCTACATAATTCAATTTAAGTATAATGATATTAAAATTGAATTATGTAGATTCTCACAGCTATAATAAGAGAACCACAAACCATACATGTATCCACCCAATGAAAAAGGTATCGAAATTGATCACTTTAACAATATTACAGCAATGCGTCGAAAATAGGTCGTATAATATCCAAATCAAACAAGCATAAACATAACTTTATACGCAGCTACAATAAAGCGTTGTGACGTTTGTTCGATACCTACCGCGTCTACGTCACAGTACTGGCCATACGCTCGGCCAATCAGAGAAGGCCATCGTCCGCGCTCGCGAAGCCTGACCAAATATGGTCATGAACGGACTCCAATTCTGATGGAGGGCCGGTATATAAAGGGGCCGACAGAGAGGCCGGCCCGCTACTCTAACGTCGCTTCTACTACATATCTACGCGTACCCACTGACCCTCTACGTCTTACGTGTATCCTGATCCCAGCAGCTGGGTTCCAGGTCCACCTTAAGGCTCCGGGCTATTCAACCTAGACCGCTACACTACCCTGCACCGTCCCCGACGTCACCTCTGCCGAAGAGTCTGGCCCTGCCCTGCTCATCGCACTCAGACCGCCGGCGCCTGCCAGCTGAACCAACGACCTGCGAGGATCTGCTCGCTACGCGCAGCCCTTCGAGCAACCTACCCTGCACACCACCGGAGGGAACAGCGTGGGAGACTGCAGCCCTTAGTGTTCAGGCCAGTGTCGTGTTGTTGGTCGGTCATACTCGTGGCAAGGGAAGTGAGACAATACTCGGCAATAAACGCAGCTAGAACCTCTACTGCGTTTTAATACTCTGGTATTACGTGCTGTAACGGGTTCTGACTCGTTACAGCATGTTTCAAAAAACAGAAGATTTGATGAAAGTGGAATATTACCAATAAATTTAAACGGTAAAATGTATATAACGCTACAAATCTTCCTAAATTCAGCTACGTAATAATCCACATGCCGCAAAATTCACTCCTACACCCTGCATTCATCAAATTTCACGCATTACGCTAAACACATCAGGGGGCTTATTCACTATGACCATTTTGAAGTCTTAACGTGTTTTAACGTGCTAGTTACCTACGTCGGCACGTTATTGGCTTAAACGGTATTTACTATGCCAACTTCAAGTTTGACAAGCACGGTAGTGCACGTTTCGGACACGGTTTTAGTTGTCAAAATTCCGTGAGCTAAGAGGTCACGTAACATGCAAGTAACGCGTTTATAGTAAAACGATAGAGGATAAATAAGTACTGAGTTTATTTGTTTAATATTATATTCAGTGTCCGTTAGTGGTTAAATGCTAAGTTTATTTGCTTTTAAATTGACGCCTGTCACTGGCGCCAGCGTCTGACTCGTCTTCGGATAAATAATAAATCCATTATGATTTATTAGATTCTGTTAGAATTGGGCTAAATGCTGCACTATTTTTTTTTTATAACCGCACTTATATTTTTTTTTATATTGTAGCGCGACTGCAACTGTCATGTCTGTCATCAATGTCATCATTATGTTTTCGTTCAAAAATTGACTTAAGTACAAAAGATGAACTAAACTTTGAAGATCAATTTTTTATTTTGAGATTGTTCCTGGCGAAATTGAACTAAAATAATATAATTGAAATTTTATAAGCCTTTTCTATTTGCACTGTAGCTTTTAGTGAAAATTACAAGTTAGTAAAATAATATTTATAAAATCGAAATTGAGCCGGGAAACCGGCATTAAGATTTATGAACGAATGTTGTGAAATTGATAACTAGGCATAGACAAAATGTCGTATGGCATACTGAATACAATATTTTGATTGTCGTGGTACGTCAAGTTACAGAAACACGTTTACGTCTAGTGCACGTCACGACGACACACGTCTTGAACATAGTATTTCAGTGGTCATAGTGAATAAGCCCCCAGTGTACGAAAGAGTGAACAGAAAAAATCTTATTTTATTCCACGGGAGTAATAGGCCAGACATCGTTACCATTTTTCGGAACTCGCTTAAGAATGCGTTTTCATTTGAGGTGTGTAAAGCAACTAAACAATAATAAAAAAATATCTAAAAACAGTAGCATTATGACAAGTCACAATACTGTTCACGGATATCTTGTAACTGTAAGAACTATTAGACCATATTTGACCACGTGCTCCAAGTATGGGTAGGTAGTGTTCAAACTCTCAGATTTGCAGATTTCCTTGCGATATTCAATAATTTCAATGAAAGTATTGACTTAACCTTCGAAAAGTTAATGGTACACTCCATAATAATATATTTGAAATCAGAACTCTCTGCTTATTTTTCGGTTAACGAAGCTATCGATTCAGCTTTAATTATTATTATTTTCAATATTTCTCGCACACAGTTCATCTTTATTCTATGATGTATACGACTTTAGCAAGCTACTACATTAATAATATGTCTCAAGTTACCATCTACTGTCTTACCAAAATGAACTGAAAACTTATACAAATTTGTACAAGTTTAGTATACAATTAATTTGTATAAGGTTTCATATGACACGTGTCTAGCTGATGGTTTTGTGAGACGAGGCAAGGTTATTGTTTCAGTGAATACTATACATTAAGAAAGCGGTGTTGATGAAACTGTAAACATGTTCTGTTAATTAAATTTAAAAAAATTAATTCGGGTTTATAATTATAATGAGGTACTGGCATCACTATAATAGCTATTGTGAAACCGTGAGAGGCCAGTCAAGCGTCGATTATACCATAAATTTACATTAAAGTGACTATAGTAGTTAATATATTGCTTATCTCTGCAGGGTTTTGAAAACTTTAACACACAAATTCCAAAAGCAGGGAAAATTTATTTTGAAGATGTATACCTGTTTTATGTATATTCATACTGCAGTCAGCTAGTATTCTAAACAAGACTTCAAAAGCTCAAATCATAATGAAGTAACAAAACAACACCAAATAAACGTATGAAATACGCAAGACGACATAAAACTCAACCAAGTTCCATTCCATGAATGCAAACTGAAACATTTTGAACAGAAACACTAATTAAAGTAAAGGAAGCCAACAATCACCACTAAACATAAAAGCCTATCATACAATCATAAACCACAAGGTAAAGCACCGATAATTTAAAGGCGAGAGAACTCGACTTCAGACGTCCATGGTAGCAGTTTGCCACTTGAAGCCATCGTCTCTTTTTGCATGGTTATTACACATGACATGCTACGGTTAGCGTACGTCCCAAGCTGCCACCCTCTAATTTTATTTAGCATATGAAATTTAATCTCCAACACGTCAAAGGGAAGAATACTTTGAAGTTCCAGGCACTTTGAAATTTGTCGCGTCTCCCAAGTTGATTGTTTCTTACGTATTATTTTTAGGTGTTGATCTTACGAACGCCTAAACAGTCAATGTTGTATTTAATCGTTTTGCGCTAACTTGTTCTGATAGTTAGCTCTTAGGAAATGAGTTATAATACTAAAAGCGTTTTTTCGTGTTTAGACGGATAATTATAAGCTATTTCTAAGTTTTAGCTTGAATCATATTCGTCTATTTTTTAACATACTAAGCACTGTTATTAATATCCTAAACTACTTGCAGATGTAATTTTGTTTTAGAGAAACATATTTTCTGTTAGATAACTCCTTCATCAATTCTCTCATTCAAATTTTAATCCACACTACTATCTGCAACGTCTTATCCAAATTACATGGCAACCCAGTATATTTTCATTAAAATTTTCATTTGGAATATTACAAGGGGGTATTTGAGTTCTTTGACCCGCAAACAAACTTTTACTATCATACATGAAGAAAGATAATAAAACTACGCAGAATCACAATGGGAGTACATTTTCTTTTAGAAAATTGTTTTTAAGATTATCCCTTGAGTAGTGAGCTTCTTGCAGGATGCTGCAAGTAAAAGGATATTTTTAAGAGTATGTTTTTAATGATAAATTGTGTTTTCGGAATAGTGTTATAGTTTGACCGCAACCGCTGTACCGCGCATTAGGTATGTGCGGGGAGGTGGTGTGTGGGCAGGAAAGAGCATGAACGCACATGAAATTCGTAGTGTCAGACAGATCTTACGATATCGAAGCACAATTTTTTTAACTATATTTACGAGTATAATTATATTATCCAATTCCTGTTTTGTCCAATGTAGCGAAGTACAATAAACGAACCAATATAAATGAAATGAATCTTTAATCCTTGGAAATAACATTGTACAAGAAAAAGAAAAGTGACTGACAATTCAAATAAAAAATTAAAACCTATTTATTAGGTAAATAAATTACACCGACTATTCTGACATAGATTCTGTTTCAATTTCACATTCCATTTCGCTATCGGAGCTTGAATCAGAGTCATCCTGTAGATTTATTATTGTTGGCTCAATAATATCATCAAACCTACTGTCGCGATCCCAGTAAACGTTTTCATTTTTTTGGACATGGTCATCACATCTCTGGCATTTTTCTGCCGTGTACTCCGAAAACAATAAATTAAGTGCGTTTATCTTTTGGTCTAGAGAAGAATTAATATGGTTTTGCGCTATATTGTTTTTGACATCAACCTGCACCTTGAACCAAGCCATTTCGACACCCAGCGTGAAGAATTACCACACGTCGTCCTTTCCCGATGTCAGTGTGAATTTCAGGTTCTGACACTGATTGCCAACATTTGCTCACATTGTGACTGGCATTAATATATGTCTCATCTAGGAAATATATACTGCGGTTTTTTCTTCTGTATTTCCTGATTTTTGTCAAGAATTTTCTCCGCCACTCCGCCACACTATTAGGTTGTTCTATGAGAAGATGTCTCTTCGATCTACATTTTTTGAAACGGTAACCCATTGTGTGTAAAAGATTTCTCAGATATTCTCGTACACAATTCAATATGCCATCCTGTCACAATCTTGACAGTAATTTTCGAATACTTGGCTCTCTTTTTTCGATCGCATAAAACTGATGAATTTTTCTTCTGATGACTCCCAAATCAAAATCGTCAATAACATATTTTTTCTTTATATATATTTTTTTTGGTGAACTAAACTTCAGTCGGCCTAAATTAGTTGATGAATTTCCTGCAGTAACTACATTTCTTACAGTATTTTCGCAGTATCCCGTAGCCTCCGCAACAATTTTGGCGATATTTGCGTCTCTTTTATATTTAAAACTTTCTTTGTCTGCTTTCCTTTTTTTTAAATATTCGGCCACTTTGAAAATGTCAGTCTTGATATTTCGAGATAACGCACGACCTATCTTTAGATATTTTACCATGTGCGTCTGATACAGACAGTCCGCAAATAAGACTAGTTACCGACGTGAGCGATGGCGGCAGAATGACCAGATGGAGCAACTGTTTCGCCCCCCGTCTCGCCGCTCGCATACCTAAGGCGCGGTACAGCGGTTACGGTCAAACTATAGTAATGTGACCGTCGAAATTATCAAAGATTTACAAAGAATTTCAGACTGCAAAACTAGTTATAAAGATGGCGTCGTTGGTGACGAAGAAGAAGTGAAGATTTTTAGAGGTAACTTACTTTTGTGTTGAAATTTCCATTTACTTTACGATATAATAGAGATTAATCGATATTTTGAAACCTTACATATTATATGTTATTAGAGTCTACTTATATTCATATACCAGACATTTGAGGACATACATACATACATATCTTCACGCCTTTTATCCCCGAAGGGGTAGGCAGAGGTGTATTTCTTCACCCACTTTTCGCCAGATATACTGCTGCTACTGAGAATTTCGTGACAGAAAAACCCAATAACACTACCCGACCCAGGAATCGAACCCGGGACCTCCCGATCCCACGCGCACATTTATGCCGCGAGACCAACGAGGCAGTCGTATAGGGTTTGATGTCGAGTTTTCCGTCTCTACGCAAAGATGGTATTTGCATCGTGTTATCCCTTAGTCGCCTCTTACGACACCCACGGGAAGATAGGGGGTGGTGACACTTGTATTCTATGCCGTCAACCACACTGCAATTTGAGGAAGAGCATTATATTAATGTTCTACCAACTGTGCTATCAATTAAGGGGTTAACTCATTGCCGTCTAGATGTAATTATGTCGATCATGTGGCACCGTGTTCCAAATCGGATTCATAGCGTTATGGTATGATAGAGAATATTGAGACAGAAAACGAAAATAGATTTTTAGTAACAATAGAATAATAAAAATGCATGCATCCAATCTATCCTTTCTCACCTTAGCGATATGATAGATAATTATTTTTTTCTAACCTATTCTGTCCCATCGTTAAGCAAAAATTTTATTATAGAAGAAGAAAATTGTGTTAACGAAAATTAAGTATATTGTTCTCATAAAATTATTAAGACAACGATCGTACTAGAAGTCAATCCTGCATCTTGAGGAATTTAGTAAATAATCATATAACATACATAGAATTACGAGACTAGATACAATAAATTGTGGATCAAACAAAGTGCCCGTGTATGGATCGAACCCATAATACTCAACGCAATGTTAATTGGTGAAACGGACACTTAAAGTAATGCACGTTATCACAAGCAACGACCAGAATGCCAGGAACTAAAAAACGAAAAGTAAAAAATAACCCTAAAAAACATCGCACCAAATAACCCTCTCAATGTAACGATAAACGATTTATAATGTTCACAGTTTAATATTATACAACTTGAGCATCGAATCCCAGCGGTACGGCAAATAAAAAAGGGGAAACTAAATTGGCATTCAACTGCATCGCGCATTCCCCAAGTGGATAGGGCTATCAGAATTTCCGATGAGTACGTAACAGACGTCTGTTAGACTGGCGTTCGATTCCCGTTTTGTTATCGCGCCCTTAACGCGAGAGGTTTCAGTTTTCGCTGCCTTTAGCAGTTCTTCGAACGCGGAGTTAATACTTTTTATCTTTAGTCTTTCGTTGAACTGAGACTCATTTATGTTCAGTTTGTTTTTCTTAGTTGAGTTCGTTGAGTATTTTTATTTAGCTTCATGTAACGAAACTATGATTAAGGCTAAGGTGTATTGTTAAGGTGTTGTTAGAAGTGCATCTCAATAATTCATCTAGTTGATGCTATTCTCTGCCTTCTTCACGAAGTAATTGATAGTGTTTACACTTAATACTTCGCAAATAGATAACTGTATATCTAAAGGAAACAAGCCTTTAATACCAATATTATATAGAATGTGGTTAATAAAATTGAATCTCTAAATGTTTTTGAAGATAAGACTAAGAAAATGCCTCACAAGATGAGTAATCAAATATGACGTAGCTTTAAGTACCCAGATTATGACGAAACTATAAGGGATCTCTAGTTTTTATTAATGAAAATAATGCAAATACTCTAGTAAATTTTTAATTATAATGCTGCCACATCGAGCTAATAAAGCTGCCACATCGAGATAGTTCAATCCTAACGGTACCCAAACCTCTGATTTTAATAACATTTCTGTAATCACACGAACCAGAATCTATGAGCTATTGTGATCGTCATAAAGGAGACCGGCCAAAGTTGGCTTGAACGTGAACAATCGTCTTAAAAAAAGCAAATTACTCAAAGTTTTTGTTTTGATATATTATGAATATTGATCGCTATCCAGTAGTATGAAATAAACACATAATAATAATGGATTTTAAAACACTTTCATTTGATTATAAACGTGTGAGTACTTCAATGGCCTATTTGAATGGTTGGTTTGTGTTGCCTTGTAAGTAATCGGTGGAAAATATCGTTAAAACGTGTTTAACAAAATCACATTTTAAAGCGATTGCCGAAACCTGAAAGTACGTAGATATGTTTTTATATTTTTTTATTTTATATATTTTTAGACAATCAATCAATCAGTCAGCCTATCGCAGTCCACTGCTGGACATAGGCCTCTCCCAACACGCGCCACAGTACACGGTCCTCAGCCTTCCGCATCCAGTCTGTCCCAGCCACCTATTTCAGGTCGTCGGTCCACCTAGCCGGGGGGGGGACCCCAGCTATTTTTAGACGACAGTCATAAATAACGTAAAACAATTATATTATTTTAATAATATACAAAATGGTAATGTATGTTGGGTATTTATTTTCATACTCCAGTAACACTTGACTAACTTGTCAATTCTATTACCGTGATACCGTCATTCGCTTTGCGTTCGTTTCGTTTGATCGTATTGTGGATTTGATTTTGTGTTAGCTGTTCTTTTTCTTCTTGTGCTTTCTAAAATGGACTCCGAATATTCTCCTCATGACCACCATGGCTTGCCTATGGACCCAGTACCTGCTTCGAACGATAACTGGCGCTTGAAAATGGATTACCCAATCGCGCTTCATGATCATGAATCAATGCATTGCATCAATGGTGGTACCAATATTACACAGCGGAAAAGCTTTTATTAGATTACTCACATAATTCTGTTTATTAATGCAAATATTAAATTGGTATTATAAATACATGCATTACAGTTGTTTATTTTGGTTTGTCAACAGATCGAGGCTCATAGCTAATACATATTATGTCATTCTTGTTGGACTGTGGCATTAAACATATCCCGTATGCCACAAATCGCAAACCCATAACAAGAAGCTGCAAGTTCTGATTCAGGTCGTCACAGGCAAATATGTGTCTGCTGTAGAACTTCGCTGATGAGAATTAGGTCTCACAGCCTCAATAGTGATACATAACGTGAGCGACATATCAGAAGTGTTATTATACAATGGATTAACCCACATGAAGTTAGTTATCATATGATTAACTAGCTTTTGTAAGCGACTTTGTGCTACTCCACTCCTATTAGTCATAGCTATTAGCCGATAAGAAATAAGGAGTATAGAGTGTGTGAAAAAAATATGCCAACTGAGTGAATAATGAAAATAATTTTTTTTTTTTAACAATGTGTTTTATTTTATTATTCAACTGACTTGGTACTAAACTTCCAAGAATAATGTTTTCTACTTAGTTAAGGCTATTGACCCCCCCGTGGGATCTCCACCTTGTCGTGGTGGGGGGGCTCAGTAACCGTGGATTGCTCACCCGCGGTGAAGCTAAGAGGGATCCAGGAGGGGACGCTCCGCGTGGGCTTGGAGGGGCCTGCGCAGGATGCGTCCAACGGTGCGGGTGCGGGGGACAGTTCTGTCTGTCCCTCGCAGTCGGGTGCGGTCGCGGGAGGAGAGGCGTGTCGGTGTTGCGTTGCCGCGCGCCCTATCTCCCGCGACCAAATGGGGGCGCACCATTCGATGCGTCGCGGTGGGGCCGCAGAGGAAGAGGAGATGCGGTGTTGCGTTGCCGTCCTCCCTATCCTCTGCGGCCGCTGGGCGTTTTGGCGGCGGAGTCCAACACCTTAATCCGTCGCCAAGGGGGTTTTGTTCGGGGCCCGCCTGACCATCTGGCGGGCCAATACCCGTCGGAGGGTGGCGACGAGTGCTTTGGTGATACCCCACCCTTCGACACACGGGTACATGGCGGAAGTCGAGGTGGTTTTTAGTGGAAACACCACATACTCCGGCTCTTATTTCCCCCAAGAGTCGGAGATCCGAAGGGATTTTCCACCTCGTAAAACAAAAAAAAAAAAAAAAAAAGTTAAGGCTATTGAAAATAAATATTGTAATTCCAATTTTAAATTGTTTACGCCCAGGCCAAAGTCCCATACATTGTGGTCGGTCTCCTTTGTCCTATTTATGTGAGCAGCGTCCAGTATCATAATTTTCCATAATTGCTAACGGTGCATCCTTTCGAGCCGCTCACCTACATTCGTTGGGAACAAAACCATCTTGTTTATACCGTCATATTTCTCGTCCTATACGTTTGACTATACCCGCACCAACTATATGGGACTCCTACGGTTATTATTAAGTATTATCCTGCTATTGTTTTATACAATTTATAATAAGACTAGAGGACGCCAGAAGCTACGCCTGCATTTTTTTTTAAATTTACCCGTTTTGGCCGATCCCGGGGGAATTTCGGGAAATTCCTTCTTATTGCACCCCTACGGTCCCCAAGGAACATACATGCCAAATATCAGCTTCCTGCGCCCAATTGTTTCGGCTGTAGCGTGTCTGTCAGTCAGTCAATAACGCAAGGATTTAATACATATAAGATTTATTCGTTCTTTGTTTGCATTTGAAAAATGGATCACCTATAAACAAGTGTGAATGCGATTAATCGATTCATTTAATTTGTTTGGTGTTGTACTTGTTTTTTGCGTTCTTCGTAATTAGCCATGCGTTGCGAATTATGGTATTGAATGTAATGTTATTCAATGATATATTTCTTAGAGCTCCATATTAGATAGGTCAATTTTAATCTATCGAATATATGGAGAACTATAACTCGTATCTGATTTCCACCATATTATATAAATACAATATTATATTTATTTGGTATAGAGGAGTTTGATTCTCACTACTTGCCGTAAACCGTAAAGTAACGTAACGCATTGACGCACGCAAGAGCCTGTATTAAATTAAGGCTTTGTTGAGAGAAATAACGTGGACACTAGTCATTTGAGAAAGAGAAATCGTTAGCGATTGAAAGGTCTTCTCTCGTTTTCCATAAATTCATTTGCACTAATATTGTTTGCGATAATCATACCCGATCATAATATTTGCTTGCGCTATTATCATATTATATACTAATAACGTTTGCCTTAACAACTCAACAGTGATAACTTTTATTTGCCATAAAATGAATTTTTATAACAACATATATCATAATAATTAGTTTCCATAAGTAACACATCTCATAATCGACTCTTGACATAATCAAATTTTGATATAATTATGAAAATAATACATAATATTGTTAGGTCGAAATTAATTATCGTTAACACCCCGACTCAGTGCAATCCGACTCGGATAGGTTAGGTTAGAAGACTAGCTCCGCTCCGCTCCGCTTCGCTTCGCTTCCGCCTTAGTCTTTGTGGTTTTTTTTTTAAACCACCCAGAAGTAGGAGCCCCGCGAAGCGTTAGTTAGTAGACGCCATATGAGGTTTAGTTTTAGGTTTAATTGTGAATAAAAATCTGGGGTTGGGTTTCGAAACGAGTCGCCAGAATTTGAGGGTATTGGTGGTGTAGGAGGCTTAAGGGAGTTAGTTTTAATCCCCTAAATGTAATTTTGGCTGCCGAAGTTGCGTCTTAATATTTTTAAACAATTTCCAAAAATTCTTCATTCAAATATGCAAAACGGAACGCAATTTTAGGTTTTATGTGAAAGTATCTAAATAGGTTGTGTTAGGTTCTTTTTTGACCCTTAACCCGAAAATAGGAGCCCTGCTAAGCAGGGCTCCGTCAACCTCAGTTTATAATCCATTATGCAATTTTTCAATTTCAATATAATTCAATATAATTTTCATTGCTATAATCGCTTATAAAATTAAAGATTTGATTATATTTAATTCAATTTTTATGTGTACACAAAGCAAATAGAAGGGGTACAGTTTTATTGTATCCATTCATACCTAACGTTACCGTGTACTGTGTACAGTTGCAAAAAATTTTGGGTGCTATCTTAAATGTTCCATCTAATACTTACCACAAATCTGATCTTACTAAATTATCTTTAGTTATATTATGGTGAATAAAAGTTATGAAAAATGGCATAATTGAAAACGAAAATTATAGCAAATACATTTATGGATTTAAATAATTATGACACTTGATCGATTATGACCAATGGAATTAGTGAAAGTCATTTTATATCATTTCACGATTATGGCAACTGAAGCGTTATTTCTAATGAAATTATGACAAATATCACTATGGCATATGAAATTATGGCATTTTAAATTATGGCAAACATTAGTCAACCCGATTGAAAACATTGCTAATTGACATTGATAATTGCATAAGAAATATAGTTGCTCTTTCTATCACACAAAGTTATATTCAAACTTATTACGCACATACTTCTGCAATCTACATTAAAAGCGACCCATATACCAAATGAAACACTATTTTACGGCAAGTCATAATTAAATTTGCGATCCCTCGGTATTACTGGAACGACACCACGACTGCAACGCAACATGTTATTAGAAACGTAGTGAAATTAACGCGCAAACCGCTTTCAAAACCGAAACAATTGTGGTCGCCAAACAACTAAAAATTAGCCGAAATTCATGCAAGTTTGTGAAGCACAGAAGTGGCTTTGTGAGTTGACAGCGTACGTTATTTTGTTTAGCCTGTGTTAAAACAGAGAAGCTTTGATATTTCTATGGCGCAGTCTTGATAATAATAGAGGATATGACTTGTCAAAGTATAGAATTATTGCTTGTATGTTCTTTATCATATACCTATATACAGTTAAGGAATCAATACGCTTACGAGGTTAGTACAAGAAGCATCTTTCATAAATCTCTTCAATAACAATTTTCAACAGGGTCCGATTAGCATGTCACATGGCAGTTTAAATTCTCTGACTAATTTGTTATAATTTTATACCTACTTGTAAATAACTCAAACTTCGAAAAGATAGAGCTATATAGATTTTAGATCGTTTTGAATACCTGAATAAGCCTATAGAAATACCTTAATTATACCTGCACCAGATACATAGTCATATAGTAGCATCCACACCGCAGTTAATTTCTGAGCAGCATTCCAGAATATAAGCGCTCAAAATACTATAACGAAACACTCGATATAAATCCATAGTTTGTTGATAAAAGTTATTTAATGTTGCGGTCTTTCTAAACATTACCCAACAAAAACTAATTACGGTTCGGATGCACCATTGCAAAGACAATAAAAGTCATAATCAGAAATGTACAGACCGTATGAAATAAAAAATAATTTGTTAATACGCCAGCAGTAAAGTAGTTATAGTATGAACGGGCGGGCGTTTATCTTTGAGGTTTAATGTCCATAGCTTTAATATTGATTGAAAACAGTAAGTAAAATTGAGCCGCTCAAACGCCGCCATTTAACGTGCGCTTTCGTTTACGTCATTTGGCACGTCACGTGACGTGAACTCTAAGCATTTCAGTTACTTCAGCCATATTTTCAGTTTTATTTGCTGTATTGGTCATGGAACAAGTAAAAATACCTTCTTACAAGTATTGTATAGTACCAAAATGCAAAAACACTAGTATATGTACGCCCGATAAAGTATTTTCTTCGTATTTCAACTAATCCGAAAGATCTAAATCTATGGTATAAGATGAGTGATGAGAAGAGGTAATATTTCTCCATTATCCCGTTTATATTGTTGTGAAAATCATTTAAACGTAAGTATGCTATATTTATATAGAGCTTAGTGTAATAAATCAGAATAGTGATTTATAATAGCAATATTTATCGAATATGTGCAAAAAGTAAGAAAACTTAATAATGTTATAGGTAAATTATGACTCTAAGGGTAATTTTAATGACAAATGTCATATAAAGGTTATGTTTTGATATATTATAAACTACTGTGTATATTTATGAATAAAAATCTATTTTTTGGACTAAAATATATTATCTAACACAATAATTACCCTGCAGCTATCACTCATTTGATCTCTGCGCTTGTAAAATCGGGATTTGATGCAAAATGTGCTGACAGCATAAATGCCTCTATTTTCGGTAGATTGTCTGATTATTCTTTGACAAAACCAGTTTCAGCCATTGTTCAAGATTTACCACACACTCAGATTCACTAAAAATCACATCAACATCCACAGAAATAACGGTTTAAAAAATTTTTCTCACAAAATTCACTAAAACAGTATGAATAGCGACGCCGATAAACATACTGCTGTGCCACCTGACATCACATTTCGTTTCGACCAATGGTGAGCCGTATGAATCTGAAATGATTCTCTGAGATTGGGTAGGCTTAGACATGGCGTAATCCGAGAAAGACTGGACCCTATGGCTTCTGTACCAAATCTTCTACCGCGTAGGGCGTTGGGTTTGGTCGGGGTGGTTTTTAGTGGTAACACCATATTCTCTAATTTCCCGTAGATCCGAAGATCAGAGAAGATCGGACGAATTAGAATAAAATGTGGGGGCATTTTATTACTATTTTTAATTTAATTTTTTTTTATAATTTTATTACTCAACGGCTACGCATGCAGTACTTTTGAGTAAAAATAATATGCTCCCTCTCAGGCAGAAAACGCCCGGCAGCCACTTCGTGAATGCCATGTTATCGCTTCGAGGACAGTTCTACGTCTGATTATATGCAAAACAAAGCATGAGGTAAATGATGAAAGCGTGTGCTATGATGTTGTTACTTACAAGTACAATAAACAAAGCCTTAAGCCACGTCGATAATATATACACTAAACCTAGCCTGGGGCTGTTTCAACGTGGGAATCCACTATTGTGATAAAAAGTAGTTTATGTCACTTTCCAGCTTCCTAACTATCAACACAGAAATCAAACCATAATATTACTTTGATGCAATGTGAAAGACAAACAAACAAACACACACACTGTAACAATCATGCATGATATAAGTATGGATGTCGATCAGTATTGCGTTTTGCCCGGTGATAACAATGCTAGATAACAACTACTGCACTCTATATCGTTCGTCGCAGGAGTTAGCGTCTTGATTGTGTTTCCTTGGCATCCTTTTGCAAGGAAATAATACCTATAACAATAATTACGAGCCAGAAATTCTACATACCATCCAAAGATTCCACATAATTATTATGACGTAGTCACGTAGTGGTTTTGGCAGTCGCCTTCACGTGCAGTACTGCGAGTGTTGTACGCGGTGCTAGTACGAGTGTTGTAGGTTCGTTTCACAGATGAGACAACACTCAATTGATTGGATGTTTGCAAAGAACCCCGCAACACTAGATTTATTCTAAGCGCTTGTGTCTCGTAAAAAATATCATACTTGTCGGCTGCCGCTTAAAAATAGAGCATAAAAATAAAAAAGGCTAAGATTGTCATCTAAGCATTATATTTCTCACTGAAAATCTAGTATCTACTATATAGTTGTAATGATAGTACTTTGTAGCCATCAGAGAACAGCCAATTGTGTTAATGTTTGTGAAGACCTCGCGTCGTAGTTATTATCATTACTGCGGTGTCTAAAATAGGACGTTTGTAGTAGTCTGGCGAGGTTCATATGCTCAAAGACTTTGTAGTGAAATACATGTAGTTAGTAGTCTTGAAGAAAATATCTTTATAATTGAATTCAGAAGATAGGGACCTATTTTCTACACACAAGAATAAACTTGCGCTTACAACAACTTTTCTTAAAAGACCTCTGGGTAAAATCAGCGCATTCTAGATGATGTTTGTACAAAAAGACTAATTGATATGATTTACCCTCGTATTAGTTTTTACGACCCCGTAGCTATAAGAAAGCAGTGCGATTATTTATACTGGTACTAGAGCTGCAGTTGAACTTCTGTTCCAATAATATCTGAACATAAGAATGTGCGCTTTAATTTAATTCTCCTCGCATTTCCCTCTGTTTCTACCGTCCCACATTTTATTTAGCTTGCCTTTCCGATTGCGATGCAAAATCACCTGCATATTTTTCACACAATTGTAGAGCAGCGTTGTTAGGAACAACAACTAGGTATAGTGTAATTTACGTTACTTTTGTAACAATGTCGCTTTGTGCGCCGCTACGGTATAAGTTGACAACCTGAGATATTCGAACTGTTAGTACGCGCGTTGCCAACAGAAATACGTTTTGATTTTGTTGACAATCTTATGCTGGATGTTGTTTTGTTTTAGGTTTGCTATAGTGCCAGTTACTCCATTAGTACCACCACTTCGCAGAACGAAGTTCGGCGCTCAATAACCTGTTCCTCGACTTAGAAGAATCATTAACAAGTATAGCGACTTAATGGATGTGCACTATGATTCCCTGAGATGTTTTATTGGTGTTGTTAAGGATTCGTTAAGGACATCAACGGGAGCATGTCTGTAGGCCATGGGGGGCGCATAATATATATTGCGCTAGCTACTTCAAATAAAATTGAATTGTTTTCTTGCTCATTCTGGGCCACATTTGTTTTTTTTTTAGTTAATTTATTCTTAGTTTTATTTTCTTTTAGTTTTAGTTTGTTTTCTTGCTCAAATTTTGCAATTTATGTGTTGTAATTTAGTTAAATATTCTTAGTTTAATTTTAATACAGTTTTTGTTTTTAATGTTATAGCATCATGTAGAGATAAATGTGGTGTTTATCTATAAGGATTGTGCAGTTAGCATTTAAGAAATTATGTTAAATTGTTTATTATGTATGTTTAGTACTGTAACAATTGTTGATAAACCTAAATAAATAAAATATAAATAAAATAAAGCGGTGTTGCTCGCTACTAATTTGTGAGGTTTCATTTTCGAATTTAACAATATACAAACGTCAGACTAGTAAAATATCCTGTATCTTGGGAAACTATAAGCAATTTACATACGAGCACATACACATTGAAATCCACATTAATTGAGCTACTTGCATCCGCTTTACACTTGCCATTTTACTATTACCAATTTACAACGGCTTTAGTTTCATCTTTAGTCAAAACATGTTTCCGTTTTTTATAGATCCTAAAATAAACATGTGGTACTCCTAACCAAACTTTCGAGCCAAGAGGTGTCAATATTTATTTACTAACATTTTAAACAGCAACCATTTCACGCTTTACATCTCTTAGTTGAAACCTTTATTTGGTTGTAAGAGATTCAATAAATAAACTAAACGTGTTTGATCGAAATCTGTTTTGGGTCAAACCTTCGGCAGTGAAATGCCTTGGGAGTTTTAGTATTTTCACATAAAAATAATACTCAAGTGTCCCCGAACGAAAATATAAGAAGGTTCGGATACTTTCTGAGATTCCGAATATCGCGTGTTTAGTATGTGTATGTATATACTCGTAGAAGAAAAAATCTAGTGATATTTTTATTACGGAATATTCCGTATATGTTTTGCTTACATTTTATGTTGTTATCGAATAATTATGTTTATTTATCAAATAAGAAAGTATCCGAGGCTTCAAGTTGAGCGGATCAACCGAAAGTAGACGAAGATTCGACTTCTGCAAAACGTATTGTCAATTTATAAAATACTTACACAATTATTGATATGAGTCAAAAAGAAATTTAATAAGCTTAAGTCGTGGCTTTTTAAGGTTTTCTCTTAATTTATAAATAATTGAATTTCTTTTAAGCATACGAAATTATTTAAATCTATCTTTTATGTACTTGTAAATGAGTACATGAGTTCGAAATTTATAAAATACTTGTTTGCATTCTAGATATTATTTTTAAGGCTACCGTCTCTTGGAAACGTAAATGCTTTATGTTGTAAATTTGTGGAAAAGAAGATTCATTGCCCGGGCAGTAATAACTTTGCATTCCTTTGTTAGGTCTTCGGGCTGGACGAATTGTATTCTTCTGTTTGAAGGAATCTACATTGGGACAAGATAAATGTTGATGGACTTGGTACTAGTAAACATTTTATACGAGTGTTGTCTTTCGTGATATATCTGTTTGACAAAACGAATTTCATTTATTTCGGCATTCATGCTGCAGACAAATTTTATTTACTTATTATCTACCTCACTTCGTTGTAAATACACATAATTTGTCAAGCTAGCAAGTTTGTATTAATTCTCAGTAATAGACATTTTCAGAAAATATTGTTGATATTTTATATATGTTATTAACAGCTTTATAACTATGGAGATGGTAATCAAAGATTACAAGCTTGATTTTAAACTTGAAATCTTTTGATGCTTTTTGACATAAAAGTTTTTAAAATAAACTTAAATATAGCCAAGCTCAATTTCAGCTGGCTTAAGTTTTTTATTTTTCATATAAAATAAAAATGTTTGACACGATTCACATTTCAAATAATCATATTACAATACTAAGGCTTTCAAGAGGTAACGTAATAGTATAATGTCTGACTCAATATAGCTCTCAGAAAAGCTGCAGGTATTTTGTTACATCTATTAAATGAAATAAAATATCATTAATATGACTTTCACGTTATTTTATATAGTGCTGTCACGTGCAGGTTTTATGCTCTTGTAAGATCAATTCTGCTCCATCCATTTCTTGCTAGAAGTAATTGATACTAATTTTATTTTTCATCGCAAATCAATGTTTGCCTATGGATTGGGTGACATTTTCACTAGAAATGTGATCACTGCGTCAATCTGTTGGTCCTAAGCTACTAAAACAAGCGGTCAATCCTTTCAAGATTTAAATGTAGGTAGGTATGTATGTTACAAGAGTTCAGCCTGAGAAAATAGCCCAGCCTTATCCCACCTTTTCATACACCACTATTCATACTTCGGGCTTTAGAATCGCGCAAACATAAGCTCTAGTTTGAAGGCAGAAACCTAAGTTTGTGATGAAAATGAAACCTGTAATCCCAGCTTGTCTGAACATAAAATAAAAATAAATTGCTTATTGCGTTGGTAATATTCAGTTATGGCAGCTACCTTCGGAGTAGAGTTGGGCTATTTTTTCGACTTTGAAAGGATTTTTTTTTTTTTTTTTTTTTTTTTTTTTAGTTTATCTGCGGACGGTGAGCGCTGGGGCTGCTCCCTGTCCGCCAAAAGGCGGGAGGCGGCGCGTGTCCTCGCCGCCTCCCGAGGTGATGGATGCGAGAAGTTTGATGGATACAAGAAGTTTGATGGATGATTGCGAGATCATAACGAGACGGGGTCCGCCAACACAAACGGCGGGCCAATCCCGGGCGGGGTCGCGAGAAAGTATGCTAATCGCGAATCGCGTGACCCCGCCAACACACGGGACCCGTAGGGACACCGCGGTGGTTTTTAGTGGGTATGCCCCGAACGACTTTAGGGGAGAGCCTCCACATACCTCCTCCGCCAGTCCCAAGCCCAGCCGTTCTAATGGCTGGGTTGGCGGAGTTGAGATGACTCATAAGGAGAGTTTCCCACCGTAGTGAACAAAAAAAAAAAAAAAAAAAAGGATTTTTTTAGTTTGTGTTTGGTGATTACCTAACACGTATAAACTCCAAAATTACAGGATCTAAAGTTTTAAAGACCCTGTTATTTTGGAGTTTATACATGCTTATTGAATCGTTTATTCAATTTCAGTTCTTCCTTGTAGGATAAAATAAATCTTACCCTGACTCGTAAAGAACAGCATAAACATGATGGGGCTGCAAACAATTTTTTTTGACAATTGATACCCTTTATATCGCAAGCGTCCATTGAGGTCCCTTAGGCAGCCTTTAAATAATAAATGGAGAGTTGCATGAACATAAGCCAGTTTCAAAATAAGAAACTCTTAATTAAGTAACACTGTTTTTAGATTGAAATAAATGTACAGCGATGGCAGCAAAGTAAAAACGGACATCTACAAAATCGCAACTTTACAGGAGAGCAGATTTAGTTGAAAAATGTGATTATTTTGAGAGTTGTGGACCGATTAACCTAAAATTTTCTATGATGCTTTAAAATAACCTTCTTTATGAATTGTGTAATAAGTTTTATCGCTATATTGATTTTTTACTGAAATAATGCAGATGTCTTTTTTTACTCTGAAAAATCTTTTTTTCTCTTTGACGTTGAAGAAGACATCTGCCTGTTAGCCGTTTATACGTTCTAATAAAAAAGTGCCCATTTCTTTTAAAATATCTAACAAATTAAGATAATAATCTCCTGTAATACGTTTAAGGATATTTAAAGAACATCTTTTAAGCAACATGCAAACAATATTCTACTTTTTTTGACCAAATTTTGTAGATGTCTGGGTTTACTTTGCATTTAACGTTTTATACATTAACAATAAATGAGTTAACTACACCTAAAATCCATCTATTACTATCAGTTGAACTCATTTCTTTAGTTACCAAATCACGTAAACTATATTTAAAAAAAAAATGATACTATGATTATTTTTTCAAAGGTATCATTGGCAAATAGGTGAATATCAAATTGAAATAAAATAAAAAATAAAAACAGAACAATATTTTAAACTAAGCAATATTAACACTATTTATTTTTACTTACAGTAGGAAAAACGAGATCAAAACGTTAAGGATTAGGTACGAAAAACTAACTTATTCATCGAATTCAGCGCCGTCCACAGCTTCTGATTCTTTTATGGTGCTACTATGCTTAATGTTTTTATAAAAATCATGGTATCTTGGTGGGATTAAATTTTGTGCACACAAAGATATTAAGTCCTTATATAAACTTTATCAAGTTGTTGTGTATTATTGTTGACTTGCAAAACTCTTCTGCTCGTCCTCTTGGAACTGTCAATACACATAGGCAAACTCACATTCAAATCGTATTTATAAAATATTTTGTCAGGTTGATCGTGTTCCACCACTATTTGACGCACTTGATTCCATTTTACTTTTTCCCTCTTCTCATTTTTTACCCATTTGTGAAGACTAAGAGTAGACTTAAAATCCGAGATATCATTTTGGTTTATCTTCACAACTTCATAGGGTTGATCGTTTGTTTTACACCAGCGTACACAGGTATACCACTCCTGCGGCGAGAAAATCATTTTATATTTGGAGAATCGTTCGATTAACGCATGTACGCTATCACCCTCTTGCTGCGTATGACCCTTTTGTAAGAATCTATGACAAATGCGAACACCAAATTTTTTGGCCACAAGTAAATACATAGCAAAAACGATACGGTTATGGTTTTGGCCACCGCAATTATCTGACCATAAGCGTATATCCTTCACTCCCTCTTGGCTTTTTCTCTCAATGTAGTTGTAAAGACAACTGGATACTTCATTTCTTCTAGCTGTTGTCTCATTCCACAAAATATATAACAAATGGCTTTTTTGAGACCCATATCAAACACGGTAAAGTCATAAACAGATAATTTTTTTTTAATAGATCGAATTCACTTCGCCATGAGGAGAGTCTAAGATTTTTTGAAAATCAAATGTTGCAGCTGCAATATTCGAGGGACTGTTCTGAGATTGTTGCTTATCTTCAGTTTTCAACGATCTGGCCAGATTTTTGTTTTGAATGTGTTTGTCGTACGTTATTTGAGCTTGGAAGTCATTTGGTGGATTATTTTTATAAGAAGTGCACTGATCACACTGATCCTTTTTTGGTACATACACAGGTTGTCTAAATACAGTTTATGAGTATCTTTGCGGGTGTAATAAGATTCTACAGGTTGACAACTTTTAACATGATCAGATACGCTTTGAATAACTGTTTCAGTGAGCAATTTTGGTTTATTGCTGTGAACACCCCGTAGATCTTCTTTACAAAATCCTGTTGTTTTATCGTACTTATCCATTGCGCTTTGAATGAACTGGTTGCTAATACAAAGAGTATCTGTAAACATAACTTTGCAAACTTTTACCTTACTGTTATTCTTATTTGTTCACAGTATGGGTAGGAAATAATTAACGCTCATATTACTTTTTGATTCACTATCAGTCGTGCTTCTTTTTTTTGTGTAACGATCTGTATATTTACCATCGAATTCCCATTGCTTAACATGATTACCCGGACCCCAAAATAAATCAAATACTTTTCCTCTTTTTTCTTCACTTATTTTTGTGCAACACCTCAATTTACAGGTTTCGCATGGGAGGTGCATATTCTTTTGTTTTTGTTCTTTACCATTCCGTGATAAATGTGATTTACCAAAATTAAGCAATAATTTACTTTTTGTATCAATCCAATTCTCTTTTCTGCACTTCCTCCTTCTCTTTGTAACATCAATCATAAATTTACGTCGTTTTCTCCCACACATAACTGTTGATGAAGGTGAAGAGCATTCACTGGAAGCGCCACTTGCTGACGATGTTGCACTTGTATCAGTGACAAAAATAGATGGTGAAGTGATTTGTGGACTGAATGAATGCAAAGCAACAATTTCAGAAGTAGGTTCCGGCAACTGCGACTCTGTTTCAAACGAAATAAACTCAGGAGGTACGGGTGCTATAGAACGTGATCGAGGGCAGGCGGTTAAGTTAGGTGTATTAGCATTTAGGTTATAATGTATTTCAGCAGAAGTCGTAATAGGCAAAAACGCGTTATGTTGCTCGTCATCATCAGCCAAGATCTGTTCAAGCGTGCTATTTCCCAAAAGCGGTAAGCTGTAAGCAATAATATAAATGTAGTTTAATAAGACAGTCCAGACATAATTTTAATTAATTTTAACTAGCTTTTGCTAGCGGTTTCGCCCGCTCACCCCCAGACATACATGCACATACACACACAAAAATACAAATCTTTCCTCTTTATAATATTAGTGTAAATAAATGTCACTTACTGGCTTTTATCAAACGATCCTATATCATCCAAATTGCCGTACTTCTCTGCTTGTAGATCACTTAGCTGAATTAATTCATTTTCTAAGTCAAACTCTGAAAAAAAGAAAGAAAAAAAATGTACATAGTAAGTAGTATATTAATTAACGAAAAATATCTGTGAATATTTTTATAAAAACAAGAAATCATACATTCATAGATTGAGACTTATACAAAATGTCCGACGTATAAACGAACAAGTGGCAGATGTCCGTGTTCACGTCGAACCGTAACCTCAAAATAAATTTTATTACTCACTCTAAGATTTCATTACTAGCACTAATAATGAAATGTAAACACTATCATTATTATTACAAAAGTATGTCACAGTCGCAGGTACATACCTTCGTTGGCATTTTGCATTGTTTTCTTTAAGTTTGTCAAATCTGAAGACTCATTTATTTCCTTTTGTACACCTTTTTGGGCCATATTTATAAGTAATTTATTCCTTGAGACACTCATTTTTAAATACTAACTGATATTTTAATGAATAATTTAAGGTAGAATGCGTTAAACCATTTAAATTCAATAAAAATGCACGAAAACATACCCGGTACGCGCTAGAATGTGACAACTGACTGATGTCTTCGTTGACGTTTCATTCATCTGTCAAAGGTCCGAAGTAAAGGCGGAAAAATTCAAATGTCCGTTTCTACTACGATGTTTTTTTTTAAATCCAGTGTAGATGTCTTCATTTACGCGTCAAATTTTCTTTATAATTTTGAATTTTGAAAAAAGAATGATACAGACTTGTAGATAGGATTAATATAAGCTCATTTTTGTAAAAAAAGCATTTTCGCAAAAATGTAGATGTCCGTTTCTACTTTGCTGCCATCGGGGTATAAATGCGTTTTCCAGAATTCTACATGTGTATAATGCAGGTACGGGCAGCAACTTACATAATCAACATACTTACATAATCCAAAACAGCTATGGAAGAATCTAAAATGTGAAATACTACCGGACCACACAGAAAAAACCCTACCCAAAACATTTGACGACCTTGATGCAATTAATATAGCTTTTTTGGATGTACCTGGAGAGTGCAAGGTGGATATCTCTACCTTTAAATTACAGCCAGTGACAAGAGAGACTATTGTACATATTATAAACACTATAGGCACAAACGCTCAAGGTATCGATCGCATTAGTATGGACATGATCTCCCTAACACTGCCAGCCACTGCGCAGACCATAACAGACATAGTAAACAGGTCTATTTACACTAACACATTCCCTGCATTGTGGCGCTGCGCAGTGGTGCGGCCCATTCCCAAGACCACCAGTCCACAGTCTGTGAAAGATCTACGGCCTATTAGTATACTGTCATGTCTGTCCAAGGTGCTGGAGATAGTAGTATATACCCAAGTAATGACATATTTAGAGGACAACAACATTCTCCCTGACCTACAGTCAGGTTTCCGTAAGAAGAGGGGTACTACTACTGCTTTGTGTGACGTTGTGGGAAGTGTACTCGAGGCTCGTGACAGGGGGGAAGGTACACTGTCGGTCATGTTGGACTACTCCAGGGCATATGACTCAATTGATCCAACATTGCTACTTTCTAAACTCTCCTACTATGGCTTTTCAGTTGAAACAGTGAAGTGGTTTGATAGCTACCTATCAAACAGGACCCAAATTGTGGAGACTCATGGCAGTGTAAGGCCTTCGGAGCCGCGTATTGTTAAAAGGGGAGTGCCTCAGGGACCAATTCTTGGGCCTCTTTTATACTTAATCTACAGTGCTGATGTAGTGCAGTCCTTCAGACACTGTAAATATCACATTTATGCAGATGACTTGCAGGTGTATCTGTCTTTTAAACCTAAAACAATATCGTCAGCTGTCCAGAATATCAATGAAGATCTACAGAGAGTCACTGAGTGGTCAAAGCGAAATTCTCTCACCCTAAACCCCCAAAAATCTAAGTATATGGTGCTGGGTAGTAAAAATCAAATCAGGGATATACTCTCTGCTAATCCGGAAATACTGATACTAGACAAGGCTATACAGAGAGCAGACAGTGTCTGCAATGCCCACATAGGCAGGATTGCAAGTAACTGCTTTTACCGGCTTAGAGTACTGTATAACCTCAGAAAATTTCTCAGTATACCTGTAAGGAAGCAACTGGTGGAAAGTTTGGTATTGGCCAGGTTAAATTACTGCGATGCTGTCTTTGGGCCATGTCTGTTATCTCGTACTGCTCGGCTAACACAACGCATACAAAATGCTTGTGTAAGATTTTGCGTAAATATACCCAGACGCAGCCATGTCACTCCTTTCCTGAATAAACACAATATTCTTACCATTGCTTCCAGAAGAAAGTTACACTTGGCATCTTTACTTTTTGGAGTTATACAAGCCAAAACACCAAGATACCTATATGACAGGCTATGCTGGAGAGATACTCAGTCGAAGCACATGGTGAGGTTAGTCACTAACCCACTATCCATGCCCAAGCACAGGACTACTGCATTCAGGGGTAGTTTCAAGTATGCCGCAACACACTGCTGGAATGATCTACCACCACCAATCCGCAGCCTGAAAACCAAAAATAGCTTTGTTGAATATCTAAAGAAATATTTGCTAGAAACACAAAAAGCTACAAATACCTAACTTTATAAACTTCTATACATATTTAATTACAGTACTTACTTTATTATACATACATATCTATAACACAATTTCTTACCATTAAAATAATACTTATATATACTTTATACAGAAAATTTCACTTTCCACCATTCTCTAACTTCAAAACAGTTTTTAACACATCTATGACTAGTACTCAAACACCTACTCACCTTCTTGGGTATAGCCGACAGGTAACGGAGCAGACCCCAAGTTCCAGACAGTGTTGTTGTGGCGTATTTGAGATTTAAATTTAAAATGTCGCATTGAAGGTTGGGCTTTCTTTATTTTCTTCCTGGCAAAACCATTTCAGAACTTCAAGGACTGTCTTCCGGTCCTGTAGCAAAACAAGTTTATTGTAATAACTACACAACCTTTTTTTCACTTTATTTAAAAGGCATGACTATCTTATTTTTAATTTACACTATTCTTTAAAATTACTTACCATTTATTTATGTATTTATTTATAATGTTAACAATCTGGGCGCAAGCGCGCTTAAACCAAGGCGGTATAGGTTGGTACTTATAGCACACTGACGCTTGTTCTAAAATTATATTAGTACCCGCAAGGTTCTGCATCACGACACCACATATTCAACACTATTTTGCTTTGATATGCTTAACACATCGTATCTACTCACACATATCATACAGCAAAGTGATTTTAGTTTGTACTTTAAAGTTATAAACAGACACTGGCGCCGACGCCACTAAAATGGATTGCGCAGAATACCAGTGTTGCGGCATAACAACCGCAACGTATACTGAGCGTAGTCCAATTTTTGGCACCAATGAGACACACACTTCCACTTATGTTTTTTAACTTAATTTACAAATAAAGGAGATGTACCATTTGGCCATACATTATGGGCCTGGCAAGGCCAAACATGAAACCATGTGTTTTTTGAAGATAAATGATTACTCTATTACCCTGTATAATTTTTTTAAAATAACTTTTGGTGGAAATAAGATACGAGATATTTAAAATGGAAATTATTCCACAACTAAATATACATCAAAATTGAATTTTAACATAAATATAATACCTAGATGTAAATAAAGGAATGTCTTTGTGTCATACAGAACAAAAACTACATAAAGAGAGGCCAATAATAATGAATAATCACCTGTGTACAAGGGAACCTCGTACTATACTCGTCCAAAAAAACTAACCACAATCACAAACACCGCTGCATATTCTTAGCATGGGTAGAAGGTAGTGATCATTATTGTTGAATTTACATTCAATTACATTACAATTAAAACCGTACAAAAACACCAATAAAAAAGAGCAAAATATTCACGATGCGCAGTAGCAACACGAATGACATAACAGATAAAAAATGTGTTGCAAATGGTTTGACAAAATATTTATACTATAGATTAAAAAACAAAACGAATTTTACCGATTAATAATTATGGAATATATAATAAATTATATACTTCTTGATTCTTTTTAGAAATATATTTATAAAGTTAATAAATATATTGTTTTCTAAGTTAATAATACCTACATATATTATTTCCTTAAAACAATTTCTACCTACCATACTTCATTTTATTTTTAATACTGGCAACATAAAACATTCATCGGCTATTTCCATAGCCTATTCAAAACAATAATCTTTAAAAACTAAAATCTTTCACCGAAGGTCTATCAAGAAACGAAAACGATGTATAAATTTTAAAAATTATATGTTTTATTTCAACGATTCGCAACTTTCTGGCCGCTACAGGCCGACTTTGGTCTTTCTCCTTAATAATTTTTCCGATTGGTATCGCTGTTCACTGACACCATCTTTAGTTGTTTTGTTTGTTTGTAATTTTGTATTTTATTTGGCCAATGGCGGCAGACGGCTTCCAATTGGTCAGCCGGGAAGCGTTGGGTTGCCAGTGAGCAGACGTAACGATCTGCCCTTTGTTTATATTATTTGTTTTAGTCTAGGTTTTAGTGTTTCATTTTAATATGTTTTGTTTTTTATTTTATTTTATTATTAAGGCTACGGTTTTTCTTTTAATATTTGTTTTGTACCTATTTTTTTGTCAAATATGTTTAGTGTGTGCCATTTGTGGCAAAAATAAATATCGTGGGTATAATGGAAGAACTAAATAACTCAAAATTTCAAGTTTCGAGATAATCGCGATTAACTGTTTTTTTGACACTTTTTTTTACATCACTAAGAAATGGAGAACAATTTTAACGTCGGCGATTTTATATGCTTTAAGCATGTTTGCTGTCAATTCTATGCTTAATAAAACTAGCTTTTATCATGAACCAAAAAAATATTAAAAATAAAAAACCAAGTTATCCAATTTTGCCACACCAAGATATTGCAAACATACCGTAGTTAGCTAATTGTATAATGTAGTTATTCAGTTTTCCCACACATTAAATGAATGTGAATACATGAATTTGGGTCAACTAAGTACACTTATTGAGTTTTGAACCTAAAAAAATATTTAAACATGAAAGTTAGGCATTCTTAGTGAAACTTTATTTGTTAAATTTTATCACTGATTATTGATCTCACATGAAATAAAAACCTGGTTTGGAAGTAGTAACATTATATATATATATAAAAATAAACGTAAAATTACAATATAAAAATTAACAGAATTAGGTATGACAACAAAATATTATAATTATGTAATAAAATCAACTAAATTACTTATAATAAATCTTAAAAAATCAACTAAAACTAAAATAATTTGCCTTTGCATTAAAACATACTAAGGTGGTCTGAAAAGTTTCCGACCTCAACCTAAAGGAAGTAGCACTCGTCAAAAAAGTGTTGTGGATGTAATTTTACTTCTTGTGGCAGTTAACCACTAACATTTCAGCTATTTTGTAGCAGTAGTTGCTATTTGACAGCCATACGATTAAGTCGATGTGAGTGTGTTTTGTGAAAATGGGAAATGTTGTATTAAGCTGGCATTAAATTCTTGTTTTTAAAAGGCACTACGCCGACGCCTTTCAAGATTGATTAAAACTCTGTTTATGGGGACTCTCTGCTCCTTCATGATTGGGCTAGCCTTATCCCGGTTGCATCCAAGACTTACACGTCTTAGAGCCTGAGGTCCGCTTATTGATCTAATCAGGTATGACGGAATATCAACTTTTCCACAGAGCGACAACCGTTTGATCTCCGCAACCCAAAGGGATAGCGATATTCCATGGTTTAGACCAGTATCAGTTTATTTGAGGATACGGAATCCCCGTAATGACTGTCAAAGATCTTCCAGACAGCCAGGACCGACAGTTTAACGTGCTCCGAGGCACGGGGCAAGCGATAATTAACAATTTAATACGCACTTAACTTTGAAAAGTCATTGGTGCGTGCCGTGGATTCGAACCCGATACCCCCTGCATGGACAACTATTAGTACCTCCACTAGGCTATTGCTGTCTCACTGCTCCATCATTTACTACAATGAAATTTTGGGCAGCAGAATTTAAACCTGGTCGTAAGAGCTAGGGAGCTAAGGTCCGGGACGCCCAAACACTGCAACCACTGAAGATAACCTCGCAAAATTTCACCGAATGGTGCTAAACGACCGCTGAATTGAGTAAGAGGTATAGCAGAGGGTATGAAAATGACCAACAAATGAATTAGTTACATATTAAATGAAGATTTAAGCATGAGCAAGCTCCCAGCGCGATGGCTATTTTGTTTGCTGGCGGTTTTGGTCTTAATGAGCAAACGCAGCACGCGTTTGCTCACGTTAAGACTAAAACCGCGTTGACCCGTCGAATGAACATTTTTTTAAAGCTCTGTTTGCGTAGTTAAGGCCTAATAAATCCAAGTTTTCCAAATAAAGACTGCAGATGAAACCTGGATACACCATTATACGCCCAAATAAATAATACATTCCAAACAGTAAATTGCTAAGGAGGAACCGACTCCAAAGGACAAAGGCCGTTTATTCTGCTGGGAAAGTGATGCTGACTGCTTTTTGAGATGTTCATGGAGAGAGATCGAAAGGGATAACTATTACTGCAGTATACTATGCTAAATTACTAGACAAATTGAAGGAAGAAGTTGAGCAAAAAGGTACACATTCGTAGAAAAGACTATATTACTGACATAAATCTTCGTATATTTTATATTTATTTTGTCGCTGATTGCCTCCATGGCACAGTAAATAACCTATACGTCTGTTGATCGAGAGGTCTTGGGTTCGATTCCCGGGTTAGGCAAGACTGTAGGTAACTGATTTTTCTGAATTCTCAGTAGTAGAACAAAATCTGGCAATGTGCCCGGCAACGTCAATAGACCCCCTTTTTACGTAGGACCTAAAATGCATGATATGGCCAAATGTGGGTGTAATAATTACAACTTCTGTCTATCTTTTCGGAGTATCGGTTTGCTACGTCACGCCTTGCTCGCTATCTCGCGACGTATTTTCTCACCTTCAGGCTTTCATAATAGGAAGGGGGCGTATAATGGTCAAACAAGTATGTAAACTACTTCTTCTCATTTAGCTCATTTCATCAGCCTATCACTCCTAGAGGTGGGCCTCCCCAGGGTATGCCACAAGACCCATTCTGGCGGCCAACACTACGCTTGCTGAGGCGTGGCCTTAATTTAAGAATCCGCTTTTGAGACGACTGGCCATAAGTTCCCCCATTCAATTTGCTATAACTCTGATCTTTGTCAGTTTCTTTGGTCTTCTGCCGGATAATCTCGTTCAGGAAATTATCCATCAGCAAAATCCTATTATCCTTTATCCATTGTCCTTTTCATAGCTCTCTGAGATACATATAGTGTAGGCAGTGCATTGCAGGACAGCGGCTGGGTTTACTCTTCGGATTTCTAAATAACCTATGAAAATTATGCTCTGTATGGATTTGGCCCACGGTACTAAAGCCTTTAAGAAACCTAGCCTGCACCGGAGGCTGGAAGATATGAAATCTTGATGTCAGAAAAAAGTAGGGAGGGGTGGCCACACCGCCCAGTCTTAAAGAACTGCTCTCTGAGGCACGAGGCAAGCCATAATTAACAATTGAAACACATTTCTTCGAAAATTTACTGCCTGGAATTCTAACCCGAGCCCTGTGAATGGCAGTCTGTTGATATCTCCGCTAGGCTATCGCTTCCAACCTTAGGAACATAGCATGTCAAATAATAGTATATCTGTTTATAATATGATTATCCGATTGTAATAAAACGCCGGTAAAAACATAGCATATCGCACGTACTTTAAGTTGCAGTGAGATTAAAATCAAAATCGATAATTTTTCTGTATTCTGCTACCTAGTGGTTTAGTTATATTTAAGTAATTTTATTTTAATTGGAGCAAAATTTTCGTGGAGCCTCTAGAGATGCTTCGTGGAGGCCTGGCGCTCCGCGGAGCACACTTTGAGAAAGGTTGGTCTATAGGTTTACATTATTTCGTGCTAATTTGTACTACTGAATTGCACGATAACTGCGCTTACGTGCGTAAACTATAAATAGGAATATTAAATAACTTCACCTACTGACATTTATTTGATTGGAATCTCTTATAAATTTACATTTTCTCGAAGAAGAAATAAATAAAAATACTTATTTAAAAACCGAATGAATGCTCATTAATGCCCGAATTAAATAACTCAAGTAGTTTAGTTTTTCTTCAGCTTCACTAGTTTCATTAAAATATTTTTGTGCGCGGAAGAACTAAATAACTCAATTTAGCTAATTTATTTCATACTCAAGTGATCAGAAGTCACAGTTGTTCATTTATTTATAGAGTTAGTCATTTTTCTACTAACATTTAATGTTCATTTATACTTATTTATTTCTATAATTGAAACACAAAAATGGCTTTATTTTTGGACTGGGTTAAGATATAAGAATGTTTGTTAGACCAAAAGATGCGGCACATTTTGAGGTTCATGAAAATGGTAAAAGGTCAATTTGGCCAAAATCCGAGTTATTTAGTTCTTCCATTATACCCACGATATTTCATTTTACTTCATTATTTCATTTCAACTGTTTGCTAGTTTATATCGTATGAAAAATAAACAATTCGCTTAAAGTCTACTAACACAGAAAACGAACAGAAAGTATAACATTTCTCTTTAAAATTAAACAGCGTTAAGGTTTTTAGTCTTAAAAGATTACTGCACATACGGGTTCAAGTTACTTTGTAGACATAATAAATGCAAAGGTAGTGCAGATAATGTAAAAAGTACGTAAAACTATGTTGTATTAGTTGCTTTAGAGTTTTGCCTGGAAGGTAAATACCAGCAAAATTGTATTTGTTAGTACACAGGAGTTGGCTGCGCATTAAATATTAGGTATTTGTAGTTGGAATGTTTGCCAAATTATTCCTTGGTTTATATCACTGGTTATTGTGTTGTTAGAATTATATCATTTCAAAATATGTATGTGCAAACTATAAATGTTTTGTTTAAATGTTAATAGCATAACAGTTTCATTTGTTTGATAGAAATAGCATTCCTGCGGTGAGAGCTACCGCTCCTTTTTAATTATAGATTTTTTTTCTCTAAATCATATTAGACTTCGCACGCAGCTTCGCCCGTGAGAGACTCCTTTACCCCCTCCCTGCTACTCTTAAGCCGTATACAGACTTTGCGAGGCATGCGCTAAGCACGGCGCACAGCGCATGCCTCGCAAGGTGTGTTCCCTTTATATTCGTGGCGAGGCATGTGCTACGCACGTGCGAGGGCGAGCCATCGAGTGTCGGCAAATGCTACAAGATCAAAGTGCCTCAGTGCGTAACTAATACCTCTCTCGTATCTTGCAAAGATACGAGAGAGGTAGTAGCTTTGTGTATTTTCCTTAGTCGCCTCCACGGAATTAAATGCAGTAGTACGTTTTCTATTCTGAATTGGTCACCACACAGATACAAACAAACACAAATGTAAGCCAATATAATTAATCATTCATCATCATCAACCTTTAACACTGCTGGACTAGGCCTCTCCTTTGAAAGAAGGAATTAGCCTACTATACCACGCTGGCCAAACGGGTTGGTATAGGGTTTGTATCAAGTTTTCCTTCTCTTACAGAGCTGTTCTCTGTATAATATGTTTCCTCTGGCGGCTCTTACGACACCCGTGGGGTGTTATGGGCTGGTGACATTCCGTATTCTTAATCCCTCACCACACGGAATACCTTATTATAATCACTATATTTTAATTCACTGTATGTTTCAATCAGACGAATTTGTCTGCAAGTAAAAATAGCAATAAAATACCTTTCTAGTGCATCAATATATTTTTACTTATGATGCAGTATAAGTTTCGTGGGGCTAATAGGGAGGTCGTAGAGATCTTGCTAGTGTAAATTGTTTATATACTTATATTAACATTTTATTACACGTCCTTTCAAATATAACCTAACTACAATTAAAAATATTTTATTAATCCATAATAGCTCAAGATTTAAAATAATTTCACTAAGTAGACGGTTTAACCAAATTCTTCTCGCCACATCAAAGCTAAGGACCAAGCCACATTTGAAATTCTGATGTGGTTTTCTTATTTGTCACACTAACGGTTACAGTGCGACCACGGCTCGCATAAAGATACTTTTCAGTAGATTGGTATGTACTTTTACAAGGATTTTTCCGGACAGCAGTTGCTGTTGCGACAATTTTTGCCGATTTTATTTCAAGCGTACAGTACTAGAATGTTCTTTTTGCTACTCAGCTATATTCAGGAATAAGCTTGAGTAGAAGAGGAATTTCAGACTGAATAAATTTGTGCTGTGATACTTGTGAATTTTTGAGTAGTGTGGGCACAGTTTGTTAGTTTGTGGCAAAATAAACACATTTTAGGCGACTCAAAATATTGTAAAAGCCTATATATAAAAGCTGCAATTAAATCTGTTAGTAGTACATTAATTTGTTGCTGGCAATATGGCCTATGTGGTTATTAATTCACGATATTAATAAAAAAAACGTTATGTGTAAGACACTAAATTAACAGTACCTAAAACATAATTTAATATGATGTTTACTAAAGACCAAAGACTGTACATTACCATCGACACAGCCTTTTAGAGCCACTACAAACCACTTGCCTGTACTGCTGCTGACCAACAGAGTCTGTTCCAGACCAAGTCACTATCTGCCAGCTTAAATAACCATTTATATTTTGGTATATTTTTATTCCTTATAAATTAACTCTTTCAGGACCATAAGGATATGGGACTATATATTATGATACAAACTATACGAAACAGTTAATAAGGCATCAAATAAACATAATTTTAACTTAAAATATAATAAAATGTTTTGGATTTTTTGGAATTCTTTGGGACACATATGTCCCTATGGTCGTTGGTGGTACTTTTTGTTCTAGTAAATAAGATTATACGTTTTAGAGATTTTATCAATAATTGAGGTATTGTATGTACAAAACTGCAAATTTACATACATACATACATCATACATACATAGACTCACGCCTGTTTCCCCGAAGGGGTAGGCAGAGGCATATTTAACGCCCACTTTTCGCCAGTGTTTTGATCCCACGTAATAGGTGGCAAGCCTATTGCCGCTTATCGGGATATTTTGTTTGCCAGAGCCTCGTCCGTTGATCGGCAGGTGCACCACTTGCAGGTGAGGTTGGCTTGGGACCCTAAGTTCTTGGTGGGAACTCTATGCACCCTTACTGCAAATTTATTACAGAAAAATTGTTTCTTTATCGATAGATTTACAATTTAAAGTAATAAGCTAGTAGTAATTAGGTAGAATCCAGTGAAACATTTCCATTCAATAGTCTAGAAAAGGTCTACTTTGCAACACAATGACTATGTTTTTGGATTTGAATTATACATTGAATAAACTGACACATCTCTTCCAGAAGTTTGGTTATCAATGGGTTGCGTTAGAAACTGTCTTCCTCTGACAGATCTGGGAACTGAACTTGATTTTGAAGTAGGAACGTCATGCTGCTTGACAGAGAAACCGTTTTTTCAACTTGAACTTGTCTGAACTGTAGGCTAGTTTTGATTTCATCGTGAAGCTTTGATTATACAGTATGCGCAATATTCACTGAGATATCTAAGAGACCAAAACAATATCGAAGATCGTATTTTATTTTCAATCAGCAATATATTTCATAACACTATGAGATCAACATGATCTACTCTACTACGTAGATATTTTTGTAATATGTGATAAAATTTTAGAGCATTTCACTTTTTTTCGCTGATCTAGGTTTGCGTCGTCTTCCAGTGTATATGTCTAAAGGTTTCAGAAAGTTGATCAATAAGTATATTCCTTTATTTTCCATCAACTTTACGCACGATATGCCCCAAAACTTGTGGTGGACATGTCCCGCTACTTATGTCAATGCTGTTTTCGGAAGATGTTTTCGATTTGTTCGAACGATTCTATGTACTAAAGAGAGTCAATACATTAGCATCAAATATATGAAAAATCTGTACTTCGCAGCCATTATATTTCACATCACAAAAATCACGAAAATTATTTGGCACGTATGTTCCTTAGTTCCACTTGAAAACTAGTTTTTGATTACTTTGTGCTCCAGTTATGGGTAAAAGAGTTGTAGACGTCGATGGTACTGTGTCTCGTCAAAATCAGGAATCAATAAGTCTGGCACCTGTGCCAGACTTATTGATTCCTGAAATTGAACACGCAAATCTTCAATTTCATCATCAGAAACATCTGAAACCCCTTGATACTGTATCAAACTCCTTTGACATTTTTCGTCAAGGTGTAAATCATCTTCTACATCACTATTATCATCCATCAAAATTTATTGAAGTACCTACATCATCCTTGGATTAAAAAAACTGAGATAATCTGCCAATATATCTCACTCACAAAATCATCAGTTGAATAAGTTAACAATTTATTACAAATAGTATCCCTTCCGGACCACTGGGACACTGTTGTCCCTTTATGTTTATGATGTCTTATAACTATAACGATAGTCTTATAACTATGACTGCCTCGTTGGTCTCGCGGCATACATGTGCGCGTGGGATTGGGAGGTCTCGGGTTCGATTCCCGGGTCGGGCAAAAGTGTTATTGGGTTTTTCCGTTAGGAAATTCTCAGTAGCGGCTCGGAGTCTGGTAATGTGCCCGGTAAGGCAATAGGCTCGCCCCCTATTACGTGGGACCTAAAAATTCATGGCGAAATGTGGGTGTTATATCACACCTCTGCCTACCCCTTCGGGGATACAGGCGTGAGTCTATAAAAAAAAAATAAAAAAAATATAACTATAAAAAAATATAAATAATGGTTTTATTAATAAAAATAATATAAACTTACTTACCAAGCAATAATTATAGCACAACAAAAAACACTATAAAACATTTTGAAGTTACTAAAAACTTTAGAGAAATAGGGCAAGTGCGCGCTTAGCGAACAGTCATATTACAATTTTTATAGAAAATATATCGTATTAACTAGTTTGTACAGTCAATGAAAAAAATATTAATAATATGTTTAATAACAAACAAAAAATTCATGATTGGTAATAGGCTTCTTAATTATTAATATAATTTCAAATTATGTGCAAGGGACACATATGTCCCTTGGTCGTCAAAGGGTTAATATCGTAGGCATAGTAACACGTAAACACGAGAAAATACAAAAGTGATTAACCGTCGAACCCGCGATTTTTATACTTACTATTAGTTCTGTTATATATAGGGCATTAGTTTAGGCAGCTATAGCCTAGTGGAGATACCAACAGACTGCCAAGCAGTGGGTCTCGGGTTCGAATCCACGCCACGCACCAATGACTTTTCGGAGTTATGTGCGTATTTAATTGTCAATTAT
The DNA here is from genome assembly GCA_944739405.2 of Euclidia mi. Taxonomy (NCBI): domain Eukaryota; kingdom Metazoa; phylum Arthropoda; class Insecta; order Lepidoptera; family Erebidae; genus Euclidia; species Euclidia mi. The sequence continues at coordinate 15,767,448 of OX123188.2, read as the reverse complement.
AGCTTGTCCTGTGCCTAGGAGAGCACGTTAAGCCGTAAATCTCGGTTGTCATGAAGATCTTTGACAATCGTTGTAGGGTGTCAGTACCTTCTAAATAAACTGACACTAGTCTAAATCATTGAATATTCAGCAAAATCCGGTTAGACTAGTAAGCGAACCCTAGGTTGAAACTGGGATAACGTTAGGAGGATGATGAAGATGATGAAATATATGGCTTACTCGCATAAAATAACGGTGCAATAGGGAATGCATGAAAGTGATCTGAATGGCTAATAAAACGTTCACCAAAACGTCGATGTAAATATCACATCTATTGCGCTCCGATACATTAATATTAGTATATATTAGAATTATACGTATACAATTCGTGGAATTTTCATCGAAACACATTAATCAATATATTAAATGCTATGTCCAGGCCTAAAAACGACGATTGATTGGTTGTCAAACGCACACCGCAATCAATGTATCTGGGTGTCCAAAGCAAAACATACCGAAATTACGTTCAGTTCCCAACTATAACAGTCGGAAGCCTTTGTTGATACAAGACTACGAGGACAATTTGGGGACAGGTGTGCCGGATGCAAGCCAACCGTTACATATGCTAAAGAGCAGCTGCAGTTGAGATTGTATGCATTTCTGGTTTCTAATAAAATTTGGATAATTTGAAAAATACATATGTATTTTACATCTCGTTGTCCTTTAGCATAAGGTTGTATTTTTGTATGCCGGTGCTTATATTTTTCTATGATCCTCTTTTTGAAAACAAAGCAACCATGTCCTATGAAAGAATATAAAAAATAGCAAGTCTGTCAACCTTGTAATGATCAATGTACTTCTGATTAAACTTGTTGCGGGTTCTAAGTCTTGCCCAAGAACTTTACGAGTGTCAAAACTTCGCATCTTTTACGGTCATTGCTCCTAGAACTGGCTACACAAGTGATACAGTAGTAGGAACGAGGTTGCGATTAGCACCACATAAGTTTGCCAACCTCTGTAATAACTTTTTTATACACTAATTCAATTTACAAAACCTGAACAGTGAATCTGTCTGTAAATTAATAACTTGTTTAAACGCTTCCGTATAAGTCTAAATAGCTTGGTTTATTTCATTTTCGGAGTAAAAGAAGCCATTAAATTGAATCTATAGCAAGAAACAAATAGTATACATTTCAATAAAGACCACAGACTATAAAATTTTATAGATAAACTACAGTCATTAAAATTATTTTATTTCACACGCGCAGTGGCGGCGCTAGGCGTCGGCGACGTCGGCGACCGCCGAGTGACGGCCTCGCGCCTGAGAGGGCCTCGCAAAAAGTTTTTAGTTTTACAAGTTACATACTTAATTTCGTTTCGCCAATCATCCTGGCTTAGGTAGCCGACACCGAACAATTCGAGAAAAATCTAGGCAGATAATAAAGACTATACCTAACTATTTTCGAACACGTGCGTGACAAGATCCGTGTTGGGTGAAAATTTTTGAATTGTCATTTATTTATTCATACATTATCTTGTAATTTGGCTCACTTAATTTTATCGGTTTTTTTTTATTACGAAGTAAACGGGGCCTCGCCATCGATTTAAAGGGCCTCGCGAACTTGATGTCGCCGACGTCCAAATGTGGTCTAGCGCCGCCACTGCACACGCGAACATTTTTTACTTCGGCTCCATACCTGGGAAATGACTGGTTCAGGAGATATTGAGGCTCAAAGTTAGTATGGAATATTTCTAATTTGGTACAAAATCGATGCATTTACATCGCCAATATGTTCTTTAAATGCCCTATGACCCCATGGATAAGTAGGTATTTCGAGCATAGCGGTTTAAAAAATGTGTAAACTTAAAAAAGAAACGATTCCCAGATATTATTTTTGGCTAGTATGACTTGGCATGATGTCCACAACGAGTAGACTTCGGCTTGGTGATGGATCTTGTGACACCCCGTATATATTGCAGTTTTATACGAAGAGTTATGTGTGATGTCATTAAAACAGCAATTTAACGATCATGATCAGTGGTACTAAATTTTAGAATCAGATAAAATGGTAATTACTTTAAAATTTTACAATCACTTATGTTGTTAATAAGCTCTGAATGTTATATTATACTATAATTATCATCATTTGAAAAGTTCTATACCAGTACATACATACTTAGGCCCACGCCTGTTTCCCCGAAGGGGCCGGCAGAGGCATATTAAGGCGCTGTCCTAAGCGACTGTTTTGGTAAATGAGGTGGTGAAGCAGGGGAGGTGAAGGGAGCTTAGCTCCGTCTACTGCGGGGCGCCCCCCTTCATTCTCGTCGCGTGCGGCCGTATTCTGGCGACATCCGTATTCCAATATTTCAAAATCGCAAGCAAAACGTTTTAGCATATTGAATTGAGATACTGATATTAAAATTTATATTACATACATCAATCTGTTTGTACAATATAGGCATAGCGCAATTTTTGTTCTCAGTGCAGCCACGAGTAAAACTGGTTTACATTAGACCTTATAGGTATTAAATGTTGACGAAAGTAGGTAAATATACCTACGTGCCGTAAGATGATAAAAATAATTAAGTCAGTTCCATGTATGGAGAGGCCATTATTATGTTTGTTTTGTTTTTGTATAAAAATAGTGAAGCAGTTCATAGAATACCTACATCAAATTCCATTCCTGCCAGTTTTCAAATCTGTTTTGCAATAAATTGGCTGTGACATACGGGCGGACAGACAGACAGACATTGCGAATCTATAAGGGTTCCGTTTTTACAATTTTTGGCTACTGTACCCTAAAAAACACAATACTGCTCTACTAAGCGCAAAAGCCGTATCTCAACTAAAGCGAGTTACGAGATAATTGAAGTTTAGTAAAAGTTGATTTCTTTTATTTTTTTATGGATGTTTATTGTTATTATAGGTATAATTATTATGGTAAAGGTTTCGAAATACGTCGCCGTTTTTAGGGGTTGTGAGTGATTGGAGAGGGAGCAGGGGAGGTCTTGAAACCCCCCTCACCATTTTCACTTGCCGGAAATACTTGGTTTCCTCTGAAAAAAAATCTCCAAACATCGGTGTGTACTGCCAACTTCCACATTCATCACACTAGTTTAATAAACTAAGGTTGTCGGAGCCCTGCGAAGGGCTCCTATTTTCAGATTAAGGGTCAAAAGAGAACCTAACATAACCTATTTATTTACTTATTACAGTCGCACCTAACCCATGGCTCTCGAAAGCAATGACGCACAAATTTGACATTAGCTGTCAATATGATCATTCCAAGATGGCAGTTTTGCGTTTCGTTTCACGTTTTTCACATAAAACCTAAAAATTACATTTGTAAAACTGTACTAAAGTATAAAAACTATGTTCCGTTTTGCATAATTGCCGAAGTATTTATGAAATTTTGGAAATTGTTTAAAAATATTTAGACGCAACTCCGGCGGCCAAAATTACTTTTAGGGGATTAAAACGAACTACCTGCCCCCTACACTACCAATACCCTCAAATTCAGGCAACTCGTTTCGAAACCCAACCCATTATTATTTTTCAAAATAGATGAAACATCAAAAATATATGTGAATATACCTTATTCATGAGATACTGCTATGCCATTTAGAAAATTATAGAATTAGAATTTGAGTTACTGCTTTTTCGTTAGCTCTCGTCATACATGTTTGTATGGAAAAATATAAAAAAATTCTTTTGCTTCAAATATGTGTTGTTTCAAAGAAAATAAATATTAAAAGATATTTACTTATATTCATTTATAATTTATTAACGAAATACAGAGTTTACAGCTCATCAAAAGTTAGCTGTCTGCTACAACCCGGCAGGTTTTCTTTATTCTCATCGAATGTTAAAGGCAGTGTGTGAGGTGATAAGACTTATTATTTGCTATTGTTCACGAGGCACAGTTTCATTTACTTTCCTTTTACGGATTGGTATTGTAGAAATTTCAAGCACTGATGAAACATTTTCCTCTCTGTGATCTCGCAATGCCATCCCTTGAGTTTGACGAGAATCAACAATTTCAGGCAACTGCCAATTCATATAAAACGCCACAAGCTTTTCTTCTCCCAGAAAACATCATCTCTTTCTATAATTTCTATTTTTAGTGGTATACTTTCACCACTCCACACAGCAAATAAACACTTTTGTTTGCGTGTAACGTGGCGTTGCCCCTGAATTTGGTAATAACAATTACAATATTTGTTTAGACTAGTTAGTTCACTTTTTTATCATGTTTCCATATTTGTATTTTATTTGCTCTTATACTATTCTCCAGGCCATTCTTATAGGCAACTTTAGAACATTAAATTTCCACAATCGTGTTTGGACCTATTAATCCATCTGGCGTGGCACCAATAATCGAATAATCCACAAGGCTCGATTGTTACATTTTCTTGCTTTGCCAGTTGTTGCAAAGCCAGATGTTCATTTTAGATTCCATACGCAACTGATTTTACATTGCAAATATTTTATTTGTACAAAATATTTTTTACTAAGTTGGCTTTACTGCTGTTATCTCTTCTTTTTACCACTATACAAAAATTACAATCTGTCAACATATTCTTACGCAATTCGAACCAGTCACTGCTATCCCTCTTGTAATTTTTTTATTATCACTACGGAATTTGAGTCAAATTTGTTAAAAAAATTGTTTGGCATTTCTTGGCTAGCTCTTGAACAAATCGTGTTAGGAATGACTGAAGTCAAATGTGTGTAAGACGTTGCAGAACTGTTATCTTTAACTTCACTGTAATTACAATAATGATGATTAGTTACGTACTTTATTATTAAAAAAATACTATATCTTGTGTTATAGCAAACAGAGAAGTCACCTTCTTACTTATAAATGATTGATTTTAGAAATTAAAAAGATATTAGATGTACTGAGACATACCTAATGGTTTATGAATAATCAAAGTTTTACCCGATGTACCTAAAAAGGTTTATGTTCAAAACAAAATAATACAACATTCGTTATCGCTTGTGTGCGGATTGCGGAGCGCCATATTAGCGCTGTCATCATTATTGTTCGCCGTGGCGGCATCTTAGCGCTCCAGGCGCTCTGACAAGCTAATGAATTTGAAATATAGGTACATAAAATGATTCGATTTTATGTTATTACTCTTTCAAAAATTGAAAACTGTGGCAGCTATGTATTGTGAGAATAATTTATATAATTATATTATGCATAATTGATAATATATAAGTAACATAGCTAGTCATAAAAGACTCTTATGAAAATAATTTGTGTAAAATTGTTACATATTTCATAATCACTTGGCCATGGATGAATTTCTATTTTATTACGACGCTTTCTTGTACAAATCCTTCGTAGAACTTCATTTCTCTAATTGTCCATATTTTATTCTTCTAATTATATATTTATAAGCACAGAAACAATAACACATTAAATACAACAACTTAGGTCCTAATTCAAATCAAATTCAAATTAATTTATTTCCAAATTGGTAGTACAATAGTAATGATATAATACAATGGTGATATAATAATCTAAATACGACAGTGCTTAGTAGGTATCATTAATAAGAGCTGTGGCACCCAAGGTAAGATTTAACTTGTGTTATGGGTGCCAGCACTCTCCTGGCTATTGCACATTATTTACATGGACACACAAGAAGACAATGTCTAATAACACAAGTAGAATAATTATGGAAAATATGGAAAAAATGAAAAACAAAAAATAAATAAAAATAATAACTCAACACCTGTTGTTTAAATTACAGTCGTAGTGTATGAGCGCGTGTATGTGTTTGTGTGTGTGTGTGTGTGTGTGTGTGTGTGTGTGTTTGTCTCTGTCTTGATGTAAGCATAATTAAAACTTGGCAATTTTTAAAAGATTTTCTGTAGATTCGTAAGTAAGCGACTTTAGCCAGTTGTAAACTGTCACTTTGCATTCTCGTTTCGATGCGTGATAGATATTACATTTAAAATTTGTTTCATTGTAAAGATGGCTACCAATAATAGGGTAATGACGTTGAGCCAGAGAGGTTCTGGATTTCGAAACAGGACAGATCCTGTACTGCCTTCGTTTTCCCTTAAGTTTTCCATCATATTTCACTGTCGAATGTTTACGCAGTACGGTTTGTAGCACAAAGAGCTGTCTCACAGTAAGGATGTCACAATCAGAGTAAAGAACTGCAGTAGAGTATCTAAAAGGTTTGAATGTCATTACTTTTAAGACGGCCTTCTGCGCCCGCTCCAGTGGTAAAAGATGAGACCTATGAGCTCCACCCCATACTGTGATACAATAAGTGAGCAAAGACTGACACAGGGCAAAATAAACTGACTTCAGGGTAGGAAAATCTGCTGAGCATCTCAGTTTCTTAAAAATGCATATTAATTTGCGTATCCGATTTGTGAGATTTTGAATATGATTTTTCCAGTTCAATGAGCTATCAATCAGGATGCCCAGATACCGAACGGAGTCACGTCTCGCGATTTGTGGACAGTTACAGTGTGGGGTAGAAATATTGTTGCAGGAGTGAGCTCTAAGAACAAGTGAGTTCAATGTAATCGTGGCTGGAGGTTGTAAGTAAAATGGTAGGTAAACAGTTTTTGAAATATTGAGAGTTAAACGATTGTAAGATAGCCAAGTCATTACTGCTTTCAAACTCTCTTCAGCTGCTGTTAAAGCTCCGTGCCAGCTATCACCATGTACCAGTAGCGCAGTGTCATCAGCGTAGGTAAAGATGGAGCAGTTTTTAGGTGATAATTTACACAGAGAATCGATATAAATCAGGAACAACGTTGGGCCTAAAATTGAGCCTTGAGGCACACCGTAACTTAAGGACTTGCTGGCACTGAGTAAATTATTAATTTTAACACACTGAGTGCGATCGCGAAGATAGTCTGCAAATAATTGTAGCGGGACGCCGCGAATACCTATATTATCCAATCGATTCAGAAGAAGAGGGACAGACACAGTGTCAAACGCTTTAGAAAGATCAAGAAAGATAGCTAAACACTTCGACTTTGTATCCATTTTAGTTACTAAGTGGTTAATAAGTGTGGCTACCGCATCTTCAGTAGACTTTCCTCTTCTAAAGCCATATTGGTTAGGGGCTAAAAGATCAAAAGTTTCCAAGAAGTTCACTAGGCGACTGTTTATTACTTTTTCCAAAATTTTTGAGATGACTGGTAAAACTGATATGGGTCTATAGTTGTTTACATTGTGTCTGTCCCCGTTCTTGAAAATAGGATACACAACAGCTTTTTTAAATGTGGAAGGAAAGCAGCCGGTGGAGATAGAGATATTACAGATATGGGTGATAACTGGCACAAGAACAGACGAACAAGCTTTCAAGATTTTTGGTGATATACCATCCCAACCGACGGAAGCATTTGTACGTAATCCATTTATTATTGTTATTATTTCTTTTTCGTCTGTAGGTAATAACACAAAAGAATTATATATCTTTTTTGAGTTAGCAGAACACTCAGCCGGTACATTTATTGAGGCAAATTTAGAGGCTAATTCTTTACCGACATTAACAAAGAAGTTATTAACGCTATTTATGCAAGACTCTTTATCATCCCCATTGTTCAGAAGCTCATCTGCATAGGATGTGTTGCGATGGGTGCTAGTAATACTCTTTATGATTTTCCAAGTGGCTTTCGGATTACTGCTGGCTTTTTCGAATTCCGCTCTTTCATAGGCTACCTTTAGGTTTTTGAGAAGCTTATTACAAAAGTTGCGGTATCTTGAATACGTCACTTTGAGAACGTAGTTGTCAGGATCTTTTGTTAGTTGTCGTGACATGTGATCTCTGTTGCGGATGCAACGTAGCAGGCCATTAGTGATCCAGGGTTTGAGTATTCTACGCTTTGAGGTGATATAAATTGACCTAGAATGTTTTTCAATGATAGATGTCATAGTAGACACCAAGAGATCAGCTGCCAAATTTGCGTCCTGAGTGTTTAGTATTTCGGTAAAATCTAACGCAGATATATCCGATTCTACTGCGGCATAATCAACAATACTGCGGCAGACCTTAGGCCTAGATGGTAAATGGTCACATTCAAACCCTACGAATATCGGTTTGTGGTCTGTTATATTAGTGTCAATTACCAATGTCTTTGTATTTAAATGTGATTTAATTAATACATGATCGAGGCAGGAGTTTGCACGAGTAGGAAATGTGTGAGATGGAAGAAGACCATGAGACGCAGTCATATTTAAATATTCATTTGTTTGTTGACTTAGAGGACCAGGACTTATGTCTATGTTGATATCGCCGATAGCAACTATGTTTTTATGAGACGACAAAGATATCAAAACCGTATTTAGTCCACCAATGAAATTATCATAATTTCGTACTGAAGGTGATCGATACATAGTTACTAAAGTAATATCTGAATCTATCAACCGACATACCAAACAATTAGCGTCAGGAATTGGTGGTTCAGAAATAGAATGTGTCAAATCCGTTTTAACGTAAATTATGATACCGTCGTTTTGATTCTTTGGCTGACTTGTATAATAGGCTTTGTAGCCGTGAATTGAGGGAATCGTTTGCGTTTTATTTAGCCAACATTCTGTAAACACAATTACTTCACATGTAGCGTCAATACTGTGCAGAAACACAGTAAATTGGTCGAAATTGCAGTTGACGCTACGTATGTTGATGTGTATGATACTTACCGACCTAGTTCTCGATTTCCAGAAACCTTTGAAGGATTCAGGGGAGCAAATGTTTGAGTTTGAGACCCCGTATGAATCAATTTCATCAATAATTTCAGGATCAATCATTTTTGAGAACTGAGGGTAGTGCATGAAAGTTGCCTATATGTGTGTGACTGATGTGTGCTAGAAGTGTGTGTGTTGTAAAATGTTTGTGAACGGTGTGGCTGTAATTTGAGCATAAAGGCAGAAATTCCTTAAATATTAGTAAGCTAGAAATAAAACAGGTAAACAAAGTAGTATGAAAAACATGAGAAACATTAAAACTTATATAAATATGCAATATGTTCGAAATAACGTGGTAATATACAGAAAAACAATAATGACAGTAAGTAATTTTCAAACAGATGGCTATAATGAATAACTTAATAAGTTTAAGCTTTTTTAAGCAACCCCTTAAGACACTGAGTGGAATGTATAATATTGGCATCCATTCCCTCACGCTCCCTGAGAAAAAATTTTCCATTTCGAAACCAACAATATTTATAATTATATGTCTTGCAAAAATTGCAGGCTTCATAATATAGCTGTCGGACACTGCGAGGTAGGTGTTCTGCAACATATATAGGAGTGAGTTGTCCACTAATACCAATATGACCTGTGTTTAATTTTTCAGATATAGGGAGTCCTTTGTTGAAAGTGCGTGTGGCGTTGAGTACTTGGTTTTTTAGTGGCACCGTGACGAATTCGGCGACAATTGGTCTACTGGTTCCTTTTTTCCCAGGAAGGCGATATACATCACGTATATCTGAGATTGCAACGGGGACTTGTACAGCGCTGCACGTTTGGATGACAGTAGAAGTCAAGTCATTCAAGGTTTCCTTATCATCTTGAGGTACATTCCTTATTTCAATAGCGGCAGATCGACAGTTATTTTGCAAGTCGTTAACCTTCTGTTCCAGTTGTAAGATATAATTGCGCTGGTCTAGATTTTTTTTTTCCAACTTTTCCAGTGTTTGTCGCATATTTTCATAACCATTATTCATGAACTCTATGGACTTTTCTATTTCAGAGTTTGTTTTTTGTATGGTTAGATTTTGTTTCTTAACCTCGGCGATATCCGTAGACAATTTGGCTAGGATCGAGTCCTGGTCTGCCTTCCATGATGACAGCATAGCAGTTATCCGATTTTCAAACTCTTTGAATTCATTTACGGGTGAAAAGTCAGGTCTCAGTCTTTTGTTCCTCGTATCGTGAGCAGAGTGCAAGAACATGTCCGGTGTACTCATAATCTCTTGATTGTCATTATCTGCTAAGAGAGGCGGCGTGCGTGCAGTTTTAGGCATTGTAGTATAGTTCTAATAAATATGCAGAATATTTAGCGTATACACGACACTTTGAATACTTTAGTGAGCCAACCGAGAATATCAGCCGTGAGGTGACCGGGTGTATAGTATTAGTTCACAAATTCTTAATTATCTGTGGTTAACTGTTCAAGCTGGCTATCAAATATCGCTGTCAAATGCAGTTTGTTTATTTTTGATGTATCGTTGTGTGGGTCGTATACAATATTGTAAAAACAGCTGACAAAAAGCAAATATTACGATGTGTGAGTGCTTTTCAAAAATCAAACGACGTCTTTGTAGAATATAATAATGTTGATTAGACTCACAAGTAGTCCGGATACCGGCGAAGTCGGCTGATGGAATTGGAGGTTATGTTTTTCGAACTATTGGCACTGTTTAAAATCGTTTAATAAACTATTTGTCTTATTTTGGAATTTTCAGCAATTATATTGCTTAAGACTTGTGTACTTTGCCAGGGTTGCCAGCAGAGGAATTATATGTGCCCATAGTTACATGAAAAGCCTATTTGATATTAAGTATTAAGTCTATAACATAAAACATGAAATTACGAACTCAAATCGGCGTATTATAATAACAAACAGGTTTACGTAAAATTTCGTGCAGTGGAGACGCAAGCGACATGACCTATCTCTCATAGGGCTCATAGCCGAATGATGAGGTCTGGGCGGGGCGTAAACTAGCAACTGACACTCAGTACACCGCTTATGCTAATAAGGTTTAAATTGCTGAAGCGTTTGATATTGATGGGATCTACCGAGCGTCAAAATCATAGACGTTTGGCAGATTTTATTTAATTTTACAAAATATACACGTATAATATAAAAATAAATAGGGTAATTCTTTAGTTCATTAGATTTCCTACAATATTATCAAATAAAATATGACAGCTTACGATCAAAATATTGCAAACAGTGAGACGAAAGATTATTTTCTGCCTCGATTTTGTGATTTTTTTACCGTGATTCTATTTTACGTACATAAAAAATTCTTTCAAAAGTCTTTTGTTCAGACTTTTGAATTTAAGCTCTAATTTTTGCTAGTTTGTAATATCTACCGTTATGGCTAGATGCGCGACGAAAAATTAGGTGTTTCACGGCTTCTGAGGTATAACAGCGCCTTAAACGCACCACTTTTCGGTGCGAGCCTATTGCCGCTTACCGGGATATTTTGTTTGCCAGAGCCTCGTCCGTTGATCGGCAGATGCACCACTTGCAGGTGAGGTTAGCTTGGGACCCTAAGTTCTTGATGGGAACCCTATGCACCCTATACCAGTAGTAGCAATAATTTTATTTTATAGTATACCAGGGGATAGCCGCAGCTACTGCCGCACCTTTATTTCTTATTTAAGCATTTTTCCCCGATCCTGGGGGAATTTCAGCTAGTCCCTTCCTACGCTACCCAAAGGGCACGCTTACAAAATTTCAGCTTCATGTGTTCAGAAGTTTTGGCTGTCAGTTACTAACGCAAAAATATAAATATACAGAAATTGGCTTTTAAGCCAAAATTTGATAATGCAATTACTTGACATCAATCGGCGACCTGATGATTGGTATAAAGTATCAAATTCGGCTACAGCCCTAGGACTGTACAGCCGGGGGCAATTCGAGGCTTTTGTAGTGAACTGCACTGACAAAACCACTATATACAAACGGATTTGTATGGTGTAGTGTGGTATAGGTCAAAGTAGGATAGTAGCACCGTGAACCGCAAATCATGCCACATGAATCTGCTTGAGAGATTGCCGCCAGCGGAAAATCCAGCACCGTCGTTAGTGGGCAGATCCTAAAAATAAGCACAAACTGATATTTGAAGTTAAATAATCATCACAATCAGCCTTGTTTATAATCTGGACTCTTCTCAAAATAAGAAGGATTAGTGATCACTGGTCAATTGCAGTTTGTCCGTCTTCACATGTCTTTCGAAAACATTAACAAGAACTCTCTAATACATGGGTTTCTGACAATAATTTTCTTCACCTTTAATTTTAATAAATCAGTGGTATAGCTGTGGATATATCTTCGAAGCATTCTGCGTAGCAGTCCATCCACTAGACTATCGCTGCCTCGATTAAAACATCAGACATTTTAATAACATTTCACACATAAAATAAGCTATGTTTAAACTCCAGATGATGTCGTCGGAGTTCACTAAGAAAGAGAACGATACAAGATCACGTGCCATAGTTTGCCAAACGTTCGTTGCGCTTGTTAGAATAATATATATAGGATGTCATACTTATAGTAAAATTATGTAATCAATTCCATAAATATTAATATTAAAATAAGTATTTTACTTCGTTGTAAGCGGGTTGCCAGATTAACAATTAAATTATGTAACACATTTTACAGTAATCATTTCAAATATTTTTTTAATGTTCCAATTTAAACAATCTAATAAATACTATATTTGTTAATTAGTTGTAAGCATTTTGTATCATTAAATATATTTTAAAGACTACTTCAACTCTGTAACATTATTTTGAAATAATAAAATAAGAGAATCAATTGACATCCTGTGATCGCCGAACAGTGGGGGTATTTTACTATACAAACCAGTGCCGTACTACAACTGACACATTTCGTTGGGCGACCACAGGACTGTACACTCCGCACGGTCCAGCTCTGTAATACTGGAGATAAGTATATTTATTGTATACAGTAATAAAACTTGTAATTGAAACCTCAATTCACGTACGGTATATAATATAGTACAATTCCAATTTTACTATATATTATAGTGTAATATTATGTGCAGTAATTATTATTTTCTGTGAATAAATCTATGTAATGTATAACTCGACAAGATAATATATGTTTCTTTTCAGTCTAATGGATAATTGATTAATTAAAGTGTTTATACCCTACAAACTATCTATTATTTAGAACTACCTCGCTTTACATAAACATCTTAAGTTTCAAAAAGTAATCCGTAGTATGAAACATTCAAGAATATATATATATATATGTATATATGTATATATATATATATATATATATATATATATATATATATATATATATATATATATATATATATATATATATATATATATATATATATATATATATATATATATATATATATATATATATATATATACATATGTAGTGTTTCTGACACGCTCGACTGCTTCCATAAACACACGGGCTTAGCCTTGGAAATCTAACGCCGTGTTTAAGATTGTATCTTTGGCTGAAGAATGTGAACTTTTGGCATGTGAGATAGTATTTGATACAGAACGGATGGGAATGAGGTTTACATTAAGTTCAGTTTTGATGAAATCATTTTGTGAGGTGCCTAATGACGAACACGGATGCATTCAGTTTTAGGAATATTGATAGTTGTGTACATTCGCTGACTGAACATAGAAATTATTATCATTATTGCTTTATTAATGACGTGCCTGTTGCGGACCGAAAATATAAATATATTTACAAATGCTTTGAAAACAAGTTAAAAACATATATTTATTAGGTTTACATATTAAATAAATATCATAGTGTTCACGTTATCAATTTTGAAACCAAGCCATGCTTGCTGGTTTAACCAGCCACAAACCACAGACTTGTTATATTCCATGATTTAGTCCAGTGTCTGTATATTCAAAAATACTGATCACGACTACCAAATATTGCGTCTGAGGGCTTAACATGCTCTCCAAGATACGGGGCAAGACAAGTGATAATTTAAAGCAGATAGCTTCGAAAATTCACTGTAGCACGCCGTAAGTTTGAATTCTGCACAGCAGTCTGTTTGTATAGCCACTGGGCTATCGCTGCTTCTACAATGCTAATACCAACTACTGTAGTATAGATGATAGCGTTACCGCCTAAAACACGCCACCGTATATTCCACATAACTGTGTTACTGTCGGTACATTCGTTACACAGTCAGGTGCCATAGCAATAATATGGTTATCGGCACCTGACGCCACTACACGGCCAAATATAATAGAGAAGTGTGCGAATAATTTGAGCAGGTTAGAGTGTTTCGATTGCTATAAATGTGTGGTTATAGTGAGTTGGGTTATTGGTTTAACAACAAACGGAGTGTTGTCGATTCGATTTAGATACGAGACAATACTTTGTGTGATTCACAAACAGTAGCTTCGAGTCTACGTGTTTTTTGTTTACGCTATTTAAATGTTTGTAACAGTCTCTCGCAGTGTAAGATAATCTTAATATATAAAATCCTTGCGTTACTGACTGACTGACAGACACGCTACAGCCGAAACTATTGGGCGCAGGAAGCTAAAATTTGGCATGAATGTTCCTTGGGGACCGTAAGGGTGCACTAAGAAGGGATTTCTCGAAATTCCCACGGGATCGGCCAAAACGGGTAAATTAAAAAAATAATGCAGGCGTAGCTGCTGGCGTCCTCTAGTATTATATATATTCAACTTTTTAGTGATGTCCAAAAATAAACAGAGTATTTCCTTTGTATACAGGTACATTTCGTATTATTCAACATTGACTGGTCTGTTGGTTTGACTCTTGATTAACAATTGCTATGACAGAGATCGTGGAGATGGTCAACAATCTTTGGGTGATGAGCAACATAGCCGAGTGGAGAGACCGACAGACTGCTAAGCATTGGGTCTCGGGTTCGAATCCACCCCACGCACCAATGACTTTTCGATGTTAAGTGCGTATTAAATTGTTAATTATAGCTTGCTTATCGGTGAAGGAAAACATCGTGAGGAAACCTGCATGTCTGAGAGTTCTCCATTATGTTCTCGAAAGACATGTGAAGTCTCTCAACCCGCACTTGGCCAGCGTGGTGGACTACCCTTCCCATAGTGAGGAGAGGCCCGTGACCAGTAGTGGGACAGTATAAAGGGCTGGTTATGATGCTGAGTATGATGGCTTGTCCTGTGCCTTGGTACAATTTGTCTATAATAACATCTAAGAATATATTGTCTATAATAGCATCAAATGACAGACTGCGAGATGCAATTATTATTAAGGTTACAGATAACAACTGAACTGCCGCCGTGGTCCAGTGGATAGCGTATGCGACTGCTGATCGGAGGTCCCGGGTTCGATTCCCGGGTCGGGCAAAAGTGTTACTGGGTTTCCCGAATACTCAGTAGCAACCCGGAGTCTGGTGATGTGCCCGATAACGGCAATAGGCTCGCCCTCTATGACGTGGGACCTACAAATTCATGGCAAAATGTGGGTGTAATATTTACACCTCTGCCTACCTCTTCGGGGATAAAGGCGTGAGACTATAAAACAATAATAATAAAAACATCTAACTACAATGCGTTCATATTCGTATTAAATAAATAAATAAATATGCAGTTCAGTATACAGAAAAAGTAAAATCTCTATTAGTCAATGCTAACTCATGAAATTTTCTTGTTCGAATATAGGTTATCCTAAAAACCTTTAGTTCCAAAAATACACAGACTCTACACAATAAGGTATTTATAGACCCGAAACAATTAATTATTAGAAGTATCTTTGTTAATACATATTTAATAGACAACGATATTTGTAATTTTAGTTTTAAATAGTTGAAACAGGAATACTACTCTGTCAAGAAAATACCGGGAAAAGATCAATAATACACAAACTGTTTGTTATTCCAAATTTATTTTATCACCTTCAAAGTATGCTCTTTCAGAAACGATACACTTACGCCGACGAATAATGCAACGATCAAAACATTTTTTAAACGCTGTTTCCGGAATTAAGTTCAGTTCTCCCGGCGAATTCTCATTTACGTCAACTACCGATTGTAAACGGGAGCCACGAAGTGGTAGTTTGAGTTTAGGAAAAATAAAGAAGTCGGTTGGAGCCATATCTGGTGAATATGGTGGTTGCTCGATAGTATTTGTAGTGTTTTGTCAAAAATTTGTTCAAAATGATGGCCTTATGCGAAGGCGCATTATCGTGGTGCTAAATTCTTTTGGGACTAGCCAAGCGGCAACATGTCATGTTTCTTACCCAAATGATTAGTTAAAATGGTACGGATCGACTCGTGAGATACAGAAAGTTCGGCGGCTATCTCTCTCAAACTTGCATGAGGATTTTCAGTCACTGTTTCCTTCACTTTTGCGATGTTAACTTCAGTTGCACACGTTGATGGCCTACCAGAGCGAGGCAAATCTTTCATCACATCTCGACAGCTTTTTAACGCCTTGTACCACTCATAAGCACGAGTTTTAATAAAGTCGATTCACTGTAAGTAAGCCTTCTGTAACATTTTCATTGACTCCGAACACTAAATTCTACTGGTGAAGCAAAATTTAAGATAAACTCTTTGTTCGATGTTTTTGTCCTTTATGAAATCCGCAATACACACTCATATTATATAACTAAAAAAAGCACTGTATTCAATATAAATAACAGATGCAACTCAAACTCCGCGCCAAAATGGAAAATAGTTGTGCCAATCTAACAAAAAAAAACATAAAAGACAATGAGCAGAAGTGGTCCAAATTTGCACCACTATTGGGGGCTATGTACCTAAGCTTAAAGTCGACTAAATACCATAAAATTTTGATTACTAGGCGAAAAAAATATATTCACTCCGAAAAAAGTAATGACTGTTTTAAAAATACGTATTTTTAATTATTTAACCGTTAATTTTTTCGCACATAGCCACATTTCAAGCAGTAAAAACATGGTAGCAATGAAGACTTGACATTGTTTGCACTTGGTTCATATCACATAAAACTTGCGTACGCAATGGCGTGTATCAGATTGAAGTAGCAAGAGATGGAGCATTTAGTGAAATAGTTGATTTTGGCATTGAACCTGATAACGCTTTGTTGCTACGCACAAGAATACAATCCCGACACGCACGTGCAAGACAATACTACACGTATGTAATGATCCATAGTCGACAAACCATTTCGAACTATAGTCGTATTTTTTATTAGACGAAGTCAACTGACGTTTACTGGGTTGTCAGTTTATGATGAAATAAAAATAGTGTTGTGACAAAGCGAATGATTGAAAAAACTCTTGAATGAATGAAATTGCCTCGATTGTCTAGTGAATAGTCAGTGTGCCGAACGGCCGATATCGAGTACGGTGTTCGAGTTTTCGAAGACTATGTTCCTATAGTATTTACCTATACTGAATACCGATTGTTTTAAACATTAAGAAAAACATTGCGTGGAAACTTGTAAGACTGTTCTATTTTCAATACATCATGTAGTTGAAACTATAGATGTATAAAATATAACAATTTATAGGTAGGTATGAAAATAAAAACATCGCTTACTACATAATTTGCTTTTATTCATCATCAGATAAAAAAAAAACATCACCATCGCTTGCGGTGACATTAATTATAAAAATCTGTCTGAAACATTGTCGATCATGTGGTCGAGACCATACATTTTGTCTTCTTCTTTAATTATATGAGACACGCAGCTACTCCATTTTTCAGGAGTGATATGTTGAAGTCCTACTTTAAAAATATTTTTTACTTCTGTCATTTAGAAGGTTTTGTTATTTCTAGCAACATATCCTTTAGCCTGCGCCCATACCTACTCAATGAGATTGAGCTCACAGTGGTATGGAGGCAGACGTAAAACAATTATCCCATGCTGCGCTGCCATCTCGTCCACAACATACATATGTACGAAACCAATTACCACAAACACAACGTAACGGAAAACTTAACAAAAACAGCGTGAGCGCAGAAAAAACATTCTTGCTATCAGACCAGAGGTTAGAAGCCGAATGAATAACAAACAAAATGGCGACCGACGCGCGCCGTGTTGCAATAGGCCGTCAAAAAACTGATGTAACTACTTACATAACTACTAGTAACTTATATCAGAACACTCTTATTGTAAAATAGAAATAATATTCTTTTATAGTTTGAAATGATTAACTATTCACACTCATTGTTCGTTTATCTGATTGAACGAGAACTAAACGCATCACTATTAATTTAATCATAGATAAATATAATACTATACAGTATACAGATGGCGCAAGTCGAACATAAAACTTGGCCACGTTAAGTCCTTATTATTAGATCTCTATTGTTATGAGTACTTGTTAATACCGTAAATAATACAACAGATGGCGCTAGCGACGAAAAAAATGGGAGTCGATGGTAGCGACATCTTACGTATAATTTTGTAAGCAATGTTATTTTAAATTAAAAATAAGAGATGGCGCTATAATAAAAAAGCATTCTGTCTAAAATGTTAACAATATTATGATATTTCACCTTGTCACCCAAGTGTGCCTCATTTCAAGGTTAAAACACGTTACACGATCAACCAATTTAGTAGGTACCTATTTAACGTATGTACCGGTGGCGTTAAAATATCTAGCGATATTTTTATGACTTCGTGTCTTTCCGTTCAAAATTGGAATGCACTTTGTACACTGTTCCTTAAAGCTGATATTCGACATACTTACGTAAGTTTGGTGGCTATGTTCCGGTAACATTGAAATGGTGCAGTGATGAATGACCTTGTGAATGCACCTTGGTCTGATGATGAAGCCGGAAGGTGGTCACAGGAACTCCTAAACTACACATGATAAACTAGTAGTGTTTGGGCTCGTTTGACAAGACTTGACAAAACCTATGATCTTGTGAGGTTGCCATGGTCTGATGATGAAGCCGGAAGGTGGTCACAGGAACTCCTAAACTACACATGATAAACTAGTAGTGTTTGAGCTCGTTTGAATAGATTTGACAAAACCTATCACCTTGTGAGGTTGCCTTGGTCTGATGATGAAGCCGGAAGGTGTTCACAGGAACTCCTAAACTACACATGATAAACTAGTCGTGTTTGGGCTCGTTTGACAGGACTTGACAAAACCTATGACCTTGTGTGGTTGCCTTGGTCTGATGATGAAGCCGGAAGGTGGTCACAGGAACTCCTAAACTACACATTATAAACTAGTAGTGTTTGGGCTCGTTTGAATAGACTTGACAAAACCTATGACCTTGTGAGGTTGCCTTGGTCTGATAATGAAACCGGAAGGTAGTCACAGGAATTCCTAAACTACACATGATAAACTAGTAGTGTTTGGGCTCGTTTGAATAGACTTGACAAAACCTATGACCTTGTGAGGTTGCCTTGGTCTGATAATGAAACCGGAAGGTAGTCACAGGAACTCCTAAACTACACATGATAAACTAGTAGTGTTTGGGCTCGTTTGAATAGACTTGACAAAACCTATGACCTTGTGAGGTTGCCTTGGTCTGATGATGAAGCCGGAAGGTGGTCACAGGAACTCCTAAACTACACATGATAAACTAGTCGTGTTTGGGCTCGTTTGAATAGACTTGACAAAACCTATGACATTGTGAGATTGCCTTGGTCTGATGATGAAGCGGAAGGTGGTCACAGGAACTCTTAAACTACACATGATAAACTAGTAGTGTTTGGGCTCGTTTGAATAGACTTGACAAAACCTATGACCTTGTGAGGTTGCCTTGGTCTGATGATGAAGCCGGAAGCTGGTCACAGGAACTCCTAAACTACACATGATAAACTAGTCGTGTTTGGGCTCGTTTGAATAGACTTGACAAAACCTATGACATTGTGAGGTTGCCTTGGTCTGATGATGAAGCGGAAGGTGGTCACAGGAACTCCTAAACTACACATGATAAACTAGTAGTGTTTGGGCTCGTTTGAATAGACTTGACAAAACCTATGACCTTGTGAGGTTGCCTTGGTCTGATGATGAAGCCGGAAGTTGGTCACAGGAACTCCTAAACTACACATGATAAACTAGTCGTGTTTGGGCTCGTTTGACAAGACTTGACAAAACCTATGATCTTGTGAGGTTGCCATGGTCTGATGATGAAGCCGGAAGGTGGTCACAGGAACTCCTAAACTACACATGATAAACTAGTAGTGTTTGAGCTCGTTTGAATAGATTTGACAAAACCTATCACCTTGTGAGGTTGCCTTGGTCTGATGATGAAGCCGGAAGGTGTTCACAGGAACTCCTAAATTACACATGATAAACTAGTCGTGTTTGGGCTCGTTTGACAAGACTTGACAAAACCTATGACCTTGTGTGGTTGCCTTGGTCTGATGATGAAGCCGGAAGGTGGTCACAGGAACTCCTAAACTACACATGATAAACTAGTAGTGTTTGGGCTCGTTTGACAAGACATGACAAAACCTATGATCTTGTGAGGTTGCCATGGTCTGATGATGAAGCCGGAAGGTGGTCACAGGAACTCCTAAACTACACATGATAAACTAGTAGTGTTTGAGCTCGTTTGAATAGATTTGACAAAACCTATCACCTTGTGAGGTTGCCTTGGTCTGATGATGAAGCCGGAATGTGTTCACAGGAACTCCTAAACTACACATGATAAACTAGTCGTGTTTGGGCTCGTTTGACAAGACTTGACAAAACCTATGACCTTGTGTGGTTGCCTTGGTCTGATGATGAAGCCGGAAGGTGGTCACAGGAACTCCTAAACTACACATGATAAACTAGTAGTGTTTGGGCTCGTTTGAATAGACTTGACAAAACCTATGACCTTGTGAGGTTGCCTTGGTCTGATAATGAAACCGGAAGGTAGTCACAGGAACTCCTAAACTACACATGATAAACTAGTAGTGTTTGGGCTCGTTTGAATAGACTTGACAAAACCTATGACCTTGTGAGGTTGCCTTGGTCTGATGATGAAGCCGGGAAGGTGGTTACAGGAATTTCTAAACTACATATGATAAACTACTCGTGTTTGGGCTCGTTTAAATTGACTTGACAAAACCTATGACCTTGTGAGGTTGCCTTGGTCTGATGATGAAGCCGGAAGATGGTCACAGGAACTCCTAAACTACACGTGATAAACTAGTAGTGTTTGGGCTCGTTTGAATAGACTTGACAAAACCTATGACCTTGTGAGGTTGCCTTGGTCTGATGATGAAGCCGGCAGGTGGTCACTGGAACTCCTAAGCTACACATGAGAAACTAGTAGTGTTTGGGCTCGCTTGAATAGACTTGACAAAACCTATGACCTTGTGAGGTTGCCTTAGTCTGATAAAGACATAAAGACATAAAGACATATTTATTTCTGCATTTTGGTTGTTTACAACACTTATACATGTCAAAACCCTATTCTAGATGATGCCGGCTTTTCCTAGCTAAATGACTTCTTGAGAAGAAAGGCCGAAACAAACTCAGAGTCATTTTTTTTTGTCACTTCATTTTGTTTAGTATTTTCTTCATCTTTTAAAGTCCAGACAAAAAAAGGGTTTAGTATGCAAGTACAATGCAGGAAATCATCTGACGCTTTTGACTGACTCGGCCCACTGATGGCCCGCATTCAACAGCAATCGTACGGCTCAACCTTGATTGAGGGAGCCAGCACGATCTGTATCACTATGCCTCCACGCCATCAGAAGGTGTATGCATAAGCATGTCAGCCTAAGCCATCAGACAGGTTGCCACAACTATTTGTTTATATGTTTAATAATGCCCACATCATACTCACAACTTTACAAGCTAATACATAGTAAAATACATGTTGCAAACAATATGTAAAAATAATAAAATTTTAACAATAAAATGTCATATTATATTTAAAATGTCAAAAAATATTATTGAATGTCAATTCAGGAATAATAATATATTACTTAAGTAATTTTAAAAATAGTAAAAATTTAAACAATAAAATGTCATATATTTAAAATGTCGGAAAATATTATTGAATGTCAGTTTAAAAATAATAATATATTACTTAAGTAATTTTAAATGTCAAAAGAAAATAAATAAAATAACAATGTCAAATCAAACAATGTCAAAACAAAATAAATAAAATTACCAATGTCAAATTAAAAATGTCAAAATGTAAAAATATAAGTATTACAAATGTAAATAAAAATATCTTGTCACTAATTTCAAAATGTCAAAATTCATAATTTTTAAACTCAATTCCATGATGGTCAATTCCATGATGGTCGGTGGTCCCAGGGTCTGTGGTGCATGCTACTGATAATATAATAGGTACTTACTATACTAGGTGGTGCTTTCCTTTGAGTTCTACTTCGTAAAAATTGTTTTTCTTAATTTATAGTATTATATTCTTAATTAAATTGGTATTCAAGCGAAATTAATGTAACCTAAATGGCGAGCCCCTGGCGAAGCGAACGTCGAGAGTGCAAAAGGGGAATAGGTAAATATTAAAATGTAGAAATGAAACAACAGTTCATTTTATTTTTTTATTTATGCAACCATGATACCTCAACAACTAACAAAAAATCTTGCAAAAACGTTGGAATTTTTTCTCTTCAACTTTCACGGGAACGAAGTCGCGCGCAAAAGCTAGTCATTACAATTGGTTTATTAATTCGGCCCTACAACCAAGTTATGCAAACGTGCAAGTTAGTTATTTAGATGATTAACTCAAATCCAGATGTTGGCAAATTTATATTTTTAAATTGATAAATTAGGTAGCTTTTTATTCCTCCATTAAAGTGGATAAACAGAATTAGATAAAAAACTAAATTTAACTATTATAAAATCATTTGTTTTGTAGGATTCGTAATTTTGAAGCTGATTGTAACGATTTTTTTTTTAAATACTTGCAACACTTTCAAAGTATTTCTTACTTGAATTGAACGTACGCGATCGCGTCTCGCGTTTTGCCGATCCCCGATCGTAACGGAGTACTTTTACTTTCATGGGATATTATTCCTTACCGCCATACATTTACGGAACTTTGTCGCGCAAAACACTAAAATATTTGCAACACTTTCAAAGTATTTTTTACTTGAATGTACGCGAACACGTTTCGCGTATTACCGACTCCCGACCGTAGTAGGGTAAATACGCTAAATGTCGGCATCCTTACGGTTTTTCTGTTTTGAAATCGGTCTGGCACCATCAATTTGCAACGAAAGGATAGCTTCCGATGCGGTTTTGGATAGTTTCATGAATCTATTTCGTGTTTATGGGCATAAGGTTGACATTTCTACTACAAGGAAAAAGTACTAAGGTTTATATGCGTCGAGAACGAAAAAACCCTAAAGTCGGCCATTCACGGCCCATGGTCGGTCGCGTTTTTCCCAAATATCGGCCGGGTATAGGATGTTTTAAATTAAGACGGATAAATATTATTAATATGATTTATTTTGGCAGGAGTCTCACTAAGTATACGTTATTAATCGTATTTGTTTAATAGTAGGTACAGTATTTTTTTATTTGCACTTTAATAACGTTAGGTAAGTATTACAATTTATAACAAAGTGAACAAATAATTATAATTAGTTCTGGATATCTTTTCAAAAATAATTCATAACATTTTTGGCCCAGAGTATCATTATTGAATATATTTATATTTTTAAGCTACGTAATTAACATGGGTTAAGGTAGCAAGTTCCAAAGAGCAATTTATATCTTATATTTCCATACCATAATAAGCTAATATAAATGTTTTCAGTAATATCAACTTCTACATTTAAACTTAACTCTTTATATTATAAATAAATAAATGTATAATAAATATTTAATTTTGAGAAAATAAGAAAAGTAATCAGCCTGTATAGTTGGGCTCAAATTCGAGGCTGGTCGACATTACGATCTTTAATGTTTCTAAAGCCGGCCCCTATTTTGTGTACATTATTTCTCGAGATTCAACTAATATCACCCCGGCCGGTATTTGGCGATTAAACGTAAAATAGATTTAGTTGCCTATATGCGTTGCAAATTCTCTTATTAAGGCAATGGAATTAGTACAATTGGAAATTATAAAACAGACTGCAATTACTTTTAGTTGCCCACGGCCGAGAATCAGTTTTTAATTCAAAATTGGTATTCTATTGGCGGCCTCCTATTTTCCCTTTAAAACAATACGTTAAACATTGAAAAATCTATCTCAAAATATAGTAAAAATCACTAATTACTAATAATAATGCTTAAAACAATAAAAAAGGAATGTCTGACCGTTCTAATATCAATCCCCGAAGTGTGGGTATTCACAGCAAGTAAGGTACTTTAAATATGAAATTGACGCTTCGACGGCGCAATCGCTACTGACGCTCAGTGTGCGAAGAGTGTGTAACGTAATCGGAAAGTAACGGTTTGTACATATAGATTATGAACTAAGATTGTAATTCGAGTGGCAAATTTGTAACTTCAATACGTTTTAAATGAACGCAAGCCGAAAATGTGCAGACGGCCGAAGTTTGGGGCGGGACCGACGTATGGCGTATTTACCCTACAGATACTTTTATGAAATAATATTCCTTACTGCCATGCATTTACGGAACTTTGTCGCGCAAAACACTAAAATACTTGAAAGTATATTAAGTACTCGGGATTATAAAACTTGCAAGGTTTTGCGCGACAAAGTTCCTTAAATATATGGTAGTAAGGAATAAATTTCCATGAAAGTATTTAGAAAAGTCCATTACCTAATTTTGCGATAAACATCCTTACCCATATTAAGATAAGGTTTATTTTTCAATACAAACTTGCATTACCAGGGCGTCACACGAAGTTTTCTATACTTAAGGTCGAGTGCCCAAAAACTTGCAAGTATATTGATACCTGGTTTTCGACCCTGGTATTTTTATAGAGACGCAATTGGTATACTTGGTACGCGATTTTGCAATTGTGCGACTCATGAAGTCATGACTATCGGCATAGATAAATTTAATACTATATGGTAGCGCCATCTACCTTCCTGTCTACAACTAATCGCATCAACATGAATCGTTCCACGCTTGTCTAGTGCGAGCGATATCATATTTCCGTCCCTCTATTTCCCTCTCCCTGGAAGAGGCACTGCCTTCGCCCGATTCATCGACGCGATCGTGGACGCGAGTGACAGTCTAGAACATTCCGCTCGCTAAGAACGCCGTCTCGATACCGCTCCGCCCCGCACCGCTGTATGTGATTTACCGCTTCCACCAAGGAAAACCCGCTCGTGAGTGAAGTGAAAACAAGCAGCTGCATCACGAAAACACCAGGAGGAAAAGAAACGAAGAAGGCTGTATAAGGTAAGTGCCTTCCATCCTGGAAATATCCTATACCCACTCAATCACCTCCTCCCATATCCATCTCCTCTTCCCTTATTCCTTTCTAGGCGACCCAGAACTCGCCCTAATACAGTCCATCCATTAATCCTTACCAAGTCGCCTAGAACCCTACCCCACGGTTTCGGTGTAAAGCCGAGCCATTTTTTTTTTATCCATACGAGTCGGATTCATTTACGTTTTATACGTTATACCGCTATACCTAGGCAGTTATAGCACCTAGCTATACTCCTAATATATTCACATAACCGTCACATGGTTATTTCCGCCCGCATTAGTAGGTAAACTTTTATGTAGCTACCTACTTATTAAATTATTATTTCTGCAACTATCATAGTTGTCTTATAAATCTCATATTTCAATCAACTTTAATTCCTCGGCTCTAAGGTGTTGCCTACTTAGCCTACTTAGGTAAAATAATAGGTACATTAGACATTCTTATTTTGTTTCGTTCTCATTAGCTTATACTTACGTAAGCATGTCACAACAAAAGAAGTCACGCGTGTCGGAAGACAAAGAGATGACAATCTTAGAAGCGAAACGCAATATTTTATTTGAGCGCATTCAAAATATCTATGAACGATCAAAAACCGCATCTATGTCTGACACTAATAGCGAAGCATTTCTCAGTTATTGTATAACAGTAGATAGTATTCGAACAGATTTTCATAAGTTGTTAGACGATTATAACGCAAGATTACTTTCTATCAATCCTGATGAAAAACCGAACTATCAGGCGTATACCTCATTCGAAGATCTTTATTGTATTATTAAGCGTATACAATCGCAATTGGAGGGTAAATGTTCGGCAGAGCCCGTTGCCCGCAAACCGAGATTACCGCCAATCGAGATTATGTCGTTTGACGGAGATATACGAAATTGGCCGTTATTCTATGCAAGTTTTAAGTCTACAGTGCACGATAATGGTTCTCTGACAGATGCTGACAGGTTATACTATTTAATAGGTAAACTGTCACCGAAGGCCCAGTCCGTATTTGCAGGTGTCACACCCAGTGCTGAGAATTATCAGGTCATATTTCAGTCACTACTTGACAGATATCAAGACACGCGCGTTCTAGCGTCTACGTACTTTGACCAAGCTTTAAATCTCAAACTGTCCAGCAACGCGTCTGTCTCGAATTTCCAGCTGTTTATTGATAACTTCGTAACCGCGGTTAATTCTCTTAGGAATTTAAAATTAGAAGATCTTTCCGACTTTATGTTGCTTCAACTCGCTTTAAAAAAGTTTGACACTGATACAATTCGCGCATTCGAGATGACGGAACGCAATAATAAAATACCTACACTAGATAGTTTTATTTCGTTCATCAAAGATCAGTGTCGAATATTTCATAATACGCAGCCTGGTTCACCTGGCCCGTCTAACACTAACAACAACAAACAAAGGTTGAATAAATCACGAAATAGTAATAATAACTCAGTCCCTAATCCACAATCTTACGTAACATGTTCGGAATCTAATAGTAATAATTCACAGAAGTGTCTGTGCAGTAATATAGTGCACGACCATTACTATAAGTGTCCCACCTTTAATGATTTAAATCCAATTGCTCGATTTAAAAGCGTAAAAGATAACAAAGCTTGCATTAATTGCTTAAGCATAAAACATAAAACGAGTAATTGTTCCAGTAGAATGAGATGTCGCACGTGTAAACAAAAACATCATACACTGTTACATTTGGATAAAAATAACCGGTTTTCAAGCCAAGCCGCTAACCTTGACACACTCGCGCCGCAGGTGCAGCAAACCACGATAGCTGCGCCATCCGCGTCTGAGGGCGAAGTATCGTTGTGTATGACATTCATTGCGCGGGCGACGCGCACGCGAGGACGGCACTCGCGCATCTATAATGATCCGCGCAGGGCCAAAACGCAGTGTACGGCGTCTAACACGGTACTGTTGGCGACTGCGCAAGTTATCGTATATGATGTTAATGGGTCGCCGCACATGGTACGTTGTCTGCTAGATAGCGCATCTCAGATCAATCTAATAACATCGGAATGCTTTAAACGCCTCGGATTATGGAATAACTTTAAAAATACTAACTCAACCGTCAAAGGGATAGGCGGATCAGAAAGGCATTGCAAGGGTTCCGTAGATATTAAAATACATTCGCGTTTTGATAGGAATATTAATTTTAACATTTCTTCGCTTATCGTGGAGCGTATTACAGACACGTTGCCAAACGCTAATGTGGACGTGTCGCTCCTCACACATCTCGAGTCACTACCACTAGCGGATTCGGAGTTTGCGAATCCGGCAGACATTGATCTTTTGATCGGAGCTTCAATATTTCCGCACTTGCTACTAACTAAAATAGTACGTAGTGAGCGATATGATTTACCGCCCGCTATTGAGACGGTACTTGGGTATGTGATTATGGGTACCGTACCTACGTTACATACTTCTCATTGTATTACGTCTTGTTGTTGTTCTGCTCTTCAAGAGATCAAGGTGGGTGCTAAAACTGTGTGTAAGATAAAGCACTAATTAGCTACGCTATGCTATGCTACGCTATGCTATGCTATGCTACGCTATGCAATGCTAAGCTACGCTACGCTACACTATACTATACTACACATCCGCTCTGTATATAGATGACATTGCCTGTAATGTCATACCCGCTCCGCTAGCAATTTCGCTTTGTGAAGAGCTTATTCAGCTTTTCAAGCGAGGCCAGTTTGATCTTGTCAAATGGACAAGCAACTCTTAGGAGGTTCTCGCACGCATACCAGATTCTCATAAAGCTTCTCCAGACATTGAGTTTGAGAAGTCTGTACCGCATAAGGTTCTCGGTTTACGCTGGGACAAATCCTGTGATAGTTTTCGGTTTGACGTCTCACCACCAGATGATAAGTGCGCCAAGCGCACTATGCTGTCCACAGTGGCTCGACTATGGGACATAATGGGTTTGTGGCTCCCACAATTTTGTACGCCAAGCTCTTGATCAAGGAGCTTTGGCTATCAAAGTGTGAGTGGGATGCAACACCCCCTGACCATATTGTCCCCGCTTGGGGCCAGTTTTGTATTGAGCTTACCGCGCTCAATCAGTTTATTCCGCGTCATCTTGGGTTGGTAGATGGATGTACCGTCAACTTAATAGGTTTCGCTGACGCCAGCGAGCGTGTTTACGGCGGAGTCGTATATCTGCAAGTCCGCATTGGTTCTAACTACTCGGTGCAGTTAGTTTGTGCCAAGTCTAAGGTCTCGCCTGTTAAACCATTTCGGTTGCGAGACTGGAGTTGTGCGCGGCCCTTCCGCTGTCTCATTTGCTCCGCAAGGTTCAAGACACAGTTTTGCCCCACTACTCTTTTAATAAATATACGCATTTTCCGACTCCAAGGTAGTGCTCGCTTGGATTTATTCTTCTCCTCACCGCTGGCAGACTTTTGTCGCCAACCGCGTTAGTAAGTTGATTGAACTTGTTCCCGCTACTTGTTTCAATCACGTCGCGGGTTATCGTGCTCGTCTTCAGGAAGAACTTTCCATAGATCATATTGACTGGAAGTTTATTCCACCAGCATCACCACATTTCGGTGGATGTTGGGCAAGCATGGTCAAAGTAATTAAAACGCATCTCTTCAAAGTTATAGGTCAACAGATCCTCTCTTACGAAGAGCCTTTAACTGTCCTTGCACAAGTCGAGGCACTGATCAACTCGCGTCCGCTTCCAACTCAGTGAGATCTAGCCTGAAGTTGGACCTACCTCTTAGTTTAAGTATTTAGTTAGTAGTTTTCGCTATTATTGCGTTTGTAGTTTTTCGCTAAAGTTAATTTAGATTAATTTATTGTCATATCGCTGTCTTAGCCTATTGATGGGTTATGCGGTAGTACACCCAACATAGCTAAGTTCAATTCTATTTTTTTTAAAGGCAACCCTTTAGGGCCGGGGGGATATGGTAGCGCCATCTACCTTCCTGTCTACAACTAATCGCATCAACATGAATCGTTCCACGCTTGTTTAGTGCGAGCGATATCATATTTCCGTCCCTCTCTTTCCCTCTCCCTGGAAGAGGCACTGCCTTCGCCCGATTCGTCGACGCGATCGTGGACGCGAGTGACAGTCTAGAACATTCCGCTCGCTAATAACGCCGTCTCGATACCGCTCTGCCCCGCACCGCTGTATGTGATTTACCGCTTCCACCAAGGAAAACCCGCTCGTGAGTGAAGTGAAAACAAGCAGCTGCATCACGAAAACACCAGAAGGAAAATAAACGAAGAAGGCTGTATAAGGTAAGTGCCTTCCATCCTGGAAATATCCTATACCCACTCAATCACCTCCTCCCGTATCCATCTCCTCTTCCCTTAATTCCTTTCCAGGCGGCGAAGAACCGCTATCCTCTGAATACAGTCCATTTCCTTCTCCAAGTCGCCTACCCTAATCGGTTTCGGTGTATCGCCGAACCACTATACCTATCAGTAACCAAGCGAATGAGTTCTAGACTTCTAGAGAACTCGGCTATCAAAGTTTAACAATGCGTTTTGTTTTTTTCATTAGCTTGATTTACAACATACTCAACATCAACTTTTTATTAGTTGCTATTGTCTGTTCAAGATACGAAAAAAATAAAAGGTAAAAAATATGCTGTATCATTTATGATTTGAAGGGACAGGCGTATTTTTGTAAAACTAACTGAATCTTTCGCTTGGAGTATTTTACTTAAATCTACTTTTGTTGCGAAGGCGACATTAAAAGAACCTTTTTATGGTTTGTTTACATTTTATTTTTTCGTATCTTGAACAGACTATAGGTACCTATAAATGTAAGACGCATATTGATTAACATAATTTATGAAAATGTATTATATAATACTACTACAAACAGAGTAAGTTTTTAATATGTATAAAATTTAAATTACACTACTTTTACGTACTTAAATGTAAAAACAAAACGCAATCGCTCGACTAGGTACCTATATACCTAGGTACTTTTTAAAATAAATGCTCATGGCCGTTCATTGGTTAACATAATATCTTACTTTTTCAAATATTTGATGTTTATTTAATAAATATTTATTTATTTTACCATCTACAGATTAATACCAAATTAAATAAAAATAAATATATACATACGTTAAAGCGCCATCTATGAATGCCGAGTGAAAGTTAACTCATTTTAACGTTTTACTACAAGCTAGTACGTATTTTGGCCACCAGAGCAACGAAGTGCACATCATATTTTTCAAAAATATTCATATTCAATTAAATGTTTCATTTTTTTATTGAATCGTAATAAAGGGATTTTTTAATTAATAAATATCATATTTTAGAACTTTATTTTCTTATTTATCATTTATGCATGAAAGTCATCAATAACAATCGATACTAGTAAAGCCATCTGTTGAGAGAGTTAAGCATGACGGAAAACGTTTTAAGGAATGAGACCCCATGCTTTAAATATGACAACATTATTTTACAAAGTGACATTAGCTTCTGTCAGTTGGCTTCGTCTAATTAAAAATACGACTATACTACTTTTCTTGTCTTTCTGCGAATGCGAAACACAGTTCGCAAACACAGTTGCTGTGCCCACGTCATGGTAATTATTTGGTATTTTGGATAGGCGAGACACCAACTTATAATTCTACTTCCAGCTGCGAATCTGGATAATGTTATTGTGGATGAAGACATATGAGATGTACTCTTTTAAGGACAGAGCCCACACTGTGAGACAGGAATAAATAAAACGATTGGGAAATATTTTTGTGATTACATTCTTCTCAGTATTACAAATATTTTTAAATAAATATAAGCATTGTAAATATAGGTATAAGTCCTTTCATTTGATACCCCACATGATAGGGTTTGATTTTTTTGACGTAGCGAAGTACCGCATATTGTTTTTATTTTGACGTCGTATAGCTTATATCAACCAGAATAACGTATGAATTACAACGAAGTGTCATACACCTAAATCAATCGAGTAGTTTAAAAGATATAGTGAAATATAGAAGCGTAAAAAGGTTTTTAAATTTTTCATGGCGTCGTAACTTTTAACTGAGTAAATAGTTTTGGTTGCAGTTTTCTTATAATGATTCAGTACGCAGTGTTCCATCATATGCCATAGTTCTTATTGGTGGTGGAAATTTGGACCAAGCTCCATATATTTTTACCCATTCCTCTTTGAATTTGGAACCATAAATTAGTAATTCATTCCCGATACTTTTTTGACTGAATGTATTGCTTGAATATTATAACGTCTTTATTATAAAAAAAAATCGTTTCACTTATTATTAACACGTAACGACGTTTAGGAATAAGATGTACGTACTAATCATATTTAAATACCTATGCAACTTATATAGTTAAAAGGAATCTAGAATAATATTATATTCAATACATCGATTCCTTTTAACTGAAGTTGTAGCTTAGCACGTCGTAAGACAACTATCTTTAGTATCTATTTTATGCTTTTCCGTCTTCAAAATCGTATCAAGAACTACGAGACATAAGCGCTTGTTTTAGGTATGAAATTTAGAAAGAAAGGAAATGTATATCGTTTATAAATTAATTTACTATATATTATATTATATAAGAGAGTGTCGTGGGGTAAAAGAAGATGCAGTGACAAGCATCGAGAAAGGTATGCTAAGATGGTTTGGGCACGTGGAGAGGACGGATGACGAAAGACTGACCAAGCAGATATATAAGGCAAGTGTGGAAGGGACAGGACGAAGGGGAAGACCTAGGCGGACGTTCTCTGACCAG
Source organism: Euclidia mi (assembly GCA_944739405.2). Taxonomy (NCBI): domain Eukaryota; kingdom Metazoa; phylum Arthropoda; class Insecta; order Lepidoptera; family Erebidae; genus Euclidia; species Euclidia mi. The sequence goes on along the minus strand of OX123188.2, from coordinate 15,735,726 downwards.
ATTGGAGACACCCTAAAAACAGGACAGGTTAGAAGCACCCTGAACAGAAGAGCATGCATGAGGAATCTGATGGGAGTGAATGAAGCAAGGGAGATATGTCAGGATCGTTGCAAATGGCGTTCCGTAGTCTCTGCCTACCCCTCTTGGAAACAGACGTGAGTCTATGTATGTATGTATGTATATTAAAATTATAATCCCAACTAATATTATAAATTCGAAAGTGTGTATGTATGTTCCGTTTTCACGCTAAAACGGCTGAACCGATTTTATTGAAATTTGATATAGAGAAATACTGGACCATGGAGACGGACATAGACGACCATAAGATGCAAAAATTAATCTGGGAGGGATTGTAGGGAGGCTAGAAGTTTGTTCGGCACAAATTCACCTCTTGGAAGTAAGAACGCATGCGCTGTAATAATTGAGTGCGCATGTGCGTGATATATCTGTCAGTACTGTCACATCATACATAATGTCATATTGTTCACGTTAATTACATTGTTCACATATATAAATTAATAATTATATACTACACTTAAACGGCTGAAACGATTTTCTCTACTAATATTAAAAATGCGAAAGTATTTATAATATTGGACATGTATTGGAACATAGCTTTGACATTTGACTGTATGCAAGGCGATATTTGTTCGTCGTTATAGGGTCGGTACATATCTGACGGTAGATGCGTCAAACGTATCTTCGGTCGCGTCTATTCTGTCAAATAAGTCGGTACACATCTGACGGAAAATGCGTCGAGCGTGTCAACATCGGTCGCGTCTATTCCGTCAAATTAGACCTGCTACATTACGCGTCTAGTCAGTTTCTGCGTTCAGCAACTACAGTGCGGTTGCTTTGTATGACATTTAATATCGCTGACTGATAGGCAAATCTGTGCCAAGCTTTTGTGCTATTCTGATGTATAAGCTGCAGTTCATTTGAATATGTTTAGTTTTATTTGTATTTCATCCTATCATTCTCTTAAACCACACTCCTTGTAAACGGCTGAATCTATAGAAAAGAAATGTTGTGTATATGTCAGTGAAATCCTGGATGGTTTGAAAATACAATTAAACCTTAATTTAGGTGGCACTGCTCTGTGGACATAACCAAATTTGATTTAAAGGACAACGATTGCTAGATATATGAAATATTAAGCTGAACCTGACGATCCATAATAATAAAATTTAAGCTACACATTGAGGTACTACAGAATATGGAAATAATACATATAACAAGACATGGACAACTTTATGGCAGTGCACCTGGTTGCAGTAAGGTTATCTTTCAGTCGTTAATAAACTTAATGATGTACTTACTTCAGCGCCGCTCATATTTACACCCAACAATGTAAGTAAGACGGTGGCTAGCATTGTAAAATAAAATAAACTTCTTATAATTTAATTAGCTGAATGCGTACTTTCTTGGAAATTTATTTTTATTTATTTATTTATAGACTCACGCCTGTATCCCCGAAAGGGTAGGCAGAGGTGTTATATTGCACCCACATTTTGCCAGGAATGTTTAGGTCTCACGTAATAGGGGGCGAGCCTATTGCCGTACCGGGCACATTACCAAACTCCGTGCTGCTACTGAGAATTTCCTAACGGAAAAACCCAATAAAACTTTGCCCGACCCGGGAATCGAACCCGAGACCTCCCAATCCCACGCGCACATTTATGCCGCGAGACCAACGAGGCAGTCTTGGAAATTATATATAATATAAAATATATAATATAATATTCTACCACATTCACACAACACCATCAAGTCTCTGCTTAGTTTGAGACTAGATGGTAAGTTGGCATACTTATGTATGTTTTTTACTTTTTAATTTTTTATCTTTATTGTTTTTGCGGTTGTATATCAAAGTCACGGGTTCACTGAAGGGTATGTGTTCGAGGGCCACTGAAGGGTATGTGTGCGTTCAGGGCCTACCTACTCAAATCACCGTGGTGGCCATTAACGTCCCGTAGCGGCTCGACATGAAACATGGTTAGCATGTATTGCCGCGACATCATACCGAATATTAAGATAATCTGATCCCGTGGTTATACCCACGATATTTAATAAATATATAGCCCTCATTAAGTCCTCTGTGCAATCAGCAATTATCAACTCAACACAAAATGGAGTATTCCAATCGAACAAATAGTTCTTCAGATTAGCGCATTCACTCTAACAAAGAAACTTTTCGGCTTTATAATATTAGTAAGGATATCACAGCCATTGCATACATTTTCATCAAAATGAAAATCATAAGCATTCACATGCAACACTGAAAAACTTATTTTTTATTTAAAGAGCGGTTTCAGATAAACGCTTTTTACGCGCGTATAAGCTCGTTTTTGGAAGCGCGTGTAGGCGTGAAGAGCCGCGCCTTTTGGCACACGCGCAACTCGTACGAGCGTTGACGCGCTTCTAAGCTCGTATAATGCTGGGGCCACACTAACGAGAAATGCCATTAATTATTGCGATAATATGAAAAAAAATGAAATGAAATGAAATATTTTTGAAATGAAATTATAATGTACGTTAACCGTAGGCGTAGCCATGACTTAACGCGATAATTTGACAACGGCATTAACATTGCCGTTTGGCGTTAGGCGATAGCTCAAGTGGCACATCAAAGAGACTTACGCAAGAATTCACGCATTCACGTTGACATTTCAAGTGTAGCCACCTACTTTAGCGCGTTAAAAAGTTATCGCAATAATTATCACGCTAGCAGGCATTGACGTTAGCCGGTAGTGTGGCTCCAGCAGCGCTGCCCTGCGAAGCAAGCGCAAGCTGTGAGAATTCACGTTGATTCTGAGACCGTCGAACACGCCAAAATATGCCCATTTACGCGAGTCCGGTTTTTTTATGTAGCGCGTGTGTAATTGCGTGTGTATGCTGCAACGACCGTATACGCGCAGGAAAATACGCTAATCTGAAACCACTCTTCACCTGAATTTTTATTCATTTGAGTCAACAGTACAATATTTAATAAACTACCGCAGTTTATCGTTAAACATACATTAGAAAATAATACGCAAGCATTAAGAAAACAAATAGTCCAGGCGTAAAGTTACTTTGAGTTAAAGCTACATACAATACTTTAAGCTAACATTACGAAACTATATAACTTATGTAATATAACTTTAGTTATATTTAGCACGCAAGTCCTTGTATAACATTGTCTATATATAGTTCCAAGTTTTGTCCTGGCTGTATCTACGAGTATGTAATAGTTAATTTTTGTACACAGACTAATGCGAAATTTCTGGTAGACATACTTATACAGGGTGTCACAAGACCCATCGCCAAGCCGAAGTCTTCTCATTTTGGATATCGTGTCAAGTCGTACTAAGCAAAAATAAAACTTGGGAAATGTTTTTTTTTTCAAATAATCACATTTTTTAAGCTGCAATTAAAATTGTGCGCGTACAATTTTCGAAATACTTACTTATCCATAGGTGCAAAGGACATCCATAGAACAGGGGCCTTACTCTCCAAAATAATGCCAATCTCAATTTAAAACCAATACAATTCCAATGTCAATTTCATGGTCACGTGGTTTCCTACTCTTGAAATCAATGTTGTCAACATTGGATTGAAATTGGGATCGCCCTGCGATTGGGAGGACTAGTGTTGTTCAAAATGTTACTATAAACCAACATTATGACTTTGAATGTCTGTATTTTATAAATAACAAGGCAAATAAATAAATAGAATATGTCTAATGGTTTAACTCAATGATTTTATAGTTTATAAGTCGAATGAGCCCGAAAAAATTGCTAATATCATAAATATGCCATTTTTGGCTGTATGTAGGGTGTGCGTCAGGATGGCTGGACCATGAGAGATTTTGGAGGTTTGAGCAATACCAAACTTTTGTACCTATTTTATACTATTTGGTACCAGACATCAAAAATTTTGTACCTCGCTAAAGAGGGAAAACTATTACAAGGAAAGTGGCCAGCCATTCTGACTTCAGAATGGCTGGACCAAACCGGTTTCACCTAGTTGTAGGCGTTATAACTAGTTCATCTTTTCGTTAAAATTTAGTACCTAATTGGTACCTGAACATATGTTTTTCTTATATTTTTTCGATAAGCCGTAAATAAGTTACACCTACAAGAAGAATTCGCACTTGCCCGGTTTTTCTACCCGACTGCGGCGAAGCCCAAAAGGAGTGTTTTTTAAGCCAGTAGTGAAAAAATATTGTGAAATTGCATGGAAAATCGAAATACAATCAAAATAGTAACAATTTTATTTTCCCATACAAACTGTTCCTACGAGTACCTATCAAAAATTTTATGCGTGCGTTCCGAAGGGATAGGTAGTTGGTAGGTAGGTAGTGGGTAGGTAGTGGGTAGGTAGTGGGTAGGTAGTGGGTAGGTAGTGGGTAGGTAGTGGGTAGGTAGTGGGTAGGTAGTGGGTAGGTAGTGGGTAGGTAGTGGGTAGGTAGTGGGTAGGTAGTGGATAGGTAGTGGGTAGGTAGTGGGTAGGTAGTGGGTAGGTAGTGGGTAGGTAGTAGGTAGGTAGTAGGTAGGTAGGTAGTACCTTACTAGGTCCAGTGGATAGTGTATGCGACTGCAGATCGGAGGTCCCGGGTTCGATTCCCGGGTCGGGCAAAATTGTTACTGAGTTTTTCCAAGTTCTCATTAGCAGCACGAAGTCTGGTGATGTGCCCGGTAGTGGCAATAGGCTCGCCCCCTATTATGTGGGACCTAAAAATTCATGGCGAAATGTGGCTGTAATGTTACACCTCTGTCTACCCCTTCGGGGATACACGCGTGAGTAGATGATTGATGATGAAATGATGAATTGTCAATTATCGCTTGTCCCGTACCTCGGAAAACATGTTAAGCTGTCGGCTCCGGTTGTCACGAAGATCTTGGACAGTCGTTACAGGGCGTCAGTACCTTCTAAAAAAACTGACACTAGTCTAACCTATGGAATATCGCTATGCCTTCGGGTTGCGGAGGTCAGACAGGCAGTCGCTCTGTGGAAAAGCTAATATTCAGCCAAATCTGGTTCGACTAGGAAGCGGACCCTAGATTGAAACTGGGATAACGCTAAAAGAATGATGATCGCTTTAAAATAAGTAATAAAATTAAAATAAAACAAGTATTTAACTGCCTACTACCTGCCAACTACACTACCTACCACCTACATAGTCGTCAAGTTTTCTTAAATGTAATTTCAATTTCTGAACGCACGCATAAAATGTTTGATAGATAGGAACTGTTTTAGCCCAAGAGCCAACTTCCAAAGTAACCACAACCCAAACTCTATAATCGGTGGTCGTTCTTACCTTTGTAGGGAACATGCACTGGCAAACTTTCAGCTTTTATAAAATAACGAAGGTCTGGCAGTCGTGGGCTCTTGCTCTATTTGTATGGGAAAATAAAATTGTTGCTATTTTGATTGTATTTCGATTTTCCATGCAATTTCACAATATTTTTTCACTACTGGCTTAAATAACACTCCTTTTGGGCTTCGCCGCAGTCGGGTAGAAAAACCGGGCAAGTGCGAATTCTTCTTGTAGGTGTAACTTATTTACGGCTTATCGAAAAAATATAAGAAAAACATATGTTCAGGTACCAATTAGGTACTAAATTTTAACGAAAAGATGAACTAGTTATAACGCCTACAACTAGGTGACACCGGTTTGGTCCAGCCATTCTGAAGTCAGAATGGCTGGCCACTTTCCTCGTAATAGTTTTCCCTCTTTAGCGAGGTACAAAATTTTTGATGTCTGGTACCAAATAGTATAAAATAGGTACAAAAGTTTGGTGTTGTTCAAACCTCCAAAATCTCTCATGGTCCAGCCATCCTGACGCACACTATGTAGGAGTGTCGTTGCCACCACAAAAAAAAAGTTAACCAAACATAAACAAAGTTCTTCAATTTTCAGATTACTCTCGAATAAAGTGATAAAAGTTTTATTTTAAGTTTTCCAATAAGAATACGACTATAATAATTGATAATTTTAGTTCCGTTGTACATATTTATTGTTACGTTACGAAGTTTATAGAAGCGGTAAATAAAATATCAAGATATTTACATTATCTCGATCAATGTTTCCTAAACTGGGTGATGTAGTAGTAATACTAAACAACTTATGCATTTTCAGTTATAATGGTTTATCGTCCTAGCTATGCCCAGTTAGAAGCTTTGGTGGAGTTTCTTGAAGAAAATCCAGGCATAGCCAAGGGTTTGCTTCGCCCCACCCAAGCGTAGCAAGAAACTAAGAGGAAATGGGTGAATTTGGCTACCTCTTTAAATGCTCTTGGAGGAGCTAATAAGGATGGTCAAGGTTGGGCTAAGGTAAGATTTTTCACAATAAGTAGATACCTATAAATAATTATGTAATTTATTCTGTATGTATAGTTATGTTTTTTATTAAAATAAATTTGTTTTTAGTACTGGGCAGAGAAAAAATTTGCCTTAAAAAGGCAATGTTCTCAAATAGCCATTTCAATGAGGCAAATTGGTGGTGGCTTATCTCAGCACTTGCCGATACTGTCTAACTTAGACAATCGGCTTGTGGCTGTGATGGGTGGGCAAGAGTTTGCCATTGGTGATCCAATGCTGCAAGTCAATCCATATCCTGACGTGGTATGTAACAAGGATATATAATTTCATGATAAATAGGAAAATAGGTATAGTAAAAAACTTAATAGGTACTTAATCACTTTATTTTTCCAGGCTGCACCAGCTGTCTCACCTACAGTAGATTCTGTGCCAGTATTAGCAGAGCTTTTAGACCAAATGGACACACCCTTCATTCCTAGCACCTCACATTATCAAGCGACTCCTATAGGTAAGTGTTCATTCAAATTGTTTACCACTAATTTTAACGGTTGTTAAAATTAGTTAAGGGAAAAAAAAATCATCACAAATCTGAGTGTGTGTTCTTATCAAAGGCTATATTTGGTAAGAACACAAATTATATGAATATTATAAGCAGCATTGCAGCCCTAACCCAATGCTAAAGCTATGGGACTTGTGACCGAGAATTTGTGGATTAAATTCCTACCTATTACATTACTGACCTAAACTATTATTAATCTTGAGAGCACAGGCAATAAACTGAGTTAATACAAAAGAATGAAAGGCTTTTAAAAGAAATAATAATTTAAGACTGAAATCCCTGCCATTTTTTTCCTCATAGGGCCCTGAATCTTATCCTTGTATATCTCATTTCAGTGCCACCATCAGCCCCTCTGTCTTCAGTGCCACTGCAAACTACACCATCTTCAGAGCCGCTACCAGCCACACCGTTTTCTGTGCCACCACCAGCTACTACGGCACCACTTCAGGATATTACATCCAGACGTTGGTGACGTCGTTCTTCAATCATCCAGAGACCAATTAATCCAGAAATGGAATAGTTTGCGATGATAGAGGAATGACGTGTAGAAGCGGAGAGAACAGCCTAAGCATTGGCTCAATTCTCAAACATATTGAGTTCGCTTTTGACCATTGAAGAGCGCAGAGTTCAAGCAGAAGAGGCAACAGCTCAAGGCATTGCTGAAATAGCTAGAAAAATGCCAAACCCCTGCTATTATGTAATTTTTTTATGTACTTACTTCTTTTTTTTTTATTTTTTTATTAACCTTGTTATATTTAGTCCTCATCGTTTATTCTTATGCTATAACTAGAGGACGCCAGCAGCTACGCCTGCATTCTTTTTTAAATTTACTCGTTTTGGCCGTTTAATCCCTTCTTAGTGTACCCCTACGGTCCCCAAGGAACATACATGCCAAATTTCAGCTTCCTGCCCGCAATAGTTTCGGCTATAGCGTGTCTGTCAGTCAGTCAGTAACGCAAGGATTTTATATATTAAGATTTAAGTTGATTTTTGTTTTATATTTTGATCTCATTCTTAATAAAATTATTGTGATATATTATGACCTCAATGTTGATTCTACTGCTATATTGTTGATTCTGTGTTATATTTTATCTCATTGTTGATTCTTATATTTTTATATTTTGATAAATAAAAGTATTTATAAGTTTAAAAAGACTTTACTATCATCCATTACATAAAAAATAAACCATTCTGGTAATATTATTGTCTACCTACTACTCAACCATAATTGCTGTACTAAAGCAGCTCTGTTTTGAAGGCCCCGAGGTAATTCAGCAGCTGCTGTTGTTCTGGCTGACTCACTTGGTTCTTGTGGAATAGGATCAGGGTTATCTCAGTCATCATCATTATTATATTTCCTCCTCAAGGTCGAGTTCGGGTAAATTAATACACATATTGTGCAAGACACAATATGCATTAATTATTTTGGATGCTACGGTGGGATGGTAATGTAGCACCCTGTGCCTCAGCAGGCACCTCCATCTATTTTGAGGACAGCTATAGTACGCTCCACTACCTTGCATGCTGAGCAGTGCACTTTGGTATAATACTCCTCTGGGGAGCCTGCAGCAGCATTAATTATAGGTATCATCTGGTACCCTCTTTGAGCATATCCTGAATCACCTACAAATAAAAAAAAATATAATTAATTATATAAAACATTACAATCAAATCAACATACAGAATTACATACATAAACTCAGGCCTGTTTCCCCGAAGGGGTAGGCAGAGGCATATAAAACGCCCACTTTAAGCCATTGTTTTGATCCCCACGTAGTAGGCGGTGAGCCTATTGCCGTTAATCGGGATTGCTGATCAGCAGGTGGTGGCAACCCTATGCACCCAGACCAACTTACAGAACCCACAGTTACAGAATTCTTATTTTGAATATGTACAAAATATTACTTGCCCAATAAGTATACAAGGTACTTACCTAAGTGGCAAATGCAACATAGGCTATATAACATGTTAACCTACCTTAAACGTGGGCGCTATATCACTTCTTCTTTTAAGCATTGGCATTAAAGGCTTTATATTTGCATATATTTCCTCAAACAAATCCTTAATGACCCGGTAATTTGCCTTAAATTCGGTTTCATGCATAGAAAAAGCTTTATCCATGTAGCGCATCATACGAGGTTCGTCTCGTCTTCAATTAAACTCCTTTCTCTTAGATTTATTTAAGGTATCATGCATCAACACTATCTTCGCCATAATAGAAACTTACTCCAATACTTTGAAAACTATACAATGGATAAAAAACTTATAAAATAGGAAAACAATTCACAAAAAGTTACTCTTTCGTTATTGGATTTAACTCAATAAATAAACAATTTTAACACAATCTTGACGCAATATACAACTGTCAAAATATGCTCGGGAGTAGCTTTTCAATGCCGATCCTGATCCTATTTAGTTCCTCAAGAAAACACCCAATTTAAAAGCAATTTGGCGTGTTCAAGAGTAGGAATTGTGACAATTATTGACAATCCTAATGTCGATAGATCGGAATTAAATTCAAGAGTAAGGCCCCAGGTTGGCATGGTAATTGCATTGATTTTGTACCTAACTAGAGGACGCCAGCAGCTTCGCCTGCATTTTTTTTAAATTTACCCGTTTTGGCCGATCCCGTGGGAATTTCGGGCAATCGCTTCTTAGTGCACCCCTACGGTCCCCAAGGAGCATACATGCCAAATTTCAGCTACCTGCGCCCAATAGTTTCGGCTGTAGCGTGTCTGTCAGTCAGTCAGTAACGCAAGGATTTTATATATTTAAGATTACAAAAAATCCATAGTAACTTTGAGCCTCAATATCTCCTGAACCAGTAAATTTCCCAGGTATGACGCCGAAAGTAAAAAATGTTCATAATGATTGGATTAATATGGGGTTTCAGTTTTCGTTAAGGTTCTTTTTACACCTGTATATTCTCAAACATTTAAATGATAATAATACACATTTATATGGACCAATAGACGTGCCCATCACACAAAAATATTGTCCAGGGCGAGAACCGAACAGATAGCTTTCAGTAAAGCAGCCATTATCACTAACCACTAGACCAGAATAACCGTCAAAGATGTATTAATCGGACAATATGTTAAATGTTGTATTTTGGATCATAGTAACAAGGTATGTTATGTACAACAACCATTTACAAATATTAACATTACCTGAGTACAAAATATCACTTGTCACAAATTGCACATGTTTCTACACGGACCAAAGTAATAACAAAAAAACTCTGTTAAAAAACTCGCTCAACCGTGACTTTCTTACAAAAGAGATATAAGTAAATAAGAATGTGTATATGCTTGCACCGAGTGCAGTTTATTTAAAACTTTTGTTGCTAAAACATCATATTTCTTTATCCTTAACTATAACGTAACTAACACCAGAAGTTCAACTTATTAGTACAAAGAGGATTTACTTTAAAATTTCAATCTCAAAGATTAACATTCATGAAGTTAAGAGGGGAATTTTCACAAAGAAAATTAACTAGAGCAACAAACTCCGACGCGGCGCCGCTAAAATGTATGTACGGTGCACGCCGACCGGTACTTGTAGGGCTGCCACTGACGTCATTTTCATATTAATATTATGACGTCACTCAGACAAAGGCAATATTTATATTAGCTCCAAACAGATCAAAAACTATTACATTACGAACAATAGAACAGACGTGATAATTATCACTGAAAAGTCTAACATTTCTTTTGTGGTAATTACTTTTAAACTACCACGATTTGTACACATACTAATTATTATGTCACGGGTCTGATGTAACGCCTCTACAGAGCTAAGACCGTTCAACCGCCGAAAATATATGGTTTGTCGAAAATTCACGCTCGTAAGTCGTAAGTCAGATCGATTCACCCACTTATGACCTAGCGAAACACATTGCAGCGGTACTGCAACCATTAGTAGGTAAGACATCGTCGTTTGTAAAGGATTCTCGCTATTTTGTAGACGTCATCAAGAGCATGAAAGTAGAACCCGACGAAGTGATGGTGAGCTTTGATGACGAGTCACTATTCACAACAAGCGTTCCAATTCAAGACTGCCTTGATGTGATCGAGAGTAAACTGAGGTTAAACGGTCTGTTTGATAAATATATTGTTGTATCTTCTTGGGCTTACGCGAATGTTACACATTGAAATTAAACTACAGTTTACGGATTTTATCGCGATGTATTGGTTTCACTGAGTTATTACATTTGAAACTAATGATCTTGAAACTACATTTTTAATTTATTACTAGCTGACGTTTCGAATTCTTTACAGGATTCATGTTCACGGCAGACTGAGGTGATATTTGTCTTTGTCTTGAATTTCAAAGTTATCTCAAAGTACCCGAACATTTTTCAATTATTGGTGTTACTATCTATGCAGAATGTGCTCACTGTGTCTTGATGTGTTCTGGTGACATTGTCCTTCTTGGGTTTCATTAGCCTGATAACAGGGTCCCAAGCTGGAGGAACATTCCAACCATCTTCCCTATTGAAATTAGGATGTTTTTTAATTTCAATAGCTTCACGTATCATTCTTGGAATAAAGCGATGTTCTTTTGCGAGTATCTGTGGTTTATCAAATCGCAGGTAATGGTTGGTTCCTTGTTCTACATGTTCACACACAGCAGACTTCGTCGAGCGTTTGTGTTAAATGTCAGATATATGTTTCTTTAGTCGAATGCCTATGCTTCTCTTGGTTTGTCCAATGTATGAGAGCCCACACTCACAGTCTATCTTGTAAACCCCGGCCTCTTGTAAGGGTAACTGACTCTTGACAGTTGGTAATAATTGGCTTATCTTCGTTGGCGGCTTGTAGAAAGTTTTGATTGAAGCTCGTTTCAAGATAAAGCCAATCTTGTCTGTCACGCCCTTGATGTATGAAAGGACAGCAGGTTGTCTCTCTACTGTGGCTGGCTTGTTCTTGACAAGAAACACCCGGACGCCGAGCTTCAACATGTCAAGCAAGTTCTGCAAGACGACAAGCTCCGACCGCCGCGCCATCGTCACAGATCCCCGAAGAACAAGCCAGCCACAGTAGAGAGACAACCTGCTGTCCTCCCATACATCAAGCAGATACATCAAGAAGCATAGGCATTCGACTAAAGGAACATATAGCTGACATTAAACACAAACGCTCGACGAAATCTGCTGTGTGTGAACATGTAGAACAAGGAACCAACCATTACCTGCGATTTGATAAACCACAGATACTCGCAAAAGAACATCGCTTTATTCCAAGAATGATACGTGAAGCTATTGAAATTAAAAAACATCCTAATTTCAATAGGGAAGATGGTTGGAATGTTCCTCCAGCTTGGGACCCTGTTATAAGGCTAATGAAACCCAAGAAGGACAAAGTCACCAGAAGACATCAAGACACAGTGAGCACATTCTGCGTAGATAGTAACACCAATAGTTGAAAAATGTTCGGGTACTTTGAGATAACTTCGAAATTCAAGACAAAGACAAATATCACCTCAGTCTGCCGTGAACATGAATCCTGTAAAGAATTCAAAACGTCGGCTAGTAATAAATTAAAAATGTAGTTTCTAGATCATTAGTTTCAAATGTAATAACTCAGTGAAACCAATACATCGCGATAAAATCCGTAAACTGTAGTTTAATTTAAATATATTGTTCTACTGAAACACTGCCTTGACGGGAATTATTTTCTATATCGTGGGCAATATAACCTCCAGATAGACGGAGTGGCCACGGGTAGCCCTGTCGCACCGGTAATGGCCAACATCTGCATGAAACATTTTGAAGAAATTATCCAACTACAAGCGTTACACGTAAATATATGGAAAAGGTACGTCGATGACGTGTTCTGTATTATAAAGGGTAGCAGACATTTTGTAGAACAATAAGCAGATCACTTGAACTCCGTAAACCCTAATATAAGTTTCACGTATGTAATGGAGACAGACAGATCGTTGGCCTTCCTCGATGTGAAAATCACGGTGAGAGAAAAAAATATTTTTAAATAAAAACAAACCAACTTCAAAAAACACTAAGGAACTAAAAAACAAAAATTAATTGGTTTTGGAGCAAACATTTTTGGAGTCGGTGCCAAGCCAAGTATCTCTGACCTGACTATAAAATCTATGCACATTTTTATATAACTTTCGTTGTTGATAGAATAGGTACTTTGTAATTTAGTAACTTTTTGCGTAAGGCCTTGTCACTGACTCCAAAAATTTTTGCTCCAAAACCAATTATTTTTTGTTTTTTAGTTCCTTAGTGTTTTTTGAAGTTGGTTTTTTTATTTAAAAATAATTTTTATTTTTTGCTTTTTAGTGGTATAACTACTAATAAAAATAGGTATAGGTGGTAAGTAGGTGCATAGGATAGTGTAGGTGGTACATGATGGGGAGGCCATCCTAACGTGCCTCAATTCTGAAATGTAGACCTGTACTTTTCTGGCAATTTCAAGTATTTTTTTGTTTGCAACTAACTAGCCTAAACACGTTCGTTTCAGTTCCATCATCAGATCTCGGAAATCATCTTATACCAAAGACAAAACAAACGAGCCTAAGCACGATGAGATAGCGTTATTGTATTACAAAGATCCCATGGCCACCTTTCTGCTCCATCATCAGAGTTTGGTAAACATTCAGCACTAAAGTCCATGTAAAGACGAATCAAACGAGCCCAAACTCAATGGGATTGCGTCTTTGTATTACAAAGATCTCATGGCCACCTTCCTGATCCATCATGAGACCCTGGAAAATATCCAGTACCAAAGTCCATGTAAAGATCAATCAAACGACCCTAAACTCGATGAGATTGGGTTACCTTCCAGCTCTATCATTAGACCATGGAAATCATCCAGCATCAAAGTCTATGTAAAGACGACTCAAACGAGCCCAAACTCGATGGGATTGCGTAATTGTATTACAAATATCCCATGGTTACCTTCCTGCTCCATCATCAGAGTTTGGTAAACATTCGGCACTAAAGTCCATGAATCAAACGAGCCCAAACTCAATGGGATTGCGTCTTTGTATTACAAAGATCCCATGGCCACCTTCCTGTTCCATCATCAGACCCTGCAAAACATCCAGTACCTAACTCCATGTAAAGACGAATCAAACGACCCTAAACTCGATGAGTTTGGGTTATTGTATCACAAAGATCTCATTATTACCTTCCAACTCTATCATCAGACCATGGAAATCATCCAGCATCAAAGCCCATGTAAAGACGACTCAAACGAGCCCAAACTCGACAGCATTGGGTTGTTATCGTCAAATCGCTTCAAGTGTGCTTATAAAATTTGAAGAGTTCCTTAGAATTTTCAGGATTCCATGATCAGATCCTGACGTGATGATCATAGGACCCACTAAGAGGTTATACTCTTTCAATCAAAACAAGAATTTTCGAAATCGGTTCAGGCGTCTTAGAGAAATCGGGGAACATACATAAAAAAAAAAGATTCCGACGAATTGAGAACCTCCTCCTTTTTTTGAAGTCGGTTAAAAAAGGAAACACTGTTTACAGGAAGCCCACACACTGACAGGTACTTAAACGCAAATTCACATCATCACCCGCGGCATTTGCAATCCGTTATTGCTTCATTGACAAACAGAGCATATGACCTTTGCGACCCCAAACACTGAGATAGTGAGCTCACACATGTTCGGGAGGTACTCAAGCAAAACGGTTACAAACACAATATGTGAAGTTCAAGGAAAAGGTCGAGACTGACTAAAGTGAACAGAGCGCCAGCGTTCATGGCCTATATAAAGGGAGTAACGGATAAAGTTGGAACAGTACTACAAAAATACTCCATTAAGACTGTAAATAGTCCATACTCCAAAGTAGCAAAGCACCTGCGTAATCCAAAGGATGTCATCCCTTTTCAAACACCAGGTGTGTACAAGGTGGATTGCAGCTGTGGTAGTTTCTACATCGGGCAAACAAAAAGGACCATCGCCGAACGAGTTAAGGAACACATCACGGCCGTCAAAAACCAACAAACCTCCAAGTCAGCCATACCTGAGCATTTGTTGGAGTCAGGATCCAATCACTGGTTTGAGCTACATCGGCCCCCGGTTCTCTCCACAGACCGTCACTATTTTTCAAGAATAGCACGGGAAGCGTTTGAAATCAAAAAACACGCAAATTTCAACCGGGAGGATGGTTACTGTTTATCTACATCTTGGGATCCTGTCATCAGCAAATGTAGACACCGACAAGGTGATATTACGCGCCAGTGTGTAGATACCATTAGTGTTGTGTGTCGAAGTACCGACAATTCTGAACTTATAAATGTCAGTAATTGTGAAGACCAAGTGAGGGTAGGTTCCGAAACCCGCACTTCTCGGAGGCAGCACTGACGGACATCAGTCATCCCGTGACCACGGCTAGTGTAACCCGCAGTGGAACCGTCGGGACAAATAGAAAGATATTTCATCTTCCTTTTTCATTTAGTTAACACGATTCAGACCTGTTACATAATCTTTAGTATTTCTTTTGTGATTGTGCAATTCGATCTTTACTTATTTTAAAGTATATTTTTTGGTAATTGTCAAGTAAATTTATCATACAATAATTACAAGAGATTTATATTGTATAGCCATTTCTTTCATAATGGAAATCTCGATCGCAGTAATGTAACTTATCGATAAACTAAAAGCGTCCACATGTAAATTACAAAATTGTTACTGGCGACCACAGCGTTCAAATACTTTTACGAGTGTGCCCGCTTTCTGACAATTAGACGTCACACTGTCTACAGCTACAGATTACTTGCAGATTACACTCATAAGTGTCACAGCCTCCAGAATTGAAACACGTCCGCACGTCCCTTATTTTATGAAGAGGAAAGTTTTGCTTTTGTTAAAGAAAAGGCGTCAACAGCTTGTTCGGTTCTTGAGATAATAACGCGAGCGTCTTTAGCTTTCAGCTTCTTTAGCTGACAAACATAAGCTGTTTGTCAGCTATGTCATAAATATCACGTTATAATTTAAGCTTATTTTGCATGTAGATCGATGGATAAGATAATTTCTTTACATTACTGTTTACTATTCCTTGGGGATATTATATACCACGTATCTTTGTTTTCAGTAACCTATATTTCGGCACTGTTGCTAGCGCCATGTCCAACGAATGTACTGAAATATCGGTTACTCAAAATACATAGTAATACCTAGTAAAAAGTAATCCCGTAGGAATAGTAAAAAGTAATATTAGTGACCAAATTTAAATTTCTGTACAAACTCTTTTTTTGTATTGTAATAGGCGGGAAACGAGCAGACGGATCGCCTGATGGTAAGCAATTAACGCCGCCCATGGACACAAGCAACACCACAGGAGTCACAAGTGCGTTGCCGCTCCTTGGGTTGTTAAAAGGGATAGGATGATGAATGGGATCAGGGAGGAGGAATAGGGCCTCCGGCACTCTTACTCGCCAAACGAAACGCAACAGTTTAGGCACTGTTACTTTACGTTGATTTTCTGTGAAAGGGTAGTACTTCCCCGTTCAAGCCGGCCTATTCATGCTGAAATCAGCAAGGCTGTACTACCGTGAAAGGTTCTCTATTTTGTTTACTTCGTGCTGATGATAAACAAATTTTCAATCTAGTATATTCAAACCATTCATTAAAGGCTGTACGGCTCATATTATTATACGTATGAACTAGCGAAACATAAATTTAGGTATGGCTTTTGAACCATGATATTAATACTTCCTAATCAATAAGTGCATCTGTTTGTGAAAGCGTTGAATTGTACCAATGATTTTACTAGTAATAGTGTTATGTTAAATGATTAAAGGAAAGTTTGTATTTCATGATTAAATAGTAATAATTGTCCTTTGTTTAGATATTAGAATGCAGTTCTTCAACAAAGTAGACAGTGATGTAGGAAACTTATCTCACTTAGGACAATAGTTATGAATTTCGCAAGGTTATTGCACACTATTAAACAAACTGTTGACATGTTTTGTGTGAATAACAAACCCAAAATTTACAATAAGATTGAGCATTCGATATTTATAATCGATATCGGGCATAAAAATGATATTATTTCAATTTAATATTTATTGTCCAGCTTTATAATAATACCTCTATATTTTCTATTGACTGTAAGGTCTTGTGCCTGTACATGTCCCGATAATTAATCAATATCACACAAAAGGTTTTCCTTTGCCTCTCTATTCTATATCACTCCGTGCAGTGATAAGAAATTACTGCTTTTTCTACGCCATACGTGCAGACTTTATAACAAAGTCCTAGAATTTTATAAATCCATACATCGTGGACTCATTTAAAAAAAGGTTTGCACATTGATTTAACATCAAGAACACACAGCTGAACCAACATTAGTAGAGAACACACAATCGAAGCACACTGGAGCAACATTATGACTCACGGAACTGTTATTGTCGCGTAACTAAGCCGAGCTAGAACACTAACATGAAGTCAATGAATAAAATCTAAGTACCTAAAACAATAAATCAAAGTTAACGTAGCATCCCTTATATGTATAACCGGTTGGAGTCGGTTGGAACTGGTTGGAATTGCTTCCCCCCGTGGGATCTCCACCTTGTTGTGGTGGGGGGGCCTAGTAACCGTGGATTGGTGACCCGCGGTGAAGCTAAGAGGGATCCAGGAGGGGACGCTCCGCGTGGGCTTGACGGAGGCCTGCGCAGGATGCGTCCAAAGGGGCGGGTGCGAGGGACAGTTCTTCTGACCCTCGCAGTCAGGTGCGGTCGCGGGAGGAGAGGCGTGTCGGTGTTGCGTTGCCGCGCGCCCTATCTCCCGCGACCAAATGGAGGCGCACCATCGTTGCGTCGCGGTGGGGCCGTAGAAGAAGAGGAGATGCGGTGTTGCGTTGCCGTCCTCCCTATCCTCTGCGGCCGTTGAGTGTTTTGGCGGCGGAGCCCAACACCTTCATCCTCCGCCAAGGGGGTTTTATTCGGGGCCCGCCTGACCATCTGGCGGGCCAATACCCGTCGGGGGGTAGCGAGGAATGCTTCAGCGATACCCGACCCTCCGACATACGGGTACGTGAGGAATACGGGTTGGTTTTTAGTCAGTAAGAGTCTGACAGTCCCCTTCGCCCTTCCCCCAGGGCGGAGGGACTCCATGAGGATTTTCCAACCCGACACCAAAAAAAAAAAATGGTTGGAATTGCTTGGGACTAGTTTAAACTAGTATTATAACGATAAGACAACGGGCGGGTCTTTGTTCCCACGCAGTACGAAATCACTTCGCGTGAAACGTTACTTGGTGGCTTGCTCATACTCTGGTACAGTCGGCGACGATGTGATTTTAAGTGAAATTAATTTGGCTGGGGAAATATACGATAACTTGAATAGGGTACTTGTTTTCAGTGGAGTTTACAGACAGTAATATTTGAGGGTTAATCTTTTCTTTTAGCTTTTAAAAAGACAACTGAGTACTTTTAATTTGAATCAGACGTAAACCTGTAAGTGTAACCTACAAGTGGGTTCCCACAACTGAGTTGTCAGTCCAATTGATACTTTCAATCTTTTTCAATTTGAGCAGATAATAATGTTTAAGTAATGAGTATCAATTGTCTCAATATTTATATATAACTAGCTTTTGCCCGCGGCTTCGCTCGCGTAAATTCGGGTTTCTCTAGTTATAATAATAATAATATTCTAACCACATACACACATCACCATCTAGTCCCAAACTAAGCAGAGCTTGTACTATGGGTACTAGATAGTGGATAAACATACATATATACTTTTTTTTTGTAAATACATACATATTATACATAGAAACATTTTATAGTATATCATCTATGTTCGGGGTAGCACAAATCACCTTTATTGGGCGGATACTTTTATAATTGTCATTTTAACTGTTTATAACTATAACTGCAATAAGCATTTACTCATTTAGTAGTACTCAATATGTTATTCGGTATCAGTGACGTTTCGCTAGAGTGGCCAAAATGGCGACTGCGATTTGTCTGTCAGAACCATTAGAATTTAACAAAATACTCGAAAATCTGAATTTTGCGGATATATGTTGTCTACTCAAAATCTTTATTGTTTAATTCAGGTAAAGTTTTTATCGAGTCTACCGTATACCTTGACGAAATTAATAATATAGATTTGACACTGCGATGGTAGCGCAGTCAGTCGGTTCCAAGGTGAAAAATTCCAAAATCAACAACTACTTACAAATAAAAAAATTACTAAGATACATTTTCCAGTGGACTAAATTGTAAATCTAAACTGTAGCGGCCCGCAACGTAACAGGATCGTTTTGCTGAGGTGACAAAGTAGGCTCCCCTGTTACGTTGCGTCGCCAAGCCGCCACAGTCGGTTTACCTCTGCCGTTCTATATGGTTATATCGTAACGTGTCGTATTGTACTATATATATGTATTCAAAATTGTAAATGTCGAGACAATATATTATATTAATATTCGTTTACTGAAGTTCCTTGAGTTTTACTGAAGAAGTCCTTAACAACCTTCTGAGGAGTCAGTGGATTGTGGCGCAATAGAGAACACCCATATATCGCCAAAGTGGTGACCTCCGTTTGGACATTAAAAGGACATTTGCGTATATTTGAAGACTTTTGTAATTCAGCATCATGATACCAGTAACGACGACCATGGCAGGAAGATGCGTGGTGACCGAGACGGCAGGAGGTAAACCGGTTGTCACCACAGTACCAGTCACCACGATGCCCGACCATCTAGCTGCTATTACAGTAACATCGCGAATCCCGGAATTTTGGATGAACATGCCGAGACTTTGGTTTAGTCAATTTAAGAGTATTACGGCCCAACAGAAGCAAAGCAACGAGACAAAATACAACGTGGTAGTATCGAAGTTGAACATGGACGTTTTGCAACAAGTAAGCGACATCCTTCGTGATCCTCCGACTACCGAGAAGTATTTGGCCTTGAAAGAGCGATTGATAGGTGTTTATGAAGAATCGGCTGAACAACAATTTCGAAAATTAGTGAGCGAGATCGAATTAGGAACCTAAAAGCCATCCCAATTGCTACGGCAAATGACTGACCTAGGGAGAAACTCAGAGATATCCGGACAAGCACTTTGCAATTTGTGGCTAGGAAAGTTGCCAGCAGCCGTTAGAGCAGGCTTAGCGGTAACCCAAGAGACAGACATACAGAAACTATCGAAAATCGCAGACAAAATCGTGGAAAATTTGAACGCAGATAACGTCGCAGTAGTACATTCGGAGAGCATACAGTTACCGTCGGCACCTTCGGGAAGCAGTCAAATATTCGCGGTTGGAGACCTGTTGTCGCAGATAAACAAGCTGTCATTGGAAGTAGCGTCGTTAAAGAGCGAAGTCCAAGAGCACAGAAGGAACAGTTTTCGAGGACGCGTACAGTGGAATGGACGAGGACGAGCATATGGACGTTCCAGATCGAGATCGAGACCAAGAGGTACGCCGATGATGACCCCAGATGACCCCAATTGGCTTTGCAGACATCATTTCAAGTACCGTAGTCGCGCGCGTACCTGCGAGAAACCCTGCGCCTGGATTGAGAAGACGGAAAACTAGCTGCGGTACGTTCTGTGGCGGAGGAACATGTACCGGCAGCCAATAACCGCCTTTGCGTGACGGACTATCAAAACAAGATTCGATTTTTGGTGGATACAGGTGCGAACATTTCGGTCATTCCAGCAAAGTACAGAGAAAAGTGCAATGGTGAGTGTTCAAAATATAAATTATTTGCAGCCAACGGTAGTGAAATTAAAACATACGGTATTAGATCACTTGTGCTAAATTTAAACTTAAAACGTGCGTTTCGTTGGACCTTCGTTGTCGCAAATGTTACACAGCCTATATTAGGAGCAGATTTTTTGAGGCATTATAAATTGTTAGTAGATTTAAGCTCTAGAAGATTAATTGACCAAGTTACGAATTTGAACATCCTTGCTTCAGTGGTACAGTATGATCAGGAATCTATCAATACAATTAGTAATAATCACCCTTACTATGATTTGTTGTTGAAATATTCAGATATAACAAAGCTCGTTCTATTTATAGATTCGCCGTCGCACGCAGTTTTACATTACATTGAGACGACCGGTCCGCCTGTGTATGCGCGCTCTAGACCGCTACCGCCGGACAGGTATCATAAAGTTAAGGCAGAATTCGCGTTGATGCAACAGCTTGGTATATGTAGACCTTCAAAAGGGGCTTGGGCTAGTCCGTTACACGTAGTTCCGAAAAAAGACGGCCAGTTAAGACCTTGTGGTGATTATCGTCAGTTAAATAGTATTACAACGCCAGATAGATATCCGATTCCGCGGTTACAAGATTTTACTTACATTTGCGCCGGAAAAAAAATTTTTACTCGTTTAGATATTAATAGAGCTTATCATTGCATACCAATCTCACCCCAAGATGTAGAGAAAACAGCTATTATAACACCTTTTGGTTTATTTGAATTTTTAAGAATGCCGTTTGGTTTGCGTAATGCCGCCCAAACATTTCAGAGGTTTATGAATAATAACGTATTACAGGGTTTAGAACAATGCGTAGAAAATAATTTGAAAAATGATAATAATAATAATTTAGAACCATTTTATTTCTGTTATTTAGATGACGTCATAATCGCAAGTGAGAATACCAATGTCCATAGAAAACACTTACAAGCAGTTTTTGAAAGATTCAATAAATTCGGTATCACTATAAATCTAAGTAAATGTATTTTTGGCGCATCCGAAATCGAATTTTTAGGATATAAAGTATCTTCTGAAGGTATTCTACCTCTTGAGGAATAATTTTTGATTCGTTATAAAATATTGTAAACAATACTTAGAAGTTGATATCATGTTTGTTATATTTTATTCACATCCGTTCAAACCGTAACTCTAGAAGTTGTTTTGATGAATTGCATTTTGGCCAGTGTGAATGTTATGATTTCATCATTGTTCTTTGTTCGCTTTAATTCCTGCATTATAAGCTAGCAACATCATGTAGCTGATTATATTAAGTTACATTCTGTGTATTCTTTTTGCTATGTCAGATTTTATAAAGGTGACTACACACTGGGTACTGTGGTTATTCTGATTATATGAAATAATGTATCGTATACAAGTATGTTTTGTATGTAATATTTTTGGATGTTTCTTTTTGTTTTTTGAAAAAAAGGGGAGGACCACTGTAGCGGCCCGCAACGTAACAGGATCGTTTTGCTGAGGTGACAAAGTAGGCTCCCCTGTTACGTTGCGTCGCCAAGCCGCCACAGTTGGTTTACCTCTGCCGTTCTATATGGTTATATCGTAACGTGTCGTATTGTACTATATATATGTATTCAAAATTGTAAATGTCGAGACAATATATTATATTAATATTCGTTTACTGAAGTTCCTTGAGTTTTACTGAAGAAGTCCTTAACAACCTTCTGAGGAGTCAGTGGATTGTGGCGCAATAGAGAACACCCATATATCGCCAAATAAACCATTCTCAAGTTCCCTAGAACATACACAAAAAATTCATCAAAACCGGTCCAGTCGTTTAGGAGGCACATACACACGGACACAAGAAATACATTTATAAAGATAAGTAAGTGATACACCGGATTTTGCCTCACGTTTTGGTGAAGGTAACTCAACCGTTGTCATGGGATCATCTAAAATTGATACCCAAGACGTAAATATCATGTACATATTTGAGTAATAGGATTCAGAGAGTTGATGTCAACGGGACGCGTTCGCATGGGTCTGTAGTCAAAATGGGCGTCCCACAGGGTTCAATCCTCGGTCCTTTTTTATTTTTAGTTTATATTAATGACTTACCACACCTCGTCAATGACAAGCACGGGATAGTACTGTTTGCTGATGATACCTCACTTTTATTTAAATTAAAACGACAGCAAATTGATATGGACGATGTAAACATTGCTATCTCAAAGGTAGTTCGCTGGTTTGAGGTTAACAACCTGCTTTTAAATAGACTTAAAACTAAATGTATTCGATTTTTGATGCCTAACGTCAAACAAGTGAACACCTCAGTAAAGGTTAAGGATGATGTGTTGGATCTTGTGGATAACACCAAATTTTTAGGCATTACACTAGATTCTAAGCTGCAATGGGGACCACATATTAGTAAATTGTCGAATAGACTCAGCTCTGCAGCATACGCAGTCAGGAAAATTTGCCAGTTAACTGACATTGACACTGCCAGGCTTGTATATCATAGCTATTTTCATAGTATAATGTCATACGGTAGTCTCCTGTGGGGAAATGCTGCCGACATTCAGATCATCTTTGTTCTGCAGAAAAGAGCTATTCGGGCAATTTATAATTTGGATTATGGGGCTTCGTTAAGGAATAAATTCAAGGAAATAAACATTTTAACAGTTGCAAGCCAGTACATTTATTCCAACCTAATATATTTATTCCAAAACAAGGCCTCATACTCAAAGAAAAGTGATATCCACAATTTGAATACTAGAAATAAGAGTAAGCTAGTAGTGCCGGCTACCCGGCTAGAGAAAATAAAGAAATCTTTTCAAGGCCAATGTGTGCGCTTTTACAATAAAGTGCCAAGCAATATTCAAAATTTAAGTTATAATAAATTCAAAAAGATTATAAAACGTAAACTTTGCCAAAAAGGGTACTATTCAGTGCTAGATTATATTGAAGATAAAAATGCTTGGGATTAATTTGCTCGGTCCCACAGGCTACTTATGTTTGATTAGTGTTAAGTTTCATGTGAGTGTGAGTTATTGTGTCTATATTATGCTAGTTAGTACTTTTATATTATTATTAAAAAAGCCTTATTAATTGACAACAAACCAAGGACTTGAGCAACAATATATTCAATTAATTAAAAGCATTTACCGCAATAGCTCCGCCAACATCAAGCTCAATATCACTGGACGACCATTCCGCATACAAAAGGGTGTTAAACAAGGTGACCCGCTCTCTCCCAAATTATTTACCAGCACTCTTGAGGAGGTATTCAACTCACTGGCAGCCTCGTGGAATACCAAAGGCATAGTGCTCGGCAATAAGAGGCTTACAAACCTGAGATTTGCCGACGACATTGTCCTTTTTGCGTCCACAGCCCTGGAACTACAGACCATGCTCCAAGAACTGAGCACAGCAGGCTTCGGGGTGGGGCTTGCGATGAACCGGTCAAAGACCAAAGTAATGACTAATAGTTCCAAATACCGTGTCGAGGTGGATGGGCAGGAGATACAGTACGTCGATGAGTATATCTACTTGGGCCAGTTAGTTTCCTTCGAAAACAGGCAAGAAAGAGAAATCGATCGCCGAATCGAGAACGCCTGGAAGAGCTACTGGTCCATGAAGACGCTCATGAAGGGTAATCTGCCGATCTCCCTAAAGCGAAAGCTCATCGATATGTGTATCCTGCCCATTCTTACCTATGGTGCCCAGACCTGGTCATTGACTGAATCGCAACGGTCTCGCCTCGGAGTCTGCCAAAGAGCAATGGAACGCAGCATGTTGGGTGTCAGACTAAGGGACAAGATCCGAAACACCACACTGCGCGCCAGAACAGGGGTAACAGACGTGGGAAAAAAGGCAGCCAGCCTCAAATGGGACTGGGCGGGACACGTTACCCGAATGCACGAAGACCGTTGGGCAAAGATCTCCTCAACATGGGTGCCCGAAGATGGACAGCGCCGCCGAGGCCGGCCCCGAAAAAGATGGCGAGACGAATTGGACGCCTACCACAACAGCTGGTATGAGGTTGCGCATGACAAGCGATTGTGGAAGGATATGGGGGAGGCCTTTGCCCAGCAGTGGGAAAGTATAGGCTAATTAAAAAAAAAAAAAAAAAAAAAAAATTGACAACAACATTATAGACACACCATCTCATATACCTATGAAAAATTCAATGTAGTTACTAAGCTTTTAAATTGTATAGAATCAAGACGTAGAAAAGAGTGGCCCGGAGTTTCTTGCCTGATTCTTCTCACGAGGCTCTACTTTCTGAACAGGCATTTTTTTCAATGCTCAACTATGTTAATATGCATTTAAAGTTACTTTTTTATTATTTTTTATTTGTATGACTTTCTGACGTGTCCAAAAAATTTAAACATTTTTATGGAAATAAACATATTTGAGTTTGAGTTTGAGTTTGAGTTTGAGTTTATTGTGACAAAGCAAGCTTTACAAGTGCAGAACGCTTATAATACTTTTTTCCTACACCATAAGATCGATATTAGGTCAAAGTGTTTAGCTTGACGTGTAGCCGTATGTCCGTATATTAAGTTCTTCTTCTTTTTTATTTTTGTGCGTATGTGGCATGTGTTAACTCTGGTAACAGGTTTTTCAGATTACCCGAAGGCCTCTGATATTCATGGTATAAAATGTTCTAATATCGGCTTAGAGAAATAGACGTTAAGTGCTACAAGTCTTTCAATTAAGTTTTGAAGTAATTATATTACTTCAAAACGTAATTGAAAGTTCCAACTACATTATTTCAGCCATTGTGAAGAGTCCTTGGTGAACGGCAATTAAAGTTTCGTCCCTAATATAATAATACTTGACTAGCAAACTATGGCAAAGTACTATACACGCTTGAATTTATCTTCGAGGGTAGAAGAAATTATAAAACTAAAATATTTTAGGCCAGTGTAATGCGAGTCATAATGTAGGGTTAATTACCACTTTCTTGTGTGGCAATTTGCAACAAAATTTTGTTTGTTTACAATTTTTTTCGAGTCTGGGTGTAATGTTCTGTTAATTTAATGTTTGTAAACTTGTGACATAGGCAATTCTCCAAAGATTAGAATTGTTTTTTTCTTTGAAGAAGACGTGATTTCTTACGATTCTAAAAACGAAAGTTGTTACAAGTTTGGAATCTACCGTTTTTGGCTATTGTGTCAATATATCGCTTGCTACACAACAGCCCATTTAACGATTTCTATATTCAATCGATCTTAACCAACTGGTACAGGTATTGTCTAGAGTTACCGCAGCCAGGTGGGAAACTGTTGAGAACAGAGTTGCAGTGGAAGCTGTAATACATCCACCTGACCACGATAGACAATTTATCTAAACACTTTTACTGTGGTAGCACAGCGATGAATTATAATCCTAATATTAATTAAATGTCTTACCAACTCTTACTGATGCTGTTCTTGAAGTGGACCTATAGGATTAACTCATAATTTTGGCCAAAATAACAAGAGAATCGAATACCAGAGTCCAGTTCAGCGTAGTCCTTCTCCAGGCACCAAACAGGAATTCACACACGTGTTTTACAAAGTTCAATATTTCACAAATGTTCATTAATTTATCACAAACCTTGCCGGAAGTCAAAAGCGGCAATTGTTAGTATTTACACGTTAATTCAATTCGCGTTAATTCAAAAGGCGATCAATTTATATCAATTTGTATCAATTAAAATCTCGCGAGACAGACCAAGACCCAAAGCGTCTTTTTCCGGAAGGGGAAGTTGACAGTTCAGTGTGACCATTGTCAGAAATTTTCAATAGACTAAACAAAATGTTACTTAATCAATATAATCGATTTGACTTATAATGAAAACTATTTCTATTTCAAACATCCACCCGCCCCGGACCGGCCTACCGGTCCGCTAATCGGTTGGTAGATGTGACAATATTGCAACCGCTCTCCTCAGAATCGAACCGTCCACCAAGACCTCAGCAAATCGGGGAACTCCATCAGCCCCAGTTACCAAACGAAGATGCGCCCCCTGCGCCATCTGAGTGGCGGAAGGTTAGCCTCCTTGATCAAAACGAGGTCACCAATCTTGGGTGGATCGGTCTTGTCGGTCCACTTAACGCGTTGCTGGAGTATGTGCAAATATTCCAAATTCCAGCGTTTCCAAAAGCTCTGAGTAATCTGGCGTACCAATTCAAAACGCGAGAGACGACCAGGTTTCGTATCAATATAGGGGTACTCAGGCAAGGCGACAAGTAGGCGACCAATCAAAAAATGGCCCAGCGTAAGGGCCTCCAAATCATTCGGATCTGAGGAGATCGGGCAAATGGCCGAGAGTTCAAAACGGCCTCAATCTTACAAAACACAGTTGCGAGTTCCTCAAATGTAAGGACAGATTCACCGATTGTCCTGCGCAAGTGTGTTTTGGCCGATTTTACAGCGGCCTCAAATATACCACCCCAGTGTGGACAATCTGGTGGGGAAAACAACCAATTTATCCCACGTCGGGCAAGCCTATCACCTATATCAGCCTTGTTGGTTTCAAGAAAATTAACAACATCATTCAGATAATTATACGTGCCCTTGAAATTAGTGCCGCAGTCAGAACGGATGAAGGAAGGCAGCCCTCTGCGGGATACAAATCTGTCAAATGTGGCTACAAACGCCTCGGTCGTAAGCGAGGAGACCAGTTCCAAGTGTACGGCCTTTGTGGAAAGACAAACAAAAACACACAAGTAGGCCTTAACAGTCTTGCTGTTTCGAAGTGTCGACGTTTTCACCAAGAAGGGACCAGCGAAGTCCGTGCCAACACCGTCAAATGTCCTGCTCTCCGTTACGCGATCTGCCGGTAAGTCTCCCATCAACGGCTGCATGGTAGAAGCCTTGAGCTTATAGCAAGGGATGCAGCGAAAGACTACACTCCGAATAATTCTTCGGGCAGACAAGATCCAAAACTCGCGTTGCAAAATGGCCAACAAAGCATTACAACCAGCAAGCGAATTTTTAAGGTGACGGTCAGTTACCAACAAGCGTACCAAATGACCGTCCTTAGGTAACAAAAGGGGGTGACGTGCTCCGTAAGGGAGGTTAGCGTTCTTGAGACGCCCTCCAACGCGCAAGAGACCCGTTTTGTCCAAAAAGGGGTTCAATTTAGATACAGCTCCCGATAATTTCGATCTCCCTGACTTAAGGATAGCAATCTCCTTCTCAAAATGCGCCAATTGCACAGAACGAACCCAAAAGGTGAGAGACTCCTGTCGTTCCTATGGTGAGAGAAACGGTGTCAGTCGTTTCTGTTGTGGGTGCCTAAAGTTAAAAACAAAACGCTTTATCCAAGCAGTAACACCTAACAACTTGTCAAGGGAGCTGTAGCGATTCAGCAATAAATCGGGGTCGAAGGCGCATTCCACCTTCTCAAGAGCGAGTGTTCGTAGACCCGGCAAATTGGAAGTATTCAAAACTGGCGTTCGAGGCCAATCAATTTCTTGTCGACTCAACCATTCCGGACCCCACCACAGCGAATGGCCTTTAAAACTAGGCGTCAAGCATCCGCGCGAGGCACAATCAGCGGGGTTGAGCTCACCTGGCACGTGTCTCCAAACCAGCGTGACTTCGGATTTTTGGTTTTGGGAAACGCGATTAGCGACAAATACCTCCAAGGTGTGGACAGACGCCTTCTACCAACAAAGTACAATTTGGCTGTCTGTCCAGGCGTAGGTCCCATTAATACAAATGCTTTTACCCAAAGTACTGGACACGTGGTTCAATAAGCGTACAAGTAGGGCTGCTCCCGAGAGCTCCAATTTTGGGATGGTCAAAGAGGTACGAAGGGGTGCTACCTTGCTCTTCGCCATGATCAGGGAAACTCTCACCTGACCTGAGGCACTGACTGTGCGCAAGTACACCACGGCTGCGTGACCACGTTCCGAGGCGTCACAAAACCCGTGAAGGGTGGCCTTGTACTTCCCGGGAGGAAGGATGGGACGCGGCAAGGAGATCTCGTTGACGGCAGGAAGTGAGGATATAAAAGAGGTCCATTCCTCAACAAGAGTACCGTGTAGAGGATCGTCCCAGGTCAATCCTGCCGTCCAAAGCTTCTGCAAGAAGCATTTTGCCCAAAATATGATAGGACAAATCCAACCGTTCGGATCAAAGGTTCTGGCGACAGTAGACAACACGAGACGTTTAGTCCAAGAACAAGGCAATTTCAAGTCTACGTTATACGTAAAGATGTCTTGGACTGGTCTGTACTGAACGCCGAGAACAGCCATCATGGCGGGGTTGTCAAAAATCTCAAACAAATGTGGATCTTGCTGATGATCCTCTGGCAAGCCTTCCAAAAGCGCTGGTGAGTTGGAAATCCATTTGCGCAACTCATAACCAGCGGAGGCCAAAATACCTATCAATTCGTCCCGCAGGAGGATCGCTTCGTCCGCTGTGGAGGCGCTCGAGCAAATGTCATCGACGTAAATATCGTCCTTCAAGATGGCGGAGGCTCGTGGGAAACGTAAGCCTTCGCGGTCTGCGAGCTCCCAAAGAGAACGTATTGCCAAGTAGGGGCTTGACCTTAACCCGTACGTATTAGTATTGAGCTCGTAGACGACCATGGGATCACGAGGAGACTCTCTCCAAAGGATAAGCTGAAAGCGACGGTCATCAGGGTGGATAATCGTCTGCCTAAACATCATTTTTATATCGGCCACAAAGACAAACTGATGTCGTCGGAAGCTGGTGATGACGTCACAAAGGTCCTTGATTACATTGGAACCAGAATGCAAGCACTGGTTCAAGGATACGCCTGTTGAAGTCTGCGCAGAACCATCAAACACTGTGCGCAGCTTGCCAGTCGATGGCTTCAATACTGCATGATTCGGGAGAAATTTGACACTGACATGTGTCCCAATTGTTCATATTCTCTCATGAACTCAATAAACTTCTGTCTGAGCTCCGGATCACGACCCATGCGACGCTCCATAGCTAACAATCTCTTTTCGGCTAAAGGTCGTGACTCACCAAGCGGAGGCCGAACAGACAGAAAGGGTAGCCTCGTAATGATTCGACCAGAACGGAGTCGACCAGTGTTGTTCTGGAAGAACAGCTCGCACTCCTCATGTTCTGGATTCAAACGAGCAGCTTGAGGAGGCTCCTCTATCTCCCAAAACCTCTGAACTGCATCAGAGAGAGCAGAGCCTACAGCCAACAAATTTTCAAGTTCGGGTGGAGGGGAGGCTCGTCCCTAGCTACAGGTCCCATCAAAGCAAATCCAAATATGGTCGGGATGGCAGTCAAACTATTTGGCACCAAGACCCGTTTCCCACCAATCAAAATCCCACCGAGGACATCAGAGCCAATCAACAAGTCGATTTGTCCCGGTGTGTCAAATTTGGGGTCTGCCAATTCCAATCCCGATGTCAAATTCACCACAGCAGCAGGTAGCTGTTTCTGTGGATGCATGCCCAAAATATTCTTCAGCACAATAACCGAGGTTTTAATCCTCGGGTGTGAAGATTCAACTGGGGCAAACAAAACCTTAACTTGCCCTTCAACATTAGAGGCTACGTCACCTATGCCCCGTATACAATTTGGAAAAGAGCCCATATTTAATTTAACCTGCCCTACCAAATAAGTGGAAACAATGCAACCTTGTGAACCTGTGTCCAATATAGCACGGATAACAACAGAGGTCCCCGTGGGTCCCCAGACCCGAACAGCAACCGTTGGTAGGATAACGGTCTCAATGGGGGAGGTTGGCGTTATAGGGCAGGGGTCAATGACCTATTGTTGCCTGGGCGGCGACCGTTGGCCAGGACCAGGCAAGTCAAAGCGAGGGTGCGGCTTGAAGTCCTCAAAGGCGCAATGACTTGATCAGCGCGCCATCTGTGGGGGGTCATAATGACGCACCCGCCCAAAACGAGGTGGGTGCGAGTCAAGGCGGGGACGCTCCGCCAAAGGAGGGGAATACCTGGGGCAGCAGTCATGGTGCTGGTGACGCTGAACAGCACATTCAGGTGCGCGAGAGAGAGGAGGCGTGCGCACGCTACGGTTCTCCAAGCGGGGCGAGTGGCGATCAATTGAGCGAGGCGACTCTTGGCTACGCGCCGGTGAGCCTCGGCTGCCACCTTCAAACTACCCGCCCGTGCGCGGCGTCGGCTGGTTGGACAAGCGGCCAACCTCTCTGGCATTCATACAGAGAATGTCCAAATGCTGTCCTCCACAGTGAGGACAGGGGCGAGAGTTTGGGCAGTCTCGCTGGTAGTGGGTCCCCAAACAAGAGAAGCAAAGGCGGCGGGCATTCGCGATGCGCCTACGAGAGGCGACATGCAGGTCCAAGAATGCCCTACAACTGGCCGTTCTGTGCCCCATGACCTTGCAGTAGGAGCACTCCGCTGGGCTCTGCGTGACCGCAAAGCGAGGAGGGCGCCGGTCAACATTGGCTCGGGTGTGAACGCGAGCCTGCTCCTTGACTTTGGCCGGCTGCGTCTTTGCCGGCGTGTCACCACCGGAGTTGTCCAAGACCCGGCACTCATCCTCCAGCAAAGGGGGGCAGATGGGTTGCGCTATCCCCACCAAAGCGCTGTTCAAAACGCGACCTCAGGTCGGCAGGCAGCTTTTTCAGGACAATGTGCACCAATAGATAGGACCATTGGTCCACGGGCAGGTCAAGGCACTTAAGTGCGTTGATGGCCACCAAAAGCGGGTTCAAAAGTTGGGTGCGCAACACAGAGACCCGGGTGAGCGTCGGCAAACCCAAAATCTGCTCGATGTGCGTGTCGGCGAGGCCACGCTTATTATGGTACCTACGGGTAATTAAGTCCCAAGCCGTCTGGTACGCCTCGTCAGACACGGGCAGATGCTGGATGAGGCCCTTGGCCTCCCCATCCAGAACCGACATCAGATAGGCCAATTTTTGTGCCAGCCGAAGGTCAGCCCTATCATTGACCAGGCTGTCAAACAAATTAACGAAGCCCAGGTAGCTTCCTAGGCAGCCATCAGAATGGGGAAGGTCCAAAGTAGGGAGCCTACTCATCAGCCCCGGTGCTGACCTAGGAAGCTCCTGCTTCAGGCCGGGTTGCCCTTCCCTATCGGCAACTAGTTGTCTCGCACTATTGGAGACAGCATCATACAG
Source organism: Euclidia mi (assembly GCA_944739405.2). Taxonomy (NCBI): domain Eukaryota; kingdom Metazoa; phylum Arthropoda; class Insecta; order Lepidoptera; family Erebidae; genus Euclidia; species Euclidia mi. The sequence goes on along the minus strand of OX123188.2, from coordinate 15,704,091 downwards.
GTCTAAGACCTGGGCATAGTCTTCGCTGACCTTATTTCGCTGGTCAGCGGTGAAATCGTTGACTGACACTTCGAGACAGCAAGCGCTGAAAGTGCGGAATTGCTGTTCTACACTTGCCAGGCGATCGTCAATCCGCTCGTACCTTTGTAGTAAGGCCTGCTGGCGATCAGGCCGGTTCACTAAGGCACTGGCCGAGGAAAACCAGCGCAAATCTGATGCAATAGCACCAGCAGCCGCACGCAAGTCCTCAATAGCTGACATAATCAAAATTTCAAAAGAGCCCGGACAAGTGTTAAATAATATTAACAATCAAAACTTAATTTTTCTTAATTCTTTGAAACCAACAAAGTATTAGCCTGTTTACTGCTGGTACAAGCAAGTGACAGGTATCTACTGTCCAACAAAATTAATAGTTTCAATATATATTGACACAAAACAAAGTCAAAGTTATCAAAAGTTGAAACTTCAAATAAGTTAATTAAAGTTATATATTCAAATAAATTAACTAATTACTTGCAACAGACAGACTGGCTGTGTTATTTGAGATATACAATAGGAAGTAAGCACAGAATATGTGTTATCTAACAATATTATCTTTATATTATAACAAGGTTTAACAATGTAAGGTTCAAACTTAATATATCAATATATGCAATAAACTAAATCAATTGATACATAATAACTGATATGTATCCAATTAAAGTGACTCATTAATAGTAACAGCAACAAATCTATGCTAGACTTCAACAATTTAAATCAAACAATTACTGATTGAGGTTATGTATGACATGTGTTTCAAATTATCTAGGTCAACTTATACAATTAAATATTATGTATTTTAGACAATGCTGACCTGAGAACACTATAACTAATATATATAGCTCATACAACAACAGCCTATACAATACCAATCTGAGTATAGGTACAATCAACAGCGGCTAAGATACAACAGCGCTCTGCACCAAAAATTATGTCTAGAGTTACCGCAGCCAGGTGGGAAACTGTTGAGAACAGAGTTGCAGTGGAAGCTGTAATACATCCACCTGACCACGATAGACAATTTATCTAAACACTTTTACTGTGGAAGCACAGCGATGAATTATAATCCTAATATTAATTAAATGTCTTACCAACTCTTACTGATGCTGTTCTTGACGTGGACCTATGGGATTAACTCATAATTTTGGCCAATATAACAAGAGAATCGAATACCAGAGTCCAGTTCAGCGTAGTCCTTCTCCAGGCACCAAACAGGAATTCACACACGTGTTTTACAAAGTTCAATATTTCACAAATGTTCATTAATTTATCACAAACCTTGCCGGAAGTCAAAAGCGGCAATTGTTAGTATTTACAAGTTAATTCAATTCGCGTTAATTCAAAAGGCGATCAATTTATATCAATTTGTATCAATTACAATCTCGCGAGACAGGCCAAGACCCAAAGCGTCTTTTTCCGGAAGGGGAAGTTGACAGTTCAGTGTGACCATTGTCAGAAATTTTCAGTAGACTTGTTTAGACAAAATGTAACTTAATCGATATAATCGATTTGACTTATAACGAAAACTATTTCTATTTCAAATAGGTATATATAATTAATTAATAGAATAAGGTTATGTTATCGACTGTACCCGCGTCACTTGTTAGCCCATCGTTGTTTGCAATCTACTGGGGCTTCATTAATTACGTTACATCAAGCCATTATGTACTTCGAGATAATAGGTGGTAAGAAAACTAGCGGGGTTGTCGATACAAAAGGATTAATTATAATTATACAAGCTTTACATAAGCTTTTTTGAGTATTATTATTGTGTATATCTTCTGTATGTATAAAATCCTTGCGTCAGTCAGTACTGACTGACAGACAAGCTACAGCCAAAACTATGAGGCGTAGGTAGCTGAAATTTGGCAAGTATGATCCTTGGGGAGCATAGGAGTGCACTAAGAAGGGATTTTCTGAAATTCCTACGGGATCGGGCAGAAACGGTTAAACAAAAATAAAATGTGCGGGCGTAGCTGCAGGCGTCCTCTAGTATTATTATATTATGACACAATACTTGTCTTGCATGCTACGTAATTGACGGTTTGTGGACCGAGCGCGATGGGTCAAATGTAAATATTTTTGATGAGACTGACAGGTAAATGACGTTCAATTGAATTTTATACGCATATTTCCCGATACGAAAATCTGAATAATTACTACGCTGAGTGCCAGTTTTGGTTGTAATATTAGGTTATTTGAATGGTTTTTTAAAGCAATTGCAATTTGAATTTACAATGCCAATACATACATACGTGATGAAATTATTAGCTCTTCCCAATTGAAGATATACATTTATATAACTAGAGTCGCAAATTAGCAAGAAATGTTTACTTACAGCGCTGTATAAATTGAATTTCAAAAATAAAAATAGTAGCGAACAAAACTCCCGAGAGTTAACGGTCATGTTGCCATTCAAATAATTTATACCTATAATAAACTCACCCTCCAAACTTCCTTGTAAAGTAAAAAATAAATTAAGTACCCTTTTGTATTCGAATAAAAATACATTCGAGGAAATGTTTTGAGTTCCAGAACACCGTCTTAAATTTAAACAAGATTTTAAACCGCTACGGTGCTCGCGAATCTAAGGCACCAATTCCTTAAAAAACTCAATTGGACTTGTGATGCTAATTTGCAAATCTACTTTGGCACTCAGCGAAGCTTGGGACTGAATTAAACTCTATTTAGATATCCACGATTTGCTGACTGATCTAACTGGTCTATGAAGTGGTTTTCAACTTATTTACCGCTGAATTGGTTTTCTAATGCATCCGACAGTTTAATCATTGACTTGTATTTTGTTTTTAGTCCTTGCTTTAATTTTCACCTCGATTTGTGAACTGTAATGTTCCTAACATCTGTGTCACTTAATTGCATTACAACAGGTATCAAAATAAAGATATAAATTACAATGTTTGATATTGATGAAATACACAACAAATAAATAAATTATGTATTAACTTTTTGCTAGTAGAGAGTCATTTTTACATGACATATACCAAGTGGCTGATGGTCTTTCGTGGTTTTTTCGAATGGATGGACAGATTAGTTTGTGACTTCAGCTTGTGTTCAACGTTATAAGTGAACGAGATTAGCTTGATACAAAAAAAGAAAAAAACACACCCTTTTGCATAACTATACCAATTTTCTGGTAATTCTAAGTAGATATGTGAAGTTACCAAAAATGATTATCAGTGATCATTTTGTTGGTAATAGTTAATTTATGCATAGTTTTCATAGAGCGGTATTTTATATTGTAGTTGATGATTCTCGTTATCCACATCCATGTCCTTCACCATAGAGTTTAGGTTTGGTTTTCTAGCCTAGTTAAGTTGCAAAGACAAAAGACACTGTAAGGAGCAAACGATATTTCCTAATATCATATTAAGAGAAGCCTTGTACTCCCTCTATTCTTTCCACACAGTCGATAAATCTACACACGTATGTGCCACCTTTGTTCAATATTAAACGTCTCCGATAGGCGTCTATTTCCGAAGTAATTTTCTCCAGTACATAGACATAGTATAGAAGGCGCGAAACGCTTTTCAAGTTTAATTGTTGTACGATCCAAAGTTGTTTAAGTGTTGCCGGAAGCGCGCTATGTGCGTCTGCTCCACAACTTCGTTCAGTGTTACATACTAATAACGTACGGGAATTATGCTAAACTTATAAATAGTAGGGAAAAAGTTTTAAATGCTGTACTATAAATAAAGGTACGTGTATTGGTTAAGGGATAAACATGTTAAAAGTTATTTTACTTACCAAAATATTTGTTTATGAAATATCGACAATCAATAGCAATACATCTGTGATTTGTTTGCGACCATCATCGTGATCAATCTGCCGTTATCTGTCTGATCTCCGTAAACTAAAAGGATAGCGGTATTCTTCAGGAATTCAATCAATGCACAAAAATGACACTGACACTTGAAATAATAATTCCTAAATCACACAAAGTGTTGTCTCGTGTGAAATCAAACCCATGACATATGTCGCAGTACTTAAGCTCCAGGCGACCGCTTAAACCACTACCTCATCCTAGCAGCCATAATTATCTCATGAAACCAAAAGTCTAGTAATTAAAGACAATACTCCGTAGCAAGTTAAGTTCGATAAAATAAAACAAAATGGCTAGAACAGCCCACGTTAGTTTAATTATAGTGAACACAACTGATGGAAATATAATTCGGTATCAAATGTAGGGTACTCATAAATTTTAATAAAATACGGACGTTTAATCCTCTCGCCGACGTGTCTGGAGCGAAGTTGTTTGCCCGTGATATTATATTTTATTCACTATGTGATATTTCGTATAAAAACCACATTTTCATGACAAGGAAGGCTGGTCACTTGGCGTAAGAAATTGATCGAATGTGCAATTTTGAAGATTTTACTGTTAGAGTAGGTATGAAGTGCGAGTATTAAGTTTGTTTTATGCGAAGATTTTCCGGGAGATGAATGGTAAGTCGGTGGTGTTTATGTGTCTTATTGTATAGTTCTAGATCACATGATTCTAGTTAATATAATGATTATTTTAAAATTACGCGTGTGTAAGAAAGGGGATCGAGAAAGATGCTATATGCGGAGAAGCAGAAGCTACGATCGCTTTATGTGCCCAAACTCTTCCTCTTTTCATTTTCTGCCTCTTGTATTAAATGAGAGGCAGATTGTATGGAACAGAAGTAGTAAGAATAACCCTTCTTTTCATCGTTTCTCAATAAGAATGTGGTGCGCTACATAAATTCACCCATACATGCTGTAACTAAAGTACTAAATTTGCCACTTTAAAACGCACAAAAATCCCTACTTCATATTATAAATTCGAAAGTGTGTATGTTTGTATGTATGTTCCGTTTTCACGTTAAAATGGCTGAATTGATTTTGTTCAAATTTTGCAAAAATTAAACTGGGAGGGATTGAAGGGAGGGTATAAGTTTGTACGGCACAAATTTACCTCTTGGAAGTAAGAACGCATGCGCTAGTAATTGAATGCTGCGCATGTGCTATCGTATATCTGTCAGTACTGTCACTTCATACATAATGCCATATTGTGCACGGTGTTTAAATTGTTCGCATATATAAACTAATAAATTATAATTATACTACGCATTAACGGCTGAAACGATTTTCCCTACTAATATAATAAATGCGAAAATATTTGTAGATATAAAAGGACACGTGTTAGAACATGGCTTTGACATTTGATCGTATGCAAGGTGATGTTATTATGAACCTTCCGGTAGATAATGTCATGGATACTGACCGAGTTACTTTGTACCCCATAGAGTTTCTGAAGTCTTTAGAATAATGAGGAATGCCTTCACACAACTTGAGACTGAAACTAGATTTGTATTACCCTGAATTTAACGCGCGCGAAGTGGCGGGCAAAAGCTTTATTTAGATAGCTTCCACAACCATTCATCATTTTGAAGTCACAGGTACCTCAAAATCTTTTTGGCTAATTTACACTTCCTTTCCGTCTAGATTAATAAACTTTTTATTCCAATACAACTCTATGCAACTCAATGTCTCAGCTAGACAGCTTTGGGTTTAAATTTTATAAATCACATTTCGCTACGGACAATTCAGTGCACGTCTCGTTAAAAGTCGGACTTAGTCGCTGTATCCACTAAGCCGTATCGTCATCGCATGAAATTCAAATACTGACCTGCACGTAACCTAAAATAGGAATCGTTGCCTTATGTATAAAGATGGAACCCTGCTTTTTAGGATTTGGTAACTTAGTAAATTGGTGAAAATAAACGCACTTTGTTTGATCAGATTAAAATATTTAACGGGTATTAATCGCGTAAAATAAACGCATTCCAGGTATAAATACCGGTGTAATGTTTTTTTCGATGTTTCGACCGTCTTGCAACGCTCGTGGTCGCAAAATGACGTCTACTTGAAACATTCTTTGTTTGAGGTCAAGCAGTTGGTTAATATAAAAAAATATCTATAATGTTGTTACTTTTAAGCGACGAGTCGGTTTAGTTCGGTAACACTTCATCATGTCCCTAATTTCGTCCTAAAATGTTGGACATCTCCTAGCAAGGCTTTAATTACATTCAGCAAAGTCATAATTTATCAAATATACGGCTTTGCTGAATTTCAGTTCCTTTGGTCATATATGATTGAATGTGGCTTAAGTCTGAACTAATCTCAGTAGGCTTTTTAATATTAATGTATTAAATGTATTTAAGATTTATTTATATTTGAAATTAATTAATCTCCGATGGGATTTCAGGAGGAAAATGTTAATCTTTTACATAAATTAATTCTTTGGTTCTAAAGAAAAGAAATGGACAGGATACATGCTATCAGGAAAGCCTTTTTGAACTTCAGTTTTAATTATATTCAATTTAGCTTCTTCAATTAGTATCTTCATGAGTCGAGTAACTGAGGAATCAAATTAATCGTATTCCAAGTCCTTTCCTGCAGTTATATTTTCTTTGACAATAATTACTCCATTTTATTATTTACTCCATAATTACTCCAGTTGGCGTCGGGACGTGACGACCCCACCGCCCACTGGGGGAGTTAATCTGACGAGTAGATACTTGTCATACTATCTCCCCCAGTGCAAGCAGTCAACCGAAATATGGCGGTCAAACCATCCGAACCTGGCGGAAGAAAATCCCAAGATGCTAGATGGGCAGCAGCGTCCAGCACTAAAGACTTCCGCCACTGCGATCGCCAATACGCCTGCCAAGCGTGGCGATTATGGCAAATCCCCCGATATGAACCACACCTATAAAAACCGGCCCTTAGTCCCCGGCGGCCCCGCTAGTCCTGGTTATGGTAGCGGCCATGGTAACGGCGGGGCAAGGGGTGCGAAGAATCTCCGGCAGAGATCGGGCTACCACCACCAACGACAATTGGCCGTGGCAACACTGAACACGCGCACACTGCGAACCGACGAGAAGATTGTCGAGCTGGAAGAAGAATTGAGCAAGTTGCGATGGGATATCATAGGCCTATCCGAAGTCCGAAGACAGGGGGAGGACTCGATAGTTCTCAATTCCGGTAACTTGCTTTTCTACCGGGAGGGCGACCAACAGTCCCAAGGTGGTGTCGGGTTCATCATCCACAAATCTCTCGTGACCAACGTGGTAAATATCGGGAGTGTGTCGAGCAGGGTAGCGTACCTTATACTCAGAATATCCAAGCGGTATTCGCTGAAGGTCATACAGGTATACGCTCCGACCTCGTCACACCCCGATGAGGAGGTGGAAGCCATGTACGAGGATATATCTCGGGCTATACATGGCTACAAAACCCATTACACCGTGGTCATGGGAGATTTTAACGCGAAACTGGGCAAACGCGACGGTGATGAGCTGAGAGTGTGGCAATTTGGTTATGAGCATCGGAATTCCCGGGGTCACTTGCTGGCTAGCTTTATGGAGAAGGAAGGACTCTATATGATGAACTCCTTCTTCAAGAAGCGAGAATGCCGCAAGTGGACCTGGGTAAGTCCAGACGGTGCAACCAAAACTGAGATCGACTTTATCATGTCGACGAAGAGGCAGATATTCAATGATGTCTCCGTGATCAATTCACTTAAAGTGGGGAGCGATCACCGAATGGTAAGAGGCACATTGAATATCTGTACAAGCATCGAACGGTCGAGGTTGATAAAGTCCACGCTCCGACCGGCACCGGTTCATATGCAAAACCCCGAGAGCTTTCAGCTCGAACTTAAGAACCGTTTCGAATGCCTGAGCGAATGCGTAGATGTGGACGAGTACAGTAACGGGTTCGTGGATGCTGTCCATACAACAGGGGCTAAATTCTTTAAGCCCCAAAAAAGCAAGAGAACCAGCAAGATCTCAGATCCGACCCTCGAGCTGTTAGAGGAAAGGCGCAAGATGGTTCTGCTATCCTCCGACGACATGCCGAAATATCGGCACCTCAACAGACAGATCTCTAAGTCTCTGACTCGCGATCTCCGCCAATACAACACAAAATGTGTTCGTGAGGCGATCGAGCAGAATAAGGGTTCCAAAGTGTTCCAGAGGGATCTGTCTGTTGGGCAGAGTCAGCTGACAAAGCTGAAGACGGAAGATGGCAGAATCGTATCGTCCAAGCCTGAGCTCTTGGAGGAGATCGAAAGGTTCTATGGACAGCTATACACGACAACGCAACAACCCACAAGCACTCCAGCGTCAGACCCTAGAGCTGGATTGACCCGACACTATACCGAAGATATCCCGGACGTCAGCATGCACGAGATTAGTGTGGCTCTCAAACAGCTCAAAAACAACAAGGCGCCGGGTGATGACGGAATTACGAACGAGCTTCTGAAGGCCGGCGGTGCACCCGCTAGAGAAGCCCTCCGGAAGCTATTTAATTCCGTCATTCTCGAGGGTAAAACGCCACAGGCGTGGCACAGAGGTGTGGTGGTGCTTTTCTTTAAGAAAGGGGATAAAACCCTCTTAAAGAACTACAGACCCATCACACTTCTGAGCCACGTCTACAAGCTGTTTTCGAGGGTCATCACGAATCGTCTCGAGAGCAAGCTAGACGACTTCCAGCCTCCCGAACAAGCCGGTTTCCGTAAAGGCTATAGTACCATAGACCACATACATACGCTGCGGCAGGTTATACAGAAGGTCCGAGGAGTATAACCAGCCCCTATGCTTGGCGTTTGTGGACTATGAGAAAGCCTTTGATTCTATCGAAACCTGGGCGGTGCTACAGTCTCTCCAACGGTGCCGGATTGACTACCGATATATCGAAGTGCTGAAGTGTTTGTATGAAAACGCCACTATGTCAGTCCGCCTCCAGGACCAGAGTTCGAAACCTATTCAACTCCAGCGAGGGGTGAGACAGGGGGATGTCATATCCCCGAAACTGTTTACCACTGCGCTGGAGGATGTTTTCAAGCTTCTGGACTGGAATGGACTCGGCATCAACATCAACGGCGAGTACATCACTCACCTTCGATTCGCAGACGATATCGTAGTCATGGCTGAGACCATGGAAGACCTAGGCACAATGCTCGATGGCCTCTGTAGAGTCTCGCAACAAGTAGGTCTTAAGATGAACATGGACAAGACGAAAATCATGTCGAACGTCCATGTTGTACCTGCTCCTATTCAGGTTGGGAACTCTACGCTCGAAGTTGTCGACAAGTATACCTACCTGGGACAAGTAGTCCAATTAGGTAGGTCCAACTTCGAGAAGGAGGTCAATCGTCGAATCGACATACCTTCTCGTCCGATATCCCGCAGTGTCTCAAGACGAAAGTCTTTGACCAGTGTGTGTTGCCAGTGACAACTTACGGATCAGAGACGTGGTCGCTCACTATGAGCCTTATCAGAAGGCTCAAGGTCACTCAGAGGGCGATGGAGAGAGCTATGCTTGGAGTTTCCCTGCGAGATCGAATCAGAAATGAGGAGATCCGCAGTAGAACTAAAGTCGCCGACATAGCTCTCCGGATAGCCAAGCTGAAGTGGCAGTGGGCAGGGCACATAGCTCGAAGAACCGATGGCCGTTGGGGCCGAAAGGTTCTGGAGTGGCGGCCACGTACCGGACGACGCAGCAGAGGTAGGCCCCCCGCAAGGTGGACCGACGACCTCGTCAAGATCGCGGGAGGCGGTTGGATGCGGGTGGCTCAAGACCGGTCTGTGTGGAGAACCTTGGCGGAGGCCTATGTCCAGCAGTGGACGTCGTTTGGCTGATATGATGATGATGATGAATTACTCCATTTGGCTTAAGAGCACTTCGACATCTCTCGAAGAAATTAATCAAATAATATATCATAATCGTTTAGATGTCCAAGCACCCACTGACACCAAATGACGTCGTACTTTTTTGCTGTTTGAAATTCTGAAGACCGATTTTGTACACTGCACCGATCTATGTATTTTCTACGCCAATGAATCGTTTGGCAGTGTTAATGAACTTTTCATTCTGTTCAACTAAATCAAATTCGTCGAATTGTGGGATTATACCATACTTCCTCACTCTTCCGATGCCTGCGCCACAATCGAGAGCCGATTTCCTTGCGGGTGGGTTTTCAGATTGTAAGATTTTATTTAGAAATGCTTATGAACCTTCGATGTCTGGGTCAAAAATGTACCCATAGCCACCGAGTATTTCGTCGATCGCTGGGGGATGGTCTCCCAGTAATTTGCGGCGTTTTTATAAAATATACTTTCGGTCATTATACCATTTTTCTGTTGATATACTGACAATTTTGACTTTTTGATTAATAATCGATAAAGTACAAAAATTACTTTAAAATAATAATTTGCCCTTTTATCAGGCAATCGAATGCTATGAGTAATTCCTTTAATATCATTTCAACGCCAGAGTTTGGATGTAGGTCTCGAATATGGATGACTATTTCTTTATAATGATTCGAAATAATATTATTAAAACCTTCTATTTTGTTTTGTAGTGTTTTAGTTGTTTGTTTGCAGCTAGGCCGAAAAAGTATCAACAAAGTGATTACTTTCTTTCTTGATTATCTTTGATTGAAACTTTAGTCAACATGTTATGAATGTGTTACCGTTATGCATTTATTCGCCAGAATTTATTTGTATGTGGTTTAATCCGAATTATAAATTTACCGCAATATCATGCAGCACATATTATTATATTTATCATTTACAAAATTTGGTTACAATTTACGAGAAAAATTAACTGTTATTACCAGTAACATTATATAAACCTAAAGTTGGAAGTGTAATACACTCCCTACGCATATTGTATGAACTAGTACTTTTTATACCATCCAGACATAATTTTGTGTTGGTTTTATTATTTTATGGTTTGTATCCGGCACACAGTGACACAGCTATTGAAACATCTAACAAGACTACTAACTTTGAAAGACACCCTTTTTTTAGAAATGCAAACTAATATTATAAATGTGAAAGTGTATGTTTGTTAGTCCATCGTGCATGTAAATTCGGAGAATAATCGCAATAATCCGAAATATTTGGTATTTGTACCTTAAATTAGTCCATTATCGCGATTACGACCCGTTTAATAAAATTGTATGTCATGATCGAGGCTACTTTTTACCACGATAACGGACTCCTACGGGGGCAGAGCTGCGTGCGTAGTCTAGTATTTAAATAATTAAGTAATTTTTATGATGACTTCACGATAAAAGTGCAGTTAGCCGGCTTCAATTGTGATTTAATATCTATTTAACGCAATACTTCTAATAAAAAGAACATTTGCTTAAACCAAAACAGTTATTCACCTATACGAAAACAAAGTAATGCTTCACAGTAGTAAGTAATAATGAGAAGACCATAATGGAATTGTCGAGTCCATATTATTTTAAATACAGTAATCTGCCTGCCTCGTTGGTCTCGCGGCATAAATGTGCGCGTGGGATTGGGAGGTCTCGGGTTCGATTCCCGGGTCGGGCAAAGTGTTATTGAGTTTTTCCGTTAGGAAATTCTCAGTAGCAGCACGGAGTCTGGTAATGTGCCCGCTACGGCAATAGGCTCGCCCCCTATTACGTGGGACCTAAAAATTCATGGCGAAATGTGGGTGTAATATTACACCTCTGCCTACCCCTTCGGGGATACAGGGGTGAGTCTATAAAAAAAAATAAGTAATCTGCAAACACAAAGTGCACATTAAGTAGCAATATGAGCTAAGAAACATACTCATGACGAACCATTTCGTCACGAGCTGTAAATGACCCAACTAAAAGGCACAACAAAAGTAAAACACATACACAAGTAAGGAAGAAATATGCATAAAAATCTCCACTAAGCAGAAGTTCGAAGTACAAGCATTTGTTATTTAATTTTTAACTTGGCACAAAATTAAATAAAATGGAGCCAGAAAATACCTCGCAACCAGAAACATTAATTATAAAGTTACATACAATAGGTAGTTAGTGAACTTACGAGAAGCTAAATAATCATAATTTATATGTCTGTGGCTACATAAATAAATAAATTAACCCAGGAAGCCATTATCAAGCTAGTAGATGACAAGCGAGACATTGAAGTCTAAAATTGTACAGAACTAATTACCAAAGAGATCGTTTGTAAAAGTGGTTACTGTAACTATCCTATGTAAGGCGGATAAGTCACTTTCGATGTGTCGCATAAAGTACGATATGAAATGACTGCTTTCAGTGAAGATCTTGTGTTAACTAATGGTCTAGGCTTTGTCAATTCGGCCCAATATTGTCAATTATAGTTTGTTTTCTTTGCCTAAATACTTTTTGAATATTGGTACACATAAATTAGATCATGTACCCGTCAAAGAATCAAAAAACCAAAGCGAAAATTTTCTTAAGTAACATAACGCTGCGCTCTGAAACTGGCTTAGCAGTAGCCTGAAGAGATGGAAATATGCAACCCAAAGGGGAAACCGTTGCTAAGCTGTCTGGAAAACAAATAGGTCAGCAGGAAATGATGTTTGAAATTTAAATTACATATTATGAAATACCGTTTAATTTACGGATATATCGGCGAATTTCTTGTCATCCTTATGTATACAGAAAATTATTACATAATAATAATGTAGTGTTTGCTGGGTAAGTGCTTTAAGCATATGCAGAACAATCTATTTTCAAGTATATCGAAGTCGGATATTTGCAGGAGCCCTAAGTTTGCAAACTTTCGCAACACTATATTAAAGCGGCACAACTGATGTGACGGGCCTTTGAAGTGGAAGACGGAAGTGTAGCGAGCAATAAATATCTGGCTAATGGTGCACCGTGACCAATCACGTGGCAGCGTTAGACTTGGTTGATTTTCTCGTGGCGCTTTAGTTATCTCAGAAGCCGTGAGGTTCGTTAAAGAATAATTTGAAACTTTGTCTGGAGGAACTGCTGAAGGAGTATTATTTATGGCTTTATAAGATTTTGCCCTTAAACGGCAAAGACATCACGCTTATAAATGTTTTAACATGTGCACATATAAATTTTTTATACTATTTAAATATTGGTCTGAAGCCGAGTGTTAAATGAACTCTAAATATATAATATACTTAGTCTTCTGGAAAATCACAAAAACAAAAAGGAACATTATATATTCATGGCTATATTATTATGGTTAAGATCGTGATGCCAAAGTTCAGACCTTGCCCTTATGCATCAGAAAAAAAACTAAGCACTGCATTTAACGTGATTCAATTAATAAACATGCAGCTACTGCATAATAATAGAGTTTAAAATTCCTATTTTATCCACAACAAACGCAGCTAAATTAATTAAACCAGAAATTATATAAACGGCTTGCAGTGCTAAAAGATTATGGCTGACATAACAATCAGACTACCGGTCTATTAGATCAATATTTAACTGAACTTAGTTCCATCTGGAGCAATTCTGCACACCAAGAATTTATTAATACTAGATTATGCACAAGCTATTCTCTTTTGAGATATAAAATACGTGCGGATTCATATTTAATATCTATGCACGATGAGTCTTTGTAAGTTGCAGTGCATCTGTTTATATATTATATTGTGTAATTTGTTGCATAGATAGAAATGCTTATGCATCATAAATATGACACGTCATTTCCTGGTACTGTTTCAAAGAATTTTTTAATCCTTTTTACAACATATCCTAGGCTTTACTGACACATCGTTAATTAAGTTATAAGTATCTACGAGTGTAGTCACTTACAAACCGAATAAATAATGTTCAGGCTGCAAAACATGAGTATTTGAGGCACATGAATAGTATTCGAAAAACTGTTATAGAAATGTTCTATAAACATTACCAATACTTACTGGAATAAAAAATCCTGAACATATCAAAATATTACTGAAAAACCCAATTTGAGACCGAACGGCACGGCGTCTATTCATTCCACGCGTTTGAATTCGAAAAAGATCACTAAGAGCACTTGTCATTCAAGAATATACTGTGAGCTGTGATAGCAAAAGATTTCATGTTGTTGCAAATAATTTTAGGTTATATGTTACTCTTAAAATTATTGCATATATGCTTTATTTGAATAATATTAGAGTTCATAATTATTCTTAAAAAGTATGTATTTGTTAGGTTTTAACTGAAAAAAAACGGGAAACATATTTTAAACAAATGGATGTAGTTCACAACTAGATATTGAATGACTACGAGTTGCAAGCTCCGCTAAGTCAATATGTCTTCGATAGTTCTTGTCACTCACTGACCTAATATGTTCTAGTAGAACGAGTTACCGGCAGTGAACCCTCAAAGTTTCTCGATACAATATAAAACTAGAATACATTCAAAGAGTGAAAGAAAGAACAATTTGTAACTTTTATATTATCTTAAAAGTTTTGAGCAACATATCTGAATTTCTCCATTCGTTTCGAGGATTATCTTGATCATAATAATAGCGTCCATTTTTCTGAGGAAAAATATCGACTATGCTAATCTTGGAAAGGGAGAAATAATTTTTGGTCCTAACTTGGTAGGATTAATCGAGATAAGGGGTTTCTCTATCTAACAATCTTATCATCCTGTCGTTACTTTTCGGCTATAACCTGCCGAGCGATTTTCATTGCCATCGATTTTGAAGTGAGTTTTTTCTATTATGCCTTATCTTGCGCATCTTAAAAAGTTTGTCAATTTGATCTTGCTGATAAAATAACATGTTTTTATCTGCTAGTTATAATTTTCAATCCGCCATTTATTTTACAGTATCTCGATTTAAAGTCTGACCATTTAAAGTCTTTTATATAATTTAATTTATTTGTAAATCAAATTTATTGAGAGAGTAGAAAAAAAGGAAAAATAACATTGTATTTGTAACTTAAGTATATTTGTTAAGTATATTTGTATTACATTCATGATGTTAGTGCCTACCCTTATGTATGCTAGTGAAAGTTGGGTATGGCAGAAGAGATTTGAAAGTAGAATAAATGCTGTAGAAATGAGAGCACTGAGAAGTATGTGTGGTGTCTTTGACCGACAGAGTAAAGAATTGTGTGATACGAGAGTGGTGTGGGGTAAAAGAAGATGTAGTGACAAGCATTGAGAAAGGCATGTTAAGATGGTTTGGGCACATGGAGAGGATGGATGACGATAGACTGACAAAGAAGATATATCAGGCTAGTGTGAATGGGACAGGACAAAGGGGAAGACCTAGGAGAACGTTCTCTGACCAGATTGGAGACATCCTGAAAAAAGGACAAGTCAGAAGTACCCTTAACAGAAGAGCATGCATGAGAAACTTGATGGGAGTGAGTGAAGCAAGTGAGGTATGTCAGGATCGTTGCAAATGGCGTTCCGTAGTCTCTGCCTACCCCTCCGGGAAACAGGCGTGAGTCTATGTATGTATGTATGTATGTTCATATCGACTTCTTACTAAATACCCATTATATACTCACAGTACTGCAGCAGTAGTGCTATCACAGCTGGCTCTTAACATTTCCCCAAGTAATCTAAGTTTAGATTCAGGATACTCTGCTTGCATATAGAACACTGCAGCTATGCGAATATTGTTTTCACCCAGTGTTCTTATTGCTACAGATACAAAACACGTTATTCTTGAAAATAGTACTTTGTTGGGAATTTTATTAATGTTTATATAGATCGCTTTCCTCCTTTTGTCTTTGCTGCTATTGTTTTACAAATATCTTTATTTAAAATTGGTATAGGAATCGAATCCTTTTTACGTTAGTGTTTCTTCTGTGTGTGTTGTTTTTATTTTGGCTTTATTTGGTTTTAAAAGAAGAAAAAATTGTATAGCTCTTTTCGAAGAATGAAAATCATCTTTTTGGTTAATAGTTAAAGTAAAGAGTAAAAGTACAAAAAATATAATTTTTGGATACTATCCCAGGCTAAAGCTGGACTACATGACTATGTTCAGAATTAATATACATTTGCGTAATAGACATAATAATATCCTTGCTGCTTATCATTGTTTTAATTACCCCTGTTTCCATAACTGAACTAACGATCTCACACATGCATGACTGAATCTTAAACACGATAATTGCCGTCCTCAATTTCATTCAAAACCTTTTAAACGTTAATTTTATTTTCTTTTTACCGCCTCGTATTTTCGAACTTGCTGACGGTAAATAAATAAAAAAAAGACAAGTGAAACGTAGAAACCGACGAAGATCAGGTCATTTTCAAATAATAGGTAAAGAGGCACAAATAGTCAGCACTTGGGCAAGTGCTATTTAGAGGAATAAATTTGTTAATTTATTCCTTAATTAACACTATGTATGGGCTAAATAGTGTGAATTTGTTCCTCTAAATAGCACTGAAAATACCTGCGAACAATAACCCGACGAAATACAAACGATGCAAATACCTCGTATTGTATTTGTTTTGAAGTGATGTTGAATTTGGTTAGCTTATATTTACCGAAATGCCAAGTAGAAACGGTTAAATTTACGTTGGAGATATGTTTTGCGTATTTTTAGACTAGAAAAGTATGTGTGCTAGGGAATACATTTCATTCCTGTTTTGCTGTTATTCCAGGCATCTCATAGGCATCGTAACACTAGACTCCCGTTATATATTTTCAAGATGAAACTCACTCCTGTACTGGCGTTTAGACAAGTTGTAGATATAAAAACGAAAAAAAGGAAAAGTACAGGTAAAAAACGGACAGGTCGGAAGTACCCTAAACAGAAGAGCATGCATGAGAAACTTGATGGGAGTGAATGAAGCAACAGAGGTATATCAGGATCGTTGCAAATGGCGTTCTGAAGTCTCTGCCTACCCCTCCGGGAAAAAAGCGTGAGTCTATGTATGTTTGAATTTATAAAAACGAAAAGTAACTAACAGACTTTTGAAGTTGGATATTGGCAAGTGGGTCCGATTTGATGAAAATTTTGGATTTTACCGAAACCGAAATACATACAAACGAAAATAGTCGTTCATATTTTTTGACGACCGGTTGGCGAAGCGGTAGTTTAAGCAACTGCTACGGTGAGGGTCATGGCTTCGATTCCCGCTCAAACATTTATGTGCGTTGTCTTGGTCTGGGTGTTTCTGTGTATAATATGTAAAGGTTTATAGGTATGTATGTATGTTTATCCATTGTCTACTACCCATAATACAAGCTCTGCTTAGTTTGGGACTGGATGGTGTTGTGTGAATGTGGTAGACGATTATAAAAAAAACATATAAAAGAGGTTTCAAGGAATGTAACTTCTTCGGGACTGAACGAGTGAACGTTACGAGAGCAAATACAAAAAAGAGGCCTATTATTCTAACATCAGTGAGGCCCGTAGTATTTTTATATTTCGCTTTGATATGCCTATAAAACTGGCTAATTGTATTTTATTGATGTTTACAAAATACGAAGAATGTTATCTGCCATTAAAAACTTTTAATTGAGCTTATTATTTAATATACAACAACAATAATGATAGGACATAAAAGCGAATAGATTATTTTTGATCAGGGACTTTTGTAATTAGCAATTTTAATTACTGTCTAATTAGCACAGTTGGAAAATAATGTAACTTCCATAATACAGGAGTTAAAAGAGTATTGACCCTATAAAAAGACGAATTAAATTCAAATGTAACATTAGAACTGATTTGCTATTCAATTTGTATCAATCATACTTGTATATAAATTTATCTAAATTAATAGCGGATGGATGCGGCTGGCTCAGTATGTTAGAACGATGACTCTTAATTGAAGTCTCACTTTCTCTATAATTGTAAATACCCTCAGATACGATTTTTATAGCCTCCGAATATTTATGAATGATTTGAATTTTTGAGTAATGAATGTAGAGGAAGCGCGTCTGGTTTGTAGGGACCCCGACAAGAAAAAGGTGTGAGTATAGGTATGTATGATTTTTTGCATAGATACCTATACTCTTATGTATCACAGGATCTTCACAAAGCAGTAATTGTAATTATTTCTTTATCCTTTAAGGTAATGAAATGAACGACTATAATATCATCCACCATGTAGATAGTTTGAAACTTTGTAAATAGGTAGTAAAAATTTTAATGAACAATGTTGCTACCTGCATACATTTTCAAACACTTCCAAGGGAAAAGAACCATATTTACCAGGCATCGAGATAAATCACGGATCACAGTTAATTGGAAAAGTTCCCAACTGTGAATTATTTACTTGAAACTGGCAATTTTGTGTAGGAAGCGCACGTTGATGTTCAAATATTTAATAATAATTCACACATATTGACCAGTTTTTTCGTTACTGGAAAGCAATATAATATGCCTATGGATTGTTCTAGAGGATATATACTGATTTTTATTAGAACAATAAAAAATATATAAAAATAAACTTTTATTTTTGGCAAGTAAGAACAGATTTATGCACGTTGCTAAGGGTAATACAATTGCCTATTTATGCAACCGTAATTATGTGAATATATAAATCAAAATTAAAGATTCAGAAACAGAGAATACGCAAACACAACATGACAATTTGTGTTCACATGCACAGGCACACTGTCTCCAGCGAAGTTATTTTGCAAACAATTGTATTAATAAATGATTACGTCATATGTTATCTTACTTGGCTTACACACACCCGTATAAGCATTCCGTTAAACATAATATTTTATTTTATTTATTTTTTTATTTCTAGACTCATGCCTGTATCTCCGAAGTGGTAAGCAGAGGTGTGATATAACACCTACATGGGTGGGTAAACATAACATATGTACGCAATATTTTATCATATCCTACCCATATCATATGGGTACCTGTCCCCTGGTTGTCGTCAGTCTATGACAATCACAAGAAGTTCCGTACATCGCATTGTCACTTATCTTTTTTCGTTTCATGGCATTTTCTCTTTGTAAAACAAATAAAATTAGCACAGCAAACCAATATATAATAATCAAAAATTACATATACAACTATATACATTTGTACTTAACATGTCGATCTCAACTAATGAGTTAATTCATTCATTATTTTTATATGACTTTGAATTAGTATCTTGGCATCAGATTTCACATCCACTTGGGAAGACTTATAGTCTGTACTCAATTCGGTAAGTGTTAGTCCACCTGCAGAGATGCAAATCGGTGTTCAGACTAACAACAATAAAGATAATGATGTAAGTGCGCACTGATAATGATTATGGTGGAAACATTTATAATCCAGTCTGTGTTTAGGCCAACAGCATGTGTTTATTATCTAGGCCAGACTGAGGCCATTTTAATTCTAGGTCTGAATAAACACAAAAAAGAGATGATATTAGATAAGATAAAACATTATGGCAAAAGTGACCTCATAAAGGTACCCTCCCAAACGAATGGCTAAGCGCAATAGTCCTTACTTTTATATTATTCTAATAAAGTCTCCATGCCCGTTCCACGTACAAAAGAAAAACTTATTTATTGTTGATTCGAGCACATGATGGGTAATCTTTCCTTAAAGTCAAGCGTAACAACGCTGAGATAGAAACAAGCAGTCCTGTTTAGTGAGCGTAAAAATACGTACGTTACCCTTACTAAGGTTACACAAGCAAACAAGAATAAGACCGCCGTATTTTGCTTCATATTGAACTGTGATTTCAACATGCGATATAATGAATCTGTCTCTTTGAGATTCAAAGAAAATGTTTTGGAAATGACAGGTACTTTTTGATCAACCCTCAAAGGGGAGGATCAATTATTTTGGTTTTACTTATTTTATTTATCTTTATGTTTTAAAAGTAGGGTGGGCGAGTCAAATCTTGTAACAGAAAACATAAAATGTTTATCTGATACTAAGTACCTAGTTGTTTGACTGAAATTCTCTTTAATTTAGACGTACTTCCAGTATATATATATATATGCGTGTGTATAATAGTTACATATATAATGTTCCAGCGTTTTATTAACAAGCAATCTTATAGCATAGATAACGAGCATGAGTATGAGTTTATTTAATTGTTGATGAATACCTTAACGTCTGCCAAGGTTTTCTATTACGATTTTAGTTATTGTCAGAGTTAAGATATTAGGAATTGTTCCGATAACATGCAATTTCACTTTAACTGGGAGTACGTCACAACAAGCTAGACGACTTCCAGCCTCCCGAACAAGCCGGTTTCCGTAAAGGCTATAGTACCATAGACCACATACATACGCTGCGGCAGGTTATACAGAAGGTCCGAGGAGTATAACCAGCCCCTATGCTTGGCGTTTGTGGACTATGAGAAAGCCTTTGATTCTATCGAAACCTGGGCGGTGCTACAGTCTCTCCAACGGTGCCGGATTGACTACCGATATATCGAAGTGCTGAAGTGTTTGTATGAAAACGCCACTATGTCAGTCCGCCTCCAGGACCAGAGTTCGAAACCTATTCAACTCCAGCGAGGGGTGAGACAGGGGGATGTCATATCCCCGAAACTTTTTACCACTGCGCTGGAGGATGTTTTCAAGCTTCCGGACTGGAATGGACTCGGCATCAACATCAACGGCGAGTACATCACTCACCTTCGATTCGCAGACGATATCGTAGTCATGGCTGAGACCATGGAAGACCTAGGCACAATGCTCGATGGCCTCTGTAGAGTCTCTCAACAAGTAGGTCTTAAGATGCACATGGACAAGACGAAAATCATGTCGAACGTCCATGTTGTACCTGCTCCTATTCAGGTTGGGAACTCTACGCTCGAAGTTGTCGACAAGTATATCTACCTGGGACAAGTAGTCCAATAAGGTAGGTCCAACTTCGAGAAGGAGGTCAATCGTCGAATCCAACTCGGTTGGGCAGCGTTCGGGAAGCTACGACATATCTTCTCGTCCGATATCCCGCAGTGTCTCAAGACGAAAGTCTTTGACCAGTGTGTGTTGCTAGTGATGACTTACGGATCACAGACGTGGTCGCTCACTATGGGCCTTTTCAGAAGGCTCAAAGTCACTCAGAGGGCGATGGAGAGAGCTATGCTTGGAGTTTCCCTGCGAGATCGAATCAGAAATGAGGAGATCCGCAGTAGAACCAAAGTCGCCGACATAGCTCTTCGGATAGCCAAGCTGAAGTGGCAGTGGGCAGGGCACATAGTTCGAAGAACTGATGGCCGTTGGGGCAGAAAGGTTCTGGAGTGGCGGCCACGTACCGGACGACGTCGAATCTTAATAGATTTGGGCGTATTCGGATACGATGGTTGGCAACACTGAGGGCGGCATTTGACAGCTGTCAATGTCATAAGATGTTTTTTAAGCGAACTGTTATACGGATTGCGCCGAAGGTCTTTTTAAAACAAGACTTTTATAAAGGACAAGAGTTTATTCACGAAATTAGGCTCGATTTGAGAGAGGCAAGTGTCACGCGCGGATGATGGATGCGAACTGAACTCTAAATTATAATAAAATACTATGAGCGGTCAAAAGTGCTGACTATGCATAAAGGTAAGGGATACTAGGCACTATTATATACAGAGGGTATATATAACAGCCCCGGGGTTAAGAATAAACTTACCCTTAAGGTTAAGTTTATGGAAGGAATGTGCGGATTTTGGGAGCAGGAGATTCGACAGCGACTTCTGAAAGCTCTACAGATTTTTCAATGTTAAGTTTAGTTTTATTTTTCTTAAAATAATGGTGACATTTGCCTGACTTGAAAAGTTTACAAAATACAATTAAAATTAAGATTAAAACTACAATAGCAATAACAATAGTCGTGTAAGAGTAATACTGGCCATATAAAACAATATGCGGTTGGTCAAATTTTGTCGAGGTCATTTACAATTTCATTATATTGATATGCCATGGAATCAAGGTTAGTATTAGTTAAGTTCAAAATAGGAATATGTGGTCTAGTTTTCGATAACAGTTCTACATTACAACAAGAGTCGTTTATTAAGTTAAAATTGACTGGGATTGGTTGTAATTGTATTAATTTGGAATATTTAGGTATTAACCTTGAATCCTTATAGAAGGCTACACAGTGTATGGGTAGGTTTAACATGCCTGTGTTCGACACTACAATATCGGTGATGGTCGACTGTTTACAATCTATTGACAGTTTTGATGGGTCTGTAATAACATATATCCATCTATTGTTTGACAATTGTTGCCATACATCGAGGTGTCCTTGGAAAATTTTCGTTTTACATAATTTGGGCACAGATTTTAGTGCCTTCGAAATTATTTCCGATTCACAAATCGGATTAGAAGCACTAGAATATATATCTAGACCGTCACAAATATAATTTTGACTATATATAATCTTACAACTACTTATATCATCTAACTTCCAATAGTATGTCCTATCTCTAGTTATGGCTATATACTTAGTAGATGGAATTATAGTTGTATATATGTTATCAGGCAGAGTGACGGGGTAAGGAATGTTATGATATAAATTATACATTTTTGAACTGACAAGGGGCATCTTTAAAACAAATATTATTTTGTTATCAGTGTAATAGGTAGCAATTTTGGATACATTCGTTAACGTGTAGATATTATCTAAAGACAAGCTTAAAGGGAATTGGTGATAGCCGGCTAAAAATCTATAGTTTTCAACAAGTTCTGTAAATAATTGTTTAGGGGTGATTACTGAAGGGTACAGAATGTTTGCTTTGCTAAACATTATACTGTTAATTATATCTTCCAATTTAAATGATAACGTTAATAAACTACTCTCTAATATGCTTACAATTTCGTTTATTTTTGACCTTATAATTAACTTATCAGATAATACGGTTAAATTTTGTTGTGAACTGGCTAGAGTGTCAATGGCGCTATTCAGTTGCTGCTCGTTTACGCTTATTTTATTTAATGTGTCTCTCAAATGTGAGAGAGTCGTATTTGTGACAAGAATGTTTTGTTTAACTAATTTAGACAACGTATTTGGTTCGTTTCTATAAGTTGAATAGCATTACTGTATTGGATAGCGTCATTTTCATCCATAGTTCCAAACACATGTTTAAATATTGTACTAATTCCACTAATCCAGGCCGATCTCTTGTTTCTAGATTCAATTAAATGTGATATTGAATCAAAGTTACGAATAATGTCATGGTATCTGATTGATAACGGCTGGTGTATGTTTATACATTCGACATCGGAGTACAGAGTACTTTGCTTGCATAAAAACTTAGAGCTGCCTATCACACCGTTCAGGTTTTCGATATGTGGTTGTATATATGAAATGTCCATAGGAATTAATACACTGAGATGTCCATCTACTATTTTAAGTGAACCGACAGGATCAAAGTAAATGCCAGATGTATTCATCGTGTTTTCGATGAATGTCTCCTGTGCAGAAGACAGGGAACTGTAACGAATATAAATAATTTGTTTTTATTATCTATATACAGGTATATAACTTTAACTTAAACTAAGAATCGCGACGACGGGCTAATTTTACTTCATCGAAGTGGTGAATTACATGCCGTCTATTTATTAGCAGTGTTAAGGTATTTCTACCATTGATTTTAATTATTTTGTAGGGGCCCTTCCAAATTGGGGACAGAGCTTTACGCATACGAAGGTGGTTTTTTAGATAAACATAATCGCCTGCATTATAGCTTATGGGCCGAGTATGGGTGTCGTAGTGAGCTTTGGAGGACTCCTTTGATTTATTTATATGTTCTATAGCTTTGTCTCGCGTGACTTTAAGGCGGTGTTGTAGCATTCTAATGTATTCGGGGTAAGTAGCACTTGATGTAGATTCATATATTGAGTTAGGCAGAACGGGCTTATGACCGAAAACTAACTCGTATGGAGTATAGTTGGTTGTGGAGTGAACGGCTGTGTTATACGCTAACATGGCTGTGTATACATATTTTGGCCAGTTGTCTTGTGTTTCGGATATGTACGACTTGAGGTATTCTTTAAGTGTGGAGTGACTTCTTTCGAGTGCACCTTGCGTTTGAGGGTGGTAGGTGGTACATGTTTCTTTGAACATTTCAGCTGTAAAGTTTGTGCCTTGATCAGTGAGGACGGTCTTAGGGATAAGTAAGTAAGTAACTCTTTATTGTACACCACAAAAATGCAAATACAAGGAAAAAAGCAAATTTTAACAATAGATGCACAATTGGCGGCCTTACCAAATAAGGAAATGAAATGGACTAAGCAGTCACTGGTCTCTTCAGCAGTAGTACTGCGAATGGGATATCCTACGGAATATTTGGTTTTTGGTTGGAGTGTAAGTATGTATTTAATTTCGACTGTGCCAGATTCAGGGAGGGGACCGACTATATCAAGGGACAGACGTTCAAAAGGAGCAACAGAAGTTGTTGTTATTTGCATCGGAGCTCTATTAATTTTCCTAAGCGCTTTGTTGCCAAACAGGCAAGAGGTGCAGTTTTTGACATAATTTTCGATTTCACTACGCATATTCTTCCAATAATATTGCTCGCGTATTTTGTTAAACATTCTGTTGGAACCAAGATGTCCAGCAATGGGGATGTCATGGTTTTCACGTAAGATTTTTGGGATTTCGGAAGGACTGGGGTAATATATTTTATTACGATAGATATGGATTTGGATACCTGTATTATGAAATAAATGTGTAAGTATGTTATAAATTTTGATATAAGTGTGTTTGTCAAATGGGTTTTTAAAATCTGTAATACTTATTTTGTCAATAGGTTCAGTTAAAGAAATTAAATGATTTCGAAGACTCTTTAGAGATTCAAAGATATCGCTGTATGAACAGGTATCGAAGTGATGTACTTTAATAAATAAAAAGTAATAGTTTTTGTCAGTATGTGAGAGTGACCTATATGAAAGAAGAGTTCTCTCTGAATTTATGAATGATTCTGACTCAGATGAGTTCGATAGGACGTCTTGAACGTAAGGGATAGATTCATCTAAATCAAGGGATGAAGGTATAATAATGATTTTGTTCTGGCTTTTCAGTAAATTGTCATTATGTTCTACAATCACGGTGTCATACCTCGTAGCTGAAGGCATTTTAAGAAATTTAGTGTAACTGTCAGCAGGATTAGGTAAGTTTGGCATAGTAGGGTTATTACAGGATTTGGGTATTGTATATTCGGGATTTGGCTACTAGTTGAAGGTTGAGATTCGTTCTGTGTTTCAGAGTTTTGAACTGTGACATCGGGTAAAGGATTCGGAGGAGGAAGAGGATCAGGTAAGTTTTCAGGGCTTGGTAGACTCAAAGGACTAAAATCACCGACTTCCGCATTGAACGGGCTTATATCTAAGGGACCAAGATCAATTAAATCAGTATCAGGTAAGTTGGTAGGATTATCAGGATACACTGGATTTACGGGATAACGAGAAAGAGCATCGGCTGCTGAATTTAGTTTACCTTTTCGATATACGATCTCGTATTCAAACTCTTGAAGTTGCAAACGCCAACGCTGTAATTTACTGCTTGGATCGGTGTGGTTAAAAAGCCACTTCAAAGGCCGATGATCTGTTACAATTGTAAACTTACGACCAAACAAATACGGTCTGAAGGTTTTACAGCCCCAGACTATGGCTAGTAACTCCTTTTCGGTTGTACTGTAGTTACTTTCGCTCTTGTTTAAGGTTCTGGATGCATATGCTACTGGGTGATCTTTACCGATAGGGCCTTGGGAGAGGATAGCGGATATCGCGTAGTTAGAGGCGTCACAGGTAAGGTTAAAGGATTTTGTGAAGTCAGGATAGATGAGGACAGGGGCAGTAACGAGCTTTTCTTTAAGCATTTCGAAAGCCAATTGCTGTTCATTTTTCCATTCATAGGCGACATCCTTTTTAAGAAGGGAAGTGAGTGGTTTAGATAATTTAGAAAATTCTGGGATGAAACGTCTATAATAGGATATTAGGCCTAGAAAGGATTTGATATCTTTAGGACATTTTGGGATTGGAAATTCTTGTACGGATTTTACCTTTTTTGAATCGGGTTTTAGGCCATGCTCGGTGATCACGTGTCCCAGGTAACCGACTTTCTTGCGCAAGAACTCGCATTTGTCAGGTTGTAGTTTAAGGTTAAATAAACGGAGTTTTTCAAAAATGGCTGCCAAATTTTGTATTTCATTTGATAAATCAGGGGCGTAGGAAACTATATCATCTAAATATACGAAGCATCGCTCTCCTTGAAGGCCGGTAAGGACATTATTCATTAAACGTCGGAAAGTTGAAGGTGCATTTTTCAACCCAAAGGGCATTCGGTTAAATTCAAAGTGCCCTTGAGGGACACTAAATGCGGTTTTGCAGGCGACTTGAGGAGCCATTTTTATCTGGTGAAAACCTGATGCAAGATCAAGAGTTGAGGAATATTTGGATTTCCCTAAATGGTCAAGGATTTCGACTATGTTTGGGATAGGATAAGTTTCACCAATAGTAACGTCGTTCAATTTCCTGTAATCTATAACGACGCGCCATTTTCGTTGGCCAGAAGCGTCGACTTTCTTAGGAACTATCCATATTGGTGAGGACCAAGGAGATAGGGAAGGTTGGATGATTTTCTGATCAAGCATTTTCTGAATTTGGGAGTTTACTTCTTGCTTATGTACTTCGGGAAATCGATAGGATTTCACGTTAATGGGCTGTTCAGAGGACGTTCGTATTTCATGCTGGATAGCATCAGTTGCTGTAAGGGAGTCATTGGGTAGATGAAATATATCTGAATATTTAGAGCACAATTCAAAAAGAGCTTCAGTTTCTTCTGAGTTTAAGTGTGAGACACGGAGAAGCTTAAGGACTTCCTTGGTTCTATCTAAACATGTTTTACTGTTATCAGATGGCGGTTGGTATGGATCATAGTTGACTGGAAGTAAGGTAAGTTGAAGGTTAGAATTTAAAGTAACAGGTTTATCAGATGTATTAAGCACAGTTAGATTTACCCGATTGTTGTTTTTAACCTTTACGAGGCAATTAGCTATAAATAATGTTTCACTAATATGTTGGTCAAGAATGAGACCTTCGTTTAATTGAGGATTACTAACTGAACATTCTACAGTGATTTCAGAACGGGACGGAATTTGGTAGGTTGGATCAGTGAAGTAGAGTCTAATTTTATTTTTATCTAGGTTCAGGATATGTCGATTATAATCAATGGAACACTGGTAACGACTGAGTAAATCATTACCTATTATCCCATCATAGGGAAGGTTTATGTTTTCTATGATATGAAAAGAAAAAGCTATTGATTCTTTGCCAAATATAAGTTTCATATCAAAGTTCCCAAGTGTAGGCATGGTATCTTCGCGGCTATTTATACCTTTTAGTTTAATTATATTACCCTTGAGTTCTACATGGGAAAATGAATGGATGGAAGAGTTTTGTACAAGGCAAACTGAAGATCCAGTATCGACCAGGAACTTAAAAGGTTTATTGGATATCGAAGTTCGGATGAGGACATGAGGTAAGCTAATTTTGTTAGGAATGCATGATATTTCATATACTTCATTATCTACTAAGGTATTATTTTTATTTTCAGGTAAATGTATTTTAAGGTATTTGGATTCGTTTTGGACTCTTGCTTCTTCTTGGGGCTTGGCTACCCGTGTGGTCCTTGGGCTTGGAAGAATGGACGCTTGCTTGGGGCTGGCTACCCGTGTGGTCCTTGGGCTTGGAAGAATGGACGCTTGCTTGGGGCTGGCTACCCTTGTGGTCCTTGGGTTTGAAAGAAAGGACGCTTGCTTGGGGCTGGTTACCCGTGTGATCCTTGGGTTTGGAAGAATGGAGGCTTGCTTGGGGCTGGTTACCCGTGTGGTCCTTGGGTTTTGAAGAATGGACGCTTGTTTGGTGCTGGTTACCCATGTGGTCCTTGGGTTTGGAAGGATGGACGCTTATTTGGGGCGGGTTACCCGTGTGGTCGCGGGGTATTGAAACGGTGTCGTTATTTTTTAAGGATACTGGTTTAAGTTGTCTGGGTCCCACGAGACACCCACGTGAGCCCACTACTCGTTTAAATGATCTTCATCTGCGTAATATTGATTGTTTTCGTGACTAGTAGACGGTTGTGGTTCAGGGTCATAATAAGTATGGTTAAAATCGTTGTCATTAGTTACACAATTAAT
The DNA here is from genome assembly GCA_944739405.2 of Euclidia mi. Lineage (NCBI taxonomy): Eukaryota > Metazoa > Arthropoda > Insecta > Lepidoptera > Erebidae > Euclidia > Euclidia mi. The sequence goes on along the minus strand of OX123188.2, from coordinate 15,676,196 downwards.
GTTAGCGGTTTTGGGTTTCGAGTAGTCATGGTTAGGGCGTTTTTGGGCTTGGTATGTCTGCGGCACTTTGAACCTATTATTGTTAAACTCGCGCTTTTTACATGTTTCAATGGTATGACCTTGAGTTTTGCAATAACGACAGAAAGGGCTTTGAGTATTCCTGTCAAACGGTTTTGGAACTTGAGGTTTAGCATTAACGTTAGGGACAGAAGGCTTAAAGGAGTATTGAATTTTGGGTGTTTGGCGCTGTGTTGCTGACGCATGCATTTGTCTCTTATTAAATATATTCAGTATTTTTTCCTCGGAAACGGCCAGGTTAATTGCTTCATTAAGATTGGATGGGTTTTTACCCCGGACTAAATTAGAAATGTCTGGCCTTAAGCCTAATAAAAATGTGTGCAGCGCTAAATCTTCCATAGCCGCTGTACGACCAACTAATTCGGATTTCTTTTTATTGCATAAGGTAATTTCGGTCAATAATTTTGAGAGGCAAGTCTCAATTCGCAAAGCGAACTGATTAACCAATTCATTATTCAGCTGCCGGCATTCTTGTAGATCTGCTAATAAATGTGTGTAGTGTTTCTTTTCGCCAAACTGGGTTTGCAAGAAAGTTTTCAACTGTGTCCAAGATTCGAACTCTTTGATGGAGCAAGCTATTTCAGCCTTGCCCTCGAGTTGCGATAAGAAAAATTTAAATAAGATAGACTTTTGTGAATCGGAAGCTAAACTAGTTGCATTGTCGCAATTAGTCAAAAATGAGTTTAATTTTTCTCGTGCGCCATCGAAAGGCTTTATAAATTTGAATAATGTGCCGATCTGAACTTCTGCTTTCTCTTGTTTCACTTCTACTTCCTTGAAAGACATTATAATAATTAAAGGAAAAAAACTCAGCCAAAAATATAAATTACGGTTCGGTGTAATAGGCGGCCACTAAGCGCAACGCAGGAGCGATAAGCCACCAGGCTAGTTCTTAGAATTATCTTATACGACACACAATATTTATGAGAAAGTTATAATGCTATAATTAAACCTTTGTAAAAATATGCACTATAAGTCTGGAAATTATCGTTTCACTGAAAACACACACTTTTTAATACGAGTTATATAGGTTATGTTAAATTTGCACTTTCCCGGCCACTACAAATAAAATATTTTGGAAAGAAAACTTACAGGAACACGCAGAAAACGTACAGGTACATGGTCACCTTTCAGGAACAAGACGCTGCCGGATTTTGAAGGTTGTACCGTCAGGAAACACCGGAACTGCAGCAAGGCCCTCGCATTCGGGCACGATTTACGCGAATTTCTAGGGCTTCTTCTTTTCAGGTTTTCCAGGAAGATAACCGCGGATCGAAGGTAAGTATACGGTTATTCTAGCAGGAACGAGACAAATTATTTTCAGGGTTTCGACGCGATGACGATTGTAACTTCAAGATATAGGTAAGTAATTATTCGCGGGGATAATCGGACGACTGACGATTTTATACGAGAATTTTTTATAGTTCATTCACTTTTGTAAATAGGGTAATAATGAGTTCACATATGCACTTTGGACACTCGCGGCAAGGTCACTGTTCAGCTTGATTGACGAGCCTGGACGGAGACGTACCAGGGATACCTTCACCATCGGTATCCCACCGCTGCCACCAAATTGTTATACGGATTGCGCCGAAGGTCTTTTTAAAAAAAGACTTTTATAAAGGACAAGAGTTTATTCACGAAATTAGGCTCGATTTGAGAGAGGCAAGTGTCACGCGCGGATGATGGATGCGAACTGAACTCTAAATTATAATAAAATACTATGAGCGGTCAAAAGTGCTGACTATGCATAAAGGTAAGGGATACTAGGCACTATTATATACAGAGGGTATATATAACAGAACGTGGAGCTGTCAACGGACACTTTGGCGACAGACACAGCGGAGGAAACAAGTGTGGCCTACCTACGCCCGACTTTGCCGCGTTTCCAAAAGTTATTCATCCGAGCCACGTGTGCATATTAAGATTGTGAAGATACTGTATTTTGTGTCCTCGAGTAAACAGTGTGTTGTACTGTGTGTATTCATTGCAAAGAGACCCAGCTGTGCCCACTTAGAACAGTGCAGCGTTGATACCGGCCAAAATGAAGATATCCTTCGTCGTATACATAGAATTTGTACGTACAACATATTTGGAAAGATATAGTAAACATCTGCGACAAACGTTCCGTGTTTAGGAGCATAGCGAATGGAGAAAATATAAGTTGACAGTAAGACACTGTCAACTTATCTTTTCTCCATTCGCTATGCTGATCAGTGACCAGCAAAACAGATAAAAACATATACACAAAAAAACCTGTTAAATGAACATTTCACAAACTTAGTAATTCGCACTTAAATCGTCGCCTCAAATTTTGTTCGTACCTTTAGATCAGCTTAAATATTACTTTGACGAGTATGCGAGAGGCACACCGATCATAATAATTTATTCATACGACTTGGATTGGCTTTTATTTTATTAGTCCTTTAAGCTGCCATTTCTTTAAAGCAATTTTGATGACATAAGTAAAGATTCCTTTTTACTTAAATCAACACTTTTATAGCTTCAATCTTTTATACCAATATTTTTGTGTCGTTCTCATATTAATTATATTGTTATATTATCTTAGTCACATAGAAATTGTGCCTATACTTTACATGTGTGCCACGTGTAGCGTCGAGTTCGCCAACTGCTGTGGTCGCGGAATAGCGCAACATTGGCTCTAAAGAGCTACTACATACAGTAGGGTTTACATCAATCTCCTCTCGTGCTATTCCGGACAGATAGTGACGGTCAGGAGACAGAACCTAGGGCTAATGTAGTTCAACCCAGTGGTTGGCTCCAAACCTTCGTGATGCGACGAACGAGAGGTGTTCCTACACTCATTCGGCACTTATTTTTTCCAAGGAATGCTGTAACAGTTATTATTTCCATAAAACAAACCTAATTCTATTTTACCTTATCAAACTTTTTCAATAATTTCGAAAAGTACCCGCTATATATTTTTTACCACATGATATTAGCACTCATAAAGAAAAACCTTCAGCTTAAAATACAGAAATCAGGCAAGAAAAAACTTCAAGCATATTTCGGGTACTTCAAAATACAATCACAACAATCAATACTAATATTTTATAGCTAAAGACTTCGTTTGTTTATTTGGTTGAACGAGCTAATTTCAGGTACTATTAAATCGATTTTAATTATAATTTTTGTGTCGGATAGCCAATTTACCGAAAAGGGTTATTCACTATATTCATAACATCACACTATGACATGCGAATGTGGAGCTGAAACCCTTAATAACGCGGGTATAACCGCAGACTCAGATAGTAAATTTATACAAAACGAAATATAGATCAGCTTGTCAGTGATGATCCCTGTAAACCAACCGGCGAAGTTTTATTGATAAATTGAGATCTCGTTAATGGAAAATATAAATCGAGAATGGAAAATTTTAATAAAATTGTAAAATTATATTTCAATACGTAACATCCGCGTAAAGAGAAAAGAAAAAATATCAGAACAATGGGCGATATTAGATCCCCTCCATACACGGAACGAAATAAATATTTTTTTATTTGTAACATACCGCTGCGGAAATAGGCACCTTTTAACTGTAGTAAAGTCACAAACTTACAAACAAAGGATAAAAAGTAAATTCATATTATGATTAACATTTATGGATCATACAAACTTAGTTCCGTGAGTAATTCAAACCCAAAACGATCGCTACAGTCGAAATCAGCAAGGCGATTGCTTAAACTGCTACCCCACCCGAACAGTTCAATGCAACAATAGAAATAGTAAGAAATGATGAAATGATAACTGATTATTTGTAGGGATAAACGCTTTAAATAAATGAGTGTATGCCATCCCAGTTACGATATCGACGCTTTTTCAATGTTTTACTCCTAACGTAGATTCACAACATGCCGCAAAAACTAACACAAACTTAAGCCAAGCAAAGACGGTCAACAACGGTCAGTTCTATTAAAGGTTCGCAATATTTTTTCACCCAATCAAATAAACAAATGTATTCTAGTTATACAGAATGCGGATCATCTTCATGGTCTCAATTTTCAACCATCGCTTTCATTATGGACTGAAATATACTTTAATTGGGGCGTCCAATATATAAAACAGGCGTCTTGTCAACGTGAAGAGCGTTTCAAACATCCTGACGTTGAATTTTGAAGCACTGAGCACTTCCCCAGTTTGTTAGCTGACCTTAGACTCTTGAACAGGCTTCGTTCACAGTGGAGAAATATAAAATATGGGCGAGAAATATTTTCTATCAGAAATATAGGCTAATAATATTTATTGGTATATTTGGTCAGATGCAGAGATAAAAACTGGCTTAAAGAGTTGTCGGTACCCTAAGCCTTGGTGAGTTTATAGTCGGTATAGATAAACATAATTATAAACCACTGACTTAAGCTATTAAAGGGATTCAATCTCGCAATGAAACGGTATAAGTAGAAAATTTGTATATACCTTTAATTTGGCGTTCTAAAGGACGATGGGCGGAATCGTCCCCACCCATCAACAAAAATGAAATGTAGCTCAATTGACACATATTGGCAAGATGATATTTTTTTACTATGGGGACGTTGCCCAAAAGCATGGGGTTGTCATAGTGATTAACGGTTAAACAAATATTCGTATAAGTACGTATTTTTGACGATTATTTGTAAGACACCTACTCATTTATTAATTCATTAGTGCACAGTGAACATAGACCAGTAATATTAAGACTTACTTTTGTTATTTGCGTATTACGAGCATTATAAGAATGAATTATTAGAAGAAAATAAATTAAAATTATTCATTTAGTTATATATACTAGACGGCGCCAGCGTTCTTGCCCGCGTCAATTACACATATAAACCTTCCTCTTGAATAATTCTATCTATTAAAAAAACCGCATTAAAATCCGTTGCGTAGTTTTTAAGATTTAAGCATACACAGGGACAGACAGACAGAAGACAGACTTTGTTTTATACTATGTAGTGATTATAATATAAGGGCAGCGATAGCCTAGAGGAGATACCAACGGATTGCCATGCAGAGGGAATCGGGTTCGAATGACATGGGTGCGCACCAATGACTTTTCGAAGTTAAGTGCGTATTCAATTATTAATTGTCGCTTGCTTCGTGCCTTGGAAAGCACGTTAAACCGTCGGTCCTGGCTGTCATGAAGATGTTTGACAATCGTTACGTGGAGTCAGTACCCTAAAATAAACTGATACTGAACGATTTTAAACTTTCGCGATTAGGTTACATTATACAAGTTTATATAGCGGGTCTTACTCGCGATAAATCATATATTTGAGGCATAAATACCTCGGTTTTTGCCGACGTTTCGGCTGACTTGCTTCAGCCGTGGTCGCGGCGGGACTGGTGAGCTCAGCGCCGAGCGCCGTCCTTGTGTTGTGCGGGTTTTTGCACCTACCCTCACTTGATTTTTATTTTTGTTTTGAACCGCACTGTCGGTACCTCGACAAACTACGCTAATGACGTCTACGCACTGTTGAGCTGTATCATTGCGGCGGTGTTTACACTTATTGATGACTGGATTCCAATTTGTTGATAATCTAAATCCAACCTCCCGGTTGAAATTCTGGCGTTTTTTTTATTTCAACCGCTTCACTCATTATTCTGGAGTAATAGTGACGTTCAGTGGACAAGACCTGTGATACTGGTCTTAACCATGGAACATCGCTATCCCTTTGGGATGCGGAGGTCAGACGGCAGTCACTCTATGGAAAAGTTGATATTCTGTAATATCTGGTTAGGTTAGTTAAGCGGACCTCGGGCTCTAAGGCATGTAAGTCTTGGATGCAACCGGGATAGCACTAGGGCGATGATGATTCATTTATATTCGTTATTTTCCTATTATTCATTCATTACTATTTAAATAATTAAAAATACATTATTTTCTATTTTGTTTAATAACTAAATCATGTTTTGTACTGTAATATAACCATAATGTCAAAAAACAGGACACATCTTAAAAAAGTATGAAATAAAAATAATAAGAAAAAAAAACAAAACAAAAATGAAAACTTAAAAATCACACCAAAAATATTTACTAGGTATTAAGTTTCTTTTAAAAAAAAAGAGAACCACCTTCAAAAAATCGACCCACTGAAAAGTACGAAATAATTTTTACATGCGCTAATACATAGTATATAACTTATACAAAATACTTAGTTTTTGAAGCCGGTGCCAAATCAATCCCGGTAAAAGCCTATTGTTTGGCGTCATCCTTTCCAAACCAGCGCATTCAATCTGCATAGTACTTACAGCCCAAAATAGCTAAGAAGTATAATTATTTTATAATTAAGCATTTATTTCATACTTTTTATATATTTCATATATATGTTGCTTTTTAGAGTATATAGGTAGATTATTTTAAATTTTATTAATTCAGATATTTTTTGAGGCTTTATTGATTTGATATATTCGTCGAATTATTTTTTCTGTTTGCCAGTATTTTTGTTTTGTTTTTGATGGTTTGGCACCGACTTCAAAAACTAAGTATTTTGTATAAGTTATATACTATGTATTAGCACATGTAAAAATTATTTCGTACTTTTCAGTGGGTCGATTTTTTTAAGGCGGTTCTCTTTTTTTTAAAAAGAAACTAAATACCTAGTAAACATTTTTGGTGTGATTTATAAGTTTTCATTTTCGTTTTGTTTCTTTTTTCTTATTAATTTTATTTCCTACTTTTTAGTGATAGGTACTACATTTACTTTAAGTTTTGGGCTAATTAATAGTTTGTTTATAGTTAGATTCAATTATTTTAGTGATAAGTTTTCTGCTAGTATCAGTTTGTTATCATGATTTTGACATAGGTACCTACTTTTATTCTGTGTGCCTATGGGCTTAGGCTTCAAGCTGGAAGAGAGAGATGAGTCTAGGGAATCAGCCACATACGGAAGTACGATCCAAACAAATGCGGTGGACTTGTACATACTACTGAATTGGCTGTGAGCTCTCGTATTATGCTCCGGAGAAATATGCCAATAACGGATGGCTTAGTGAACGGGGCAATGGGTGTTCCTAAAGGATTTAAATGGCCGGCACTAAGAAGAGATCAACTTGAGTCAAGTGAACTGCCTGATGCCATTTTGATATTATTTGATGATCCATCAATAGCATTGCGTCTTAAAGATGATGATGGATGCATTTCCATAGCTCCAATGCCAGTGACCTATCAAGGCGCTCGCGGTTATGGTGATATCGAGAGGCGGATGTTGTAGTCATCATACAATATTATTTAGCGGGTCTTAGTCGCGATAATTTATTTCTTTCAAGGCATAAATACCTCCGCGACCACAACCGTTGCAAGCCGGTAGAAACGTAAGACAATAACAGAGGTATTTATGCCTTAAAATAAATAAATTATCGCGACTAAGACCCGCTCAATAATATTGTATGATTTATACAAATCGCGAAAGTTTAAAATCGATTGTTGTCAGTCATATTGAGTTGGGATGTGACGGTACACAAGTTGCAAGGATGTACACTTAGTTCCGCGGACCTAGGGCCTAAAATCTTTACTATAGGTCAATGCTATGTTGCCTTGAGGCGGGTCAAATCCCTAAAAGGCATGGCTTTAAGTGATATTGACTCAAACAAATTACTCAACCATCTCACGACAACAGAGCCTTATCCGAAATGACAAGAATGAGAAATATGCTCTCGCATTAGATTCTTTCAGCGACTTTCTTTGTTTTTTGTTAATTGCAGAGACATAGACACGACACACGTACACACACACTCGTACACACACACTCGTACACACACCCACGTACACATACAAATACACAAACACGCGCGCACGCGCAAACACGAACTCACGTACAAACACACACACATAATACATAGAAACATACTAAGAACCAATATATGTATACGGGTCAAACTGAGAACCTTCTTTTTTGTAGTCGGTTAAAATACTTAAACTTTCTCCTTAGTGTAACAAATACTTTTTTTTCTGAAAACCGCATAAAAATCGGTTCAGCCAAACTCGAGTTAATCGTGGGCAAACTTACATATATACGGGTCAAACTCAGAACCTTCTTTTTTTGAAGTCGATTAAGGACCTTCTTCTAAGTGTAATAAATACTTTTCTGAAAACCGCATTAAAATCGGTTCAGCCAAACGCGAGATAATCGCGGACAAACATACATACATACATACATACAGGTCAAACTGAGAACCTCCTTTTTTTTGAAGTCGGTTAAAAACAGGACAGGTGAGAAGTACCCTGAACAGAAGAGTATGCATGAGGAATCTGATGGGAGTGAATGAAGCAAGAGAGATATGACAGGATCGTTGCAAATGGCGTTCCGTAGTCTCTCCCTACCTCTCCGGGAAGCAGGCGTGAGTCTATGTATGTATGTATGTATGTAATGTCAAAATAACTTACAAGTGTAAAATGAAATTATAGGTTAATTAATAATAATAAATTGTTTTTATTTATATATCCCACAGATTTAAGTAAAAAAAAAGATTTTAATCAAGTAGTGGATACTTAAGGTACACATTGGCATCGGTTCCATGTGTGTTGGTATATGGGGACGGAGCCCATACATTTTTGCCCATAGTCCTATAATCTCAAAAGGTCACTTGTAAGCATCCTTAGATATTAAAGGACAAGGCCACGAAAATCAGCTTTGCTAAGAAGTCACTTCTTTGCATAACATTTTACAGTGAAAGCAGTTATACATGAAAAGAGAACACGCTGATGTCTAATTGAAACAACGAGTCAAAAGTTCATAGTATAATAATCCTTTACCAGCAATATCCACGTGATACTACACCGTGTGGAATATCGCAGAATTATATTTATTATTTTTGCACTTTGGTGAAAGTTTAATCTAAACGAATACCAATTCGATTTCGGCTCACACAATTGAGTTTGGTCTAGTTAAAAAGCCGTAGACGTGACTCCATCAGGATTTTGCACTAGCTGGATACTTGCATGCTCTGAGAACTATTAATAACTGAAGAATTAAGTGAGCGATGTCCTGTTTTGCTCCCTCCGTTAGTTTATTCTACGTGTAGGAGCAAGAGGTTCAACACGCCATTGAAAAATGTCGATTGTGTATGATGAATTCTCTTTACTCACGTGCAGTAGGATGAATTATTACAAGAACGCGTTGAGCTCTGGTGACCCGTACATTGGACTAAAATATATAACAATATGAAATTACCTGTCTTGAATTTAAGACCCTTAATAATGTTATGGTAAATGTTAGAAAGGATCAAAACATTTTCAGCTTTAACGTTGTTTTATGTGACTTAAATTACCTTAAGATAATTATGTAAATGAGCGAAATACAATCTTCATCGACATCTTATACGTGCGTTGTTGAGAACAGTCGTGTCAATCATATATAACGATAAATAAATAATCACTCCGTAAATTGTGACCTCGATTTCCAGCAGCGTAATCTGGGTCATATGTTTAACAAAACACGTGCCTACAAAAGTGCAGTTACTATGAAAAAAATAAGTATGTAACAGAAAAGCAAACGAAACATGGAGAGCCCCTTCAGCCGGAGTAGCAAGACTCCTCGCTCTCCTACCGCTTCGCCCTCACGTGAATCAACCCTCACGCCCAATCCCAGACCAGTCATATCCCAGGATGAGGAGAACGTAAAGATATTATCCACACCAGAAATACAAAACTGGATGTCATCCGTGGAGCAATGTTTGAAGGAAGTGTGCACCATCACAACTGAGGGCAAACTAAATTCAGAGCAAAAGTTACGTGTGAGCACTTTATGTCGTACAGTAAGCCATGGCATATCTAAGGTGATGGTCCAGTACCAAGCGCTAAAATGCAAAACATTGCAAGCTCACTATGAAAACAGAGCACTCCAAGACCAGGCTGACCTAGCAAGCAAGCTAAATGAGATCAAGCAAAGTATTGAGGACTCATCAAAACCTGCCCAAGTAACTTCCTTTGTCGATATGGTCAAAAAAGGTACAAACAATTTTGTTCAGACGTCAAATTTCAGCACAGTGGCCATTTATCCCAAAGATAAACTGAAATCGAGCGACGAAACAAAATCCTTGGTCCAGAAAGTTATCCGCCCTGAGGAGCTAAAACTACATGTCAGAGGGATGAGAAAGACCCGAAATGGCGGTGTCATCATAAGCACTGACAGCAAAGATGACATTGAAAAGCTAAGGCAATCCGCACAATTGAAACACTCAGACCTTACTATCGACGAGCCTCGTAAACGCAAACCCCGAGTCGTAATTATAGGAGTACCAACAAGCATGCAAGAGAAAGACGTCTTTAACTGCCTTTACCACCAAAACTCAGCAGACAAAGTCCTCGACGTCAATCTAGAGACCTTTTTAGCAAATATTAAACTTAGCCATAAATCAGGGAAAAGGGACGCTGAGACCTGTAATTACATAATTGAAGTTTCCACAGCCATACGAAAAGCTATGATAACGAAAGACAGAGTATTTATAAACTGGTCTTCTTGCCCGGTGAAAGACTTCACCCTGGTCACACGTTGCTATAAGTGTCAACAATATGGCCACGCGGCGAAATTCTGTCGGGAACCTGTCGACACATGCGGGCACTGCGGCGATCTTGGACACAGCTTAAAGGACTGCATGAAGAAAGCCGAGGAACCCAAATGTGCTACCTGTCTACGTTACAAAAAACCCAGCAGTCATAACACAGGTGCTGCTGACTGTCCCGCAAAACTGATGGCAGAGAAGAGGTTCATGAATTCTATCGACTATGGAGGCGCCTAAGAGCGCCGACATCTGTGGTATCTCAGACCTTTTTATTTCTATCTCTCTTTTCTTTAATTTATTTACTTTTAGTGTTGTTATACATTATGATAAACAACTTAATGAATGACTTAGATAATTTATCTGTATCGGAGTCGATGATATGTGAAGTTGAGAGTTGTAAACAATATCTTCCATCCCATTCTAACTCCTTGACCGTACTAACACAAAACATACGCAGCGTTTATAAGAATATTGATAATTTTGTCACTTTTCAACAAAGATTAAAAGTAACTTGTGACGTTATAATACTAACCGAATGTTGGCTCTCTAAGAAATACGACGTACCACCATACCAGGATACAATATGTACAATAGTAATGTAAATTATAATCAAAACGATGGAGTAATAGTGTACGTAAAAAATCACCTTACTGTCACTGTAGAGGAGCCTAACATGCAAGAATGTAACCGACTGCTAATTAAAATCGGCTTAGAATTTGCCATACTAGCCGTATACAGACCACCGTCTTTCAAAAATGTTAACAATTTCTTTGACTCTCTCAACTGGACCTTACAATCTTTATCTTCTTTTAAAAATATAATGTTACTCGGAGACATCAACATCAATATTGTTCCATCTAGCTGTGACACAAATGCCCAAGACTACCTCAACCTTTGCTCCTTTCATGGCTTACTTCCAGCACACACGTTTCCCACACACGAAAGCGGGTCTTGTTTGGATCATATCATACTAAAATCAAGGTTTCCATCACTTACATTAGTCATGAACTCTACAATAACTGATCACAATGCTGTCCTACTTACCTTAAATTGTAAATTACCCAAACAAGACCACGTTCGCACTATTTCTAAATTAAATATAAATAAACTTGAAGATGACATAAGCAACATTGACTTTAGCCCAGTTTATAATTCTAGTGATCCGCAGTTTGGTATGTTATATGTTATAAACCATCTGCAACTTGCAATTCAGAAAAACACAACAAAAATATGTTTAAAAAACAAAATTTATAACATTAAGCCGTGAATCACTACAGGCCTTTTACGATGTATGAGACATAGAGATAAACTGCATATGAAGGCTAAATTAAATCCAGACAATTCAACTATACAATTATCCTATAAACGATATCGCAATTTTTGTAATGATTTGCTTAAAAAACTAAAAGGTAAGCTATGACAAAAGTCTGTTAGAAAAAGCGGGTAAAAATAGCAAAAAGATTTGGCAATGTATTAAAAAGACGACATACACTAATAAACAACATGAGTCATCGTCAAGTTTATTACGCGCGCACTCATCACACCTAGAATCTGCTAATATTGCAAATAATTTTTTTGTCAATGTTGGCAAATGCCTCGCAGAAAAGGTCCCGGCTCAATCACAATACCTTAGCACTCCTCATAGCACATCTTTAACATCGTTTGTATTACTTGACACTGACGAAACTGAAGTTAACAATATAATTATGTCCCTAAAACACAGCTGTGCCGCTGGATGGGATAATATACCAAACAAAATCATAAAGCAATTCAAGCACGTCTTAGTTCCCCCGCTGACCAACATTTTCCAAAATATTTGTCTAGAGGTATATTTCCCAAGTGCCTTAAAAAATCTGTGGTAGTGCCGGTGTATAAATCCGGTAACAAAGAACAAGTAAATAACTATAGACCGATTTCTCTACTGCCCTGTATGTCAAAAATACTGGAAAAAATTATTAATAATAGACTGATAAAGTACCTAGAGGACAAATCGATATTATCCAAGACACAGTTCGGATTTCGACCTAAACTATCGACAGCTGACGCCATACATCACCTGACTGACTTTTTGGTGCAAGAACTTGACAAGGGTAACCACACGATAGGAATATTTCTGGACCTTTCTAAGGCTTTTGACACCGTCTGTGTCCCTATTTTGTTGCGTAAACTCGAGAACATTGGTACAAGAGGTAAACAGTTAGAATTAATTAAAAGTTACTTAGAGGACCGCACGCAATGCGTAAAAATCGGTAACACAGTTAGCACTGATGAAAATAACACATCTTTCGGAGGGTAGCATCTTAGCCTCTACGTTATTCCTCATTTACATAAATGACCTTTGTAATCTTCACATAAATCACGGTACTATCATATCATACGCTGGCGACACTGCTCTACTTTTTTCCGCTGATTCAGAAAAATATGTTTTCGAGTATGCGCAACACGGTTTTAATTGTGTTAATAAATGGCTTCAGCACAATTTATATATGTTAAGTTTACCGTACGCAAATTAACAGCACAACAAACTAACACACCACTGTATGCCCATCACTGTGACGCCTTTCCTGGAATTCCCTGTGCTTGTCCTTGTATTAATGTCACAAATAAAATAAAATATCTAGGTATCATAATAGACGAAACACTTTCCTTCAAAGAGCATATCGAGTGTTTAAACGGTAGAATACGTAAGTTAATATATGTCTTCAAGAAAATGCGACATATTGCTGACCCAACATTAATAAGGCAAGTGTACTTTGCTCTATGCCAGTCATTATTAACATATTGTATTACGACATGGGGGGGCGCAGAAAAAACTTTGTTACTGTCTGTTGAAAGAGCTCAGCGAGCAATCCTTAAAGTATCAACCTACAAACCGTTCCTATATCCAACTAATTCCCTATACCAAGCTTGTAAAGTATTAACAGTTCGACAACTATTTATCAAGAGTATCGTATTAAAGCAACACACAGCCCTTCCCTACAGCACTACATCTAACAACAAAAGGCGACATAATATAATATTTCCGACTAAAATGCAAACAAGACACGCATTCACATCCAAATTTTATATATTCCTGGGGCCGCTACTTTACAAAAGACTAAACGCATTAACTAACCTAATTCCTTGCACCTACTTCAAATGCAACAAAATTGTCAACAATGTCCTTCTGAATATGTCCTACGAAGATACAGAAAAATTATTAATTGTGTTAAAATAATTATCTCAACAAAATACACCTTTACCTCAATTTATTAGTTGTAATAATTCATAAGATATTATAGATCTAGTATTAGTGTACTAAAACATGACGTACGTAATATTGTAGTAAGTAAGTGATTATATATTTTATAGTATCTTATTAAACCTTGTCGCACGGGTGATCGATTTTCACGGGATAGCCGGGATCGATCACTCGCCGAGCAATAAAAAGAGATGCTTAGGTTGTCTTACGGGAAATAAATAAAAATATCACCAGGACAGATTAAACTCGCGTTATATTCCAGATTCACAATTTTGATTAATAAAAGAACCGACACTAGGGGTTAACCGGCTAGATAGTTATCCAGGGCGTAGGTCGTAAGTTAACACTCCACAGGTCCACGGATGGATACTCAGCTTTCACGTGTCCCAGCAGAAGAAAAAGCCCACCCAACCACGTGTGTCGCCGGTATATATGTCGTCGGCAAGCGGGTGAGGGTCCCCACTCCAGTGCGTCATCGTAGTGGGGCTCGCAAGCGCGGAGGCACGACGTCACAACCTAATCGCCTGAAACACAGGATTATCCTAGTTCAGGCATATAATCTTATATAAGGATCCTAAACTAAGCTTTTGTGCTCTAAATAAGTAAATTGTACCTTTTTATTTAACAGAATAAATTGAATTTGAAATTTGAAATTTGAAATAATTATATTACGATAAACACCTATTCAATGGTTTTGTTCCGTACGTGTTTTGTGTGAATGGTTCCTTATATTTTTCAGTGCCATCGAGTGAAGTAGAGTGTTAATTTGTAACCCAGGGGGATCCAAAAGGTTTATTGACGTGACAACGTCTTATAAATTGGTTTGCCGGGTGACACTTCAAGAAACTGCGTTACGCTCCGCTCACGTTATGCGCTCACAATGAGAGCGAGTGAGAGGCACGCGTCCCGCCTAAGAGCGAGAGAGACAGACATAAAAAGTGAAAGGCACGCGTCTTTCATCCTTCTTCCTACTATACGAATGAATATTCACATTAAAATTATTTTACCACTCAAAGTCGTTGTCACGTAAAACTTTCGCCCGTATACCGACTTTACAGGCAACCAATTTTTTTTTTTCTTTGTGTGAGATCCTCCGAATTTGTACAAGTATAAATAGCGAAATACCAGCATGACTTACTCAACTGCGAAACATCTTAGATTTTGTGAACTCTAAATATTGCCTGTGAATCGTTGAAATAGAATTAGGTACCTACTTCTATCAGAATTAATTTCGCCTTCTAAAGATTTTCTATAACAAAGACACTGTAAGCTACTGGAAGCGTATTTTGCGTAAATAGCTACACTAACAGTTAAATAATAATAGTTCGCTAATTAAATATTAGTCTCTTTGATCCATACTAGATTAGTCCCTTTGTACTGTAATATTATAACCGAATGATTTCGAAACTGTATAGATTATTGCTTACTAATGCTTATCTTTATTTACGAGTAGATTCGGATTACTTGAGTAACTTCTTTACCTGTTAGGAATCTTGACTGCACTTTTTTGGGATAAGCAGTCGCTTTTCGATTTAACACTGCACGGAGTGTGGTCAGTTCATCCCCCACATGGGACAACACCTTATGTGAAGCACAATTTTTTACCTGTCTAGTTGTTATTTGTGTTCGTAGTGAAAGCTTATTAATTGCTCCACGTCACAGGATTAACTGCAGTTGTGTGAGTATAAAAAGCTTTATAACAGTCTTGATCATCCCACATATTGACCTCAGTTTTTCGAGTCATATTTTATTTACTTGATAAAAGATGCTTGAAATTGGATCGCAATGTTAATGTTTCTTTTAAATAAATCATCTGTGTCAACGTAAATAATGAATTTGTCTTAAAAACTTATAAAACGAAACAAAAAACATTTTCTAGTAGACTAAATTGTGAATCTAAACCATTCTCAAGTCCCCTTGAACACACACAAAAAAATTCATCAAGATCGGTCCACTCGTTTAGGAGGAGTTCAGTGACATACACACGCACACTAGAAATATATATATATATATATATATATATTATTTTTATTTTATTTTATACATGTTCGGAAAACTTACAGCTACAACACAATAGTAGAACAAACATTAACAAAAATATGGCAATAGAAATAATAATGTAAACAAAGAGAATTTAAATATATATATATATATATATATATATATATATATATGTATATATCTTTGTGGTGTTTTTCGTCAAAGGTAGCCAATTGTTATAAAGAATGTTAAATAGGTATATCGATTGATAAATCGGTCTTATTCATCAGATAAGACATGTAAGGCTAGCTTGTGTTTTATCAAGCGCCCAAGATGTGGATCATTATTTACTAGGATTATAAGCATTAAATAGGTCTTAGTTCCCCCGCTGACCAACATTTTCCAAAATATTTGTCTAGAGGTATATTTCCCAAGTGCCTTAAAAAATCTGTGGTAGTGCCGGTGTATAAATCCGGTAACAAAGAACAAGTAAATAACTATAGACCGATTTCTCTACTGCCCTGTATGTCAAAAATACTGGAAAAAATTATTAATAATAGACTGATAAAGTACCTAGAGGACAAATCGATATTATCCAAGACACAGTTCGGATTTCGACCTAAACTATCGACAGCTGACGCCATACATCATAAACCTTGTGATGATAATTATTGTATTTAACATTCCAAGAAACGGCATTCATTAAAATAAAAAGTCTTTGCAGAAGGTATCTTCAGCATGAATTTTATAATAATACCTACCTACTTTTCCGTAAGGAAAAAAATAATAAAGAAATATTAATTCGTCAGCGTAGTCTATATAATTATTAACAGAAGATTTTTGTGGCCGTACCTGAAACAAAGAAAATTAAAAACGATTAGTACTTAAATGTTTCACAAAAAGTATTTTTTTTTAAATGGAAGTAAGGAAATTGAGTAGGTATTATAAATCACTGGTATTTATCAAATGCTGTTTCCCTTACCTACTTTGTGAATAAAAATCTTTTGTCGACAAGAACGGAAGACAGTGCTCAATCTCTTTTTTTATTTCTTTAGACACAATATAAACTTTAAAAATATACCAGACAAAATCTACTGAAAAAGGAAGTATGCTTTATAATGTACTGTATTGGTATATGTAGGGCACTTACAAACTTTTAAATAAAAATAAATATTTCTCCTTCAAAATTATTTAACCCTATTTGAAAGGAATAATAATAATTCAAGTAAAGTTAGGTACCTGTTGATAGAAAGAAATAAACGTAATTGACATATCAATTCAATATACATAACAAAATATTTTTAAGAAAACCCATTTCGTGAACATGCATTGGATTATGTCTTCCTGCCTTCATTTTCTATATTTATTCCTAAGCTGCGGAATGTATTAGGACAGTAATTGCAGTAGTGGCCCACCCCTACCAATATACTGAAAGTTGCAGGCTTGATCCCCAAAAAAACAATATGTTGTGTACTGTGTAAGTGACACAGTGCGAGAACATAAGCTCTATTATAATTGTAAAGATTACGACGGCAGCGGTTATACTCAAGCAGTAAAATATAATGTGAAATTCATACAAGCTTGTTAATTAAGACATGATTCTTAAATCCTTAATTTTCATATTTATTTCTGCTTCTTATTATACAGGTATATCATATTCTTTACAACGGGTCTCATCTAAATATAGTTGTCTATGCCAAGTGATATTACTAAATGAAAACGTCCTCAGTAAATTCGTGACAAAAATCAGAACATGAAAGCCACTCGTGCCCACGACGTGAAAACAGCGCGTTTTGACTTGGATGATGGCAATCGAGAGGCCTCAAGCACTGGACCACAAACGCTGATGCATTGACTTTGAAGCCAGAGTTAGCTCTTAAAAGATCTACAAGTTTGACGTCAATGTCCAAGTGCCCTCAAGCCTATAGAAAGAACGTGTCTCGTCAGGTTTTTGATACGCCCACTTACATCAAAGGAGAGGTTATTGATCAAAGTAGGTACGGGGAAATATCAAGATGGTAATCGTGGACGTATCGAAGGTACGGTGAATATTTGTTAAGATATTAGATACGTTAACTTTGCTATGTTTGCTACGATAAAGCATGTAACGAAAAAATCTAAGTTTTGATCATAACACGTTACTTAGCTTTAGTTAGTTGATCGTCAGAAAACGAATGTGTCAGTAAGATATTGACGAGCTCACTTGAATTGAGAACTATAAAAGTTGAAACTACTTAACACAATATTTAAGAATCAGAGTGGAAGTACAATATTATAAAGATCACTCTTATAAAAAGAGTATTTGAACAACCTTATTTCTTTTGAATACATCACCAATTATACAAATTAGTAGACAAATATTCTATAATAATTCCAAATGTTATCCAATCAATGATCAGCGTTTTCGGTTGTGAAAATAATACCGATAAATAGATACGCCTTTTCAATTCGACGTAGGATCAGATTATTATATTTACAGGTGCATGAATCGGCCGGCTCGACCGGGGAAGAACTACCCTCTCAGAGAAAATCGACGTAAAGTAACAGTACTTAAACTGTTGCGTTTCGTTCGGTGAGTGAGAGTGCCGGAGCCCCTATCCCTTATTCCTTCTCCCTCATGCCACTCCACATCCCTTTTCCCATCCCCAAGGGGTGGCAACGCTCTTGTTACTCCTGTGGTGTTGCTTGTGTCCATGGGCGGCGGTAATTTCTTACCATCAGGCAATCCGTCTGCTCGTTTGGCACCTATAACTATAAAAATAATAATAATGTGACTCACATAACGCACGTATTGCCCTTGGTTGGTACCTTATACACTGAATGACAGATCTCATTAGGAACGTTGGATTTGATATAGCCTTTTAAAAAGGAGGACAATAATAAACCTAGCTACTTTCGAAGGAAGAATAAACTGACTAAAGATTTCAAAATGTTGTTCATTGGAAAATGTGAGTCAGTGTGATTTAAAGAAAGTATTTGGCTTTTAATTCAATTTAATCTCAAATATTTAAATCGGATGTTGACTGTTAAATATTAATGTCAATGAATAGGCTTGCCATGTAATAACAAAAAGATTAGTGCAGTAAGAATGAAGAACTAAGGGAGAAGAAATGACCTAAACAAAATCAAGGATAAATAACTAAGTCTTCTTCATGTTCTGCCATGATTTTTGCCACCAGCTTAATAAAATCACAATTAAAACAAAACTATTTCCAAAAGCAAGTTAACAATGACTGACGTAAATATTCCTGTAGTTCTCCGAGTTTCAATCCAAGCTTTTATTACGAGTGCTAAGTGAAAAGTTTCTTTGTCTCCCCTAATGATGTTCTTGAAGATTAGAATTGGAAATTGGGAAGAGGGTGAAGTTATTTGTTTTGTTTTATTACTCAGTTATATTTGTTACGATTCGCCTGTCATTTTAGCAACAGCTTTCCCGGTTCAAAGTTTCTTCTTACTCTGCATAATTTGAATTTGATTTGCAAAAAATAGTTAATGAGGTTTTGCTTCGTTCTCTTGTTTTAAAATGTGCTTGGGGCATCTTTGGTTTGAGAGTTGTTCAAGTTCTAAATGATGATTGTACAGGGTGAATTTCAAATGCTGTTATTTTTAAGCAACAAGTGTTTTACAAGTTGCTTCTGGTGCTTTTTAAAGCTTCCCTTTAAGTTTTTGCCCAGATGCATATTATATCGTATTTTTTGTATATTTTATATTAGACTTTTGCTGAAGTATGACGGTTTGACGTGAATGCGCCGCTGATCCACCCCTTCCCAGTGATCACCCTGCTTATTTTCCTTCTTCCTCTGTTTCATGATTGGCAGCAACTTAAAAGTGTTTCTTTTTAACTGCTCCCGTGATGGAAATCCGCACTGCCTTGTGTATAAACCGCCGTTACCATTGACCATCATACGAGCCTTTGGCTCATCTGTTATCTATAGAGGCAATAAAATTGCTTCCAAATTCGGTTACAACACGATTTTTCCTTTGTGAAGGCACACCATATTTTATTTTTGGTTTCGATCTATTTACTTGAATTCAAAGGTATTCCAATAAGTTAGGTCTGATAACACTTCCTTACAAACAAATAGACGATGAACTACTGGCTCATTTTTAGAGTTCCGTAGCTCGAAATGAGAAAACAGAACCCTTATAGGATCACTTTGTTGTCCATCTGTCTGTCAAGACCCATTTTCTCAGTAACGCGTGAAGGTGTCAAACTGAAATTTATGTCAAATTAGTCAAGCCTTTTGTCCCATGAAACGCAATCAAAAGATACAGCCGTTTATGTTGCAAATTTACGCAATTTTCGAAACTCACAGGGGAATCAAAACCTACAGGGTACTTCACATGAACTCAGAATCTTGAAATTTGGTACGTAGCAAAGTCTTATAGCTCAGATAAAGAAAAAAAGGCGAAATCCGTAAATTTTTTGTTACATCGTATCATAAAAATATTTTAGTAATTTTAAAGTTATAACCATTTTCTCATGAACGCGTAGAGGTATTAAATTGAAATTCATATCAAATACTCAAGTGCATAATACATTTAAGCTGTAATGAAATCAAAATTCTATGTCAACGCAGTAAAAAGAAACAGCAAATTAAGCCGCATATTTTCTCCTAATTACTCGCAAGGGAATCAAAACCTACAGGGTACTTCCCGTGAACTTTTGGATCAGAGACTTACATGGAAGCCGCATATTGATAAACTTCGCAATAAATTATCATCATTAACAGGTGCGCTACGGCCCATAGCACGATGCCTACCTAAAAACGTAAAATATACTATTTACAATTCCTTAATAAAATCTTAAATTGATTATCTTATTGAAGTCTGGGGATCAGCAGCTAAGAGCAATTTGACACAATTCAACTTCACAAAACAAACTCACCAAAATACTGTTCCGATATGATTACCTTACACCAACTATAAAAATCTACAAAGAAACGGGATAAATGAACTTAGCTCAAACCTATAAATACAATACTTGCATTTTAATTAGGAAAATTCTAACTAAACATATCCATTCACAACTGAAATTCACAAAAAAAATAGACTGCCTTAAACGTTTTACTAGACAAGCCAACAATATATGCTTGAGATTGCCAAGAACGAATTATGTAAAAAAGAGCATTCTACATGAAGGAGCCCAAATGTATAATAAGCTACCCTAAGACATAAAAGAAGCTAAAATCTTAGTAACTTTTAAAAACATATTGAAACACCATGTTTTAAAGGATTTTTCATTAGTAAGCAGGTCTCAAATATACTAATATACAACTATTATATTATTATTCTGGTATCTACAAAACTGCTTGATATGATATGTCTACATACGATAACGCAATCAAAAGATGTTTATGCCGCAAATTCTCCCAAATTATCGAAAATCACAAGGGAATTAAAACCTACAGGGTACTTCCCGTGAACTTAGAATCTTGAAATTTCGTACGAGGCAACTTCTAGCACAGATTAAGGAAAAAATTCCAAACAAGTAAATTTTTAGTCACATTCTTAACTTTAGTTCTCTCAGTCTATAATAAAAACGTTTTTTTTAATTTTATTGTAACTTCCTCTTTCCTAATGAAAGCGTAGGGTTATTAAATTGAAATTCATATCAAACACTAAGCTCTATAACACCGTGAAGCTGTAATAAAAGCAAACTTCTATGTCAACACAATCAACAGAAACAGCATATTGTCAATCTCGCAACTACTCACAAGGGAATCAAAACTTACAGGGTACTTCCCTTGAACTCAGAATCTTGAAATGTTACCTTCTGCTATTAAGTAGTTTATATTGTGGGAGGATAGCCTTCCGCAGCATCTGAGAACATTGCCATACTCTACAGTATGATAGCTTAATAGGTAAATTCTAAATAATCATAGTCATTCATTAATATAAAAGCACATTTAAAAACAAAAGCATTCTTTGGGTTTGCAAAGTCTGTTTAAATATGACTAAGCATAACCATATTTAGTTTAATAATTTAATTGGCAGCGCCTAAAAAAATTGTAGTCCAGAAATAGTAAAACGTAAATAGAGAGCGAGGTTCAAAAGCCTACATAATATTAAAAAGCCACGTCTATTCATCACGTGAAACTTTTCAGAAGAAAATACGAAAAAAAAAGATTAACGAGTTTATTTTTCGGGTACTTATGCCTCATCCTATTCAGCATTATAAATTTAATATACGTCCCCTTAGTTGAAGGAGAAATTTTATTATTCTGTACAGAACTTTGTGTGCTTGCTGTTTACAGAAAGTGTCAAATAAATTATAACAAAATTGTGTACTCCAGAGGCTCTTAAGAACTTAATACAAGTTGTCATCGTGATCGAGAAATAAAATAAACCGGTCAAGTGCGAGTCGAACTTGCGCACTGAGGGTTCCGTACAAACCTGTAGCTATACATAATTATTGAAAAATATGTGATGTAACTAAAATTTTTAAGGTTTTTGCAATGTTTCCTTTATCTGTGCTAAGAAACATTGCTTTGTACCAAATGTCAAGATTCTAAGTTACGGTTAGAGATATTTATTTTTCTCAAAAAGATAACAATAATCACTTACAGAGAAAAATACAATAGTAACAAACAGAATATAATAACCAAATAGCGTAAGTAAGGTGGGTAGTTGATTAGAAGTTGATGATACAATTTTATATCAGGTAGTTAAGCATAAAGTTGCTAAGAAGTGTCCGCGTAGAAAACAATGCATGTTTATTTAGGCCTATGACTTAGTGACATGTTTGTTACAATACTTTGATGTCGAACTATTTGCTTAGGTAAATTACACAGATGAACATTTATAATTGCGTTATAGATGTAATATTTTAGTTATCATTATATTTATGATCATAAATAACTAGTTTATTATAAGACGTTGCTTCGTAATCATTGTATGATTATTTAGAATTTACCTATTAAGCTATCATACTGTAGAGTATGGCAATGTTCTCAGATGCTGCGGGAGGCTATCCTCCCACAATATAAACTACTTAATAGCAGATGGTAACATTTACGCGTCAGTATGCACAATAGAGACATATTTTAAGATCACAATCTAGAAAAATATGTTTATTTTTTATATTTCGTTCAATATCATATCTATTATACACAAAATTCGTACTAAAGAAAACGTAATCTTAAATCTTTGTATAAAGTATCTTTTTGAAGATTTATCTTTATAGAAATCTTTTTCCTTTTTCACTTTAAAACTGTAATCTACAAATTCAAAAAGACTTGACAAAGAAACCAAGCCCTTGCATCCTCATTAAAATTGTATTGCATTAAAAAAACGATAGTGACGTCGAACGATAGATGCTTGGTCAAAGATAATACAAGAAAACTGACAACATTCAAATTGCACCTTAATTGTATATCAGTGTAGAGTTTGTTCTTGTGTGAACGCTGTGTAGCAATATGTCGCTGTGACAATAAAGTTAAGAGATGCCAAACGAATGACATAAAAGTGAGGAAAAACGGAGTTACATCAAAGTGCGCCCTTGTTTCAGTGTGATTATGAGTCACGCGTAAGAACGCTCAAAATTGTTGTGTTAAAGGGTTCGTGACATTAGACATGGCGCTAAAAATATTTATTTGTTTCAAAGGCGTATGGAGAGACATAATGATATACAGGGTGTTCATTTGCATTTGCAAAATATTTTAAGGGGTTAATATACGACAATAACTGAATACAATTCGCCGTGTGGTTGACGGCATAGAATACAAGTGTCACCCTCTATCTTCCCGTGGGTGTCGTAAGAGGCGACTAAGGGATAACACGATGCAAATACCATATTTGCGTAGAGACGGAAAACTCGACATCAAACCCTATACGACTGCCTCGTTGGTATCGCGGCATAAATGTGCGCGTGGGATCGGGAGGTCCCGGGTTCGATTCCTGGGTCGGGCAGTGTTATTGGGTTTTTCTGTCACGAAATTCTCAGTAGCAGCACGGAGTCTGGAAATGTGCCCGGTACGGCAATAGGCTCGACCCTTATTACGTGGGACTAAAGTATATCTGGCGAAAAGTGGGTGTAGAAATACACCTCTGCCTACCCCTTTGGGATAAAAGGCGTGACGATATGTATGTATGTGTATGTATGTATGTAACTGAATACATGAAAAAATAAGTCACTAAAAGTTTAAAAAAATCAACATCTTGCACTTTGAAAATTAACTCGATGTTTTGACCGCCGCCGCCGCTCAGCCACGGTAATATAGTCTAACAGTATTGTAACTCGGCCGTCTTCGTGAGTTATATACCTACCAGACGTGCCGCATGCGAGCTGCGGCACGATAGCGGCTGCGGGTACTGTAGGTACAGTCCGCCCAGTCTAATGGGTACTCTGCTCGCGGCGCGTAGGTATAACTCGAGTTTCGTGCGTTTGTATGGAGTTACAATACTGTTAGATATTATTACCGTGGCTCAGCTGATCGCATTGCAGGTGCCTAACACACACAAGCAGACGTACCTACAGTGACTGCACGATACAGTCTTATTTTGCACGATTTAACAGTTTATTCTGATTTGCTATCTAAGTAACATTGAATGAAAATAGGGTTTTACATCATCACACACTGTTTGAAATAATTTTAGGTGAATAAGTATATTGTCTATATTGTATTATTAAAATGTTTTGCAAATTCAGATCAACACATTGTATGTAAAATAAATTATCCACTAGGTCTTTTTGAAGGATTCGTGTGTTAGTCTTTAAAAGAGGCATTTTTCTTATAATCCTTTCCAATTTACGCAATCTATATAAAACAAAATGATTCACCGAAATGTTTGTAGGCGATAAATCTTCTTTTATGTGATCGTTGTTGAAGAAAGTTTGTATGAAAAAAGATTATATATATAATAAAAATAATATTTAAATATCTTCGCAAAGCGGGTGTGTAATAATAATTTTTCTATCTTAAATTGAATTGTCAGTTCACAGGTTATAGTATTGGTTGATCAGCTTTTATTCAGATTGTAACTACTAATCTTATAATAAATTATGACGATAATTAGGAATAATTCGAATGTTATTTAATTCGTGGAGATGTAAATTAAAAATATATATTTATGAAAAGAAGTAAAAGACATTTTTTCGCTTACACGTATATTATTATCATCGGCCAAGAGTGAGCCCATTTGCATCTAAGACTTCAGCTTTAGGACCCGGTATCCTTTTTCCAGTCTAACTACAAAGCAATTACCGTGTGACCTTCGTAACCCAAAGTTATATTCTAAAGCTAAGTATGGTCCCCCAGTCTCAGGGTAACCGATAATAAAGTTAAGGAAAGTAACTTTATTGATAAAACATTGTTTTAAATACATACATTTTAACACAATGATAGCAAATAACGTCCCCTGTGTAGTGAAGAATCATAATCGAAAGCCAAAACGAGTAAAACTTTTGCTTTACACAGTTATAAAATGTAAATACCGAATTAACACAGCTACAACTCAAACACGAAACCGACTCCGCTTAAACCATATCCGTAACAAGGTGTGTGTCCGACATCAACGAAAAACTAAACGCATTATTATCAAAAAATTAACCAACCGAGTTAAAACGACCGCTATCACCAAGTTCATAAGGTCTAAATTACCTTGTACATAAAGATGCATTTAATTTAGAATTTTTCATAGAAATAGTGGAATGCAATTTTCTTTTAGACAAAAGACGGAATTAACGTTCTGTGGTATCAGCGTTTTAAGCTTCACAAGCGTCTTATTTAGTGCAAGTTGTTTGGTTTTTGAGGTGTGATGTTAGAACGGTTTCCGTGGATTCTTTATCCTGACTAGCAACGAGCTAGTTTCGAAAATAAACGTTCAAAGTTGATTAATCGTAGTTCTGTATTGCGTAACAGTTGTTGCAAAGGAAATTGTTAGTATAATAACTGAATCACAATATGAGGTAACATAATACGATAGTGAGACAGAAAGTTTGCGTTTATTTCCTCTTAAAGCTTTTTGTAAAACTGTTTATACGACGATTTCTGAACATCCCTTTATACGTGAAGTTTTCATTAGACTAAAAAATAAATTAAAATTTAATTAAAAGCATGTGGGTAGTCAGAGCAATAACACCAAAATTTTTGATCACTGTATTTTAATTATTTAAAAATAGTAATTTTAAGATTTTTGAATAATAAATGTTGTTACATTTATGATAACATAAGTACCTAGCAGTTAAGTGTTAATTCCTGCTTCATAATCTAGTTGTACAATTTTGCATTATCACATAATTGTCATGGACAGCGTCGAGGCCATAAAATCTACTTTTTCCACCACTATGGCTGGCATTGAGGAGCGTATGGCCAACTTTGAGGCTGAACTGCAAAAAACAGCCAAACACACCAGTGCACCCAGTTTATCAAGTCTCGCAGCCGATTTTTAACCTTCCGGACATTCGTGATGGAGACCATTGGAGCTTTTCAGCGACAGATGGAGCTGCTGGCGCGCGAAGTGGACAGGATGGAGATGCGCAGCCGTCGTAAAATGCTCCTAATTCATGGTGTTGCTGAACGTAAAATTGAAGATCCAGTTCAGACAGTCATGGATGTCATAGGAGATCTCCATCTAACTGAGATCATTAAGGATGACATCAAGCGGAGTCACCGGATGGGTCGTCCGTCTGGTTCAAACAAGCCGAGACCCATTTTAGTAAAGTTCCAGCAGACAGCGATCCGTGACAAGGTTTGGTTCTCCAAGACCAAACTGAAAGGTAGTGGCAAAACTATGTCTGAATTTCTCACTAAGGCACGGCACGACATATCCATGACAGCAAGGCACCGATTCGGAGTCACCAAGAGTTGGTCAAGAGAAGGTCATATTTTTGTGTTGGACGCCGACGGGTCACAGCACCGTATTTCTTCACTTGGCGAACTCAACCGCATCAAGACGGGCTCTCAAAAGACACCGGTTGCTGAGAAACCAGTGGGTGCGAAAAACAAAAGAGCCACGAAGAAATAGGTAGCATGCATCGGTAGTTGCGGCATCCGTGGTTTGTTTACGTTTTATGTACCTATATATCTTACACTTTTACCCTATCTTTTTAATAGCTCTAATTCTTAATAATACCTTCTACTTCGTTACTTTTGTTTCCAAATTCCTAACTAATCAACTTTTCATTTAAATATTATTCCACCTTCTTTATTATAACTATTCACTATTTACTTGTTTATTGACATTTGACAGTTGATTGACAATGTCAAACTGCGTTTCGTTTTCTTAATCGGAAACGTTTAGAAACAGAGCTGTGAATTATAAAGTTAGTCTGTACCCGTATTAAAATATTCTTTCATTAATATATTATAACTTATAAAATTTATATTATTTATACAACATATAATTATGTAGTCACTCTTAGTTTATATACACCATTTCACTTATTTTTTATCTTTTTTTTATGGTTCTATGTATTTTACTCCGTACCTACCAAAGACAATACTCGGCTGTTCCAAGTATATTCAGATTATTCAGACCTTTTAATTTTAAACTTTATTTATGTGTCTTTTTGTCTTGAACCAGTGCAATTTGTACGTTTATCTTTTCTTTAATTTTGTAATATGTGAGCACACAACTGGCAGGTGGATAATACATATTAACAAACTTAGATAGTACTTTAATTTTATTATATTATTTATATATTTAGTATATTTATTTATATATTATGTTAGATGAGTTACAAAGTATTGATAACGATAGTTTCTTTTCTGTGAGTAGTCATGACCCCAGTTTTGAAAGCATTCCTTCTCTTGCCGAAACTTTGCAATGTGAGTTTGCCGATGCACCCGGGAACTTTAATGTCGTTCATATAAATGCTCAGAGTATTCCGGCCCATTTCCAGGATATGCTGACCACTTTTGACTGTAAGAATATTCACGCTATTCTTGTTTCCTAATCTTGGTTAAAACCTTGCCTATCGTCTGTGTCTTACTCTCTTCCTAACTTTCGACTCATTAGAAATGACCGTACCGACAGTGGTGGTGGTGGTGTTGCCATTTATCTCCGTTCACACATTCCTTTTAATGTTGTTAGTATGTCAGCACAACCTCCACCGCTTAATGCCGGCGAGCATCTCTTTGTGGAACTAGATCTGGCTTATACCAAAGTCCTGATTGGTGTTTTTTATTCCCCTAACTGTCGTATAAATTACTTCTCTTCTTTCGAACGTATCTTAGAAATTCCATCTCCTGCTTACAGTCATACCATAGTCATGGGTGATTTCAACACTTGTTTGTTGAAAAAGGATTCACGCTCATCTTCCTTGTGTAGTATTGTCGAATCTTGTAATCTGTCCATCCTCCCTTTAAATGCTACACATAATTTTCCAAATTCTACTCCTTCTCTTCTTGATTTCATGTTTGTCTCCTCACCTTCTCTTGTCGTCAAGCATGGTCAGCTTCCAGCTGATGCTTTTTCATACCATGACCATATCTTTCTCTCCTATAAACTTCGTCTTCCTAAGACAAAAACAAAAATTCTTCTGCAACGTAATTTTGGTGGCATGAATCTAGAAAATCTTCGTACAGACGCTAGTAGGATCGACTGGAGTCCTTTACAGAACGCAGAGACCATTGACGAGAAAGTTGAGCTTTTCACTAATTCTATTATTCGTCTATACGATGTCCATGCAGCAGTCCGTGCGATTAGAGTTCGACAGTTACCATCACACTGGCTAACCACGGAAATTAAAGATCTGTTGTCCAAGAAAGCTATAGCCAAAACAAAATATAAATGTCGACCTACTTCTCGCAACTGGGACAACTACATTGCTATCAGAAATCACTGTAAAAAGGTGTGTAGGAAAGCACAACGCCAATACATCCATAGCTCTGTTGAGAACGAAGATCCAGCTAAGGTCTGGAAATTTCTAAAAACTTTGGGAGTTGGAAAATCATCACATGATCTTGTTTCTGATAAAATAGATATTAATTCACTAAATCGTTATTTCACTACTTCGTCTTAATCTGATCAGACAACCAAAGCTAACACTTTGCGTGATCTTTCATTGCTTCCAACCCCAAATTATCCATCTTTCATTTTTAATCAGCTGTCTTAGTGTGATGTTAAAAAGAGCGTATTATCTATTGCCTCTAACGCAGTCGGTAATGATTGTATCAGTCGCAAAATGATCCTTCCAATATTAGAACAAATCCTTCCCATATTAGAACAAATCCTTCCCATCCTCTGTCATATTTTTAATTATTCCTCATCTAGCGGCGTTTTTCCCACCGTATGGAAAGACGCCCAAATTATTCCTTTACCTAAAAAACCAAATCCGTCTTCCTTTTCTGAGTACCACCCAATCTCCATCCTACCATTCCTTTCTAAAGTGCTCGAGCGCCTTGTCCATGCTCAACTTAGCACATTCCTCAACAAAAACCTTCTGTTCAATCCACTCCAATCCGGTTTCCGTCCAGGTCACAGCACGGTTACGGCACTGATCAACATTACCGACGACATCAGGCTCGGTATGGAAAATGGCAACATGACTGTCCTTTGCTTACTTGATTTTAGTAATGCCTTCAATACTATTGATTTCCATATTCTGCTTGGCATATTGCGCTCTATTAACATATCTCCACCAGTGATTGATTGGTTTCACAGTTACCTGTTTGGGCGCCGACAACGTATACGGATTGAAGACTCTTTGTCTTCTTGGTGTACATCTAAAGTCGGCGTTCCACAGGGTGGCGTTCTATCTCCCTTGCTTTTCTCAATTTTTATAAATTATATCTCTTATCAACTTCAGTCATCCTACCACCTTTATGCAGATGATCTGCAAATTTACACTCAAGCTCCCGTCCAAGAGTTGTCTGAAGCAATTCGTATAATAAATTCAGATTTAGATCGCATAGCTGCGTGGAGCCTCAGATTTGGTCTCCAAATCAACCCTACGAAAACGCAAATTATTGTTGTTGGTAGCCCCAGATTGATTGCGCGTATTGACTGGACTTGTTTACCCCAAGTTAACTTTAATGGTACTCCTTTACACATAAGTGATTGCGTGAAGGATTTAGGAGTTTATATTGATAAAACTTTATCTTGGGGCCCTCAAATTAGGGAAGTAAGTAGAAAATTGTTTTCTGCGGCTGGGACTTTACGAAGATTACGAAACTTTGTACCGACTGCCACTAAATTTGCGCTTGCAAATTCTCTTGTTCTTCCTATCCTAGACTATGCTGATGTCAGCTATCTAGATCTCATGGAGGAGCAACTTGATAAGCTTGAGCGACTTCAAAATTTATGCATTAGATTCATATTTTGATTGCGCAAATATGATCACGTTTCTCAATTCCGCAATTTACTCAAGTGGCTCCCAATTCACCTTCGACGGAATACTCACATACTTTCTTTACTGTATAACATTCTCTTCAACCCTTCTACTCCCCATTACTTAAAGGAACGCTTCGAGTTCCTTTCTGATACGCATTTTAGATCTCTGAGGTCATTGGTGAATTTGAGACTGGCAATACCAATGCATTCCAGTCGCTTTTACGATAAATCATTTACTGTTCAAGCTGCACGCTTGTGGAATGCATTGCCGATGTCAATTAAACAAGCTCAATCACTAACATCATTCAAGAAACTACTCAAAGAACATTACCTGTCTCTTTAACCTTATTTCTCTTGTAATTATCATTTTTGCTATTTCCTTTAGCTTATTTAGCACTAATTTATGTATCATTAATATTAATATCTATGTATTTTATAATTATTTATTATATATTTATGTATGTATATAGTTATTTACGTAAGTATATCGTAATTTAAGTATGTATACAGTTCATTATCTACGTATATATTTGTATTATTAATATTTATCAATAAAGATTGCCAAACTACCCTCTTTCTGAATCCGTATAGTTCTTATCCATTCAAAGGTTGCCTGTAAGAGATTACTAAATAGTGATAAGGCCGCCAATTGTACTATCTGTTATTTTTGTTAAGTTTTCATTATTCTAAATTTCTTTGGTGCAATAAAGATGATTATTATTATTATTATTCCATTTAAGCATTTATAAAATGGTTGCATGCTTTTAGTTTTATTTTTCCGTGTGAGTGTGTGACTAACACTGGTGTCAAAGATTTCAGGCCGCTCGAAGAGCTCCGAAATGGCCTAATGATTCTTGTCCTGAGACAAGAACTGGAAACGACAGCTTTAAGTGACCTCTGAAGCAAGGTAGCGCTCTGATGTAAATGACACACGCTGTCACCCATCCAAGTGACGACCTGTGCCAGCGTTGCCTAACTTTGCCGACCTATTACGAACAGCAAGCCAAGTTACGCTATGAACCTGACCATGGGCATGCTGACCGATATGATCTACATATCTGTAACATTAACCACACTAATAAGAGTTACGATTGTTTTCCCCCAAGGTTTTGTTTTTCCACAATTTGACGGTTTTGTGGATAGACTTGATTCTTTACTCATGGATAAAATCGTCTTACACGTCAGCCTTATATTTATATTTGCTACTTTATAAAGAATAGACCTTTAAAAAATACAAAAAACATAATTACTACACTACTGTTTGAATGCTCATGCTCATGCAATCGATCAAAGAAAGCTTGGTTATTATTGGAAGCAATCATGTTTTCCAATTATTCGAAATAAGTTCGTTGTGTTCACTTCATTAGAAGATCAAACGTTGAGAACGGTAATGTAGTAAACATTACCAAACATTACCCGCTTATTTTTGTTTTTCAATGTATTCTTAACTGATGCGGTAGATAACAAAGCCGAACAGAACTGACTTCTTAAAATATATGAATAGATTATTCAAAGACCTAGTTATTCTTCAAACAAACCATTGTACTCAATGTGTACATGTTATTTGGCGCTGACCATTAAGAATTATCTTGCAATGTCAAAATATGATTAGTTTCGATGGCAAAAGAGTGTGAAACCTTTTTGCATCATGCTTTCCAACAGAATAAGTCTACACTATTTTGCTTGAGTTAAGTATAGAAATCTCATAAAAATTATATACAAACCACAGCTCCTAGGTGACAAAACTATCTGTCTACACCTCTACTATTATTTCTGACATCGGTTATCACAAAATAGACTCGATAAAGAATATTTCGCACCTTGTAACTGTCTTTACCAGCCGTCATAGATTTATGGACCCCTAGCAAGCAGTGATCGATGTTCTTACGTAGCGTTTAGATATGACAAGGTCAACAATCTCTTAAGACCAAGGTGACCGGTGTCCTTCGCAAGATATAATTGCAAGAGCTTGGATAGATATCTGTTTGGTGTTCTGTCAAATCTTTACGCTTGTATGTACCTACATCTATCAAAATAGAATGAATACATTTATTGATAGGTATGCCAGACGCTTGCTCGTTTATAGAAAATGAATTAAAAATAGATCTATGTAGTATTTTAAACATATATATATTATATATATAGATAGAAATTACATATATATATATACAACATGTAACAAGTTTAAATGCACATCTTGAAAGTACTTTGTTCAGAATCGGCAACTGAATCCATTGCCGTTATTTTTAATATTGTTTATTTTTAGTCTTAAAATAATTAAAATAACGTAAATTGTAGTCACTCATTTAAAAAAATTTAGCTATTCGAAAATAAACTTTAAATCAAAGCAGAACGGCTTATTTTTAAATGCATTTGTTAAATGGTTCCACGTTGACTTACACAAACGCACACACTAATACAACACAATTTAAAAAAAGAAATGAGCTATTCGAAAATAAACCTTAAAACAAAGCAGAACGGCTTATTTTTAAATGCATTTGTTAAATGATTCCACGTTGACTTACACAAACGCACACATTAATACAACACAATAGACGGCAAAAGACAATAGCACACAATTGACCACCAAAATGTCTATCATCTATCTTTCACTAATGTAGATAATAAACAACGGGAAAGAGCGAGACGTAATGTCTCGCTCGCGCTGGCGCATGACAAGCGCAGCGGGCGATGCGCTTAGACATGTTATGACAAGTACACAACCGGGAATATCTATCTGATTCTATCAGTGAGTGCTGTGAAAACCTTTTTAAAAGTTCACTTGTTTACAAAATGTGTAATGGTGTATAATTTAATAATTATCAACAAGCCGGTGCCGGTGTGGAATGTTCAACATCATCTAGATGTTGACTTGACACCCCTGGACTTTCTCATTGTGGAGAAATATTAAATCACCAGTTTATTGTGATGAGAGAAAAAGTGCCGAGTAGTTAATTAATTAAGATACCTACTAGCTGCTTCTGAAACAGTGAAAAGATGTGATTTGTGAGGAAATAAGTAGTGAAGGGCTACGTGGACTTTTTAAGCCTGTAAGTTATTTTATTATTCTAATATTGTAAGTATTTAGATTCACAAGACAACTTTAAACACGCCGTTCTTGTTTATTTCTCTCATTGATATCTATTGTTTTACTTTATCGATCAATAATGCTAACTAGGTATGATTAATTTAAGATAGTCACAATAGTCACTTACGATGTTAAGAAACAATAGATCGTGCATATTAATAACAAACAATAAATGATTCGACTGTCCACTCCATAGCCTAAAAGTGTGATTGAAAGAAAATAATACTCATAATATCTTTGGTAATATCAACAGTGGCCGACAAATGTTCAAACATCATTTTTGTAAACCCCACTCTATCAGATTGTGGTTTACAGACTGAATTTCATACATTTTGTTATATCGTATCGTGTTTCGTTCCTGCCAGATCGCTGTTGTTTGTTTACCATAGCAACCGTTTCGTTTGTGTGCGTGCGCAGATTTAGAGTGACCACGATTTTCACTTTTAATTGAGTTAATACTTTCTTTAAAAAACATTATTTACGCAAATAATAAAAATATTTCAATGCATGCATTATGATTGTAACAAGGTTTTCTAATTGGGGTGTCTGAGGATGTGCGTTATTTCAATTACACGTTGTATAGATAGAAATTCCAAAGAAATTTGAATTTCTATCACCAGGACGTACAATTTTAATTATGCCAATGATTTCGTGTGGAGATTTGTTATTTGTGGAACGCATACGAAAAAAAAGCACAAATAGCACTCAGATTTGAAACTATCTTTTGTGAATCACAAAGTTTTCTCCCGTGATGAATGAAACCAACCCCATTTTGACATATTATATTCATATTCATTTATTGTCATTCCACAATGTTTGTACTATACGTTATGTTATTATAAGTGTAGTCAATTTTTATTATAAATATATATGACATTTAGATCTTGGTTAGAGATACGGAAGGAGATTATACAATAGCTGGTAGGATTTCAATATTTCAACATGATTTGTAACAATGAAAAAAAATAGTTACAGCGAGTTCCGTGTACTAGGCATAGACCCGGTATAGCATGCACTTTACAAACATTCAGTTAATGATAAAGCACACCCAAACTCAGCAAAATTATTGTGGACCGCACCAAGTGTTCATTGAATCCACAACATATTGCAGACTGCTAAACGGCAAGATGCCCGCTCAAACCCCCCTGGAGCTCTCCAAAATACCTTCTACAGCACGATAAAAAGTTTCACAGTAATAATCATCGATACGTTAATCCTGTAATTGATACGAGATCAAAGCTTCAAAAAGCCGGAAAATCGCAACTATATGCGAGACAGGTGAATTGAAAGTGAAAAACGAAACGTACCAATGGTGTTGTCTACGTAACGTAACGTGTCTCCATTTATCACCACAGTGAGGTATTGCGTATTATTCATACAATATCAGTGTGGTGTAAGGCGATATCTATCGTATAGGTAAGTGTGGTAATGTGAATTTATTTAACATTTAGGTTAAATTTTAAACTTGGTTTATATATATTAAGTCCTTGTCGACAGTTATAAGTTGCTACATGCTAAAAACAACTTCTTCTCTTACATCATAAATTTAATTATTGCTGTGTTGTGTCATTTACAAAAAAATCTTCAAAATAAACGAATAAGTCCACTTTTTTCAGCGTAGTAAATAAATTCACAACTTCACGCCAGCACAAGACGGGATGGGCTCGGGTATTTGTGCTTTTGTTTATATAAAAAAAATAGAACGAAACTTATACTGCCAAATTATAGAGCTAAAATAATTATCTAATATCTAAATTCAAGTACCTATTATCTACTTTTCTGTTGGTTAGGTATAATTTCTGAATGTCAATTACATGAACCTGTGCTTATTTTGCGTTATATAGCATACCTAGTCACAATGTTTATTCAATAGACACGGTGGATTGATTGGATAACAACTTTCCTTTCACAAAATTCGTTCCGGAATACAACATAGAAGAATTGGTTAATTTAGTAAATTGGGAATAGACTAAGTGATTGATTGCCCTTTTGAGTATTAGTTAGAGTTATAAATCGAGTTCACGTTTATCAGTGTTTTTGCTAGTTAAACGTTTGTTTTATAAATTGGCAGCTGGTGTTTTTATCTGGGTTTTATTATGCTATTGTTAAGCTTATTGTAGCCTCTAGGCTATTGAGACTTTGTGTTGATTTCGATTGGAGAAGTGTTTTTAAATTATCTAGTATGAATATAAATTCAATATAGTCTTGTACATTACTGTGTATAGGGTTCCCACCAAGAACTTAGGGTCCCAAGCCAACCTCACCTGCAAGTGGTGCACCTGCCAATCAACGGACGAGGCTCTGGCAAACAAAATATCCCGATAAGCGGCAATAGGCTGGCCACCTATTACGTGGGATCAAAACACTGGCGAAAAGTGGGCGTTTAATATGCCTCTGCCTACCCCTTCGGGGAAACAGGCGTGAGTCTATGTATGTATGTATGTATGTATGTACATTACTATTGTAGACAAAGTGGTTGAAAATTTTTCACTTATAATATTATCGGGAATATGTATTGACGCGTGTTAGAATATTTTGCTAGAGTAAATACTATTCTTTTAAATCTGAAAATAATGTGCCGATAAAAAAAAGACGTTTTGAATTTAGACTAGTCATCAAGACACTAAAGGGTGAAAATCATTTAAAATGACCGTTGTGACAAAAATGAATAAAAAATGAAAATGTAACAAAGATGAAACGCGTAACAAAAAAATAACAAAAATGAAATATTAGGGCTCGGTTACAACACACATTGTTATCTGAATGTTATTTATTTTATTGATTAAGTATAATTATTATGGTGTTTCGCAATAAAACTGTTCTTTTTTTTCATTTGTTTTATTAATTTAATATGAACAAACAGAGAGACATAAGAATCCATATTATATACAACAAAAATACACTCACATATTTTAAACAACATAAGAATCACGCTCTATTAATACAATTTTATCAGCAATGTGAATGCGACTTTATTTCATTTTTGGTATTTCATTTTTGTAACGTTACTAAAATCATAACAAAAATGAAAAACCGCTGTTCTTTGAAAGTAACTTCAAATACGTTAAGCCAAACAGAAATCGCAATGAGTTACAACCACTTCGCATTTCAATAAATGTCAACGATAAAGTACTTAGTTGATTATTTTAATATTATAAGGATTCACTCTTTCACGTTGTTGGAAACAAAACAAAACTGAAAAATTTAAATTGGAATTTTGCTCGCTGACAAAAAAATACGTGTCATTCACTATTTTCACTCGAGGGCAAAATGGCCTACTCATATTAGATTCCGGCATGTGATTGGCTCGTTATAGTTTAAGTGAAGCCATTTTAAAAAATTCAAATAATACCATATTGGACGTTACAAAAATGAATAACAAAAATGAACAAAATAATGGACATTATTTTCTACCCAAAATTTTAATATTTTAAATAATATATATAAATTATTTTTAACCGTAATCAAGGGCCATAAACAACCTTTTGACAAAAAGTTCATCAATAAGTAAATACTGTAGCTAATAAATTTATAAAGATAGCTTTTGTCACGCATCCCGTGAAGAGGACACATTATTTTGTACGGACATTATCCGACTTTGAGGAGAACCAAGGAATATAATGAATTAATTATGCGCAACAGATATAGATGTGTGTGTTATATAGTTAGATAATATACATCAGAGTATTAATAGGTAGTTTTTACATAGTAAAAATAACTGTATCATAAAATATCGGGTGTGGACAAATTTTGCAATCAAAATGGTCATTTTAAATGATTTTCACCCTAAATTAAATTACTTAATGTGAAGGGGTTGCAAAATATCACCAAATTTTATATCAAAATATACGAAACCCAAATAAAAATGCATCTAAATAACACTAAGACTTCTACCGATACACATTCTCACTATCTTTCATGTCTTGCAACAAAAGCCTGCGTGCTTCTTGACCGCCAACGCATATGTAATGTATCGTAGCCGTACATAATATTGAGCGCAATATATCAAGCCTTGACCGAGTCTGCCGCGACCTTGTATTAAGTATTCCTAATGTTATTTTTATTTCAAAAGGTTCTTGGTTTCATATGTCATGTGTACTGATCGTCGCTTTTAAGATTTTCATTTGAACATAGTCATCTTCAGTCTTGTTTTATAATCTGTCCCACTGCTGGGCAATAGGCTTTTCTCACAACATGGGTGGCACTAGCCGTGGTTACGGGCCGACTGAGTTCGATTATTTGAATTGGCTTGTAACTTTAAGGCTTATAATGCAACTTCTTTTAGTACATACATACATACATAGCCTCACGCCTGTTTCCCGGAGGGGTAGGCAGAGACTACGGAACGCCATTTGCAACGATCCTGACATACCTCTCTTGCTTCATTCACTCCCATCAAGTTTCTCATGCATGCTGTTCTGTTTAGGGTACTTCAGACCTGTACTTTTTAAGGACAGGTCAGAAATCGGCTTCTTTAAGTTCGTATGCATATATAAAATACTTAGGTTATTAACTGACTGACAGACAACGCACAGCAAAAACTATTTGGCACATGAAGCTGAAACATGGTATGTATTATCCTTAGGAGGGACATTTACCCCACGGGGGTAGCACTAAGAAGGGATTTCCCGAAATTTCTACGGAATCGGAAGCAAACGGTAAAATAAAAAATATATGTGCGGGCATCTCAGTATTTTCATAGCTGCCCGAATTATAAATTTGCTTCTAACAACCCTACATGCGTATTATACACATTAGCAGGCATAAAAACGTGATATTTTCTTATAGACTCACGCTTGTATCCCGGAAGGGGCAGGCAGAGGCGTAATATTACACTCACATTTCGCCATGAATTTTTAGGTCCCACGTAACGGGGCGAGCCTATTGCCATTACGGGCACATCACCAGACTCCGTGCTGCTACTGAGTATTCGAAAATACCCAGTAACATTTCCGATCAGCAGTCGCATACGCTATCCACTGAACCACGGAGGCAGTCATAAACGTGATAATAATTATAATTATTTCATCTATTTACTGAATTAAACTTATAGCTATCGCAGTAATAATAGTCAGTTTCTAGCCACGTATTTGACTAATTAGTCCAGTCACAATTTTAGGCTTTAAATTACTAAAGAATATTAAAAGGAATTAATAAATTTATCCCTACGCTAACTTTGCTAAGCAAACTAAAGTTATTCTTTATATATGGATTATTTTCTCTTATTATTCTCGAGTTATAATTTAGGCCTTAAAAGGGAAACATGTTCCTATTATTCTAATATTTCATGTTAGTATTTCACCACACAAGCTTTCGCTAAAGGCCGTTGGCCCTTTTTATCATGGCCTGATTAAGCTGAAATTAATCCATTGCCGTCTTTTACAAACTAAATAATATAATACGTGAAAAGGCAAGTTTGTTTAAAAGACGTTAAACTAATTTTCATCTCTCTTTGTTGGTGATTAACGACTAACGGCCATTTTTAATATTCATAGGTCTGTAGATTTAAGATTCGTGTTTGACATATTTTGTATGGAGCTTATGTCAAAAACGAATCTAAAATCTACAGACCTATCTAAAGATCGAATATTAAATTCCGTAGTAAGTTGAAAAGTTTCGACTTATCGCTCATAACTAAAAAGAGAGACTTTATTGACATTTGACGTATTTTATATGTTGCTATCACCTCTTTCTAGGTTTTTCAATAAGCATTGGAGGCCAAAATATTTGTTCTACATTATTATTCATAAACTCAGTTTAGCTTATTTATGCACAGCAGATTCAACAGCAACAACTACACATAATCATGTTGACCACCAAACATTCCATTACAGCATTCTGTAACTTCCTCTCACCCAAGTCAGGCAAAATGGTAGAATATTCTCAGTTGCTATACAGCTCTTAAAATACGTATGGTGAGTTTCAGCAGGTTCATCCTCTATTACGTGAAATTAAGTTTCACGTAACAGGAGCGAGCATTTAAACAAGGTAAGTGAAATATGGGTGAAATAACATAGGTACCTTTTGCCTATCCACTTCGTAATATTTAGTCATAATAATTTAATTGAACGTGAGTGTTCATTAGTATATTTCACCATCTTTATCCCATCGTTGTCTTGGTTACGGTTACCATCCAGGATTTAAGCATTGTTTTAAATACTGGAATCCGCTCTCGAGTCTAACCAATTTGATGAGTTATTTTATAGCTATAAATATTATAAGCTTTTGTATGGAGAAACTTTTGTCTTACTTTTGCATATAAAGAGAAAACGATGTTCTATAAATAAGACAGACGAAGATTTTTATAACAGCAAGGACTGACAGCTTTACATGATACGGAGGCATTAAGGAATATAATTACCAAATGAACATAATTTATTGCTTGAGTATGATATCAATAACTATTAAATTTTGCATTAGTAGATAACTCACAATGTGAAACAGTTGCAGCTCCTTACAAAGATAACATGTAAAACCATTATACCGGCAGTTAAAAAGAGTGGCCACGAGTTTTATTGCCCGTTCTTTCTCGTGGTTCTACCTTTTGAATTGCGAACGTGGCAGTAAATTTAAATGTAGAATCATCTAGTAATTAACTTAAATTTTTGACGTTCATAAGCGTCACTATGTGGCTTAAATGAATAAATGATTTTGACTTTGACTTTGAAGGAACTATTAATATAGCTAATAAGCACATAAATATGTCTAAATAAAACCATATCTCTACTCTACTTCAAGGTGACAATGATCCATCGCAATAGACCGAAGACTCAATAACCAGAAAGATAAAATGTAGTCGCTTGTCACAGAAAAAGTGACGTTACATCAAAAATTATTTATCAAAAGTAAATCATATGTCGCCATCAGAAAATATTCCACATATCATCTCCATTTCAAAACCTAAAGAGCGAAAGGAAAAATGACAAATATGACAAATCTTATCTATAGGTCCATCCTTTAAAAAGGAACTTAAATGTAGGAGATGTTTTTATTTCAAATGAGATACTTATACTAGGTATTGATCGTTGCTTTTGCTGCGGCAATGTTCAAACACATTTTACATATTGGTAAAGGAACAAATGTACATTTTATTAGTAAATAATATTAGTAATAAATACTTTATTTTCAGACATTACAATCCATAGTACAGCAAATACTTAACTTACTTAATATACTTAAATGACGGTCGATTACTCGTCATCCAATGCCACATAAAAGAGATATCTAGCTTATTCGCAACATTTTTAACTAAGCTGTTGGAGCTTACGCGCACCCGCCGCATAAATAGTATAACTAGATGATACATACATACATAGATTCACGCTTGTTTCCCCGAAGGGGTAGGCAGAGGCATATTAAACGCCCACTTTTCGCCAGTGTTTTGATCCCACGTAATAGGTGGCGAGCCTATTGCCGCTTATCGGGATATTTTATGTTGTAGCTAGATGATTTAACTTAAAATGGGCGAATAACTAAGATATGAAAGCCTTCTAAACAATTGATCTACGCAATAAATAGCATTGCGACTGCTACACAGCTGCAAGTTATCACGATATCTTGATATCATCCTTTGCGTACCTTATACGGCCAATCTCAAACCTTTAGCCAAAACATAAACTTGAGGCAAGCAACGCTCCAGCTTATAATTATTAGCGGCCCTATCTATAAACTATCCCACTGCTGGGCTGCTGGTCAAGTTCACATGTACGTATTTCTACAATATTAATTAGAACTCTCAGACTTGCAGGTTTCCTCACGATGTTTCCCTTCATATTTGGCAAGCGATAAATAAAAATATTATACGCACATAACTTCGGAAAGTCATTGTCACAGTGCGCGTCGTAGCTTCGTATCCGAAACTATTTGCGTAGCAGTCGGTCTCTCCATTCGGCTATAGCTGCCTCACGTTTACAATTATAATAATATTCATAGAAACACTCCTCATTTCTATGTGTAACACAACAATAATAGAGACAAAGAATATTAGAATGAATTTATAGCAACCTTTGTTCTTCTTGTTGGGATGTGTGTTTTGGTAATCGATACACACGGGTAAGAAATATATCTGACTTAAGTTTTTTTGTTGGTGCTACGACATTATTATGCCTAATAATGTGTTTCATTCCTAGGATAGGGAAACGAGGATCATAGAAATTTCTTTTAAATAGGTAGTAACAGAGATGATGACTACTTAGTATAGCTTCTGTAAATGCTACCTGACATTACAATTAGAAAAAATTAAGTATAATGGTAGTAATATCTAGAACACAGCTGTATTTTCAAGTTTAATGACCGAGAAACTGTATTCCCCGTATGATTTTTTCTGGTTTCCTTTTCGATGGTAGATGGAGAGCAATGCCAAAATAACGCATCCAGGCTGCTTCCTTCGTTGTTTTTATACATACGTACATACATACATACAGCCATACATATCATCACGCCTTTTAGCCCCGAAGGGGTAGGCAGAGGTGTATTTCTACACCCACTTTTCGCCAGATATACCTTAGTCCCACGTAATAAGGGGCGAGCCTATTGCCGTACCGGGCACATTTCCAGACTCCGTGCTGCTACTGGGAATTCCATGACAGAAAAACCCAATAACACTGCCCGACCCAGGAATCGAACCCGGGACCTCCCGATCCCACGCGC
This sequence comes from Euclidia mi, assembly GCA_944739405.2. Lineage (NCBI taxonomy): Eukaryota > Metazoa > Arthropoda > Insecta > Lepidoptera > Erebidae > Euclidia > Euclidia mi. The sequence goes on along the minus strand of OX123188.2, from coordinate 15,634,383 downwards.
ACATCTATGCCGCGAGACCAACGAGGCAGTCTTAAAGGGTTTGATGTCGAGTTTTCCGTCTCTACGCAAAGATGGTATTTGCATCGTGTTATCCCTTAGTCGCCTCTTACGACACCCACGGGAAGAAAGGGGGTGGTGACACTTATATTCTATGCCGTCAACCACACGGTCGAACGTTTGACGGTTGTTTTTATTTACATGAAATATTATTTTCTGTGAGGTGCATAAATGCTACAGTGACGAAGGCTCTATAGCTTGTAGAATGTACAGATCATGAGGAGAAAATAAGGATTTCAAGGAATATTTTTGAGTAGTAGAGCTAGACATGGACACACCCGAGTGGGAGGCTGCCAATTTGGGAATCCCGCCCGATCCCGACTCGCAGGCGGACTGGTTTCGTGATTTCGGGACATTATGACATCTGTCTGCGACACGTCTATGCCCCGATCCAGCCCGAGGAGACCCAGTTCGCAGTACTGGTGGACGCGCGATATCGAGCGCATTCGCCTTGATCATGTCGCACCAGTACTTGCGAGCCCGGAGAAGAAGGAGAGCCACTGCTGAAGAGATTGCTGGAGCATATGATCAGTATCGGACCGTCGGGAAAGCACTTTCAAATGCCATCCTTGCGGCCAAGGCCCACTCCTGGCAAGAACTAGTCGATGGACTGGACAGGGACCCATGTGGGCGCCCTTACAAACTTGTAATGGGCAAGCTCAGACCGTGGGTCCCTCCCATCACGTCGACCCTGGACCCGCCGTTTTTGGAGAGGGTAGTCGATACCCTCTTCCCGCGAGCCGAGGAAAGTAACTTGACACCTCCTCCGTCACAGTCGTCCCAAGTCTCTTGGGACGACCGACTTGCCGTGACAGAAGACGAGCTGGCCCGAGCCATTCGACGGCTCCAACCCCGAAACACTGCCCCGGGTCCCGATGGGATCCCAGGTCGGGCGTGGGTGCTTGTGCTCGCAATCTTGGGGGACAGGCTGAGGCAATTGTTCACCGATTGCCTCCGTTGTGCCGTATTTCTCTCCGGTTGGAAGGAGGCCAATCTGGTCTTAATCCAGAAGCCCGGTTGGACCGCCGATTCTCCCTCGGCGTACCGACCCATTTGTCTGCTGGACGAGGTGGGCAAGCTCTTTGAGCGCATTATTGCTGCCCGCCTCCAGGACCACCTGTCGAATGTGGGCCCCGATTTGTCTGAGTGCCAGTTCGGCTTCCGGCAGGGGCGTTCGACTATAGACGCAGTCCGTCGCGTCCGCTCCCTGTCGGAGCCGGTACTCAGGGAGGAAGGTGCTGCGTTGGCGGTCAGTCTTGACATTGCCAATGCCTTTAACTCCCTCCTCTGGCAGTCAATTAGGAGGACGCTGATTTATCATAACGTGCCCTCCTATCTGCGAGATATTATCGGGTCGTACTTAAATGGGAGGTCCATCAGGATAAAAGGTCGGAACGGAGCTCTGCTCACGAGGGAGCTCTCAAACGGAGTTCCACAGGGGTCCGTGTTAGGACCCCTTCTGTGGACCATTACGTTCGATGCGGTCTTGTTTATCAGTCTCCCCTCTAATGTTAGCGTCGTCTGCTATGCGGACGACACGTTGGTGCTGGCGCGGGGGACAACCGGCTTCCGCAGTGTCGTGGCTCTCGCCAATCTTGGCGTGGCACTGGTCGTCTCGGCGATCAGCCAGCTGGGCCTTCGAGTGGCACCTCACAAATCTGAGGCGCTATGGTTCCATGCCCTTCCTCGGGGCCGGGAACCACCGAGCTCGGTGGTTTCTATTTATGGTGCACAAGTTCGGGTGGGGCGTACTATAAAGTACCTTGGCCTCACTTTGGACTTTCGCTGGGCGGTCGACGACCACTTCGAGCGCTTGGCCCCTCGGGTTCGTGGTGCGGCGGGCGCGCTTCAGCGCCTGCTCCCAAACCTGGGTGGGCTACGCAAGGAAGTTCGCCGCCTCTACTGTGGCGTCGTGCGGTCCATGGTTCTCTATGAGGCGCCCGTGTGGCATCATCGTCTCACGCGCGCCTCCCGCTGTAGGGCTACCCTAGTCAGTCTGCAACGGTTGGTGGCCATTCGGGTCGCACGAGGATACAGGACGATATCCCATGAGGCGGCGACGCTCATTGCGCGCCTCCCACCGTGGGATCTCCTGGCGTTGGTGAATGCCCGTCTTTATGACGAGGCTCACCTTCGTTGGCTAGGCGGGGAGGCACCGAGTGAAACGATCGAAGAGTACCGGCGAAATGCGCACCGAAGCGCGTATGAGGAGTGGCGCGTGCGGCTGCATTTACCGCGTTGCACGCGCCAACGCATCGTCGATTCGATTTTGCCGATATTTGATGCCTGGCTCGAGACGAAAGAGTGCACTTCTTTCCGGCTGACTCAGATACTTACCGGGCATGGTTGCTTTGGTGAGTATCTGAGTCGGAACGGACGTGAGGAGACGACACAGTGTCACTACTGCGATGATGACCTGGACTCCGCCCAACACACACTAGAGGTGTGCCCCGCGTGGGCGGACGAGCGGAGTACCCTAGTCGCCACCATCGGGAGGAATTTGTCTCTACCAGCCATAGTAGCGGCAATGGTCGAGGACACCCACAATTGGCATGCAGTAGTCTCCTTCTCATAGAAAGCTGTAATGTTCCAGAAGGAGACCGCCGAGCGGAAGCGTGAACGACGCAATCCCGCTCGCAGGCGAAGGCAGCGTCGAGGCGGCGGCAGCGGCCGTTGAACACGACTCTTCCTCAGGTCTGCGGGCGTTGGAGGGGGAGCCTCTAACGACCCACCATAAGCGGATCCGAGAAGGCAACGGACCGTGTGGCGCAGTCTGCTGTGAAAGGCATTGCACACCCCGCCTTTCCCTGGGCACGCGTCCCAAGCAAGGGGACGGACGCGATAGATACAGCGGAGCAATACAACCACAGTTCTCGTTGCAAGGCGTTGAGCTACGGAGCCACCGTGTGGTTTTTAGTCGGTAACCCAGCCCACGGGGTGGGAGTCCGACATACCCCCTTCGACCGCTCCCCGGTCGGAGGGGCATGAGGTAACTCATTTTCCACACGATAAAAAAAAGACATGGACACACAATGACCTACGGTGCTAAAACATGGACACTGACACAAAATGCGGTATACAGATTAAGAGTCACACAAGGAGCCATGGAGAGCTCCATGCTTGGTATCCGTCTAATATACCAAGTTATCAATGTTGAAATTCAAAAAACACAAAGGTAAACTCGAATAATGACATGACAATGGTCTAGCCAAGAGTCCGGCCTCTTCGCTAGACGTGGTGACAACAGATTGAGTAGGGCCGTAACGGAATGGTGGCCACGTATGAGGAAAAGAGGTGTCGGCCGTCCCTTATCAAGATGGGCCGACGATATAACCGCAATCTGGGGCTGAAATTGAGCTTGATTAGCACAAAATAGAGGCAAATGGCAAGAACAAAGAGAGGCCTATGTTCAACAGTGGACAAAGTCAGGCTTAGGATGATGATGATGAGTAGAGACATAATAGGTATAGCACCGAAGAGTCGGCTTCATCGGGGTAGTGACCATCTTACGTCCTGTCTCCCGACAAACAATAGCTTCTGTACTATAATATTAATATTCTCTCTGTTTTGTAATTGGTAGGTAGCAACTTGGATCTATTTCTGTAGCATTTTAATAATAATTTAATATCGCCTTCTTTCTTATTTCCTTACCACCAGAAGACCCTTGACTCGTCTGCCACCAACAAAGCAAGAAAAATTGTGGCGACAGGGTATACGTACGTTACGTATACCGTGGCAGCTCAACAACAATAAATTAATACAATTGCAGTACGCACGCAAGTTTCAACCATTTGCAGTTCTGTTCATCCCTAGGGAGGACGAGTGTGAACGTCCAAGCCACTGAGCACGAACAAACTCGATTACTTGAAGGATATTATTGAAAGTTGCAGTACTTACGATGCTTGATAGTTCCCGTCCTCGTTTATTAGTGGTTGTAAGTGCAAACTAATATCAAAGTTGCAACGAATACATTAAATCGCTCCTCGCTTCGAAATGTCTTGTGTGTTGTTCAGACTTATAATGTGCTGGGCTTTTAGAAAGAAAAGAAAAGAAAGAAAGAAAACATATTTATTCTGCTTCCCACATTTACAAAATAAACAAAACATAAAAATAGAAGAAATACTAAGGAATACAGAATTGGATCCTAACTCAGCATTGAGCCATCTTGCTGGTTTGCGAGATGGCACTGATATTCTGTTAGGTCCAAAAAGTATATAAAATAGATACATATAAATAAATATAACATAACATACAAAAAAAATTCTAAATATATTCTTGTGTCCACGGTCGGATGACATTTCTTTATTGCAACACCATTATGAAGAAGAAAACTATATTATATTTTAACCCTAGATTACTAACCTTCGTCAATTCGACTACGCGGGTTTGTTTAAATCGTGCTAACTTTTGCGCGCGCGATCGCACTGCTTCCACACTTTAGCTAATCTCAGTCGACCCGTTGCCCCCCCGACTGACGGTAGTGTTTTGAATGGGGGGCACCGTGAGCGCCGTTCCAGCAACCATGGCTCGTCGCATCGACGAAGGTTAGTATTAACGTAACATTTTGTCTTATTTATTTGGTGAACTTTTGCGTTTTTTTTCTTTTGTTTATTTATTTTATTTGTGAAAATAATGCGACTGATGTACCTCCTACCTAAAATAGGAAAATATAAGCCTTGTGTCCCTCCGCAAAGCGAAGGATGACTAAAAGTAGTTGCACCCAGAGCAATAAATCGTTGTGCGGGGAGCACAAACTTGACGTTTGTCACAAATGTATAACTTGATAGATTTTTACCAAAATTTTTGTTTCATTACTTTATTTCATTCGTTATTTCTAATATTTGAAAATTATTTTTCACATTTACTTTAAATTAATTCTTAAAAAAATCTTTTAAAATGTTACCATTGTTAATTTGCCATAAAACCTACGATCTCATTTATAAGGCAGATTTTTTTATAAATATGCCTTTTTGGTTTATGTAAATTTATTAATTAATAAGAAGAATATAATAAATTTATAATAAAAATAAAAAATATGCATGTTTAATTCAAATAAAACCCATTATCCCCTTTATTAAATACCGTAGTCGAAAGTACGAAGGTTAGTAATAAGTGTCGAAAAATAAGGTTAGTGATCTAGGGTTAAATATGCACGACAGATAAGTTCCTTCTTCCATAAACAAGAACTAAAAGTAAAATAAATAAAAAATATAGGTAAATATTACAAGCAATGTTTACTGTCAAATCCACATTTTTTTTTAAGACATTGCAACCCTACTAGATCAATGATGTGAGTCATCAATTGTAAAAATACTTTGGAAATCAATAATTTATAATAATTCACTCCAAGAAAAAATAGTTTTTTCACCTGGAGCACATAAATTATGATAATTATTAATGCACAGACCAGAAATATAAATGTAAAATGAATGTAAAGATTACTAAAGATTGTTTAGTAATCTATACAGTAAAATAATCGGAGACACACGAAAACCGTAAACATGCTACTGGCTGTCATTACAATACTGTTTATTGTCTATGCTGCAGGCGTATAGCGCGCGTGGTTTGCATCTTTGAAATAGACGCTAAACGCTAACTAAAGACGCCATACTGAAATAACTGAAAGTCTGAAAACATTTAATAATTTGGTTTCTTTCATTATTACAAATATTATTACTGTGATTTGTGTTGTACTTTTAGGCTTCGCTTATTCGTATTAATTATTAATGGGCTATAATAGGCTATGGTGCGGGGTGCCATCTTTCGGGACAGTAAAGTTTGCACAAAGGCTTATTACGTGATGTAAAGAAAACTTGACGGTAAGGTGTTGCACTTTCCCCGGCGGCACAATACCAACGACAAAGCTATTTGTGATAAGAATGTCCTTGTTACCGTATTTAGGATTAGCCCTAGAGCAGTAGGCATACTCTTCAGCAGTCAGCGTGGCAGATTTGCAAAGGTTGTTTGAAAATGCTTTAATGACACATGCTCCACATGTGTCATTAAAGCATTCCTACAATTAAATATGCAAAAAACTGCGGTAATCGAAAACACTTACGCAAATGATTCTGAAATAGAGTGGTTATCTACAAAAAACGAATACTATTTGCATTGGATAAACGATTTAATAGTCAATTTAAATTTTTTGACTACCGGTTGGCGCCGCGGGAGTGTAAGCGACTGCTACGCCGAAGGTCGCGGGTTCGATTCCCGCTCAAGTCAAGCATTTGTGTGCATGAACATGGATGTTTGTGTTGGTCTGGGTGTTTCTATGTATAATATGTATGTATTTACAAAAAAAAGTATTTATGTATGTTTATCTATTATCTAGTACCCATAGTACTTGCTCCTGCTTAGTTTGGGACTAGATGGTGTTGTGTGAATGTGGTAGAATATTATTATATTTATTTATATTATATTTAAATTTTGCACTGCGTGCCAATCATGGATAATTCGGTCAATTTCTTTTTACGCATTGGTAACTGCGCATATTATGTGTATAACTAAAATGTGAAATAAAAAAAATATTGACATAGGTTCAACCTCAATAAAGAAAACATTCCACTATCAGGGACCTTCAAAGATACTTAAAAGGCTGCTCAGAAAACCGATGTCCCAACAATTTTTCAAGGGAACCTTGACATTGGTTCACCATCGTTCCCATCCCTATGTAGACTATAATAATGGAACTCTGGCATAATAAATGGCGACACGTTTCTAAGGTAACATCGTTCTTTCATTTTTCTCACAGTCGATTAATCTTCTTGGGTGGGGATGCTCTTGGTTATTCGACGAATATATCGACAAATGGTTGGGAATTTATTGTGCGCGGGTAAACGGGTTTCAGAGTATGGTAAGTGCGATTCTAGGACCGCTTTGCTTACAATATTTTTGTGTTTAATAATTGTACCTATCGGTGTGTATCCTGTTGGTGGAGAATTATGGAGGTACATTTTCTTTGTGTTATTATTATAAGTATATTGGAGAGGCATAAAAGATAAATTGGGCTTGGGATCGAGAGAATTGCCAAAATCATGCATGTTGCTGACTATCTTGAGTGTCAAAATAATAAACATGATGGCAATAAGACAGCCTTGGTTGCAGGTTGGCTGTAACCTCTGTGATGTCTGTGGTGAGTAGACCTGCGCTAGTGCTTTATACAAAATAAATATAAATTTGAAAGCCTGAAGCTTCATATAAAGTTTTCACTACAGCTTCACATTGCGAGACTCATTAATCGAATAATGGCATTCTGTGTTTAGACGTCTAAACAATTAAACTCAATTTGTAAACCCTTACAGATTTCTAGGTACTAAGGGCTTACAAGGCATAGGTTGTTTTCTTGGCCAGCCTTTATGACGGAGGAGATACCAGGATGAGAAATTAAGGTATATAAACTGTGTATTTCTTGATGTTTAAAACGCAAAGCAACAAATAATTTAATTATGGAAACTGTTAACTGGTACTAATACATGTTACTAAACATAGGTGTATTTCTAAACTATATCTTCTTTAAACTGGTGATCTATCTTAATAGTAACAGGTACACGACCGACGTACTTACAGCGCCATCATCTATAGCGCCTGACTAATAGTGTGAAGGTTTGTGTAGGTATATAAATCTATCAATAATGTCGATACAGTAGCATCAACCAGTTACAAAAGAGGCTTAAACATAAACTATAAATACAATTTGCATTTAGTATCGGTTAATAAAACCCCGTATTTCCCACAAAACCAAAAGGGGTAAACACGACAATATTCAAATATCCTAAATTTCCTGAAACAAAACCAGAAGTTAATCTGATTAGTGTTTAACAGTTACTATGGATTAATTTCACAAAATTTGTTCGCGCTGATTCGTGAAATTAAACCAGCACGAAAGCATCAAATAGAATTTATAATCGGTATGAATGCGAGCTACTTGTACTATTGTTCAGCATAAATGCGATAATAACGAGCTGCAGTGCTATTAGCAATCGACCGGTAACTTTGTTTTGTGCTAACTTATTAAGGAAATGGAAGCATTAATGCATTAGCAATTATCGTTCTCGTATTCTCTGAATTTTGCATAGATACGTGCACTTTGTTTTGCTTCGCATACCTCCTATGAAGGGAAGAGACTGCAAAGAAGAGAAAATAATGTTTGTGATGGTTGGTTTTCTGCTTTTTATACTGGACTAAATTTATGGTCAATTCTTATATTTTTTTATAGACTCACCCCTGTATCCCTACACCCACATTTCGCCATGAATTTTTAGGTCCCACGTAAGAGGGGGCGAGCCTATTGGCGTTACCGGGCACATCACCAGACTCCGAAATCGGAATCTTATAGTCCAAATTTTCAGTTAAATACACGCTATAGACACGTTACATAATAATATATATTACTATACATACAATTTTTATAAAACAACTTAAAAAAAAATTAACAGGCCGCAGGCAATCTACCTAAGCCACTTAACTACCTTATTATTTTTCTGAATACACCTCTGCCTACCCCTTCATGGATACTGGCGTGAGACTATACAAAAACATTACAAATTAATGAAAACATTACACTTTAATTATAATTACGTCTTGTTCTGCAATTAAATCCTTTGTATGGGTATTAATGATGTAACCAATAATAATTAAATATTTTAACAATCCTACGTTGATGAAGTCCGCCGAAAAAAAATCTGATGAAAATTTTATTTTTAAAATCATACCGCTGCTCATTTCGGATAACGAATGATATTTAATTTATGCACTCATTTAAAAGTGAAAACATAATTATAAATTATATTGTATGGTAAGAGGTAGAAAATTGAGTATTCATAAGTGCAAATTGAATATTCGGGTTTCATCGTTGATTTTTCATACTAAATTAATCATTCACTCTTGAGCAACGCATGTTTCTGTATGATTTTGAAATTCAATATAAAAAGGTATACTTACGTCTAAATGTATGTATAATTGTGTATGCACATAAAGAATTCGGCTGTCCCAAATCACAGTAAGGGACTTCAAACAAATTTTACACTGCAGTCTATCGGTTTCTCCACCAGGCTATCGCTGATAACCACATGGGTTTACCATGCATGTATAATGGTAAACTCTACAGCCGTACCTTCTTTTAGGTTGCTCACTCTTAGGAACGGCACACATATTATGGCAAAACGCAGCGGAGGGCTTTTTTTGTCAATATCAAAATATTAACAACATTTTCATACTGGCAATCACTGGAATAAAGATTCATATTTTTTTCAATTTCTATCCTAGTTCAGAAGCTACTGATGTAGACTCACTTAGAAAGAACACATGGTTAGAGAATTCACCGATATTACCAGTTATTTCAAACCAAGTTCGAGAAAATATCCCCAAACATCCTTGAGATTAGGTACTATAAAAGTTTCGAAATACACATTTTATGATTTTGTGTAGTATATCATTACTAAAAAACTTGCGAAAAGAAACTATTTAGTATCTTTTATACCTACAAACCGGCTTAAATGTTCACCCGAATACCTTGAACATTTCCAAGGTCGAGAGAATATATAAAAGCTGGTAATGTTGTTTTGACTAGTTTACAAAGAAAACAAGAGCTTATAGAAAAGACGACTGCGATATGTATTCAAATGGAAAAACAATAATGAACGAGGCTTCATGTTCGCAGTGAAATAAGTAATTGAAACAAGTACTTAGATTTTACAAACAGTTTCGGGATGTAAAGGAATTTATAATTGTCACTTTTATTGTTATTGATAATCAGAAGAAAGATGTTTTATTATATACAACAAAATTAAATTAATTTTAACATAAAACAATTAAAACTACCAAAATACTACTTAATACTAAAATTAAATTAAAATATTAAAATTTAGGTACAATACAAATAAAAAAAGGAAAACAAAAATCAAAGGGCGTCGTTTTAGAGTCTCCGCTGTGGCAGCAGCAGCGCCCGCATAACCCGCTGTGCTGGGAAGATGAGATGGCGCAATGGTATCGACACACGTTGCGTAACTTCCAAGGCAGTAGAGACATTCCATCTGGTCTTTTACCATCGTTGCGTGCCAAACCCTGAAGTTCAAGTTGGGCTGGAACGCCAGCGGTGACAAGAGCCCGACGGAGAATGTCATTCAGGTTGCTGTGTCGTAAAATACGACCTGCGCTCCTGCTGCATGATAGGCTATGGTGATCAAGGCTGTCGACAGCCTCCCCACAGAGACAACGATGTGGAGCGACACATGGCGCACCGAACAGGAGGCAAGAAGCGATGCGAAAGGTCGTGTCGTCCAACATGGTACCTATGTTGGACGATGGCAGTGCTTGAAGCCAGAGCCCCGACTCCCACTCTCCAACAGCCAGCAAACGAACACGCTCTGCAGCATTGTACGAGGAGATTTTCTCGTACTACGCTGCAAAGCGGCCCGTCCCACTGCCTCTGAGAGGATAAATTTCGGGGCAACTCAGTGCTTGGACAAGCCATTTTCCAAGCATATTTTGGTGGTAGGGCCACGCTGTTTACAGCACGAATGGGCCGGCTCGACCGGGGCAGTACCTCCCACAGAAGATCGACGTAAAGTAACAGTATGTTCTATGCTGTTGCGTTTCGTTCGGTGAGTCGGAGAGCCGGAAGCCCAACCATACCCTCCCCATTCTCTCTTCATTGCCCGTATGGGGAAGGAGGAGAAGATGGGGTGGATTAGCTGAGGGGGTTACCGCAGCATTCGTGGGACCAATAGAGTATCCGTGGAGTCATTGTGTGGGTAATGTGGGTCAACTCACCGGCCAGGGAGACCCGTAGAAACGGTGGTGCCGCTGGCCGCCCGCGGCATAATATAGGGGCCCAACTGGGACTAACCATCTCGGGAGGCTGTCCCACCAGGCCGCGCATAATCTCGGGGTGGCTCGTCGTGCCGGTTGGTGACCAGACGGTGGGACCCGGCGACCACTTCCGGGAGGGTACGGGGGCCCTTCCGTCCGGCGGGTCGGCCACCGCTATACCTCACAGTATAATGGCAATACAATATTCTGCGCTTTGTCACGCGCTGCTGCGTTGACTGCCTCCTCTTTTCACGCCCCCTTTTCTTCTTCTATGGCAGCTTCAAGAAATGGTTCTGGTCAAACAGCGGCGTCTTCGTTCCCCACCAACTCAATTTTTGAGGTGGAGTCCGCTAACATCCGCGGACTCCATTCGAACCTCAACGCCGTCCACCATCATCTCGAGACGGCCCGACCGGCCATGCTTTTCTTGACCGAGACTCAAATACGCCGTCCTGACGACACGACTTATTTGCATTATCCCGGTTATGCACTGGAGGATAACTTCCACGGAAAAGCCGGGGTATGCTTGTTCGTCAGAGCGGATATTTGCTGTTGACGTCTACGCTACCTAGAGGACCCGTCCTTTTCTGTCCTACGGGTACACGTAAGTCTTGGTTCATTGGCCCGGATTTACGTGTGCCTTTACCGTTCCCATACCGGAGATGCCGAGACAACTCGACTGTTTGACTACTTAAGTCAGGCAGCAGATAATGCCCAGGAGCAGTTCCCGACCGCCGAGTTGGTCTTTTTGGGAGATTTCAATGCCCACCATGAGACCTGGCTGGGCTCTTCCAAAACGGACCACGCGAGACAAGCTGCTCATGCATTCGCTCTAACACATGACCTGACTCAACTGGTACTCCAGCCCACCAGGATACCAGATAAATCGGGTCAAGCGCCCTCGTTGTTAGACCTTGTGCTGACGAATAACCCGGCCCAGTACAGTGTGACGGTACAAGCCCCTTTGGGTTCCTCCGATGCGTCCATCCCGTGGTCTCAACGCTGCTTTGGTGGGAGGGATCTGTCGGAGAGTGCGTCTGCTGTTGCTGGGGAAATCATCTTGGGTATGGAATATTATATTCCATCCGTTGACGTCTCCAGCAGCAGCGGAGTACGGCCCTGGTTCGATCGCGAGTGCGCCGATGCTGTTAAACTAAAACAGTCGGCTTACCGCGCTTGGATCAGGGCTCGGTCTCGTCGCGATCCGAATGTCCATCTCATCAAGGCAACCTATAATTGAGCCTGCGAGGTCTGCAAGCGGGCATACATAAGAGCCGATGCACAGCGCATTGCACGGTTTGGTCAAGAACTCTTGTCGCACCCCAAGGGCAGCCGGGGATACTGGCGATTGGCCAAAGCCGTGCAATCTAATTTCTGCCAGCCTTCACTGCCGCCGTTGCGATGCCCTGATGGCTCACTGGCCCATGGACCGCAAGAAAAAGTTGACCTGCTTGTCAATCTCTTTGCGGCCAACTCCCGAATCGATGATCGTAGTGCGCAGCCGCCTTCGATTCCCTACTGCGGCCACTCCATGCCTTATATTAAAATCAGGCAATGCGATGTTCGCGTGACACTGCGATTTCTTGATGTCCGGAAAGCCAGTGGACCTGACGGAATTCCAGCGGTTGTGCTTAAGAAATGCGCAGCCAAGTTGCCTCCAATGCTTACACGCCTGTATCGCCTATCATATGCCTCTGGCGTAGTGCCGCAGGCTTGGAAAGAGGCGAACGTACAACCGATTCCCAAGAAAGGGGATCGTTCTGATCCGGGCAACTATCGACTCATTGCTATCACCCCTATCCTCTGCAAGGTGTTTGGACGTTTAATAAAAACCAACTCGTTCGCTACCTAGAAGATCACTCTCTCATCAGTGATCGTCAGTATGGCTTCAGACCGAAACGATCCACGGGTGATCTTCTAGCGTATGTCACTCACCTTTGGCGTGAGGTGATGGATGGTGGATGGCTCGACATCTCCAAAGCCTTCGATAGAGTCTGGCAACGTGCGCTTGTTTCCAAGCTTCCAGCCTACGGCTTGCCACCTCGATTGTGCAACTGGGTTGCCAGCTTCCTGCATGAGCACCATATACGAGTCCTTTGTGACGGTGAGTCATCGAAGTTTCTCCAGGTGAACGCTGGTGTGCCTCAGGGGTCCGTGTTATCGCCCACGCTTTTTCTTCTGCACATCAATGATATGCTTACTTTTGGGGGCATACATTGCTATGCAGATGACAGTACTGTACATGGGCGATATCTCGGACACCCTGCGGCTAAGCAAGCCGATACTGAGGAGTATAGGCGAACACTTGTTGCTGAGCTTGACCGGTTTCTGAATTGCATCTCGCATTGGGATGATGAGAACCTGGTCGAGTTCAACGCCAAGAAAACACAGGTGTGCGCATTCTCAGTCAAGGTATCTCCATTCGTTCCCCATCCCTCTCTTCAGGACACTCCACTACCGATTCAAGACAGCCTCAATATCCTGGGTATGGACATACGCAGAAATCTCAACCAGAAGAACTACATCGAGGGTGTTATCAAATCCGCATCTCGGAAACTCGGAGTCCTGAACAAGATGAGGAGGTTTTTCACGCCGGAGCAGTTGTGTCTGTTATACAAGACCCAGGTTTGCTCCTACGTGGAATACTGCTCTCACCTTTGGAATGGCTCCGCTCAGTACTTATTGGACGCCCTCGAAAGGTTGCAGCGGCGTGCTGTCCGAATCATCGGGGATCCAGAGGCCACTAAGACTCTTGAATCACTGCAATTACGCAGAGCCTCAATGGCTGTCTTCTACTGCATCTATCACGGTGAGTGCTCCGAAGAGCTCTTTCAACTAATCCCAACCTCTCCTTTCCTATCCCGAACGACACGTGCTGGGTTGAGGTGCCACTCTTACACGGTAGAACAGATACCGCCATGCACCAAACGGTTCGGCGCCTCTTGTCTCTGCCGTACCATTAAGATGTGGAAATCTTTACCAGTCCACGTGTTTCCCTCCACTTATGATCCCGGGTCCTTTAAGCGGGGCGTCAAAAAGCTTTACTCAAGGCCGTCAAGGTGAGGGCCATCATTCCATAATGCCATGCTGGCTGCTGGGATGATGGCCATCACTATGGGATTTCACTGACTGCTTAACATCAGGCAGCATGGAGTCAATTTGTTCGGCAGAAATAAAAAAAAAATGGTATCGATCTTACACGGCACCTCAGAATCGACCAGTGTGGGTGGTAAGATTTTCCTGGTCAATTCTGCAGTGCTGTGGACCGATGACAGAAATGCTGGTAAGCTCAAGTCGGAAATTTTGCGTACGCCAAGCCCACCCAGGCGAACAGGTTATGTCGCCTGTAGCCATGCTCGGTCGTTCAGAGCCGTATTTAAAATGTTGCTTAGGGTGCTTTGTAAAATTTTGTCAATATTGACTAGTGGGCTTGGGTTTTTCCAAAGGCGAAGAATATAAAGTGTGTGTGAACTTAGGCACAAAAAGACAGTATCGAGTAATAGTGAAAGCCGAATATATATTTATTTTGAGCAGGCGGTCCGAAATTTCACTAAAATTTTGAATTTTGTCATGAATAAAAGAATCAAAACCTTCGTCTAGTATTGGGGACCCAAGAAGGCGAAGAGAATTTTTATGAATATGGGTTATACTGGGCGCGAGGGTTTGAAATTTGGAAAGAATTGCCGATTGGTCTAAAGTATCGTTGATAAAAATTTCACACTTACTTGGATTAAGGTCTAGGCCGATAGATGAAAATGTTGTCTTCGGAAGTGCCAGGTCCTGATAGATAGTGTCTACGTCGCATAGGTACCAGATGTTAAATTTAGAATTTAGCTGGCTAATAATTTTATATAACTGGATAAAATATTATAAAACTGGATGAATGGCTAAGCTAAAAATGAGTGGTCCAAGAGGGTCGCCTTGTAGACAGCTAACGGCAGACTCCAAAAGATTTTCCTTGTATATTAATTTTGATGGATGCCTGTAGCACTGTCATAGGAAGTTGTAAATTTTGGGGGTTTCTAATTTAACTTGCGTGAACAAGGTGTCCCTGTTCACTGAGTTAAAAGCATTCTTTAAGTCAATCTTCAAGATAACATCACCTCCATTACAGCCAAGGTACATTGACAGGGCGTGTATGGCGGCCTCACAGCCACCCTTAGAGCCAAATCTAAGTTGTAGTGGCTGTAATTTGCTGCCTAACATGAAGTTATAATGCCGACAGCAAAACTTGGCCGCCATACGCCTGTACGTACACCCAATGGCAATGGGACGAATACCACCGTGTCGCTTTCGCAAAGTGCATAGATTTGCGCCATACAAATCGTCAACGATGGCATCGTTCACATTGCCGCAGAGCATAAGGTTAACTAAAGTCGTTAGCTCCCCTAAAAGCGCGTCCCCGGCCGCCCCAGCGCTTGAACACATAAGATCTTTTAAATGTTGGAGTGTTAAGCCGTCGAGACCACTAACAGACCCGCTTTGGAAGGAGCCAACGGCATTCAGCACGACCTTGGCTGTAATCCTGCAGCAATCTGAGTTAGTGTCAGGTGGGTCAGGAAAGGAGAGGTTATCTCCTGGCGCTGGATGCTTGCGCTGCAGACTCGCGAGTGTGTCGGCAGAGCAAGGCGCCACCACATCGCTACTGAATAAGATTCTGGATGCTTCCCTGATATCACCCTCCCTTAGCTTGGACTCTACATGGTGGTAAATTGCGGTGTGTTTTTGGATATTGGTAATTTAAATTAGATGCCGAACTATTACAGTTTTCTGTAATTTTGGCTGTTAATGTTTTTTTTGTTTGCCGGTCTTCCTGTGCATGTAGAATTCTGTAAGGGAAAGTGAGTAGTTGTTCCCAAGCTGTTACTGAATTCTCCCATACCACAAGAGCTATGCAGTGGGTTAGATTTTGGGCTACTGAAGGCCTTGCGCCACGGGGAATTCGTTTTAGGATGGGAATGGATTTTTTAAATTTGCTTATATGCTGCCAAAAAGGGATATCAGAAGTTGCTGTCGGGTCATTTGATAAAATCTGATGTGTGGATGTATTGGGGTCACAAAGTACATTCTGGTTTTTGTGGATCTTACCAAAATGTACTTTTAGGCCCCACTCACCTTTAAAATAACGTGCCTGGGAACAAACAGGGCAGCGCACCAGAGCAGATGATGTGCAAGATTGACTCGCACCTACTTCCTCATCACTTGCCACCGTTAAAGGACATATATGACGACTAAAACTTAATACAATACACTTAAAGGAAAATACTATAAAACTTTATAAACACAAATTTATGACGTTTGTCATTGCGTGAAAATATTTTTTCTGACCGTGGCGGCGGCGGCTCGAGAGTGACAGTACGCTAGGCGAGTCCGGCGGCATTGAGATCGTAGGTCCATCGACAGCCAGCCACCTCCTCACACCACTCAACCAGAACTGCTAACTAAGCCGCTTTATCACATCATACAGGAACAGACATTGATTTCTTGATAATAATAAAAATATAAAAGATACTTTAGATTAAAATATATTCTTTTTCACGGATGTGAATTGGTACTTGATATTGAATTTTTTTTTGACATCTGATATAAATAATATTTGTAGGCTCTTGTGATACTTTCTTCTATAATATTAGTTTTTAGTCATATTTAGGCCATGGTGGTTGCTTTTATATCTCTGAAATTATCATATTACAAATATTCAGAATATATTTTTCAAGAAATCATTATAATTTACTATCTGTTGCCTATGGCTTCGGTGCACTTAAGAAAATCCGATTAAATGCGTGCTGAAATAATAATTTTGGGTTCCGTAGTTGCTCTTAGAAGAACTCTAATACAACTACAACAAACCCAAGTCGGTCTTAAAAGCTGCAAGTAGTAGGCAGAAGGGTTTCTTACAATATTCCATAAAACCCACAAAATCAAATTCTTATTTTTTGCAGATTTTCAATATTTTTATTGAGATAACGTTAGGTCTACTCTGTATAATATAAGCTATCTTAAAACTCAACTTAAAATCAAACCAGGGGCCCAATTCTGCTATTTTAGATGACATCGACATCATATTTTGAATGGAATGAGATTATATTTTGAATTGACTCAAAATCGGTATTCTGCTTCACAATGTCATTCTTTTCTAATTTCGATATATTCAATTTAATGTCAAATATCCTGACATGAGTAGATATTGCCATTAATGAAATAATTAACTTTATTGCTGGTAATTTGATGTTACAGCGTTGCCTATGATTTGTTTTTTATGTAATATGCCCGCAAGTACGCTCTCACATTTTTTTTCAATTTAACAGTTCCTTACGATCTGGTAGATGTTTCGGGAAATCTCTTCTTAGTCAGGGACCGTAAGGGTGCAGCATACGGTCCTCGAGGAACGTACATGCCAATTTCTAGCATCTTGTGCCCAGTAGATTCGGCTGTGCATTGCTGTTAGACAGGGAATTGTGAATGAATTTTAAATATACAGATGATACTACCTAGCAGTGCAACATGGCATCGTCTATAATACTAACCAGTACCATTTTAGTAAATTTATTCGTTGGATTGTGAGAGATTTTTTGATACATACTCAATAATGTTACGTACGATTTGAAATCGAACATTTAAAATATGGGTGTTTTGAATATGTGTATTTACAGTTTGACGTTTGTCTTTGTACAAGAATATATTTAGCAGAATACCGTTTATGTATTGTTCAACTCTCAATATATTCGCAATATCATTTCAATGTCTCTTAATTTAGGAGAATACCATTATGACGTAAATATGATACTGACATCATATCGAAACTGCATTTTGAACAAATATAATTAGCAGAATTGGGCCCAGGTGTTTGTGTAACTTTAATAGGTATGTTACTGTCACACACCGGCAATTTGAAACATAATTGAGATTCATTAGGACACAAAAAATTGCCTGTATGTATGAGATTCTTGCGTTACTGGCTAACTGACAGACAACACACAGCCAAAACTTTTGGGCGCAAGAAGCTGAAATTTAGCATGTACAGTCGAACAACTTCCCGCTAGACCACCATAAAGGCGAAAATCGCTCAGCAAGACATCGTCGCTTCCAGTGCTACTTTACACACACATTGAAACTCGTATACAAAACCAGTTTCTAGTGTGCCTCGACTCTATGACTGAGCCAAGGGATTTCTTTTTAAACTGATCCACCGCCGACTTGTTTGATTGTACGTTTCTTGGTGACTGTAGGAGTGCACTAAGAAAGGAATTTCCGAAATTGTCAAGGAATTGCAAGGAATCTGTTGAATTTAAAAAAATGCGCAAGCATAGCGGACATCCTCTAGTATAATATAAGTGTTAAAGTAAAAATAAATTATTAAACTATTGGTTTCGACAAACGTCGCCTATCCCAAAGGAGTTCAAAGACTCTATTCAGTTAGCAAAATGTATTAAGAGTTCTCAGATTTAATTTCTCGATTGAGTTCCTCGTAGCCAATTCTGAACAGTAGTCAGTTACTGCTACGGATATCCGGGGATATCGCCGGTGTAAAATGTACACTTTTGTAAGCAAAAATGCGGTCCAACTTGCTACGGCTTCTATCGAGCCATTTAGTAACTGATTTTGTTTTTTTAGATAAAATACTAGCCGAGGCCGCCGGTTGCATCCGCTATGAGTTATGATAATAGCCTTCCTCAATAAGTGGGTTTTCTAACACAAAAAGAATTACACAAATCAAACTAGAAGTGCCTTATATTAGCGTATTCAACCAAACAAACTGATTAGCTTTACAGGGTTGCGAAAAAATATACTAACGGCTATTTGCGTGATACTGCTTCTATAGGAAGTTCATGATACAGCGGTAGTTTTATTATATAGGCCTCAAACGCCTGTATGGAAAACTCTTACACTTCACACAAACTTGGTAGATTAGCCGGGCCGCAATAAAGTTACCGTTGCGAGACTGAATTCATATTAATACTACTAAAGTAAACAACCAATAAATAAGAATTTTTGTAGGGTTTTCATCATTAGTTAATGCGAGGAAAGTTTAAGTGCCGCGGGCAAAACCTAGTGAAGGCATTTTTTAGAAAAAGGTTGCTAGGACGGCGCCGTCTGGATATGATTACTTTAAGCAACAGTCCTGACTTCATTTACGGCAATAAACAGACACATTTATCCAAATATACACAATTAGTGTATAAATAGGTTGGTACATATACATGTATTTCAAAGGCAAAAAGGTACTTATTCGCTATTTCGATTGCATAATAGTTTTCTGGACCAAAGTATCCATATCACAAATATCACAAATGCGAGATACCATGGCGCACTAAATACTTGCCCTACGTATACGGTCCATATATTCCGCACATTTCTCTAAAACACTTAGACATTAGTCTCGTCCCAAATACGGATTTTCATCTATCTAGTCCAGGCATTTGGATTACTTGGGCCTATACAAATATGTATGTAAATACATGGAGGCCGAAGATATTTGCAAAACAAATCTTTGCACGCATCATTAAAGCGAGCTTGAGTTTTCTGTATTGAATCTGCTTAATTATAAACTGGTACATGCACTTGAATTATTTAACGTTACCTTTAGAGATGGGAGATTGACTTTTCTGTCTTATGTACAGTCGAACAACTTCCCGCTAGACCACCATAAGGCCGAGAATCGCTCAGCAAGACATCCTCGCTTCCAGAGCTACTTTACACACACATTGACACTCGTACACACAACCAGCTTCTAGAGTGCCTCGACTCTATAAGCGAGCCAAGGGATTTTTTTTTTCAAACTGTTCCACCGCCAACTTGTTTGATTGTACCTTGGAAATGTAAAATGATTTATTTATTTCCTACAAGCAGCCTTTATCTGCTTTGAATTTTTGTAGAAAGTATATACCTACTTAAACCTTTATCATTAAACACTTTGTCTATTGTTGAAAGGCGCATGAAAATATGTTAAGCAGTTTTCGCGATGCTGGCGGTGAAAGAGGCTCAGTTCACTTACGGCCCGTTTCAATATTCGATCTATCCAAGAATTTTGAGAATTCGAGATTCATGTTTGACATAATATTTTGTATGGAGTTACGTCAAAAACGAAACTTAAATCTCAAAAAATTTAATAGATTGAATATTATATTTAGCGGGTAATGGTAACACAAAGATTAGCGTTGTCAAAGGAATGCTAATCTAGATGCTGATTCTTTACGTTGATACTTGCTTAAGGTATAACGAAGAGGTTTCTTACTGGTGCATGTGTGTGCTTTGGTCATCAGCTCTAGCACTAGGTTAAAATAAATATATGTACAGGCTCCGGTTTATAGCTCAGCGTGTAAATTTCTTTTAATCTTAAACCACCGCTGAACTAAGTATACGTAGCATCCCGGTCTTACTGACTAATTATTATTCTTGCATATACTCTGCCACTCCAGAAAATTTCCAATACACACACACAATCTGTAAAACCGCTCGCAGAAAGCAAAAACAAGTCAGAATACTATCAAATTACACTTTTTACATTTGTTTCAATATAGTCATCGATGGATGGATTAAGTTATTTACGTAAGTTGAACAATTCCTATTCCTTCCTATATATCGTTATCAATGATTTCAATTACAAGTGTCTTAGTAATAAGGCTTAAATAGCATAGCAAATACTTACATATGGGAAAACACATTGAATGAAATCCCAACTTCGATGAAATGAAAATAAACGACCGAACTCATCGATATAGAGTAAAACATCTATTTTACGCTGAAAAGTACATACTTTTCAGCGTAAAATAGATGTTTTACTTAACTAAACGAAATAATCCCTTGAGCTCACAGCTTTAATTATAAAGGTTAGGATTAACCTGCAATATGTGCCTTCTGCCTGTGCGTGCCAACCAACTAACCGCCAGGGATGCTGAAGACCGTGCGAAGTGGAGGAGACATAGGCGGAAAGCGGACCCCGAGCTCCAAGGCGTGGGTTTTGGAGCGCAACCGGGACAGCGCTAAGATGATGATGATGATGTGCCTTATTACGATCAAAGTATAGTTGTAAATTTGAAAATAAGACTTTCTTAAATATCGATCAATAATTTCTTTTAATTATTTTATCCTTCTTATTCGTTTTTTGAATTTTCATCTGCTAAATATGCTACACGATATTCAGACTCTAGGAAATAGTGCCTACATTATTTTTTTCATTTAAGTAAACACGTATTTGTATGATTTAAGACAAAATATTATGTCCATTATCGATAAAATAATGCAGAGTATAATATCCATTTGACTATATTAATATAAAACAGGTATTTCGGCAGTATTCATAGTAATGGGTTAAGAATACAAAGTGACACTAATCCAAATAACGACGTTGGGTTAGACACGAATCAAATACTATATTTGCAAGGAACAGAAAACTCGATATCAAACCCAATACCAGCCATCTGGCCAGCAGGCCAAATCTAAAGTGATCACTTTTAGCTGGTTTAAAAGTTTTAATTGAACTGGCTTTTTACACATACTCAAATCGTTCACTTTTGTGAATCATGAGTTGATTCATGTTCTTACTAAATGTCAGGTTTAGCAGGATTAGCATGTCGTCGACCCCGATTGATGAGTATAACAATATCTTTAGTCACACGACTAAAGATATTGATATACTCATCACTCACAGATTACTTTATAAAATATTATTATACGCGCAAAATTTATACTCACTACTAAAAAATAAATCAAACAACAAACAACTAGACAATCGTAGAAGTTCTAAGCGGTGAAGCGACCTCTTGAACCACTGCGATATACATGCAATCAAAGGAATTTGATAAAAATCACTATCTTGAAACATTGAAGACGACGTGTTACTAAACATTCTCAACCAAAATAATATGCATATATGTTAGTACACTATTTACATAAAAAGCTCAAAGATTTTCAATAACAACGTAAATCAAACTTTCGGGAACGGAATATTACTAAGAATAACCAACATCTAGGACAAATATGCTAACTAAAACTTATACCTGCCCAATAGCATAACAGAGTTAAACAAAACAGTTACTGTTGTATTTAATAGCTAAGATTCAGGCAGAAATAGACAACGTAGTGAGTTGAAATCGGCTTATATTTAACTAGATGAGCCCGCGGTTACACCCGCGTTATTTAAGGTTACTGCTCCGCACCCGTGGCTCATAGCGTGATGTTATATAGCCTATAGCCTTCCTCGGCAAATGGGCTATCTAACACTGAAAGAATTTATCAAATTGGACCAATCGTTTCTGAGATTAGCGCGTTCAACGAAACAAACAAACTAACAAACTCTTCAGCTTTATATATTAGTATGAGATAAGCCGATTCAAGCTTCTAGGGAAAAGGGATTTAGGGGTTATAATTTAGGCCAGCGTTGTTTTATTTAGGGCCTAGCCTTTCACAAAATCAATAAGCAAATACATTTTGCTAGGTTTCTGTTTGACTTGTGTTTCAAAGAATTTCTTACTGGCCAGTTATCTCGATCTTATATTATTATTATTGCTTTAGTAGTAATTGGTGATAGGTTTAATTTTTTTTTTGCATTATAATCAAGCGTTTATTATTTTTTGCCTTTTGTTTGTCGGTATACTTGTGGCGACTCATAGCCATAACGGCTGGCAATTTTTTGCTGAATGTGTCCTAGCACTTAAAAATACCTATTTTTATAATATTTGAATTTAATCTAATCTAATTACACTGCCTACCAAAGATAATGACGAGGATATCATGCTCCTACAAAATAATATACGTTTCGTAATCATATTATCTTACACGGCATAACCAACGCGACGCTTTGTAAACCAAGTAAGTCACTGTACCCAACAAGACAAACTTAGAAGCACGTCATTAAAATACAACTCTGTTCAGACGGGTGTACACTTTGAAGACTTGACTCATCTAGCTGCTCACTACAACACACCCTTTAAAATAAATACGCCTTATACAATTTACATTCACTCAAAGTTACAGAGTCCAAATGTTCACATCCAGATTTCAAAATATTTATCTTACAAACACTATCTAGTAGCCTCGCTTCAAAACAAATTGCAAAGAAAATTCTGCGATATCTAGTAGACATAAATCCTTGCTCGTAAATCACAAAACACATCAACCCTTCCAACCCAAAATCATAGGTACATTCCAAAATGAAAATTAAAACGGTCTAATCCTACTCTATGTTAATCTCATTGCCGTAGAAATTATTTCGCTCCCAACATTATCTGAAGGTCCGAAGTACCCCAATCAGGCCTTATAGAGGTCCAGAAGATATAGGGCAAGACTAATTCCGGATTTAATCATTATAATCGGCTGTGGTCACGGAAACATTTGAATACTGGAGTAATACGAACTTAGATTAAAGTAATGGTAGATAGGATTTTGTCGAAAGTGACCCGATGAGGGTATAGGGTTTCTGTTTAAGTAATCGGTAAGTAATTTGGTTGATGTATTCCGTTCTGAGTTTGATTAAGTGAGATCGGTAGTACTTTATTCCCCATAATAAACGAAAGAAAGAAAGAAAGACAGTTTTTATTGTCACATTTACTACGAAATTCAATATCCGATCTATAGATAGATCTGTAGATTTAAGATTCGTTTTTGACATAAGCTCCATACTAAATATGTCAAACACGAATCTAGAATCTCAAAATCCATCTATGGATTGTATATTGAAAATGGCCGTTAGGCGATAAACTTCTGTATGAAAATGGAATATTAAATAACATAAAACTAAACAAATATTGTTAAATAAAGAAACATAAGTGCCATAAAACTGTCTTTTGTTGTTAGATAATTGACCAAATCTGCTGCCTTAAACGCTGCTCGCGTGTATAAAGATTGAAAAGCTTATAACAAGGTCAGGGTAAGGTGAAGTTGAAAGAGCTGCTTTACTTTTAAATGGCTAAAAGCTCCTAAATAAATAAACAAAAAATACTATTACATGCAACTTCTTCCTCATTTTGAGTAAATATTCTTATAAAATACTTTCTTTATCCACTCACGTGCTAACGTCACAACAAAAAAGCGCTTGTAGTGCTTACCAAAAAGTTACATGGAGCGCCAGCGCGCCTTAGTATAATAAAACTTGATTTACGACGGTTCCAAGGTGTTATTTGGTAAACAATTGACTGTTTTGTATAGATTAGGGTACGGAGAACTCATTAATTGAAGGTTCTAAGAATTTAACAACCATTTAAAATTATAAAAAATAGGGGAACTTAAAACACATGTCAAACTATGAAGTTGTTAACGAAAATATTTTTTTGTTCGAAATCTATATCGATAACATATGTTTTGTTTATTATAATTATAAAGTACATTAATCAATTTTTTAACTAAGTATTTAATATGTATACGCCATCCTACAAAAAGGCCTTAAAATTTATGTTGAAATAGAGCACTAATTCCTCATACACCGCTTACCGCTACTAGGTAATGCGAAATGTTTATGCCTATTATAAGAAAAACTTTGAACCTGTAGACCAGAAATATATTTTTGTATAAAATCCTGGACTTAGACCCACATAAGTATGCTGCATAACGAAGTATAACCAAGAAATATTGATATTGATTGATTGAAATGGAACGTAGTCCCCTTGGTAGCCACAGTTACCAGAGGCACTACAAGCGAAATCACTTTGGTAGCCCCAGCTACCTAAAGCACATGATTGGTTATCATGTGACACGATCATACAAAATAATTTAGCGGGTTTTAATCGCGTTAACTTAACTTATTTAAGGTATAAATACCTACTTGTTTCCGACGTTTCACTCGTCTTGCA
This sequence comes from Euclidia mi, assembly GCA_944739405.2. Lineage (NCBI taxonomy): Eukaryota > Metazoa > Arthropoda > Insecta > Lepidoptera > Erebidae > Euclidia > Euclidia mi. Next base: position 15,609,730 of record OX123188.2, on the reverse strand, counting down.
CCGAGCGTGGTCGCGGAGAGACTGATGAGAGCTCAGCGCCGTCTTGTGGAAGTGCGGGTTTCGGCACCTACCCTCACTTGGTCTTTATTTAAGTTCGCAATGTCGGTACTCCGACACACTACACTAATGACGTCTACACACTGTTGAGATTTATCCCTGCGGCGGTGTTTACATTTGCTGATGACTGGATTCCAAGTAGCCGATAATCTATATCCATCCTCCCGGTTGAAATGTTATATTTCTTGATTTCTACCGCTTTACGTACTATCCTGGAGTAATAGTGACGATCGGTGGATAAGACTTGTGGTTGATGCAGTTCTATCCAGTGGTTTGGTCCAGACTCCAACAAATGCTCAGCTATCGCCGACTTATTAATATGTCGGTTTTTTACAGCTGCGATATGTGCTTTTACTCTTTCAGCGATTGTACGCTTAGTCTGCCCGATATATGAAATACCACAGCTGCAATCGACTTTGTAGACGCCAGGTGTTTGGAGAGGAATGACATCCTTTGGGGTACGCAGATTATGTGCTATCTTAGAGAGCGGACTGTATACAGTCTTAATCGATTTTAAACTTTCGCGACTTGTATACATCATACATTTTAATTTAAGGAGTCTTATTCGCGATATTTAATTAATTTAAGGTATAAATACCTATGTTTTGCCGACGTTTCAGCCGTCTTACAACAGCCTTGGTCGCGGCAGGACTGATGTCATCTCAGCGTAGTGCTTGTGAAGCGCGGGTTTCGGCAGCTACCCTCACTCCCTCTAAACCCCGCCGCAGTAACACAGCTCATCAGTATGTAGACGTCAAAAGTGTTGTGTGTCGACGTACCGACAGTTCGGATAAAAATAAAAATAAAAAACAAGTGAGGGTAGCTGCCGAAACCCGCGCTTCACAAGGACGACGATAAAACATAGGTATTTATACCTTTAATTAATTAAATATCGCGAATAAGACCCGTTAAATAAAATTGTATGATGTATACAGACTTGATGGAGTATTTCTTGAGTACTGTTCTAACTTTGTCCGTCACTCCCTTTAGATACGGCATGTAAGCTGGCACTCTGCTTACTTCAGGTTTACGCTCGTTCCTTTTCCGACGAAGTATGTTTTTCTTGTATCCGTTGCGCCTAAATACCTTCCGAACATGTGACAGCTCACTATTTAATTGTTCAGGGTCACATAGGTCATACGCTCTGTTCACTAACGAGGACACAACGGAATCCAAGTGCCGTGGATGGTGGTGCGAGTTCGCGTTGAGATACCTGCCGGTGTGTGTCGGTTTCTCATACACAGGTAGTTCATATATCGGGCAGACTAAGCGTACAATTGCTGAAAGAGTAAAAGAACATATCGCAGCTGTAAAAAACCAACATATTAATAAGTCAGCGATTGTTGAGCATTTGTTGGAGTCTGGACCAAACCACTGGATAGCACTGAGTCAACCACAAGTCTTATCCACTGGTCTATTACTCCAGGATAGTACGTGAAGCGGTAGAAATCAAGAAATATAACAATTTCAACCGGGAGGATGGATATAGATTATCGGCTACGTGGAATCCAGTCATCAGCAAATGTAAACACCGTCGCAGTGATAAATCTCAACAGTGTGTAGACGTCATTAGTGTAGTGTGTCGGAGTACCGACATTGCGAACTTAAATAAAGACCAAGTGAGGGTAGGTGCCGAAACCCGCACTTCCACAAGACGGCGCTGAGCTCTCATCAGTCTCTCCGCGACCACGCTCGGTGCAAGACGAGCGAAACGTCGGAAACAAATAGGTATTTATACCTTAAATAAGTTCAGTTAACGCGATTAAGACCCGCTAAATTATTTTGTATGATGTATACAAATCGCGAAAGTTTAAAATCCATATGACCCGATGTGTTTTTTTTTTCAGTTCACTTTATATGGTAACTGTAAAATCTTGCATATGGCACCTTAGCTAAATATAACTACATAAACAGTATAACTACTTAAAAATCTTTCTCTATTATAAATAGACTTATAAACATGTTAATACGATGACTCAATACATTATACTATCTAATAAAGTTGACATAACTGTGGACTGACGATATACGCGAAGTGACTGGCAGCGGAGACAAGCCAAAAATCGGGGTCAGTGGCGTGCCATTGGAGAGGCCTATATCCAGCAGTGGACTACGGCAGGCTGATGATGATGAACTGTCAAGAATTTTAGTTCGTCTCGAGGTTTCAAGATTGCCATAACTGTCAAAAAATTTCACGTCATTATGACATTCACGTTTAGTCAATTTTACAAACAATTTTCATAAATATTTTACATTTTATTAGAGTTGATTATAATTATGTACATTTATCAACATAATAGTCAAATCAAAGTAACCACGATTACTTGATCAACGTATAAAGTTTGTTCTTATCCTCTATTTGCTAATCCAAGTAACCCAGAACAAATTCGGTGCCGCAAAAGTTGTGAACGATGAGGGTAGTTGAGTGTCGAGGCTTAGACTTACATCAAATTACTTGTACTGTTTTTGTTTCTAACATCTCAGAATTATATATGTATACTGTGTGATACAATATCATTATCTAACCAGTTTATATATGGAATGAAGGGATTCTTACTAAGACGAAAATGGATGAGACATATTTAAACGACAAACATAGTTTGTCAACGCCAGTTTTGCTTCAGTATTTTTATAAGAAAACGCCTGTATAAGAAATAAATTGTGTTTCTCGAAGGACTTTACTAAACAGCAGACTCAAGACTCACTCGAACGCAAACAATAATTTGTAAATTAATATTGTCGTAATCAAATCCATAATACTTGACGTAGTGTCAACAAGGTGTGTGACAACCAGTCAAATTTCTTGGCCATCTGTATAGCCTAATCACTTGTTCCCCTTTAGTTGTTATAATGTATGATCTGATTCTACATATCATTCAAAATATTATTAGCTAAAAATATCAAATATGGCTTAACAAAAATAATAATAACTTTCCGTATGCAATACCCCATTGCACTAAAATAAATATACCAAAAGAAGATGCCATTTCACAAGGGATATTTAAAAGTTATCACAAACACACACACACATTTGGTAATATTCATTATTGTAATAGCTTTTTACTGCAACATCAAAATTATGTTATTCAAATAGCCCATTTCCCTACAATATCAACCACAAAACGCTGCATATTTGCAACATGACTATTAATTTTAATGTCCCCTACACTAGAATGATAGTGAAAATATCTGTTCATTTTGCACAGATTTTCCAATCATAGTAAGCGACCCGATATAAAGACTTTTATTAGACTTAATGACATCAATCATGAGGGATTTGGGAACGGCTAAAGCTAATTGGCTGATAATAAACTGGATCGTTAAACGATGTATATGTCGCTCGCTGTTTAATCGACACACAATATCAGCGGTTGGGTTTGCTTTTGAAGTTCATCAGCTTTTAGAACATTAAGCTGATGCATTTTTCAATAATGTAATGTATCAAACGAATAACATACATGTAAAATAAGTATTGGAATAGTTTATTTCCTGATATTTACTGGTCTTTATGTTGGTTCTATGTTTTATTAGCTTTTCGTAGAAGTCTTTCTAATAATCTAGATTTTTCGTACCATCGTGGCTATCTGATAACATTTGTGTTATCTTACATGCGTAGCATGCCATCAGTTGTTTTTCTGTATGATACATGAATTTGACTTTATAGTGGACTAGCTCTTATATTGTCTAAACTGGTAAGACTTGTGCGTTCAACCCAGGCGAATGCGAATGTCTTAGATGCAACCGGAATAACGCTAGGATGATGATGATGATAGTCATAAAAAATGGCATTATCACATAGCCTAAGAATAAATTAATTATTCCTTTTCAATCAAAGTTATCCGTGTGGTGACGGATTAAGAATACGGAATGTCACCACCCCTTATCATCCCCTGGGTGTCGTAAGAGCCGACAAAGGGAACATATTATGCAGAGAACATCACTGTAAGAGAAGGCAAACTTGACACAAACCCTATACCAACCCGTTTGGCCAGCGTGGCATAGTAGGCCAATTCCTCCTTTCAAAGGAGAGGCCTAGTCCAGCAGTGGACTGTAAAAGGCTGATGACGTATTTCAATCAAAGTAATTGTTTCAACTTTAAGACAATATTGACCTACTTTTGTTGGTGGATTTTAACGTAGCACCATTGACGAAAATGTTTAAATAGTTCTATTATCAACGAAACACCAATCAGTACCAACAAAATAGTTCACATATTCCGTCAACGATTCACAGTATCAAATCCAGAATAACGAGCTATGGGTCATATAACTCAAATACTTATGACCGATGAAATATTAAGTCAATATCGTGGAAATATTATTATGACGATTGGTGTTAGTTTCAGGCCATTATAGCATTTATTGCTTCGGCCAGATATAACATCATTGTTGGACATGGAACCTAATAAATCTAGGCAATGAACTGACTTTTCCGTTAAATTGGCAATAATAATGTTTATAGTTGATTGAATCAGGCGTTACTTGGCGGAACTCCATTGTAACCTAATGGAAGGAAAAAGGAACCCACCACACACCCTCGGATTGCCCACCCCAACTATTGCAATAGAAAAAGGTTGACAATACAGAACTCCTCTAAAGACAAAAGATAAGGGATAGATAAAATAATGCGGAAATGGGTTCCCGGAAAATACCTGACGTGCAGTATCCCGCTCTATGCGCCGACTATGCTTCGACACGTGTTTCGCCTCTCCACGAGGCATCCTCAGGACCGATGGGCAACGACTGAGCACTGTTCTGCCGTGTGCATGTCTTTTATGTGCTCGTACTTTCTAATTTCCTCCGTCGCTCGACTGTTGTGCGTCATTATCACGGTATGCGAACAAATTGAGCAGAGCGGACCCGTTGAAATTAGTTTGCTCGTTCAGTAATGTATTTTGTCTCGTTTTAATATCTCTAATTGTTCCAATACGCACATTCTAAAACCTTTTTGGCACGTGTGTATGACGTCAAAAGAATGTCCGCTATTTAAACTTTGACCCGTGTGGAGTAAATGCTCTGCAAAATGAGACTTTTCAGGCTGGTTGTTTCTATATGCCACTAAGTGTTCTTTATGTCGCAGCTCAAAACTTCTACCCGTTTGTCCTATGTACTTGCTTTGGTAGTGGTGTTTGTTAGTGGTAATCTATAGTAGTAGTGTGCAATTCCCAATGGAAATTCTACGAGATGAGGAAAAGATGTGAAATGACTTCAAGAAATAATCTACTGTGATCCTTACATATGCTTCAAAGGATATCAAATACACTGAAAATGTTTTAGCCAATATCTTGTTTAAATAACACCTTTTTAAATTCATAATAAGTTTCAAATTGTCTTTCGGCTTATGTGCCCGTGCCATTGTTTTGAATATCCAATATCTTAAGCTCATTAGTGTGAACATGACAATTACAACAGTGCTGAATTAGGTATTGAATACTGTAAACAAAAGAAGATACATGGTACATATCGTGAAAGTTATTCTAAAGCCAATATTAATGACCACCTAAATTAAATTTCATAATGACTATTATTGAAACCAACGTCACTAGAATGCACAATATTTCGTAATATTCACGAAAACACTGTTATATTATTTCATTAACACTGAGTAGGTACACAACTGAAAATTTCAACGCAGTCTTCATATCCTACCGTCATTAATCTGCCTTATCTAAAGCGACCAAGTTGTGACCTACAAAATTTTCTCACTACAGCCAAAAACTGAAATAGTGTCTATCTGACGTCAGCTTATGGTCGTTTGAGTTTCAGCTCTGATTAGTTCAAAATAGTTTTACTTATATTTAGACACGTATATTTTGTAGTCTTATTTTTACACTAGAGGACGCTCGCGGCTACGCCCGCATTTTATTTTATTTTACCCGTTTTGCCCGATCCCGTGGGAATTTCGAGAAATCCCTTCTTAGTGCACGCCTACGGTCTCCAAGGAACATACATGCCAAATTTCAGCTTCCTGCGCCCAATAGTTTCGGCTGTAGCGTGTCTGTCAGTCAGTCAGTAACGCAAGGATTTTATATATTAAGATTATAACTATCTTCTATACTTGGTGCATGCATGATAAGCCGTCGGCCCCGGCTTTCATTAAATTCTTTGACAGACATTATGAGGAGACAGTATAATTAAGTATTCTGACACTAGTTAAAAACCATGTAATATCTCTATAGGTTGCGAAGGTCACACGGTGATTACTTTATGGCAAATCTAATACCTATTCTATCAAATCTGTTTGGACCATTAAGGGCAGGCTCCAACTTTATGCTTTTTGTACAAACATTGTGAAACAGTCAGAGGTGCCAGAAACGTTAAACTTTAGCATAAAATCATTCAGTGACCTCCAAAACTTTGTTCACTATAGCCAAGTACTGAAATATTATATTCATCAGATTACGATTGTTTTTTTGCTGGTGAAGCGACAAAGAGAGCTGAAAAATACATGGCCTGTGAATAGTTTGTAATAGAATAGTTTGAGTGATCTTTAGATCTTATTATAAAAAAGTACAACTTCTTACATCGGACTTAGTGCTAGATTTAGACCTTTTAAGAAGATTGAATCTATTTGAAGAATACATTCAATTGGTTCAAACGAATTTTAAAACTTTCAACACATAATTTCAACTAAATTGTTTGTAAGTCCAAATGTAATAACTTTTACGGCCGAAAATAGCACAAGACTTAGAATAATATTTTAGTTTTTATTATGCTTTAAAGTCTGCAATATTGTTTCAACCATTACAATATCTATTAATTCTTTGCAATACCAAAATCATCTTCTAATACGACAGTTCTTTCTACATCTAAAAAGTACTGAGCTTCTATACATTATGTATTTACAAATCTTCTTTTAGATTTTTCCTGGTCCCAATAGTCTTTGGATTACATGAATTGGCATACAATCAATAACAATTAGCACACAACAGACGAATGTGCCAGACAAAATGCTGAATAAATACTTCGGACGTACATACCTATTACGTTTTCTGCCTTATTCTACTATACTATCCGTGTATTTTTGATGAAAATTTTTTAGGATTCCGTAGTAAACTACAAGGAACCGTTATTGTTTCGCCATGTCCATCCGTCTATCCGTTCGTGACTTTATGCAAAAACGATTAGCACTAAACAGCTGAAATTGCCCTGAAACCATTCACTAAAATTCAGAGCATAATCCCCAAAACAACACAGACACAGAACAATATTAACTCTCCATTTTCCTAAGACAACTCCAGCACTCCAGAGTTTAGCTTTTAAACGTACTGTAAACATTTGTGTTAGTACCACACGTTTGGCTAAACACCGCACAACACATTCGTCATGTACAGTCATGTACATCGTAAACGCGGATACTTAGTTTTACTACGGCATTTGGATATACTGTTTTCCCCTTTTTCCTCTTTGTGTATGGATAGGCGGATAATGATAGTAGCTTCGTTTGTAGAGGTCAATGTACTGAAATTGGCTTCATTCTTGCTTCAATATATGCGACTCTAATATTTTTAATGTAAAATAACTTAATTTTATATACATATGTCGTGCTTGAGTAATGTTTTTTTTAAATGCTTACGCATATACTTGATTTGCCTACGACGTTTAGGTATTAATACCTCCCCCCCGTGGGATCTCCACCTTGTCGTGGTGGGGGGGGGCTCAGTAACCGTGGGTTGGTCACCCGCGGTGAAGCGAAGAGGGATCCAGGAGGGGACGCTCCGCGTGGGCTTGGAGGGGCCTGCGCAGGATGCGTCCAACGGTGCGAGTGCGGGGGACAGTTCTGTCTGTCCCTCGCAGTCGGGTACGGTCGCGGAAGGAGAGGCGCGTCGGTGTTGCGTTGCCGCGCGCCCTATCTCCCGCGACCAAATGGGGGCACACCATTCGATGCGTCGCGGTGGGGCCGCAGAGGAAGAGGAGATTCGGTGTTGCATTGCCGTCCTCCCTATCCTCTGCGGCCGCTGGGTGTTTTGGCGGCGGAGCCCAACACTTTAATCCGCCGCCAAGGGGGTTTTGTTCGGGGCCCGCCTAACCATCTGGCGGGCCAATGCCCGTCGGAGGGTGGTGACGAATGCTTCGGCGATGCCCTACCATCCAACACACAGGTACATGAGAAAGTCGAGGTGGTTTTTAGTGGAAACACCACATACTCCGGCTCTCATTTCCCCCAAGTGTCGGAGATCCGAAGGGATTTTCCACCTCTTAAAAAAAAATTGGTATTAATACCTCGAGAATATATATTTCTTTTTAATGAAAGTAAAGATCTTTAGGTGTTAGAATACATGAAGGATAAAATAATGTAAAATTTTGCTTATGTAGTTGTTGCTACGTGTAATTTTGACAGTAGTAAGTAAAGTATAAGTATAACTTCAAACCACTACATAATGTATATTGAAAATAATAGCCGTGTGGTTGACTGCATAGAATACAAGTGTCACCACCCCCAATCTTCCAGTATTTTCCCTATTTTCGCGTGAGTGTCGTAAGAGGCGACTAAGGGATAACACGATGCAAATACCATCTTTGCGTAGAGACGGAAAACTCGACATCAAACCCTATACGACTGCCTCGTTGGTCTCGCGGCATAAATGTGCGCGTGGGATCCCGGTCCCGGGTTCGATTCCTGGGTCGGGCAGTGTTATTGGGTTTTAATGTCACGAAATTCTCAGTAGCAGCACGGAGTCTGGAAATGTGCCCGGTACGGCAATAGGCTCGCCCCTTATTATGTGGGACTAAAGTATATCTGGCGAAAATTGGGTGTAAAAATACCTCTGCCTACCACTTCGGGGATTAAAAGGCGTGACGATATGTATGTATGTATGTATGTATGTATGTATGTATGTATGTATGTATGTATGTATGTAAATAATTACTATTTCAATAAAAAAAATGTTTTATTTATTTGTCTTTGTCGTACCCAGAAAGCTTGTTAAGTAGCGAGCTTAAAATAAGGTTCTTATGTACGAGTATGTAACCGGTGGCGGCACAAACGTGTGGCTCCGGTCACTAAGCTGAGTAACATGCGCATTGCTCACCCGCCCGACTTACAGAACTTAAGACTCCTTGTTTATGTACATTGAATACTATTGTATTGGTTATTTGTTCTAGGTTTTAATTCTTTGAATAATACAAGATCTGTTTTTTTTTAATAGACCGACTGTTTTGATTTGTATTCTGTCCATTATTTAGCAAACAATAAATTTATTTTGTACAGGAAATATAAGTTCGGTATTTTTTACAGCTCATTTGTTTTGAGTTATGTTATGTTTGTTAATTGTAAACATTATGTTTTTACAGATTCAGCATTCAATTAAGATTTTGCGTAAGACTATTTAATGCCAATATTTGTTGTTCTAAAGTGCACAAACACCTTGTTTTTACATCAAAAAGTGATCATGCGAATGCTTTTTCAGTCTGACTTGAAAATGTCGTTGCAAATATTTATAAAATTTTGCTATACAAGTACAAAACCGCACTATACACATACGTTCATCTTAAACCATAACGATACTCGTAGTTAAATTCACAACACAACAAAATAAAGTCATTTTTATATTTATATTTGTTTAATATCTCCAAAATACCCTTTGTAAATGGCATACATGATAAGCTGAGCGTAAAAATAGTAACATAATATAAAGACCGTTTTCAACCGAGGCATTTGGCAGAATAACAGAACTTTCGTCGTAAACGCACATGTACAAGATACTTAAGTTTACGATGTAGTCGCTCGTATTTTTCTGACGGTGAACTGAAAATTTTAAAATTAGTGGAAATGTCTCGGCATCTGCAAAACGTTGAATTTTACACAGATATACTAGCTAAGGAATGTGTCATGAAGTAATTGCTATTTTATTTGACTTGGGCTGGAATTGCTTAGTGCTCGTAAGTCTGACAGGCGGTACGAAGATACTAAAACTTTCGTACGGTAGTTAAAGTGTGCTTATACTCATTTATAAAATTACTTGATTCTTAAAACTCGCAGTAAAATGCATCGCTGTTTTCGGCCTAATATTTATACGTTAAAAAAATGCAGGCATTAACTAGAAGTCGAAAAAAAAATCATGTTAAATCTCACGATGTTTATCCGATAAAAAGTGTATAAAATAGCTGATAGCTTTTTTATCCGTTTACCAGATTACTATGATAGCACTTTTGTCAGAACCACGAGTACATCGAGTTTCACAGAGGTGTTTAAAAGGACTCGTATGCTAATAATTGAAAATAAACTTCAATTAAACAATCTCGCAAACTAGATAAATCTAAGCTCATAAGTTACTTAACCAACTAACAATGAAACTCGATAAAAAATCATTTAGTTTACATATTAATATGGATAGCATTACAAAATCCTTGTAGTAAACATCTTGAACGAGCGCCAACAAAATGCCTACGTAGTTCATTCTGTACGCATTACTTCTATTGGATATTTCATCGATAAAATAATATAAACGACCTCTTCCACATATTAGACGGCAATACTTAACATTTCTTTTTTATAAATTCATGAAAATAAGTTTGTATTTCTTCACTTAGGTATTATATTTTCACGAGCTTCATCTCTATTATAACTTTTAATAAACTTTGAATTACACCACCGTCTTTAATTATTAATTATTACCATCTACGCCTTACCACTTCCATGACGGCACTAAATCCACAAAACACATGAAACTATTTTTACTCCCCCACACTAACAAATTTAGTCCCTCTTAGAGAAACTGTGGGTACTAATTGACGCTTTAAATCTGTCTACGCCCCTCAGTACTTTCATACTTTTATGATTTTAACTATACTACGATATGCTGCGGTTTTGCTTGGGGTTAATGAACTTTGTTTTTATTAATTTTCCGTTTACGTTTTCGTGCCGCCACCGGTCATATTGTTTTTGGTTTTGTTAGGCTATCAAAAATGTTCAAGATAAATGAGACCGGATTCGAGGGATAGTCTGTCTTTGAGAAGTCTTTTTCAATAATTAGTTTTCTGATTTTACGCTGTTATGACAGTTGTTATTCAGGCTTTTTCTCGGATAGGATATGTTAATAGATTAGTTGTTAAAGTTCCTAGATTTTACCGATACTTTTTTATGTTAAAATAATATAACACAGGCTGTAAAAATAAATGTTATCACTCCGATTAAAATAACTACAGAATAAAAAACAATATTTTAAAACCAATTTTCGTTGCGTTTTAATTGTATCTTGTGATTGAGTTAACGAAAAGGGTTTACTTTGAGTAAATATCCCGAATCTATTTTAAGAGATTATGGATACAAAACCGACCTATCTACAAAGTGGTAAACGTACCTACATAAACAAGATTAAAATAACAATTAACAAAACAAGTTAGTATACACCAAAGACAGCAACAAACTAACAATTTACAAAATTAATGTACGAATGCAGCGAGCACAGTTGGAGCAGGCCTCCTTCACTCGGCCGTACCTACAGCGATAAGTGCCTACACTTTGGCGCGGCTTCCACGCCGCGTCGTCACCGCTCGCGCGCAGGGCTAGCTAATAACGTGAATTTTAATAGTGAACAATAAAAATGTTCACATCACAAGTCTGGTGCAAAGTATTGCTCATTTAACGGATGTGTGTCGGAAGCAACTTGAAATTTTGATTTTATTTATTTTACGAGAGCAACTTGAAGATTGTACTTTTTATTTGATGAGATATCTCAACGATTATGGTGTCAAATTAAAGATCTAGTTCAAAAACCATTTTATGTGTTTGAATCATGTAAATCGGTCTACGCGTTTAGGAAATAACTAAGAATTAGTATAGTGAAAATGTAAACCACCAGAATTTTTGTGGTTTTCGTTCTACGAGCACAAATAGTGGGATAGGATACTTATAGTATAAATATTTATTATTAGGTACGTGGTCAAGTAGGTAGATAGACGATGAATAAATATTATAGTAGCAGCGGCAAGTCGACAACCCTGGCGCACCGCTCCGCGCCAAACAGCGACAGCGTTATGTGTTAGAAAAGAGCGGGAACAGTTAGGTCAATATCGCGTTAGGTACTGAATGCTCATGCGAGCTGAATTGCACTTTCTTGCTTAGTAGCAAGAGTCGCCATTTCTTTAAATTGGTTTGCGAAGTGGTGCTTCTGTTCGTAAGAACTATCTATTCTGTGGTTGGAGTAAATTATGATTTTCTTTAGACTAACAACGTTTAGTGTGAGGTAGAGTTTTGACTGTACATTTGTAGGTAAATGCTTCACATGATTAGTTTACTTAATATGGATGTATAATTTTGCATTTCTAGTACTATATTGAGCGTGAGTAAAAGAAACGTCAATATCAAATAAAGTGTAAATATTATTCACGCTTCAAAATAAAGTAATTATTATTAATAAAAAATATTGAATCGTGTATAATTAGTCATTAGTATTTTAATTTGACTTCAAAAATTTTCAGCTATTGTAAAACAAAAACTTCTAAATATCTTGTAAAAACAAAAATGTTACTAGGCAAGTGTGTACTACACTTGAGGTCATAAAAAGAGCAAACTATTTTTTCAACAGACCGTGTTAGAATGAGCGGCATACGAGCAATAAGTCCAACGGAAACCGCAGCGGTAGGGAAGTGGCAGTATATTGTGTAAACTCGTTTCTAATTTGAGTGAACACTTTGCTTGCCAGACATATCACTCCCGGCGGTACACTGGACACAATGCAGGATAATGCCAGAAGTACCACTGATAGGTAAAGACAAAGGATTAAGGCATGAATATTACACGCATTTTTAAGAGTCACAGACAGTTTACGTGACAAACAGTAACAAATTATAATATAATAAAGCTGAAAACATGCATAATAATTACCTATGTTTTATTTCACAACAATAAAAAATATGATTAAGGGAAAATCAGGTAACCATTTTTTGGTCACACATACATGGCAGATAAATACGATGTCTGGTAAGTGTAGCCGACCACATTTTATTATATAAAATTAACGAGGCTCTAAGTATCTTTAACTAATCATATTAGTGTATGTAAAAAAGAAAAACACTAAGTCTCAAAACTGTCCCAAAACTGTCCACAAAAATACGTCATCATCAGCCCTTAACAGTCCACTGCTGGACTAGGTCTATCCTTTGAAAGGAGGAATTGGCCTACTATACCACGCTGGCCAAACGGGTTGGTATAGGGTGTGTCAAGTTTTCCTTCTCTTACAGTGCTGTTCTCTGCATGATATGCTCCCTCTGTCGGCTCTTACGACACCCATGGGATGATATGGGGTGGTGACATTCCGTATTCTTAATCCGTCACCACACGGACAAAAATACGTAATAATTGGCAAATGTATAACTAAATACTATGTAGTAGTAATTTTCTATTCGCTTGCGTACCTACATGGCACTGTTCCATTGATAAATTCGGGCAAAATCGAAGCTCGCCACCCCCTGTCCCTCTGCACCCGCGCCGCAGTGCTAAATTGTTAGCGGAAGCAAGCACGTCTTTTTTTCGCCGCAACAATTAATTGTTTGTTTACGTTTGCTGACGCGATGGCTTATCAGTTCACACCACGCGAGTGCAGCTGTGCGTTTGTACAGGGAAGAGTTTGGAAGTGGATCGGTCGAGACGGCCCTGTACCTTGGCCTCCATGCTCACCTGACCTCACGCCCATGGACTTATTTTCTATTTGTGGGTGTACAAAAGTGAGCCGGTTAGTGTCAAACAATTAAAACAGCGCATATACTAATATGCGCTGTTTTAATTGTTCGACACTAACCGGGTCTCTTTGACGAAGTGAAAAGACAGAAGCGTACTTCTCTCGTTAAAAAAACAATTCAATAAAAAGTGCCAGTCTGTGTTTTGACAATCAAATGGTGGTGGACATTTCGAAGGACAATCGAAATATTTGTTAGTAAAAATTACTTACCTACGTAAATAATAATTTGATGCGGGTGGCTCAAAATCGGTCTGTGTTGAGAACCCTTGGGGAGACTTATGTCCAGCAGTGGACGTCTCTAGGCTGACATTATGCCTGGGAAATACTACTATTTGTAAATAGCAGATGATTCTAACTTCATAAATACGCCAAAATTACTCTTTTCTTTTAGTACAGAATACCTTCTTTAATTTTATTACAGAATATTTCCTTTTATTTTGATATTTGTTTGCTTTCTAATTACATTCCCACGTATTTAATTACTTGTAAAAAGGTAAATTTTGCCGGTCCTAAGCTCAGATGAAGTATGAAGCAGTGGTTACAATTGAGAAAATTATTTAAGTTAAACCTACATCACTTATTCTTTTCTTTCATTTTATTGTCTAAGGTTACCTACATCATAAGTGTGAGAGAGAGAATGCGAATGAGCAGGATGGTATATTATCAATGAATTAATGAATGGATTGTAAAATATGACTATGATTTAAGTGAGATTTTCTACAATAAACAAATGATAATAATTTTGTAGATATTTGATTTATAGATATTATGAAATTCTTACATCACATATCGCCGTCCCCGGAGAATTAAATGATAACTACAAAAATGCAACTTTACAGGAAAAATAAAAAACATGTTTTCGTCGATTGCTCCTTAAACACTGGACGTAGACAGATGATTGTAAGCTTTTAAAGAAGGTTATTTTTTTGTTTATTCTAAATGTTTTAGTGAAATACTCCTTAGTATCAAAATAGAGATATAATTTTAAAAATAAAAGGTTAGTCAAAATTAGCCATCATCTAAGTTGTTTAACGGCGATTATCATTTTATTCTCCGTACAGCCTGACCAAAACCAAATATTGCACTCTTCACTTATCATTTTTCAAATCCACAACAGTCATATTACAAATATGTCTTATACAGAGCGACTAGATGGTTTTGAACGAGAATGAAATAATAAATGCATTTATCATTATCTAGTCGCATATTTTTTTCATGAGAACATAATTCTATGACTGTTTATCATACTAACAAGTGGGAATAAATTTTGATAATACTTTATTAACATTTTATTCTCGTAATTTAAAAGTTGTTTAAAATCTTTGAATACTATTGTAATATTTTGTTACTTCGTAAATAACTGTGTAAAAATTAGGGAAAAATTGAGCAGATGTATTAGCACCCACAGATCCCAAAAATGACATAACACTAAAACAAAGATAATGGCAGTTATCATTTAATTCTCCGGGGACGGCGATATATGATTATAATATCTTCGCTTATCTGTCCTTAAAGTTTTTGTACTAATTAAAAATATAAGGGTGTATACTAATAGTAATAATGACACTCACTTTACTGATTCAGAGAAAGAAAACATAGATTTTATTCAGTCGGCCAAAGAAGGCCTGTACAAGTCGGCCATAACTGCGAAGCAATAGGTATTTATACCTTATATTAGTTTTAGTAACGCGATTATGTCTAATGTTATGTTTAACATAGTATATATTTTCATAAATATATGAATACAATAAGAAAGACATAGTTGCATAAATCAACTATTGGTATATGCACCTTACTCATAGGTTACATTTTCAAATCAAACGCTCGCACCGATCGCACCTACGGCTATCATTATGCGCGATCTAACTGTATAACACTGCGTACAGATTTAGAGTCGGTATCGTTTGACGCAGTAATTACATCGTAAATCCTGAAGCGGACAGAATAAACTCTCGTCGTCGACTGTGTTATGAAAATGCACTCAATTGTACACTTTCGAATAATTCTTGACGGGCCAATTTTTTGGCCTAAATTGTATTTTTATGGTGTATTTTGTTTGAACTTAAATTTTATCAGTCAATGTAACTGCATGTGGTTTATATTATTACTAGAATACGCCAGCAGCTACGCCTGCATTTTTTTTAAATTACCCGTTTTGGCCGATCCCGTGGGAATTTCGGGAAATCCCTTCTTAGTGCACCCCTACGGTCCCCAAGGAACATACATGCCAAATTTCAGCTTCTTGCGCCCAATAGTTTCGGCTGTAGCGTGTCTGTCAGTCAGTCAGTAACGCAAGGATTTTATATATTAAGATTATAGTCTTTCTCTGACTTTTGGGCAAGCACGTTTACAAATATTTGCTTTCAATTATAGTTGTTGTTGTTTGAGATTCTTGGTATTACATTATCCGCTTGACCGCTAGCGCCAATTCGCCGAATTCACTTGACCGCTCACGTTCTAAACAAAATGTCGCGCCGCTGCTCGCCAGATGGGCCCGCTAACATAAACATTTATTGTTGATAAGTCGGTAACATGAGTAAGTTGCAGTGATGTTTTTCTTCAACCTTATAAATGATTCTTTCAAGTCGTATGAATTCTTTGTTGATATTTACTTTCTAATTTATTATACTTAGTAGCGAACATTGACTATCGTTGAAAAAAACACTTTGTGTATTTTAAACAAGATTATTTTAAAAAGTAAATCGATGACATACATATTTTATGAGTTTTAACTGTAGAGAGATTCTATCTACACCGAATTAAATAAAAAAAACATGTATCATAGTATAAAAATATTTAATTACACGCATACGATAAGCACATAATCACGGAGCGCGCGAAACAAAGAGTGGCATTTGACATTATTTTTTCGTTCCGGGTTAACGATTTTAAGACTCGCTTCGTATTTTTAGCATGAAGAAATGTTCAATGATTTGAATAGAACAGAGAAAAAAAATTTAGAACATTACGTAATAGAAAGAAACAGTAAATTCAGACCGAGTATAGCGCTGTAACCAAAAAGGGAAAATAGTCACTTGTGCGCGGTCTACGGCATTTCGAAAAAGGGAGAATAGTCACTTGTGCGTGGTCAAGAGGTTATAATATTTTGATTTCTGATTACGACCCTTTAAGTGCAGTTTAAACAAACTGCGAATGCTTAACATGAAATTTGTTCCTTATTTTAGCATTAATTAATCATTTTTTCGAAACTCAAGGACCGTGGCATATCGCTATTGATTATTATAAATGTCCTTAATTATAACGTTTTGAACAGGAAAACATATTTCCGCAGCAGAGATCACCGCATTTAAATAAACAAACTTTTAAGCTTTATTCTATTAGAACAGCATAAGTCATTTCGTATTATTTCTTTAAACCACGAAACAATAACCTGATAATAAAATTGCTCTGAGACACTGCTTGATGTTATATTAGCTATTCAGCATAAACAGTTAAAAAACAATGTTATCACTTGATTTTTGTATTCTTAAAGAAATTTGCACGTGGTAATAAAAAAGCGAAACATGAATATGAAAGCAGTTAATAACATGTACTACTAAAATTACATAATAACACCGCACGGGGTAATTGCCTCAATTGTTGAGCAAAAATAAAAAAATAAAAACATATTGTTTTAATTTGAATTCATATTAATTACATCGTGTTCATTCAAAGAAAGTCGAGTTTCCTTAGTGTCATTTAAGCTAAATGTTTACTCTTCCTGAATGGTGAGGAAAGTAAATGTGAATGTCACTGAACACTTAAACCCTGTGAGAAATTTTTCAAGTTGACTTGAAAATTTAATAACAAACTTGCTGAAACTTATATTACTGTTGCATTTTTTTCGATAAACCCTGATTTGGAATTGGATTTAAATGTCTTATGGGTGTTTATCGTTTTCACCTATTTATACGCAAGTTAGAGAGAGAACGAGAGAATTTTGAAGAAAATGACATTTTCTCATATTCCCTTTGCTCTGACACGTTTGCAGCCCTTATTAAAAAAGGTTAAAACACAATAACAAGATTATCTTGTTATTTATTTCATAATTATCATATTCTTAGTTTTGTCTCAGTGGCGATCCAAGATCTTTGCTTTAACGCCCTGGGTTCACTTTCATCCCCAACGATTCATTCATCATTAGCCTTTAACAGTCCACTGCTGGACTAGGCCTCTCCTTTGAAAGGAGGAATTGGCCTACTATACCACGCTGGCTACACGGGTTGGTATAGGATTTGTATCAAGTTTTCCTTCTCTTACAGTGCTGTTCTCTGCATAATATGCTCCCGTTTTCGGTTCTTACGACACCCATGGGATGATATGGGGTGGTGACAATCCGTATTCTTAATCCGTCTCCACACGGAAAGCACACCCCAACGATTAACTTACATCTAATAAACATATACCATTCTGGCTAGTTTCTCCTTAATTAATTGACAAATCATCTTCAGAAATCCATCAATCATAATAACAATAACAGTATCAACTTATGCATAAAGAATTTACATACTCATGAATGTGGACCACCCAGATAACTAACAATATCAATACAAAGTCTGAGATCATCATCGTCTAAACTGAATTAACATTTTAAATATGTACATTTACAACGATCTCCGGGGCATGCCCAATCACAATTACACCCAATACCTGGTCCTTATCGATTATACATCGCATCTGTCCGAAGAGCACCCAATAAATATGTAAATTTGCTTCGGATTAACCCCGATTGAAGAAAGCTTTGAGCAAATTCCGACAGAGTCCGCGCAGGTTATGATTTTTTTAAGCTATTATATTTGATATATATTTTTTATCTTATTTATTAGCCGTTTGGAAAGCCCCAAAAAATGTAAATGCGGCATCTAAATTCTTTCCGGCGTCAGGTGTTTGCTGAGGTTATTCATAAAAATCTCTTCAAAGTATAAATGCGTTTCTATTAAAGATACAGCTGGATAAATATTTTGTATTGAACTTGGAATAAATTTACGTTTATGTATCCCGGAGGAAGAGAACTCAGCCCATATTAAGTATGCTTCGTTTTAGGTTAAAAAACAGAAAGGACTATTATTAAAAATTTCTTGCTATATTTTAGAGCCATTACTGCTGACTGCTTACTTAAATCTGAAATTAGTTACAATATAAAAATAATAATTCGATATACTACCTTTAATAAATTTCTTTAGACAAATATACCTAGGTTAAAAAACGCTTTTCTGCTTTTGATTGCTCGAATTACATAAGAGATTTCTGTCATATTTTATGACAATACATCTTAATTATAACATAATATTGCTATATTATGAGCGAATGCTATGAATAATAGTGTTGGTAATGAATAATATCCCTTATATCCTTGGAAGAGTAACTCAAGCTAAGTTTCAGACCACGCTACGGCAACCAGTTAACTAATAAATACTAATTTCTTAATAGGCTTAAATCTTAATACAGATGAATTTGTGCTCATCTCACAAAGATTTGTCCTGAATGGGAATTGAAATGACCTATGGTTTAGCAGTTGGGGTCATTAACTTCTCAACCAAGAAGCCAGTCAAAAATTAATGAACACCCCAAGTAATAAAATTCTATACTAGTACTAAATACCAATAAGTTATAATTCAATTTACAATTTTATTGTTGTTTATATCATTATGCTTATATTAATTTAAGACTTAATTTTATCATATTATTGACATAAGGTCTTTTCTATATTTTATATCTTTATTGAAATTGGAAAAGAAATCAGCCAAAATTCTGTAAGGCAGAACCAAAAATTTATAATAAATATATTATTTATCTTTTCACTTCAAAGGTAAGCAGCTATAGGTAAAACTATAAATCCTCATAAACCTGTCTTTGAAACTCAATTTCACAAGGTAGTTAATTTCAATAAGGCAATTTTCCTCATAATACACTAAATATAATCTCGTTATCAACAACTTCCTTCATCCAAAACACTGCGAATTCATTAAACAGCATCAGAAGGCAGTGACTCCACTATTGATGAGTGCGAAAAGTGATGAAGTACATTACAGAGTGGTCCAGGAGTTCTGGCAAAATAATATAAATGCTAAATCTTTTTCTACCGTGGTGGTATTGAAGTGTTTTCAAACGACTTTTCCACCTATTCCAAATTTAAGCCGCATAACGACGAAGGAGGCGGCACTCTATATGGTTTCCACCACAAGGACAAAAATTGAATAAGATTGATTAGGCAGTGTGAGAAGATCATTCAGAAAAGTCACACATGAGCTGAACGAGGTTATGATAATAAGCGGTCTAAAGGCTAATGGGTTGACACACCGCTCAGCTTTAACGCATAACTTCGTTAGATACACAGTCTAATCAATATGTAAATGGTAAACTATAACACCTTACCTGCCAGTTTAAGTCCGATGCGTTTCCCGAGTGGCTTAATTAATTCTATGAGGGTCCGTCGAAGCCCTCTCTCCGTACACAGGCCAGAATCCGTCGACAACGATGTTTGGGATTTGAACACTGTACAAATAAACAGATTTGCTGAAATATTTGTATGGTTATTGAAAATAGGAATTGGGTTCGTATTTATTTTGGGTTAGAGTAGGATAGTGTCGGGTATATTGGGACGTTTAAGTTGAGGAATAACAAGTTGTTACGTTCTTGTTACCGAAAGTGTTTTCTGTTCTAAGTGATGGAACTTTAATATGTAGCAGTAACTTCTAATAACACGTTTCGGGATAAGAAATCATATTTCTTCTTTATCAATCAATCGTTGACTGATTTATGTTTTAAAGTATAGAGTACTTGATTCGTCCCGCCAGTTAAAAATGTATATTTACATACATACATACATATACTCAAGCCGCTTTCCCGTCGGGGTAGGCAGAGACAACAGAACGCCACTTGCTTCTATTCTTACAAACCTCACGCGCTTGCTCTACACTCATAACTCTTTTCATACATGCTCGCCGGTTTCGGGTACTTCGGACCTTGCCGTTTTTTAGGACGTCCCCAATTTGATCGAGGAATGTACGACGAGGTCTGCCGCGACCGACTTGCCCACACACATTTGTCTTATAAATCTGATTCGTCATTCATTCTTCACTCATTCGCTCCACGTGTCCAAATCACTTCAGCATTCTTTTCTCAATCCTTGTCACGACATATTTTTTCAGACCACTATTCTCTCGTACATTCGGAATTCTATCGATCAGTCTCACCTCACACATACTACGCAGTGATCGCATCACAACAGCATTAATTCTACTTTCATGCCTTTTTTGAAATACCCAACTCTCACTTCCATACATCAACGTGGGGACAAGCACTCCATTATGAACCACCAATCACACCTCTTTTGGCACAGTCTGGCCGTTCATAAACGCCCACAGTACTCCATTTACACGATTGCCCACAGTCACTCTCCTTTCAATATCTTCTTCACATCTTCCGTCTCTTGTAAACACGCTACCCAAACATACGAATTATTTTACTTGCTCTACTTTTTCATTTTCAATCGCAATATTACACTTAGTCAAACTTTAATCTTTTTCAACCACCATCACTTTCGTCTTTCTTGCATTAATTTTCATACCTTTAGCTTTAAAACTCTCGTTCATACAGTCAATCATTTCTTGCAACTCATTCGCCGATGATGCAAAGATGACTTGATCATCGGCGTACAACAGGCGCTTAACACGCAATTCAACCATATCGATCCCGCATTCAGTTTCTCTCATATCATTTATGCAGCTATCCATGAATAAGTTGAACAACCAGGGCGAGGCTGGACACCCTTGTCTGACACCTTTGGACATGTCAAACCAGTCCGTATAGGCACCATTAATTCAGACACATGCTCTAGAATCCCTATTTAGGGATATCAGAGCCCTTATTATACAGCTGTCCACCCCATACATGGATAACACCTTTCATAAGTCTAGAAAGACTTCACCCTATAATAAGCCTTTTCCAAGTCTATGAACGCGCAATACACCTTCTAGTTTTTTTCCAGACATTTTTCGGTGACGCAGCGCAAGGAAAAGCCTTGATCCGTACATCCCATTCCCTTCCGAAATCCCGCCATCTCGAAATCTTGTCATTCGTCATATTTACCACTCTGTCAATCAAAATTCTGGCATACTTATGTTTATTTAAAAGAATAAAAAACTTTTCTTTGAAACGGTAGTAGAGTGAGAGGGCGAGAGAGTAAATACACAACTCATTGCCAACTAATGCTTTTGTCCCAGCATGACCTCGCAGCATAGGTGCGCTTAGCCGCAGGTCCAAAATATCCATGTAGCGTTTCCACAGCACCAAAATATTTAACTAGCGGACGCACAAATCTCTGGCCGCTCGTTAGCAAAAACTTTTACTGTAACTGAACTTCTGAACTGCCAATCGTCTTTTAAAATAATACCCGAACTCTTACTATGGTTTACTTTAGAAGTAAGTACTACAGCTTGTAAAGTTTTATTTGTATGAGAATTTTCCGCAGTATAGTCTGAAGCTGAAGAGCTGGATTGAACAAAGCGTTTTGGATTTTTACATAACAAACGATCGTTCGTAGATCGTAAACGTTACATTAATGGATGAGAAAATATGACAACATACAATTGTTTAATTTCAATTCAATTACTTTACAACTTTTTTTTTTGTTTACAATTAACAATATAATTAAATTAAATCTTAAAATAATAAAAAAACGAATTAATATATACAAGGGAAAATTCAAAAAAATTAAAAATTAAAATTTAGAAGGCGTCCTGAAACTCATCCGCATCGCAGTCAATTGGAAGCGTGCCCAGAAGACTGGCAGCATTGCCTCGTTGGATGGCTATACTTATTTTTTGAGCCAAATACGTGCCAGCCCTCTGGTCACGCGAGGCGTCTATAAGTCTCTTTGCGAGATCTCTAAAAAGTGATCGCGCACTTGGACCCCATGGCCCCAATGTTTCGACTATTTACAAATACACTAACTATTACTTATTTACTCTCTAACTTAGAAACTCTTAAACGCAGTGAACAGATAGCGAATACCTGCAGTCTATATCATGAGTTGGTTAGTAGTGAGCCTGATCATGTGTGTATTAGGGAGCCTGTTGTGACAATAGACCTGACCAGGGACGATACCATTATTATGACACCCAGCTTTTCAAGTCACAAAAAACTTAAACGCTATATTAAAGTTAATAAACTGATTAAAAAATGTCATAAATCTATGAAGAAATATAAAGTGCATAGAGTTAATTTAAATCTCAGAAAGGAGCGCATTTATTTACTTGATCAACTGTCTAAGTACTCTAGAAGTTTAGAACATAGTAGGGTAGTGTATGATACTGACACTCATCGCTTGAGGGAAGAGCTAGTACTTAGGGAGAGCACCTTATATGAAATATTTAACAAATATCAAGCTTCTCAACAAGAGCTGAGCAAGCGTATAGTAGAGGCAGGTGAGCTAGTAGACTTGGTGAGATGTAATGCAGAAATGTATGAGTCTCTGACCAATAAGCTCTCATGTCCTTGTGCTCACATTCACACTCCAACCCCAGCAGAGCCATTGAGTACCATACTACCTGAGAATTTTTCTGATAATTCACAAAACCAATCCTCTTCACAATCAAATATGATTAAATCTAGGTTTCCAACATCAACTAACAAAACCAACATTTTTTCTGATAGGCTAGGTCATAATTTTGGTAGTCTCATTAGTGAGAATACAAACCAGTGTGTTATAAATTATTGTAGGCCAGGGGATAGTTACAGTAGCTTAGTTAATCAGATTAAGTTGCACCCCTTAGATGAGAGTAGTACGGCCATATTGTTGTTTGGTAACAGTTTAAGGGTAAAAAGACAGCATATTATAGAATGTGTTGAAATGTTATTAGACCTTAATGCCAGGTTTAATTGTAAATTTATTTTATGTGCTTTGCCTTACTCAGATGACTTAACACATACACAAAACATGCACATACACACATTAAATATGTTATTATATAATATATCTTGTCGTCATAGTGACGCAATATTGTTTTTTGACGCTTATAAATTTATTAGTAAATTTACTTTAACAAGAGATACTATGTATCTGCCATTTTATATTAAGCGACAGATTGCTAAACTGTTGTTTGTTTTGTTTTTCGTGTGAGCGTGTGGTTGCTAAACTATTACCATACAATTTACAACAAGGTAGAGAGCCTTGTGTTGACAATTTATTTGATAGGGTTAGTACTTGTGCTAACAACTTTTTTATTGACACGTCTTGTGATTTAAACTCCAAGACAGGACAACAGTTAGGCTGCAGTATTTGAATATAGTACACCAAAACATGCAGGGCCTATCTGGCAAAGAATTAGAGTTAAGTTTATTTCTAGAAAAATATGATGTTAAGGTTTTGTGCTTAACTGAACATTGGTTAAAGAACCATGAGCTTATTGTTATAAATCAATATTATACAGTGCAGAGTTCGTATAATAACTTCAAATTTATTAAAATGTAAGGGAACGTAAAGATATTGTTAATTTATCTATTGAGCGCACTATTGAGTTGTCCGCGTATATCGACCTCCTTCTGGTGACTATAATCTATTTGAGACTGTTATGGAAGATGCTATAAATAAAATTAAATGTAGTAATAAGAATATTATAGTATGTGGCGATTTTAATATTAATATTTTAGAGAACTCTTCACAGTGTATTAGATTTCTGAATCTTTTCAAGTCATTTAATTTAAGTAACCTATTCTGTGAACCTACTAGAGTATCTGCAACATCTTCTACTTGTTTAGATAACATATTTAGTTCTTGTGCTGCCACAAACCTAGTAGTAATTAGTTCTCTCCCTTCTGATCACCCTGGACAGATAGCTAGTTTTCCCTGTTCAACATATGATAAATCACATACAGTAGAATATAGCCCTCAGACTACCAATCGTCTAATACGTTTCAAAACCAATATTATTGCTAAACTCAATACCTCAATATTGAACTCACAAAATCCAAATACAATTTATAACTCAATTTTTGGACTAGTAAATAATGAGTTTCAAAATACCTCCAAGAGTAAAACAGTCACACTAAAGGGTACTATGGGATCTTTTTACCAAGGCCTCTATAGGTATATACAAAAGTAGAGCCAAGTTGTTTGAATTATATGGTATGAAACAACATAGATTTGACACACCTTTTCGAGATTATGTAAAAAAGTACTCAATTTTTTTTAAACAAGTTTGTATTATGGCAAAATCTAAATTTATTAGTAGTAAAATTAAGCATTCAACAAGTATAATTAAAGAAACTTGGAAATTTATAAATAATGAAACAGGAAGAGCACGACCACGGGAAAACCAATTTGAACTTAAAGAAAACAATTTATAAGTCACCAATAAAACTCAAGTAGCGCATATGTTCAATAGTTTCTTTGCGAGCATACCTTTAACAACTACTAGCTGTTTACAATCATCATCTTTAGACGCTGGAAATTTTTGCTTAGCAGTGTACCTGAATGCAAGAGCGTGTTTAGATTCGAGCACGTTACCCCACGAGATATATTGATCGCATATAATTCAATTAATATTAAAAATACCGGTGACTTATGGGGCATTTCAATTAAAATTTTAGGTACTATAGTTGAGACTGTTGCACCTTACCTATCTATAATTTTTAATCAATGCTTTGACCCAGGCGTATTTCCGGATTTGATGAAATGAAGTAAAATTATACCCTTATTCAAATCTGGCAGTAAAAATGAAATTAATAATTTTAGGCCCATATCTATCTTGCCGGCATTTAGTAAAATATTTGAAAAGATTCTTTTAAAGCAGCTACTAAATCACTTTAATTTAAATAGTCTGCTTCACAAAGATCAATACGGATTTACTAAAGGTAGATCCACTACTGATGCGGGTGTTGCTATCATAAAACACGTTTATAGTGCTTGGGAGTCATCACAGAATGCTATTGGAGTGTTCTGTGACCTATCTAAAGCATTTGACTGCGTTCAGCACGACACGCTACTGCGTAAGCTCCGCCACTATGGTATACAGAAATATATATGATATACATGATATACAGAAATATATATGATATATATATGATATACAGAAATATATATGATATAGAGAAAACCACACTTAGTGTTGTCGATTCGTACCTACGGCAGAGATTTCAGTGTGTCGATGTAAATGGGACTACATCCTCTAAATTACCTATACAGCTAGGCGTTCACAAGGCTCAATTTTAGGTCCTTTTCTATTTCTTGTATATATTAATGACTTACCTTTTTATTTAAAAAACATCTGTGATGTTGTACTTTTTGCAGATGATAAGTCACTTATTTTTAAAGTAGATAGAAATAGAAATCAGTTTGATGATGTAAATAATGCACTATTACAAGTTACACAATAGTTTACAGCAAATAACCTAGTACTTAATTCTAGGAAAACTAAATGCGTTAAATTTGCTTTACCTAATGTAAGACAACTGGGACCTAATATTATGCTAGATAGGGAAGAACTTGAGACAGGAGACTCTACAGTGTTCCTAGGTATTACATTAGATAATAAGTTACAATGGGGTGCACATATAGCATGTCTTGCAGGAAAACTCAGCTCTGCTGCGTATGCCGTCAGAAAAGTTAGGCAACTTACTGACATCGACACGGCTCGTTTAGTATATATTAGCTATTTTCACAGTGTTATGTCCTTCGGCATTTTGTTATGGGACAAAGCTGCAGATATTCAGAATATCTTCGTTCTACAAAAACGTGCGGTAAGAGCAATATACATGTTAGGTGCAAAAGATACTCTTAGGGAACGCTTTAAGTCTATAGGAATTCTTACAGTAGCCTCGTAATTTTTATTTACTAATATTTTGTACATTAGGCAAAATATAGGTTTATTTACCACAAAAAGCGATATACATAACATAAATACTCGAAACAGGCATAGGTTATATGCCCCTTATCATCGTTTACATAAATTTAATAATTCTTTTGTAGGGCTAGGTATTCGTATATACAATAAAATACCAATTAGTCTTTTAGAATTACCATTTAGTACATTTAAAACTAAAATAAAAGACTTCCTTATTAAGAAAGGTTATTATACTATTAATGATTATTTCAGTGATAAGGATAGCTGGTCACTTACGCTAGACAACTCATGATCATTGTACCTAATTAGAATTATATATATACTTTGCATTTTTCAGTTAATCTTTATATAATATTTTCTAGTTCTTTTAAATTACTGTTCATGTATTATTAGGTCATTCAACTTAGGTACTACATTTACATTTGCATTGTTGTTCCACTAATTTTATTAAAGTTTTACTGCACTGTTAGATGAAGATAACTTGTGATTATGGGCTGTAAACTAATGTTTTAGTAATTTTGTGTATTCATATACAGTCACTTCTGTAACATATATTTCCACCATAGTTATGAACATGGTCGCGAGTTGCCTACATTATAAGACGTAAGTGGATGCTCCTGTTACACAATATTCTGCACACTGGGAGGTAACTGTATTAATGATTTAAGTATTAAATGTATGTTCCTAATGACTATTTACAAGTAATTAATTACAATGTGAAACAGTTGCAGCTCCTTACAAAAACAAAATATGTAACATAACACTGGCGATTAAAAAGAGTGGCCACGAGTTTTATTGCCCGTTATTTCTCGTGGTTCTACCTATTGCTTTGCGAATGGGCAGTAAATGTAAATGTAGAAGCATTAAGTAATGTACATTAAAATTTGACGTTCATAAGCGTCACCTTGTGACCTAGATGAACAAATGATTTTGACTTTTGACTTGACTATTTACTAAAACTATACCTATAAACCTATAACTAAATTAAAAAGAAAATAAAATAATAAACAGGTTGATTCATTTATTGTTTTAACTGCTCTTGCCGGGTTAGCATATTTGTTTTTTTTTAAAGACATTTCCCGCCTCAGGACTTAAGGCCTCTTCAAACCTGAGCGATATTCGCTGCCGCTGTGGGTAGAGGTACATACCGCGCGGGTTTCGCTCAGGTATTTGGTATCAAGTACCGCGGCTAGAGCAACCTAAATTTCTTACCGCTCTGAGCGAAACTCGACGACCGCGCGTTATTCTACCCACAAGGATAGCGAATACCGCTTAGGTCTTAACAGTAATATTACCGCATACCCACTGGGTTTTCTCTGCCGCAGATGGTAGCGAATACCTTTTAGGTCTGAACAGGCCTTAAATCCTGTGTCGCGGGGAACTTTGCAAACATACAACTAACGGACACAATGAACACCCAGACTCGAAACAACAATTTATGAATCACACAAAGTGTTGTCTCGTGTGGGGATCGAACCCACAACACTTCGGCACAGTGTCAAGCGCCAAACCACTACGCCAACCGTGCAGTCATATTGCAATTAATTATTTTAATTGTGAGTCTAAATTATGCTTACTACTGTAGCAAAATCCATGGTACGGGTATTGTCTTGTCGATATCAAAAGTGCTAGTGGCACTTTTCAAACTAATATACGGGGACGAAGAATTGTAACAATGCTGGCCTATTGCAGGTTGTTGGGTTCGGGAAACTTTAATCACGCGCCTTAAAACGACTTGTTTTGTTTCATGTTGTTATTGTTTGGTAACATTGATTTTCATAATGATTTCCTTTGTTTATTTCAAAATGGAACAAGGGATTTTCGGAATATTACATTGTTATTTATCTGAACGAATACGATTTGGAAGGATATGATGTAGTGAAAAAGCAACTTTTAGTGATAATTGTAGAATATAGCCGTACTTATTTACATGTTTAGCAATTGTATTATGCTTAGAAACAGCCTTATTTACAAAGCAGTTGCCGAAAGTACAGAACGGACGTTAAAGCTGAAGAAATATCATGGTAGTATCTGATGGACGTGAATCGACATTAATTCGTCCAATACATACACAATATTTTTGTTCGTGAAAGAAGTCAATCCATGTCTCTAATCTGGCATGTAATGCTGAAGCTATTGAACTGTAAGGTAAAGTCTATTTTGTGTCGTATACCATGGATATTTGGCGGTAATATATGAAACATCTATGTTAGTCACCATAGATCTTTGTGATAACCGGAATCGACGTCATAACGGTATTCTACAAGGCACAAGGCGAACTACAATTAATAAAATAGCAAGCACATAACTACGGCAAGTCAATGGTGCGCGCTGTATGCTATTACACGAAACCCTCGGCTTGGCATTATACTGGTCTCGCTACAGGGTGATAACTGTTCTGATTTCTTATACTATGACAATGGTAATTTGTTACACCATTAATCAAGCTAAAACGATTTCAAACCTCACAACACTGACAAAGCAAAGTATGTCCAATTACTTAAAGAGAAACATACCCTTACTGCTACGCCGACGGTACTGGGTGGCAATGAACAGATCGACGAGCAGGTATGTACACTGACGCAGTCGATGCAAGACAGCTACCACGCAGCATGCCCAGAAACCACTCTACCCTCAACCCCAGGTAAACAACCCTGGTGGGGCGCTGAGCTTGAACGCAAGCGCAAGAAGGTAAGAAGGGCCCTAAACAGGGCAATGAACACAAGCGTGGACGTAGATTGGGACGCTTATAAAGCAGCCAAATCAAGCTACAAGAAATGCCTCAGATTCAGACGCACCACGGGATGGCGAAAATTCTGTGGGAGCATTGAATCTTGCCAACAAGCAAACTGGGTAAGGAAACTACTGGCTCAGCAACCGATGGTTGCACCAGGTACTCTCCGTAAACCGGATAACACATACACCACATCGGAGGAGGAGACAAGACGCGTCCTACTAGAAACACACTTCCCAGGCTGCGTCCTCACCCCGGTAATAACGTGGCACGATACACCAACAGTGGCGACCGAACACGAGTGGAGACACGCAAACACCGTGGTCACAGAAGAAAAACTCCGATGGGCCATCGATAGCTTCCATCCCTTCAAAGCAGCCGGACTGGACGGCATCTTCCCAGGGTTATTACAATGGGGGGGTGAACCGGTCCGCAAAAGACTTCTGGCAATCATGAGGGCTAGCCTGGCCCTTAGATATGTACCGAAGAATTGGAGGTAAGTCAAACTAATTTTCATACCAAAACCAGGCAAAACAGACTACACAAATGCAATCCTTCAGACCAATAAGCCTGACCTCCTTCATGCTTAAAGGCTTGGAAAGGCTATGCGAGAGGGAATTAAGAAGTGGGGCACTTAAACACCTAACCCTACATGCCAATCGACATGCATACAGCTCAGGGAAATCGACGGAATCGGCCTTACATCAGGTCGTGAACCAGATAGAAGCTGCTATACAACAAAAAAGCATCTGTCTGGGCACCTTTATTGACATAGAAGGAGCCTTTGACAAGACAAACTTCTCCAGTATAAGCAACGCCTTAGCCAGACATGGTGTGGATCAGACGCTCATACAGTGGATCCAAAACATGCTCAGCAAAAGAGTAGTGCGCCTGCACGGCGACTCCCAGACAGCCTTGATAAATAAAGGTTGCCCGCAGGGCGGTGTTCCTTCCCCGCTATTGTGGAACTTAGTCATCAATGAATTCATAGACAAACTCAACGCGAGATATTTTTACACAATAGGATATGCAGATGATCTGACCATTCTCACCTCAGGTAAAGTAACTAGTACAGTGTACGACCTTACTCAACAGGCTCTACGCATAGTAGAGTGGTGGTGTAATGAGTACGAATTATCAGTAAACCCGACCAAGACCGAACTAGTTATGTTCACACACAAACGCGCGCTGGGTACTTACCGACTGCCCAGGCTATTCAACACAGAGTTCAAGCTGTCTACCGAGGTAAAGTACCTGGGCGTCACTCTTGACAGCAAATTGACATGGAACAGCCACATGGAAAATAAGCTCAATAAAGCCAGCATCGTCTTCTGGCTGTGCAAGAAGATGATAGGTAAACGATGGGGCCTATCCTCCAAAATTGTCTTATGGCTCTATAAGACAATAATACGTCCAATGATAAGCTACGGCGCAGTAGTGTGGTGGCCTCGGACCAACCTAAAAACGGCCGCCAACAAGCTTCAAAAGCTTCAAAGACTTGCATGCCTAGCGGCCACGGGCTGCATGAAAACTACACCTACAGCGGCACTCGAAGTGTTGCTGGACTTGCCTCCATTGCACCTGTTCATACAACAGGAAGCAACGATGTCGGCGATCCGGCTAAGAGCTCTGAAGCTCTGGAAAGACACTAACACACCACACACTAGCAACTTAAACACACTCTTTAAAGAAGTTCCTCTCTCACAAGCCATTGGCGACCGAATACCGAAACAATTTGTTTCCGATAAGAAATACAAAATCCAACTGTACGAGGATCTACACGAGGGAGCGGTTGGCCACAACGAGCTCACGATCTTCACAGATGGGTCTAAGACGGATACAGGTACGGGTTCAGGAGTATTCTCCGAGGACCTTTACATCAACATCGCAGCACCGCTGGGAGCCTACAACACGGTCTACCAGGCCGAATGTTTTGGCATAATCCTAGCTGCCACAGCAATCATGGCACGTGAGGTAAGGGAACGATCCATTAGGATCCTCTCAGATAGTAAGGCTGTCCTCTCAGCCCTCAAAAGCCATACTATCACCTCGTCACTCACGCTTGAATGCCATCAGAAACTAACAGAGGTAGGTAAACAAAACAAATGAACACTGCAATGGATCAAGGGCCACAGTGGCTTAAGAGGGAATGACGCAACCGACGTCCTTGCCAGAAGAGGGGCCACTTTAGAGGTGGTGGGACCCGAGCCCATTATTCCCCTCCCTTCTAGTTTTTATCGCAACCTGGTAAGGAATAGGACCAGGACCCAACACAACCAGTCCTGGATTGGTATTGAAAGATGTAGGCAGGCCAAGGAGGCTCTTCCCGCAGTAGACGGTAAGATAGCCAAACAAATCCTCCGGCTGCCCAAACAACAACTGCGGACAGTCACGGCCGCCTACACAGGACACGGATTCTTTAATAAACACCTATTTACTATAGGTATCACCGACAGCCCGCTGTGCAGGGCCTGTATGGCAGCAGACGAGACGGCAGCCCACCTGCTCCTCGACTGCCCTGAGGTCGCACAGTACAGGCAGCAGTACCTGACGAGATACAGCACCCTGAGGGAGGCAGTGGGCCACATCAAGAGTCTGCTGGTCTTCCTCGAAGAGCTGGGGTGGCTCGAATGCTGACACCATTCCCACCCGCACGCAAAATACACGCCAAGACGTGGAGTTGCGGAAACAACCAGTGCCATCAAGTATCAACTATCAAGTAGTGGATATATGCACTGTAGTTTTTGTGGGTATTACGGCCTTGCACTCCAGCCATCGAGTCCCACATACCCTCTGCTTTTTATCCTGCGGAGGTATGCTTAAATGCATTGCCACAGCAAGAAAAAAAGGGTATTTGAACAAAAAATGTCGTACTTATCCCAAAAATTATAAGGATGTGCGTAACATCCTGATTTAATTACGCTATTTCAACATTTCTGAAACTTTTGAACGCCTTCTCTATTTCTGTACTGAATTTTCAAACAACATCTTTCTATTATATATCTTATATATATTATTTACACCGTGATTTTGTAAGCTATGGCAAAAATTTTTTTAGGCCTTAGGTATCACTTATAGATCACATTTCTGAAAAAAAATCAGTACGTAAAATTTACTTATCGAAATAATTTTTCTTATGTAAATATCAATCCAGCGTGGTCACTAAGTGTTACGTAAACACATAGAAGTCACGTAATAAACTTCAATGAGCAAGGGGAAGTACGTGAGCCGCGGGGGTAGTGGGAAGGGGTGTGGTCAGGAAACGAAATTAAATTCACCAGTCGGCCGCGCTCGCGCATCGCGAGGTGTTAGTGCGAAACACTTCCGCATTGATCTGTGCAGTGTCGACGCGAGACGGCGCGGCGCCCGGCGCCCTAGCCTACAATGTATTATAGCCGCGAGTACTATGAAATGGTGCGAAGCTACATTTTGAGTGGTGAGAGCCTTATCAGAGCGCAAAGGGTATACGAAGAAGAAAGTTTACCCCGTCTGCGGACTCAAGGGTACGTGAACGCTGTGATACCCAATCGTCGAACAATTTTAGCAGCTAACCAGAGGCTGTTAAATCATGGCCAATTCACGACCCCATTTCACGCTCAAGCCCGTGGCAATCCGACATTGGCGGTAGAAATTGAAGACGAGATCATGGATTTCTTTGAGAGAAATCCGCTTTCAAGCACGCGAGATGCAGACCGTTTCTTCGAAGTGAGGCAAAGTGCCGTATGGAGACTGTTGAACTCAGCTAATATACACCCATACCACTATAAAAAGGTGCAAAAATTATACGACGGAGATGCAGCACGGCATGAACGTTCTGTGAGTGGCTAATTGCAAACCTTAATGCGAATATTTTGTGGACTGACGAAGCATTATTTACGTGTGTGGGGCTGTATAATCAGCACAACGAACATTGGTGGTCGTTTACAAACCCACACATGATACGGAAAACGTATCACCAAGTGCGCTTTAGTGCAAATGTTTGGGCCGGCATAATAGGCAACCAACTTCTAGGTCCATATTTCATAGAAGGTCGGCTAACTGGGGGTAGTTATTTGGAAATGTTCCGCGGTACTATATCAAATTTTATGGACGATGTGCCTTTGTCTTATTATCAAGATTTTTATTACCAGCAAGATGGTGCACCGCCGCACTATGCCGCCGCCGTACGTGACTATTTGAATTTAGAACACGGTAGTCACTGGATCGACCGCCAAGGCCCAGTATCGTGGCCGCCGCGATCGCCAGACCTTACGCCATGTGACTTTTTTTTGTGGGGTGAGATCAAAAGATGTGTTTATGTGGAAGAGGCCGAAAGCCTCGAGGACTTGAAAGTGCAAATTCAATCTGCATTTGACCAAGTGCGAAGTGATAGTGTAGTGCTTAACAAATTAAAACATAATGTGCAAAAACGTGCGAGACTCTGTTTAGAGAGAAACGGTTTGAACTTCGAACAATTATTAAAAAAATATTAGAAAGTAATTAGGTAAGGAATTTTTTATTGTATTTTAATCATTGTACATAAGTTGATTCAATTTTTTTAAATACGCCGGATTGCAAAAGGCCGGTCGATCTCTAAGTTTAATAATCATAATCAGCAATCGCAGTCAACAAAGGCCTTTTGCAATTTGACGGTCCTAAGCCCGTATAAAGTATGAAGGAAAAATTTGCAACTTATGAATGAAATGATGAAGTGATGGCAGCGACGCCTGGCTGGCCTCCGCGCCGTCTCAGCACAATAAACATCGCAGAATCAGATTTGGTGAGTATTTTTTTTAATGATTGGCTTTGGTTTACTTATTTGTTTTTCCATTTTGTACAGACGTAATTAATACCAATATTGTTCGTTAATCGTAAATAATACCATAGATTTTTTGTACATATTTGAGGGTATTTAAATTTAACTTTTATAACGTATGGAGGCAGCGACTTAGGAATGCTGTTAAGTTTATCAATGAAATAAAGAAGCGGGACGGAGCAGTTTGTTGTCATATTCCGATTGACGTACTCTGTGTGTAAGAGCGCGCGTGGTAACGTGGTGTCCATAAACTCAGACATTTTTGAGACATTTTTGCGGCTCAATATTTCAATATTTTTGTACGGAACGATATTACTAAAGTTATGTACATAAATTTTATTAATGCCATGGATTATCATATTAGAATTTTGGCATATATTACAGAATCACGGTGCTTATCTTTCTATATCCCTAGTGTGAGATGTAGAACTGCTTTTGCAAGCCGTCAGTTTGATGCAATGGGAGCAAGGTTATATAATAAAATAAATAAGACGTTGTCAATATACCATTTAAATAAATATGAAATTAAAAACAAACTTATAGATTGGTTACGTTATATGACTTATGATCAAACTGAAATATTATTATCAGGCTGATTCTAAGGTAAATAAATAAAAATATATATAAAAATAAATAAAAAATATATTTATCCATCAGCAACAACATCTTCTAACGGAAATGCCATATAAATAAAACATTCGTTAAAAATAATAACATGTATAAAACAATGGTGGAAAGGCTCCGACCCGAGTGGAGAATTAACCAACATTCCTCAGCATGTCATTGATCAAGGAGTCGAAATAAGAAGTATAAACTTGAGTTAATTGCAAGCTCTCATTAAAACCGCACTAAGGGTGGGTCGCCTTTGCAGTGACTTGATTTTGATATTAGCAGTGCATGGACAAGGAGTGAAAGCTAGATTTGAACAAAATATTAAACACGTGAAGAAAATGTTGCAAACCTAATACTACAAGAAAAATATCGCGTATTACAACAGGATGTACTTATATTTAGATCTTCAAGTCCACATAGTTTAAAATATCTATTATAGGTGGACTTTACGATACTACTAAAAAACGGCTTTCGTTAAATAATATAAATAGCAATATAATTATGCTACATATGTGGATATGAGCTCCCTTTTATAGTATGAAATTAATTTAATGGGACTTCCTCTTCTATTTGTTGCATTAAAGATATAAGTACCTCCTCTGCCCTTGAGTTTCTATCGACGTTATAAAATTATTATAATATCGTAATAATCTTTAGTAGCGTATACTCTACGGTTCCTTCTAGTCGTGCAACCGAGGAATTTTGTACACAAATATTTTATCGAGAAGACTAATAGATTGGAATGTTTCTATAACTAAGAGCATTCTTTGTAGCGTCTGATGATTTTTCTGTGTTAAAAAATTCAGCTGCCCTATAATGCTATGATGAAACCAACCAATCATTACTGTATTGAGTATATTTCAATCCAACGTGTTACATATTTACGTAACTATTTCACAGATTTCGTTGAGCCGATCGCTACTTCTCCGCCTATGAACCCGCTAACAGTGAACCCCCACATAAAAAAAAACATCCAATGCATTTGGCACGCCACATATCCACAATGTGCCGTTACGGCATTCGGCTGACACTCACACCGCAAATACCCGCATTTATTTCTGGTCACTAACTTTTAACATTAATTAAAATACTTGCGCCCTTTACGGTATAAATTAGGCCATGCACTGGATCAACAGAATTTGTCTTTGAAGTTGCAGTTTAAATTCATTTAAATTACATTTCCAAGTATTCGTCTGATGAGAAATTTGGGTTCAAGGGCTTTATATTCATTTACCTTTGATGTTGTTTTTCATTTGTACTGTGCAATAAATGAAGAGCAATGCAAATAAAGTGGTGCCTTTTTGATTAAGAAACGAGTTGTAGAGTTCTAAGCAAATGCTCTTAGAAAGCGTTACCTATCCAAAGGATAACCGTGCTGAACATTATGTTGCAATCGATTAGGATTATCCAGTATTAGCTGTATGTTAGGATGTGATAAATAAATAAAGTACACTATGGAGAGTTTTGAATTCTAATTAGTTGGATTTATTAGAAGAAAAAGGAGATCTTACTAAAATATTCATCCCTTGTAAAAACTTGAAACTAACTTTAATCTGGCCACAATCCAAAAATTACATGGAGATCAATATCCTTACTAATAGTCTATAAGGCGTTGTATGTCAACAAACCAGTGACTTACTATACTCTACTAATACTTATAGCTATAACGCCATTATTATTAGAAATTAAAGAAAATCAAGGCACAAAAACCCTTATTAAAGACACACTA
Organism: Euclidia mi; assembly: GCA_944739405.2. Taxonomy (NCBI): domain Eukaryota; kingdom Metazoa; phylum Arthropoda; class Insecta; order Lepidoptera; family Erebidae; genus Euclidia; species Euclidia mi. Next base: position 15,573,277 of record OX123188.2, on the reverse strand, counting down.
AACATAAAAATAGTGATAATATCGGCATTGACTGTGCGAGTGTGCGATAATATGAGAATGTTCCTTTATTACCTACTGTCTCGCTGTTATAATAATAATATAGAATGATTCATAAGTCATGTAATACTCTTCAACTGCTCAATCTACTGCTAAAATATTTTCTATATCAGCAATGGATTAGTAGATTTTTGTGCATCGCAAACGTTGTCAATACTTAACTAAAATAATTAAATGCTTAATATTGTCATAACTTTTTAAATAACTTTAATAAATTATGTATATCTTTCCTATCCTTGCCCTCACGGCATTGTAAGGAGTTTTCGACAGGCTTTATGGTGTAGTACAACAAAAATCAGACCTCAGAGTTTAAGGTGAAGACCGAGCAGAAAAAAATATCATATGATTGAGTATTGTGGTCCCTTATTTTTATTCTTGGGTCTTAGATTATGTTTATGTAGTAATTGTTAGTGGGACAAGGATGTACAATCAGCAGTGTCAGAGAAGAAGAAAGCTTGGTCAGATTGGTTGGCTGCCAGAGCAAATGAAAGAATGGGAAAAGCAACGAGTGTAGACATAGATGAAGCAAGAAAGGAGTTTGTTAGGTCAAAAAGAATAGTGAAAGAAATGGTTCAAAGGAAAAAAAGGAAAAGAAAGATGAGTTTGATAGCAGATTATCTGACGATTTCCAGAGGAACATTAAGTTTTTCTGGAAATCCGTTCGTGCAGTTCGAGGAAGAACTCAGTCCTCAGAACACACATCCATCAGAGACGAGAATGGAAAGATATTAAATGATGAATCTTGCGTGCTGAAGAGATGGAAAGAGTATTTTGAAAGTTTATATGAAAGGTCGGCGATAGAGACACCGATAGCTGAAATGAATGGTAACGATAGCAATGATGAAAGCGTTATTGGCGTGGATGAGATCGTGAAGGCACTGCGAAGTATGAAAGTAGGTAAGGCTGCAGGATATGATAGGATTACAGTCGAAATGCTGAAGGCTGGACAGGGCATCATAGTTGGTCAGTTGCAGCGGTTATATAACTTGTGCTGGACCACCGGCCGAGTACCTAATGACTGGGCCACAGCTGTAGTTGTGCCTCTTTATAAAGGAAAAGGCTCGCAACAAGATTGCAAAAACTATAGAGGCATTAGCCTTCTCAGCATTGTTGGCAAATTGTATGCAAAGGTACTTATTGAAAGAGTTATGGAAGTAACCGACAAGAAAATATGGGATGTACAAGCGGGATTCCGAAAGGGTATGGGATGTACGGATCAGGTTTTTTCCTTGCGAAGCATAGCCGAAAAGTTTTTGGCCAAAGGTCAAAAGGTCTATTGCGCATTCGTGGATTTGGAAAAGGCTTACGATAAAGTGGTGAGGAATGAAATGTGGTCGGTGCTGTCAATGAATGGGGTGGACAGCAGCCTCATTCGAGCTCTGAAATCCCTTTATGAGGATTCTAGAGCTTGTGTGAGGATAAACGGGGCATACACTGACTGGTTTACCATCGAGAAAGGTGTTAGACAGGGATGTGTAGCGTCGCCGTGGCTGTTTAACCTCTTCATGGACAGTTGTTTGCAAGATTTAAAACATAGTGACTTCGGATTAAGGATGAATGGGTTACTCGTCAAATGCCTCCTTTATGCTGATGATCAGGTAATACTTGCATCTTCAGCGGAGGAGTTGCAGGAGATGGTAGCAATCATGCATAGTGCGTTAGAGAGGAAAGGAATGAAAGTGAATGTAAGTAAAACGAAAGTTATGGTTTTTGAAAAGGAGGAATGTGTTACGGCTTGTAATGTTTTGATCGATGGACAGCGAGTGGAACAAGTGAATGAGTTTGTTTACTTAGGTACGTTGTTTACAAGAGATGGTAAGAATGAAGAAGATATTGAAAGGAGAGTTAATGCAGGTAATAGTGTGAATGGAGCTCTGAAAGCGTTTATGAACAGTCAAAACGTGTCCAAAAAGGCACGTTTGGCTGTACATAGAGGCGTGTTAGTGCCTACCCTTATGTATGGTAGTGAAAGTTGGGTATGGCAGAAGAGATTTGAAAGTAAAATAAATGCTGTAGAAATGAGAGCACTGAGAAGTATGTGTGGTGTGTCTTTGACCGACAGAGTAAAGAATTGTGTGATACGAGAGTGGTGTGGGGTAAAAGAAGATGTAGTGACAAGCATTGAAAACGTCATGTTAAGATGGTTTGGGCACATGGAGAGGATGGATGACGATAGACTGACAAAGAAGATATATAAGGCAAGTGTGAATGAAACAGGACAAAGGGGAAGACCTAGGCGGACGTTCTCTGACCAGATTGGAGACATCCTGAAAAAAGGACAAGTCAGAAGTACCCTTAACAGAAGAGCATGCATGAGAAACTTGATGGGAGTGAGTGAAGCAAGTGAGGTATGTCAGGATCGTTGCAAATGGCGTTCCGTAGTCTCTGCCTACCCCTCCGGGAAACAGGCGTGAGTCTATGTATGTATGTATGTGTTTTTCATTGCTTTTTAATTTTAATTATTATATGATTAGCTGTTTGTATAATTTGTACTATCGTGTAGTTTGTGTGTATTCATTTGTTTTGTTTCTTTAATTTGCTAAAATTTGTTTTTATTTTTAACCCCACAATTGCATTGGGTAACCTGTAATAATTGTGTTGGAATGTGTGTAATAAAAACAAAACAAAAAAAAATGTACTCCTTTAATCATCCTATCCGTTGGGTCCACCCCAACATTTTGGATGCAAGCTAATAAAGTTAAACTCCCACAATTTATGAACAACTTGTCTGAATAACTACGGAATTCAATATTCGAGCTATAGATAGATCTGTAGATTTTAGATTCGTTTTTGACATAAGCTCCATACAAAATATGTCAAACACGAATATCGAAACTCAAAATCCATGTTTGGATCGAATATTGAAAATGGCCGTAAATCTGCGGTTATAACTTTTCGTAATGAGTTGGAGTTGCACTCGTTTGTTCAAGTTAAACTGTACAAAGTTTGTAAGAAAATCAATAAAGTCCTTTGTACCGGGGTATTGTGTCCAAGCCTTTTTTCTTTAAGTGGTAAATAAGAGGAAATGGCTTAGGAGATTGGAATCAAGCAATGCTTGCTGAGAAATAAAGATCTCGGCTGTTGAGTTGCATTGTGACCCCTCTTGATTTGGTGAACGGTACGTAGTATTCGGGTCAGGCAACTTGGCTAAGTCAAATTCAACTGGACATAAGATTATTACTCGCTTTACTGTTGAAGGAAAACTTGATGAGGAAAAAGGTATGTTTGAAGGTCGTCTATGATTATCGCTTTATTATCGCTTAGATTTAAAGAGCAGGCCTGTATTTTCTTAAATGGCCTCTTTTTATTTCGAACATAATGGCCACAAATTACAAAAGGTTTTATTTATATTTTGATATTAGGGCTTGACGAGACTTAAAACGACGACGATGATAGCAAGTGATGATAGTCTTACGATCTTTTTACAATAAAATTGCTAGATAGGTATAATAGTTTTATAACTTTTATTATTAACATTTGAACGATGTATTTTTACAAACTTACTTTCACCAGATCTGAATGTCATTGCATGATATATAGGTATGATGAGATATGATATAAAGATATTTTTAAGTAATAAAAGAGAGTACGATTCCTAGAATTCTCTCTAACAGACCAAAAGTGAGTACTGTTAAATTATTTCTTCATCGGTCAGCCGCAATATTGATAAACTGTTATAATATTACTCAGTAACAAGATTATCACTGATCCTAAATTTAGCAGAATCCGAATTAATTTCATATCCATTATTGTCATATTTCTAAAACTAGGAGCAATTAAAACAAAAAAAGAGAAATGTTTCGAGCAAACTAGTTGTCGTTATTGTTGGATATAAATATCTAACAATTTGCACCTTATTACAATATCTGTTAATATATAATTATAGTGAATGTAATAAAACCTTCTAAAATATCATCAGAATTTTCTCTATGGCCGCAACTTGCGCTTCGTGCAAAAATGTTAAACCAATTTTGTCGGTCTGAGGCGACGGTGCGGTGACGTTGAAAATTCTATGAAAATATCCTTCCACACGGTTGTTGGGTTAAAAAATAAAGATAGTACCTACCTACTTTTATATATTGTGGTATACCTGCTGTGGAAAACGATAGCAAGTTATGCGTATAAACAAACACCGAAATTCCATTTATTTCATTTCATGCAATATTTGTCTTACTTTCTATAAGGGATAAAAAGAAAAGGGAAATTGATGAGATTTTTTAGCCAGACTAAAATGACAGCAAACTCGTTAGTATACAAAACATTAAAAAGACCGCCAAGTGTCGATTGTGACTCTTTTCAGAGTCATCCTTAAACATAACTAAAAAATATAAAACATCTACCAAAACAACAAAATGAGAAACAAACAAAAGGGATCTCGTCCATCTTTCATTAGATACTTTATTACTCCTTCGAACAATGCGTTCGTAGTTTAAAAGTGGGACATGCTCTATAATCCTCGTTGATTCGAGTCTATAGAAGTCCTGCTATGAGAGGGGATCACGTAATCCATTACCATGGCAGGACGTGACTCTTTCAGACGGAACAGTCTGTAGGTAATTTTATTTACCTTCTTGTCGCTGATGGCGCAAGTTATGAACGATGTTTTGGATGAAAATACTGTTATGAACTTCTATGGATCACAGTATTTTCTTACTAAATTACTCTCTACTACTCTTTTCACTTCTGTGTTCTGGTGGTAGTAAAATGGACCATCATAAGTGTAGCCTTGTTATTATGAATAAAAGATTTTGAATCTGGTTAATTTGACCATGAATAGTAATGCTTGATTTTGTCCTTTATCGGTCTGATTCTTATCTGCAATATAAGGGCGACTCGTCTGTAACTAAAAGCCTTCAAATTAAACATTACTTTTACTTGTTAATAAATATGGATGCCCAAAAAAATATTGTTTATTCTTCAGTGTCAATTATCAACCAAGATAGGCGTCCGTATACTTCATTTTTAGTAGATTCGATCTCATCACTGCTTAACACTCTTTAAAAGGTCTTGTAAAGGTGATCATAGCTCTTTGTTTAAGTTGTTAAACAATTCAGCTTCCGCAACAAGAGCAGCGACGTCTTAAGGTCATAAGTCGTCTCCTTACGTACTTACAGTAATGCGAGTTGGACACCTATTTTGAAAACTTGTAACATTTCGTTACAATAGCTGCAACATCTAGGAACCCTTTTTCCAGGATACAATATTCTCACAATTGAGTGAAATTTATACTTCAGATATTGTTTTGTCAGTTCACAACATGATAATTATTTTATAGATCAAAAAATATACTACAGAGCTGACAGAGTACCTAATGCTTTACTGCCAAAAAGCATACTTTGTGTTAAGAGTTTGATATTATACATATAGTAGAGTATATTATCCAAATGCCGATAGAACTTTTATTTATTCTATAATCAGAGATACAAGGTATTGTTGTTCCACGTAACCAGAGTATAACAACACGGTCATTATTTTGATCATCTTATCCCATCCTAAAGACGTCCACTGCTAATCTTTTTTTTTATGGTAATAGGCGGCAAACGGGCAGACGGGTCGCCTGATGGTAAGCAATTACCACCGCCCATGGACACAAGCAACACCACAGTAGTCACATGTGCGTTACTGCTCCTTGGGTTTGGGAAAAGGGATAGGATGAGGGCGAGGGGGTTCCGGAACTCTCACTCACCGAATGAAACGCAACAGTTTAGGTACTGTTACTTTACGTCGATTTTTAGTGAGAGGGTAGTACTTCCCCGGTCGAGCCGGCCCATTCAAGTTGAAATCAGCAAGGCTCTACTACCTGTGATAAATAATTATAGGCTTTCCCTTAAGTTATCCACGCCGATCTTGAGCCGTTCGCATCCAACCGTTACTTTAGACTATACCTACTTGGTCTATATTAGTCTTACTTATCCATTAACATAGCATTGCTTCTAGTAGCTTTGTTCATTAACAACAATAAGGAATCCAAGAACCCAGAATGTAGCACCTACATGGAAACTAAAACTTAAACTTGGGACATTTAGATTAGGTCACGATCTTACAACGTAGACCGCACTGCTAAAGAAAACTTGTTTCGTTTTGTTCGTCATGCGAAACTTTCCAAAGCTTACGCAATGTACAGCAGTCGTCTTGTTAAATTTTTTATGCCTGCTTTCCACTATGCACGAGAAATCTGCCTTTTTGGTTATTCTTGCACTGTTACTAGCGTAATGTTATAAGAACTTTTTAAGTTGAAGAGGATAGAAATAAAAGTTTCTTAGTTTTAAAGGACAAGTTTGTCACAAAGTTTTTGTCAGATTTATTCATGATGAGTAAGTTTTTATGGTTACAAATAGTTTATTTCTTGTGGATTAATTGAAAGTTATTTTTAGACTATTGTTTGACTAGTTTAAACAAATTTTTAGAGTTCTCTACAAAATACAGTAGGTTCAGTCCATTGTAGGTCACAAGCCTAGCAATCGTTAAACCAGGTCAACTCATCATCTAGTGTGTTGCATCACCCAATGTGTTTGTCAGTTGGCCAAAATTTATTGCTCGTTATTGCCACTTCAACTTGCTAATCATGTCAATTTTTTGGTTTGGTTTGCACGCACACAACATGATCTGATTTTATCACTTATAATTTTGTAATCTTCCTTGGTGCTGAAATGTTAAGACATCAAAACACTACGGACGAATCGTTTCCTAAGCTTAAACAAGACTAACATACAACGTGCTATCAGAAACATTATCACCCTCTGAAGTAAAGTAAAACACGCGGTCACCTATCCATATAGCGACCGCTGTAGAGTTGCCTAACCTACCAGTAAACACTACTAACATCCACTATGAAGCACTCTTTGGATTAAAACATTCTCATTTATAGGTACGACTAGCTTTTTAAAACTTTTCATTTTGCCATCACTCTCATCATAGTGCACTTCCACGTCAAAGTATTTTATTACAAACATTCCGTGATTATTCGGTTGCAAAAACTGGCCGAGGCAACTGGTGCATGGCAGGCAACACGCCATGTGTCATTAAGTAAATACGACTCAACCGTATCGTAACGCTGCGGTCACTGTAATTTGGACAAGCTGAAAACTAATACCACGATTTTTATGGACGTATTAAAAGTGTTTAAGCAGTGCTTCGGTTTTGATGTAACTTAAAAATAATGTTTATATCAAAAGATCGTTTCTATATTTCTGAGGACTGCAGTTATTTTTAATACTTTTTGAGATACTGTGGTATTCGATGTAGGTATAACATTTTCTAAGTGAAATTGATCAATATCTATGCTGGCTGTTTAGGACTTTAAGACATGTTGCTCCACAAATTATGATTACCCGAAATAAAACTATAAATCTGTTAAACGAGATATATGTTGCCTTGGCCGGGTGCAATCAATTCTTATATACTGCATCCCTATTTGGGGAGGGTCGGCCAAAACTAAATTCTTAGAATTAGAACGCGCTCAACGTGCCCTGATAAAAACAATGTATTTTAAAAAAAGAAGACATTTCACAGATAAACTTTATGAAATCAGTGGCCTACTTTCTGTCAGAAAACTATATATACGAATTATCCAAACTGTCCAAAAGAAGAATATACCCCATTGCACAAACCCCTCACACAAAAACCATTTTCGCATCCTTTCTGTATAACTATATGTACATAACAAGAATTCCCATGATTGCAAAAAAGCTTTAGTTGAATGGATCATACAACTCACCTACGATGAAACTGAGGCGCTTTTAAAACACGGTACACAGCACATACACACACGACACAATACAACAAATACACACACGCATACTCACACACATGCACGCATACGAACGAAAACACACACACACGCACATACTCACACAAAGTTCTTTTTATTTATATTTTAAGTTACTTTGAATATTATTTTTTTTGTATCTTTAATCATTTATTTCTTATAGAAGAGCGAAGTCTTCTATTACAGGTTTAATTTGCTTAAAAGAAGGCTCCAATCATAACTTAACTGTTACATTTTTGTTAGAGGAATAAACTTTTTTTTATTGTATTTTTTTAGACTTAGAAGCAATGTGAGTGTAATCTTTGAAACAATGTCTAATGGATATCTTAAACGGTTTAATCTAAATTATATGAATTACTAATTTTATATAGCTGCATTTGTGAGATTATTTGACAGCTATTTAAATATGACGCAGTCATCTCTAAAATAAAATAATACACATAATACTTTATCTATTTCACATACAACTATAAGCTAACATAACATAGCATATCTTTTTTTGTTTTTAAGAAGTAACTAAAGGAATATTTTAGCGTTAAATAAACTATAATAATATAGTACTTTACAGTGCAAAATTGCTTAGCAGTCAAACATTACCCACCATTTCCATACATCTATGTGAATGTATTTCCAGCAATAAGCGCGAACTCTTCGATAACATACCGCAATAACACCACTATCGCACTAATTACCACGGCACTCTAGAACATGAAAATCAGATATACAAATTGCATACAGTGGACAATTATGATCAGATATATACGCAGTACACTAATAATTTATGACTGTCAACTAATATTTAAGCCTCAAGATGCAGTCTGGGACGTGGCACAAGCTGGCTGTAATAAACCATCACGTTAAGGAAACTGAGCGTAAGGGATATCCCAGTAATTGTCACTCATGTTGGGGCGGGCAATGAACTTGGTGCCTTATATGTGATTTTAATATTTTATTAGGACTAGACAACTAGTCTTGTCCTAATAAAATATTAATAAATATCTTAATACATAAAATCTGTTTGAAATAGAATTAGTTTTTATTATAAGATTTTATTATAATTATCGCTTGTCCCTTGCCTCGGAGAGCACGTTAAGCCCTCGGTCCCGGTTGTCATGAAGATCTTTGATAGCCGTTACAGGGCGTCTCAGTACCTTCTAAATAAACTGACACTGGTCTAAACCATGGAATATCGCTATCCCTTCGGGTTGCGGAGGTCAGACAGGCAGTCGCTCTGTGGAAAAGCCAATATTCAGCCAAATCCGGTTAGACTAGTAAGCGGACCCCAGATTGAAACTGGGATAACGCTAAGAGAATTATGATGAAAATTGTTCCCGTCGACTAGCCTATCATCACCGTGTAAATTTCGTACTAGACCCTCGGATTGGGTTCTAATTCAATCGTAACTATAAAAATCATAAACTAAGTCGACGGTATGAATTTGAACGGAATCTGCGTGATTTTTGAAAATAAGTCTATTTGCTTTACGAATAAGGTTACAATTCAATCGAACTAAAAAATCTATAATTACGTCGATGGTATAAATTCAAACTGATGATTCTAAATGTTTTCGGATATTATAACTATCAGCAATTTTTGACAAAATGGTGTTCAGTGACCTTTGACAAGTAGTGTTCAGTTAGTTTTGAACTTTAATGATGTTCATTCAATACTGGCGCCCTTCTTGTTGAGCGATTTATGGGTGATATTATTTTCATTGATTTTGAAAATCTGAATGTGGTCATCGACTTTTGATGCTGACTGTACCTATCATTGTCATATTTTTATTTCACGCTGTGCAAACATAAGAAACCTCTTAGCTTACAATCTCTTAGGTATATGATAGGAGCGATTATACATGGTGTTAGTGTATACTATTAATTTTTATATAGAACCATATAAATTTAAAATGGTAAGTGCCTCATGAGTTCTGCGTTCAGCCTTATATGAATAAAAATTGTGTGTGTGTGTGTGTGTTAGTGTGTGTGTGTTAGTGTGTGTGTGTGTGTGTGTGTGTGTGTGTGTGTGTGTGTGTGTGTGTGTGTGTGTTTGAGTGTGTGCATAGTTTAGAAGTGTGAGCATTACTGTTATAAAATAGACAACCTCAACAATTTTTCCGTTTCATCATAATTTAATGTTTGCAACCAATCAAAAACTTTCCTTTTACATTCTCGCCTACAAAGGGTATAAATATTGCAAGTTTTATTGATGTTGTTATACAAGTGGCTACTGATGATGTGGTAATGGTGTTGAGCAAGAGATGTTCGTGCGCTATGGGTATCACACACTTTGTATTGTCTACGGGTTTGAAGAGCTTTAGAGTCATACACTATAGAACAGTGCTTGCGTAATATTGTTTGTAGTACAAAGAGTTGTCTAACTGTAAGTACCTTACAATCTGCATAAAGAATTTGAGTGGGATATTTAAAGGGTTTGGACATCATGACTTTCAGGACTGCTCTTTGTGCACGTTCAACTTGTAATAGATGGGTCTTATGGGCACCACCCCAGACTGTAATACAGTACGTGAGTAAGGACTGGCACAGTGCGTAATACATTGTCTTTAGAGTGTCAGTGTCTGCCGAATGTCTAACTTTCTTAAAGATATATATCAACTTACGAACCCGGGAAGTCACATTCTCAAGTTGAGGCTTCCATGTCAGTGAGCTATCTATTAAAACTCCAAGGTATTTTACTGTGGAAGTTCTTAAAATTTGGGGGCACGAACACGAGGAACAGGAGTTATTGAGATTACAGGTATGAGCCTTAAGTACGAAAGAGTCAAAGACCTGCGAGGGAGAAGATTTCAAATAAAATGGAATATAAACAGTTTTTTTAAGATTAAGTGTAAGTACATTATTTGAAAGCCAACCCATCACAGTTCTAAGACCCACTTCCGCGTTCCTTAAAGTCGAGGACCAGGTCTTACCGTGCGCCACTAGTGCCGTGTCATCCGCATACGAGTAAATAGAACAGTTTTTTAGAGGTAATTTACAGAGGTTGTTAATGTAAATTAAGAACAAAGTTGGGCCAAGAATTGAGCCTTGAGGGACGCCAAAATTCAGTAATTCAGTGTCGCTGATGACATCACATATTTTGGTACACTGTGTACGATTACTAAGATAGTCCTTGATTAGTTTGTGCGTGTGACCACGAATTCCAATTGTTTCTACTTTATTTAATAAATGAGGAACAGACACAGTATCAAACGCCTTCGAGAGGTCCAAGAATATGCCTAGACATTTTGACCTGTCGTCAAGTTTCGAGACCACATGGTCTGTAAGTGAAGCAACGGCATCTTCAGTCGATTTTCCCTTTCTAAAGCCGAACTGATTTGGCGCCAAGAGTCTATTGGATTCCAGGAAACTTATCAAACGACGATTGATAATTTTTTCTAGGATTTTGGAGATGGAAGGCAGTACGGATATCGGCCTATAGTTGTCGACACTGTGTCTGTCCCCACCCTTAAGAATTGGGTGAACAACAGCCTTTTTAAGTGATGTAGGGAAGCAGCCTGATGATAGAGATATATTGCAAATATGCGTTATAACTGGCACAAGCACAGGCAGACATGATTTTAAAATACTTGTATGAATGTGTCTAATTTAGCTCAAGCCAGACATCAGCAAGGATAGCGGGTAAGTGAAAAATAATATTGATATTGATTGATTTCAATTCATCACTGTGCAACGCAGTGCATTGTGTCTGGATCATTGTCGATCGTGGTCAGGTAGATGTATTACATCTTCCACTGCGCACTTCTGATACACCTTCCTGCCTGGCTACGGTAATTCTAGACATAAATTTTTGATAGCAAGAGCGTGGTTAACTGTGCCTATATTGTAAACTTGTATCTGAGCTAAGCATCTCATTTCTTAACAGGTTAACAGTGTTGTAGTGTTCTCAGGTCAGTATTGTCTAAAATACATAATATTTAATTGTATAAGTTGACCTAGATAATTTGAAACACATTGTCACACATAACCTCAATCAGTAATTGTTGATTTGTATTGTTGAAAAATCTAACTTAAATTTGTTGTTGCATTAATAAGTCACTTTGATTGGATACATATCAGTTATATGTATCAATTGATTTAGTTTATTGCATATATTGATATATTAAGTTTGAACCTTACATTGTTAAACCTTGTTATAATATAAAGATAATATTGTTAGGTAACACATATTCTGTGCTTACTTCCTATTGTATATCTCAAATAATACAGCCAGTCTGTCTGTTGCAAGTAATTAGTTAATTTATTTCAATATTTAACTTTAATTAACTTATTCGAAGGTTCAACTTTTGACAACTTTGACTTTGTTTTGTGTCAATATATATTGAAACTATTAATTTTGTTATTATAAGTCAAATCGATTAGATCGATTGAGTAACATTTTGTTTAGTCTACTGAAAATTTCTGACAATGGTCACACTGAACTGTCACTTCGGGCCTTCCCTTGAAAAATTAACTCGCTGGTTGTCGTCTCGTACGTAAAATATCGCCTTTTGAATTAACGCGAATTGAATTAAATTGAGTAAACCGTCTTGAATGCCGCCTGATCTAGTGCTGGCAACGGTAAATTGATTGTGAACTATTGATTGACATTTGTGAAAATTGTGAATCCGGTATCGAGTCCACGTGCCAACGTGTCCTGAAAACGTCGCGTTTGAAGCTTAATAGCTAAGTATAAGATACTTCATTCATTTATTTTGGCCAATATTCTTGTATGAATGTATGCGGGTTGCGGAGGTCAGACAGGCAGTCGCTCTGTGGAAAAGCTAATATTCAGCCAAATCCGGTTAGACTAGTAAGCGGACCCCAGATTGAAACTGGGATAACGCTAGGAGAAAGAAAAAGATACTTGTATGAATGTGTCTAATTTAGCTCAAGCCTGACATCAGCAAGGATAGCGGGTAAGTGAAAAATAATATTGATATTGATTGATTTCAATTCATCACTGTGCAACGCAGTGCATTGTGTCTGGATCATTGTCGATCGTGGTCAGGTAGATGTATTACATCTTCCACTGCGCACTTCTGATACACCTTCCTGCCTGGCTACGGTAATTCTAGACATAAATTTTTGATAGCAAGAGCGTGGTTAACTGTGCCTATATTGTAAACTTGTATCTGAGCTAAGCATCTCATTTCTTAACAGGTTAACAGTGTTGTAGTGTTCTCAGGTCAGTATTGTCTAAAATACATAATATTTAATTGTATAAGTTGACCTAGATAATTTGAAACACATTGTCACACATAACCTCAATCAGTAATTGTTGATTTGTATTGTTGAAAAATCTAACTTAAATTTGTTGTTGCATTAATAAGTCACTTTGATTGGATACATATCAGTTATATGTATCAATTGATTTAGTTTATTGCATATATTGATATATTAAGTTTGAACCTTACATTGTTAAACCTTGTTATAATATAAAGATAATATTGTTAGGTAACACATATTCTGTGCTTACTTCCTATTGTATATCTCAAATAATACAGCCAGTCTGTCTGTTGCAAGTAATTAGTTAATTTATTTCAATATTTAACTTTAATTAACTTATTCGAAGGTTCAACTTTTGACAACTTTGACTTTCTTTTGTGTCAATATATATTGAAACTATTAATTTTGTTGGACAGTAGATACCTGTCACTTGCATGCACTTGCAGTAAACGGGCTAATACTTTGTTGGTTTCAGGGAATTAAGAAAAATTATGTTTTGATTGTTAATATTATTTAACGCTTGTCCGGGCTATTTGAATTTTGATTATGTCAGCTATCAAGGCCTTGCGTGCGGCTGCTGGTGCTATTGCATCAGATTTGCGCTGGTTTGCCTCGGCCAGTGCTTTGGTGAACCGGCCTGATCGCCAGAAGGCCTTACTTCAAAGGTACGAGCGGATCGATGATCGCCTGGCAAGTGTGGAACAGCAGTTTCTTTTCAGCTTTCAGCGCTTGCTGTCTCGAAGTGTCAGTCACTGATTTCACTGCTGACCAGCGAAATAAGGTCAGCGAAGACTATGCCCAGGTCTTAGACCTGTATGATGCTGTCTCCAATAGTGCGAGACAACTAGTTGCCGATAGGGAAGGGCATCCCGGCCTGAAGCAGGAGCTTCCTAGGTCAGCACCGGGGCTGGTGAGTAGGCTCCCTACTTTGGACCTCCCCCATTTTGATGGCTGCCTAGGAAGCTACCTGGGCTTCGTTAATTTGTTCGACAGCCTAGTCAATGATAGGGCTGACCTTCGGCCGGCACAAAAGTTGGCCTATCTAATGTCGGTTCTGGTTGGGGAGGCCAAGGGCCTCATCCAGCATCTGCCCGTGTCTGACGAGGCGTACCAGACGGCTCGGGACCTAATCACCCGTAGGTAGCATAATAAGCGTGGCCTCGCCGACACGCACATCGAGCAGATTTTGGGTTTGCCGACGCTCACCCGGGTCTCTGGGTTGCGCACCCAACTTTTGAACTCGCTTTTGGTGGCCATCAACGCACTTAAGTGCCTTGACCTGCCCGTGGACCAATGGTCCTATCTATTGGTGCACATTGTGTTAAAGAAGCTGCCTGCCGACCTGAGGTCGAGTTTTGAGCAGCGCTTTGGTGGGGATAGCGCGACCCATCTGCCCCCCTTTGCTGACCTGGAGAGGTTCCTGGAGGATGAGTGCCGGGTCTTGGACAACTCCGGTGGTGACACGCCGGCTAAGACGCAGCCGCCCAAGGTCAAAGAGCAGGCTCGCGTTCACACCCGAGCCAATGTTGACCGGCGCCCTCCTCGCTTTGCGGTCACGCAGAGCCCAGCGAAGTGCTCCTACTGCAAGGTCACGGGGCACAGAACGGCCAGTTGTAGGGCATTCTTGGACCTGCATGTCGCCTCTCGTAGGCGCATCGCGAATGCCCGGCGCCTTTGCTTCTCTTGTTTGGGGTCCCACTACCAGCGAGACTGCCCCAACTCTCGCCCCTGTCCTCACTGTGGAGGACAGCATTTGGACATTCTCTGCATGAATGCCAGAGAGGTTGGCCGCTTGTCCAACCAGCCGACGCCGCGCACGGGCGGGTGTTTTGAAGGTGGCGGCCGAGGCTCACCGGCGCGTAGCCGAGAGTCGCCTCGCTCAATTGATCGCCACTCGCCCCGCTTGGAGAACCGTAGCGTGCGCTCGCCTCCTCTCTCTCGCGCACCTGAATGTGCGACCGCACAACGTCACCAGCACCATGACTGCTGCCCCAGGTATTCCTCTCCTTTGGCGGAGCGTCCCCGCCTTGACTCGCGCCCACCCCGTTTTGGGCGGGTGCGTCGTTCTGACCCCCCACAGATGGCGCGCGGATCGAGTCATCGCGCCTTTGAGGACTTCAAGCCGCACCCCTATTTTGATTTGCCTGGTCCTGGCCAACGGTCGCCGCCCAGGCAACAATAGGTAATTAACTCCTGCCCTATAACGCCAACCTCCCCCATTAACACCGTTATCCTACCAACGGTTGCTGTAAGGGTCTGGGGACCCACGGGGACCTCTGTTGTTGTCCGTGCTATATTGGACACAGGTTCACAAGGTTGCATTGTTTCCACTTATTTGGTAGGGCAGGTTAAATTAAATATGGGTTCTTTTCCAAATTGTATACGGGGCATAGGTGACGTAGCCTCTAATGTTGAAGGGCAAGTTAAGGTTTTGTTTGGCCCTGTTGAATCTTCACACCCGAGGATTAAAACCTCGGCTATTGTGTTGAAGAATATTTTGGGTATGCACCCACAGAAACAGCTACCCGCTGCTGTGGTGAATTTGACATCGGGATTGGAACTGGCAGACCCCAAATTTGACACACCGGGACAAATCAACTTGTTGATTGGCTCTGATGTCCTCGGTGGAATTTTGATTGGTGGGAAACGGGTCTTGGTGCCAAATGGTTTGACTGCCATCCCGACCATATTTGGATTTGCTTTGATGGGACCTGTACCTGGAGGGGGGTCCCTCCCTCCACCCGAACTTGATAATTTGTTGGCTGTAGGCTCTGCTCTCTCTGATGCAGTTCAGAGGTTTTGGGAGGTAGAGGAGCCCCCTCAAGTTGCCCGTTTGAATACAGTACATGAGGAGTGCGAGCTGTTCTTTCAGAGCAACACTGGTCGACTCCGTTCTGGTCGGATCATTACGAGGCTACCCTTCCTGTCTGTTCGGCCTCCGCTTGGTGAGTCACGACCCTTAGCTGAAAAGAGATTGTTGGCTATGGAGCGTCGCATGGGTCGTGATCCGGAGCTCAGACAGAAGTATATTGAGTTCATGAGAGAATATGAACAATTGGGACACATGTCAGTGTCAAATTTGGATTGGCGTTCGGTGGAGCATTACTTTCTCCCGCATCATGCGGTATTGAAGCCATCGACTGGCAAGCTGCGCACAGTGTTTGATGGTTCTGCGCAGACTTCAACAGGCGTATCCTTGAACCAGTGCTTGCATTCTGGTCCCAAGTTGGTCAAGGACCTTTGTGACGTCATCACCAGCTTCCGACGACATCAGGTTGTCTTTGTGGCCGACATAAAAATGATGTTCAGGCAGACTATTATCCACCCTGATGACCTTCGCTTCCAGCTGATCCTTTGGAGAGAGTCTCCTCGCGATCCCATGGTCGTCTACGAGCTCAATACGAATACGTACGGGTTAAGATCAAACCCCTACTTGGCAATACGTTCTCTTTGGGAGGTCGCAGACCGAGAAGGCTTACGTTTCCCACGAGCCTCCGCCATCTTGAAAGACGATATTTACGTCGATGACATTTGCTCGGGCGCCTCCACAGCGGACGAGGCGATCCTCCTGCGGGACGAATTGATAGGTATTTTGGCCTCGCTGGTTATGAGTTGCGCAAATGGATTTCCAACTCACCAGCGCTTTTGGAAGGCGTGCCAGAGGATCATCAGCAGGATCCCCATTTGTTTGAGATTGTTGACAACCCCGCCATGATGGCTGTTCTCGGCGTCCAGTACAGACCAGTCCAAGACATCTTTACGTACAACGTAGACCTGAAATTGCCTTGTTCTTGGACTTAACGTCTCGTGTTGTCTACTGTCGCCAGAAACTTTGATCCGAACGGTTGGATTTGTCCTATCATATTTTGGGCAAAATGCTTCTTGCAGAAGCTTTGGACAGCAGGATTGACTTGGGATGAACCTCTAGACGGCACTCTTGTTGAGGAATGGACCTCTTTTGTATTCTCACTTCCTGCCGTCAACGAGATCTCCTTGCCTCGTCCCATCCTTCCTCCCGGGAAGTACAAGGCCACCCTTCACGGGTTTTGTGACGCCTAGGAACGTGGTCACGCCGCCGTGGTGTACTTGCGCACAGTCAGTGCATCAGGTCAGGTGAGAGTTTCCCTGATCATGGTGAAGAGCAAGGTTGCACCCCTTCGGACATCTCTGACCATTCCGAAATTGGAGCTCTCGGGAGCAGCACTACTTGTACGCTTATTGAACCACGTGTCTAACACTTTGGGTAAAAGCATTTGTATAAATGGGACTTACGCCTGGACAGACAGCCAAATTGTTCTTTGTTGGTTGACGGCTTCTGTCCACACCTTGGAGGTATTTGTTGCTAATTGCGTTTCCCAAATCCAGAAATCCGAAGTCAAGCTTGTTTGGAGACACGTGCCAGGTGAGCTCAACCCCGCTGATTGTGCCTCGCGCGGCTGCTTGACGCCTAGTTTGATAGGTCATTTGCTGTGGTGGGATCCGGAATGGTTGAGTCGACCAGAAATTGATTGGCCTCGAACGCCAGTTTTGAATACTTCTAATTTGCCGGGTCTACGAACACTCGCTCTTGAGAAGGTAGAATTGAATTAAATTGAGTAAACCGTCTTGAATGCTGCCTGATCTAGTGCTGGCAACGGTAAATTGATTGTGAACTATTGATTGACATTTGTGAAAATTGTGAATCCGGTATCGAGTCCACGTGCCAACGTGTCCTGAAAACGTCGCGTTTGAAGCTTAATAGCTAAGTATAAGATACTTCATTCATTTATTTTGGCCAATATACTTGTATGAATGTGTCTAATTTAGCTCAAGCCTGACATCAGCAAGGATAGCGGGTAAGTGAAATATAATATTGATATTGATTGATTTCAATTCATCACTGTGCAACGCAGTGCATTGTGTCTGGATCATTGTCGATCGTGGTCAGGTAGATGTATTACATCTTCCACTGCGCACTTTTGATACACCTTCCTGCCTGGCTACGGTAATTCTAGACAAAATCCTTGCGTTACTTACTGACTGACAGACACGCTACAGCCGAAACTATTCGGCGCAGGAAGCTGAAATTTGGTATGCATGTTCCTTGGGGACAATAGGGGTGCACTAAGAAGGGATTTTCCGAAATTCCCACGGAATCGGCCAAAACGGGTAAATTGAAAAAAATTGCAGGCGTAAAACTGCTGGCGTCCTCTAGTTTTATTATATAATGTATTGAAGTAAATACTGTGGCTATTTTTATCGATATCCAAAATTTAAAGCTCATGTCTCCCAATAGGTGAAAATATTTGCCTCATCTTCATTTCATTTCATTAAAGATGGATATAAGGTGGTATATGACGATTAATTAAATAACGGGGCTTCAATCAGAGATTATGCATGCGTTTACAAGTGGTATAGTAAGTAAAAAAGGAATGCTCTTTCCTGAATTTTACATTAGAACAAATACCACGCTTTCCAATCTAAATACTAGCTAAATATAGGAATAGTTGATTCTGAATACTACTAGAAGCGGACTTCATGAAAGGCTGATAATATTTTTGCCTTCATGCTGCGAGTAACAAGGCATTGGCATGATTACCACTACCACATTAAATACATTTTAAAAGTTATTTATGAAAGCAGTTACGTCTGGTGGGAATACCTTTTCAAATAAGAGTGAATTAAAATCTCCAAATATTTCATTATTCCATAATTACTTCCTTCAAACATGGTCACAGTATTCTGTTTGACATGATATAATAAATACATTATTAAGATTGCTCTTAGTGAACATATCACGCCATTTTAGCGAAGGAAATTAATAACGCTTATTACTTCAAAAGGAAAGCTCTAACGTTACGGCTTTTAGAGCCTTTTTTCGTTTCAATTGAAGCGAAGTCTTTCAAAACGTTACATTATTTTTCATTTTTATTAGCCCTTTAACTATGTACTCTTTGAAGTCTGTAAAAACACAAATGTTCTTTGTTCAAATAGGCTTATAGAAGTTTTCCAAGGACGAAAAAATTGAATTATCTTGTTCGTTGAAATGTTGCGTTGGTGATGTTTAATGGTAAGCTCGGGTTTGAGGGTCGCATTGGAGCTGACGGACTATTTGATATTAAACGACTTGACCGAAGATCTTGATAAGCTTTTTGGTTTAACGGACACCAACATGTTTGGGTTTACTTGAAAGAAACATTATTTTTTTTATCTGAGATAACTTTGTTAATGGTTCCGATGTTCCAAACATAAAACAGAATCATTACTGAGAATTCGTAACTGAAAAGACGAAATCTTTCGTCCACAGACCCAAAAGTATAATCCTTAAGTAAGTATATATAAATATTTTGTAGGGTCCTTGGTTTACTTCGCAGTGTGTCTCAACATACCAAAGTTAATTTGTAGCACACAATTATGTAAACTAAATCTAACTGTCTAAAGGCTATGTTTTAATATACTAATAGGCTGGGATTATGTGTATACTTGCGACACACTTAGCTTATCATTTTACAGTAGTGCACTGAGTATACGCTCCATAGTAAATTTAGTTATACGTATAGAATATAACATATTAATCTGAACTTCTATTTGGCAGTACGTCATAAAAGGCATGCCTTTTTAATTCAGAGTAAGCATAGACTAGTCCCAAGTGATTACTTTCTGTTTTCATTGTCTTCAATATATTTTTCCTAGAACAGACAATATCTGAGTGATGCATTATACCGTATCTAAGCTCATGAATTCGTGCATGTCTTGAAGTTACCTTTTCGTCCTAAACTTCCAATACTGGCACCAAACTGTCACTTAAGACATACCCTTGCAAAACATAACCCTTATACGACCAAACACTTATCAATCACAATACCTAGAGCATCATGGTTGCTATAAAAACCCATGCAGTCATAAAGTGATTCACAAAAGTGTCCATTATCACACGACTCACGTATGGTACGTAATCAGAGGTTTTTCTCTCTTTTTAATGAAATTCTTTCACTAGAACTCGTATGGCAATAGTTGGGTATTTATTAGATGTATAAAATTGTAGTAAGCTCATTTTGTTCGCAGCTTATGAGTTCGGATATTAATTGTGTGATGACACGGATAACAAAGATTTTGTGTGGGATGGGACTGGATGGAACAGTGCTTAAAATGTTACACAGTCGATCCCCAAATTAGGCAAAGCCCTGTATGGTAATCAGATATTTGATAAATATGCAATATAATCATAAGTATTATATATTTATCCTACTAAGGCACAGAACAAATACTAACGGTGCTTATCACAGAAATATTGCCTACTAATTGTACCCACTTAGGTAGGATGCATAGGCACGCAACAACAACTTAGAGCTCCCAGCCAACCTCACCTGCCCGTGGTGCATTCTGCCGACCAGCGAACGAGGCTCTGGCGACCGACTAACGGCGGTATAACCGTTGCAAATAGGCTTAGCTAAATATAATAGATCGGTGACGGGCAGCAGCGTCACCGGTGCGAGAAGCTACGCCCTGCGATCACCAACACGCATGCCCAGCGTGGTGATTACGGGCAAAACCTCGATGGCACACACGCTTACGCAACGGCCCCCAGCTCCCGGTCGCCCCGCTATTCCTGGCCAAGGCGGCGGACATGGTAACGGAGGGGCAGGGGGTGCGAAGAATTCCCGGGTTACGGTAGGCTGCCAACACCGACTGACCATGGCTACGTATAACGGACGCACGCTACGGCTCGACGAACATCTGGCACAACTCGAAGAGGAACTGAAGTATATAAGGTGGCATGTTTTGGGATAATGCGAGGTCCGGAGAGAGGGAGAGGATACCGTTACCCTAGATTCAGGCCATCTTATGTACTTCAGTGGGGGAGACCAGCCATCCCAAGGCGCGGTTGGGTTCCTGGTCCATAAGGTACTCTCTGACAACATTTTAGAAATCTCCAGTGTGTCGACAAGGGTAGCATACCTTGCGATCAGGCTCACCAAAAGATACACTCTCAAGGTTTTTCAAGTGTATGCCCCGACTTCGGCATACTCGGATGATGAAGTAGAAGAAATGTACGAAGACATTTCCAGGGCCTTACACAACACCCAAAAGGGCCACTTTAATGTTGTCATGGGGGACTTCAACGCCAAAGTGGGAGTACATACTTCGGCGGATCGGTAGTAGGACCACACGGATTTGGTAGGAGAAATCATAGGGGTCAGATGCTCGTCAACTTCTTAGAGAAGGAGGGGTTGTTCTTAATGAACTCATTCTTTAGGAAGCAGCCTCAAAGAAAGTGGACGTGGCGAAGCCCCGACACTATGACAAAAAATGAGATTGACTTCATTATGGCGGACAAAAGGCGAATATTTAGGGATATCTCCGTGATCACTAGGTTCAACACCGGAAGTGATCACCGACTTGTACGAGGCACTCTGAATATCGATTATAAGCTTGAACGCGTTCGCCTTATGAAGTCTACGCTCCGGCCAAATTTCCTCCAATCCGTGGTTGGATCTGAAACATTCCAGCTAAAACTGGAAAACCGGTTCGCTGCCTTGGAAACCGCAATAGACGCAGATATGGACCAGGAACTCGATAAAGTGGTGGAAATCCTTCGGGATGAGTGGACGAAACTCTTTAAGACGCAGCACACCGGCAGGAGATCTCAACTTTCGCGAGAATCTTTGCAGCTAATAGAGACGCGACGAGAAAACCCGGCAGGCACTTCGTCAGATCTAAATAAAAAGATCTTCAAGCTGGCAAGACGCAACCTCCGTAGCTCCAATACACGCTCTATACAAGATGCGATCGAGCGAAATCGGGAATGGAAAGTTTTTACTCAGCATTTAGGTCGAAGTCATCTGACGAAGCTGACCACGTCAGACGGGAAAGTCGCCACTTCTAGACCGGAGATTCTTGCGGAGGTTCAGAGCTTCTACGGCAACCTCTACACCTCGAAAGCGTCCCGTCCCCAACCTGATTCCGAGGATCCAAGAGCCACTTTAACCCACCACTTCACGGAAGAGTTGCCAGACGTCAGCCAAGACGAAATCGTGGTGGCCCTGAGGCAGCTTAAAAATGGAAAAGCCGCCGGGGAAGATGGAATTACGACGGAGCTGCTAAAGGCAGGTGGAAAACCTATACTGGTGCAGCTCTAACGCAGATTTAATTCTGTCCCGTTCTCGGGGAGAACTCCAAGGGCGTGGAGCAAGAGCATAGTCGTTTTGTTCTTCAAAAAGGGAGACAAAACTCTGTTGAAGAACTATCGACCGATCTCGCTCTTGAGCCACGTCTAAAAGCCGTTTTCCAGAATCATCGCGAACCGTCTCGCGCGTAGACTCGACGAGTTTCAGCCGCCCGAACAGGCCGGTTTTCGAGGAGGGTATGGCACCATAGACCACATTCACACAGTGCGTCAGATTATACAGAAGACAGAGGAGTATAATCAGCCCCTGTGCTTAGCGTTTGTGGACTATAAAAAGGCCTTTGACTCCATCGAAACCTGGTCTGTTCTGGAGTCTTTGCAACAGTGCCAAATTGATTGGCGGTACGTCCAAGTGCTGAGAGGTCTGTATGTCGCCGCGACTATGACCGTCCAAGTACAGAACCAGCAGTCTGAACCTATCCACCTGCATCGAGGTGTGAGACAAGGGGATGTTATCTCCCCCAAGTTGTTCACAAATGCAATGGAGGATATGTTCAAGAAGCTGCAATGGAAAGGACGCGGTATTAACATAAACAGCGAGTACCTCTCACACTTAAGATTTGCAGACGATATCGTTATCGTGGCTGAAACCGTGCAAGACTTGCAGTATATGCTGATCAGCCTGGCTGATTCTTCTGCTCGCATCGGTTTCCGGATGAACTTGGATAAAACCAAAATAATGTTCAATGAACATGTCTCTCCAGCACCGATTATCCTATGGGTCCCTCTCGAAGTTGTTCACGAGTACGTCTACCTTGGGCAAACCTTGCAGTTGGGTAGAAACAAATTCGAGAGGGAGGCCAGCAGAAGAATACAGTTTGGCTGGGCGGCATATGAGAAACTCTATTGAGTCTTTTCGTCTTCCCTACCGCAAAGCCTTAAGACAAAAGTCTTCAACGAGTGCGTCCTACCCGTTATGACTTACGGTGCCGAGACGTGGTCACTGACGGTGCAACTAGCCCACCAATTTAAGGTCGCTCAGCGAGCTATGGAGAGGGCTATGCTCGGAGTTTCTCTGAAGGATCGAATTCGTAATGAAGTGATCCGACAGAGCACCAAGGTAATCGACATAGCTCAGAGAATTAGCACGTTGAAGTGGCAGTGGGCTGGTCACATCTGTCGCAGAACCGATTACCGATGGAGTAGCCGTGTTCTAGAGTGGAGACCGCGCCTTGGCAAACGTAGTATAGGACGCCCTCCGGCTAGGTGGAGTGACGAATTACGCAAAGTGGCTGGCAGCGGCTGGACACGAAGAGCCGAAAATCGGGCTCAGTGGCGTACCATTGGAGAGGCCTATATCCAGACTACGGCAGGCTGATGATGATGATGATGAATTGTACCCACTTTCTCTGATGCAGTATTTGACTGCCAAATCAGGCTTACTTACTCGACCAACAGGCTAATAAAACAAATAGCAGCGCACATACCGTAATTTCAAATGTGATAATAAAGGAAAAATAATTCACTGGATGACATAAAAAGCTTGCGCTTATGGTTACAAATGAAATGAGTAAAAGAAATCGTGGGCTTTCTCTAAATTAATAACCTTTGTAAATTCATAATCATACCTAAATATATGTAGGTATTGCCTCAGGAGCCAAAACGTCAATTCATTAATCAATTCGAGATACTACAACTCTGGTATTATAACTGAATTGAGGTTAGGGTTGTATGGGGGGATTACTACGAGTTTCAGCTTAGGAGTCACCTCGATTCGATTCGTTATCGGTAACCTTCAATAAGTTTATATAAATACATTATCTTTCGCCGCTATCCTTCGATCAACAATACTAGCCGCTATCTCAATAAAATATGATCGCAGAAGCGAACTAATTAATTTTTTTTCGGCCAAAGAGTTTTATTGATACGTCAAGGGTTGTAATAGAATCGAGAATTTAATTTTTAACGAGGGTCAATAGCCCCGTTAAGTCTACAACAATTTGAAAGTTGAGTACTATCAGTAGCATCATCCTCCTAGCGTTATCCCAGTTTCAACCTGGGGTCAGCTTACTAGTCTAACCGGATTTGGTTAACTATTAGCTTTTTCACAGAGCGAATGCCATGGTTAAGACTACTGGCAGTTTATTTTGAAGGTATAACTACTGTCATAGATCTTCATGACAACCGGGGCCGATGGCTCAACGTGTTCTCCGAGGCCCGGGGCAAGTGATAATTGAAGGAGTAAGTAGATAAAGGTGTTATCTGACAATCTGAAAAATCGAGTTCTTTGCATGAACATAGGTTTTAAGTGACGATAAATCGACTGGTGAGTTCAAAATATCTCATTTTAATTCATATTAAAAAATACAGACCCTAGCAAAGGTGTTAACTACCAAATATGCATACATTTAAAGTGTCCAAATGTGTTATGGGCATGTACATTTTCGAAAATTTATTTACACCATTACGTTTGAAATAATATAATATGATATCAAACCATGTACTTTTTGCATGTTCGGAAAATCAACACGATTTAATGAATAAAAAATAAACAAAGGTGTTATGAACTGTGTGATACGTTTGCTGACATAAAATTGATTTCTTTTTTTTAAACCCCTATATAAAAACTCAACTTGAATACATTAAGCAAGAGGCTCAATGGTATTATTTTAACATTTTAAACAACTATCCTTAATGTTCTACCTTATTGACATGTATTTGCTGAAATAAATATATTTCATAAAAATAATGCTTGTTATTTAATTTTTCACATAAGTCCTTTTTAAGTTCACACTATCTAAATATGATTTACATGAAATTATACAAAGGTGTTAAGTTCATGTTTTCTTTTTATTTTAATAAATATATTAGAAATACTTTATTTCTATTATATAATCTAATAAGGAATTATATTTTAAAAGGAATTGACACTTCAGATTTAGATAAAACATTTAAAATGTATAATACCTTGATTTTAAGATTTAAAATTTTCTAACGCTCATATCTCAATTTAAATATTTTGTTAGTTAACACCTTTGTCCACTTACCCCTTCAATTAACTATTCGCGCGCCCTGAGTTCGAACACGATACCCTCTGTATGGCAGTCTGTTGGTATCTAAATCTAATCTTGTTATTGATTAAATAGCAATTGTTAGCGTGTTTTTATTCTTTTATAAATTTTTGGTTTTCGAAGCTTAGTCAGATGCACTGTAATACGTTGAACGAAAATCGGACGAAGGTGAGTCGTGTGGTGCCTAACTTGTGGTAGGTAAGCCTATTGATCTATAAATTCATTATTTGAAATGTTCGAATAAAACCGGTACTTAGTTAAGGAATATGGCATTAAGTATTCTTCACTATTCCATATTTTATGTTTATCTTCAGTTAGTCGGTCTAAGGAAATACTGAGGACCGGTGAACATCATAGTACATCTATCGGCAGATATGACGATGATGATGATGAAGCAAAAACTATATTTCTACAAACACGTTAACAAAGCTAATGATATCATAAAACCCACACAGGATTAAATGATAAAGTGATAACAATTTAATATCTTTAAGCTTAAAATTTTCAGGACCCAGGTACACAATTAAGGTTATAGTAGTGTCATTAACTTGGTATAACGGATTTTAGCTATCGGAGTAAAATGAGTCTTCTTCATGTTGTAATATAGGTGATTTTAAATTATTTCACTTTAATTATGGATAGTTGTAGCTTTCGCAAGCATTTGCTTAGCACGTTCAATTAAAAAAATACTTTATTTTAAACAGTTATATAACTTAAATAGAGGCTGCAGCAACGCCGCGCTTTTTTTAATTTATCCATTTCTTATCGATCCCATGGGAATTTTGGTGCCTCCTTGCGGTCTCCAAGGAATATACATGCCAAATTTCAGCTTCTTGCGCCCAGTAGTTTTAGTTGTGTCTGTCAGTCAGTCAGTAACACAAGAATTTTACATAATATGTATACAAATAAATCCAGGACCAATGACTAAACGTGCTCTCCGAGCCACGGGGAAACCAATAATAACCAATTTGTACGCACTATTATTTATATGATAAATAAATGTATTTATAAATAAGAACAAACTTCTTTGAAGAGCATTTTCAAAAAGACTTAATCTAAAATTAAATTGTCAGCTATGCTTCTTAGGCCTCATTACCTAATGATGCATTATATTTTCGACAATATATAATAAAGAGGTATGAAAAACAATTTCATATTTCTACCCATTGCAACCAGAAAAAAATACCTGCACGCAATTAAGTATTTTTCTTTAAATTTCATTTCAAATTAAAGATATAAAGTTTGCAGCTAACGAAACTTCTGGTAACTACTTGAACACATTTAATTCACAAGTTTAGCTCCACAATCCATACAAAGGTTATTTATTTATTTACATTGGTACACCAACAGCTTTTAGGCGAAACAAACAATAACTTAACTTCTAATAAAATCTTAACTATCTGGCCTAAGAGCTAATAACAGGTGTGAGCCAACATTTACCATTAACAAGTAGGTATTTACTTATCGTATTTACTTCACAAAACAACAAAAAAAATTAAATCTTAGTATTAAACATGTACACCAAAATAACAAAATCGACTCACATTTAAACGCTCACTTAGGAACCTCGATGTATTCAAATACAATGCTAAGATATTAAAGTGACGATCGTATGGCTGTATTTTTTTATCCATTTATACGTGCAGTCATCCTACTAAAGCAATGTCTGGCCAAACATTTTCGCTGAATGTTGGCAATGACCTTCAGTTGCTATCGCTTTTTGTTTCCCTATGAGTGAAAAGGATGCAGTGGCTACAGATCTTTTAAGTTAATGAAATAGAAAGTAAGGAAGATTTCTTTGAAAGAACTTCAACTAAACATATAAATATGTGGCTTATATTTTATTTATGTTAAAAAGGTCACCTTTTTATTAGTCATTATCAGCGTTTTAGCGTTAATCTAGTAGCATCCAAGAATTTGCTTAGAGTCCAAGGCTCGCTTACTGGTCTTACGAAATATGACAGAATATTAGCTTTTCCCAAGAGCGACTGCCATCTGAACTCCAAAACTCCCACGGATATCAAAGATGAGACCGGGCTTAACGGAGGCACGGGACAAGCTAAAGCTAGCAGAGAGCTTTTAAAAACATTTAAACAACGGACACAAAGTAAATGCAGCTGCAATCACATCAAATTCTAAGAATCGGTGTTTTAATCATTACATAATAAAGTATCTCAAGATGAGCTAAGTAAACTATCTGAAGATTGAATAATAAACCAAAAAATAATTAAAATACACCTTACCCCCTTTTACAATTTATTCCGTCTCATATTTTACAAACCCATATAAATCAAAATCTTTTACTAAAATTCATTTATGTCCCGCGTAGCCATACGCGTTAAAATTTCACAGAAATAATTTTAGAGATTTAGAGGACACGATGCTAACCCAGCTTTTATAATTAGTCGCCAAAGCTCGTGAATCATTCACATCCTGTCTGCTAAGAGGAATTCATAATGCGTGAATAACGAAACGACTGAAACGCCATATTTTCTAAAAATATAATGCTCTTTGTTTGGTAGAATAATGTTATATCGTAAAATCTTAGGCATATTTGGATTTAAAATGGATTTTGTGTTTAGTTTACTTGTGGACTTTAAAGTCCAAAATTATCGACGCAAAGTCGAAGTGGTATTTCAGTATGCAGAATATTAGAGTTTGTTTTGGCATCGGGGAACTACTATGTGTGAATTGTGATTGATGTACACCGTTGAGCAAGGAAAACACGGTGTGATCCATCATAATTTGTTGTTCTGAGTCTGGGGATTTCTTCAGGTAACAGGTTACCCTAGTTTAAGTGACAGGGTTATAATTATAAGCGGCACATAGTTGTTCATTGTATGAATTGTATTTATAATTGCATTGTAACAATTGGTTACACAATTAGCTCTATTAATTTATAAAATATGTATAAGTTTTTGGCAATAAATATTTTTATTATTATTCATTTATTTCTCATTAATCAAATTTAAATTACATTTTTAAATATATCACAGAAAAATGTAATACATTTAAAAATATTAAAAAACCGTGGGATCCCACCAGCAACGGGCACAGGGTCCAAGCTGCCGGTGGTTAGGGCTCCAGAGACAGGAACTTCCTCACAATACGTGCCGTGTCGAGAAGTCTTTTCCATCAGACCCTTGACCCAAGCACCCAACGCGAGCCTCTTAAGGTGACGATCGAGGCTCTTGGCTATTAGGCCATTAACCGTTACAACTATCGGCACAATAATTGCCGAGTCCACATCCCACATGTCGACAATCTCGTGAGCCAAGTCCAGATATTTTATCTCTTTATCGGCTTTCACGAGATTCTCGTCATGAGGAATGGTGACATCAACAATTATTGCGAGGCGCTCTGATCGATCTATCACCACAATATCAGGTTTATTGGCTACAACAGTCCTGTCTGTGACAATAGATCGATCCCAGTACAATGTGGCATGACCATTTTCGAGAACTGGCTCTGCCACATACTTGTAGTACGGTACCTCGATGTCTACAAGTTTGTATTTCAGAGCGAGTTGCTGGTGAATGATTTTAGCTACTTGGTTATGTCTGTGCAAGTACTCGCCGTTAGCAAGACGTGAACAACCGGAAACAATATGCCTGAGGGATTCACCGGGCTGGTGACACGCACGGCAAATATCGGTAGTGCCATCCCTCAGGATATATTTCCGGTAGTTATTCGTCTTGATAACTTCGTCAGCAATTGCACAAACAAACCCTTCGGTTTCCCCAAAGAGGTCACCGAAGCGTAGCCAGTTCACCGAGGCTAATAGGTCTAAATCGGGTCCATACAGGGCCCGATGGAACCTGCCATGAAGCTCCTTGCTCTGCCATACACGCTTGCGATCATCAGTACTGAGTACTACAGGTATGCGCCAGTTTTCCTTAGCCAACTTGAGTGGGGTGAGTCCACTGTGACAACATCTCGATGCATGTCCACGTTCGCCCAGAGAAAATATTCTCTGAGATTGCACACCTCGCGGTTGTGTAGGGTCTTGACATTCAGAAAGCCACGACCCCCACACTTCCGCTGGATGTACAACCTCATCACGGATGAACGTGGATGATGCATACGATATGCCGTCAACAATGTGCGGACTCTTCTGTCCAGGGCATCCAATTCAGACTGAGTCCACTTGAGTATGCCAAAGGAGTATACAAGAAGTGGCATGACCCAACCGTTGCAAGCACGAACCTTGTTGCCACCTGATAAAAGACTTTTTAATACTTTTTTCAGGCGGCCAAAGAAACGCTCTTGCAACGATTGCTTCATGTCAGCTTCATTGATACTTAAAGCCTGTGACATACCCAAGTACTTATAGGTATCGGTTAAGAGGAGCGATCTTAGGTAAATGGAATCTGAGAGTTGGAGAGATTTCCTCCTCCCTCAGATGATTCCCTCAGATTCCACCATCCTGCCCTGCTTCACATGAATGACAGCACATTTATCCACACCGAACTCCATATTGATAGACTTACTAAAGTTTTGGGTTACGTTTAGTAAATCTAGCAATTGGGCATCAGAGTGGGCAAATAACTTCAGGTCATCCATGAATAACAAGTGAGATATGACCTGACCGCCTCTCTGTAACCTGTAGCCTAACCTTGAACCCTCCAGTAATGTGCTGAGAGGGTTCATGGCTAGGCAAAACCAAAGGGGACTCAGACTGTCGCCTTGAAAAATTCCCCGCTCAATTTTAATACGTTCGCCGTCCTCTTGGATCCTTCGGCATCCTGAATAGCAAAGAATCGTATTCCATTGCCCCATACATGACTTTAAGAAGGTGCGTAGAGTTTATACAACTCTAGCACCCTCAAAAGCCATGTAGGCGGCACCGAGTCATACGCTTTCTTATAATCTATCCAACATGCCGCCAGATCCTTTCGGTTACGGCGAACTTGTTGGCTAATGGCCATGTCAATGAGAAGGAGCTCCTTAGTACCACGAGCCCCCTTCCTACATCCATTCTGAGAGGCTGATATAATTGAAAAGTCTTCAACATGCTTAGCTATTTTAGCTCTCAGAATAGATGTAAGAAGTTTATAGACCGATGGTAAACATGTTATCGGTCTATAATTACCGGG
The DNA here is from genome assembly GCA_944739405.2 of Euclidia mi. Taxonomy (NCBI): domain Eukaryota; kingdom Metazoa; phylum Arthropoda; class Insecta; order Lepidoptera; family Erebidae; genus Euclidia; species Euclidia mi. The sequence goes on along the minus strand of OX123188.2, from coordinate 15,542,957 downwards.
CTCGCTAGTATTGCCAGTCTTGAGGAGCAGGTGGGTAATTCCAGTCGTCATAAAGGCTGGCAGCGACCCAGATTCCACGGCTGATTGGAATTGAGATGCCAAGCGTTCATGCGAACTACGTAGCTATTTCAGCCAGAAATTGTGCAGGCCGTCCAATCCTGGAGATTTCCAATTAGATAATGAACGGACTGCTTGTGTAACGTCCTGGCTAGAAATGGCCACGCATTCCATTTCGGGAATATGTTCGCATGCACGTTCGACATCTCGCATCCAATCGCCTTCGGTATGACCAATGGGCATGGACCATATGCTACGCCAAAACGTGGCTGTGGCGTCCGCATCCGGCCGCTGCACATTAGTCACACATTGATCTGGTCGTTCCCAGCTTTTATATACCCACCTCTGGTCCCTCTGGAATGTACTATTAATGACGTACCGGTCCACACGTTTTTCAAATCTACGAATTCGGTTTGCCCATGCATAGACTTTCTGTTTTAGGTAGTCAATGCGCTCTGTGACCCGGGCTATATAATCTTGAGGACTGATATTACTACCCGAAAAAGCCCGTTTCACAAAGCGCATTACCCTAGGGCGTGTATTCCCCTCCCTAAAACAGATCAGCTTGCCAATAAGTGCTCTTGCCTCGGTAATACGCCACTCAATCCTGCACTGCCACGCCGGTACAGCAGACCTTTGTCGTACAGCAGTGTCAGTTTCAAGAGACTTAACACCAGCTATACGACAAGCTGCCACGGCAGTACAGTACAATATTGAATGCTTATCACCGAGATCCTTGCTATTATCTAAATAATTTGACAATAACGAGTCAAGAGCACTTACCAACGCTATATTTCGCCTATGCATAGGCAACCGCGGTAGACGAGGCCTGATATCTAGTGGAGTGTACCGGTAGTGCCTAATAGCACATTCCAAAGCGTCTTTTACCTCCTCATTGCACTGGGTACTTACATTATCAGCCATGTCATCCTCCTCCCTAACGGCACTGCCGCCTATTAGCGGTGCATTCAGCGCATGTTTGTGTAGGCTGGACAGGATTGGCATGGCTCGAAGGTAAGTACTCTGAGCGAATCCTATCAAGCACGGCATTATCCAGCTTGCCACTTCGCTGGATAACCCGTACCTGATCCGATAGTCGTTGAGCCGTGACGTTGATGCTTGGTTCCAAGGCCTGAAACAAAGACAGCATGCGACTACGGCACGCAGTGAGGTTAGTGCCCCCCTCTGTCACCCCAAAATATGCGCGCATGACTTGTTCGTTTATTGATGACGTCCACTTCATGCGCTGCACATTACCACCGGCAGCGGGAACCCTGTGGGGGCCGGTGGGCCCTAAGCACGCTGGTAGCCGGCCTCTCCCACGCCGCCGCGCAGGTGACGGTGTCGACGGTGGAGAGAAATACTCGTCGCTGGAGCTCGACGCAACTGCAGCTGTCGACGTTACTGGTGCAGGTACCGACGGCTGCGAGGCGGAGCTCAGCGACGAGTCCGGAGGTGTTGGGTGTGCTGTACGTTTCTTGGCTCTCGTCAACATGCTACTCCGTTTTTATTTTCATTTTCGTATATATATTTATTGTTTGACTTGTCATATTGCTTGGCGTGACGGCTGTCATTGTTTAAGCTTTTCACTATTTCTGTTATTATGGTGGTTTTTATCTGGTATTTACTTACTTTTGCACTGTAGATGAGATGATATTTATAATATATTAATATTTAAAAATTTTTAGGAGTTATTATTATTATTATTCTAGTGTCCATCAACAACAATACTCACTAGCCGTCTACATCTTCTACATCGGATTAGCCTCGAAATCTTGGCTTATGTCGTTGTTTCGAAAGAGTCACGCAATACATACATATTGCTGAAATGTAGCTTATTATATATCATTGAGATCTTGCGCTATCAAAAGGAGTAAAAAATTTATTTGTGTGGGCAAGAATACTAATATATCTTTTATTTTTAATTTTCAGATCAAACAGAAGGATTAATATTGCTAATCCACTCTCATCTGTATCTCAATTATTGAACTTACACACAGACGCAAACAAATTACATGTTTTTACTCTCTTGAAATATAATGATGTATTTTTGATCTATGAAAGTTTTTCATTATTTTATCTTATAAGAGTTTATCGCTCGTCTGTTGATTATAATGACATAATTATGATGCCAACGAATATGACTTACAAAGATAAATTCAGGATTAAATTTACTTCATATGTTTTGCTTAAATTGTATTAGATAAAAAATGTATTCAATATTTTTAAACATTCAAATGTCATTAACTTCCACGTTAAGACTTTTTATTTGGTGAAAGGCAATAGTATTAAACTAACAGTTGTATTATACCTAATTTAGGTGAAGTACACCTCATCGATAAACGCCAAAGTTAGCAAAACCTTTTTGTCATGTTACACACTTATTTGTCAATATATACAACCATAATAAACATGCCTCTCCATATTTTAGTGCCCGCAGTCCTGCATTATATGTAAATCATCTGGATGAACAAAAGCTTTATCTTAATATATAAAATCCTTGCGTTACTGACTGACTGACAGACACGCTACAACCGAAACTTTTGGGCGCAGGAGGCTGAAATTTGGCATGTATTTTTCTTGGGGACCGCAGGGGTGCACTAAGTAGGGATTTCCCGAAATTCCCACGGGATCGGCCGAAACGGGTAAATTAAAAAAAAAAGGCAGGCGTAGCTGCTGGCGTCCTCTAGTCTTAATATATAAAATCCTTGCGTTACTGACTGACTGACAGACACGCTACAGCCGAAACTATTGGGCGCAGGAAGCTGAAATTTGGCATGTATGTTCCTCGGGAACCGTAGGGGTGCACTAAGAAGGGGTTTCCCAAAATTCCCAAGGGATCGGCCAAAACGGGTAAATTTAAAAAAATGCAGGTGCAGCTGCTGGCGTGCTCTAGGACCTTTATAAAATCTGAATTCTACGTTAGTATTTTTCACATCCCCACGTTTTCCTTCTGAACACTCGACAAAATACGCTGATAAGCAGCAGCGTTGAATTTCTGTTCCAACAATGCTTATTTAATTCATTTCTAATTAGTGCAGCGACGGCGTCCGACCAAAGAAGAAAAAAGTACTCTAAATTGTATGTTACTACAAGATTATGTTCTTTATGTGAATGTGTGAATTTAAGAGATTAATGTTTTGTTTTCTTTATTTTTAAAAATACACCGCACCAGTACTGATTCCACTAATTAATTAAAACTGAGACTGCTGAATTTAAATGCTACAAATTTAATGATCCTGTTGTGTCCCTTTTGCTTTACTTTTTATTGTTATGAGACGCGAGACGTATGTACGACCAGCAGATTTATACGTACTGTGCGTGTATATATGTATGTATAATACGCCGGACCTATGCAAGACTTCGTGTCGTAACTAGAAAAGAACTGTGTACACTGCTCGCAGCGGTGCACGAAAAAAATCTTGTCTGCCCAAGACACGACGTGGCGAATGTTGTTGCGTAGCGGTGGGGTGGGCGGAGTAGTAGGGTTCACACAGCCAGGTAAGTAGTGATCTGTGGGTAGTTTTTGTTATGCGTTTGGTGTGGACGTGTATTGCAGCGTAGAGTACAAAATGGCTGATGAGTTACTTATAACTTTAGTAGAAAGACAACCGGTATTGTGGGACAAAACTTCAACAACTTATTTTCATGCGAAAATAATCCACAAATTTTCCTCATGTTGTCGTATTAGACGGTAAAGGGATATGAACCCACCAAACTCATTTTTCTCTTGAATAATTGGATGAACCCAGTAAAGTCTCTTGTTTTTTGTTTCCTTTTTCATTTTGTTATAATAATAATATGCAATTATCATTATTTTTTGCTTTGAATTTAACATTTTTATAAATAAACGAAAATGATTATCAGACTTGTTTTTACTTGCGCACCCTGCCCCTGACTGACGACTGCACGAAAAACATCTTGTCGTGTACACGTTCCGATTCGTCTGGTCTGCGGAAGACACGAAAGCTTTCGTATGTAGAACAGACAAAATTCTTGTCGTATACACGAAGAATTTGTCTTGTCTGCCGCAGACACGGTAAATTTTCTTAACGTGTACAAGCGCTCTAACTCTGCTGGTCAACTCTAATGATCCGTAGACTTTCAGGTCGTTGTCATCTAAAGCATTGGAGACAACAATATCATTATAGATAAGCAACAAAACCAGAATGCGACTGTGATATAATAAATAACTTTAGCTTTACAAGCAAGTGCAGAAAGCAAAGCACTTCCTGCTTTGCTTTCTGCTTCTCTAAGTAGGTACAAAATAAGGTACATTTTTAATTATATTTCTGGTTATGTATTTATTTTAATGCAGAATAGTAATATAATTGGTCCAATTATCATTTTGCATCGTTTTACTGTGTCAAGTTTTATATTTTATTTTTGTTGTAAGATCAAATTTAAAAAAGATATTAGTACATATAGTATATTGTACATAACTTTTCATACGCTTCGATAATATTATAACTGTGGGGCAATATTTTCATGTAAGCGTTATGGTAATAGAAGGTTGTGTTTTCGAATATTTTGAGAGTTATAAATAATAGGGGCAGAGGGAGCATAATGGAAGGAAAACTAGCGTAGGGATTTAAATTTCTCTCGTGGTAATGTGTTCAGTATTTATATGGTCTACAAATAATAATATAATTGTTGTAAATTCTGTTTTGTGCCCTTTATTTGTAAAGGACCTCGCGAGACTGAAAGCGAATAAGATTCTCGGAAGTACGATATTAGTAAGTTGGGTTACGGTTGCCAAAAGGCAAGAATGCTGAATTAATAATGATATGTTAATTTCGTAAAATAAATCATATCTTTCTATATTATGAACAAAACTTGCCTAGGTTTTGGCACACATGTAAAGTATTTTCGTGATTTATATTTTGAAACAAGAAACAATTCAGGCACTCGACTATTACAATAATATTAATAATAGTCGATTAACTCTCAAATATGTATGAGCTATCTTAGTTATCTTATCATTTAACTATATCAGATAGGTATTTTTATCAATTTTATCAAAACGAAAAATCCAGCCCAACTTCATTATAAAATAATGTAAAAAAAAATCTTTTAAAAGGCCAGGCTTCTATACAAGTTCTGAATTCTTAAATCCATTGAAAGCACAATCAAGCACGAAGGACAATGGAAGAAACGACGTCGTCCGTACATGCATTGACCTTGCATTCAATTGCATATTATTTGCCATTGTCTTACCACCCTGCCAACTTTATTAATGTTTTATTACTGTACATTGTACAGTGCTTATTTGCAATTGAAAAAAATATTGATGAAAATCTTTAGGCAAATGGAAGATTGTTTTAGGACAAAATCAGGCTTCATGCTATAGTGAGAAGTCAAAAGGTTTTGATCATACTGTAGAACTTGTGTCAGTTTAATACTGCTATATCTATGACACGAGAAACACTTTTATTAAAACTTCCTGCGCTATTGCAATGACGTTGACTCTCAAGATTACAAGTAAGTAGGATAGTAATTATAACGCATAATAAGCACGTGGTGTTTGAACCCAGTTCTTGACGCTGGTAGGCCCTCACTGTCAATAGTCTCCTGTACTGATAAGTTACTATATCACTGGAGGAGTTTCGCAAGAATTTCTTCTTTCAACTTTCAACAGTTTTGAGAACCTGACTGTATAAAAGTTGTATTCTTGGATCGTCTTCATTATCGCTCGACCCGGGTAACTTCTCAGAACCCTTTTTTCATAGGTTTCTAAGAGAACCAGTGCTTTAGCTACGCAGAAAGATATAGGCATTACACTAAAAGTTGTGTGACGACCAAACATTTAAGGATGCTTACTCAGAATTGTTTTACTATTAAACAAAAAATCTCGTTGATGCAAAAAACGTTGACAGCGATATGCTGCGGCAAGTGTTTCTATTTCCACGTACGCAGCTTGTTGTCAAAAGGCAACATAGAAATATTTTCACTAAAATCCATAGGTTAAACTATTTTTGTAGGTTCCATGTTACACCAGTTTCATCAAATAGTGCCAGGTGATCCGTGATATAGATTGAAGCCTGTTTCATGCACTAGTACTTAAATAATTATTTAAATGATTGTGGTTAAAGACATTTATTTCTCAAAAGACTTACAATCGCTTACAGAGAAAATACAATATACAATTACAATATAGTAATAATACACTATAGCAATAATACAATATAGTAATAAAAAAATAATTATTAAAAGTGACAGCCCGAATCAAATAAAAATTAAATATGTAGTTAGTAAGTATAGGTAGTTGTAAGCAGAATAGAAGATTTAGCGAAACCGCGCATGGAGACTCAGGTAAACGTAGGTATGTTGGGAGTTGGATAAATGCAACTAATGTTTATTAAGGCCTATGACACAGTGACAGTTAAAATTTATGTAAGTGTGGAGGATAAAGGTGTGGTGTTCCTCCAACTAGAGGGAGGATCCTCTAACCAGGCTGGGTGATCGTGCCTGGTGGACTGTCAGTCCGACGGACGTATTTCAGATGTTGTATATATACAACTCGGCGCGCGAACTCTGCATGTGCGATTCGGCACCTTGTTATCCGTCGCATTGTGTCCGATAGATGTCGCCGTGTTGTTGTTGTTCAGACTTCGTCGTCACTCGCTAGATGGCCTCAGTTGTATGTAGCTACCGCTACATCACTCCCCTCCAAGACCGGAGGTCGATCTCGAAGGTGATGAGTCAGCTGTCGATGCTTCTGAAGAGCGTCCCAGTGCCAATGGAGAGATGCCGCTAGTTCCAGTGGGTCGGAACTGTGTGCCGCTAGTAGGCCCAGTGAGTCGGGTCTAAGTGCGGTGCGCGGTGAGCTATCCCAGTGAGTCGGGATAGTGGCTTCGCAATGGCCCACGGTGAGTCGGGGAGAGGTTGCGAAGGTGCTGCGCAGTGAGTGTCCCACGGTGAGTCGGGGAGATGCTGCGAGGTTGCTGCGTAGTGGCTGGCTGCTGCGTTGCCGGTGAGAGATGTCCTCTTCTTACGTAAACCGGGTGCAGGGTGCTGCGCCTAGACGCTGGATTGGCTACAGGGAAGACCAGGCATGCAAGCCTGCATGGCCTATGGTTGGTCCCTGGCCGAAGATGCTGGCTGGCGGCGACTTGATTACCGCCCATCGGGTGAAGTGCGGAGTGAGGCGAGGTGAGGCGAGGATGACGACGAAGCTGCTGTTGATCTGACCGGTGAAGGTTGCTTCAGATCACGTCGGGGTCACCAATGTGGAGGATAAAGGTGTGGTGTTCCTCCAACTAGAGGGAGGATCCTCTAACCAGGCCGGGTGATCGTGCCTGGTGGACTGTCAGTCCGACGGACGTATTTCAGATGTTGTATATATACAACTCGGCGCGCGAACTCTGCATGTGCGATTCGGCACCTTGTTATCCGTCGCATTGTGTCCGATAGATGTCGCCGTGTTGTTGTTGTTCAGACTTCGTCGTCACTCGCTAGATGGCCTCAGTTGTATGTAGCTACCGCTACATAAGTATTAAATATGTTGTTTTATACTAGTTTTTTATACTACTTAATAGTCATTTTGCATGTATGCTGTTATATTTATGTCCACTGGATGTGTGTATGTATTAAGCTTTAATTTATAAAGTGATATTTATCAATAAACATCCCGTATTAGAATACATGTACCTTTGTGTGGACTGTAGTGTGTAAATAAGAAATATGTACATATATATGTATGATATATTATATCTATACTATGTAACATGTGCTCATTTTATTGATATTATGTCACTAATAAATATGTGTTTACGATATTTGTATGTAACGCTTTACATTATAATATGGGGAAAGATAGTGTAAGCAATATATGTATGTTAGTTACGAAAAAGCCTTTAAAATGTGGCATTTCAACAACCTTTTAAATATTGAAAGAGATTCTGCATCTTTTATACTCTTTGGTAATTTGTTATAGGTTTGGGCACTTTCATATAATATACTTTTTTGCCGTAATTTGTCCTTGGTGTTTTCAAGTAGATATTATTGGATTGCCTAGTCATACGTTTGTGGTAGTGATTTCTTTTTGTGAATTTAATGTGCGAGTGTGTGTCTGCTGTTAGGATTTTTCTTATTAATATACAGAAGTTATATTTGTGTAATTGAGCAAGATCCATCATCATCATTATAATTTTATTTGACCATTTATCGTAAGAGGACTATAGTTGCCTATCTTTTTGTTTTAAGATGTGAAAATAATATAATTTGTTTTTGCCGTATTAATCGTTAGCAGATTTGATTGCAGCCACGTGTACAAAATATTTAGATCGCGTTGTGCTTGAGAAATAACAGTATCTATTGAGTTACCATAATAAAACAAGCTTGTATCATCGGCATAGAGAGTAATGTCTCATTCTAATCCAATCCATGAATATTATTTGTTGTCCGATCATTTGACAAAAAACAAATGACAAATTTTCATTTGAAAAATAACATTCGACGAAATTATACTTGATAAATTTATTATTTTACAAACTATTGTTTACTAAACTACGCATTAGACCATATATTTACTAAAAAAATTATTATGCTAAATCATTAATTTACAAATTGATTATTTTTTAAACATGTTAGTTGGCAAAACAACGTAAAGCATAAATAACATTTGAAAAAATGCATTGCTTGGTAAATATTTTACTAACCAAAATCTACGTTAATACCTACAACAATGTTTGTGTAGAGTCAACTGAAACAATGGCTTGGTTAGGTTAGGTTAGGTTAGAACTGCAACCACAACGCACGAGCCGAGCGAGCGAAGCGAACGTGCCGCGGCAGCGGCCAGCGAGTGCTAGAACCGAATTCTACTTATTTCGCTTAATTCAGGCAGTGTGTATTTTTTAAGAGACTTTAGTTTCTATGGAATTAGTAATAATACAAAATTATTACTTGCCTATAAACAATCTGTCCAAGATGAAAATTGCAACCATGCAATTTAATATTTTCAAAATTTCGCGTAAGTATTGGTTAGAAATTAGTTATTTTTAAAAACTAATAATTTATCTTCTAACTTTTTGTAAAATCACCAATTTGGCAAACGAATTATTTAATATTTGATTATTTTTAAAATAATAATTTAACAGTTTAATTATTTTCTAAGTAAAACATTTGCGAAACCTGTAATATGTCAAATGATTGTTTTTAAAGTAATATGTTTGCGAAATGAAAGTTTGTCAAATGATTAGTTTTTCAAACGTTGTTTGTAAAATGATCTTTTGTCATACGTTTTTTGTCAAACAATAGTAAACCATATTATTTATATAAATTAGGAATAGTTAAGATCCAAATATTGATCCTTGTGGAATTCCGTAATTTATTACCTGTGGCTTACTCTGACGCTCATTAATTTTATCAACTTGACGCCGGTTTGAAAGATGTGATTCAAGCATTTTATATGCTTTTCCTGTAATACCTATAAGCTGTAATTTCATTAGATTATGTAATTTCATTCAGTTTTTATTTTGCATTCTACTAATTGAGCTATGGACGTGTTTATGCATGCGTCTTTATTGCGTTTTCAACTGTATGTCTAGTGTTTATTAGCCAGTAGCACCCTGGATACAATTATCTAACAGAAATAACTTTTCTATTCAAACATTTAGTTCTGTCTGAGATTAGCACGTTCAACAAACAAACAAATGAACTCTTCAGCTTTATAATATTAGAATACCGACGACTGCTTGGCGAAGCGGTAGTGTAAGACTGCTACGCTGAAAATAGCTGGTTCGATTCCCGCTCAGGTCAAATATTTGTGTGCGTGAACATGGATGTTCGTCCTGGTCTGGGTGTTTATATGTATAATATGTATGTATTTACAAAAAAAGTATATATGTATGTTTATCCATTGTCTAGTACCCATAATACAAGCTCTGCTTAGTTTGGGACTAGATGGTGTTATGTGGTAGAATATTATTATTAATAGATTTGCAAGGAAAAGAAAAATATAAATTACAATTATTATATGATTTTTCTCTATTCACCTGATGAATTTACGTGTACATTTGGCCAAGTTAAGAATACAAAGAAGGTTTGACTGTTGTCGATTTTATGATAAAAGTTCCGTAAAATGATACGGTTGACAATATTTGCATACACATTGAACACTTCTACGGTATTTACTGCATACCACGGATATGTGGCACCAATCATACGATATGCTATAATTTTCTGGGGCAATTCTAAAGATGTAGACCATGCATTTAAGGCACAAACAAAGTGCGTTCGAGCCATTTGTAATCTTAAATCCACCGAAAGTTATCAACACTATTTCATAAAACAGAACATTCTGACCCTACCATGTATATATATATACTTGAAACTCTATAGTTTGTGAAAAAGAATATGTACATGTTTATAAAAGACACAATTTAAAAATTAGTGTTCCTTTAAATACTACTGCCTATTTTAATAAAAAAATTGCATGGCTCCTAGAATATTAAACAATTTATAGAAGAACAGAATATTAAATTATTAAAGAGTAAGTTAAAAAAATCCTTTTGCAAAAGGCCTATTATTCATACATACATACATATACTCACGCCTTTTTCCCGTCGAGGTAGGCAGAGACAACAGAACGCCACTTGCTCCTATCAAACCTCACTCGCTTCTTCTACATTCATTACTCTTTTCATACATTCTCGCTGGTTTCGGGTACTTCGGACCCTTCCGTTTTTTAGGATGTCTCCAATTTGGTCGACGAATGTCCGACGAGGTATGCCGCGACTGACTTGCCCACACACATTTGCCTTATATATCTGATTCGTCATTATTTCTTCACTCATTTGCTCCACGTTTTCAAACCACCTAAACATCCTTTCTCAATCCTTATCATAACATCTTCTTTCAGTCCACAGCTCTTTCGTATAGTTGCCTTCGGAATTCTATCAATCAGTCTTACCCACACATAATACGCAATGATCGCATCTCTACTGCGTTAATTCTACCTTCATGCTTTTTCTGCCATACCCAGCTCTCACTTCAATACATCAACGTGGGGACAAGTACTCCATTGTGAGCCACCAATCGCGCCTCTTTTGGCACCGTCTGACCGTTCATAAACGCCCACAGTGCATTTACACGATTTCCCGCAGTCACTCTCCTTTGAATATCTCCCTGATATCTTGAGTCCCTTGTAAATACGCTACCTAAATATACAAATTCTTTGACGTGCTCTACAATTTCATCTCTAATCTTATTATTACACTCAGTCACACTTTCATCTTTTTCAAACACCATCACTTTCGTATTTCTTACCTTTCGCTTTAAAGCTCTTCGCGTTCATGCAGTCCATCATTTCTTGCAACTCATTCGCCGATGATGCAAGAATGACTTGATCATCGGGATATAAGAGGCATTTAACACGCACTCCTACCATATCGATCCCGCATTCAGCTATCCATGAATACGTTGAACAACCAGGGCGAGGCTGCACATCCTTGTCTGACACCTTGAGAGATGTCAATCCAGTCCGTATTGGCACCATTAATTCGATCACAGGCTCTAGAACCCATATACAGGGATTTCAGAGCCCTTATTATAATAATAATAATAAATAATAATAAATCTTTATTGTTCCAAAGTAGGTTACATTCATTTTGAGAACACTAGTCTCCACACTAGGATTCCCTGTGTCGTGGAGGCTAGTCTCTTTCATATTTGAGTAAAGTAAACAATAATAAAATAAAAAGGAATATAGGAGGTAAGTACACAAAATAATATTGGAAATGTCTTACATTTGTTCATAAACCGTGGGTAGAGTGTGTATGTGTAGTGTGTGTGTGTGTGTGTGTGTGTGTGTGTGTGTGTGTGTGTGTGTGTGTGTGTGTGTGTGTGTATGTGTGTGTGTGTGTGTGTGTTGTGTGTGTGTGTGTGTGTGTGTGTGTGTGTGTGTGTGTATGTGTGTGTGTGTGTGTTTTGTGTGTGTGTGTGTGTTGTGTGTGTGTGCGCGTGTGTGCGTGTTCGTTTGTGCGTGTGTGTGTTTGTTCGTGTGTGTGTGTGTGTGTGCGCTTTTTCTAAATAAATAAAATATGTATGTGTTACTGCATGATTTTTAATAAATGTTCCGTGGTGTCGTAGTCCATAACTTGTAAATAGGTTTTTATGCGAGTCTTACATTTCGATCTTGTGCAATGGAGTAAATTAAGATCTTTGTTTAATTTATTGTAGATAAAAGGGCCCATGAAGTGGAAACATCGTTTACCGAAATCGAGTCTAGTTTTAGGTTTATGAAATTTAGGTTTTCTACGTGCGTGTGAGCGTGTTTCTAGACTTTTATAGGATGTTTTATGAAATTTAAGTGCCACAGCCATGATATATAATTGCCTAACGCGTAGGACGCAGGTTTCTTGATACAGTATGTTGGTGGAGTATCGCTTTGGTTTTTTGTAAGTTGCCTTCAAGATTGCCCGTTGCGAGCGTTCTACCATTAAAAAAGTTGTCTTTTGTGCCGATCCCCATGTGGTGATACAGTACTTAAGAATCGATTCACACAGAGCGAAATATAACATCTTAAGTATTTGCTCGCTAGCAATTTGACCCATTCTTTTAAAGATGTGCATCAGTTTTCTTACACGCCTACTGACATACTGCAGCTGCTTAGTCCAGGTGAGGTGTTTGTCTATGTAAACGCCGAGATATTTGATATTAGCCACCTGTTCTAAGCTAGGGCATAAGCAAATAGAGCTACCACCTGTATAACAGGTGTGCAGCTTAACAGACATTTCTGCTGGACACGGATTTTTTGTAGTGACGCTGAAATTCACAACTTTCGTCTTGTCCACATTAAGTGTCAGCAAGTTATAATTTAGCCAACTGGCAACTTGGTTGAATCCCAACTCAGCTGCCTGATAAACTGCCTCCCATGTTCTCTCATAAAAGATTATGGCAGTATCATCTGCATAGGCAAATATTCTGGCACTGTGTAAAGGTAACGAGCAAAGACTATTGATGTATATCAAAAAGAGTGTTGGGCCTAGTACGCTGCCTTGTGGAACTCCGTAGTTAAGTCCAGCAAAGGAGCTGTAGTGTTCGCCGATGCAAATTCGTTGTTTACGATCAGTAAGGTAGGATTGAAACCACTGAAGGTTTGTGCCACGTATTCCAATACCTTCAAGCTTCCTAAACAGAATACTTCTCGAAACAGTATCAAAGGCTTTCGCCAGGTCTAGAAAGATGCCAGTGCATTTGTAACCATTGTCTAATTTAGTGACTATGAAGTCGACTAGGTTCGACACTGAATCTTCTGACGACCTGTTGTTGCGAAAGCCGAATTGATTGTCAGATATCAAGTGATGTTTTTCTAGATAATTTACGAGCCTATTATTCATAATCTTTTCGAGTATTTTAGACAGCGATGTAAGAAGGGAAATAGGTCGATAATTAGACGCAACTCTCCTGTCACCTGCCTTGAAGATTGGACAAACATTGGCCATTTTCATAGCAGTTGGTACTTCCCCAGTGGAGATGCTTAAATTACACAAAAACGCTATTGGAGCAGCTAAGTAGGTCTTATTTAATTTGAGTATCTTGTTAGTAATGCCGTCCCATCCCGCCGCTGAATTTTCCTTCAGATTAGAAATTATCTTGTCAACCTCAAAGATATCCGTCGGTTTCGCATAGAAAGAGTCGCAGGGGGAAGGGTTTTGGTACAAAGAGCCAGAGATAGCTGCCAGTTCGGATTCGGATTTGTTAAGCAATGAAAGAGATTTTGTGGCGAGATGTTCTCCTACGCTTGTGAAAAACAAATTCGCTTTTTCTATGGACTCTATGGGGTTTGAGCAAGCGCGCAAGAGATCCGAGGTGTTGTCCACCTCATAAGTACATGGATAACACCTTCCATAATTCCTTTCCATTCATCCTATCATAAGCCTTTTCCAAGTCTATGAACGCGCAATACACTTTCTGGTTTTTTGCCAGACATTTTTCGGTGACGGAGCGCAAGGAAAATACTTGACCCGTACATCCCATTCCCTTCCGAAATCCCGCTTACACATCCCATATCTTGTCATAAGTCACACTTACTACTCTGTCAATCAAAATTCTGGCATAAATTTTGCCAACAACACTAAGAAGGCTGATTCCGCGATAATTATGACATTCCTGCTGCGAACCTTTGCCTTTATAAATTGGGACAAGCACTGCCTTTGTCCAGTCATCTGGAACTTGGCCCTATTTCCAGCATAGATTAAAAAGACGATGCAGCAGGTTAGCTATGAGTCCATCGCCAGCCTTCAACATCTCAGTCGTCACTCTATCCCATCCAGCAGACTTTCCTGACCTCATACCTTTTAACACATTCATAATTTCATCCATTCCAATGTCATCAGTCGGGCTCACAAACGTATCTATCGTTTCTTCTTGCTCTATTTCACTCACATCTTTCTCAAATCAGCTCTCAAAATAATTCTTCCAGCGCTCTAGTATCTTTCTTTCCTTATTCATGACTTCACCCCTTTCATTCCTAATCACTTTCATCGATGTACTCATATTTTTACCTCGCTCTTCTTTCACGAGTATCCAAAAGATATTCTCTCGGAAACTTGCGCCGAATTGTTCCTCATAATTCTCCTTTTTCTCAGTCTTCTTTCTCTCTATATGTTCTTTGACTTTAGCTTTCATACACCTCACTTGTCCTTCTTTTTTTTTAACTATTTTTATTCATACAACCACTAGCTCTATTCGTTGCCTCTATTGCTAGGATATCCAGCCATGCTTTTTTCTTTTCCTCAACCATTCTTCTAGTTTCATCATCCCACTAGTCAGCTTTCTTGCATTTCTTACTTCTTCTTTTACTTATACCGCATACTTTTTCAGCACATTTCACAATGTTGGTTTTAAATACCGACCATACCTCACTCACACTTTCCTTATTTACAAGATTCCAACTTTTGTCCATCCGTTCGCTCAATTGCTTTTTATACATATCTTTCACACCCTTATCTTTCAATCTTTCAACTTGTATACGTTCTAATTCTGTAGTAGAACCTTTATCTCGGTGCCGCCAGCGTTTGAAAAGACCACTAATTTTACTGATAACCAAATAGTGGTCTATGCCAACATCAGTCAAAGTCTCCAAGCATGACAATACGTTCATTCCACTTACGCAATAACACGACTTCTCTCATTTGTGCCCAAAACTCCACTCTTACCGCCTTACTATAGGAAGAGTCCGGAGCATATACACCTACCAAAAAAAGAAGTGTCAGGCCTACTTTCATCCGGACCCAGATAAGACGCGGATTTACGCACTCATACTCACGCATGCATCATGTCATTCGCCTATTATTCAGTGGATGATTATTTATCCGATGATACAATATTCTTTTCTTGTTTAGTTCTTAGTTTAGGTATTTTATATGATTGTAAGCATGTCACATGCCGCAAGGCTAAATGTAGTGATTCTAAAACATCTATGAATCAATAAGATCCCATGTACCTATATTTGTGACTTATATATAAATAAATATTTATGGAAAACATTTAGTGAAATACGTAGATCATCAATAATACTGTTCATTTCAATTAACAAAATACCATTGACACAAAGTAATGATTACTTTGAAACAGCACAATCTCTGCAAAACTCATTTGTTTAGTTTACTTTGTCAAAATAAATTTACAAGTTATTAATTTATCATCAGCATTCAATTCAATGTTTTAAGATGATTTAAATTAAACGGATTGGAGCTTGACTTACTGAAATAATTTCGCGTAAAAAATGTCATTTATTTCTTGTATATTTGTTGTACACAATGATAATGTCAACCCGGGCATCGGGATCGATAAGCTAGAATATTGTGACGAATTTTCTTGGATGCAACTGGAATAATATGACGATGATCTTTGCGAAGAATTCTCAGACATTCTTTCTTCTCGAGATGTTTTTCTGCGCCGTTTAGTAAGCGATAATTTAATAAGCCATTTAAGACTACCACAGATCATCTGCCTAGCGTCATCCCAGTTTCAACCCAGGGTCCGCTTACTAGTCCAACCGGATTTGGCTAAAAATTAGCTTTTCCACAGAGCGAATGCCATGGTTAAGACTACTGGCAGTTTATAAAGAAGTATAACTACTGTCAAATATCTTCATGACAACCGGGACCGATGGCTCAACGTGTTCTCCGACGCACGGGGCAAGCGATAATTAACAATTCAATACGCACATAACTCCGAAAAGTCAGTAGTGCGCGCCGTATGAGTTCAAACCCCATACCTTCTGCATAGCAGTATGTTGCTCTTACCATTAGACCATTTCTGAATTATTTGTTCTAATTTGTATAAAATAATCGTGTTACACGATTATTTTATACACGATTCGTGTATGATATAAGTACCTATAGTAGAATAAAGTCACACAACTGTATGTTATGCAGTAAGAGTTTTCATATTTCAATATGGCGATTGCAAGTGCACAAATATTTAAATAAATTAAGGTTAGAGGTTTGAGAGAACAAATAGGCATAATATTGTATTAAATCATATTGCAATTTGAATACGGTGCCAACAGCCAGTTTGAACCGAGAATTGGCAACTAAAAGAATAGGGAACAGACTGTGCGGCACAAACTTGTGCACGAATATCTCCTGCACAAAAATTTGTGCCACACAGTCAAGTACCTTGACCTTATTCCCTTCATCTCGGCCCCACACCTGTAGTTCTGGTTATGCCTTAAAATGGCATAACCAGAACTACAGGTGTGATATTTTCGAGGTAAGATTAGAGCTTCCAAAGATGTGACTTCTAGTTGCCTGACTTCGAGAAACTATTGGACAAATTTTTCCAGAGAAACCGAATACCTATCACTTTTTCTCGAGCCGGACGTCATGACTCGTTTTTGCCTACACTATAACGTAACTTATTCTTAAGGCCATGATCGACGGGCGAGTAAAACCGCCGTTTTATGGCTCGTCGGCAAAGCTCGCCTGTGGATCATTGCAATACTGCGGTATTAAAAACCAACGGTGCATAGGGTTCCCACCAAGAACTTATGGTCCCAAGCCAACCTCACCTGCAAGTGGTGCACCTGCCGATCAACGGACGAGGCTCTGGCAAACAAAATGTCCCAATAAGCGGCAATAGGCTTGCCACCTATAACGTGGGATCAAAACACTGGCGAAAAGTGGGCGTTTAATATGCCTCTGCCTATCCCTTCGGGGAAACAGGCGTGAGTCTATGTATGTATGTATGTAAAAACCAACGAGCCGGGCTCGCGGCTCGTTAGTTATGTATAGTATTATATTATCTGTGGTTATGTTTTATTTTTTGCTCGGCGCGCTGCGCAAGATGCGTGTCGATCACCACTGACGAGCCGAGCCCACAGTTTTCCGCGATGGCCCCAGCGAACATACGTACCTACGAGCACACTTTTTAATAATGGATTTGCGAACCTGTAGTCACAATTTCATAATAGAATTTATAAACGCCTTCAGAGACTGCCCTTGCTTATGGCAATGTACATTGAAGTACAAAATCAAAAGAACCCGTCTTAATGCCTACAATGAACTGTTGGAGATAAAAAAAAAATACTAACCAAACTGAAATTGAACTGATGTCAAGAAAAAAATCAGTCATTGCGAGCTTCGGATATAAAATAATGAAATAAAGTTACTGCAAGCATGAGGACGCGGTTGCGGTTCACACTCGACTGTTTTTCTCGCTAGTCGATCAGCACTTACTCGCGGACTGTACCATAAAAATATATTAAAAATAATAGAGTTCATAAACTAATATGAATCATGATAGTCATAAAATTTAATGGTGATGATAAAAACGACCGAACGAGTAATATAAATATACATCTGGTCTAACAATTACTACAAAATTATTTAAATTAGTAAAAAGTGGACAGTGCAAGCGTTTATGCTACAGTTACATTAGTTATGTTATGCGAAAATCAGACAGCAATATTGCTACCAAAATATTCGTTCGTCGTTTCAAGCATTTTAAATATAGAAGACCAATGAATATAGCTCTGCGTTAAATACGGTTTATTTAAGCGAACACACGAAGAAAATAACTATTTCAGTATACTTAATTATATCTATAATTCACTTATCAGCTTTCACTTATTAAGCCATAAATTGGCACACTCAAAGAAATTTCAATATTCTGAATTAACAGAATCTTCGACATTTTAGTAATCATCTACCAACAGCTGTAAATTATCGTTCCGGATACATGAAAGGAGACATGAAATGAAAACGGGCACCTGTTTTTGACGCCCAGCAATATCTGTTGCTTCTCATTATAGAAATGTGAGCTACTGTTTAAAATAATTTAACTGCGAAAACCCTGTTTGGGTTTATTATCGTAAATATATGTGACAGCCGTTTAGCTTAACAGATAGAAAGAAAGAAAAAGCGTTTATTTCTACCAGACGAAAGACATGAACAAACAAGACAATATGAACAAAAAGAGATTACAATAATCTGTACACGCCTGTCGCCTGCATAAAAATAGGAGGCCAGTTCAGCATAATGCCGGACGTATGCGCCCGGCACTGGTTTTCAACTGGCTCCTCAGTAGACGCGGACGTCAAAACCAATAAGCAATTTAACAACTATATTATAACATTTAACATAAATAATATTTTAAAATAATTTATACAATGAGCAAAAAGCCCAGGATTAATTTTTTTTTTTGCTTAACTCTATATCAAACAACATTCGTGAATGCACATTCCGGTTAATTGCTGACATTGACACATTTCATACTACAGTAATGTCACCTACATATACGATTACGCACGATTACGTTACATAATCGATAAACAAAGACAAGTGTCAGAAATACGATTCAATTACATAATAAAAACAAAAACAACATAAAGATATAACTTCCATGCTTTAACATAAACACGCATGCTAGTGATACTAAAGGTTTTGGCGAAACGGCTAAGCGTGGCAACAACTGCATCGTGACGAGCAAGATTGAAATGAGACAAAGCATTCGAAGAGCGAGATGTGCACAGACGCCAACAGCGGTGTTGTAACTTGTAATACCTTCATTACCTTCCGCGCGCAAAAATAAACAAGATTATGTAATCATTGTAATCTTCAATGTTTCATTTCGCATGTATCTCGACCACGATACTAATTATTGCCGCCACTGCCGGACAACATCGATTATATCGATTACTGCCACTAACCGAAAGTACAAAAAAACTCAACTATATAGGTAAATACATAGAACAGAATGGTGTTTAATCTGAATGGCAAATTATCTTACAAACTAAAATCACAAAGGTAAGTGGGTAAACAATTTTTTATAACATAATAATTGTTATGTTGCATTTGCTGATTACATGAGATAGGTACAAGTATAGTATGCAAGTAAGTACTTACTGAGTGACTGTCTGACAAGTGATTTAAAATTATCCATAAAATTTTACACATATATACAAAATTAAATTAATATCAACTGCAATTTGCAACAAATAGTTACAATGAAAAATTTAACAGGTTCAGCAAGTATTATTAAGTATAGGTATCCATGACAGTATATCATATTATTATAAATACATAGTAAAAAATGGGTCAAAAATAGAATTTTTAATGCAATGTAGTATGTGATTAAACACTGAACTTGCAAATTTACATACTTACTTTTATATTTGGTACATATGTCACAAGTTCAGCATATACCAAAACTTGGCAATGCTTTAACATGACAGCCGCCTGCAGCATTTGAGACACTGCCCACCCAAATAAATATTTAGAAGTATATATATGAGACTTGAACATCTATTACAGACAGACTTCACCCAGGCTGAGATCAAGTGATTGCACTCATCATACAAGGAATTACTGGGAGCCAAATTCAAGACCACTGGCTTAGCCGACCATGTTGCAAAACACTAGATCAACAGGACTGGGGAATCCTTATAAGGTAATTTCAGGTTAATTGACTAGTTGTGTACTGAGTAGATATTTTCTATAGTGGTATTTAAAATTAGTTTTGGTTTTTAGGGATCGGAGTGGTGGCGGTATGTTGTTCCAGCAGTGAGTAGCTGCATACTTAAAACATCCCCTGAAGGCAGAAGTTCTGTACTGTGGAATAGCTAATGGATTTGTGATGGGCCGAGTGGCCTAATGATTATTTTCATGCCTCCATTGCAATTTCTTATAAAGATATGCAGGTTTGTGTGATTGAATTATGCCAAACAACAAATTAGCCAAGTGTAACTTTCTTCTAGCTGTCATCTTGATTAAATCATTTTTATTTAGGTAGGAAGTCACATGCGTACGCCAAGGTATATTGAAACAATAGCGAGCACACGCATTTTGTACTCGCTGTATCAATCGTTCTGTCCGAGACACTAAACATGGACCATAGACAGTGTCGACGTAATTCAAACGCGATAAAACCAAACTATCCGCCAATAACTTTCTGGTGCTGACATTAAGAAACTGCCGTATCCTATATAATATTTTAAGTCTATAAAAACAATTTCTAACAACACCATTAATATAATTTTCGAACCTTAATTCCGGGTCAATAATAAGTCCTAGATTACGCGCAACCTCCACTCTTTCGATTACTTCGCCTCTTATTTTTACTATTGGGTTTGCACAAATAATGTCCCTTGTCTGTTTTTTACTGCCCATCACAATAAACTGAGATTTCTTTGAATTTAGCACCAAGGAATTTCTTTCTGTCCATGATGCAACTGCCGAAAGATCAGTATTGATTTTGTCAACTGCCTGTTGAGTATCTTTGGCTGGGAAGGACATGTAAACTTGAGTATCATCTGCATACATGTGATAATTACAATGTTCGAAGCATCCTGTAATATCAGCAGTATACAGAATGAAGAGAAGTGGGCCGATCAATGATCCCTGGAGAACTCCTCTGAGGACAGGTCGTAGAGGGGAAGTGGAGATAGATCCCGAATTGTTTCTAATTTCCACTTGCTGAAATCGATCTGTCAAATAGCTTTCGAATCATTTCACTGTGTCAGGTTCAAAACCATAGTAGTGCAACTTGGCGAGCATCAGGCTAGTGCTGATGGCATCAAACGCCCTGGAGAAGTCCAGCAGAGCCAAAATCGACCCCTCCCCACGGTCCCTTCCCTCGATAATGTTGCCCACAACATCTGCCAAAGCTGTAGCTGTACTTCTACCCCTCCTAAATCCTGATTGTAAGTCTGGAAGTATGCTATTTTTCTCCAGAAATTCTGAGACCTGCTGTTGTACCACCCTTTCCAATGTCTTTGACAAGCAAGGCATGATGCTAATGGGTCTGAGATCCTTATGTGTTTGGGGATCATTTTTCTTTGGTATAGGTCGCACAATGGCTCTCTTCCACAGGTCTGGAAAGCAATTTGTCATTATTGACTTATTAACAATTGACGTAATGGCTCCCAGAGACTGTGGAAGTGTTAGACGTATTATTTGAATTGATATACCATCCACCCCCTGCGCACTTGTCTTGATGGACTGCAGAACATTTGCTACCGTTTCTTGACTCACAGTTCTAAGCGTGAATCTGGCTGTACTATAGTGGTTTTCTGTAAATTTCCTGAGTTCTGAAGCACACAATATAGACTTGCCAGGCACATCCAAGAATGCTAAGTTAATAGCATCGGGGTCGTCGAACTGTTCTGGAAGCTCACTATTTTTATGGGTTGGGAGAACATGTCTTTTCAAGTTTTTCCAAAGGACCTTTGAGTCTTTAATATTGTCATTAATTTGTTTAGCATAAAATGCACTTTTTTCACTGGCAAGGGAGATAATAGCTTGATTTTTTAAACTTTTATAGTATTCTTTGTGAGCTTCCAGCCCAGTCCGACGAAACCGTTCATGAACTGCATTTCTTAGTCTGAACATAATTTTGATTGTGTCTGTTATCCAGGGGGTCGGGGCATCTTTGAAAACTTTTGTTTTTACTGGGGCATGGGCATCAAAAATCTGTGTCACAAAGGTGTTGAACAGAGAAACCATGTCATTTACATTTTGCATATTACAAATTGTATGCCACGGAATCAAGTCAAGGTCACGCTCAAAAAGTTCTAAAACAATATCTGTAAACGGACGATAGGTTATTATATTACACCTAGGTTTCTCCTTTTTAAATAAGAGTTCGCAGGTAATGAAAGAGTGGTGGCTTAGTTTGACTATACAATTTACATGGACAGATCTATACCGCGCGTCAGTACAGATGACGTCAATAAGCGAAGCACTATCACCGACAAAATGCGTGGCAACCGGCACTATTTGGGTCAAGTTACTATAGATGAGAAATTGATTGAATTTGTTTCTATTGCTGCTCGACACGTCTAGCATGTTGACATTAAAGTCTCCTAGCAGGATGATATTGTCATATGGCGCTAGTGCACAAAGGCTTTCTGTGATTGCATCTAAGAAAGTATCTAACTCAAGCCAGGGTGGTTTGTAAGCAGTTCCTATTAATATTTTTTTTATTTTAATGATGGTACTAATCCACATTTGCTCTACACTAGGGTGATGAGGGTGAAGCTGTGTATGTGCACTTATACCAGTTTTAATATAGAATGCCACACCCCCTCCGCGTCCACCACGAATAGTCAGGGGGCGCGGTATATGTCGTAATCTATAACCTGGCACCACTGGAGCACGACTTTCTTCTCCCACTCTTAACCATGTTTCGTTTACGGCCATTATATCTACTGAGTGATGGCTCATAGCTAAAAGAAACTCATCATGCTTCGTTGAAAGAGATCCAGCATTCAAAAAACCAAATTTCAATTGTTTGCTATTAATCATTGACAGTATACTTAGATAAACAGGACTTGCAATGGATACAATATACAATCACTAACATTACCATATTAATTTTTGTAGGTTTGTCAAGTATACATATTAAACCAAAATCAGCTATCACACGATTGTGATATATGTGTAGTATCAGAAATATATTGTCTGTTATTTGAACATAATAATATGTATGTTTTTTTCCTATGTTTGTAAAAGTATATATTAAATCAAATTTAATAATAGCTTTATAATTACCATTGTTCTTTTCTTTATATACATATTGTTGCTTACTATGTAGTGACAAATAATTTGTACGGAACCAATGTACACACAAACAAAAATGAATAAGTGCCTTATTTAACCTTAACAATTTAAACAAAGATAAAAAAAAAAAAAAGAAAGGACCTGACCTAACTATCAAGCAGCCCAAATTCGATGCCCGTAATATTTTATAGATATAGAAATTTAATCTATTTCTCGTTCTGAGTTTCAGGTCCAAATACTCGCAGTATGTCTTGCTCTGTACGGATGACACTGGCTGAGCCACCTTCCTTCTGCCTGACCAGAATGCGGCCTCGCTTCGTCCAAACATATTGCCGACCGCGGCGCTGTCCTGTCTCCCGCGCCAGTCGAAACAACAGCTGATTTTGTTTCGTGAGGCATTCGTTTATGTAGAAGCGTTGAGGCGGGCCGGGCATGTCCAAATCAGCCGTAGTGGCGCCTCTGCGCACTCGCGCATTACGCAACAGTTCGTCACGCACATCTCGCCGTGCTAGGCGTACAACGATACACGTTATAACCTTCTGATATTTTATTGCGAAGGATGAAGCATATTAGATTTATTTTATGGGTTCGTGTTCTAGAATTATTATTTATTATCTTTAGGAAAAGAGTTATGGTGATTACAAATGCTGGAACAAATTCCTTTCTTCTCATTATAAAAAGGGAATTTCCTTAAAATATACGCTTAAATTATTTGATTCACTGTTAATCATCATCTTAAGATATAAAATCCTTGCGTTACTGACTGACTGACAGACACGCTACAGCCGAAACTATTGGGCGCAAGAAGCTGAAATTTGGCATGTATGTTCCTTGGGGACCGTAGGGGTGCACTAAGAAGGGATTTCCTGAAATTCCGACGGGATCGGCCAAAACGGGTAAATTAAAAAAAAATGCAGGCGTAGCTGCTGGCGTCCTCTAGTCAATATATAAAATGCTTGCGTTACTGACTGACTGACAGACAAGTTACAGCCAAAACTATTGGGCAAAGGAAGCTGAAATTTGGCACGTATGTTCCTTGGGGACCATAAGGGTGCACTAAGAACGAATTTCGCGAAATACCCACGGGATCGGTAAAAAATGATACATTTAAAAAAATGTGCAGGCGTAGCTGCTGGCGTATATATATAGTATAATAATCGATTAAAGTCTTAATATGCTTGCATGTCCCGACCGTTCTTTTGATATTCCTAGATGTAGATTCGATGTAGCAGCAACCTTCAAACCATAGGAGTTCTTTATTTGTATTAAACTATCGTTATCATCAGCCCTAAATATACCTATGGTACTGCTGGGCACGGGACACTGGGTGTGAAAGGCCATAGTTCACCTACCACTCTACCCAAGTGCGGACTAGCAGATCTCACATGTCTTATGACATTTTGGAGAACTTTCATACATGTAGGATTCCTCATGATGTTCCTTCGCCATTAAGCAGGAATTTCGCCGAAAATTAACAATTTAATACGCATTTAACTTCGGAAAGTAATTGATGCGTGCCGCGCATTCGGACCCATGACCCTCCGCGAAGCAGTCTCCTGGTCTCTCCACTAGGCTATAGTTGTATAAAACTATAAAATTATTTAAAAAATCAAAGCTTCTTTTACTTAACCAAAACATTTTATTCCATCTACAGACTTGTTTCAATATAACATTGATAGCACTTTTTTAAAAGCGCACTTCAATTTGTTAGTTTTAATTCAATTTGTGTCTATCGGTACTTCGACAATCGTCAGTGAGGTTTAAGCCTTTGATTCGGGTTTTAGTACTTGCTAAAATCTACACTGTCTAGTAAATGCTGAGTCATGTTGGACACCTCGGCAATTTGGATACAATTCTATCTGTGAAAGGATATTTATATTGTTGCCTTACTATTTTGCTTCTCAGGTTATTTCAGTG
Organism: Euclidia mi; assembly: GCA_944739405.2. NCBI lineage: Eukaryota > Metazoa > Arthropoda > Insecta > Lepidoptera > Erebidae > Euclidia > Euclidia mi. The sequence continues at coordinate 15,517,974 of OX123188.2, read as the reverse complement.
ACCTAACTGCGATGTACTTTATGCTTGGTATAATTTTATAGATATACTGCCGTCCTTTCGAAAAGTGCAATAACTCTAGTTTTGCACCGAATTGAGATATGTACATATTGGGAATTAGCAGAACGAGATCTATATATTCTTTTATGATACTTTTTACGTATCTCTATGACACAGCTGGTTTTAATACTAAGCCTAACTGCAATATCTAGATCGATGCTTTATGTTTTACATATCAAGACTGAAATAACTATAGATAGGCATAACTTACTTACGCTATTAAGAAATTTCACTAACTATATCTGCAATAAGTATAGTTACTATATTTATAATTAGCATAGTTCGTCATTTGTAATATTCATTTACTAGTTATAAATGCAATATTTTTGAGTTATTGCAGATATGATAAGGATCCTTATTTACGGTATTAAATAATGTACTAATTCTTTCTGCAATAAGTAGAGTTACTGCATTTATAATTACCATATTTCGTTAATTGTGATTCTTATTTACTAGTTATAAGTACAATAAGCTTGAGTTATTGCAGTTATCTTAAGGGACCTTATTAATAATATTGGGAAAGATACCAAAATTGATTTAGTAAGTAGATATATATTGCATTTATTTCTAGGAAGATTAAATGAATACAGTATACCTACGCGACATCAATTGCAATAAATTCACCATTTATTGCGATTGTAACAAGCACCAGGAGGTTTGGAGAGTAAAATATTTCGTGCAAAAAATAAAACAACCTTAAAATATCTTTATCACTATACTGTATTCAGTCAAAAAAGTATCGGAAATGGATTATTTGTTTACGGTTCCAAATTATTTTTTTTGTTTTTTTTTGTTGTTGTTAGATTTGCACAACTGTTATCCATTTTGTCGCGGAGTTTGAGTTGCATCTGTTAGTTATATTAAATACAGTGATGTTTTTATTTATATCATATCTAGTGTGTATTGCGAATTTCATAATGGACATTTTTCATTATCAATGGAATTTCGTGTTCGGATTCAATGAAAATGTTATAAAAGGCTTACAGTGAATCGACTTTATCAAAACTCGTGCTTATGTGTGGTACAAAGCGTTCAAAAGCGGTCGAGATGTGATGGAAGATTTGCCTCGCTCTGGTAGGCCAACAACGTCCGCAACTGAAGTTAACATCGCAAAACTGAAGGTAACAGTGACTAAAAAACCTCATTCAATTTTGAGAGAGAGAGAGAGAGAAATAGCCACCAAACTTTCTGTATCTCACCGTTCGATCCGCACCATTTTAACTAATCATTTTGGTATGAAACATATTGCCGCTTAGCTAGTCCCAAAAGATCGTGATTTTCTCCAAAAACTCAATCGCATAAGAGTCGCTGCGGGCATGCTAGAACCAGTCAATTTCGACCTAACATTCATGAAAAGCATTGTTACTGGTGACGAGACGTGGGTTTACGAGTTTGATATGCAAACTAGTCAACAAGCTTCGAAATGGCGCCTTCCAACTGAACCGAAACCGAAAAACCACGCCAAAGTCTTTTCTTTGACTATCGCGGTGTTATGCACTTGGAATTCTTGCCGCGAGGTCAAATGGTAAATAAATAATATAATTTGAGTGTTATGCGGCGTTTAAGAGAAAATATTCGACGAAAAAGGCCAGATTTGTGGAATGAAAATTCTTGGATTTTGCACCACGATAATGCGCCTTCGCCATCATTCCAAACTAATTTTTGACCAAACACTCAACAATACCATCGAGCAACCACCACATTCACCAGACATGGCCCCAGCCGACTTTTTCTTTTTCCTAAACTCAAATTACCACTTCGAGAAGACATTAAGGAGAATTCGCGGCGAGAACTGAACTCAATTCCGGAAACAGCGTTTCTAAAAGTTTTGATGCTTGGATTATTCATTGGCGTTAGTTTATTGTTTCTGAAAGAGCATACTTTGAAGGTGATAAAATAAATTTAGATGAATAACAAACAGTTTGTGTATTATTGATCTTATCTAACGGTTCTTTCTTGGAAAAGTATTAGTAACCGTTGAACTTTAAATGCTGGATAATAGACCAGAATTAAGAAGTTAGATAGCGAAGTGATTCCCATTGTAATTGTACTTTTTTAGTTTCGAATAAAAATATTTAATATTACAATTTATTTTTATTTATAAATTTATAACCGATTTCACATTTTTTTTAAAACACATCTGAACGCAGATATGATGAGTAGACTTGGCTTTACCGTAAACAGTTGCATACTAAATCTGTGAGACGAAAAATATTGCTTTGCAAACTTCTGTTTATTCATAGGTATTTGACATAAAAGTGTAACATCTTCATTTTTTTAGTAGTAACAAGTTAAAACTTTGGTGTTTTAACCTTGTCTCTTACTTATCAAAACCGCAATAAATAAAAAACTTAATGCACATTTGCTTAGGAAGCAGTTAAAAAAAAATTAATTGCTTCTCAAAAATACATCATGTAGGTTTCCTAACCATTAGTGTAATAAATAGGTTACTTAATGCGGCTATGACTAGTAAACATTCTTTCTACATAGTAATATTTATTGGTTTTTATATCGGGAATAAATGCGGGAACAAACATTAAGTATCACATAATATTCTCTACATTGTTATACATCATGTAATAACAGTTTCAATCCGATACCTTGTATAGATAGACAGAGATACAAACAAAACAAAAATAAAATTTTTACCCGCGTTTTTCTCGAAATCAGGTTTGACCTAGTTATTGCACTTTTCGTAAGGACAGCAGTAAAGTATACAAAACATCCATAGTTGTTATATAAAACCCTATGAACGTACATTTATAACAACGATAATAATAATCCACTCTAATATTATAAATGCGAAGGAAAAGGAAAAAGACACATCTGTTTGTTCTTCTTTGCAATAATCATCCATTAGCATCTTTCCTTAAAATATAATCTTATCGCCTTAAGTTGAGAGTAAAAGGATCACTTAGGTTCTGCGCCAGCAGTTTTAATTTACTCGGTTAATATTACCCAGCAAAACTTTTTTCGAGAACTTTCCATCGCCAAACTTCTTTCGGGTTGAAATCTCGAGATCATTTTTGCGAAACCCCTAAAAAGTTTTAATGTGCCTCTATCAACAGTTCTCTTAACCATGAAATTTGAAAAAATATCCATAAAATTCAAGGGCATTATTTTTCTTCACATAAAAAGTAAATTAATCAAAAAGTTGAATGAAAGAAGCTATTGACGGGTCGTCGCGCGTCGTAAAAAATAGCGTAATAAATATGTCATTACTGTGTTAATTTTTTGTTATGAGATTATTGAGGTCTTATTTCAATGGTAAAATATTATCGTTATTTGAATTATGTTTTTGCTGCTGTGATATTTCGTTAATTTTCACGAAGTGCAAGGTCAAAGGATGATAGTATTTTATTTGAGAATGATGCCAAAAAGTGAAGGCTAAAAGTATAGTTTTCTCCGTTCAATGATACTGAAATTTTCGAACATGTATATTGCTCAGCAATATTACGATGCCATCGATCTGATCTGATGATGGAGTTAGTAGGTGGCCATTGGGACTCCGCAAAAAAACGATACGACCCCATCAAGTTTGGGCTCTTTTAATCCGTATTAACGAGTATTTTCTACTATGTTTAGAGCTTGATAGAAACAAGGTTTTTTTACTTTGAATTCATTGCTGACCACAGCATTATTGTAATAGTGTAACAAACAGTATAAAATGTTGCATCTTAAATAACAAAGGAACGCTTAAATTGTTATTGTACTTCTTTGGAACACTGTTTTGCTCCTTTACACAACTTAAGTTGCCACGGCCGAGTTACTGAACGCTAGTTAAATACCTCTAGAAACCACTTACAAGGGTGAATTATTGCTTTGTGGTTACTTGTTCATTTACCCAACAACCTCATTTTAACCTATATTATCCTAAACAGAATTCTAAGGAAGCGAGAATTAATTACTGAATTTGGGGAATTTCATTTAAAACCTGGTGCTGACCAGTACAGCTAAATTAATACTTTATTATAATAATATGTATATAGAAGAAAAGAAAGAAAAAAAGAAAATTAGTTTTATTATTGCAGGTTTGAAGCATTACACCAAAATATACAGTACTGCTAAAACAATATTATTTGAACATAATCATTCAATAAAACAAAAATGAATAGCTTTACTTAAAGTAAGAGACCTGCAATAACCGGGCCTCACTCAGCTATATTGCTATGCAGTGGCATGAGCCACTTTACAGCGCTGATTTACAGTGATGGCCACATTTGACCAACGAATAGCATCCCAACAGTAAATGTGCAGTTCAACATATGATTTGCCACTACCGCGGCGTACACTGACAGCTTATCAATAAAAACAGGTAAGTAAAACCACAAAAAAACAAAATATAGTTATAAACTTACGACTAATATAGATTAAAAGAATTTTCCTTTCTGTTCTAGGTTAAGCGAGTACACAGATATTACGTTACAACTTTAGACACGGTTGAGGACAAAATGGATACAAGCCATACCGCCACAGATACTGCTGTGATTTACCAAAGTGGAGCCTGATGATCGTAAGGACACTCGTAAGTATGTACCTATTGCTTAAATATAGGTTAAGTTTTGGTTGTAAATTTGTTCTTGTAATAATTGTTTTTTGAGGTGGAATTTAAAGTTGAGTTTAGTATTCAGTGATCTCATAGGAGGCGGCAGATCGTTCCAACATCGTGTGGCAGCATATTTAAAGCATACTCTAAAGGCTGTAGTCTTAAATTGAGGCACTGAGAGTGGATTGGAAGTGGATCGAGCACCATAACTATAATGATCCCGACGCCACCCAAGCTTAGCATAAAGGTAATGTGGTTTCTGTGTAATAATTATCCCAAACAACATAGTAGCAAGGTGTAACTTCCGTCTCGCCGCCATTTTCAACATTTTATGTTTATTTAAATACGGTGTGACATGGTGTCTACGAGGTATATCAAAACAGAATCTAGCACACGCGTTTTGTACTCGCTGGATAAGGCGTTCAGACTGGCTCAGCAGACAAGGCCCGTATACTACGTCACAGTAATTAAATCTAGACAATACCAAGCTATCTACAAGCCTTTGCCTCATTGCAACGCTTAAGAAAATTCTGATTCTGTACAAAATCTTTAACCTATAGAAGCAGTTTCTTACCACGTTATTAATGTGATCTTCAAATCGGAGCTCGGGGTCTATCGTCAAACCCAGGTTACAAGCTGATTCGACCCTTTCGATGTTATCACCTTTTATGCGTATTTGAGGTTTTGCTGATAAAATTGAGTGTATTTGATGTCTGCTACCCATAACCATAAATTTAGATTTTTTTGAGTTTAGTGCCAACGAGTTTTTTCCGACAAAGTAGCAATGCTATCTAGTTCTGAATTAATTTTACCTACTGCATCTGAAGTGTTACTACTACTCACATGCAAATACAATTGAGTGTCATCAGCATACATATGATACTTACAGCTACTGAAGCACTCGGTTATATCTGCCGTGTATAAAATAAACAAAAGAGGTCCCAATAGCGATCCCTGAGGGATTCCTCTGGTCACAGGAAGCAAGGAAGAAGAAAGCGTGGAACCGTCTTTTTTAGTTAGTTGGACCAATTGGGATCTGCCCGTCAAGTAGGTCTCGAACCACTTGACAGTTGCCCACTCAAATCCGTAAAACGAGAGCTTCGACAATAGTAGAAATATATTTATTGAGTCAAAAGCACGCGAATAATCGAGTAGTGTGAGAATTGATCCTTCCCCGCGATCCCGAGCCTCAAGAATATTCCCAATGACGTCCGCCAGCGCTGTATTCGTACCGCGCCCCTTCCTAAAGCCTGATTGAAGGTCCGGCAGTATACCACAAGAATCTAAATAGTCTACAACCTGCACGTACACCACCCGTTCCAATACCTTAGACAGGCAGGGCAGTATGCTGATGGGACGAAGATCACTGTAATTTTGGGGGCTGCTCTTTTTGGGTAAAGGTCTCACAATGGCTCTACGCCAAGAACTCGGAAATGTATACGTCTCAATTGATCTATTTATAATTTCAGTCAAGGTTTGCAGTGACTGAGGTAGTGTAAGAGATAACATTTCCTTTGTTATACCGTCAATCCCCTGGGCATTACTAGACATATTTGTTATAATTTTGAAAATTGTGTCTGGGTCAGTTTACTTTAAAGAAAATGTTGCACTACAGTAACGGTTGAATTCGTAAAATGTTAATTGTGATATATTTATGTCTGTTTTTCCTGGAACGTCAAGAAATGCGGCATTTATTCCTTCAGGATCATTAAAGTGGTCCGGAAGCACATTATCGTCACTACTATTAGCCAGTACATGTCTTTTAAGATTAAACCATAGTGATTTAGAATTGTCTATTTGGTCATTGACATATTTTGTAAAAAAGGCTTGCTTATCATTATGTAAAGCAGTTGACGCTACATGCTTTAAATCTATGTAGTATTTTTTTACAGAGTCTAACTTGGTTTGACGATAGCGCTCCTGGGCTCTGTTACGTAACTTAAATAAAGTTCTAACGGTATCGGTATCCACGGAGTTGGTGGGCCTTTGAATACTTTACTTTGAATAGGCGCGTGAACATCAAAAATATTCTGAATGTGTGTGCTAAGAAAAAATACCATCTCGTTTACGTCCCGTAGATCACAAATAGATTTCCACGGAATGCATTTTAGGTCCATCTCAAACAACTCCGGCAAGATATCTTTAATAGGACGAAATGTGACAAGTTTCCTAGTTGGCTTTTGCTTTTTGAATAAAAGGTCACAGGTGATGAAGGAGTGGTGTCCGAGTTCCGGGATATAGTCTACGGTAACGTGCCGATGCTGTGCATCAGTACAGATTATATCTATTAACGTGGCGCTATCCCCTACAAAATGGGTAGCCGTTCTAACTAATTGGTTCAAGTTATTGTGGCTCAAGAAATCTGTAATTTGTTTCGTTTTAGTACCATTAAAATCCAGCAAATTGACGTTAAAGTCTCCCAACAATAAGATATTATCATACGGAGCCAGACTGTACATACTGTCAATAACAGCATCTAAGAGAATGTCTAAGTCTAACCATGGAGGCTGATACGCTGTTCCAATTAACAGTTTTTTATTCTTAAAGTTCATAGTCATCCAAAGTTGTTCTACTAATGGATGTGGAGGGTGATTCCTAATGCGTGCACTTATACCAGTTCGGACATAGAATGCAACGCCTCCCCCGCGACCTCCTCGAACGGTTGATGGGCGCGGGATGTGACGCAGATGGTAACCGAGAACCATAGGTGCTCGACCCTCTTCCCCACCACGTAGCCAGGTCTCATTGATGGCCATGACGTCAACCAAGTGATGGTCCATAGCTATTAAAAACTCATCATGATTGGTTGCCAAGGAGCCAGCATTCAGTAGCCCAAATTTTATAAACTTATTATTCAGCATTACCAAAGGATAACAAAACGTTTATGTATTAACACTCTACTCGCCCCATGCAAGCATAATTATTAGTAGAAACAGAAACGTAGAAGTAAAATGCATTAGTAACAAACAATACTGTGTCAAGTACAGACATGATAAACATTATAAAAACGACTGTGATATACTTATTACGCCAATAACGATAGATTCGAACTAGAATGCTAATAAAGATTACCAATCTAACTATTATTACTGCACAATGTTTCTCTAATTGATAGGTTAAAATAAAAATAATATAAGTCCTAATCCTAATATGAAATCTTAATCTAGCCAATATTACTACACAATGATTTTCTTTTTTACAGGGAATCAAAAGGATAAGAAGTGCAGAGGGTACGTTACTTCTGAGGGAGAGGGCTGAAGACACGAAGGAGATCGTTTTCGGAGCGGATAGAGCAAACCGAGTCACCATCCTTCTTCCTGGCGAGAACGCGGCCACGCCTCGTCCATACAAATTGCCATCCGAGACGATTAGCAGCCTCTCGCGCTCGACGAAATAACATACGGTTCATCTTCGTCAACCGTTCATTGATGTAAAAACGCGTGGGCGGTCCCGATACTCCAAGCTCAGCTGTGGTCGCGCCCCGACGCACTCTCGCCGCACGCAGCAGTTCGTCGCATAAATGACGTCGTGCCAGACGCGCTATCACCGGGCGCGGGCGAACCTCCCTAGCACCCTCCGGACTTGTTGCATTAATGTGTCTAGCGCCGATGCGATCCACGCTTATAATATCCCTTTCATCTAGGCTGACACCCAGCTTAATACCTATGCCTGAGAGTATATGAACGAGATTTTCCCCTTTAAACTCGGGAATATTGGTAAGTTCAAGGTCAGTAGCCAGTAACTCCTGGTCTCGATCATTTAGCTCCAACTTCAATTGAGAAACTGCCATATCTATATCCGTTTGACACGCTGTTTTCTGTGAGATCGTGTTTTGTTCTAGAGCGCTTAATCTACTGTCGAGTCCATCAATCCGTTCATTGCAGTTCTTAATAACATTCCTCAGTTGCTCACATTCTTCACGTAGTGCCATAAAATCGCTACGCATTGACCGCATCTCCGAACGCAGCTCCTCCTTAAATAGTCGGAGTTCATCGGCTTTACTTAAAGCGCACTCTTTGTTTTCAACATCAACATTTTTTGAGGGACTAGTATCCAGAAACTCGTCTGAGCTATTTTCGTCAGTGTGGGATATATTGAACTGGGATACAGGCGTTTTTATATTACTGATTCTAGAAGTACCTTTACTACATTCCGGGCACTGCCAGACAGTAGTTTTTCCCCCTTTTAGTGGCAGCGATGCACATGCTCGGTGGTAAAGCACGTTGCATTTGCTACATCTGGCTGCCTCTGCTGGTGATAGAAAGCGAGCACATCCACCGCACTTGACTGAAGGCATAATGGTAATAAACAGAGTCCTTGTAATATTATAATTAAAAAGTTAGAGCTACGGTGGGTTGACACTAGATGGCGCTGTTCATGAAAGTATTTTATGGGAGTTTATAAGGCGTAGTGAGAATGGTTTTATGCACTACAACAGTCACTGAAACTTACGCAAAACGTACGCATACACTTTGATTGTACACAATATGTTTTAATGAACTTTGTTTTTATTTGTAAATTATATAGGGTAGATGAACACTTTGATTGTATAGTTTTATGTATTTCTTGTTTATTAAAGTTAATTTGAGATAACTTTACACTAGTTTAATACTATTACTGTTTTAAAACACCTGATTTTGACTTGTATTCATTAAAATGATTGTAATTTCACTCGAACATGAATTTATTTACGAGGAGCAAAACCGAACATGTACCGTTAGTTTGACATCCGTAGTATCCGTTTTATATAATTTCGGGGTATTTGCCAAGCTATTGATTACTAAGCATTGACTTCTAGGAATCAATCACCCTTTTAAATATTGAGTATCTCTATCTTAGCGGTACATTGTGCGTGTAGAAGCAGACAGATACTTTTATGTACATATAAAGACGGACTGTTATGCTGAGCTGTCATGTTTACTTTATAATGTTTGAACACAAAATAGGTACGTCATTACTTCCAATCTAAATTTTCCAGTACTATGTTTGTATTTATATTATTATATCGATGAGTAAATATAAAATTGTAACTTATCGTTAGATGATTTTATGAAGTTTAAAAGAGTTTCATACGATTCCAATTGTTAATTCGATGTACTTGATGGCAACCGTGGTTATTATTGAGCTACTAAATAGCTACTTAATTAAATAACTAGACAGAAAGGAAATTTAACTTATTTTGATATCTATTTTCTACAAAATTCAGTTACCGTTACCGAGACAGTAGCGCTTAAAGTTTCATTTGACATGCCCTCCATAATAGATCGGCAAGGTTTAGTAATGATGACACAGGTTACCACATGATGACTGGAATGTGTGATCGCTTGTCGTGGCATTTACATCAAAGCACTCTTGGCTTCTGACAAGATTCACTAAGCCACGTTGGAGGCCTTTAGGCGGTCTATATACTTTGGCACCAGAGGTGACCTTATACTCACAAGAAAGGATTGAAAGCGACTGAGACAGAATATAACTTTTATTGTTACAATGACATCTATAGGCATTTACTATCCTCAAAAGTTTTTAAAGGTCAATAACAAGATGTTTGTCATATAAATATATATTGTGAACATGTTTTTGCGTAGACACGTAATTCTGTTAATAAGGAGCGTGACATTATAAAACATAAACATCAGCGAAACATATTCCCTTTAATAAACAATAAATACCATTCGCCAACTTTATTCTTTCAAAGTTTGTATTTGCTCCCGCACTATATCTTCAGCGTTCACTGGACCATAACTGTGTAACCATTCTTCTTTCACACTTAAAACACAATTTTCTAATAAATCTGTAACTTCCTGGGTGTTGTGAAAATAAACATATTCTTTATTTTATTTTGTGTAGACAATAGCAGTTTTTCAATACCATGTTTACCGAATGCCAAAGTAAGTTAGGTGTATTTAATGCATTTATTTATCATCTTTAAATGGTCCTCATCAAATATGGCTTTAGTCGGCTACTGACTGTTCTAAATGTGATAATGTTTAGCACCAATGTGCTAACCGTGGAGCAATATCCACGTATCTTTCTAAAGACGTACTATCTCTAAGAAGTCAAGAGCAAGTAAATAATACATTTACTATTGATTTGACTGCCAGGTTATTCAAACATTGATTTACTATAAATAGCAGTATTACGTTTAGAAATCTAGCAAGCAACTGCTAGATACATTTCTATTAAGAAGGTTTAGTGAAATACAGAGTCAACTTCCACTCATGTAAATAACGTTTCTCGTAAGAGGCAACGTCCCCACTAGCTTAGGCATAAAGCATGTGAAGCAGAAAATGCAAGAATGTATAAGTACATGACACTTCACTTGATCGGAACGAACTGTAGACAAATAGATCATTGACACTTGTGAAACGAATATTAAAAAAGTATGCCATAGTATGAGCAATCAAGAAAATGCCGGATCCTAAACATTGTACTTTCTGATGCATAAAACAGAGAACATAACATAACAAGATATATATAACATAAAACATAACAAGATTTATATCGCTTTATTGATGAATGCGCTCCATCTGCCTTTTGTTCTAATAATCTGAGCAAACGCTATACTAACGCGCGTTTGTATCGATACAAACGACAACAAACTGCTCTGTAGGATAAAAGTGCGCCGTCGACGTTTAAAAAACGTGGTTTGCACAGGCCCAAGTCTTCGCTAATGTTAATATATAAAATCCTTGCGTTACTGACTGACTGACAGACACGCTACAGCCGAAACTGTTAGGCGCAGGAAGCTGAAATTTGGCATGTATGTTCCTTGGGGACCGTAGGGGTGCACTAAGGAGGGATTTCCCGAAATTCCCACGGGATCGGTCAAAAAGGGTAAATTTAAAAAAATTGCAGGCGTAGCTGCTGGCGTCCTCTAGTTAGTTAGTAAAGCCATACTCAAGAATAAAGGAATCATGTAAGTCGTTAAGAGAATCACCTACTAAAGGATTATTGGCAATTTATAGCAGGCCTTTTTAACATCACATCTAGAAAATAATTTCTTGAAGCTAGAAAATTGGTAGATCTGTTGTTAAGTATAATAAAAATAATATATACGTAATAGGTTTTTGATTACAGAGCATTTTTAAGGATATCTCGCGTAAACTGTGGCGAGGTGGACTTTGCGAACATTCAAATAATTTACAACGACGTATAGCTAAGTTATGTCACCAATGCCTGTAGCCAAATGGCATTCGATTAACGATATCGCAAATTGCTAAGTCAAACACTGTATGAAACTGACATAGGCTTTTCATATAATGGTCAAAGAAGAAGGAATTACTTATGTTGTTATTGCAACCGAAAGTAGAAATAAGAAGTGAATGCCTTTTGGCTAGACCCTCTCCTGTACTGAAACATAAAAATTGCTAGATTACTGTATGTTCGAAACAACTGGATTCTAGTTGATTGCCCAGACTGTTCTATTGCAGCATTTAGACAATCAGGGACCAGCACAAACACACGTAAATATTAATCACAATAGGTTTAGTCGTGTTGCAGTTATATAAAAATATACTTAAAGCAATTGTGTGAAAATATAACTACTTGAATTTCATGCAATGAGGTCTATTATTAGCTTTTGGCATAAAAATATGTGGCAGTATTGGGTAAAACGGATTTTTGTTCTGTTTATGAAAGTTAGATAGGTTGGTTAGATATTTATAAACTGTGAATGTGCTGAGCAAGTTCAAAACCAATCACCATGCCAAAATGATGCAGCATACGTAAAATTTTACACATTTTTTCGCCGAACAACTAATAAAATAACTCGTCAAACTAAATAAAGGATACTAAAAACAAAATAGAATTTTGCAATTTTTACGATGTAACAAAGATAAAATATTTTATTTGTGACACCATCCCTCAGGCCAAATTTTTATGTGCTTCTATAATGGACGGTACTCTAATATAATTTGTATCTGCTTTGTATTTGATCGCAGGACTTTTTATACGGTGTGGTTGTTTGATTTAATTGGAGGTTGATATCAAAGTTTCTGGAAAGTCAGATTGAACATTATTTATAAAACACTAAATTAGATATTTTGACGTGGTTCTCAATTTGTGAAGGATTTAATCTACGCAAATTGGGAGAGTAGGTATGAATTTAACTGCTGGAGGCTTTTTGTAGCCATATGATTTATTAACTTACTATTTGTAATTCGTTTTCATGTTTGCTCTCTAGCATATGTATGAACTTCTAGAGCAAATTTTGATGAAAATGTTTTTTTTCTTGATGTCAATTTTATGATGGTCGTAGACAGAGTTTTGACTCTAAAGCTATTAGCTATAAACCTACATCACTTTAAGCTTCTTGCTACTATAATTAATAAAGATTTGATGTAACAAAATAAAATCGGAAATAACATAACATAACTTCACGCCTTTACTCCCCGAAGGGGTAGGCATCATTTAATTTTTAATTACCATTTCAGATAACACGATAAACTGACTTGAATTCACAATCTCTCATTTTATATCAACAGTAATAAGAATTTCAAATACAACAGTAGATGAATGAAAAAGAAATCCTCTACTATGAGTTTTCTCTCTGAAAAGAACTACAACGGTTATTGTGAAAATGTGTATCCTTTTATCCTTTTAAATTTATGCTAACGACTGGTGTCAGTATGAAAAATGACTTAATGTTAAATCCTGGGTATCCGATTATTATATTCATGTTCCTGTAAACGTTTCAGCCGGATTCAGTTTCGGTATCCCATTGTAAATTTGTATTTTCGTGTACCTATTGACTTAAGCTTCGGTTGACATTTTGCTTTATACGACATTGCTTGCTATTTGCTCATATACTTTAAATGTCCTTGTATTTTCATTTGTGTCCAGCCACGATTTCATATTGCATTTACAAACAAAGCACACTCTCTGACATGTGTATCATTTTTGCATGAGGAATCCTGAAGCCTTCTCTCTTTGTTATTATTCATCCAAAGTATGTAATATGTTGATCTTCGAAAATGTCTTATCAAACAGCCATTTAACGTGTGCTGACTTTCAGACGCCTACCCAGTTGCCAACTTTACTTAATGTACTCATACATGTTCGTTTTGTACTGCTGTTTTTTCATTTCACCATCATTTGGCATTTCGCCATTTTATTTCAGATTCATCTTACTCAACAAAAATATATTTAAATAAAAAATTGGTTGCCTGTAAAGTCGGTATACGGGCGAAAGTTTTACGTGACAACGACTTTGAGTGGTAAAATAATTTTAATGTGAATATTCATTCGTATAGTAGGAAGAAGGATGAAAGACGCGTGCCTTTCACTTTTTATGTCTGTCTCTCTCGCTCTTAGGCGGGACGCGTGCCTCTCACTCGCTCTCATTGTGAGCGCATAACGTGAGCGGAGCGTAACGCAGTTTCTTGAAGTGTCACCCGGCAAACCAATTTATAAGACGTTGTCACGTCAAAACCTACTCAAGGCTTGGCCAATAAGCTTATTTTTATTTTTGCTTTTGAATTTATACAATGTGTTTCAGCATGACTAGTGAAACAGCGCCATGTTTATAAATGCTGGAACACACAGTAGCTTATAAATATTAACCAAAATAATTATCTCTAGTGATGACGCAACCAAGAAATATTATTTCAAAAATCAGTAACCCAAATTAACCCGGCGCCCACTTAAAACACGTGCGAAATTCTGTCAGAAAAAATGTCCCTTGGACAATTAAATTCACTCAACACCGGGTCATTATATCCGGGGGTCTCGTGCAATTTTTTACGTGTTTGCCTAAAAAAAATTTACTTGAGACAAAAACAAATCATCCTTTGTCGCGCCTCTTTTTGTCGCCTGCCCCGAAACTGTTACGAGAAGGATCTTAATTAGGAAACTGAAGGACTCTCTCAAAATATACCCCATTTTGCTATTGTAATGTTTGTTGTTTTGAATTTTGGTGCGGACCTGAAAATAAATAGATTAAATTATTCTGTTTACATTAAATGCCTGGAGCTTACAAACTCGATGCGGTGACGGTTAAAATATAAGCTATGGTTGATGTTTTAACTGTTATTTCATACAAACACTGATATTTAGCCGTTATCGATATTTAATATGGTTGGCAAAGCAACATCAGTTCTTTTTGTGTTTATGGTATTACTTTTTGTATAGATACATTCCTGAAAGATTTTCTTCAATGCTTACATCTAAACACAGATTGAATGTGAACATAAACACTATATTATATCAATTACACTTAATCCGAAATAAGTCATCACTGTATATGAATGCTATAACGGATTATTTGTGTTAACCCAATAACCGTTATAAGTAACACTTATATTTTATTTCGACAAAAATATTTTACCGCCTAACACGTAAGAAATATTACAGCAAAGTAGCGCCATTTATAATTATCGTGCAGTATTTTGTTGGAACTTCAACCTAATGTACAAATAGGTCACGTCCACGTCTAGCTTTCTTCCAGTCCCTCTAAGTAGGTTAGACGTTTCAATATCTTGTATATGAAGAAAGCTACAGCGGGCAGGTGTCACTGACCTAAGAGATTACACTTGGCTTGCTTTTTTTATTACGAAGTGACAGGATAAAGAAAATGCTTAGAATTATATTTAATAAATGACAGATATTTTGTGAGAGATTTATTTCTGGTTCAGTGATTGGATTGATATTCTTTTAATAGTTTAGGTTGCAAAAAGGATATGGCACTGAACTATTGAAGCTTGTTTTTATTTTTGGGAACCAATAATGCAAAAAGGGTGACGATCAGCGATTACTGATTCTGTGTAAATTGGATAACGTGCTTCTCAAACCGTTTCTCGGGGACGATCCTGTGCAAATGGCATCCAGATATCCTTCAAAAACTACTTCATCATTTATCGAGACACAGCACTTCTTATATTGTTATTTAGTGTCACCCTTTATCACACGTACATAAATACAGCCACATGTGCAGACATCAACCCAATCCTTTACGGGTTCAGATGAGAGTCCATTACAAAAAACATCACGTCCAATCCACCGATCACGATCTCCTGAGCAAAATTGCATCTGTTATTTTAAATTCGCCAAGTCAGTCCACAATATAGAGAATATTCAAAGGCAAGTCTGAACGAAATTGCCTAATCATTGCATACTCGAGCTCTGTGTAGTTTAGTGCGGACACTATTGGATCTCTAGACTGTATTTTTGTAGATATTTCTGAATTAGCTACGATATTGTGTGTTAATTTTTGGGAAGATTCATGTTATATTTGAATTTCTAAGGATATTGGATGGATGAGAAATTTGTTTGTGTTTTTAGATTGGCTGATCGGATAGTATATTATTTTCGAGGTGAATTTAGACACTTTGAGCATTTGGATTGTCAATTTGTAGAATATTTCAACAATAGGATGAGATAATGTATTCATTGTAGTACCTCCATCGAAAATCAGGCCAAATGTCGATGACCTTTAAGTTAATTTAAAGATAAAAAAACTTCGCGCGCACTAGAAATAAATCCTGTGTCGCGGTAGACTTCACAAATATGAAATCAACGAATACAAACCAACCCTGAAGTAAAACTCAAAACTCAGCTCAGCAAGATATAATATATACCATAATGTATTTGGTCTAATATGAATACACCATCAAATGTCATGTGATTTAACGACCAGCACGTGCGTGAAGCGAAAATCCAATATTCCTAACTAACTATATAACCATAACTACACGATGTGACTGTATTATTTTCGTTACTGAGGCATGATAGTTCAGATTTTACAGAGAGACACAACTTTGAGAGAGATTAGAGATAAGAGAGAGAGATTTTTTGAAATTGTCAAGCCAGAATCGTACTACGTTACTTAAAAAGAAACGTGCGGGCTAGCTGCATACGTCCTCTTGTACCTTATAAGGTATTTTTCGCCTCCGTTTAATAAAACCAACTTTGTTTCGCTAGGCCGAGGCCAAGGCCTTCCGAAAAAGAGCCGTAGATACGTTTTCACCGTAAGAACAACACAAGTTTATTACAATATCCATTGAAGTTTCACTCCGTAGACCACACGGTGAGTCTCATAACAAGTTTTATGAAAACATAAATTAAGTCCGCATTCCTTACTCATCAATATAGGTACAAAAACATAACAACATAAGCCCAAAACAACATAAAAAATATGATTAAATGAAACACGACGGGAATATTATAAACAGTCGTTTTTTTTAACGAATTATTTAGACTGAAAGTATTTGCTTTGATGTTGGACCGTCCGGAGTAATAAGCCGTTGATTAAAAATAATTACGAAATAATCTGTCCATCATGTTTGATGTGCTAGTCGGATACGGTACGTTTTATTATAAAAACATTGGCATAGATTAATGGCGGCATATTGTAGAAAGATTTTGGTAATATGTTTAATTTGCTGCCTCCGTGGTGCAGTGGATAGCGTATGCGACTGCTGATCGGAGGTCCCGGGTACGATTCCCGAATTCGTTTTTCCGAATTCTCAGTAGCAGCACGGAATCTGGTGATGTGCCCGAAAACGGCAATAGGCTTGCCCCCTATTACGTGGAACCTAACAATTTATGACGAAATGTGGGTGTTATTTTCTAATATTACACCTCTGCCTACTCCTTGGGGATGAGTCATGAGTTTATAAAAAAAAAGTTCTATTTGTAACGCTAACAGCCTGCCTTGACTTGCCGTTCGTAGAAAATTGCCAAATTAAGAATAATAGCTTTTCCACAGAGCGACTGCTGGTCGACTTTCGTAACCCAAAAGCTGGGTACTCACTTAGCAGTGTAGCACGTAACGTATCAGATACGGTATCAAGTGAGTACGTAGGCACGAGCCTGCTGCGAGCCGCTCGCGCGTGGAGCGCTGTAAGCTCGCAGTGACCCGCCAAGTGGCGGTTTCACTGCGAACACAAAGGCGGCTCGCAGTGTGCTCGTGGACGGCGTCACGACCGCTTGTGTAGTGAGTACGTACGCGCGAGCTTCAAACGAACTTACGTATTCAATTATTCATTATGGAGTGGACTGAAGAAAAAAAAATCGAAAAATTACGTGGGCTTTTATATTATCTAAAATATTATAAGTACATGAATATGAACGCAGCACTAGCCACCATTTGAGACATGTTTTCGGCGTGACGTCGTTGCGAGCACTGCGGATCCGGCAGCTCGTAGCTATATACGCGGAGGACCGTGGACGAGCCGTACCTACTTGCAGGTTGATACCGTATCTGATACGTTACGTGCTACACTGCTAAGTGAGTAGCCAGCTTAAGGCTGGCTATTACATGGCAAAGATTAGTGTCATAATAAGGGGCACTAACTACTGACAACCAACCGACAGCCTAACTCTCCAAGGCACTGGGCTAGCGTTAATTAACAATTTAATACGCACATAACTTAAACCTGATAATACACTCTGCGTAGCCGTCTGTTGGTATCTTCACAAGGCTATTGCTGTCTCTCATCATTAGAATATAGATAGATTATTAGACACATTAGTACATCCAAATAATACTCTATCTACGATATTGACACTATTATTATTATTTACTTTTATATACACACATAGCGTATACAGGTGGACTTAATGTCTTAGGCATCAATAGATTATCAAACAGTAACGTAATTGTTCCACAGTATATTTATTAGTGTATGACGCTCAGGCTAGTTCTATCCGTAAGCAATTAATACTATTGTGTACGTACGTGCTAGGGTACGTGATAAAATATGTTTGATTGCAATATTACGTATATCAGATAGTGTCTTAGCTTAAATAAGATAATGGGAAATAGACAGCTGTAGTCGCATACCTGTCATACATTGCAAATATAAGCAAAAATGTATTCATCAATTTTTCAAAAATCCTTTTAAGAGCCTATGAATGCCAATAAAGAAGAGTACATGCCTGCTGATATTGAGGGATATGCCAAGGAGCAAAAGTGCTCTGTTTATAAGAAAACACTATCTTTTGCCCGCGGCTTCGCTCGCGTAAATTCAAGGTTCTCTTGTATCATCTATGTTCGGGGTAACACCAAACACAAATCTCCTTTATTGGGCGGATACTTCTCCAATTGTCGTTTTAATTGTTTAAGAAATATAGCTGCAAAAAGTATTTACACATACAAACTACTTAGTACTAAGAATTAGTAGTAATCAAAATGTTATCCGGTATCTGTGACATTTCGCGAGAGTAGCCAATATGGCGACTGTGATTTGTCTGTCAGAACCTTGGTCAGAACCATTAGAATTTAACAAAATACTCGACAATCCGAATTTTGCGGATATATATTGTCGACTCGAAATCTTTATTTTTTCATGTTTTATTATTCAGGTAAGGTTTTGATGTACTCCTTGACGAAATTATTAATATAAGATTTGACACTGCGATAGCAGCGCTGTCCGTCGGTTCCAATGTGAAACAATCCGAAATCCAAAACTACAAATTAAAAATTAAGTAAAAATACATTTTCCAGTGGACTAAATTGTGAATCTAAACCATTCTCAGGTTCCCTTGAACACACACAAAAAATTTCATCAAGATCGGTCCATTCGTTTAGGAGGAGTTCAGTGACATACACACGCACACAAGAAATATATATAAGAAAACATTAGCGGAATCACGTCTCTTCTTCATAAAGTTGCTTAGCATCCGAAAGTTTTAAGTGTGATATATACCACGTACCTTTGTTTAGAGTAACCGATATTTCGGCATTGTTGTAAGCGCCATGTTCACGGATATACATGGCGCTTGCAACAGTGCCGAAATATCGGTTACTCCAAACTAAGGTTCGAGGTATATATCCCGAAAGACAATTTAAAATAAGTTTCAATGAGCACGAAAGTTTAAATTCCTGTATGTATTTAAGTTTGATTTCAATGAATTGTCAAGAGTTATCACACAAGTGCTATTACCATTGTAGATAAATTTCGAAAGTAATAGTAAAATATTACAACAATATTTTATGAATGAGTTTGAAAGTAATTATGGATGCTATATCATTGGACATACAGGAAGAGGTACCCTGGTGCATGTTGTTTGCCGACGACATCGTTCTGGTAGCAGAGAGTGGACAGAAAGTGCAGAGCAAGCTGGAGGAGTGGCGGCAGAGATTGGAGAATGTAGGCCTGAGAATAAGCAGAACCAAAACGGAATATATGTTCTGTGACTTTGGCGGTATCTCCAGTCCTATACCGGTTACACTCGGCGGTACAACTCTACCAGTATGCTCCGATTTCCGCTACCTAGGTTCACTCGTGCAAGATGACGGCGAAATTGATCGGGTTGCTAGGCAAAGAATCAACGCAGGATGGATGAAATGGCAACAGGCCTCGGGCACAATATGCGACCACAAAATGCCTGTGAAATTAAAGGGCCGTGTATATAAATCGGTTATAAGGCCTGTCGTACTGTATGGAGCTGAGTGTTAGGCTACAAAGGAGATGGATGAGAAACGATTGCGTGTGGCAGATATGAGAATGTTACGATGGATGTGTGGAGTGACAAGAATGGACAGAATCAGGAATGATTACGTTAGAGGTAGTATGAAAGTGGCGCCCATAGCTGAAAAGGTGAAAGGGAGTCAATTGGCCTGGTATGGACATGTTATACGGAGGGATGAGATGTATGTAGGTATAAAAGTGATGGATATGCATGTAGAAGGACGAAAAGGGAGAGGACGGCCAAGGAAATTATGGATGGACTGTGTGAGGATAAATATGAGAGAGAAAGGCGTAAACGATCGGATGACTGGTGACAGAGAAGTATGGAAGCGAAGGACATACTGCGCCGACCCCAAATAAATTGGGACCAGGGCAAGACAATGATAATGAGTTTGAAAGTTTTTGTACGCTCTTTATCTATGTTGATGAAATGAAATGCATTTATTTACGAGAAATGTTGTTACATAGTGCTGGTACAGTAATAGTTATCCTCACATTCTACCATAACAATGGTGCGCAAATATGTCAATTTATACAATAATATAATTCAAAGAAATTCTGTTTATATTGTATTGATTTATCAGTTAATTAATGTCAAAATGTTAGTCGTGTATGATTGTAAAATATAATATTAAATTAATAATTGCATAGAAGTGTCAAATTAAAATAAATTTTAATGTCCAGATCATATTGCTATTGTTGAAATACGTGATTTTTTAACAATAATTAATTTAAACATTTTATTTATATGTCATAAAATAATTTAAAATATAGAAACATTTTTCCGCTAGCCACGCTGTAACATTTCTTGAAAATACAGTATAAGGTAGTTCTTTAAACATGTCTGGTAACTTATTATACACTTCTATAGCCTTCACATAGACATTCTTCTCAAATATGTCCAAACGACACCTAGGTCGGTGAAGCTTAAATTTATTCCTAGAGTTTCTACCAACTGTTTCAGAATACTTACTAAAGCATTGTGGATACAGTTTAACAAAAACACAGAGATCTTGAATGTGCATGCAAACCAGTGGCAGGATGTGAAACTTTTTAAATAATGGCTTACAACTGTCTGTAAACCAAGCTCCACGAATAGCTCTCACACATTTCTTTTGCACCTGAAATGCTTTTTCAATCTCAACCAAGTTCCCCCATAGCATGAGACCTTATGAAAGCACCGACGACACGTATCAATGGTGAGCACTGAGAGCCGCTTCCGTTGACACTGTTTGTCGTAAACGTTTAATAGCAAACACGAACCGATCAAGTTTATTGCAAACATATTCAACATGTGCCTTCCAGTTACAGTGCTTATCGAGCATCAGACCTAGAAATTTCACTGTACTAACCTCTTGTATTTTATTTTTGTAATTTACATTTATGTCAATATGTTGCCTCCTATAATTTTGAAATTGTATCACTTACGTTTTATCAACGTTAATTTTTAAATTATTGTTAAGTAGCCAATTAATTGTCTTGTTAAGCATCAAATTGATGTCACGTTCATATGTTTCTTTATTGTCACATTTGATAATAAGTGTCGTATCATCTGCAAATAAAATAGTTCTGTGGTGTGTAATATTAGGTAGGTCATAAATGTAGATTAAGAACAAAAAGGGTCCCAGTACGCTGCCCTGTGGGCCACCGAATCTATTTAGTTGCAATTCGATCTATGTACATGTGACTTTTCCATTATTTTTTATTTTGGATATTTCTACATATTGATATCGGTCCTTTAAGTAGTTCTTAATCCAATCATTTGCAATTCCTCTTATTCCGTACTTTTCTAGCTTCTAGAACAACAGTTTGTGATCAACAAAATCGAACGCTTTACTCATATCTAGAAATAATGTCGTTACAGGTACTCTATCATTCATGCATTCAGTAATTATTTTAATCAGATTAAAGGAGGCTAGTGAGGTACTACTGTTTTTTCTAAAACCAAATTGCTCTTCTTTTAGTATTGTTTCCATCAAAACGAAGTCATGAACTCTTTTCAACATAGCCTTTTCAAAATTGTTTGATATAACATGTATAAGGGTAACTGGACGATAATTATTCATATCTGTCGGCTCACCTTTTTTATATAAGGGCTTAACAATTGAGTTTTTAAGGATCGTGGGAAAAATACCTTGTTGGAATGACATATTAAAGGCAGCGATAGCCGAGTGGATATACCAACAGACTGCCATGCAGAGGGTATCAGGTTCGAATCCACGGCGCGCACCAATGACTTTTCGGAGTTATGTGCGTATTGAATTGTTAATTATCGCTTGTCTCGTGCCTCGGAGAGCACGTTAAGCCGTCGGTCCCGGTTGTCATGAAGATCTTTGACAGTCGTTACTGGGCGTCAGTACCTTCTAAATAAACTGACACTAGTCTAAACCATGGAATATCGCTATCCCTTCGGGTTGCGGAGGTCAGACAGGCAGTCGCTCCGTGGAAAAGCTAATATTCAGCCAAATCCGGTTAGACTAGAAAGCGGACCCCAGACTGAAACTGGGATAACGCTAAGAGAAAGAAGAAGAATGACATATTTATGATAAAGCTCAAGGGTTCGCATATCCAGTGTGCACAGAGTTTTATCATTTTTGTGTTGATACCATCAATACCTACGGAGTTGATATTTTTGAAATTGTGAATTAATCTAAATATCTCAATTAGATCTGTCAGCCTTAAAAAAATTGAATTCAATTTTACTTTGTTCATGTCCATAGTTTCATTTATATTGTCAATGTTATATTTAAAGTCATTATTATTAGTCAAGTGAACATAAAAAGAATTAAATAAATTACTTATGTCATCTGCAGTCATATGTAACTGGTTATTTTGTAATATTTTGTCTATTTCTGAATTAGTTTTATTGTCTGCAATATTTTGGTTTATAATTTTCCACACCGCTTTGCATTTATTACTATTATTGTTAATATACAGGGTGTCACAAGACCTATCACCAGGCTGAAGTCTACTCGTTGTGGATATCATGCCAAGTCATTCTGTTCACACATGAACATGCCATGCCATATCAGCGATATAATCCTACGTGAGTTTTTACCACAACAATTATTGTTCGTGATTTTTATTAAATTAAGAGAAAATCACGTATTCACGAAAGGCATGTACCGCTGAGATGGCACCTTACACACACAGCACACAACTGTAAAGAGGATTAGATTAGGCCCTTAGCATTTAGGCATCTCTGTACAGCAGGGTCAGTAGCGTAGGGCTGCTATGCCGCTGTTCACATTCTAACCAAAAATAATACCTGGGAAACGAATTTTATTTGGAGTTTTTACATTTTTAAACCGCAATCAAAAGCGCGTGCAATGCTCGAAATACCTACTTCTCTATGGGGTCATAGGGATATATCTATAGAACATATTGGCGGGGTAAATGCATCGATTTTGTACCTAATTAGAAGAACTCCATACAAACTTCAAGCCTCAATATCTCCTGAACCAGTAATTTCCCAGGTATGGTGCCGAAGTAAAAAAATGTTCATATTAATTGGTACAACATGGGATTTCAGTTTTCGTTAAGGATATTTTTACACCCTGTATTGATAATTTTCTAATTTCTTTGACTTGTGTAGACATTTCTTAAGAATTTTACAATATTTTTTGTAAAATCTAATATTTTTCTTTTAATCAGCACTTACTTGCTTACCTTTTAAATAAAAAAATCTTTTTTTTTATACAACACTTTTTCAAACCTTTTGTCAACCAACTACTTTTATCCACTTTATTTGTTTTTTTAGGAAAGCATAGATTAAAAAATAGTGCAAACAAACTGTTAAATTCTTCAAATGCTTCATTTACATCACATTTTTCATAGACATCCGAGAAAGATAATAATGATATGTAGTACCAAAATTTGTCAACATTTTGTTTATTAAAATCTCTGACCTCCTCATACCAGCTATGCTTCTGGCGTTTAATATTGGTTGTAATTGTTAATGTTTGTCCTGTCTCATGCTCTGAAAACCCCAAGTAGTGAACTTCAGCTCGAGCGTGGTTCACATTACTGGCAAATAGGTAAATACATGCCTGCTGTCTAGTGGGTAAGTAACCTGATTTGTATTTGTATGTCAAAGTTTTTTAATATGTTTATAATTTCTAAACAACTTTTACTTGGCCTAAGAGTATCCAAATTCCAATCACCACACAAAACTATTTTCTTTGAACGATACGACAGTTTTGATAACAGCTGTTCAATTTTTTGAATGAAAGCATATGGATTACTAGTTGCAGTTCTGTATATACATATGACAATATTTTTTTTGTGTTAATAGCTCAACGCCACAATATTCAAAATGGAAATTACAGGCAAGGTTAGGCGAACATTTTAATGTTTTGTAATCGAAATCATTCCTGATCAAGATACAAGAACCTCCTCTTTTTGCGTTGCGGGAGAACGACGCAACCACTTTATATCCTGGTATTTTTAATAAATGCTCCGTACCTTTTTTAACCTTTTGAGCGCCGTGGTCACATATATGTGACAAGCGAAAACTGTCCCTGGACGCCAACGTCACAAATACGTGACAGAAAAAGCGGTATACAAAAACACGAAATAAACAATTTGAACATTACTTGAATGCCTGTTTATTTATATTACCTCAAAATAGAAGTTCTAATGCTTGTTTATTTCTGTTAAACGAGTTAAATAGCACTATAGATATTGAGACATTTTACGTTAAAAAGTAAGAAATCAAATCTTGAAAAAGAATGTTCTCACACGCCACAGTCACAAATATGTGACCGCTAGTGATGTAGCGCAAGTTAGATAATATCAAAAATTTACATCAAAGATCGTTTTAAAACTTCCTTCTACAATGTATAATTTTAGATATAATTTAGTACGAGGATAAAACAGCATTAGTTTAATAGAATCAGACTTAAAAAAACATTTTAATAGCTACATAGTCGAAGATAAAATTGGCTGGGTCGAATTTCGATATTCGCTAATCTTGACTCAGGCGCATCCCTAATACAACCCGAATTATCAGTGCCTTGTACGCCATGGTCACAAATAGACGACAGCATCGTGACGTCACAAGCGTAGGCGATCAGAAGTAGTGAAGAAAGTAAACATTATTAAAATATTTATTATTTATTTTATACTGACTGTTTATCCGTGTGGTGACGGATTAAGAATACGGATTGTCACCACCCCATATCATCCCATGGGTGTCGTAAGAGCCGACAGAGGGAGCATATTATGCAGAAAACAGCACTGTAAGAGAAGGAAAACTTGATACAAACCCTATACCAACCCGTTTGGCCAGCGTGGTATAGTAGGCCAATTCCTCCTTTCAAAGGAGAGGCCTAGTCCAGCAGTGGACTGATAAAGGCTGATGATGATGACTGACTGTTATAATGAGTGCGAATACGGAGGAACTTCTTCGCATATTAGAAGGAGTTCCTGAATCCTGATGACGAAGGCTTTTCGGAACCAAAATCTTTGGACGACTATGATTTAAAGGTACCTAAGGAAGTACCTACAGTAATTTTTTTCTGCTTTTATTTTAAACAAAAATTAATCTTATTAAAAACCGAGATAATATCAGTAGGTATGTGGCCCAGTATTGGTGCTAGTAGACCGGATGTATCTTATTTTTGTTAAAAATAAGTTAGATAGGTACATTTGGCAATGTCCTTTTTTCGTGAAACAACTATAGATATTTTTTTATGTTTATACGTACCTATACCACATGAGTAAATTAACCGAACAGAGAGACAGCATCTTAAGAGCTTGTAAATTTGTTACCTATTTTGGTAGGGTTGTCACAATAGGTTAAGACAAATCGCTTGTTCGGTATACGACAGATTCTGGATTGGACAGATTCGTGATTTGGCAGATTCCCAACTCGACAGATTCATGGATTGGGCAGATTCTTGGACTCGACGGATTCGCTATACGGCAGAAGGACAGTTGTAAATAAAATAGCGAGTGGAACCAAAAAAAGCATGCACCTGAAACTTTTAAAAGCACGGAATAAAAATATACATTTGTTACCAAGGACACGACGTGACGACGTGATTTATTTGACATTTCAACGATACCACTAATAGTGTTGAATATTTTCTGGTAAGATGATCTATTTTGCTAATAAACATAGGTATCTCCTTTAGCTATTATGGCCACTAGTTTTACCACGGGGATAGGTATCTAAAATAAGTTTAAAAAGAAATTGTGTAAGACAAATGAACGTCTACAAAACAAATGACTATAAAATGATCAACCATCGATAGGGCTTACAAAAAACAGGTGCATGCGATTTTCGACAATTCATGACAGACTTTTTTTGGTATTTTCTTGCTTTCTGACATTGATACGTTATTAAAATTATAAATTATGAGTTACGTCAATAAGGTCAAAAATCGCATGTATTTTTGTAATCCCTATCGATGGCTGATCACTTTCTGATAGTCATTGGTTTTGTAAACATTAATTGCTTTTACACAATTTCACAACTAATGAGTTGTTAAGTATTTTGTTGCCAACATTGGCAATATTTATTTCAAGATCGAAATATTCGCGAAACTTTTGCTCGAGCAATTCAACAAATGCGACAAAATTATCAGGAGTTATACCTAATTAAAAAACCCAATTGTACGTTACCATTGTTAAAATCTTTATAATTATTTAATTATTTCATCTAGTATTATTCATACACACAGTACAGTAAACAACCATTATTAATAATAAAAAAACACTTTTTTACATCAAAATATTAAAACTTGCAACGTACAAAACAAACAACGTGCGTCGTAATAACCCTAAGATTGTCAACTGCCTGTGCCTACGTAAACCACAATCCACTCTTGCCGCGTACACGACAAGCGGCCAGTGGTCACGCACACATAAGCCGCGTCCTCGTAGTAGTGCAACCGATTCGCGCTGTTGTATGAAGCTGTGTCTCTGTTCCGTTTATCTACTCATGTGCCTTTACTGATACATATACCTACTTAAACTGTTTGAACATTCGGAATTATAAAGATTATAAATGTACCTAATAAAAAAAAAACCGTTTTATTTATTTTAAAATAATATGGTACGGGAACACATCGATAAGCGAGATTTACGTTGCTACATCCTTATTTCGGAAGCGAAATAGTCAACAAATGGCGGGCCGTCCACGCCATGGTCACAAATAGAAGACAGCAGATAAAGATTAGTGCTGTGCCTATAGTTATTACATTTAATTATATTGTCGTCTCATAACTGTTATTACGGTGTTATACAACTCTGTAAATTATGTATAACTATAGTAGGAGGAAGTGTAATTAAGAATTAATTTTCAATGTTACAAGGACATTATATTCTGAAATCGGAGACGAAAATAAAAATACAATTAAATATCGATGTAGTATTGGAATCCCAATTTTGTTCGTAGGTATTTGCGCGAAATTTGTGGCTTGGCGTTGAGGGCAGGTTCATGTGTTTTTGCTCTGGCGTTGAAAAGGTTATGAAAGTCTCAGTGCAACATAGTATATCGATATCGTTCGATTTTATGAAAAACTCTGATAAAACAAGCTGATGTCAGTAGACACATTCAATGTCAGACCGAGTTGAATTGCATAAGAATAACAAATAAATTACGTGGTCTACTACTTATGAGAATTTTACAGACCACCTTAAAAGTAGTGGACGGAAACAAATGGGATTCGTCATCATCGTCCCAGCTTTATCCAGGTTTCATCCAAGACTTACGCACCTTAGAGCCCGTCGGCTTACTAGTCTAACCAGATATGATAGAATATCAGCTTTTCAACAGAGCGACTGCCCTCTGATATCCAGAACCAAGCGGGATAGAGATATACGGTATATCTCTATCCCGCTTGGTTCTGGATATCAGAGGGCATGGTATATCATATACCATGGTTTGACCTGTATTAGTTTATTTGATATTACTGACTCCCCGTAACGACTGTCAAAGATCTTCACGACAGCCGAGACCGACGCTTCAACGTGCTCCCTGAAGCACGGGGTAAGCGTTAATTTACAATTTAAACCAATCTGAGTCTATTTTCTGTAAGAATCTTTAAGTAATACTCACCATCCAACTCATATCCCTGCCCACCCCACTGCGGCAACTCTTGCGAGTACGACTTGGGGTCTGTGCGACTGCCTATGGAGATCTTTAGGCTTTTCCACAACTTCATCTTGTCCACATATTTGCACAACACACAACACTGTCACAGCTAACACGTCACTCAATCATTTTTTTTATCACTTACACACAAACACTGTCACTATTAAGTTTGTTAGGTGGAGATCTGAAAATAAAGAAAAGTAAATTAGTATTATAATTAGGTATCTCGTGTTTGGTGTAATTCTTAGATGGTGAGAACCACAGTGATGGGAAAAACGTTTTCTTTACTTAATGTTAAAGGTTACGCATAAAATACTGTATCAAGACAGCGTAATGAATAAATGTATGGTTTTGTTGCTATTTTCTTTAATAATATGCCTAAGATTTGCAATCGAACCTTCTAGTTTCTTATAGGTCTTCGATAAATGTGGATGGTATTTTAGTTTTAAATAACATGGGTCACCAAAAAAAACCTAATCAAAAGACAGTAACGTAATTATGAATATCATCATCATCATCAACCTGTAACAGTCCACTGCTGGACTAGGCCTCTCCTTTGAAAGGAGGAATTGGCCTACTATACCACGCTGTCCAAACGGGTTGGTATAGGGTTTGTATCAAGTTTTACTTCTATTGCAGTGCATAATATACTCCCTCTGTTGGCTCTTACGACACCCATGGGATGATATGGGGTGGTGACAATCCGTATTCCTAATCCGTCACCACACGGACAATTATGTATATATGTTTAACAATACCTACATACTTATGTATCATTTGGATATCAAACGCAAACTTATACTAATAGGAAAATAATGTAATGAGCTTTAGAAAAAAAATAAAAAACCTGTTATAAATTTATTTTCTGGTAATTTTCTGACGGAATTTTCTGATCTATCTCGTATTGGTTTACGGTTTTACATTATATTGTGAAGCAATAAGCTTTAGACTTTTTTTTTTTGGCTTACGTCATATGAGATGAACATTCATTTTGAATATTATATTTTCTATTAGCCGATGTCAGTCGCCATCCTATGAAAAATTGTCACCGATCCTTTACTGTGTAAAATATTCGCAAACCAGCACCCACAGTTTTATATTTTTTGTATTGAGGATACATTTTTGCTAAAACGAATCGCGCTTCCAATAAAAGATAATTTTATACGCTATTTTATTGCTAGGTACACATTATTTGAATAAATTCTCGATGCAAACGGCATACAATAAATTGAAAGCACCAAAAGACTATCGAGGCCAATTATTGAACACCATCAATAAAAGGACAGCTATAATTTTGTGTGTTTGGAGGAGTTCTGGATCACATCAAAACTGGAACATGTCGTTTGGTCATTTGATCTTCAATACGTCTACGTGATTGTAAGTACGAATAATTATATTATTAAAGTCTAGTCTTAGAGTCAAAAACATGGGTCAAAGTCTGTCACTGGTTGAATGAATTCAAGAAAGAGCAATAGAACATAATGTTGTAAAACAATATAACAGCAATCAATAACGGCGAAGATGCGATCTTCCGAACCAACTGAAGACAGAACAATCGTCCAGCTCACAAATCAATTGCTAATGACGTCACAATATCTCAAAGTCAAACTACAAATTGCGTTTCGGGCCACGACAGTAATAGTAATTGTTGGTGCAACCGTTCGTCACGGATCACTTCACACCATCAATCAGACAACGACATGCTTCCTTGATCACAATGGAACTCAAACATCTACTTTTTAATGCCCTACATTCTACGGGCATAACATTACTTTGTACATGAATAAAGTCAATAAATCTAAGTGTGGTAATATGTTTTGGAAATAAATTTGTTTGTCCAAGGCCAGAAGGACTTCCTCGATGCGTAACTTAAGAAATATCCGCTCTGCGTATTTACATATTTATAAGTTGTCTTAAAATAAACGCCAAAAGGTTTTCATATATTTTGGCTATGATTTTACTGGGCGCAAAATAAATACATTTTTCGCAACATGTGACGTCGCTGTGACGTCGAGAGGACACCACCTCTCGGCCGCTTGCACCTCCGCCCCCACCGCACCGCGAGCTCCTATAAATATTGAAGCGCTGGCTGCGTTGGGCCCTTTTTCTGGCGGCTGCGAGACGAGTTAAGTCAACCAACTCTCCTGGACGAACCGACAGCGGGATTCTCAACATCAACCTGACCCATCGCCGAATCACGCGACCCTGTGTAATTTTTTATTAATTCCTAATTTTTTCGCTAGCTAAATGATGTCTAAAATTAATTGAGAATTAAATCAATTTTTATTGTAACATTTAACCACGTTTCTCATTTAAACACACCCTAGTAGGGATAACGTAACAGTGGACACCTGAAAGGTCTTTTAACGTTACAGTGGCGCCCAACGTGAGGCGCCAATGTCGCACGAGTGATTGATTTCCACGGGGTAGCCGGGATCGATCACTCGCCGAGCAAATAAAGAGAGATAATTAGGTTGACTTACGGGAAATAAATAAAAATATCACCAGGAAAGTTTAAACTCGCGTTATAATTCGATTATTAGAAGAGACAATTATCCAGGGCGTGAGCGACGTTGTTGGCACTTCACAGGTCTTCAGATGGTCTTGTACTCAACTCGGTGGTGCTGGCCGGAGCAAAGGGGCCAAGCCTCGTGTGTCCCCTGTATTTATAGGGCCGGCGTGGAGGGGCGCGAGGGAACGGCCCACTGCTGTGCGTCACTCGTAGCGAGGCTCGCGGCGCAGGGATGCGACGTGGCGTCACAAACAGTGATTTTGTATTTAGAATTATATATCTATTTTTGGGATGCTTGTATATTTTTAACAAGCCTGGTTTGGAATAAATATAATTATTATCGTAGCAATATACTAAAGAGAATAACGACTTCAAATGAAGACATGTCACCAATAACTGACAACAAAATACACCAGGCACTATCAATATCGTTATCTCGGTGGGATCCAAGATTTGGAGCCCAAGGTTCGCTTACCAGTCCAATACGACAGAATATAAGCATTTCCACCGAGCGAGCGTCGTCTCACCTCCGCAACCTAAAGGGATAGCAATGATCCGTGGCTTAGACCAGTGTTAATAAATTAAAGACACTCTAACGATTGTTAATGATGCAGCCGGGACCGCCGAGTTAACTTGCTTACCGAGGCACTGTCCAAGCGAAAAACTGTAGCGCCATAGGTTTGATTTTGAATCTGCATGGCAGTCTGTTATTAGCTTTAGACTGTCAATATCTCTCTATAGTTGCCCAAAATCTGATTTCTCCTTTAGTCCAGTCATTTTAGGCCAAATTAAATAAAAAAAATAAAATGAAATAAAAAATAAAATATCTTTATTTCAGGCAATGGCGGCCTATACAATTAGCAGATCAAATTTTATATTCCAAGTACACGATAATCAGTAATTCAGACTACATTTAATTTTATTATATCTATTTAAATTTATTAATTACTTTCTTTTCAATAATATATTAAATAATTACAATATAGATTTCATAATTTATTTTAAAAAAATCAATAACAAAATACTAAGTTAAAAAAATAATAATATTTATTTAACGTTTTAGATGCCTGTTTATGCAGTGTCTCATATAAAAACAGTCGAGTCTGGCTGTAATCATTGCTAGCACGGTATTGGAGTTGGCCCGCACCCTGCGCACCAAGGACGCGCACAGCTTGCGCGTGGTGGTGTGAAAACAGTCGATGCGCGCCCACGCAAACATGCCCGTGGAGCTGCAGAAGCGGGGCAGCTCTACCTCCGCTCTGAATGCGTTATTGTATGGCACTCGGAGAGCGTTATAGCTACCACGCGTGTAATCTCGGATTAGGTGCATATCTCGGAAAATCGGCATACCCTGTATATTACCACGGAAAACTTATATTTTGGCATCCTAAAACTGTTCCCAAAAGTCACATATAATTGGATGGCCGCAAGTTTTAAATTCTAGTTCAAGGTTTTTTTTAAATTGTTTGCAAATATCTCGTTTTCTATGAGTTTTACGCCATTTGTATTTGTTATCAATATTGTAGAGAATTAAATTCTCCACAACTTTTCTATTTATTACTATATACACCTTTATATAAACTACACCTTTATTATAATAATTTATACTTACCTTTACTCGGTACCCCCAAAAACACTAAGCTGTCACAAAGATATTTCATTTACAAGCTAAAGATTTTACAGAGAGTTAGTAATATCTATTTATTTACTATAAGGTTGGGCAGACCAGATGGAAGTGGCTTTGACGAAAAACCAATATTCAGTCTAAACTGACCAACCTGGCTCTTAGCTGAATGTCTTGACTGCAACTGGGATCAAGCTAGGATGATGATAATAAAGGTAGCGATCAAATCATTATCACAGCTTGAGCCCAGTTGTATTAACGTTAAAGGTATTTTATTATTACATTTGTTAAAATTAATAGAACTGATCAACGATCACAAAGTTTGTCAGGAGACAGCACCAGTTCTTTTTGTAAATCGTCCGATGGTCACCCATCAATAAAGATGTTGGTAAACACGTTCCTTAACCTTGCGCTGAAAAAGTCCGCATAAGTCTTCATTACGTAACAGCTCCTTATATTATTCCATCAAAAAGGATTCTTATTATACACACATGTATCCATCTTTTATCCAAGTAAATGTAAACCATCAAATACGTTCCTCGAAACCTGAATACATTTTGCTTGTCTAACAAACATATGGGATATAATTGCCTGTTTTTATGAATCAGTTCTCAGCAATGGGCGCCTTCATTTTTTATGTATTTATGGGTAAGCATACTCAATACGCTTTACGGAGAAAAGCTCGAGATTTCTTTATATTTACCCTAGTTCGAGTGACTTGCAGAATGAGCCGGCTCGCAAAAATATTCTATAGTGATGTGGCTGAGATGTCGATAATGGAATTTTATTAAAGTGTCAAGTAAATATGTTAAAAAGGTACATAGTTTTCTTGTTTTATTATTATAAGGAAGCTTTTATTAAATTATTTTTACTACCTTAAGACTGCCTCCGTGGTCCAGTGGATAGCATATGCGACTGCTGATCGGAGGTCCGGGGTTCACATCCCGGGTCGGGCAAAATTGTTACTGGGTTTTTCCGAATTCTCAGTAGCAGCAAGGCGTCTGGTGATATGCCCGGTACCGGCAATAGGCTCGCCCCCTATTACGTGGGACCTAAAAATTCATGGCGAAATGTGGGTGTAATATTACACCTCTGTCTACCCATTCGGGGATACAGCCGTGAGTCTATGAGTATTTTTTACTACTTGACTTAAGGTCCTATGTCCCCTAGATCGGGCAGAGGGCATCCACAGTGCTCCGCCATTGCGTTCGGTCTTGAGCTTCTCGCTTTATTTCACTCCAGGTCTTGCCTATGTTTTGCGCTTCTGCGATGATTGAACGCCACCAGATCTGTTTAGGGCGGCCACGTTTTTTTTTTTTCGCTTTCCTTGGGGATTCCAGTTTAAGGCTTGTCTTGGTATATGTTCAGGATCCCTTCGGAGCGTGTGGCCGATCCACTTCCACTTGCTGCGTTTTATCTGGTGGTCGATCGGAGTCTCAACGCAGCGTTCGCACAGTTCTACGTTAGACATTTTCTCGGGCCAGTAAACACCGAGAATACGGTGAAGGTAGCGGTTGACGACGACCTGAAGACGACGTGAGATGTCTTTTGTGACCTTCCACGTCTCGCATCCGTACAGCAACACGGTTTTAACGTTGGACCGGAATATCTTGAGCTTAACTCTCCTACCCTGATCAAGATTTCCAATTTTTTTTACTACCGTGATAAAAAAAAGCCGTTGGTTGCCTAGTGGAGCAACTAGCAGACTGCTACGTAGAGAGTTTTCGGTTCGAACCCACGGTGCTTATCACTGACTTTACGAATATTTGTTCTGGTAAGTAGATCTTATACAGTTATTGAACTATATCAACACCATTTTTGAAGCCTGAGTTCATACTTGTAAATAAAATAATTTAAAACACCACATCTTTTTGAAAATACAATAATTTTTCATCCTTTCATATTATTTTATGAATCTATTATAGCCATAATTATGTATAACCATGATATTTACAGGAAATGTATGCTATCTATAAGTTCAAATCGCCTGAAACAATTGGAACAAAGATAATGTTCAAACAATAAATATCATCGCAAAGGTAGCATAAGATCCTCCTGCGACCTAATTCAACGCTTCAACATTTCAAGAGTACATTGAAATCGATGATAAATCTCAATTCGATTGAAAACCGAGCTTCACTTTAGAGTTCCCTCCCTTTATATTTACCAAAGTCGAACAAAGTAAAGCCAGAGATCAGCCGGGTGTAACAATGCAGAATCATAGTGATGTACGAAAATACTCGCTCCAGCTTGATACGAGTTCGATAAAAATACTCGCTCATTTGATACCGACGGCATCAAATTAGTATTTGTTAAACAAAACCGATTCGTTGTGTTATGAAAATGGAAAAATAATTATTAGTAGGGTAATGTTTACGTATGAATAGAGGATTCGATCCCGGTTGATTTTTCTAGTCCCGGGATTTCGGGATTATCAACAGTTAATACCGGGATCCCGGGATAGTCCCGGGATTGTATTGGTAATAGAGAGTGGTAGCAAGAAGAAAGTAAATTTATCAAAATCAACCTTTTATTTTAAATCTTTACTTAAATCTTCAAAAACAAAACAAAATTATAATTTCTTGTAATAAAATTAACAAAGGCCCTTATAAAATAGTTTAAAAATTATTGCTTAGTTTGTTTATTTTATTTTACAATAAAGTAAAAAAAACAACTTCTTAAAATTTGTCAAAAGAGATCAATGTTAATTGGACTCATATTTTGAATCAAATAGACCAGAAACTATAATTTACCTACTTATTTAAGCCACGAAAATAAAATCTATGAAATAACAACGCATCCAACGTCTCATCCGAAAGCATACTTCTTAATTTGTTGCATAAATATGAAGCAGCGGAAAACGCGCGTTCAGGCCAAAGAGATATAAAGGATAGAGTGGCTGAATAGTACCTAACTCAATACTGTGTCGTGTCCGCCGGTGAGAGAGAGTACGCAACAGTTAAAGGCCCCCTGCATCTCTCTCTAACAGTAGGTACATGCACAACATCAACATTGCGCAATGGCGTGCTAGCTGTAAATATTATTAGTAATCAATAGTTTAAAAATATTTAAACTATTTTTGTCACTTCAAACTATCGTCGTGTATCAATAAAAACAACTTTTAAACTATTGATTACTAATAAATTCATATAAATAATAGTTACAGGTAGCACGCCATTGCGTAATGTTGATGTTGTGCATGTACTGTTAGAGAGAGATGCAGGGGGCCTTTAACTGTTGCGTTCTCTCTCCCACCGACGGAAACGAATTGGCCCTACTCTGCCACTCTATTCTTAATCTCTATGGTTCAGGCTCGATGGAAGTTGGAGGAATCGTCAAACGCAATCAGCTGTGTAAACAAGATGGCCGGCAAATTTTGACGTTTAACGTCAAATGAAAGTAAGTGCGTTTCGTTTCACGCACATTTTTATTGACTTATATAAAAAATATATAAGTCCCGAAAATCGCGGGATTCATTGAATTTAATCCCGAAAATTTCAGGACTAAAATATGATCGGGATCCCGGGATCCCAGTCTTCGGGATCCCGGGACCGAATCCTCTACGTATGAACCAAAAACAAAAGCTATTTGTGGCATAAAACAACCATAAAGGAGAAGTTGCAAAAATGCCCCATTTCTAACTGCAAAGATAGGTAGTATAAAAAAGTAGTAGTTAGTATAAAAAAATTATATACTTCCGGTGATCATCCTTACTGGCTATCACATGAAAAAAATGCTCTAAATATTAATTCAGGGGCAGAATACCTGTAATATACTAACTTCTGATTTTAGTCTTAGAATAGGATTTAAAAGCAATTAAACTGTATTAAATACTTTTTGTTTAGCTTTTTTTGTTTCGCTCACTAAAACGAGAACAAAAAAAATAAAAATAGAAAAAAGGTGTGCCTGCGCGCGTGCACCTAAATCGCTGCGCTCGCTGTGATTATTTTTACCATGACAAAGCTTACTCTTACCGTACTTGATATTGCCTAACTGTTCTATTTTTTTATTGGATACTTTTACGACAATAAGCTTGTCATTACTGGACCTGATTAGTGGAAAATGGCTTGTCCAAACACTGATTTGCCCACCAACCTATTCTCACAAAGACAGTGGGACGCGCCGCTTTGTTACATTGTGAGAAAAATCTCTTGGATACATCTTTTAATGTTACAAAGCGAGCTCGCTTACTGGCTGTGGGGGAATGGGAATCCGGTCTATGGCTTCAGGCACTACCATCGTCCAACACAGGAACCATGTTAGACGATGAGACGTTCCGCATCGCCACTTGTCTTCGTTAAGGTGTTACGTGTATTTCTCCGCATCGATGTCATTGTGGAGAAGACGTCCATATCCTGGTACACCATGGGCTATCCTGAAGCAGAAGCGCTGGTAGAATTCCTCGTCATGCTCACATAAATGACATAATACGTCGTGCTCTTGTCACGTCTCGCGTACCAGCTGTACTTGAACCAAATGGTTTGGTACGTGACGATGGGAAGAGACCTGACGGTATGTCATTATTGCCATGGAAAATGGGTAGGCCTTTGGTGTGGGACGCAACCTGCGTAGACACCCTCACGCCATCACATATTCCAAGCACGGGAGGCCATGCTGACGCTGCTGCTGCATCTGCGGAAACCCTCAAACGGCGCAAATACAGTAATCTAGTAGCTAATTACGTATTTGAGCCGTTTGGGGTGGAAACGCTAGGCTCATGGGGTCCGAGCGCTCGCTCTTTATTCCAAAATATATCTAAACGGTTAATCAACGTCTCAAGTGACCAGAGGGCTAGTTTATTCTTTGCTCAAAGAATCAGCATTGCCATCCAGCGTGTCAATGCTGCCAGCCTTCTGGGCACGTTACCCGGTGATATTAATGCGGAGGCATTCTACGACGCCTAAACACACCTGTACGTATTATCACTTTTCATTTTAAGATTTATATACCTTTATATACCTTTTTCTTTGATTTTATGATGATGTAAGATAGCAATGTAAATAGTTAAAATTAATAATTTGGTATGTTATTGTGAAAATTATTCAAATAAAAGGTATAAAATGAAAAAAAAATACATGCATAAACCAAACTTGTTAGCAGATTATGTCGAAGAACATAATCTTAACCAGCACAGAATATATACAAGTACTAAAGTATAACCAGCAAAGAGTTCCCTTTGTGAGGTTGGAAGCAACTAGCGAAGAAGTGAATTTTCCGAGACTGACATATGAGGATTTAATTATGATATCAGTTGGTTCCTATCATCCGAAAATAGCACAGTCATACTGCTCTGAACATATTAATTGAACTGGTGTGTTCGAAATTGAATTTCACAGACATCCAGAAGCAATAAATATTAACAACGAAGAAAATAATGCCCTCATTAGATGTAAGATTCATTCACGACATGTCCGAAGTATAATATATCGGACGTATATATTATATAATTGCAGAGTTCAAGGGAGATATGCCATAAAAGAATATTTTTGTATATGTATAATAATATGTACACATGGACGCAGGACACTGGGCGTCTGTGCTCATGTGATGATTATTTTGTACTATTGGTTGGGCGAGATATGAAGATATTTTTAGCCAACCAGCGCAGTTTTTAGAAAATATTTTAGTAGATGCAGAACAGGAATAAATAAGTTTTATTTGTTTTTTTTTTCTTTACACCTTCCTTGTAACATGACAGTAAATGCATTTAAAATGTCACAGATGTTCATTTGTTGAATATTTATGTCATCTTTAAACGATGCACGATTGAAAGTAAAATATTTTTAAGATAAGTAATACTGCGCCTGAAAGAATATTCGGAGCGATTTCTAAGTATGATAGCCAGTAAGGATGACAATTGGAGGTATGCCGTTTATTAATACTCATTTTTATCTATTATTTGAGATATTTTTCACAGCTGTCGGACGTGGGGTAATTTTATATGGAAGTTGCAACTTCTCCTTTGTTTTAAACGTCGTCGGCAAGCTCACAATGACAAACAATGTTGTCGAATGTGAAAATTAAGAATTAAATACTGTTTTCATTAAAAAAAATGCTCTTAGGCTAGGTGGAGTGACAATCTACGAAGGATATCGTAAAAATAGAGCATTACATACTAAAAAAAAGAACATAATTTGGTGTTTGCAGTGTTGCAGACCCTGATTAGCCAGAAGTTTGTCGACGAGTATTTAATGTGTATGCGAATGCCGCTTGAATCGCCTTGCAATCTCCATTTTTTGCAGGGTTGTCTCGACGTCAAACATACAGTGTGTTTCATAACCCCCTGTCCGATCCCGAAACCACATATTACTGACTTGCTAGACATACTAGGAAAAATAATAAAAAAAATCCAGGTCTTCATAAAACATCACAATTTATTTCCTTAGTATAGTATTAACGAGAAACATTACCCCGAAATTAGGGAAAATGCCCTAAACTAGCAACATTCCACTCAGCGGCGGTATCCTTTATGATTCTATTAATTCTATTAAAATATTGTCGGCTTTTTGTGTCAACGGGCATGCCGCCATTAAAAAAGTGCCATTTTACCGTCAAACGAGCCGCTCGACACATTACCGAAACGCGGTAGAGATGTTTACATTCGATAGCAGCTAATATCGATTTAATAAATTTTAACATGAAATGTGACACAACATTCATTTTTCAAAGAATTATTACATTAATGATATTACGATATCGACACATTACGTAAACAAGACTTAAATAATACTTTTGTGTTACAGAACTTAGTAGAATATCATAGACAAAAGACTATGATCTACTAATTTCGGTAACCAAATAAAATCAAATAAAAAAGTTTCATAATTTTTATGTTATAACAATATTTTAAAAACAAACCACAATTTTGCGTTGGATACGTGCCCATCTCGTACGGGGACAATAATAAATAATAACATATCGATAAAAACAGAACTCTAATAAATATCATTGGTTACATCCCTAGCTGGCAATTTTTTACGACTTCAATTTGCCTACTGATCACTCAGTCTTGCCCTAGGATTATTTTCGTTCGGACTTCCGGAATAACTTACGTTGTAAAAAATGTGAAATAGTTACGTCGTCGGTCGAATTCAAAATCTGAATACTTTAACATTTCGATGTGTTTAGGTAGGAGTGAATGCAATTCATGCAGGTGCACGTAGTGATAAGGAGGAACAGTTCGCTGGATCACCAGGTCTGCCAGTGCCTTTGGAGCGCGTTGTTCAACGGCTTCACCACCTCGTGAACAACAGTGTGCTAGTTAGTGTGCTTTCAAATAGGTACCTTTGATGAAAAGGTACCGTAAGTGTCTTAACCTTTACGGTCGACATGTGGAGCATGATCGTCGTACGCAGCTTACAAGTTCATGTTTTTTGGAATTAAAGGTAATAAGTGCCTGCCTAAGTAAGATTTAAAAAATTAGTAATTACCGTAAATACTGCAGCGCTCATAGCGTGTCTAAGCTTATGGATCGTAATAGTTTGGCAAAATTAAGTAACGGTTGCACAGGTCATCACTTGGATGGATGGGTGCCCACGTACTCAGAAGGCACGTAAAACTGAATCTAAGAATCGTAAGGCCATGTCGTAGGCCTTCGGGTGATCTGAAATGTCTGAATACATGGACACCAAAGTTGGCTACGCACTCTTACGAAACAAACAAACAACGTAAACAATACCTTCCGTTTTACCTAATGCAATAAATCAGCTGTTGCAACAAACTCATAAATAAAATGGGTATACTTACCTACCTAAAATGATGGCACGTGTAAAGTTGACGTTCGGCTTTTGTCAAAGGATTAGGTAACTAGACGCGGCCGGCCGATGCACTCAACGACCTTTTAGGCTGGTTTCAGAGGGACGCGCGCGGCACGCGCCGTCGGCCAGCGCGTCTCAACAGCGCGTTTGGCGCGCGGACCACTGTGAAACGAGTTCGCGTTTCTCATTGCAATGTATGAAGCTTCGGCAGCGCGGCCGGCGCGCGCGTCTCACACGCGGCGCGTTTGAACTGCGTGACTATGAAAGGCTACTACTAATCTAGTGTAATTGTAAGCGCGCGCGTGTGGCCGGCGCCGGTCAAACGCGTGACTCTGAAACCAGCCTTATGAACTTTAGGTAGATACCTAGTTATTACGATTTATGAGTATTCAGTGATGACATGGGTCATCTGATGTGATATTATTTAAAGTTAATAAAATTTACCAGGGAAATTTTTATCTTGAATTTTCGTGAATTAATGACAAATACCTCATCATTTTACTCTACCCTACAACCGCTTCATTGATCGGACGGGGGGTTATGAAACACCCTGTATATTTATATAGGAGAATGGTATAGTAGACACCCACAACTTTTGGGCGTGCGTGATAAAATGCATGAGTACGTATAGTAAACCACTTAGATTTTTATTGATATCATAATTACGTGGGACCTAAAAATTCATGGCGAAATGTGGGTGTAATATTACACCTCTGCCTACCCCTTCTGGGATACAGGCGTGATTCTATAAATATAAAAAAATATATAAAAAATATATATCGACGCATAATACTGATGATTTTGTTTTAAAACATTCTCTATACAGTCACGGTCTAATAAGTACCTCAGTGTTGGACGTTTACATGGATTAATTGCATAAAAATGATATTATAATTGATGTTCTGACAACAATTTTTAGTTTTCTCATAATAATTACGGAGAATAATAATTCTGCTTTTATTAAATAAACTTAGATTCGTTATGAAAAAAAGGCGGCGATAGCCGAGTGGATATACCAACAGACTGCCATGCAGAGGGTGTCAGGTTCGAATCCACGGCGCGCACCAATGACTTTTTGGAGTTATGTGTGTATTGAATGGTTAATTTTCGCTTGTCCCGTGCCTCGGAGAGCACGTTAAGCCGTCGGTCCCGGTTGTCATGGAGATCTTTGACAGTCTTTATAGGGCGTCAGCACCTTCTAAATAAACTGACACTAGTCTAAACCATGGAATATCCCTATGCCTTCGGGTTGCGGAGGTCAGACATACAGTCGCTCTGTGGAAAAGCTAATATTCAGCCAAATCCGGTTAGACTAGAAAGCGGACCCCAAATTGAAACTGGGATAACGCTAAGACGATGATGATGAGATTCGTTATGAAAACAATACACTGCATAAGAAAATAAATGGACTTCTGTTTAAAAAGTTAGGCTCTAATCATTGATATAATTTTATTATTAGCTAATACATAATAATAAAATTATTCTGTGTGCTATGCCAGCAATATTCGTTATTTTATTTACAAGTTCATTTCATTAATTTAACAGATTAAACAAAGCTTTTTAGCTTAAGAACAACGCGTCCATTGAAGACCAACTTGCAAATGAGCTCAAAATATTTGCAGACTACCAAACAAACCACTATTGTTAATTTTGCCAGTGGACGTTCATTAGAAAGTCATTAGCAAATCATTAAAAACTGATATAGATCTACATACGATAATATTGGGAGATGATAGCAAATTTCACGAATATTTCGCGATGTGAAACGTGTCCTTTTAATAAGACTAAAATATTTTCTTAATCACGTCATTTGTTCATAGATTTGCTTAGCAACTGAATGTATCGGCAAGTGGCGTCACTTATACATTAAACTATAATGCGATGAAGCCCTTGCGGTCGGCCGAATATTTGAGCCATTCATGGATCTGCGTACCTACCAGAGATACATATTTGACATATTTGTATGAAGTTTATGTCAATTATTTATCCCTAGTAGCGAAATCCATAGATATATCAGTATAGGGACCGGCCATTACACACCTATATTACAGTCGAGTGAGTTTTTAATGAAACTATTGGATTGATTTTGATAAAATTGATATGGGACCCACCTGAAAGTATATTCTTTCAAACAAAAAAATAATTTTGGAAATCGGTCGATAAATAACGGAGTTATTAGGTAACAAACATAAAAGAATAAAAAAATACAACCGAATTGAGAACCTCCTCCTCTTTTTGGAGTCGGTTAATAAATAGAGACAAAATTCATGTCTTTAAACATATCACACTCTACAACTCCCATCAATAGCAATGTAAAGCCCATACATATTATATAAACAGCTCACTACAACAGGGGTCACATAAAACTGTGCAAAGTATGTAAGTACAGTCTAACGATTGTTCTAACTATGAAAATCTACTCGTGCTAGTAGGTAGTCAACCGGATTACCGTTGCTTAGCAACCAGGCTCTATTGTATCGACCTTTATTCTGTAATTATTTTAATTATGATGCTAGAGATGATAATTATGATGCGAGTCCGAGATGGCTGCGATCTTGAAGCGAATAGAAAGAGTGAGCCTTGAATTTGGCCTGCACATAAACCGCTCTAAGACCAAAGTGATGACGGTGGACAGAGCTCAAGTTTTAAGTCCATCAAATGCGCTCAAGGATTATGAGAAAGTGGAGGAATATATATATGTACTTGGGGTCGCTGATCTCTAACAGTGGTAACTGCGAGAAAGAAATCGGACGGCGTATCGGGATGGCTAAAAGTGCCATGACTAGCCTCGACTAAATCTGGAAAGACCGTAATATTCGCCGAGTAACTAAGATGCGTTTGGTTCGTACGTTGGATTTCTCTATCTTCCTGTACGGGGTGGAGACTTAGTGTCTCAGGAAAAAGGAACGCAAAAAGATCAATGCCTTTGAAATGTGGTGCTGGAGGAAGCTACTACGCATTCCTTGGACAGCTATGAGAACCAATGTCTCCATCCTCGAAGAGCTGAAGGTCACCAAGCACCTGCTTAATACGTGCCAGGAAAGGATCCGGTGTTTCTTTGGGCACATAATGCGATCCCCATTGCACAGCCTGGAGAAACTCATCATTCTCGGACAGATGGAGGGGAAGCGCGCTAGAGGAAGAGTGCCAGCTAGATGGGTGGACCAACTCAAGGAGGTTACTGGAGTCCAGATACAGGGAGTGGTACATATGGCGCAGAGCTGAACCGAGTG
Source organism: Euclidia mi (assembly GCA_944739405.2). NCBI lineage: Eukaryota > Metazoa > Arthropoda > Insecta > Lepidoptera > Erebidae > Euclidia > Euclidia mi. Next base: position 15,474,734 of record OX123188.2, on the reverse strand, counting down.
GAGAAGATTGACATACAGTCACGATCTTCAGCATTGAGGGAACAACTAGAAAGAAAGATGATGCTAGAAGAGTAAAAAAATGCGAGATTGGAAGCTTAGGAAAATTGTTGGGTAAAAGTCGTTAGATGACAAGAGTATTACGGTGCTTTGATGCTGTTTATATTTACTTATAAGGTTGATGGTAATATTTTTTTTACATTGAAATAAAATGCATTTTAGCTACATCATTATCATGACCCTAACATACCATTCCAGTTGCATCCAAGACTTTCGCTATAATCTGGCCACATTTTACAGAATATCTGTCTGTATATATAAAATCCTTGTGTTACTGACTGACTGATAGACACGCAGCAGCCCGAACTCCTGGGCGCAAGTAGGTAAAATTTGGCACGTATTTTCCTTGAGGAGTGAAGGGGGCACTAAGAGTGGATTTTTGGAAATACCACCCTTAACCCTATACTTGACGATGTGCATTTAAATGCACACTTTTTTTTAAATATTCTACAAGCAAAATTAAGTATTTTTTTTGTTTATTTTCTACTCATTCACCCATGAAATGCCCTTATTTGACATAAAAAAATATTACTGAGCACTGGCGACACTTGGTGTACGCAGTATATCGCAAGATAGTGGAGCGTGCGCTTGCGTCTACTGCCTATAAGGTAAAAATCGATTGAAATCATATTATTTATTAACGAAATTGAATAAAAAAGTGATAAAAACAGTACCTAAATATACAGTCTTGTGAATTAAATAGAGATTTTTTCAATTTGAAATAGTTTATTCGGAAAATTTTTCATTTGATCTTGCATGTGTCTTTAAATGCACATTGCCAACTATTAACAGACCTACCAACACTAGGCTATGTGTATTTATAGATACATTGCCAGTTTGAAGGACATTGTTTTTAAAAGAACATTATGAATTTCAGTTAAGTTAATCTTTATTTTCTAGCCTTCTACAAGGACTTCGAGAATTTTGGCGTTGGTACCTAAGTCTGCAGCTAGTTCCGACATAGAAAAAAGTAGTTCTTATGAAAATGAACTTCATTATGCATGTTCAGTGCCATACTTCGACAATTTATTCACTTCAGTAAAATTTCTGGAACATTTGAGAAATGTTTATCTACGGTATTTTTGCTTTAGGGACTATCAGGCAAAACAGGAACTGCAGCCAAACTACCTACTTACTGATAAAAACCTAAAAAAAAAGATCGTGGATCTTTTGCCCAAGTCGTTTCGAAACCAAAGATGTAAAGCAAATGAAACTAAAAGACTTTCGATGTGCCATAAGTAATGATCTCACCACCTTTCAAAGAACTAAGAAGTTTTCGAATACATCCAGAGGTTCGAAATTTACTACACCGCAGACGTCTGACTACGGCAGACATGACCAGTTTGGACACTTGCCATCATTACAAATAAAGGCAGATGCAAGAATTGCATAAAAGTCAGACTAAATTAATATGTGTAAAATGCAACGTGAGGCTTTGTTTGGTATATGGTCGTTATTGTTTTTATGATTATCATACAAAATAATAATAGTAAATTTCATTGTGTACATGTCTGATTACTGATCTCTCATTATTAATAGTATTTTGTGTGTTTACAACATTTGTGGTACTTAAAGATGTTTTTTAGTGTTTAAAAGGACCTAAAAAGGCTAGAATTTTATATATTGTTGTCTTTACTGCTCATATTTGATCTCGTTACTAGTAGTATTTTTTTAATAAACCGTTGTTTCATCTTAAATATATCACGTTTCAATTCCGTCTACACATGGCAATGTGCATTTAAATGCACACGTGTTTTTTTCGACGAAGCTGGCAATGTGCATTTAAATGCACATGCTATATTTCCAAAACTATATATGTAGGATTTTTTTTTGCATTTTTTAGATGTATTTGACACGTATTAGACGCGATATATGTGAAAAAAATAATGAATATATACAAACAAAACCTTTGCCAAGTAAAGGGTTAAGGGGGTAAAACAGGTTGTCAGAGTTTTGATGTAACTTTTTATTTTCTTCTATGGATTAACTTCAAACTTTGTATATTGGTTCCTCAAATGAAGATGGTGAACACTAAGAAAATCGTTCTAGAAATTCTTACTCTAAGTCGATAAAAAGGGGAGTCAAAATTTGTATGAAACCATTTTAATACTTCAAGGGGTTAACTTAAAACTTTGTACCTATATTGGTTCCTGAAATGTATGTTTCTTGAGGAGTGTTGGGGAGTTTGTACAAAACATTTTATCTGAGCGAAATTTACGCGAGCAAAGCAGCGGGCAAAAGCTAGTATAGTTATATTAGCAATAACACTGAGCGAGTGGCCTCTGTAATCCAAAGCGAAAATCATATTCTATTGTTAAGAGTAGTAGGCATTTTTCAGGGCACTGACTTCCCATAACAATAGTCATTGATCTTCTTGACAGCCGGGTCTGGCGGTTTAATTTTCTCCCTAAGGGGCAAAGGGGTGCCTCTTTTTGTGCCTCATCACCCTTCCATAAACGATCGCATTTGACTTTATCTTTGAATTCTGGTTTACAATATATAGTAGGCGCCTGCAACTTCGCTTGCCCTAAACAATAAGGCGAACTTTTTCTTTCATCTCTTATGGGTTTAGGGTGACATATTAAACATATGTTCTTAGTAGATGCATACGTCATAAAAAATACCTGCTGTGCACAATTCATATTTCCAACTTCATGGGGTTCGGCTTTGTGTCAATCAGGATAAGTCATTTTACATATTACTTGACAACATATACACACGCAATCGGAGCCGTGGTCACACGACGGCTCCGCCTGCGTGTGTATTTAACCTTTTTAGAGTGGGAACTGCTGAAAATTCTCTCTTAGTTTTTCCCTACACTCCCAAAAGACCATAAAATAATGTGCCAAGCTACTTTTTGCTTCCAGTTGTTTTGGCTGGCGTTATCTGTCAGTCAGTAGCGTAAACATGTACATACATAGGTATATTGATAATCCCTCCCGTGGGATCTCCACCTTGTCGTGGTAGGGGGGCTCAGTAACCGTGGTTGGTCACCCGCGGTGAAGCTAAGAGGGATCAGGGGACGCTCCGCGTGGGCTTGGCGGAGGCCTGCGCAGGATGCGTCCAATGGTGCGGGTGCGAGGGACAATTGTTCTGTCCCTCGCAGTCCGGCGCGGTCGCTGGAGGAGAGGATGTCGGTGTTGCGTTGCCGCGCGCCCTATCTCCCGCGACCAAATGGGGGCGCACCATCGTTGCGTCGCGGTGGGGCCGCAGAGGAAGAGGAGATGCGGTGTTACGTTGCCGTCCTCCCTATCCTCTGCGGCCGCTGGGTGTTTGGCGGCGGAGCCCAACACCTTCATCCGCCACCAAGGGGGTTTTGTTCGGGGCCCGCTTGACCATCTGGCGGGCCAATGCCCGTCGGGGAGTGGTGAGGAATGCTTATGCGATACCCTACCCTCCGACACACGGGTACATGAGGAAGAAGGGTTGGTTTTTAGTCAGTAAGAGTGTGACAGTCCCCTTCGCCCTTACCCTCCAGGGCGGAGGGACTCCATGAGGATTTTCCAACCCGACACCAAATATTTCATATTGTAGTAATACTTATACAGATTGATGAATAAAATATGACGAAACGAGTTAAATCAGAAAAAGTTTTATTCCCTAGCGTAAGATGAAAATCTTTTCCTAAAGCTTTTGAAAATTATTAAAATTTACGAGTTCATAATTTCTTTGACACATGGAAGACACTGAAAAATATGGCTCCCTGAATTAATCGTGTTACCTAGTACGAAGGCTTACCGATTTCTAAAAAACTCATTGATCATTTTTGACATCCGTACTTAGCCATGTTCGGTTTCTTCAATTATAAATCCAAACCGAAATATTCCAATGCTTCAATAAATTTATTCTCTCATAAAATGGGACACGATAAAATTACATGTACTCGATACTTTTTCTCTAAAGAATTCCGTTCTCGTATTGGCTGATAAAGAACTATTTTTGGAAAATATATCAGCTATATTTCAATGCTTTGTAAGACGCTAGTAATGGATTATATAATACGAACAGTAATTCTTGCGAACAATTTCTCACTTAGTGTGATACGCGTTCATGAAAATATGTTTGTACTCAGCCTTGAAGATTATCATTGGAAGAATGTTGGATAGTTAAAATGTCACTGAAATGTCAATTCCTAAAGGTAGAATTCCGTGCATCGCGATCGATCGCAGCCGCGCGCGGCCTACGACTGTCGTCGATCGCTCGCGACAATAGTCAAAGTATGAAAATGTATGGCACCGCTGCCGAGGCCCGCGACTGACGCGCGCGGCCGACGAATGTCGTGAGCCGCGCGCGGCAGTGTCTTGAAATTAAAAGTAATGAAAAAAAAAATCGGAAGTTTTGCCGACTATACAGGGTGTAAAAAGACCCTTAACGAAAACTGAAATCCCATGTTGTACCAATCACTACGAACATTTTCTACTTCGGCACCATACCAGGGAAATTACTGGTTTAGAAGATATTGAAGCTCAAAGTTAGTATGGAATTTTTCTAATTCGGTACAAAATCGATGCATTTACCCCGCCAATATGTTCTTTAGATGCCCTGTAAGCCCATGGATAAGTCTTCAGATATGTGATATAGTTTAGAAAGGTCATCGAACGGTTACCACTAAAGCTTTGCGCAAACGGGCCACCTACCTTGTCCACTGTATCGCACTATATGTCCCTTAATACCGTGCAAACGAAGGTGGTCGGTGGTTGACAGTAGTGCACAGTGACCGCTGCTAGTAGCGAGAGGCTTGTGGCAGCGTCCCGTGGCCTGTCGCGGACACTAAGTGGCAACTATTGCCTGCGACACTTGTCGACACACATCTACCAGTTCTTTTTTGGAGTCGCCGTGCTCCATGATCATGTGTCTACGTGCAGCATGTTGCCAGCCATCGTTGGCTAAAGTCAAGTTGCCCGCTTGCGCACGTGCTAATTTATTGGTTCAATCAACACGTTTCTGATATAACTACTACTAACATGTAGATTAACCTATATTCATTCATTCCTTCGTGGTGGCGCAGCGACCCAAAGTGAGTCTTGGCCTCTGACACGGGATCTCTCCATCTTTACCTGTCGTGTCCACATTCCCTCTAGTCCATTTTACGAAGTCCTTCTAGATATTTTAAGACTATTATCGAGCTTTGTATAAATCTGACTCAAAAGTATTATATAATACATCTTTTGGCATTTAACAGACCAGTTAAAGAAGGAGAAGAATCGAGTTAGTTTAACAGATGGATGGATGAGGTATACGTAACTGCTTCAGAATTTATATAAGGCTGACTGATTAAGAAGTTATATACGGCAAGTGTAAATATGTCTGGATGTGGAAGGGGAAGACCTAGGCGGACGTTATCTGACCAGATTGGAGACATCTTAAAAAAGGACAGGTTAGAAGTACCTTTAACCGAAGAGCATGCATGAAAAATTTTATTAGATTGCTGCAAATGGCGTATCGCAGTCTCTGCCTACCTATCCGGGAAGCATTCGTGAGCCTATGTAGGTATATTTTTATGTACTACAGAATTTGAAAAATCGGAGATACAATCTCAATTGTATTTGCACATATTAGGTAATATGTGCAAATACAATCTCAATAAACCAAATACGATTTTAATTTGATCAGATCATGTTGTCTTTCTTAGTACAAGATACCTAATGACTTCGTTTTAAATATAATTTGAACCTATCTTTTTTGTTGATAACGCATAAAATCGGGTCCCGTATCTGCCCTTATGTGTTGCCCTTGTAAGGACTCATTCATAATATTCATGTTCAACCGCAATTAGTTTAGCTTAATTATTATTCATTAGCAGAGATAATTCTCGTTGTAACTTCATTATCCTTTCCACTAGATAATTTGTATAGCTTACACATATTCAAATACTAATTTAGTTAATTATTACCGACACGTAATGCTTCCTGGTTGCTTACAAATTCCCGAAATCCATTCGCACCATGTAAGCATATTGCAAGTCGCAAATGGATTCCCGTAAAATAAAAGGTGGAAAAAAATTGGTTTTGCAAACCATATTATCAATACCGCACTTTATATATACTAATACATCATTATGTTATTGTAGTATATTTGTAGAACCAGTCAAAATATCAAAGCATTTAAACGACGAAAATGCGTAAAATACATCAAAAGCTTTATTTTACTATTTTGTAGGCATGATAAAAAACGTATTACAAGCCTCAGCAGAATAGTACCTGAAGTCACCAATAAAAATTATGTACGACAGGACTGAAATGGCTAGACAATTAACATCATTGTTTAATTTTAAGTTTACTGTGTAGTGCAAAAATGCTATCTCTGAACTTCAAATCAACATAAATATTTTAATTGTTTGTCTTTCTCCTACGTCGCAACTGAGCAATACTATGGTATGATTAGTGCATTTTTGCACTAGGTACACAGGTTAAAGGCTGCTGATGGATTGATATATAAAGTGCGGTATTGATAATATGGTTTGCAAAACCATTTTTTTCCAACTTTTACTTTACAGGAATTCCATACATTCAAAATATTTATGTCGATTTGAAGTAGTCTCTGAGCTTCAAATCAACATAAATATTTTAATTGTTTGTCTTTCACCTACGTCGCAAATGTAAATACTATGGTATGATTAGTGTGTGGAGATAGATAGGATATATATAATAATTCTGAATCAATTATTACTTTTCTTTTCACCAAAATACCTATACCATACTCAGAATTCAAGACACTCCACATTAAAGCTGCTACACACAGTGCCGCCGGCCAAGCCGCGTGCACCCGGCGGCATACGAAGCCGCCGGCTTGGTCGCACGAATAGGCCGGTGTCATGGCCGCCTGGATAGGCCGCCGGCCGGCCGCGGCTTGCAACTTAGCAAGTTGTGTGTGTGGTCGTTCTATACAACTGGAATGATGCCCGGCGGCTTTGTGCGGCAGATGCCGGCACCACCGACGCCCGAAAAAAGCCGGCGCCACGAGCCGCGCCACAAAAGCCGTTGGCCCGTGCCGCCGGCACTGAGTGTAGCAGACTTTAGGTAGCTACAAACATCACATAATAACATAAGTATCAAAGCAAATCTAAAACCAACAATTACACAAAGCAGTACAAAATAGTATGACACGTCAAGCCAATCTGTCTTCGACGATTCAGAATTTAAAGCCGACGATTTACTGTATGTGACTCGGAGCAGTGTAGGAAGATGTAGATCTAATTTTAACCAACCAAGTTCAATAACAAGGGCTTAATTGGGATTTGGTTCTAGTCTATTTGTTGCGTCAAATAACTTTGCATTGAGTCAAGTTAGCTGATCATTTTGCTTTAAGTAATACAGCTCTATGAGATCAATTTGCATATTGTCAATTTCACTTTATTACTGATTTTAGCAGAATGGTTTTAGTATTCAGAGTTACATTTTCAAATATATTACGGCATGATATAGGACTTAATAATGTGATTTATATTTCTACGTTTCACACAATCTCGCTTCTCTTAATTATTTTTAAATTATTGTCTTTTGGAATTTTATTTTAATATTGAACCCTAAATATCTTGGGTTATTTTCTTAGGTCCCCGTTCCCCGAAAATCCCGAATCGGAGAACCCTGTTTTATAAATGTCTGGGTAAACTCAACTAAAAGTCAATCTAGCTTAAAAGTACCGTCAACAGCAACATACCGTTTAAAAATATTTATATTTTAAAAATACTTAACTTTAAGGATCAGAAAAACACCAACAACTGCAACACTCTACTTTGTATTCTTTCATCACATTATAATTATTAAAAAATACAAAGTAAAACGTCTTAGGACGATGACAGGTTTTAACAGCTGTCACAATCGCTCCTTTTTCAATACACAAAAATCAAAATATCTAGACTAAATGGCAAATTAACATTATTTGAAAACGGGCAACTCAACTATAAAAATAATCAACATTAGTAGGTATCAACTTATAGTAATGGTAAAGTGAAGTTTGAAAAAATTGGGCAAGTGCGAGTCGGAATCGTGCACGAAGGGTTCCGTACCATCATCTATAAAAGAAAATCACGTTTGTTGTATGTATACTTAAATACTTTTTAAGTTTCTACCTGTTTATTAAGATCGAGTAAAAAATTGCTTAAAAATTACGATTGTTGTATGGGAGCCCCCCTTTATTATTAACCTTTTTTTATTTATTTATTTTGAAAGGTAATATACAACTAGATATTCTGTGAAAATTTAAAGCGTCTACCTGTTACAGTTAGTAATTTTGAGCAACAAATACGAAAAAAACACGTTTTTTATATGGCACTCCCCCTTGATATTTTAATTTTTTATATTTGTTGTTATAGCGGCAACCGAAATACATAACTAAAATTTGTGAAAATTTCAGCTTTCTAGCTATCACGGTTTATGACATACAGCCTGGTGACAGACAGACGGACAGACAGACAGACAGATAGACAGACAGACAGACAGATAGCGGAGGCTTAGTAATAGGGTTCCGTTTTTTACCTTTAAGGTACGGAACCCTAAAAAAGATAGGCAGTAAGTACATATAATTTTTAAAAATATTGTTGTCATAAATTGTAGAATATATTTGATAATATTGTAATGTATTTACCATAACATGGGTAACATTTCTTCAGTTCTTCTAAATATTATAAAAATATTATATGCAAACTGTATTAACCTCTAAGAAATCTAAGATTTGGTGCAGTACAACATTTTAAATTAAATATTTTCGTCTTATATATTACAAAATAACTTAAGATAAATGTTATCAAATTTATCGTTCTCGGGGCTCTCCGAAACGTATGTCTCGGGGATTGGGGTTCTAAGGGAAAAACCCAATATCTTTTAAGTATGTTTAACTCAAGTGAAATTTCTGTTTAAGCTAGGTAGGTATTTAAACGTTCTTAAGCTAATCAAACAAATATATCGCGATTTGCATACATCTTGACATGACCATCTATGAAACAAAACCGTTAAAAGACTCAGATCAGCAAGGGAGATAAATAAAAATTATAAAACCACTCATAAACAATTGAATTGACTGACCACGTCCTTATTAATAAGCGACGCGGTCGGCAACAGGAGTGGGCGATGCGATGACTAAGTACATCGCATATTCAGACTGTAACTACAGAGTAGAACGCGGAAAAGACATTGCATACGACACCGACTTCGCTGTGCAATAATGATTGGGTGCGGAGTCAATTCCTACACATTTTCTTTTTTATAAGGCAATTGCCGGACTAGGAATATCTTCTGTGTCACGGGAGACATTGCAAACATGCAAGCAACGGACACAATTAACACCCAGAGACGAAACAACCTTTTTTTTCGATCAAGAAGAAGAAGGAGAAGTCACAAGATGCGTTAGGTATATTTTGCGACTTATCAAAAGCCTTTGATTGTGTACATTATGATACTCTTATCAGGAAATTATACCACTATGGCATTAGGAACAAAGCTCTCGATCTCCTGACTTCTTACTTGGGCAACAGAATCCAGAAGGTCGAAGTTAATGGTAAGACATCTCCAGGTTCAGCTTTAAAAATGGGTGTCCCGCAGGGTTCGATTCTAGGTCCATTTCTATTCTTGATATATATTAACGATTTACCTAATTATGTAAAGGACAATCATGAGATTGTGTTGTTCGCGGATGATACATCTTTATTTTTAACATTAAACGACAACAGGTTAATTTTGACGAAGTAAACAATGCACTCTCTAAAGTTGTTAATTGGTTTAATGTAAATAACCTATTACTTAATAATAAGAAAACGAAACTTTTAAAATTCTCTACGCCTAATGTTAAAAAAATGGAAACCAATGTGCAACTTAATGAATCTACGATTGAGCCCGTCGAGACAACCATGTTTTTAGGAATTATGCTCGACACCAAACTATAATGGGGTCCACATATTGAAAGGCTATCGGGCAAACTCAGTTCTGCAGCTTATGCAGTTAAGACAATTAGACGCCTTACAGATTTAGAAACAGCTAGAATGGTTTATTTCAGTTATTTTCATAGCTTAATGTCTTTTCATAGCTTGATTCTTCTCTGGGGGAGTGCTGCAGACCTAAATACAATATTCGTTCTACAGAAAAGAGCTGTAAGGGGAATTTATAACCTCGGTCCAAGAGTTACTCTAAGAGAAAAATTCAAAGAAATAAACATTCTAACTGTTGTATCACAATATATTTATGAAAATCTGTTATATGTGCATAAAATATTGACAAATTTAGTAAAAAATGTGATATACATTCTGTAAATACGAGACACAAGAATAATCTGGTAGTTCATAGCACTCGTCTCCACAAAATAAGTAGCTGTTTTATGGGGCAATGTATACGCTTTTATAACAAGCTCCCTTATAATTAAACGCTTGGGATTGAGCTGTTCTAATTCGGCACACATAAATAATTGTATAAAATGCTTTTTTTAATGACGTTTCGTAAGTACTTGCAAAGTTTATACGAAATAAAGAAGTATTTCATTTCATTTCACACAAAGTATTGTGTAATGTGAGAATAGAACCCACAACTCGACGTAGTGAGAAGCGGTGAGGCGACCGCTTAAACCACTACGCTAACCATGCAGTCAGTCATTTGTAGAATAGTGACATGAGACGTACCTACATAATTATACACTAGTATAGACAGTGTGCGAAGTGACCCTAAGGGCCTTATCATACTAGCGGATTCGGAACGTTCTCAAGTGTCCGTATACGCAGCAGGACCCTACGTTTAATTCGATTGAAAGTTAACTTTTTACGTGCGTGGTATTTAGTACTTTTCGAATTGTATAAGTAAAAAAATAGTACCTTCATTGATACAGCGAAATCTTGAATTATTACCCAGCAGGACCCTCCGCTGTTTGAAGGTTTTCGGACCAATAGTATATGTCACCGCTTAGCGATGTATTAGTACCTTTAAAATACCTTGGTTTCATTTTAATATAATTATTAGTTTATGAGGAAAGCGCCTGCAAAACTTTTATCATGCCAGCAGGACCCTTTTTTATTTTGACGGTTTTGGCCCCGACAGTCATATTTCTTATTAGCATTTTAATAGTACTTTTCAAATAACCTTACGTTTAAATAAAAAACTTTGTAGTTTAACAGGCAATTTGATTTAAAACTTTTTTCACGATGACCTTAAGATTATACCATTTCAATGATGCTATTATTTTTATGACTCTTAAATATGATCAAAATTGAGAGTAGATGCAAAACTGTTCCCGGCGTCCTGGTGAGAGACGTTTCATAGTACGCGCATTCGAGTTACAGTGTGTTTATTTGTAACTAGAGGACGCCAGCAGCTACGTCTGCATTTTTTTTTAATTTACCCATTTCGGCCGATCCCGTGGGAATTTCGGGAAATCCCTTCTTAGTGCAACCCTACGGTCCCCAAGGAACATACTTGCCAAATTTCAGCTTCCTGCGCCCAATAGTTTCGGCTGTAGCGTGTCTGTCAGTCAGTCAGTAACGCAAGGATATTATATATTAAAATAAAATGGTTAAAAGCAAAATATAGTAAAAATAACCGTAAAAAGAGGCAAAAGAGCGGCAGTTAGTTTCATTGAACAAAACATTGTGATTGAAAATTTTAAAGACAAAGTTGTTAATTCATTTCCACCACCCCGTGAGCAGTGACATAGTTTACAGTGAAATTGTTGAACAGCTAAAGCTTTTGTATGTTTTTCATAGATCATTTACTTATTTTATAAGTGAAAATAAAACAAATTGCCTATGACATGACTTGTTCCTAAAGGTAAATAGGTTTCCGTTCTTTGGGGTTGATCGCAGCTGCATGCGCGGCAAACGTTATAATTATTATATTCATAGAACTTTTTATAGCCATCTGTAGCTGTAATCGACCGAATAAAATGGAAATCAACCTTGTTTTATTATTTTTTCTAATTGTATACCGATAATAAATAATAATCATATCATTTTTATTAAATTGTTTTCATAAAAATAAAATATATAAGTACGTCTAAAAAGACCGGTTTAAATTAATAAAAATCTCTTTGATTAACGCCACCATGCTAAAAGTTCTGAAAGCTCATAAATCGGCCAAATTAAACGTTAAGTCGCTGAAAAAATACTTAAAGTTTTAAAACAATTTTTCTGCTATAATACAAAATATTTGAATTACACGTAAGGTTATTTGAAAATTATTATTAAAATGCTAATAAAAAATATGACTGTCGGGGCCGAAAGCGTCAAAATAAAAAAGGGTCCTGCTGGCGTGATAAAAGTTTGCAGGCGCTTTCCTCATAAACTAATAATTATATTAAAATGAAACCAAGGTATTTTAAAGGTACTAATACATCGCTAAGCGGTGATATATACTATTGGTCTGAAAACCTTCAAACAGCGGAGGGTCCTGCTGGGTAATAATTCAAGATTTCGCTGTAACAATGAAGGTACTATTTTTTTACTAATACAATTCGAAAAGTACTAAATGCCACGCACGTAAAAAGTTAACTTTCAATCGAATTAAACGTAGGGTCCTGCTGCGTAAACGGACACCGTTCTCAAAGCGGAGCGGGCGTGCAACGAATTCGTTACGGGCTCACAACAGTCACAACGAACACGCCGCGTATGCGCAACGAATTCGTTGCAGACGCGCAAATAGTAAAAAGCGACGCGTAACGAGTAAAAGTAATAAAGTCAACAGCAGTGTTTCCTCGTCGGAATCCATTTTGTTACTGGATGTATTATACGTCGATACTTTGCTACAAACATGCGACAAAAACGTAACGTATTTGCCACGCGTCCGCGACGTCCTAGCTGCGCAGCCGCGGCGTGTTCACGACGCATTTGCTGCGCGCCCGCCCCGCCCCGTAACCGCTCCCAAACCGCTAGTATGATAACGCCCTTATCGATACTGCTCTCTACTCTATTGCCATCCCTGTCACCGGACGACATATCGCGCGTAATATGCCGCTCCGCTCGTCTTAAGTCGCACCGCTTATTCTTCGCCTAGTCGCGCTGGGCTGGTACGAAGAACATGGCGCTTTAATTAACATTGTTTTTGATGACAAATAAAACGGCATTAGTACTGGCTAGGAGCTTAAAGAAAGTTTAATATTTCACGCTAATCGTCGGCTCTACGTCAGTTAATGATAAAGACCGGTATAAACAAACCCACATGATGAATAAATTTGTATAGAGTGGAATAGAATGTAACGAATGGAAGAGACAGTCGTTTAAAATTTTTTTGTAACAGCTGCATTATTATGGAACCTAGCACCCTGTTAAGAAGAGATTGAGACTCGGGCAGTGATGGCCTAGAGACTGCTAAGCAAAGTATCTCGAGTGCAAATTCACAGCGCAAACTGACGATTTGTGAAAACATGTACGTTCGTATAATATTGTTAAATATGGTTAATTATCGTTTGCCCCGTATTTACCTGAGCAGAACACGTTAAGCTTGGTTAGACTCTTGTAGGATCACTTTGAGAGTCGTTATGGCGAGTCAATATCCTCGAATATACTTACCCCGATTTAAACATCGAATTTTCCTATGCGTTTATAGGTTGCGGAAGTCACTTCGCAATCGCTCTGTGGAAAAGCTAAATGTCCTGTCAAATCTGGTTATACTAGAAAACGGCGCTAGATGCTGATATTTAGGTTATTATAATTTATATAGTTCAGATTGCCGTTTAACCGATTCAGTATAGATAATACGTTTGAAATGAATAAAATGAAAATAAAATATACTTAACGAAAACATTAAGGGATAAAAAAAAATCAAAATTTTTGGGCAATTTTCAACAGGCCGTAACTTCAAGAGAAATGGTCGTACAGGAAATCAAAAAAATGAAAATTGTAGCTCCAAGTGTTTTGTTTGTGGGTTAGAACTTTCAAATTTTGTAACCTCCGTGGTTTTTGAGTAATCGTAGAAAAACCAGCAACAAAAAAGTATATTTTTTTAAAAGTTTTTTTTTGGTCTACTGGCGTGGAATTTTTTTTTTTAGCTTAACCACTATAAGGATCCGATATTTTGTTCATTAAGGTTTAATTTGTTTTTTATACACCATGATACGTCCACTTCTCGCCGAGATATCGGTCTTCAAATGGGATAGAATCCTTTTGTCTTTGATTATCGATATCTCAGCAACCAATGATCGCACAGAAAGTTGAAGGTGGGTTTCAAGAACTTGAATAAATTCTCCTTAACGACTAGTCATTGTTTTTCCGAAAAAGAGTTTTTTCTTTTTGTCACATAAATTTGAAAATGCATCAAAAAAAGGACTTTAGGTGGTTTTTCGGAAAGTCAAGCGCTAGATCGTAAATATTGAGGAAACCATTAATGTTAAGTGTGCCTTTTACAGTTCAATATGTCCACAAAAACCCTACAAAAACCTAATTAATCCAGCCAGCTTTTCTATTGTTTCACTCAAAGAATACAAAGTAAAACTTCTTAGGACGATGACAGGTTTTAATAACTGTCACAATCGCTTCTTTTTCAATGCACAAACATCAAAATATCTAGACTAAATGGCAAATTAACATTATTTGAAAACGGGCAACTCAACTATAAAAATAATCAACATTAGTAGGTATCAACTTATAGTAATGGTAAAGTGAAGTTTGAAAAAATTGGGCAAGTGCGAGTCGGAATCGCGCACGAAGGGTTCCGTACCATCATCTATAAAAGAAAATCACGTTTGTTGTATGTATACTTAAATACTTTTTAAGTTTCTACCTGTTTATTAAGATCGAGTAAAAAATTGCTTAAAAATTACGATTGTTGTATGGGAGTCCCCCTTTATTATTAACCATTTTTATTTATTTATTTTGAAAGGTAATATACAACTAGATATTCTGTGAAAATTTAAAGCGTCTACCTGTTACAGTTAGTAATTTTGAGCAACAAATACGAAAAAAACACGTTTTTTATATGGGCCTCCCCTTAATATTTTAATTTTTTAATTTTTTGTATTTGTTGTTATAGCGGCAACCGAAATACATAATTAAAATTTGTGAAAAAAAGGCCAACAACAAATACAAGAAAAAAGGACTTTTGGTGTTTTTTTGGAAAGTCAAGCGCTACATCGTAAATATTGAGGAAACCACTAAAATAAGTGTGCCTTTTACAGTTCAATATGTCCACAAAAACCCTACAAAAAACCTTATTAATCCAGCCAGCTTTTCTATTGTTTAAATCGATCTAATTTTAAAAAAAATTAAAGTATTACGTTTTTTTCTCTGAAAAGCTCATAATTTTTAAAAATGAGAAAAAAGGTTTTACCGAGCTTTTTCCACATTTTTGCTCCAGAAAGTGCTTAAATTTTAAACCAAAAAGCAATAAAAAAATTGAATTGATGAGAATAATTACCGCCGGTATTTTAGCGTTATCCAAAGCGTACCACGTGGACGTTACGCGGTCGAATTTACGCTTCTGTGTGTCTAACTATGATTGAAAATTGAAAATTAAAAAAAGAAAGAAATTTAGATTTTTGACAATAAAAAATTTAAAAAATTCTTTAAGTGCAAAGGGATTAGTTTTGAAAAAAACTGTTGATATAAGCGATTTCCTAAGGATTCATACAAAGTAAAGAAAAACCAATGGTGGTATTAGCTTTTTTTTAATTTAATCAAAAGGAGGTCAGTAGAATCAAGGAATACAGCTGCGGAAACGTGTTAAAAAAGATTGGGTGATGGTCTCTTGAATTGCCTTAGCTTGTTTAAAAAAAAATTCTTTTCAAATTCATGCGACAAAAAATATCTTTTCAGAAAAGCAATGGCTCGTCTTCTAGGAGAATTTATTCAAGTTCTTTAAACACACCTTTAACTTTCTGTGCGATCATTGGTTGCTGAGATATCGATAATCAAAGACCAAAGGATTCTTTCCCATTTGAAGACCGATATCTCGGCGAGACGTGGACGTATCAAGATGTATAAAAAAAACAAATTAAAGCTAAATGAACAAAGTATCCGATCTTTATAGTGGTTAAGCTAAAAAAAACCGCACGCGTAGACCAAAAAAAATAAAATATAAAATTGATTATTTTTTTGTTGCTGGTTTATCTACGATTACTATGAAGATTATGAAGTTACAAAATTTTAAAGTTTATTTTTTTCTAATCCAAAAACTAGACACTTGGAGCTACAATTGCCATTTTTTTGATTTCCTGTACCTACAACTATTTCTCTTGAAGTTACGGCCTGGTGAAAATTGCCCAAAAATTTGGAATTTGTTTTTGATCCCTTAATTTTTCCAGAAGTGTATTTTTCTATTTAATTAATACTCGTTCACAAGTTGTTTTAAGGAATATGATTGATATAGTGAGTATAAAATCTAAGAAGGTTGGTCAAGTTATCAATATATTGAAATTAATAAAAAAAATCGTTCAACTGTGACATGTATTTATTGTAAACAGACTATCACTGAGTTTTTTAAAATATTTTACAGGTGTTAGAACCGTAGCCACGCTAGGATAACGTAAAGTGTACACGAGCGTAAAGTAAATAAAGAGAGTATAGGAAAAGGATAATTTAGCTCCTAATTCATATTTTTTTATGTGGAATGTTAACAGTTTCCTATCAATTAGATAACAGTCTTAATAATAGAAAACTATCGAGGTACACCTTGGTTACCAGATTTCCAGGATAAAAAAGGTACGGTAAGTAAAAGAAACACATACTATTTACTTTTATTGCTAAACTTATCTACGTTAAGCTTACAGTACAAAATGTACAGCATGGTGTTTTAAATTAGCCCTATTAAAAATCTTTATATCCTTGTAAAATTGTTAGGATAATTAAAACAATTATAACGTGTCGTTTATTTTGAAAAGGAGGACCCTCATATATTAAAGGGATCAACGTTTACAAAATAATGAAGTAAACGCAAACTCCAGGTTTCTGTTACGCAATAATTTTGTCTTGCTTGTTGATATTATAGGAATACGTATTAGGTAAATATATACCTACGGCATTGTTATACAGCAAGCACAAAATATAAGACCAGAGTAGGACTTAGATCTAGAACTTTTAAAATTAACTTTTAAAGGATCTGTTTATTTAAATCCCCGATTTGCTTGAGAACAGATGCTATATACACATTAAGCTTTGAGATATATAATATAGGCTTTGCATATCAAGAACAACAACTTCAACTGAAAAAGAAGAGCAAGAGCTAAACTTCAAAACATAATATTTATTTTTATATGAATTCTATTAAATATTGCCAGCATAGATTCGTTGCAACATGCTAGGGTTATTTTTAAGGTCCCGTAGTAAATTAAAAGGAACCCTAATAGTTTTTCCATATCCGTCCGCCTGCCCGTCTGCGGTATTACACAGTAAATTAAAGAGCTCAAATTTGGCAATATGTAAATAGAGGACAGTGAGAAAATAAAAAAACAGTATCCAAAAATAAGACTTAATGCACGTGAGATACCAACACTACATACTGCGCTTTAAATATGTTATAGAACATCAGAATAAGTATCACCGCACACAGAATACAGGCACCATTTCATGACACTTAAGTGTCGTACAATCCCAAAACGGTATTAGCTAGAAGTAATTTCATTCGATTCAGCTCCACTTGTCTTTCATTTTCTTTCCTTAATAGCCAAGAGCTGTGCAGTAAAATTTAATCAATTGACAAGATAGTATCCTTGAAATTAGCTTTATTTTAAATCGCGCACTATCCGTGATGTAAGTGAAGTGCAGAAGTTTGCATAGTTGTCAAAAATATATATTATACAGCGTATTTTGAATTCCGTAACAGAAAATGTACGTTGATTATTTTATTGAAATCGGTGAGCTTAAGTTGCCGTTGTTGTCTGTACCGTCTTGGTTCAATCTTGAGTATAATAATTAGTTTTATATCGCAAGTTTTTTTTCTAATACGGCGGATCAAGATATTATGAGCAGGCAAGACCATAGACGATTTTGCGTTTTACAAAAATACATTTTGTTAAGTCTTATACGTAAGTAAACGGCTTGTACGTAAGGTAGTTAGTATCGTTACAAAATCAGGTATATTTATGCGATGTAATCATAATATCCTGCAACAAGACACATGCGGTCATCGATCCCACTAAGCATAGCATAGCTGTCAGTCCGGTCCTTGTCTTAGGATAAGGATCGCTAGGCCATGTTGGAGGCCTTCAGGCGGACTGAAAATACACTTACACGAAAAACAAACAAAGCATAGCCTGAATTTCGCTAATTAGACAACTAACTTAGATCCTTTGTTTTAAATATTTGCTTCAGGTAGGAATCGAACACGTGACCTAGCAGTCAGAAGCACTAACAACTGTTACGCAGTCATTATATTTATTGTGAAATAAAATATGTATTATATCATTCCACATTAATATCAAACCTTCGTGTTTAGGATTTCCTTCATCCTAATCCGGCTCGACTGTTTTCCTCAATACATATTTTTGTAATCACATTAGATGATTTTATCCATGTTTATGTTATTGACGAAACATACTGAAATAGGTACAAAACAGAATTCTAGGAATAATAATTATTTATGAGTGCTATGAAGGCGGCTCAGTTATATCACGTATGTATATCCTATCAAAAATTCTAGATAAAATGATCAAAGAAACACACTAGTGTTTCTTTATCCTATCAAAAATTTTAGATATAATGATCAAAGAAACACTGATGTGTTTCTTAGGGAATGTTAATCTAAATCCAATGTAGGTTTAGTCACTCTGGATTCATCACTACAACGTGTACCTACTGTTAAGGGACGGTGTTAGGTAAAAGTATGTGACAGAGTAATTTCTTTCAGTTTTATTTCACATGACAAGTCCGTGGCATCAAGTACAATAAAACCGAGACTTCATTTCATAAACCAGATCCTCTTAAAAATGTCATCGTCCGTCGTGAAACATGATAATTTTGATAATGTGTTAAATCATATTAAATTATTTGAAGCCTCACAAAGAGCATATTTGAAAGCCAATAGAATTAGTACGAGGAAGTTTGAAATCCTGCAAAACAGAGAGAAATTACCAGCTAAATAGACATTAGCTGTAGACGTAACAATTATACATTATAAAACAGACTTTAAAAACGTTAAGATAACGTTTTAAATTGAATGTAATTGAGTAGGTCCTGGATACGTTAATTGTAATATAATCGTTTGAGATTCAACTTGGTGATTCATGTATTGGACTAGAGCCAGAGCAAAATGTATTTAAAAAATATCTTAAGTTTAAAGTTTAACTTAACGTTTTAATTTAAGTTTTTATTTCAATGCAACATCTTCAAGGATTTATGATTAAACATGCTCTGTAAGTTTCTCATTTTCTTTATTTTTGTATTTATATTTAACAGTACGAGTTTTAGATTCTAAGTTCACGCGTTTGTTTTTATAATAAGAACAAGTCTTCAGCGCTAAACTTTCATTTTTTTTTAAATTTAAGTAGATTGTGATATGTGCTGGGATAAATTTCAACATTTATCATCATCATCATCATCCTTGCGGTGTCCCAGTTGCGATCAAAGATTTTAGGTAGTAGAACCTTGCTGATTGCAGCATGAATGGGCCGGCTTGACCGGGGAAGTACTACCCTTTCACAGAAAATCGACGTAAAGTAATAAACTGTTGCGTTTCGTTCGGTGAGTGATAGTGCCGGAGACCCTATCCCCTAATCCTTCTCCCTCATGCCACTCCTCATCCTATCCCTTTTCCGACCCCAACTGTCACTTGTGACTCCTACGTGTGTTGATTTGTGTCCATGGGCGGCGGTAATTGCTTACCACCAGGTGATCCGTCTGCTCTTTTGCCGCCTAATACTATAAAAGAAAAAAGATCTTCACCTTCACCTTGGGTCCGCTAAATTTCAACATTAATTCATTTGAATCATTGAATCATAACTTTGTAAGTCACTATAAAATAGAATTGTAGTTTTCAAGGAGCATCTCTAAACTATAAGTATAAAACGAAAGCTAAAGCTACAGATAACTATCGAAAATGTTAATATCAAAGTTGAAATTTTATTGAAAGACAAGACTTCGCTATATGAGCGCCGACCCTTATAGAAGAGGTAGTGACGTATCACTATGAAATTGTATTGTGTAATATCAAACTAAGTGGCGGTAATCACTCTGTAATGTAATACTAACTGTTTAATAGAACTGAAGTGCAATAAGAGAAGATGCTCACACATTGACGTGAAAGGTTTTTTTGATGAATAAGTACTATAATGATATTTTGTTACTCAGTTCACACACATTAATTTGTATCTTTATTTTTGTTTCGAAATTGATAGCTTCATACAAAAAATGATCAATATGAGAGAGCCATTATATCCTAAATACAAGTCTATTGTTACCGTGGATATCAGAGTTAAACTTACCACTATTATTACTTTGTTACCAATATTGTTACCGTTATGTTACAATAAGTGTTATTGTCCAAACTTTTTGTTCTATAATATTTATTTATTTATTTAGTTTAAGAACAATGCAGTGCAAAGTATTGCCACAAAGTAGATACTGCATGTAAGTTAAAGATCATCACATTTTAACTTTACACACTTTACAATTGTTTAATAGGTCTTTCCTCGAGAAAACTGTTTGAAAGTACCAAATAAAAGTAAGTACACTTGTACAGGTAACTTCTATCTTGAAAATCGATCGGTAGTGCCAGAAAGAGAAAGCAGTGATGCAAATACCGTATCCACGATTTTTACTTCGATTAATTTGAGTTCAAGCAGCATTGATAATGAGACTATCTCTTATATAACGGTTAGTCCCTTATTACTATCATTCTAATGCCATCTCGATTGCGGCCCGGAACTTTCGCTTTGATATCCTCGTTTCACTTTCTAGTGAATGCGATTTGACAGGATATTACCTTTTCCACAGAGCCACTGCCTTCTGTCGTCTTCAGTTCAAACGAATTTTATATTGTATAGTATTGCTAAAGATTTCATTGTCACTTATACTATAAAATCATTAGAATGTCTGAATACATACAACGTAAGTGTATATCATAATTTTAAGATTCTGATATTCAGAATACATGGTGGGACAAGAATGTACAATCAGCAGTATCAGAGAAGAAGAAAGCGTGGTTAGATTGGTTGGCTGCCAGAGCAAATGAAAGAATGGGAAAGGCAACGAGTGATGACATAGATGAAGCAAGAAAGGAGTTTGTTAGGTGTAAAATAATAGTGAAAGAAATGGTTAAAAGGAAAAAAGCGGAAAAGAAAGATGAATTTGATAGTAGATTATCTGACGACTTTCGAAGAAACATGAAGTTTTTCTGGAAATCCGTTCGTGCAGTTCGAGGAAAAACTCAATCCTCAGAATACACAGCAATCAGAGACAAGAATGGAAAGATACTGAATGGTGAATCGTGTGTGCTGAAGAGATGGCAAGAGTATTTTGAAGGATTATTTGAAAGAACGACGACAGATACATCAACAGGTAAAATGAATGATAATGATAGCAACGATGAAAGCGATATTGGCGTGGATGAGATTTTGAAGGCACTGGCCAGTATGAAATTAGGTAAGGCTGTAGGGTATGATAGGATTACAGTCGAAATGCTGAAGGCTGGACAGGGCATCATAGTTAGTCAGCTGCAGCGTTTATTTAACTTGTACTGGAGCACCGGCCGGGTACCTGATGACTGGGCCACAGTAGTAGTTGTGCCTCTTTATAAAGGAAAAGGCTCGCAACAAGACTGCAAAAACTATAGAGGCATTAGCCTTCTCAGCATTGTTGGCAAATTGTATGCGAAGGTACTGATTGAAAGAGTTATGAAAGTAACCGGCAAGAAAATATGGGATGTACAAACGGGATTCCGAAAGGGTATGGGGTGTACGGATCAGGTCTTTTCCTTGCGATGCATTGCCGAAAAATTGTTGGCCAAAGGTCAAAAGGTCTACTGCGCATTCGTGGATTTGGAAAAGGCTTATGATAAAGTGGTGAGGAATGAAATGTGGTCGGTACTGTCGATGTATGGGGTGAACAGCAGCCTCATACGAGCTCTGAAATCCCTTTATGAGGATTCTAGAGCTTGTGTGAGGATAAACGGGGCATACACTGACTGGTTTACCATCAACACAGGTGTTAGACAGGGATGTGTAGCGTCGCCGTGGCTGTTCAACCTCTTCATGGACAGTTGTTTGCAAGATTTGAAACATAGTGATTGTGGATTAGGGATGAATGAGTTACTTGTCAAATGCCTCCTTTATGCTGATGATCAGGTTATGCTTGCGTCTTCAGCGGAGGAGTTGCAGGAGATGGTAACAATCATGCATGGTGCGTTAGAAAGGAAAGGAATGAAAGTGAATGTAAGTAAAACGAAAGTTATGGTTTTTGAAAAGGAGGAATGCGTTACGGCTTGTAATATTATGATCGATGGACAGCGAGTGGAGCAAGTGAATGAGTTTGTATATTTAGGTACGCTGTTTACAAGAGATGGTAAGAATGTAGAAGATATTGAAAGAAGAGTTAATGCAGGTAATAGAGTGAATGGAGCTCTGAAGGCGTTTATGAATAGCCAAAACGTGTCCAAAAAGGCACGTTTGGCTGTGCATAGAGGGGTGTTAGTACCTACTCTTATGTATGGTAGTGATAGTTGGGTATGGCAGAAGAGTCATGAAAGTAGAATAAATGCTGTAGAAATGAGAGCACTGAGAAGTATGTGTGGTGTTTCTCTGACTGACAGAATAAAGAATTGTGTGATAAGAGAGTGTTGTGGGGTAAAAGAAGATATAGTGACAATCATCGAGAAAGGTATGCTAAGATGGTTTGGGCACGTGGAGAGGATGAATGACGAAAGACTGACCAAGCAGATATATAAGGCAAGTGTGGAAGGGACAGGACGAAGGGGAAGACCTAGGCGGACGTTATCTGACCAGATTGGAGACATCCTAAAAACAGGACAGGTGAGAAGTACCCTGAACAGAAGAGCATGCATGAGGAATCTGATGGGAGTGAATAAAGCAAGAGAGATATGTCAGGATCGTTGCAAATGGCGTTCCGTAGTTTCTGCCTACCCCTCCGGGTAACAGGCGTGAGTCTATGTATGTATGTGATATTCACTAGTTCGCACTATTGCAAACTGTCAGTGGATCCGTGATTATGGGTTTTCAACAAAATCAAAATATCATAAGCTCAGAACATCGGTACGTATGGCATTCCGTTCGAAATTTTGGCTAGGTACAATAAAAATGAAATCTAAATATCATTCTGTAAAAAAAAAGACAACTCCCGCATTAGGACTAAATCCTGTGTCGCGAGGGAATTACAAACATACAACTAAGGGACACAATGAACGCCCAGACTCGAAACAAATGGACAGTTAATGGATTTAAAATTCCTAGAATTCAGAAATAGTGCTTTTTTTTAATACAAGTAAGAGTTGTTCTCCTCAAAACCGGTACATACGACTGAAGTGCATCCCAAATGAAAGAAAATGTACACCAAAACGCTGAAACATTTCAAAATCCGTCAATCGGACAGCGTATAATGTAACGAGTCACTTAACGAAATGATCGGATTATGTTTCATTGACACTACGGGTGATTCATGTTCAGCTGGCTTGGAGCCACACGGTGCTTAAATAGATGTACTCTGCGCTACAGTAGATTTTTATTATTTGTTGTTATAGCGGCAACCGAAATACATAATTTGTAAAAATTTCAGCTTTCTAGCTATCATGGTTTATGAGATACAGCCTGGTGACAGACAGACGGACAGACGGACAGACAGACAGACAGACAGACAGACAGACGGACAGACAGACAGACAGACAGCGGAGGCTTAGTAATAGGGTTCCGTTTTCTTACCTTTTAGGTACGGAACCCTAAAAACTGAAAGCATTACCACAAAGTACATATCAGACCGTCATAAGCGCGCTTAAGCGCGCCAACTCATAGAAAGCGCTTTTAATGACGCTGCGCTTAGGTCAATTATATCGTGATAACTTTTAAACTATTCGTCCAAACTACTTAGGTACTGTAAAGACAAAGTTCATCTACATTTAATACTGAAGGAAATAAATCTATCGAAAACAATTTGATAACTACTTTAGAATGAGCATTATAAAAAACATATTTTTTATGTTATACTGTTTTATTATAATAAAAATTATGTGGTTAGGTTGTGTATTAAAAGCTAAAAAGTAATTCGATAAGTCCTAGCCAATGAATACAGATTAACATAGAGGCGTATTTCTTAAGGATTTTGTGTGCCGATTCCAGGTGGCGAGTTGGCGACTGTCGTCAGTGTAGTACGTAGTTGGCACCGGTGGCGGCGCTGGCGTCGTTCTCCGTCTCTCTTGCTCTCGTAGTTAAGATACACAGGAGGAACGTTCGTCTCTCTTGCACTCATAGAGACAGCTGTCACATCGCGACTGCCACGCCGCCAAGCGGCAATTTGGATCACAGAAAGTTTTTCTACAGAGCGCCCATAAGAAATGCGCCTCTATGTAAATATCTATGTTCTATGTCCTAGCTGCCAGATCGTACCAATCTTCGCATTAATCTGGGGTATTGATCAGACAAATATAAAATCGTTAGGCAAGTGAAATTTCTATCATAATGTATATTCTGGATTCGTTACGCCCAAAATTGAAATATATGTTTTTTTAAGTTTATTTTATTTTCAAGTTTTTAGTTTTGTTGTTAGTTGATACTTCTCATTCTATTTTCATAGTGAGCCCTTTTCTACCAATCAAACCCTGTCATTCGATACCCATATTGAGGTATTTGTGGAAAATATGTAATTAGACATTTTGTGGCAGCAGCCATCTTGGATTTTTCATAGTGAGCCCTATTCTACCAGTCAAGCCCTTTTATTCGATACCCATATTGAGGTATTTGTGGCAAATATGCAATCCACCATTTTGCGGCGTCAGCCATCTTGGATTTTTATAGTGAGCTCTACTAACGAATCAAACGCTTTCATTTGATACCCTTATTGAGGTATTTGTGGTAAATAAGTAATCCGCCATCTTGTGGCGGTGGCCATCTTGGATTTTTCATAGTGACCTTTTACGATAAACAATATCACCGTACATTATCTTCAAGTAACTTTAACGGTTTAGGCAACGCACGCGAAGACAGCTTTCAGAGCTCAGGATTTCTGCCGACTTAGTTTATACTTTTCCTTATATTTCGGCAACATTATACAGAATCTTTATAATTTGTAGCCTATGTGTTAATTCTGATGTATAAACGATATAACTGTAAAGTTTCATCCAAATCCGTTCAATAGTTTTTCCGTGAAAGAGTAACAAACATCCATCCATCCATCCATCTATACATACATCTTCACAAACTTTCACATTTATAATATTAGTAGAATAGCACAATCTGATCGCAGAGATATCTACATATGGAACAAAACAAATCAAACATAGGCAACAAAATATGTAACTCTTTGCGGCATTGCAGCAGTGATCCAACACTCAAACTCACAAACTAGAACAGTAAAATTAATCCCTCTGCACAGCCCATTCATTCAACTAATAATCAACAGAGTTTTATTGCTTAACAAATCATACAGAGTCACACCGACACCTTCAATAACAATATATCACATTATATCAATTTTATTACATTGCATAAAACGATTTAACCAGCAGATTTCTAGTAAACAATCTATGTCTTCCATCGCATTTCTGTGGTGAACCAACGATGTTCGGTCGCGACGAAAAATATTTTGATTGTGGAAATTCTGCAGCGATTTATAGAGTTAAATAATTTTCTTATTTAATAGACCTTAGTAATACTTTTCTAGGCACTTCTGTTATCTTTGGAAGTTTGAAAACCACAGACAGAGGCTCAGATGTTTAACAGCTCGAAGTACTTAACTAATTAGAAGATACGGTTAAAATTGCGGGCAATTTACAAATTAAGATTATTTTTAGGTATTTAGTTTTGTAAAATATTATTGGTATAAAAAGCTGTGGATTAACTGTGTCAATACCTACCTCAAAAACGATTGCACTTCTAAACCAAATTTTAAATGAAATTCATGGAGATTCTTATCCAACGAATTTTATTTTGGAACTTTTACTTTATAAAATATATTTGTACGGTCCAGTTTATTGGCAGAATATTCGCTTTTATTGATTACTCACATACATATAGCACAACAACAAAATTTTATACGCGCCTTAACGAAGTTAACTAACATGAGCTTTGAATTTTTTTTATTTTCTGACGACATCTGGTGTCGCTAATTAGGTAAATACGACAGATAATTTATAGTTAAATGACACATAAAATCCGTTGGAAAAACATGAATATTTTATAAAAACTGCCTCGTTGGTCTCGCGGCATAAATGTGCGCGTGGAATTGGGAGGTCTCAGGTTCGATCCCCGGGTCGGGCAAAGTGTTATCCACTTTTCGCCAGATTTATTTTCGTCCCACGTAATAGGGGGCGAGCCTATTGGCGTTACCGGGCACATCACCAGACTCCGTGCTGCTACTGAGAATTCGGAAAAAACCCAGTAACACTTTTGCCTGACCTGGGAATCGAACCCGGGACCTCCAAACAGCAGTCGCATATGCTATCCACCGGACTACGGAGAATTGAGACTAGAATACTATCTATCTATTTTTTCTAGGACATGTCATACAATAACGATGATTTAGAACTCGTTTAAAAAGCTGATACAAAGCGGCAGCAAAAAAGAGATCACGCGTAGCATTTCTTAAAGTTTATTTAGACAGTCTAAGACTAAGTTGAAAGTTCATTGGCCTGCCGAACACTAGAGCAAGGCTAAAAATAGGTAACTACGTTTTTACGTTTACGTGTAACTCATATTTACTTTGAGAAAATGGAAAAATCGTAATAAGTAGGCAATCTCTCACGCCCACGTCATTGGACACTTTTTATACGCTTCGTAGAAACTTAGGTACGTAAGCAGAAGTAGCTCTCTCCAAAAGCAATATTGTTGCATTATTGCTGTAACAACCAAATTTGAGCAGCGTAAGCATATTACTTCTCAAGAGTATAGCTAAACGCATAGTCGCTGATATGGTATCGCATTCAATAAACGGCGGCTTTCACCTTTTGCCGAAAAATGAAAAATATTCGTAGATTTCATGAAGCTTGCTTGCTTTTGCACAGAAAGTACTGAGAGGCAAAATATGTCTGGGTACATTTGCAAAGTGTATGCAACCTACAAACGAAGTTTTTGTAGAAAGAAGACCTAACTGACAATCTCATTCAAGACACTATTCAACCCACTTTCTAGACATATATCTGCTTAAATACGAATTCTATTTGAAAATAACAGTTACGTGAATAGCAGGTCTTAATCTCAATCGAAATTCAAGACACACTTCAATACTTTTTATTTTTCTAAAATCAACAAATTTCAAAAACAAATGTGCCCAATAATATTTTATTATGATTACCCGAAGTCACGCATCGTTTTTATCGATTCACAGTAAGTATTCTCATCTGTTATTTGAAGTATATTTAGCTTTAACAGATTATTGTGAAGCTTCGCTTCTCGGGGAGGTCGCTACAAACTGGTAATTAAAATTATGTGTAGACGGTGGTGTGACGGGAATAACTTTTAGGATAAGCCTGTGACGGGAATAACGAGTGACAATTAATAAAAGTGAGGTGAACAGGGAGTGTTTATATTACGCCTTTACGACGAAATTATCATAAACTTATGGGAATATATAATTTAAATTAGGCTGGAACGTTTTATGTTATAACTTATTAAAGGTCAGCTAAAATTCATAAATTTTCTATCGTGGGTAACTTCGAATATATTGGCATAAAGAAAATTAAGATTCGCCTGTGTTGTTTATAGCTTTCACCTATATTTTTTTAAGCCATGAGCGGTGAACTAAGTTCGACCGGTAAGATGGTAAGCGACTGACTACACAACACATAGACGTAAGAGATGCTTGGTTAGTTAGGCTTTATAGACAATACTGGCATAGTCAAAATACCAACAAGTGTCATCGTGTTCAAGCCCTCGTTGCGCATCACTTATTGAAGTGATGTGCGTATTTTAATTTTATTGTCAATCATTGCTTGCCCGTGCCTCGTTATGTCTATAAGCGGTTTCTAAATAGGATTAATAAACAAAAAATTCTAAGCCTCACTTGAATATATAACTTAGTTATGGCGCAAACATGAATGTATAACACCCGCGACCTTTTCTCCCACACGCAGTTAAGTTCAAAGTTTGTATCACTATGTAATTTATATTTGGTAATAAAAAAGCAAATATTTGAATCTTATATAATATAAGTGTAAACGTTACTAAAGAAGTTTTGAATACAACTCCCGCACTATAAAGACACAAAGAACACCCAGACTCGAAACAGCAATTTGTAGATCACATAAAGTATTGTCTCGTAAGAGAATAGAATCTACAACACTCAACGCAGTGCCAAACATTCGGGTAGACAAAAAAGTTTTTTATTTAAATTTTCAAAAAGAATCATTTGGTTCGGTGATACATCGAAACCGTAGGGTTCTAGGCGACTTGGAGAAGGAAATGGACTGTATATAAAGGATGGCGGGTTTTAGTCTCCTAGGATTGGATAAGGGAAGAGGATGTGGAAAAGGATTGGATTGGGAGAGATGATTGTGAGTGGGTATAGGATATTCCAAGGATGGGGGGCACTTACCTTGTCCGGCAATCTTCTTCGTCTCAGAAGGGCAGTCTCCTGGTGGTTTCGGGATGAAGCTGCTTGATTCACTTCACTACACAAATCATTTTCACTTGCGAGCGGTTTTGTTTAAGCGGTAATAATTATAGCGGGAGCGGCGCGGTGCGGTACGGTATAGCGGACACGTATTTTGCGAATCTAAAGTTCTGGACTGTCTCTCGCGTCGACGATCACCGCGACCAATCCGCGAAAGGCGTGCCCCTTCTTGGGAATGGGATAGAGAGGGATAGAAACAAAAGGCATCGCTCGCATTGGCCAAGCAGCAACCAACCATTGACGTTGATGGGATTAGTTTCGATGGAAAGATAGATGGCGCTACCATATCCCCCCGGCCCTAAAGGGTTGCCTTTAAAATAAATAGAATTGAACTTAGCTATGTTGGGTGTACTACCGCATAACCCATCAATAGGCTAAGACAGCGATATGACAATAAAATTAATCTAAATTTACTTTAGAGAAAACTACAAACGCAATAACAGCGAAAACTACAAACTAAATACTTAAACTAAGAGGTAGGTCCAACTTCAGGCTAGATCTCACTGAGTTGGAAGCGGACTGAGAAGTACAACAGGGCGCACGTAACTCCCTTTAGTGGTTTTCACGGTAACAACGCGGGTTGTAGCGTCCTTGGAAGTATGCAATTTCTCTACGATGGCTAACGGCCATGAAAGCGGCGGAGCATTATCATGTATTATGACGACCAACGTACCCTCCTGTATAGGGGATGCAGGACTATTACACTTGGATCTAGCCTGAAGCTGGTGTAGATATTCCGCACGCCAGCGCCGCCAGAACGACTGCACGAGTTTATCCAGCAGAGTATGTCTCTGGAGCAAGCTTGAAGAGTCTGCTTCAGGAGCCGGAAATGACGATAATGGCAGTGTTCAGAAAATGTGCAGGGCTTAACGCGGATGGTTCTGCAGGGTCACTACTCAATGCCGTGAGCGGACGCGAGTTGATCAGTGCCTCGACTTGTGCAATGACAGTTAAAAGCTCTTCGTAAGAGAGGATCTGTTGACCTATAACCTTGAAGAGATGCGTTTTAATTACTTTGACCATGCTTTCCCAACATCCACCGAAATGTGGTGATGCTGGTGGAATAAACTTCCAGTCAATATGATTTATGGAAAGTTCTTCCTGAAGACGAGTACGATAACCCGCGACGTGATTGAAACAAGTAGCAGGAACCAGTTCAATCAATTTGCTAACGCGGTTGGCGACAAAAGTCTGCCAGCGATGAGGAGAAGAATGAATCCAAGCGAGCACTACTTTGGAGTCGGAAAATGCGTATATTTTATTAATGGGGTAGTGGGGCAAAACTGTGTCTTGAACCTTGCGGAGCAACTGAGACAGCAGAAGGGCCGCGCACAACTCCAGTCTCGCAACCGAAATGGTTTTAACAGGCGAGACCTTAGACTTGGCACAAACTAACTGCACCGAGTAGTTAGAACCAATGCGGACTTGCAGATATACGACTCCGCCGTAAGCACGCTCGCTGGCGTCACCGAAACATATTAAGTTGATGGTACATCCATCTACCAACCCAAGATGACGCGGAATAGTAACTTGATTGAGCGCGGTAAGCTCAATACAAAACTGGCCCCAAGCGGCGACAATATGGTCAGGGGGTGGCACAAACTAACTGCACCGAGTAGTTAGAACCAATGCGGACTTGTAGATATACGACTCCGCCGTAAGCACGCTCGCTGGCGTCAGCGAAACCTATTAAGTTGATGGTACATCCATCTACAAACCCAAGATGACGCGGAATAGTAACTTGATTGAGCGCGGTAAGCTCAATACAAAACTGGCCCCAAGCGGCGACAATATGGTCAGGGGGAGCCAAAGCTCTTTCATCAAGAGCTTGGCGTACAAAATTGTGGGAGCCACAAAACCCATTATGTCCCATAGTCGACCAACTGTGGACAGCATAGTGCGTTTAGTGATCTGGTGGTGAGACGTCAAACCGAAAACTATCGCAGGATTTGTCCCAGCGTAAACCGAGAACCTTATGCGGTACAGACTTCTCAAACTCAATGTCTGGAGAAGCCTTATGAGAATCTGGTATGCGTGCGAGAACCTCCTTAGAGTTGTTTGTCCATTTGACAAGATCAAACTGGCCTCGCTTGAAAAGCTGAATAAGCTCTTCACAAAGCGAAATTGCTAGCGGAGCGGATATGACACTACAGGCAATGTCATCCATATACAAAGCGGAAGTGTAGTATAGTATAGTGTAGCGTAGCGTAGCTTAGCATAGCATAGCGTAGCATAGCATAGCATAGCATAGCATAGCTAATTAGTGCTTTATCTTACACACAGTTTTAGCACCCACCTTGATCTCTTGAAGAGCAGAACAACAACAAGACGTAATACAATAATAATAATAATAATAAAACTCTCTGGGGCAGTCGTTATCTCATCATGAGACTAACGCAATCTTAGAGGGCAGAGTAACAGCTTTCAAACATCACCTTTGTCTTGTGATATATATTACAGGATAGAAAGAAAGCTAACAAACCGCAGGGCAGCTTTGTGGCGAGCTGAATGTGTGTGGCGACACTGCGGTCCCGAATACTTCAGGGAGTCGGTCAGGGCCTCGTCTCCGGCTTGCCTTTACTGGCTGGTCGGAGTGGATTTCCAAGAGCGCCCGCAGGACTCTCGACTCTGGCTTGCCTTAGTTGGCCGGCCAAAGGGAAGTCGCAAGAGCTATTTGCTCGGGGGTGGAAGTGTCATTGTCAAGGGCGTAATTACGGGGAAACCCGCTCCGGGTCACGAGACCCGCGATGGCGAAACCGGTGCCGCACCGCTCTACACCCCTAGCCGCTCACACCGGTGTTGGCCTCTTGTTGCCTTTATGCTAGAGTTTGTTTGCCTTGGCGGCTATTTAGAGAGGGTCCATCTAGTGAGCTGGCGAGTCACCGTCTGCCCCTTTTCGACGTACTATAAGAGTACTTAGGGCAGACGCCGGCATTCATCCATAGTTTTCATCTAAACCTATCCATTAAACATCCATCCCAATAGCCCAGAGTAATTAGTTTCCATATAAGTAGCAATAGGCCCTCACCTGCTGCGCCTAACCCGTGACTGTACTTAATAGTGCGGTGATGGAGGCGCCTCGGTAGGTGTTCCATTACATTCTAGATTAAAACTCTCAAAGGGCCTTTGCGCGTTGGACCTATGTCTCCGTGTACGCCTGCCAAAGGGCCGGGTATTGTTCTAACAAATAAGAATAATACCCGAGAAAGAGAAACAAATAATAATAATAATAATTTATTTATTTACCAAACAAATTACAGATAAAAACACAGATATGTAAGTACATAAATTCACAGCTAGTATAATTAAGATAAATTCACAATGAGAAGTATGTAACGTAGGTACGGTACCCATAATCACATACCCAAATACCGTCTCAATAGCGGGCGGTAAATTATATCGCTCACTACGTACTATTTTAGTTAGTAGCAAGTGCGGAAATATTGAAGCTTCGATCAAAAGATCAATGCCTGCCAGATTCACAAACTCCGCGTCTGCCAGCGGCAATGACTCGAGGTGAGTGAGTGATGCTACGTCTACATTAGCGTTCGGCAATGCATCCGTAATACGCTCCACGATAAGCGAAGAAATGTTAAAATTAATGTCTTCATCAAAACGCGAATGTATTTTAATATCTACGGAACCCTTGCAATGTTTTTCTGATCCGCCTATCCCTTTGACGGTTGAGTTAGTATTTTTAAAGTTATTCCATAATCCGAGGCGTTTGAAGCATTCCGATGTTATTAGATTGGTCTAAGACGCGCTATCAAGTAGACAACGTACCATGTGCGGCGACCCATTAACATCATAAACGATAACTTGCGCTGTCGCTAACAGAACAGTCTTAGACGTCATACACTGCGTTTTGTCCCTGCGCGGATCATTATAGATGCGCGAGTGCCGTCCTCGCGTGCGCGTCGCCCGCGCAATGGACGTCGTACACAACGACACTTCGCCCTGAGGCGTGGAGGGGGACGTCACCGTGGCCTGCATCTGCGACGTAAGTGTGTCAAGGTTAGCGGCTTGGCTTGACAACGGGTTAACTTTATCGAAATATAGCAATGAATGATGTTTTTTATTGCATAAGCGACACTTTGTCTTACTAGAACAATTACTTGTTTTATGTTTTATGCTTAAGCAATTAATGCAAACTTTGTTATCTTTTACGCATTTAAAAGGAGCGGTTGGATTCAAATTATCGAAGGCGGGACACTTGTATAAATGGTCGTGCACTATATTACTGCACAGACACTTCTGTGAATTATTACTATTAGATTCCGAGCATGTTACGTAAGATTGTGGATTAGGGACCGAGTTATTATTACTATTTCGCGATTTATTCAACCTTTGTTTGTTGTTGTTAGTGTTAGACGGGCCAGGTGAACCAGACTGCGTATTATGAAATATTCGACACTGATCTTTGATGAACGAAATAAAATGATCTAGTGTAGGTATTTTATTATTGCGTTCCGTTATCTCGAATGCGCGAATTGTATCAGTGTCAAACTTTTTTAAAGTGAGTTGAAGCAACATAAAGTCGGAAAGATCTTCTAATTTTAAGTTCCTAAGAGAATTAACCGCGGTTACGAAGTTATCAATAAACAGCTGGAAATTTGCGACAGACGCGTTGCCGGACAGTTTGAGATTTAAAGCTTGGTCAAAGTAAGTAGACGCTAGGACGCGCGTGTCTTGATATCTGTCAAGTAGTGACTGAAATATGACCTGATAATTCTCAGCACTGGGTGTGACACCTGCAAATACGGACTGGGCTTTCGGTGACAGTTTACCTATTAAACAGTACAACCTGTCAGCATCTGTCAGAGAACCATTATCGTGCACTGTAGACTTAAAACTCGCATAGAATAACGGCCAATTTCGTATATCTCCGTCAAACGACATAATCTCGATTGGCGGTAATCTCGGTTTGCGGGCAACGGGCTGTGCTGAACATTTACCTTCCAATTGCGATTGTATACGCTTAATAATACAATAGAGATCTTCGAATGAGGTGTACGCCTGATAGTTCGGTTTTTCATCAGGATTGATAGAAGTAATCTTGCGTTATAATCGTCTAACAACTTATGAAAATCTGTTCGAATACTATCTACTGTCATACAATAACTGAGAAATGCTTCGCTATTACTGTCAGAAATAGAGGCGGTTTTTGAACGCTCGTATATGTTTTGAATGCGCTCAAATAAAATATTGCGTTTTGCTTCTAAGATTTTCATCTCTTTGTCTTCCGACACGCGTGACTTCTTTTGTTGTGACATGCTTACGTAAGTATAAGCTAATGAGACCGAAACAAAATAAGAATATCTAATGTACCTATTATTTTACCTAAGTAGGCTAAGTAGGCAACACTTTAGAGCTGTGGAATTAAAAGTTGCTCGAAATATGAGATTTACAAGACAGCTATGATAGTTCCAGAAATAATAATTGAGTAAGTAGGTAGATACATAAAAGTTTACCTACTGATGCGGGCGGAAACAACCATGTGACGGTTATTTGAATATATTAGGAGTATAGCTAGGTGCTATAACTGCCTAGGTTTAGCGATTTAACGTATAAAACGTAAACGAATCCGACTCGTATGGATCAAAAAAATGGTTCGGCGATACACCGAAACCGTAGGTTCTAGGCGATTTGGAGAAGGAAAATGGACTGTATTAGGGCGAGTTCTGCTCGCCTAGAAAGGATAAGGGAAGAGGATGTAGGATTGGAATGGGAGAGATGATTGTGAGTGGG
Source organism: Euclidia mi (assembly GCA_944739405.2). NCBI lineage: Eukaryota > Metazoa > Arthropoda > Insecta > Lepidoptera > Erebidae > Euclidia > Euclidia mi. The sequence continues at coordinate 15,440,260 of OX123188.2, read as the reverse complement.
TATAGGATATTCCAAGGATGGGGGGCACTTACCTTGTCCGGCAATATTCTTCGTCTCAGAAGGGCAGTCTCCTGGTGGTTTCGGGATGAAGCTGCTTGATTCACTCCACTACAGAAATCATTTTCACTTGCGAGCGGTTTTGTATAAGCGGTAATAATTATAGCGGGAGCGGCGCGGTGCGGTACGGTATAGCGGACACGTATTTTGCGAATCTAAAGTTCTGGACTATCTCTCGCGTCGACGATCGCCGCGACCAATCCGCGAAAGGCGTGCCCCTTCTTGGGAATGGGATAGAGAGGGATAGAAACAAAAGGCATCGCTCGCATTGGCCAATCAGCGACCAACCATTGACGTTGATGGGATTAGTTTCGATGGAAAGATAGATGGCGCTACCACCATTTGGATCACTTTAACAAATAAATTATAATTATAACTTACCACCTTTAAGCTTATCTTCAATGAAATTGTAATAATTAAGCTGTAATACAATAAATACATAATATTGTTAGTATCACATACAACTTCTCTGACGGAAATTACAACATTCCGATCCTATCTTGCGGTACCCTCGTCCATTATATTTAGTTGGGGTGGGCGAGATATAGGTTTGATTATGACAATGGGGTTATTTCATACTTAATCATTTTTGTTATGTGTCATACTTTAATTTGCGGATTGATTGTCGTGTAGGTCTTATATTTAGTAACCCTATCAATAGCAATTCACTCGGGCTATCCAAAGATTCTTTAGCCATTACAAAGTGATGATTTTCATATTGTGTTGCAGTTATGTATGTGATTAAACTGATACTATTGACGGGATAAAAATAGGCTCTTCTATGCGTATTCAACTGTTAAGTGTCGCTTTCGGAACGCTGACGAAAACTATTGTGGTGTCTGACAGAATACATTATGGAAAACTCGAAACTTTCTCCATAATGTTTTCTTGTGAATTTTGCCACCCCGTACTTGGCTAGTTTGGAAAAGAATTAGAACATCGTCCAGAGAAGGAACATATTGTGCCCGGCAGTGGGACAGCATGCCACAAGACTTATAATGATGAAATCTTTTATTGTCAAAAGTAGCTTTCGATTGACTTTGTGATAATATATGCTTTTAATGATATTTATTATATTTATATAATTATTTTCGTGATTTTTTAAAGGCCCTCAGCTTTTATAAAAAACAGGAAACAAGAATCAAAAATGTATTTCCTTGGTAATAATGAATTTTACAAACATCAATGAATAATTCCAAAGTTGTTTAAAAATATGGCACTGTTTTTAATTAACATAATAATCTCGTTAATTAATTTTACCAAGTTAATCAAAACGAATTATCCATGTTTTGATGACGGTTTATTATGATATTTTGATATTTTTACATGAGTAACACGGGTTGATTTTGAGTCAGTAAGAGTCTGACAGTCCCCTTCGCCCTTCCCCCAGGGTGGAGCGACTCCTTGAGGATTTTCCAACCCGATACAAAAAAGAAACAGTGCCAGCGGGTAAAGTATGTTTTTATGCTGCGGGACCTCGATGGACACCACGTTTGTTTTATTAGAGAGTAACATACTCCTGTGAGCTTGCCCCAAGAGCCTGAGGATAAGCCGTGATTTGGGTTTCCGATTTTTACTTGTTACTACACTACTAATCAAATCAATGAAGTAGTAATATTCTTAGAAGTAAATATCTATACTAATATTACAACGCCAAATACTTTGTTTCTTTATTTAGTTGTACGCGCTAATCTCAGAAAGTACTAGTACGATTTGAATAATGTTTTCGTGTTGAATACATACATACATACATAGACTCACGCCTGTTTCCCGGAGGGGTAGGCAGAGACTACGGAACGCCATTTGCAACGATCCTGACATACCTCACTTGCTTCACTCACTCCCATCAAGTTTCTCATGCATGCTCTTCTGTTAAGGGTACTTCTGACTTGTCCTTTTTTCAGGATGTCTCCAATCTGGTCAGAGAACGTCCGCCTAGGTCTTCCCCTTTGTCCTGTTCCATTCACACTTGCCTTATATATCTTCTTTGTCAGTCTATCGTCATCCATCCTCTCCATGTGTCCAAACCATCTTAACATGCCTTTCTCAATGCTTGTCACTACATCTTCTTTTACCCCACACCACTCTCGTATCACACAATTCTTTACTCTGTCGGTCAAAGACACACCACACATACTTCTCAGTGCTCTCATTTCTACAGCATTTATTTTACTTTCAAATCTCTTCTGCCATACCCAACTTTCACTACCATACATAAGGTTGATACATACCATACGTGTTGAATATCATCATCATATGGATTGCTATCTCAAAGGTGGTTCGCTGGTTTGAGGTTCACAACCTGCTTTTTAATAGACTTAAAACTAAATGTATTCCATTTTTGATGCCTAACGTCAAACAAGTGAACACCTCAGTAAATGTTAAGGATGATGTGTTGAATCTTGTGGATAACACCCAATTTTTAGGCATTACACTAGATTCTAAGCTGCAATGGGGACACATATTAGTAAATTGTCGAATAGACTCAGCTCTGCAGCATACGCAGTCAGGAAATACGCGAGTTAACTGATATTGACACAGCCAGGCTTATATATCATAGCTATATTCATAGTATAATGTCATACGGTATTCTCTTGTGGGGAAATGCTACCGACATTCAGACCATCTTTGTTCTGCAGAAAAGAGCTATTCGAGCTTTCTTCGTTACGGAATAAATTCAAGGAAATAAACATTTTAACAGTTGCAAGCCAGTGCATTTATTCCAACCTAATATATTTATTCTAAAACAAGGCCTCATACTCAAAGAAAAGTGATATCGATAATGTGCTACATAAAAAGGTATCAATTATATCGACAATTACGTCGCCGTGTTACAGTATACCTCTAAACAGCAATTATTTTAGCTAAACATGTTTCATGTTATTCAAATATGGCACCTGGTCTTATGGTACTGCTATACTTGAGCATTCACATGTAACGGAATGACGAACATTTGCCGTTTTTAGTTTTGTCGAACTGAACAACGGACAGAGCTAAAAACTGCTGCGAACATTTTTACGAGTATTCCAGCGAACGCTCTAATCAACAGATAGGTCGAAGCAAATACTGTCCATTTGCTAGAATGCTCGCCAGAACGCTCGTTAAAATGCTCGCTAAAACAAAGACGTTTGTTTTTCGGTTTTTTAACATTCGCAGCAATGTTCATTACTGGTTTGCAACAATGCCCAAATGTATCAACACCATACGATGAGGAAATTACTGTTTATACAAACAACCGTGACTATGCACTTACGGTTTCTGATCAAAGCGTCATCATCAATTTGAGGCCTGCTTTAATTAATCTACCATTAAGATATACCCAAAAGACAAATTTCAATTGACGTGCTATATAGGGGTAAATTGTCTGTTGTGATCGTTCTGAAGCGGTTCAACCGCAAGCAAAATTAATCTTTACGTAAAAGAGTACAATGGCCATAATTCTTTGTACTTTTACTTGAGTATCAGATGTAATTGTTCGATTCACCTCACTTGTTTAACCATTTTAATGTTATTAAATAAAGTTGTGTCTTTATCAATATATTTTGTTAAGGGATGATTTTTATTGATGGGATATTTAACTGGACTTGATGGGGGTTTAATAGATTGATGAGGTGATTAAATTGACACATTGAGATATTACTATATTCTTGATATACGTAATTGACCTTGAGGTCTAAGCTTCTTGTAACAAGAGACTTGTAATTTGATTTAGGTACTTCTTCAGAATTTCTCTTTCGTTACTTTATAGATGTTATTTTACCAGAATTGAGCTGTTGACCCGTGGAATTGAATTGACCGTTTCCATTGAAATTATTAGGCCAATAGTTCTTTGAAACGAATTATTTAATGAAGCATTAGATCTAACGTATTGCCGACTGTCATAGTTGAAATGATTTATTAGAAGTAGATGGTTTTACTTAGAACCATAGATACAACTTTTTACATTTTTTATTTTTCTCGATACTCGTATGTAAGTTGGTTTTGTAAAGTTAATGCGGTTAGCCCAATTATAACAACAAAAATAGTAAATCTAATAATGTACACGGCAATTTAAAATGAAACCAACATTGGCACTTCACGCTTTTAAAAAATTACAAGAATGCCTGCAGTGATTGATCGCACAATTTATGTTACTGCCTCAGCAGCTGCATTCAGTACAGCGCCGGTTATATTGGGCTTCGATCCCACAAAGCATAACACCACACACTTTTTGTGCATTGAACAAGTTTGTTTTACGGCTTTTAATCGTGTAGCTCTGATAGCGTGTGTAGATATACATGATAGTAAAAGACCCTTAACGAGAACTGAAACCCCATATTGAACCAATCATTACGAACATTTTTTGCTTCGGTATCATACCTGGGAAATTACTGGTTCAGACGATATTGAGGCTTAAAGTTACTATGGAAGTTGTGTAATAAGGTACAAAATCGAAGCATTTACCACGCCAACCTGTTCTATAGATGGCCTATGCATCCATGGATTAGTAGGTATTTCGAAAATTGCAAAAACCTTGTAGAACATAAGGCAAAAAAAACCTTTTAGCTCCAACGCAATTTAACGTACTTATACCGTTATTTACCGCAATTCCACCAAAACAGGAGTAGATTTCCTAATAAAATGTGATCAGCTGCTATATCAACGAATAAACAAACTCGTGGTCACGACAAACCTTGTGAAATCATATATACTGTAGAAACTTATGTTCAACGTAAATATACGTAAATATTGTATCACTGCCTTCCTAGAACTAAATATAACAAACGTAACTGAAAAGCTTAGTTTTTACGTATTTCGTATAATGTTAAAATTAGCTACTTTATACGCTTATATTTGATATGTTGGTTTAATCTGAATAAAATACAAGAAGAGGCTATAATATCTTCATTTTAACATTGCTACACTTCATACAAACACTTGACATTGTTTTCAGGCAGTCAAACTAGAACTCTCCTTGCGTGGTGGAACTTCGTTTGTTGCAGCATGAGTGAGGCGCCTAGACAGGGACAGTAACAACCTTTTACATAAAAATTATTTTTAGTCGGTTCCAAGCCAAGTATTTCTGATCTGACTATAAAACCTCTACACATGTTTATATAACTTTCGTTGTTGATAGAATGGGTAGTTTGTAATTTAGTAACTTTTTGCGTAAGGGCTTTGCACCGACTTCAAAAATTTTTGCTCCAAAACCAATTATTTTTTGTTTTTTTAGTTCCTTAGTGTTTTTGAAGTCGTTTTTTTTATTTAAAAATAAATTTTATTTTTTGCTTTTTAGTGGTATGCTAATAAAAAATAGTAATAGGTGGTAAGTAGGAACATAGGATAGTGTAGGTGGTACATGATGGGGAGGCCTCCCTTACGTGCGTCAATTCGGAAATGTCGACATGTACCTTTTTGTTTTCAACTAACTAGCCTAAACATCAGACCCCGACAATCATCCATTACCAAAGTGTTTGCCAAGACAAAACAAAGGAGCCTAAACACGATGAGATTGCGTTATTGTATTGTAACATTTGTATAAAAAGCAGGTACAACAGGCTTGCCGTGACGCCTTTGCCTACCTTGAGCATTTCAGCAGATATCCTGTCATATCCCACAGCTTTACCCGCCTTCATACTTTTCAATGCATATCGTATATCTTCCATACTTATACCACTTTCATAATTATCTTCCTCATTCGCTACTATATACCTATTGTCACTCCTTCCTCGTTCAAACAAATTCTCAAAATATACCTTCCACTGATTCAGAACTTCCACATGCTCTCTAAGAATACTTCCACTTATATCCCTCATCACACAAATTTTGAATCTCCTGATTTGCCTCGAGCTGTTCTGACCAAGTGCCAGAATAATTTGATATTGGCCCCAAAATGTTGAGAAAATTTTCTATAAAATGTATCCTTGCATTCTTCTTTCTTTCCTCTCACTATCTCTTTTACTTTATATTTCAACCTGTCATACTTTTCTTTTACTTTCCTTTCATTGTCATTCACATCACCTTGTACTATTTTGTTGGCTCTTATGGCTAGCAAGTCCATTGCGTTTTTCCGCTACTACACCACTTACTTCTTGATCCCACCATTCATCCTAAATTTTCTTAACGTTCTTCCTCTTGCTTATGCCACATACTGGAGTGGCTGTGTCAATTATACCATTCTTAAACTCTTTCCAAAATTCTTCTATTTCGCACTCTTCTTTCTCAAACAAACCTTTTAACCTTACTTCCAATAACTCTTTATACTGACTACGTACATCCTCTTCTTCCCATCTTTCAACTTTCACTCTTTCAACTTTCACTCTTTCAATGCCAGGTAAGTGTAAGCGAGGACGATAGCGCCATTTAGTGGTTAGTCCCGCTATACGGCTAACTACCAAAAAATGGTCGGTACTCACATTCAAGCTTCGGCACACTCTAGTATCTTTCACTTTTCCTTTTAAACGCTCATGTAACACAACAAAATCTATCATACTTCTTTCTGACTGCCTTTGACATGTATACATATGAATCATCTTGTGTCTTAGCAAAGTGTTTGGCACCACAAATTTTCTCTCCATACAAATGTCCAGCAGACACTCACCAATTTCATTCACTATCTCGTCACCAAATCACCCCAGAACCCATCCATCACGAGACACACTTTCACACACGAGGATTGACGTTAGCTGTCATCGTGTAAACATCGTCTCCCGTATTTAACGAGTGTAAAAAATAGTCAATCTCATTTTTAAAGCGAAATTATATATTCTCTCAGTATATCTACGTCCAATACTGATCATAAAGTGTTTGTGAAACAAAATAAGCAGTGCATTTAAAGTTATAACTGTCTAAACAAATCTAAGTTGAAACTCAGTGTTTACAAACAAACAGTAAATCCAAACGGCATAATACCAATAAAATTACAACAACATTTAAAATAACTTTCATCCATGTGTTTAAATCTGTGTTTTTAAAGTATTTAAACTTATAAATCAAGTTAAATAAGTGAACTTTAATTTTGTGAAAAAACAACTATACTGTGAAAAAACGACTATAATATAGACAATTTGAAAACCAATAGAATATCTTTGGATTTTAAGTGCTTTCTTTTAAGTTATAACCTCAAACTAGTAATTAATAAACCAACGCGACCAGCAAGCAATACTTGTTTAGATAATTTTGCCCAAAACTTCAAGCATAAATGTGAATATAATATTATAGATTTTGGCTTATCAGATCATATGGCACAGGTTATAAAACTCAAAGTCAATAAATCTTGCCAAATTAAATCTTGGAAAATAAAAGTAAGGGATACGTCTAAAGAGAATCTCATAAAATTTGAAAAATACCTCCAAAATTTGTCATTTCATGATGTTTATAACACTGAAACCCCCAACGAAGCTTACGATAATTTCCTAGATATATTTACTTTGCTGCATGACCTATGTTTCCCACTCAAGCCAATTATAATTAGATCCGAAAAGAAAATTAAATGGGTAACACGAGGAATGCGTATCTGTAGTAAACGACAACGTCAATTACTCTGGCAGTCTAGATTAAATCCGACAGATGCATATAAAAATTTGTTTGATACGTATTCTAGAAGATTTAAAAAGATTATCAAATTAGCGCAAAAATCTTAGAATAATTATTTAATTAACCAGTCAGATAATAAATCTAAAACAGTTTGGCAAATTATTAATAATAGAAAGAAGATAAGAAAACCCATATTTCAAATAAGGCAACACAACTCAATAATTAATGATCCTAGGGAAATAGCAGAAGCGTTTAATAACTTTTTTATAAATGAAATTTCAAATATACCTCAACATCAAGCCACAAATATCATAGATGTAAAACACATCCTGCAGTCAATATTTTTAGCCCCAACGACGCCAGAAGCTATTATGTGATGGTATTTCTACTAAAGTCATTAAATTTGTATCTAGTTCTATAGCCGCTCCGCTAAGTCATATAATAAACTTAAGTATATATCATGGCATATTTCCCGAAAGTTTAAAAACCACAATAATAAAGCCACTTCATAAAAAAGACTCTAAAGAGAATATGACCAACTACAGACCTATTGCTTTAAAACCGGTGTTTTCTAAAATAATAGAAAATGTACTATATGAATATCTTTATTCTTTCTTGAATAAATTTAACGTGCTGTGTGATGAGCAATATGGTTTTAGGAAAAATAAAAATATCAACATGGCAATATTTGATTTCCTCAGTAAAATAATGCCAAATGTAGACGAAAAAAATCAGGTATGTGCAATCTTTACCGACATGTCTAAGGCCTTTGATCGGGTAAATCATGAAACTCTCTTATATAAACTTCAGGCCTACGGCATCAGAGGAAATGCATTAAATTTAATAAAATCGTATCTAGAAAACCGTAAGCAATTTACGGAAAGCGACAAAATTTGTTTAAAAACCAAAACTAAAGTACAGTGCAAATCTACTGCTAAAAAACACAATTCGGCGTCCCACAAGGCAGTATACTCGGGCCACTGCTTTTTTTATTATATATAAATGACCTGCCTCGACAAACATCCCATCCTATGATTTTATTTGCCGATGATAGCACACTAATAATAAAATGTCACGATAAAGATTCTAACAATAACTTATTAGTTAACATTCAAGAAACTAAAATTATGCACTTTCATCAACGTACATATCCGGCAGATATGAACATTAATTATAATGGACAAATTGTTCAAAGTGCTAATGTTACGAAATTTTTAGGAGTTTTAATTGACAGCCAATTAAATTGGAAGGCACAAGCAAATTATATATGTAATAGGATAAGTACATCTGCCTATGCGCTTTATAATCTTTCAAAAAAAGTAAATACTCAAACACTCCTTGTTGCTTATCACGGTCTAGTTGTTGCAGTATTAAGATTCGGCGTAATTTTATGGGGCAATTGTAGCGAAAGGGAAAGCATTTTTAAATCCCAAAAACGTTGCATAAGAGCAATGTTTAACTTAAAAACAACCGATAGCTGTGCACCTATATTTAGACTCCACAAATTGTTGACACTACCATGCTTGTATATTTTAGAAATATCATTATTTGTCAAAAGGAATAAACACTTATTTCCATCCTTACATGAAACCAGAAAAAGGACAACTAGTTTGAGATCTCAATACCAAAACTTATTATCAACCGGATCTTACAAAACTACTTTATTGAGGAAAAGTGTTATTGTTATGGTCCCTACTGTATATAATAAGGTTCCCAGTGATATTAAAGAACAACCATTTAATATATTTAAGAAACAGCTTACAAATCTTTTAATTGATAAATGTATACTCGATAGCAGACTTTTTGAATGATGGTTCTCTTTGATTGTTAATAAGCAATATAATTATAAAAGTTAAAATAGGCACTAAATGATACTACTGTTTTTCTATTTTATTACTATTGTAACATTAAGATTTGCACGCCTTAATGGCAAAATGTACAAGGATTCATATTTATGTATTTAACACCTAATGTATTACCTACATTTTTGGCAAATAAAATATTCTATTCTATTCTATTCTATTCTATTCTATTCTATTCTATTCTATTCTATTCTATTCTATTCTATTCTATTCTATTCTATTCTATTCTATTCTATTCTATTCTATTCTATTCTATTCTATTCTATTCTATTCTATTCTATTCTATTCTATTCTATTCTATTCTATTCTATTCTATTCTATTCTATTCTATTCTATTCTATTCTATTCTATTCTATTCTATTCTATTCTATTCTATTCTATTCTATTCTATTCTATTCTATTCTATTCTATTCTATTCTATTCTATTCTATTCTATTCTATTCTATTCTATTCTATTCTATTCTATTCTATTCTATTCTATTCTATTCTATTCTATTCACCCACCCAGCCATTATGTTGTGGTTCTCACATCTAGCAAGCACATCCTTAACCTTGTCCCAGAAATCCTCTCTGACATTCAATGGTTTGGACATGGACGAAGCATAAACACACACAACAAAGACTTTCATTAAGCCAAGCTTTAATCGCATCCAAAGAAGCCTGGAGTTGACATATTTATATTCTTTCACACACTCATTCATCCTATCCGACAATATCATTCAAACTCCTCGGCTAGCTCAACAACTCCAGACCAGTTATATGCATGATATCGGCCATAAGTAGTTGTTGAGCAACCTCTTCTTAGTTTCACTCACTCCTAGTATATAAATTTTCCTTACATCTGTCATATCACACAATTCATCAATCTTACTATCCACTCCTTCACAATTATTTACCGTTGCAAACAGGCATTCCCTAGCCCTCTTTTTGCCTCTGTTGGACGGAGAGACAAATCGTGACATGTGGGAAAAGCGCGTCGCCGTTGGGAATTTTGCCCCCCAAGATACGATGGGGCAGTCTGAGCGACAATGTTCAGAGAGGGATTCTCCGGTAGAAGCGGTACCCTCCTGGGGTAAAGTAATATTTAATCCCCTAGAAATCATTGCGCCATGTTCTTTATCTCTACTTTGGATACTAAGGAACGATAAGAGAGTGTTAAAGGAGGTGGGTGTTTGGAAAGGATGTCAAAGGTAAAAAAGGGTGCCGCAATCACGGAAGGGCTACTTGATACTTGATGGCACGGGCTGTTTCCGCAACTCCACGTCTTGGCGTGTATTTTGCGTGCAGGTGGGAATGGTGTCTTCATTCGAGCCACCCCAGCTCTTCGAGGAAGGCCAGCAGACTCTTGATGTGGCCCACTGCCTCCCTCAGGGTGCTGTATCTCGTCAGGTACTGCTGCCTGTACTGTGCGACCTCAGGGCAGTCGAGGAGCAGGTGGGCTGCCGTCTCGTCCGCTGCCATACAGGCCCTGCACAGCGGGCTGTCGGTGATACCTATAGTAAATAGGTGTTTATTAAAGAATCCGTGTCCTGTGTAGGCGGCCGTGACTGTCCGCAGTTGTTGTTTGGACAGCCGGAGGATTTGTTTGGCTATCTTACCGTCTACTGCGGGAAGAGCCTCCTTGGCCTGCCTACATGTTTCAATACCAATCCAGGACTGGTTGTGTTGGGTCCTGGTCCTATTCCTTACCAGGTTGCGATAGAAACCAGAAGGGAGGGGAATAATGGGCTCGGGTCCCACCACCTCTAAAGTGTCCCCTCTTCTGGCAAGTACGTCGGCTGCGTCATTCCCTCTTGAGCCACTGTGGCCCTTGATCCATTGCAGTGTTAATTTGTTTTGTTTACCTACCTCTGTTAGTTTCTGGTGGCATTCAAGCGTGAGTGCCGAGGTGATAGTATGGCTTTTGAGGGCTGAGAGGACAGCCTTACTATCTGAGAGGATCCTAATGGATCGTTCCCTTACCTCACGTGCCATGATTGCTGTGGCAGCTAGGATTATGCCAAAACATTCGGCCTGGTAGACCGTGTTGTAGGCTCCCAGCGGTGCTGCGATGTTGATGTTAAGGTCCTCGGAGAATACTCCTGAACCCGTACCTGTATCCGTCTTAGACCCATCTGTGAAGATCGTGAGCTCGTTGTGGCCAACCGCTCCCTCGTGTAGATCCTCGTACAGTTGGATTTTGTATTTCTTATCGAAAACAAATTGTTTCGGTATTCGGTCGCCAATGGCTTGTGTGAGAGGAACTTCTTTAAAGAGTGTGTTTAAGTTGCTAGTGTGCAGTGTGTTAGTGTCTTTCCAGAGCTTCAGTGCTCTTAGCCGGATCGCCGACATCGTTGCTTCCTGTTGTATGAACAGGTGCAATGGAGGCAAGTCCAGCAACACTTCGAGTGCCGCTGTAGGTGTAGTTTTCATGCAGCCCGTGGCCGCTAGGCATGCAAGTCTTTGAAGCTTTTGAAGCTTGTTGGCGGCCGTTGTTAGGTTGGTCCGAGGCCACCACACTACTGCGCCGTAGCTTATCATCGGACGTATTATTGTCTTATAGAGCCATAAGACAATTTTGGGGGATAGGCCCCATCGTTTACCTATCATCTTCTTGCACTGCCAGAAGACGATGCTGGCTTTATTGAGCTTATTTTCCATGTGGCTGTTCCATGTCAATTTGCTGTCAAGAGTGACTCCCAGGTACTTTACCTCGGTGGACAGCTTGAGCTCTGTGTTGAATAGCCTGGGCAGTCGGTAAGTACCCAGCGCGCGTTTGTGTGTGAACATAACTAGTTCGGTCTTGTTCGGGTTTACTGATAATTCGTACTCATTACACCACCACTCTACTATGCGTAGAGCCTGTTGAGTAAGGTCGTAGACTGTACTAGTTACCTTACCTGAGGTGAGAATGGTCAGATCATCTGCATATCCTATTGTGTAAAAATATCTCGCGTTGAGTTTGTCTATGAGTTCATTGATGACTAAGTTCCACAATAGCGGGGAGAGTACACCGCCCTGCGGGCAACCTTTAGTTATCAAGGCTGCCTGGGAGTCGCCGTGCAGGCGCACTACTCTTTTGCTGAGCATGTTTTGGATCCACTGTATGAGCATCTGATCCACACCATGTCTGGCTAGGGCGTTGCTTATACTGGAGAAGTTTGTCTTGTCAAAGGCTCCTTCTATGTCAATGAAGGTGCCCAGACAGATGCTTTTTTGTTGTATAGCAGCTTCTATCTGGTTCACGACCTGATGTAAGGCCGATTCCGTCGATTTCCCTGAGCTGTATGCATGTTGATTGGCATGTAGGGGTAGGTGTTTAAGTGCCCCACTTCTTAATTCCCTCTCGCATAGCCTTTCCAAGGCTTTAAGCATGAAGGAGGTCAGGCTTATTGGTCTGAAGGACTTTGCATTTGTGTAGTCTGTTTTGCCTGGTTTTGGTATGAAAATTAGTTTGACTTCCCTCCAATTCTTCGGTACATATCTAAGGGCCAGGCTAGCCCTCATGATTGCCAGAAGTCTTTTGCGGACCGGTTCACCCCCCCATTGTAATAACCCAGGGAAGATGCCGTCCAGTCCGGCTGCTTTGAAGGGATGGAAGCTATCGATGGCCCATCGGAGTTTTTCTTCCGTGACCACGGTGTTTGCGTGTCTCCACTCGTGTTCGGTCGCCACTGTTGGTGTATCGTGCCACGTTATTACCGGCGTGAGGACGCAGCCTGGGAAGTGTGTTTCTAGTAGGACGCGTCTTGTCTCCTCCTCCGATGTGGTGTATGTGTTATCCGGTTTACGGAGAGTACCTGGTGCAACCAACGGTTGCTGAGCCAGTAGTTTCCTTACCCGGTTTGCTTGTTGGCAAGATTCAATGCTCCCACAGAATTTCCGCCATCCCATGGTGCGTCTGAATCTGAGGCATTTCTTGTAGCTTGATTTGGCCGCTTTATAAGCGTCCCAATCTGCGTCCGCGCTTGTGTTCATTGCCCTGTTAAGGGCCCTTCTTACCTTCTTGCGCTTGCGTTCAAGCTCAGCGCCCCACCAGGGTTGTTTACCTGGGGTTGAGGGTAGAGTGGTTTCTGGGCATGCTGCGTGGTAGCTGTCTAGCATCGACTGCGTCAGTGTACATACCTGCTCGTCGATCTGTTCATTGTCACCCAGTACCGTCGGCATAGCAGTAAGGGTAAGTTTCTCTTTAAGTAATTGGACATACTTTGCTTTGTCAGTGTTGTGTGGTTTCCTGCGTGGCTGTGTAGGTTGTATAACGACTTCCATAGAGAAGCTGATCCATCTGTGGTCTGAGCACGATGCCTCTTTCGAGACGTGCCATCCCTTGATGCGTTCAGCCGCTCCTTCTGTTGCGAGAGTTAAGTCGATAATTGTCTGACTACGTCTTGTGACGAAGGTGGACTCCGTACCTGTGTTTAATAGGGTAAGATTAGTGGTGAATAGGTATTCAACCAGTGATTTACCTCTGTTGTTATTGCAGTTCATGCCCCACATTTGGTGGTGGGCATTGGAGTCCGTTCCTATTACGACCTCCGTTTTGGTTCTCTCGCACTGGTTAACCAGACGCGTGAGGTCGAACGGTGGCGGGTCTTCGGCCTCGGGCATGTAGACCGATGCGAAAACAACCGCTATACTCCTTGGCTGCTGTGTTATTTCAATTTGTATCGCTGTGATGTCTCTGGAACAGAACTCCGTTAGAACTTGGGCTCTGATGTTTTTAGTTGTCAGTATGCAGGTTCTTGGATGTGTGTGGTCAGTTGAAGAATAAATCTTACCTCCCAGGCTGGAGAGGCCTCTGATGAGGCCACTCCTTATCCAAGGTTCCTGGATGAGCACGATGGCTGATTGTTGGACCTCCATCCATTTGCGCAGTTGCGCAGTGGCCGTTTGGCTGTGATGGAGGTTGATTTGGAGGCAACTGACGTCACTAGGCAGAGGGTTCATCTTTGGATGATGTCCCCACCTCCCCGACCGTCAGCTGCGTTAGGCCGGCCAGGATGTCGCCAGCCTCCACCCCGTCGTCCCGCCGCACCGGGCTCAGGAGCAGGCTCTCATCTTCCGAGTTACCCTCGGCTGACGGGCCAGCCCCCGAGCCAGACGCGGCCGGCTCTGACGGGCCGGGTTCTGCGTCGCACCCTGGCTTGGTGTTTGAGTCCTGCTTGACTCGTGTGGAGTTGTCGTCCGGAGGATGGTCGACAAACTTACCTGAGGGGTCCCGGAACCTGACGTAGACGGCACCTACCCCCAACGCGAGGCGGCGCTCGTTCTTCATCAGGATCGGGACCTGTTCTACTGGGACGCCCACTACTAGGAACCACCCACCCGACTGCCTTTCAGAGTGCAGCATCGACCATTTGTCAACCTCCAACCAGGGGTTCTGAAACTCCAGAGCGCGACCCACGTCGCGCACGTCGTCTAAGACCCCCTGTTCGTCGGGTACGACAATGCCGCACCGCACTCTCTTCGGGGTCTCTTCCTGGCCCCTGACCTCCAGTTCGAAGCCCGGTGGTGGGACCAGGAGAGAGACTGCCTCCGTCAGCCAGGTACGCGTTGCCTCGTCGGCGCACCAAAGTTTGAGGACCCCGTCCGCGTGCACGGGTTTCCCGGTGAACGCTGGAGCGGGGCGTTTGGGGGTTTTGGTCGACCAGGCACCACTCAGGATCTTCTTTTGGAGCTCCCGGAGTACCTGGTCCACCAACTCCTTCGGCAATGCCCTGCCCTTACCCTTACCCTTACGGTGACTCACCACTTGCCAGCCCGCGAAGGAGGAGTCATCTTCCCGCTTGATCTCAAACGGGCTGACGATTGTAAGGACGGGACCAGTACTAGCGTTAGCCAGCGCTGAAGTCACGTCCTTGGGGGATGGTTTGACACCTGCAGCCGGGGCCACGGCGTCGACCATCTGTATGGTTTTGGTTGTGGCGGCGGGAACAGCTTTCGCCGTCCCCGTCGCGGTTGGGGTAATAAAAAGGATTTCGGTATCCATACGTTTACTTAAAGACTTCATCCCTCTGGCTTCCCACCCTCCATGGAGCCCGCAACAGGGAACGTCATACCGGACGTTAGGATTACCAGAGGGATATAGGAACGCAAGGCTGGCTTACAGCACGACATCGGGCGCCCGCTCGGGTCAAAGGTCGGAGCCGAGTTACCAACTCCATCCGTCTTCCCTCGCTTGCGCCTTCAGTATAGCCTTCACCCACCACATCAACAGCCGAAATAAATTCCAACTGCTGATGCGGACCCCACGTCCCTAGCCTGTGGCCCTCTGACGGGACACGATGGCCATTTCCCCCGCTGCGGCTCACAGCGGGGGCTACCGTTTAGCGTGAAATCGGGACCAAAGAGGGCGTGTTGCCTCACGGTCGCATTACCGCCAGCGCCGCTCGGCTCAACCCCCCAGGACTCCGTCATCCCCGCGTACGGCGCTCGACTGCGCAGGTCCTAGCGCAGGTGGTCAGCTTCTCTTACCCGTGACTGTTTACTACGGGCCCAAGCCCACCCGGCCATGAGGGGGCGTGGTGAAGAGATGTGTAAGTGAATGTGTGTGTGTGCGCGCATGTGTGTACGTGTGTGTGTATGCGTGTGTAAAGTGCCTGTTATTTGTGTTTCGGCTGGAGGTTTTGGTTGCATCCATTTCTGAAGGAACTGGACCAAGAACGGGCGGCAACCTCGAGAAGGATAGTCCACCAGCCTTGCCTTAGGGATCATCGCGACCTGCGCTACCCCTGAGACCATTCGCCACTCCCTGCACCGGACTCAGGTGCAGGGAGTAGAAGTCAGTGCAGCTCAGTGATGCTAAAGATGAGTTGACCTGCACGGGCTTCCGCCCCACGGAAGGGCTATATTGGTAGTGATTGCGACAGGTCGAGCAAGCCGGGAGCGCGTACCCGAATGCCTCTTCTCTACGATCGGGCAGAACAGTAAAGCGAAAGCACACCCTGACTTGACTTGACTTGACTTGTGTGTGTGTTCTCTTGACTCGTGTGACTATATGTATGTTGACACTATAACTTCACAGCATACGAACGTTCCGGTATCATTAGTCTTGTTATTGTGATTTTGTTAAGCATATTGTTATAAAAGAATAAATAAAAGTATCTTCTGTCTATCCGCACAAAAATAAATGAAGCGTGATTCACAAAGTTCACACAGTTTAAAATCTTTAATCAATTCAAAAACAATCGAATGCACAATTTCTTCTAAAGTTTTGCTATGCATCTAAAAGTTTTCAATCTGTTGAACACGACTTCAAAGAACGATGAACTTATTAATTTTATTTCATGTTATCCGTCCGTCTCTTCGTTTTGATATATCACTTCAACTATAAAGTTGAGACAAACAGATCCGTGTCAGCCATTTGTATCCCAGGAATACAATTTTCTCAGTATAAAGTATTGAAACACGTCTAGATATTAAATGAGGTTAGTTCCCTGAATGTAAGAAAAACTTTTCCAAATTTGATTAAGATGAAATTTGGGCATCAATTTCCAAAAGTGTTCATCGCTTAGAAGTCAATTAATAGAAACTAGATTGAAAGAGTCAAAAAGAAATCAGGCAATACTTTAATCATACTAGTAAATTGAGGATGTAAAACTTAATAAGATGAAAGACATATTTAAATCAAATAAATCTGCATCAATCCGTACTCCTGTCTATCAAAAAGTCATTCTCAACATATATCTTGCGACAAAATACCCCATAAAAAGCACCCGAGTTCACGAAAACTTGGAAGCTTCCTAACAGCCAAAAACCATTAATGTACCCACAAGAATTCCCAATCGAAGTAAAGAACAAAGCTGAAGATGATTGTTGAGCTCTACCTCCACCCAACAATTCAACAACCCGTTGGTTTTATGCGATCAAACACTCGTCTCTCAACTTTCAGTAAAGAGACTGAATCACTACGGGTTTGAGTTCCGTCATGTTTTATGCAACGTACGTTAGTTCGATCAGACGCTTTAGTATTTAAGGCTTTTTTATCTATTGCACCGATTGGCAATGAGTTGCTACGATTTAGACAAATGAAAATATATAAATGTAGGATGTGGTATCTGTATTTGTAACGTTGTCAGGAACAACCAGAACTTTTTTTTTTTGGTATTCTTAACCAGTTGTTTAAGGTCAAATTTAGGATTTGGTTTTATACTCTAAACAAAACAATTGTCTACATTAGGTAATCACTTACTACAACGTGCGCCATATTATGCCTTATTTGTTTCTTTAGGTATATTCTCATATTCAACTAAATAATCTGACAGAAAGTTGTTCTTTTCGTATTTCATTTCGAATGGTGGCAGAAAACAGCTTGGCAAAACGCACAAATGTGCCGATTGTCATCAAATAAGATATTCTGAATGCCATTTCTTCTTTGAGTATGAAAATTCACTTTTTTCCAGTACAAAGTTTCACTATAATCAAAATAAATTGAGGAAACATTGTTTCGAGTACCACGCGTATACGTTAGCAAGTAAAGCTCTTCACTACAGTTCTTGCTATCGTACTCAGCGCTCAGTTTAAGCGGCAATCGTCTCCTATATCCGTATACTCAGAATATTCACTGAAATGCCGCCAGCCGACTCACACGTGCTAGTTTGCGAGAAAATTTATATATTATTCTGATTATATTACAATCCTTTATTTTTCCTCTTTATGATTTTATTAGAAGAACATTACAGAATATTAATTTTAACTAAACTTAATATATACTACCGCTCATAAGTATTTGCCCACCTTGATCTGAGGATGTTTGAAGAAAATGATTTTCGTCTAATTTTACTAATTTTATTATGACAAGGCACGAAGCGAGCGATAATTGACAAATAAATACCACATCACTCTGAAAAGTCAGTGGTGCGCGCCGTGGATTCGAACTCCCCGCACGGCAGTCTGTTAGTATATCCTCTAGGCTATTGTTGCCTGCTTTTTGGTTATTTAAGTTTTTTTAGTTAAATCATAATAGGGAAACTGTCTTTATTAGATTTAATAACATACGGCAATGAATTGTCATAATAAAATTAGTACAATTAGAAGAAAATCATTTTCTTCAAACATCCTCAGTTCAAGATGGGCAAATACTTATAAGCGGTAGTGTACATGCTGGTTTATTCTTTGCTCAAAGAATCAGCATTATTGCCATCCAGCGTGGCAATGCTGCCAGCCTTCTGGGCACGTTACCCGATAACATTGATGCAAAGGCATTCCACGATGCCTAAACACACCTGTACATATTTTCACTTTTATATTTAGATTTATGTACATACATATATAATGATATAATGATTATGTAAGTATATTACAATACTAGCTGAAATTAATATAGTTTATTAATTTATTTAGGCACAAAAAAAGAAAATATCTATTTCAGAATAGCTACCATTCCACAATTACGTATAAACATTTGTAAATTATATTTTCCTAACGAATGAAGAAGTTGGACTAACTACGACTTATCCAATCATAACATAATGTTGCAAATGCCATATTTCATTAACCCGTTGCATAATACGCCTCTACTACTGGTGGAAGGTGGAAAGGATTGTGTATGCATATATTTTCTGTTACAGGACCCACAGGTCATCGACGATTTTTGTATGATTGTCACTCTTTCTTAGGTACCTAGGAAAGAACGTACTCGTACTTATATCATTGTATTTGGTGTGGCAGGCAACCACACAGTGAGTAAGATTAAAAAATATAGAAAGAGTATGTTGGGGTTGAGAGATTAGATTGAGAGTGAAAGGGGACAGAGTGAATACGGGAGTAACGGATAGACACGCGTGATATGGAGTCTCTTACCTGATTTTGCTGGTCTTACAGGTGCCTTGATTTGCTCTGTTCTTGTAACAATCCCAAGAAATTCTCCGCTACGAAGCCGGCCGGCTGACGATAGGTACTTGCCACGTTTTTTCAAAGAGTCCATTCACACGCACAATATCCAACACAATCGATGAAATCACAATATATTATTAGAAAAGGCGGTTCTAGATACTATTGTAACAAATGGATTACAATTATAGCGGTAAAGAATCCCGAAATTCACAATTATCAGCTAGCAGCGAGTTTTAAGATCGCGAGCACACGGCGGTTGGAGATGAAGTTCGTTCAAAAAAGGCACGACGTGAAGTTCACCGCGATGACAGCGCCACCAAGTGAAGATATCCAAACACGCATGCCATATGATGTTTATCAAATCAGAGACCAATTATTAATGAATTTTACAGCTATAAGAAATTACTCTCAATCCTTCCATGTGGAAAAATCCAAAATGGGATTATGAGCCGATAGATATCAATTAAAGGTGTGAGCTTGCCTCACCATGCTCCCCCCCTTGGAAGGACGCGAGTGCTTTCAACAGGAAAGTGATAAAAATTATAAAGATTGATTGACCTAAATCATGATCAACAAAATAAGCTATAAGCTAGGAGCGTTGAAGCTTTATGGCTGAATGCGGACGTAAACGATATTTATAAGTTACTTAAGCCTAATTACTAACCTAACACTTTACACTTATGTATTAATCATCATTGCGTTGGGATAGGATATAATTTAACGATAGCTCGTTTGAAATTACCGAACTTCGTCTTAACCATTGCTACGCGAGCTACGTTATCAGAGCCTTTATATACCTCCGTGATAACCCCTAAAGGCCAACTAAGCGGGGCGGAATTGTCCTGTCCAACAAGTACGACAATACCAACTTCTACAAGCTTGCCTGGAGTAGCCCATTTTTGCCTCACTTGCAGCGTATGCAAATACTCAAGATGCCATTTTTTCCAAAACGATTGGACCATACTATCCAACAATTGTTTACGCTGTGCCAGACTAACACGCTGGTCAGACAAATCGGCTGCTGGCAGGTACGTTAACGGTGTCGACATCAAGAAGTGAGCGGGAGTAATGACTTCCGGATAAGGATCTGAAGATATCACGCTTAGAGGACGTGAATTCATGATACACTCTATTTGAACGAGGACGGTTTGTAATTCCTCATAAGTGAGAATTTGGCTACCGATTACCCGGTAAAGATGCGTCTTTAATGATTTAATGTTTGCCTCCCACATAGAACCGAAGTGTGGGGAGCGAGGAGGAATCATTTTCCACCTTATGCGGCGCGTTGAGAGCTCATCTAAAAGAGACGAATTAAAACTAGAATTCCTTAAAAAACTATACAGGTCATCTAGTTGTGCCCTGGCACCGACGAAGTTAGTAGCGTTATCTGAATAAAGACAGGATACCGGCCCCCGACGCGAAATAAAGCGTTTAAACGCGCCCAAGAAAGCATCGGACGTTAAGTCAGAGACAAGCTCTACGTGGACGGCCTTGGTGACCAGGCATACGAACAAACAAATGTAAGCCTTTTGCGTACGTTGCCCTCTGCGTCGGGCGAGGGTTATACGTATGGGACCAGCATAATCTACTCCAGTGTGGACAAATGCCTTGGATTCTGACACCCGACATTCGGGAAGGTCAGCCATCATTGGTGTAGGATGCGTCGGACTAACTCGAAAGCAGGTGTTGCATTGCCGCAACTGAGACCGTATGACAGTCCTGGCATCTAGTATCCAAAATCGCTGTCTTAAAATAGACATAAGAAGTCCTGGCCCAGTATGACAATGCATCACATGATAATGCCGAATTATCAGATCCACTACATGGTCATGTTTTGGCAGCAGTAACGGGTGCCTAGCGTCAAAAGGGAGGCCAGATTTGGAGAGCCTACCACCGATGCGTAGGAGGCCTTCATCGTCCAAGAACACAGCCAAACGCTGAAGCTTCTTGGGCAGTAATTTGCCAGATTTGATGAGCTTAATGTCATCAGCAAAGTGTACAGATTGCACAGCTCGGATCATAACTCGTTCCGCAGCTGACAGACTCTGAGCGGAGCGAGGCTGGCAATGAGCCTTTGGATACACAAATTTAAGTACATAAGCAACGATACGCAATAATTTATCCCATGAAGAGGCACGTGATGCCACTTGGCATAGGAGCGGTTGTTCCAATCGAGTGCTCACCGTCAGTACGCTTGCTCGAAGCTCGGGAAGCTCCTCACAATTAGTAGGCGAGAATGGTTTTACAGGCCACTCTTCCGGAGGGCTACAAAGCCAAGGCGGACCATTCCACCAAAGCTCATGGAACACCAATTGAGAGGGAAGGATACCGCGAGATAAACAATCGCTGGGATTCTCAAGACCAGCCACATGATAAAAATTGCAAGAATCCAAATTCTCTTGACACTGAGCGACCCTATTACTGACAAAGACCGACCAACGATGCGGGGAAGAATGGATCCAAGATAAAGCGATCATTGAATCCGAAAAGGCGTAAATTCCTGCAATAGGAACACGTAAAGCATAAGTATCGCGCACAGTCCTTATTAATTTTGACATGAGCACGGCAGCACATAGCACGAGACGTGCAAGGGTTACCACCTTTGTGGGGGAAACCTTTGATTTCGCACAAAGCAAGCGAACCGCGACACCGGACGGGCTAACAGAGTGTATATAAATCACACACCCATACCCACCCATACTGGCATCGGCAAACGCGACTATACGAATAGCGGAACCATCAGTGACACCCACGTGACGCGGTATCCGTAAGGTCTCCAATAAAGGGAACTCTCGCATGAGAATAGAGAAACGTTTAAAGATATCGTCAGGAACGGGTTCATCCCAACCAATCTTACTTAGCCATAGCTCTTTGATGAGCAACTTGGCGTAAAAGATCACGGGGGCGACCAAACCAAGAACATCAAATAAACGCGCGACTATCGAGAGTATATTTCTCTTAGTACATTTCTCGACTACTTGAGCGGAGGTGAAAAACAAATTGTCCTGGGAAGGTTCCCACGACAGACCCAACACCTTGGACACATCATTTCCAGTATGAAAATCGAGGGACTTACGATGAGAGTCAGGAAGACTATTTAAAAGCGAGGGTGAATTACTACACCATTTAACCAAGTCAAAGTCCCCCGATTTGAACATCTTTATAAGATCGTGGGATAGCCGCTTGGCGGTGTCTTCATCCTGCACAGAATACACCAAATCGTCCATATAAAGACTGGTCTCTGCCACTTTAGCAGCTTCAGGGTAATGCGGACTATCAGAGGCCAGTTGTCGCACCGTACGCATAGCTACATATGGACTCGATTTAAGTCCGAACGGCAAGCGGTTAAAAGAGAATGTTAACACAGGTTCGTTCTCGTTAAAGCGAAATAAAATGCGTAGGTATTTACGCTGGTCAACGGGTACACCAATCCGTAAATACATGTGTTTGATATCTGCATTTATAGCTATAGGAAATAATCTAAAATCTATTAATAGAAGGAATAAATCGGTTTGTAAATTTGGACCAATGTGAAGTATATCATTTAAAGATAGACCCGTATGAGTCCTAGAACTAGCGTCCAGTACAATGCGCGGCATCGGTTTGTCCGGTCGAACAACAGCGTGGTGAGGGATGTAGTACCCGTCATCCAAGATATCTGATTCGTTGACTTGGCTTAAGTAACCATTATCAATGTACTCTTTAATCACCGCGTTATAACTTTCCCTCAACGTAGATGATTGTCGAAGCTTTCGTTCAAGCGCCATAAGCCGACGATACGCGACGGCGCGGGAGTTACCTAATTCTGCAGGATTCTTACTAAAGGGCAATGCGACTGTATAACGTCCCGCCTCGTCACGCGACACTGTAGAGGAAAAAATATTCTCACATTCGGTTTCCTCAGGCGAGAAAAAGCGTTTATGATTGACTTCCTCCAATTCCCAGAATTTTTGTAACAAATCATTAATAACCAATGCTGAAAACGAAGAAGTAGGTCCATCTACATTATCATTATTAGGAGGAAAATCACCCACAAGAACATAACCGAATGCGGTCAATAAAGCGGGAGGGGCACGAGAACCGAAGTCAACCCTCTTCCCCAAATATATGTACGGAAACAGTTGAGCGCCCAACACTAAGTCAACCTCTCCCGGAACATTCCAGCTTAAATCCGCAAGCGGAAGAGAGTCAAAGTCCACCTGACCACCCAACTCCACACGATGCGAAGGGAGCCGATCAGTAATGCAATCAACTACTAATGCATGTATAGTATATTTTTGATCTGGATAAATGCGAGACTCAATATTTAAATGTACGTAACCTATTATTGGGCGCGATACAGCACCAACTCCTTTGACAAATGAGTTACTCAAAGGAGTTATTTGTAGTCTAAGTTTTCTACAACATGCGGTGGTTATTAAATTACTCTGCGAACCATTATCTATTAGACATCGTACTATTGTCTTTTGCCGCGCGCCATCGTTATTCGCTCGCGCATAAACTTGGGCAGTTGACAACAATACGGTCGACCTAGGGTTCGCCCCGGCAGAGAATAAAACCGCAGAGCTGTGAGTGAGTGCATTTGACACCTTATCTGACTCACGCGGGACGCGAGAACGCGTCGATGTGCCAGTCGACCGGACGAGCGAAGAAACTGGCGATGGTAAGATCGCGGAGAGGTCGCGAGAAGGTGGGGCATGAGAAGAAACCGAAATCATATTACAACTCGTATCGACGCTATCAACATCAGTGGTGCGCGCGGTTTCATTATTTTTTGGGAAATGCAACAAAGTATGATGTCTTCGTTTACATAAATTGCAGACTGATGTTGACTTGCAGTTACTCAGTCCGTGTGACGTGCTTAGACAGTTGGCGCAACCTCGCTTCGATTTAATAAACTCGAACCTCTTTCTAGGAGTGAGATCCGATTTAAATTTAGCGCACTGATACAAATGAACATGATCGTTATCATTGCAATATGCACACGGCGGAGGCGCAGTCGCGAGACAAACAGCCGGCTCGTCGGGTGGGCCACTTATGATGAATGCTTTCGATCGAGCGGGTAGCGACGCGGGTTTTCTAACATTATTTCTCGCATTCGAATAAGATGAATGCGAGCGTGCCAATATTTTCGCTTGATCCTGCACAAAACTAATCAATAACTTAGCGGTGGGAAATTCAGTATCTCTAATGGAAAGTTCGAATAATTGAGTTGTTTGTGAATCTAACTTTCTCATGGCACAGTGCAGGAACATAAAATCCATAAGATCTTTAATCTCAAGTTGTTTCAATGCGGAAATAGATGCACTAAATGTTTCTATGAAAGAATCGAGACTATTAGCGTTATATGAAGTACTTTTCAAATCAAGAATATTATTCAAGTAATGTGCACCTAATGTGCGTTTATCTTGATATTTCTTGACTAAACTGTCCCATATAAACCGGTACGTTTCACCCGTAGGTACAATGCCAGCGGTAACCCTCAAAGCGTCATGTGTGAGTCTACCTATTAAATACTGTACCTTCTGCGAGTCTGTGAGCTGTTCATTATCATGTATATTCGCCTTGAACGACTCATAGAAGACTGGCCAATTCTCAGTTTTGCCGTCAAACGATGGCAGCGCTAACGGAGGCAACTTTATTTTAAGCGGTTCAAATGATTTATTTGGGTTAGAATTACCGGGTGTTGATGGAGTCTGGCTACTGTTTATTTTATTTCTAACACGTTTGACCTGGATATATAAATCCTCAAAAGACTCCAAACAAGCAAAGTCGGGACTGGTGTCCGGTCTTAGATTCATATTAATTTCATTAATTTGATCGACAAACGATTCGAATTTATCGCGCATGTCATCAATTGTCTCTGATTCAGCCATAAAACTTTCATTTTTCCTAGACTCGAATGACGAGATATTTTTTGATGAATCATATAAACGATTCATGCGTTTAAACAATAATCCCTTCTTTTCATGAAGAATTGTCAATAAATCTTCTGGCTTTCTTTGCTTAGCAGTCATATTGCTGACTAATAATAAGCGACAAATCTGATCGACACTGAAAGCACTCAGCAACACCCAAACAAAGGCAGATTGCAAAAGGTGATAAAATAGAATATGATTATATTCAAATGTAAACAAAGCGGTGCGGGACTATGATAACCTACGTTTGAACTAAAGAATGCCAAACGCTATAGGTAGGTAAGTATGCAGCGAAGCGACTTGTGAGTGGATAAGTACCTACCCACATATTACGCCATGAACTATTAAAATAAATGTGCGGTACATACAAAAATAACTGACCAGATTTATACCAATGAATTACGTAAAATCTATTGTCAATTAGGTATGCAGTTTCGGAGAAAACATTTACCAAAAAATTTACGTAAATGTATGAAAGTATTACGTACCAATTAATTACGTACGTAAATCAGGTTCAACATACTATCGTATGCGGCTCGTGAAGGACCAATAAATTATGGTGTGGCAGGCAACCACACAGTGAGTAAGATTAAAAAATATAGAAAGAGTATGTTGGGGTTGAGAGATTAGATTGAGAGTGAAAGGGGACAGAGTGAATACGGGAGTAACGGATAGACACGCGTGATATGGAGTCTCTTACCTGATTTTGCTGGTCTTACAGGTGCCTTGATTTGCTCTGTTCTTGTAACAATCCCAAGAAATTCTCCGCTACGAAGCCGGCCGGCTGACGATAGGTACTTGCCACGTTTTTTCAAAGAGTCCATTCACACGCACAATATCCAACACAATCGATGAAATCACAATATATTATTAGAAAAGGCGGTTCTAGATACTATTGTAACAAATGGATTACAATTATAGCGGTAAAGAATCCCGAAATTCACAATTATCAGCTAGCAGCGAGTTTTAAGATCGCGAGCACACGGCGGTTGGAGATGAAGTTCGTTCAAAAAAGGCACGACGTGAAGTTCACCGCGATGACAGCGCCACCAAGTGAAGATATCCAAACACGCATGCCATATGATGTTTATCAAATCAGAGACCAATTATTAATGAATTTTACAGCTATAAGAAATTACTCTCAATCCTTCCATGTGGAAAAATCCAAAATGGGATTATGAGCCGATAGATATCAATTAAAGGTGTGAGCTTGCCTCACCAGTATTTATTACTACTCATGAATTAGCATACATCATACCAATACTACTACTAACCAAATATGCACGTAGTTCGAGATGATAAAATGACAGTAGCACTCGCTTGAGTGTCATTTATCAGTTTTATTTTGCGTTGATCAATAAAGGGATTAGTTTAAGTTCACATATATACATACATACATAGACTCACGCCTGTTTCCCGGAGGGGTAGGCAGAGACTACGGAACGCCATTTGCAACGATCCTGACACACCTCTCTTGCATCATTCACTCCCATCAAGTTTCTCATGATTGTTCTTCTGTTTAGGGTACTTCTGACCTATCCTTTTTTTAGGATGTATCCAATCTGATCAGAGAACGTCCCACTAGGTCTTACCCTTCGTCCTGTCCCATTCAGACTTGCCTTATAAATCTTCTTTGTCAGTCTTTTGTCATCCATCCTCTCCATGTGCCCAAACCATCTTAAGATGCCTTTCTCGATGCTTGTCACTACATCTTCTTTTATCCCACACTACTCTCGTATCACACAATTCTTTACTCTGTCGGTCAAAGACACACCACACATAATTCTCAGTGCTCTCATTTCTATAGCATTTCTTCTACTTTCAAGTCTCTTCTGTCATACCCAACTTTCACTACCATATATAAGGTGAGCCACTAACACCCCTCTATGTACAGCCAAACGTGCCTTTTTGGACACGTTTTGACTGTTCATAAACGTTTTCAGAGCTCCATGTACACTATTACTATTATTATTATTATATGTACACATCCGAACGTGAACTAATGATAAAAATTCAGGTCTACGTGTAAATAAATAGCTGACTTGAACTCAATGGTAGAGTTACGTATTTTTTACTCGTCGCCGTCGGGTCCGGTCCGATACATCGTAAATCTGTAATCCGGAAAAATTGCCTGCGGCCACTACATACCGGTTGAACCCACTTTGAGTTTTACACTTCATTTACTTGACAGATCGCT
Source organism: Euclidia mi (assembly GCA_944739405.2). Classification (NCBI taxonomy): domain Eukaryota; kingdom Metazoa; phylum Arthropoda; class Insecta; order Lepidoptera; family Erebidae; genus Euclidia; species Euclidia mi. The sequence continues at coordinate 15,412,898 of OX123188.2, read as the reverse complement.
CCGGTTTTTGATGTCATTATATTCTCTTCATCTTACAGTTTTATTGAATAATTCAACTGCACACACAAAGAATTACTTTGTGTGCGCAGTTGGTACTTTCTGTTATATTTGAATAATGTGTATTAGTTAGCATCCTGAATTGAGATCAAATAACTTCCTGAAAAATAATTAGATTGTTTTACAATGTATTGCTTTATCAGTATTTATATTTGTATTTAAACATTTGATTGTTAATTTTTGTCACCATTCAAACTCATCTATCACGTATCACATATATATTCAATAAATAAAACCACATTTCTATTCTTAGGATAAAGTTGCAAAAAATACATCTATATAAAGCAAACTGAAATAAATAGAAATATAAACGAAATTAAAGTTGTAAAACTGTGATTAGATTTAAAACTTAATGTCTTACTAAGTAAAACTCTTTCTTTATAGTGAAATAAGAGCGTAAAGCTTTGAATGTGCCCGATAAAAATTAAATACATCAAGCTTTTTTGATGATACATAGAAATGTCTGTATGTTTTATCTAAATGATGAAGCAAAAACAAGTCTGCTTACTTCGCTACTACTTTAAAAACAGATTATAACGTAGCTATAAACCATGTAGGTATCCACTTAACTAGTAGAAACTTTTCTCATAAAAGATTCAGCGAAATGTTATAAAAATCTCAATGTTTTTAAATGTCCTGAATAAAACTGAATTTATCTTCACGTATGAATTTCAGCTAAGAATATGATTACTCAATTGGTTTATATGTAAAAAACGCTTGATTCAATCTGCATTGCCTGACCAGGTGATAAGACGCTTAAAGCCTTATCAGTCAACTCATTCGATGATTAGTATCCTTTGAAAATGAAAACAGTTAACTAATAATACAAAATATACTTATAAATTTCTAAGAACATCTATTATAGAGAATCATTTTTATTACTATTCTCTCTTTAAATTATTTGTATATCTTATAACACACCTACAGCTCAATACGATTATAAAAGTACATCACTTATCATATTTTTAAACAGTAGGCTTTTTGCTAGTAATTGAAATTGCGACATTCACAAAAAGTTCAATAAAGTTTAAGATCACTATCAAGTATCAACTCGCAACGAACGAAAATATAAAAAACCAGATAATAAATAGACGTATACGTTCATAATCTACTTAGCTTCTAAACATAGTAGCTACTTGTCTCTGTAAGTTTACCTAACCGATATATTGCTTTGATGATAACCCTGATTTTGGACACAGTGCGGTCAAAGAGAATAATTAATAATGCTCTTTCGTACGAGCACTTAAGTTGGTCTTTGATGGCTACAGAAAGGTCGTATAATATGTAGGTAAGTCTACGATAGTATATACTGTTATTACAAGCGTCCGTGGGTGGATGGTAGATTGAATTTTTATTGAACATAATATTATTCTGGGCAAATGTTATATAAATTTTTAGTTTAAAAGACATGTTAAGAAATAATCATGACATGTTATTGTATAGTCTATCAACAGTGCATTGTTGGACTTGAGCCTCTGCTAATTTGCTTTACAGTTTCACTTTAAGTTGAAACTTCCTGTCCCCCGTTGGCCAGACGGTTTGGTTTAGGGTTTGATTGATTTTTCCGTCTCTTCACAAAAATATTACTTGTTTTGTCAATTTTTTCTAGTCACCACGAATAAAACTGGGTACCTAGTGATATTCTGTATTTTAAACCCATCACCACACAAACAATAATCGAACACAGAAAACCATTCAATGTAAAAAATCAAGTTGGTAAAACGAACAAAACTACATATAATAACACTGTTTGATAGGCCAATTTGACTCTTGCTTTCAACAAGTGCATAAAAGTTAAATTACAAGTTATTTCAGAACAAACCACCATTAAACAAATTGCTCATAAAACTCATGAAACTTATAATAATTATGTAACGGGTCTATAACATGTCATTATTTGAAAACGGGTCGGGCAAAAGTGTTACTGGGTTTTTCCGAATTCTCAGTAGCAGCACGAAGTCTGGTGATGTGCCCAGTAACGGCAATAGGCTCGCCTCCTATTGCGTGAGCCTAAAAATTCATGGCGAAATGTGGGTGTAATATTACACCTCTGCCTACCCCTTCGGGGATACAGGCGTAAGACAACAAATAAATAAAGAAAATATTTGAAAACTCACGCTGCCACAACCTTATGGTTAAACTAATATAACTCAGTCGAGTTGCCAATATTCGATTCTTTTGTCAGCTGACACACCATATTATAACATGAATCATGTATACTTAAAATAAATGCTGAGCTCCTTGAAAAATTCTATGCCATGAAAGGGCATGTTTTCTGGCAAATATAATCTTTACATATAGACGTGAGTACGTTAATTTCCGGGTAAGTAATAAATTACACAATATACCTAAATAAAATTCCACGCGACTTTCAATGTAATAACTTCTTAAAGTAATAAATTCTTTAGGACTTACGTTCAAATGGTTGTAAAAGTCGCCTGGAAAGATTAAATTTAAGATAAGACTGGCAAAGCGATACATCTTGACGCTTAAATTACCTGAGGATAGCCTTACAGTAATATTAAAACAAAATATTGCTTAGATTTACATCAACTAAAATTATTGTGGGTAATATGAGTAAGGTTACCTTAATTGCCAAACATTTGCGGCGGTAAAATTAAAAGATGATATTATCATATTTTTTTGTGATGGCAAGCTACGATATTGGCTCAAAGTTATCTCACGGTATGAGGAGACCAGGGTTAGTGGAATTTTAGAAGTAAGTGGCATTTTACTTTTCTATTTTATCCACGGGAGAATGTTAGTTTAAGTGTTAAGTTACGCTAGCCGCAGAAACAAAACATATTATTACATACTAATTTCTTCATAATATAAGAAGGTAAAGGCTAAGACTAAGGTACATTTTAGACTGTATCGCGGGACACTCAACAAATTTACAAGTAATGAAGACAAATAATATGTTAAGTGTTTTTCCATGTGGAGATCGAACCCACAACCCTAGGAGTAGTGTTTAACAGTGAGGTGGTCGTTTAAACCACTATTCCATAGGTGCAGTTCTATAGTCAATTATTAAAATTGGAATAGATCGACCAGCTTACAATCTGCAAACTCGGTGCGAAAACCTATATTGAATGTCAATACAGTATCAGTGTCTGATTTCTCCGAATCACAGCAAGTTGTCGGAGTAAACAACGTATTCCATACCACAACCAGCACAATGTCCGTGGCAAATGAACATTGAAATACCTGCATCCTCCATACAATCAAGATTTGCCACATGTCCACTACAAAGACGTACATACATAAACTATCGTTTGAATACTATTGATGAAAGACAATGTGTCAACATTTTAAATGTCACAAGCCTAACTGCTAGAAAGGGAAGTCAGAGTGACAAAAAGGGGGAGAGATATATTCTAGAAACTAATCAAGCAGCCTATAAAGTCAAAGTCAAAGTCAAAGTCAAAATCATTTATTCATCTAGGTCACAAGGTGACGCTTATGAACGTCAATTTTAAAATTAAATTACTTAATGCTTCTACATTTACATTTACTGCCTCGTTCGCAAAGCAATAGGTAGAGCCACGAGAAAGAACGGGCAATAAAACAAGTGGCCACTCTTTTAAATCGCCAATATTATGGTACATATTTTTATTTTTGTAAGGAGCTGCAACTGTTACACATTGTACTAAATTACTTGTAAATAGTAATAGTTACAGACGTAATACTTAAGCAATTAATGCAGTTACTAAATTATGTGTTTTAGTTAGCCTTCCAATGCGAACAGCGAATATTGTGTAACAGGAGCATCCACTTACGACTTAAAATGTATACAACTCGTGACCATGTTCAAGACTATGGTGGAAATGTATGTTACAGAAGTGACGATATATGAATACACAAAATCACAAAAACGTTAGTTCACAGACCATGATAACGAGTTATCTACATCTTACAGTACAGTAAATTGTAATAAAATTAGTGGAACATCAATGCAAATGTAAATGTAGTAAGTGGAGTGATTTTAATAAACGAATAATAATTTAAAAGAACTAGAAATTTTATATAATAATAAACTGAAAAATGCTAAGTATCTAATTTAGTAAATAATTCTAAATAAGTAGTAGATCATGAGTTGTCTAGTGTAAGTGACCATCTATCCTTATCACTAAAATAATCATTAACAGTATAATAACCTTTCCTAATAAGGCAGTCTTTTATTTTACTTTTAAACGTATTAAATGGTAATTCTAAGAGACTAATTGGTATTTTATTGTAAATACGAATACCTAGCCCTACATAAGAATTGTTAACTTTATGTAAACGATGATAAGGGGCATATAACTTATGCCTGTTCCTAGTATTTATATTATGTATGTCACTTTTTGTAGTTAATAAACCTATATTTTGCCTAATATACAATATATTAGCAAATAAGAACTGCGAGGCTACTGTTAGAATTCCTATAGACTTAAAGCGTTCCCTAAGAGTATCTTTAGCACCTAACATGTTTATTGCTCGTACTGCTCGTTTCTGTAGAACAAAGATATTCTGAATACCCGCAGCTTTGCCCCATAACAAAATGCCGTAAGACATAACACTATGAAAATAGCTAAAATAAACTAGACGAGCTGTGTCAACATCAGTAAGTTGTCTAACTTTTCTGACAGCATACGCTGCAGAGCTGAGCTTACCTGCAAGACATGCTATATGTGCAGTAGTAAATAGTCAAAAAAATTCAATAAACAATGTGATTATTAGAATTTAATTTAAAGGGTAACAGCTTTTTTCATAAACACGTCCAGACATGCTTCATAAAGCTGTCTGTAAGCTCTATATAGAACAAAAATAAAGACTCTATTTATATTCATGAACGATGTGCTAGAATTCTACTGAAGGGTAGAAATTCATGAAAATATTTTATTACAAGTTCAATCACTTATGAACCACTTTTTATTTGTGAGAACTCTTAAATACAGTCTGTTCTCTTGCATGGAGACTATTATCTCAAGAAACAACTCGTACCAGTTTTTTTTGACGTTCACAAAGTATTTGCTTTTGCTTACCAAATAAGCAACTTTCAACTGACTTTGGCAGCATTGGTCAAACAATATAAAAAATTGGTAAAATCGATGCTAAAATGTTTTCTTATGCTCATGACTTCGACAGTTAAACCTGTAGTTATAGTGCGAGAGCAAAATGCAAGATAATTGAATGCTGTGTGCTGCGTTCTTAGTACGGAAAACTTGTGTCTAAAATAAAAGAATAAAAAACATTCAACATAAGCACCAACTTCAGACAACCCTACAAGGCAGTAAACCAAAAATATGTTGCTATATAAATCACTTAGCGACACAGAAATATTATAAATTTAAAGCCAAAATTAATGAAGTCAGCGGGACCCATCATCAACACCAAATGTGCGGTCAAATGTTAAAATTCAACAAAAGGCTGACGTTTAATATAAACGGAGGCTATTTTGCTGACAATAAAAAAATAAAGTATACAAAAGCGAAGTATGTAAACCCGGCAGAATGTAGACTAACACAAAATATGAGCAATCTACAATATCCCTAGAGATTTATGTAAGGTCAATAAAATTAACAATTTGCTTTCCAGGCATGATTTAGTGTTTTAATTCCAAAACGTTATGCTGTTGATTTGTTCAGTTCTTTCACTCTTTTATGGATGAGAAGTAAATTGATTACAGCTATTTATTTCTCCTTTTTTAATAGATATTGAGTTGAATGCAGATTGAGAGTAATGATTGCTAAGACATTTAATCAATTAGAAATACACATATGCATATTTGAAATATTTGTTTGTGATCAAAGCTAACTTGAACATTTTCCAAATTGTTTAATTTGTAACTCCTCCAAAGGTTTTCTGGCGAGATCTTCTCATATCGACATAGCATACTGCCTACAGAATCATTGCTATCATTTAACAAAGTTTGGCTTTGCCAGCCACATCTGGGCACATGCAGAAAAGATGTTTAGTTTCGCCGTCGACGGACACGTTGAGGAGGACATCATCATCATCATTGCTATGCTGTCTGTTGACAGGGGTGAAGAAGAACAGATGTGTCATAAGCAGTTGATTCGCTTCAAAATTCTGCGAGCAAAGTTTTGTTGTTAGCACTTAATAAAAACAATGTCTTAGTGAATGTATCAGTGATGTGAAACACAAGACCGGGCTTAGGTACGGTAAAGAATTTTTTTTTCGATGTATCTGCCGTTATTTTACGACCTAATAGATAGGGACATTGCATCTAAGACCCAATATTGGCACTATGTGTAAATAAATTACAAGTTAAAATATTCGACATTTGACCTAAATCGGTTCTGCGCCTTGGAAAACGTAGTGTAGGACGTCCTCCGGCTAGGTGGAGCAAAATGGCAGGCAGCGGCTGGACACGACGAGCCGAAAGTCGGGCTCAGTGGCGTGCCATTAAAGAGGCCTATATACTGCATTTGACTACGGCAGGCTGATAATGATGACCTAAATGTTTTGCAACTTCACTTAACCAAATCAAAATATGTACATCTTTTGCTATAAAAGACAAGCAAAACAACTTAAAAAGCTGTAGAAGAACATAGCAGATTTAATACAAGGAACAAGTCAATCAACTAAAAGCAAACATATTCTATGCACTTTTTATTTGAGCTCAAAGTCCGTCCAACAGAATAACTAATGAAAAAAATATTTACAAACGGATCCCGACCGACGATAACCGTCGACCCGTAGTACCTACAAAGAAACAAGAGCGTTCACTTTAAAAGACAAACCGATCCCGGTAAAAAAGCTAATATCGAAGTTGAAAAGACTATCGATCACAAATCAGCAAAGTAATTTCCATCCACGGCTGAAGCTCCAAGGGATTATGGACTAAACTCTCTACAAGAGATAAATTAAAAACCATTTTTCAAGTAATTCCCCAGTTGTGAAACGGACGGTGTAATCTATACAAATTGGACTACCGCGGCACACATTGATATATCAATAGGAGGTACCTCCGTCCCAGCTTTGTTTATTCCATTGATGGGATATTAATATATCAGTTTTTCAGTGTCAGTAGCGATTGAAAAATTAAGAGCAAATGGATTGACAGATACGTATGCAGAATTGCATGTTAAAGCTTTTGTGAAATTGATTCTGTGAGCCATTTTTACTTGCAGGAATAACTGTATTATTGCCCTTTGTTCTTAATGTTATACAAGTGACGAAGCTTTTTATAGGGTGTTGAAGAATGACGTATTTAAATATAGTGACTTGCTATATTGGTTTAAAGACGGAAGAGAAACTGATGAAGTTTAGAATACTGTTTAATATTAGTAAAGATACATACATAGTCGCACGCCTATATCCCCGAAGAGGTAGGCAGAGGAATATTGGTACACCAACTTTTCGCCAGATTTATTTAAGTCCCATGTAATAGGGGGCGAGACTATTGCCGTACCGTAGTAAAGATACGAACTTTAATATTGGATACGAACTTTAAGATTGGAAAAGGTATGGGTCGGTTGTTGGCAAACACATATAGTGATGGGTTAGTGATGAACTACTGTTTGCCTGGATTAAGTTCCATTGCTATTTTAGATAAAATTATAAACTTCAATTTTGACCAGGATACAACTTTATTGATTCTACTTGGTAAAAGAGGATCTTTGAATAAAAGACTTTTATTCTATTATTACAGTAAATTATGTGAATTAAATTTAAATCAAATTATTATGCTCACTTTACCTTTCAGTAAAGGGTTGCCACAGAAAGGAAATAATATTAGACATAGTCTTAATATAAACTTGTGTAGTTGGTCATACAATAACAATCAATTTCATGTTTTTGACGCTAACAATTATGTTAGTAAAGCTTTACATTTGACGCAAGATACTTGTTATCTGAATTCTTATTATAAAAGACAACTAGCTAAGTCGCTAGCATTTTGTATTGACATTTCAGCCAAGAATTTGGCTAATAAACGTGTTGCCCCTATACAGCAACAAAATAACATTTATAATGATTCAGCCAATATTTTAGCTACACAGTCTGACATTTCTATTAATTTAAATTAAATATTTCGACAATAGAGAATACCTCTTGCAATAACACTTTAATTAATAATGGGCTGGTATGTACGAATAAGCCCAATTCAACTAATAATACATTTAGAAATTCACAAGTATTAAAACTGGTACATCAAAATATACAAGGTATGTCAAATAAAGATTTAGAAGTGGAGTTGTTCATGAATGGTGAATGCGTTGATGTTTTGTGTATAACAGAACATTGGCTTAAAGATCACCAGTTCATGTGCAATTTTAATAACCATCTCGTTGGTAGTTCGTTCAGCAGACAAAATGCAATACATGGTGGATCGTTGATTTTGGTTAACAAGCTGCTTAAATTTAAGAATCGTAGTGACATTGTTAGTTTCTCTGTTGAACGGACAGTTGAAATAGCCTGTGTGGAGTTGGACCAACTTGTTGTGTTGAGTGTGTATAGGCCACCATCGTCCTTCTATGATAACTTTGAAAGTGTCATGGATGATGTGTTACGGAAGCTATGCCAACAAAATAAATCTATAATAGTAGGTGGCGATTTTAATATTAATTTACTCGAAGATTCCCTGAATTGCCACAAAATTAAGAATTTGTTCAAATGATATAATCTTGCATGCTTATTTTTGGAACCCACCAGGATAACTGCCACGACATCTACTTGTATAGACAATATATTTACAGATATTGTACCAGTTAGAAAGCAAATAATTAATAAATTAACATCAGATCATTGTGGACAATCTATAACATTTGCTATGCAGTCTAAAAAAGTAGGTAGAAAGGAATTGAGTGTGGTGCCAAAAACTTTGCGTCGTCTGGAGGGACTTAAGGATAAACTCACAAGTACACTACCATACTTATGCTATAATAACGATCCCAATAAGTTGTACAATTCTTTCTTTGACATGTACTGTACTATATTCAGTTCTATCTTTGTCCCTAAGAGGATCTCAGTTGCTGGTACTACATCCTTCAGTGAATGGGCAACCACTGGAATTTATAAAAGTAAAAATAAGCTTTACGAATTATATGAACAGAGAGTAATTAATAAAAATGATGAAAAATTTTGTCAATACGTAAGAAATTATTCTAAGTTATTTAAAAAGATTTGTCGTGAAGCTAAGACACTTTATTTAAAATCAAAAATTAAAAACAGTGACAATAAAATAAAAGCAACGTGGGATATTATAAACAATGAGACTGGAAGGGTCAAGAGCAAAAGTAACGATTACACGCTTCAAGTAAATAAAAAGATAATAAAATCAGATTTTGAGGTTGCCACAGCATTTGAAAATTTCTTCACAGACATTCCAGTCTCAACCACTAAATCCCTGAACTCATCCCCCAATGACGCCGAATCTCTATTAAAACAAAATGTCAGTAGGTGTAACATGGAATTTAGATTTAGTTATGTCACTGACAAAGATATTGTAAAAACTTTTAATACCCTTAATTTGAAGAAGACTAGTGATCTTTGGGGCAATTCTGTTGTGATTACGAAATCCATAATAAACACAGTAGCACCTGAACTGGCAATAATTTTCAATAGATGCATCGACTGTGGTGTGTTTCCTGATCAAATGAAAAGTAGTAAAGTAATTCCGTTATTTAAATCTGTATTATTATTTTAATCTCTAATGATGTGCTACCTGCACATCTGACCCCACAAATTATAGGCCAATATCTGTGCTACCCACGTTTAGTAAAATTTTTGAAAAATTAATTCTAGGCCAGCTTCAAACTCATTTTAATAACAATAAGCTGTTACATGAAAAACAATTTGGTTTTACTAGGGGGCGCTCAACTACCGATGCTGGAGTTGAGCTTTTAGATAGTATTTTTGATGCCTGGGAGGAGTCGCATGATGCTCTAGGAGTCTTTTGTGACTTATCTAAGGCTTTTGATTGCATTTTTCATGAAACATTGATCAGGAAATTACATTACTATGGAGTTAAGAACACTGCTTTGGATCTCCTAACGTCATATTTGAGTAATAGGATACAGAGAGTTGAGGTAAATGGAAAAGTTTCTATGGGTTCAGTGGTCACAATGGGAGTGCCGCAAGGTTCAATTCTTGGTCCATTCCTTTTCCTTGTATATATTAATGATTTGCCATATATTATGCAAAATAATGAAGAGGTAGTGTTATTTGCTGATGATACATCACTTATCTTAAAACTTAGACGAGAACAATCAAATAATGACGATGTAAATAACGCTCTCTCTAAAGTAGTTCAATGGTTTACTGCTAACAATTTATTGTTAAATGAAAGAAAAACAAAATGTATACGATTTTCAAGACCGAATGTAAAACAAGTTAAACCTAACATATGTTTGAATGGAGAAGAGTTGGATCTTATAGATAACACCGTATTCTTAGGCATAACCTTAGATTCTAGGCTACAGTGGGGCCCACATATAGGTCAGTTGTCGAATAGACTTAGCTCTGCAGCGTACGCGGTTTATAAAATTCGTCAGTTAACTGATATAGATACAGCCAGATTAGTATATTTTAGTTATTTCCACAGCATAATGTCATATGGAATTATATTATGGGGCAACGCAGCTGACATTCAAACTGTGTTTGTACTGCAGAAGCGGGCTATTCGTGCAATCTACAGTCTTGGTTCAAGGCATTCACTGAGGGAAAAATTTAAAGAAATTAAGATAATGACTGTCGCATCTCAATACATTTATGAGAACTTGTTATATGTCAGGAAAAATATAAATATGTTTTCTAAATTCAGCGACATTCATAGATTAAATACACGAAACAAAAACAAACTTGTTCTACCTTCAACTAGACTACAAAAAATAAGTAACTCATACAAGTGTCAAAGCATACGTTTTTATAACAAAATTCCAGGTAATATTCAGGAACTAAGTATTAATAAATTCAAAGTATTTATTAAACAGAGCTTGGGTTCAAAAGCTTATTACACAGTTAAAGATTATTTAGCAGACAAAAACGCCTGGAATTGAGTTTAAAAATTATGAATTGACATTAAATTATGACTTATTGACATTATGAATTTTGACATTTTGAAATTAGTGACATAATATTTTTATTTACATTTGTAGTACTTATATCTTTACATTCTGACATTTTTGATTTGACATTTGTAATTTTATTTATTTTGTTTTGACATTGTTATTTTCTTTTGACATTTAAAATTACTTAAGTAATATATTATTATTTAATTTTTTTGACTTTCTTAAATTGACATACAATAATATTTTTTGACATTTAAATATATGACATTTTATTGTTTAAATTTTTATAATTTTACATATTGTTTACAACATGTATTTTACTATGTATTAGCATGTAAAGTTGTGAGTACGATGTGGGCATTATTAAACATATAAGCAAATAGTTGTGGCAACCTGTCTGATGGCTTAGGCTGACATGCTTATGCATACACCTTCTGATGGCGTGGAGGCATAGTGATACAGATCGTGCTGGCTCCCTCAATCAAGGTTGAGCCGTACGATTGCTGTTGAATGCGGGCCATCAGTGGGCCGAGTCAGTCAAAAGCGTCAGATGATTTCCTGCATTGTACTTGCATACTAAACCCTTTTTTTGTCTGGACTTTAAAAGATCAAGAAAAGACTAAAGAAATTGAAGTGACAAAAAAAATAATGACTCTGAGTTTGTTTCGGCTTTTCTTCTCAAGAAGTCATTTAGCTAGGAAAAGCCGGCCTCATCTAGAATAGGGTTTTGACATGTATAAGTGTTGTAAACAACCAAAATGCAGAAATAAATAAATATGTCAAAAAAAAAATATTATCATGTCGTTAATGTAGTATTTAACTAGTTTCGAACATAAATATTTATTTTAGAGACAAACTGTGCAATGATTTTGAAAGCACTCTAATGTAAACGGAATTCGATTCATATGTAAATGGAAAATGCAACTCATGGAAAACACACAAAAAACTGTTCTACATAATTTAGCTACAATCTGGGTAGAAGGTGGGCGTTGGTTTAAAATGTATAGACGACAATTTAAAATAGCCGCGATACTTTAATTATATACTTACATAAAAAATACAGTCTTAACAAAATGTCTTACGTGGACTTTACCAAGGTCACACATTAAACAAGACAAGAAGAAAATAGTTTACTGCATACACAGTACCTAGACATTAGTGTCTTCCAAAATATAATATCGGGTCTGACAAAAAAGCTGACGAACGTTTCGAGTGTATTGTTTCTATCATTACCAAAGAGGATCGTACGAATGTTTGAAATATCCAGCAATGCTACTTGGTCGCGATGTATCCTTTTTTTATTACTTTGTGAGTAATTTGTTCGAGTGTATCGTCTGAGATCAACGGATCAGCAGTTTAAAAGGTGTTTTCTGTTCGCAATTAGTTTTCTTTCTTTTAATTGTGATGCATTGTTTAGTGTACATGAAATTGTTAACTTAGATTTTCTTCTGTAACGATTTTATCACATTACGTTTTGTACTATCTGCATATTAAGAAAGTCGTTAGAATTTTCGTAAGAAGTATTTTAATACTTACTCTACCACTGTCGTGCTAACTTTTAATTTAGTATTCCTAAAAATAAATCCACATGCAAAAAAAAAACACGGCATCACTTTATTTACTCACCTGTTTATGCAAAGTGATTTCACTTTTACAGTGGGACGTCTATTACTTGATGAGACCTTCTTTTTTTACTCTTCGCTCGCAATCAAGATATCGTTTAAAAACGATTTAAAAGTATATTAGTTGAACAGTTTTTACGAAGACATCAACAGCTCTATTAATTGAGGTCTGCTCATATTATCAGGAATGTAATAGAGGCAACTTAATTAACTTTAGCTTGGCTATCCGGAGAGTTATGTCGGCGACTTTGGTTCTACTGCGGATCTCCTCATTTCTGATTCGATCTTGCAGGGAAATTCCAAGCATAGCTCTCTCCATCGCCCTCTGAGTGACCTTGAGCCCTCTAATAAGGCCCATAGTGAGCGACCACGTCTCCAATCCGTAAGTCATCACTGGCAACACACACTGGTCAAAGACTTTCGTCTTGAGACACTGCGGGATATTGGACAAGAAGATATGTGGTAGGTTCCCGAACGCTACCCAACCGAGTTGGATTCGACGCTTAACCTCCTTGTCGAAGTTGGACCTACCTAATTGGACTACTTGTCCCAGGTAGATATACTTGTCGATAACTTCGAGCGTAGAGTTCCCAACCTGAAGAGGAGCAGGTACAACACGGACGTTCGACATGATTTTCGTCTTGTCCATGTTCATGTTAAGACCTACTTGTTGGGAGACACTTGAAGTGTGCGGGGTACGGGCAGAGAAATAATGTAAAACGTGTGTACGATATGAATCGTTTATTACGACTAAAAAACACGAATGTCCATCATTTACTTAATACTAACTTATGCTATCTTACTCTAACATATACCACACTACACCACAGGGGTACAAGAGAAAAAAATAATGACAAAGTACATTTTTTTTTATAGAAATTAAACACCTCAACTACATCTAAATATTATATCTAGTAAACAATACACTATGTTTCGTATAAAAATTTGTAATTAAAAAAAATTCCCAATGTTAACAGAAGGTCATCAAACAACAGTATTACCTATTGTCTAAACAATTTTGTCCGATTTTTATGTACAATATCAATTTTATTGTTTTTAATAATTTTCACATTAGGTTCGCGATCTTCAATAACAATATATGGTCCATTATACAATTTATCTAATTTATTTGCAGTTTCGTTTTTTAACAGTATTAAATCACCTTCTTGATACGATATTTGATTTATGTTTTTATCATACATAGTTTTTTGTAATTGCTTACATTTTATTAGATTATTTCGTGCATCTCTTTGCGCTACTTGCAAACGATATTTTAATTCTAGACTATAATTATCTGGATTATATAAAGGTTTTACACTACTACTTATTCTACTCGGAATGTTACAAGGTTTTCCAAATACTAGTTCATATGGCGCATATTTTGTTGAACAATGCACAGTATTATTAAAAGAAAAACACCAGAAAGTGGCTCCAAGTTTCAAGGTTATTATCACACTGTATTCTTAAAAATGAACCCAAATGTTTATGTGTATTTTCAAGTGATCCTATTGACTCATGGTGGTATGCAGCGGAGCTTAATTTTTCTATTCCTAAAAGGTTACAAACTTCCGTCATAGTAGATGACATAAATTCGGTACCTTTTTCAGTGGCTATTAATTTTGGTATTCCGAACCTTAAAATAAAATTAACTACAAATGCTTTAGCGACAGTTGTCGTTTCTTTATTTGGAAGAGGATAAGCCTCAACGAACTTACTCAATTCACATTGCAATGTGAGAATATAACAATTTTTATCTATATCTTTATTTAAAGGACCAACTAAATCTAAAAATATTTTTTCAAAAGCATAGGAAGCCGTGGTTGTTATTACCATGGGCTCCCTAGTTATTCGCGAATATTTCGCTTTTTGACATAGTTCATATTTTCTTATAAAGTCTTTGACGTCGTTCTCCATTTCTGGCCAGTAGTATTTCCTTTTTATATTATTGACCATTCTGCGCACACCAGCGTGACCACTAGCAGGCAGTAAGTGATAATCATTTATAATAAATCTTTTCTCTTGGCCATCATTGACTCTTTCAACACCTCGTAAAATACAAATGCGTGGACCGGTCCACAAGTCTTTACTCTTGATTTCTTTTATTAATTCCCCTATAAATAACGCGTTATCATTTCTTTTTATTATACATATTTTGTCGACATTAATAGTTTTACATAATTCACTTAATTTTGTCACAAAAACGTCTCGCGTGTATTGTGCCCTAAAATCAAGATTAACGTATAATATTTTCTTATTTTGCGAAAATGCAAAACACTCGGTTTCTACATCTATACGCTTCTGCTGCCTTATTCTACTAATTTCTTTTCCTTCGGTCAAAATTAATTCTACCGCGCCACTCGGTATCCTCAACAATTCCACGACTCTCGGTTGATCAGGCCGATTGTCTGTGTCATTACTGGTGATACAAGTGTCACTACTACTTCCTTTATCTTCTAGTATCCGTTTTTGTGCTCTAGTCATTACATTTAATATATTTTCATTAATACATTTTAATTCCTCTGAGTTTATTGTAATTCTGGACAAACCATCAGCTGCGCAATTTTCTTTTCCTTTAATGTAAACAATTTTGAAGTTATACTCTTCTAATGTCAATCTAAACTTTAGTAATCTACTTGATGGATCTTTCATCCCAAACAAATATAGTAACGGTTTGTGGTCTGTCATGATAGTAAATTTTTTACCAAAAAGATAAGGTCTAAAATACTTCACACTCCAAACAATTGCAACTAATTCCTTTTGTATAGTCGGGTAATTCCTTTCCGATTTATTTAAAGGTCTACTTGCATAAGCTATTGGTAATAAATTTTTGTTACTAAGAACTGCTCCAACAGCAATGCCAGAAGCATCCGTCTGTAAAATAAATTCATTTTCGTTTGAAAAATCAGGATATTGTAATACTAGGGGTGATATTAAAGCTTTTTTCAAAGTTTGAAATGAATTTTCACATTGATCTGACCAAACAAACGGAACATTTTTTCGGCAAAGGTTGTTTAAAGGCATAGCTATTTCTGCAAACTTGTTTATAAATTTTCTGTAGTAGTTACAAAATGCAACAAAACGTTTCACTTCATCCGTGTTTAATGGAGTTGGGTAATTTTCAATACTTTGAGTTTTAGTTTTATCTGGTAATATGCCTTTTGCAGATATTGTATGACCTAAATATAGTAGTTCCTTTTTCAAAAAATTGCATTTGTTTGGATTTAACTTTAGATTAACTTTTCTAAGTCTTTCAAAAACATCTATTAGGTTTCTATTATGGTTGTCTAAATTTCGTCCCATAATTACAAGGTCATCAAGGTATATAAAACACTTTTCATACGTTAGTCCTGACATTGTGATAGTCATTAATCTCGAAAAAGAACTAGGGCTAGTTTTAAGACCCAATGGCATTCTTTTCATCTGATATTGTCCAGTATTAGTTGTAAAAGCAGTAAGCTTCCTAGATTCGGGGTTTAAATTTGCTTGATAATAAGATTGATTGAGGTCTAAATGAGTAAAATAGATGGCACCGGATAAAGATTCTAAAATGTCAGTTATGTTTGGTAAGGGAAATTTATCATCTTGTATTACTTCATTAAATTTTCGGTAATCTACTACTAACCTCCATTGTTTGTCACCGTTATCAGATTTTTTCGGTACTAGTAAAATGGGGCTAGACCACTCACTTTGAGCCTCTTCTATTATATCGTCCTGTAACATTTGCTTAACTTGCCTATCTATTTCGGGTTTTTGACTATTTGGGAGTCTGTATGGTTTTGTGTAAATGGGGCTAGCATTAAGTTTTAAATAAATATTATGTTCATATATTTTAGTGGTCGAAAGCCTATCACCTGGTAAGTAGAATATATCATTATACTTAGAGCATATTGCTTCTATCGTTTTACGTTCTGAGTGATGTAAGTGGTCCAACTTTAATAACGATAACAAAATGTTAGCTCGTTCTGCACTCGATTTTACCTTATCAAACTGACATATTTGGTATTCATTTAATAAATGTAATTCAGGTTGAAAAGTAGGTATACTTATTGCTTTATCGCTGGTATTTAGTATTTTAATCGGTATAACATTATTAACAGGTTTCACTATTAAAGCTCCTAAAAATAAATCATCTTCTAACTGTTTTGGCAATATTACGCAATCATCCTTTATTTCAGTATCTGTTAATTTTATATAATGTATAGATTCGCTTCTTCCGGGAATACTTAAATAATTATGAGATATATTAGGCGATGCGTAAAGTGGTAACATACATTCATATCCATTACGTAAAATTAATGTATCATTTTCCAAATTAATACGTGAATTAAAATTAGATAAAAAGACTAGTCCGAGAATACCATCCGATTTACAAGACAAATTATCGAACAAATAAAATTTATGATTAAAATAGCTACCATTTTTCGCACATAAGGTGAGAAATACATACCCTTCTGAATAAGCTTTACCACCTATACCATTTATTACAATATTATCTTTATACAATTTAATTTGTCCCAATAACACCTTTTTAGTAATAGCAGAAATGGACGCACCCGTGTCTAGTAACCATGAACACTCCGCTCCATTTATATCAAAATGTACGTACCTAACATTTTTATTACATACAAAAATATTATAACTCTTAAGACCGAAAAAACTGTGTTTCGTTGACTGATTTTTTGTTTTCTATTTGAGAATTATCACTTGTTTGAGCAGAAAACATTGTAGATTTATTATTTGAACCACGAGAAGCGACATTTTTACCATGGCAAGATCTAGGCCATCAGTAGAGTAAAATTGGGGCTTCTGCATCACTTGCTCTCGCGTCGCCGCTCGAGCTGCGTGATACAGAAGCCCCAATTTTACAATCGAGATCGATTAATATAAATGTGATCTGCATCACTCAGAACAAAGTGAGCTGACGCAGACGCTCCCAATAATACCGTTGTTATCTGCGATCCGTCTGATTCACGATATAATATTGTATTTCATTCACCGACATATCATTGTAGTAGCAATGCAATGGGACAACTTACTGTCGTTTCTAGTTTGAGATGCTAATGTAACAACATTTTCAAGTTAGACTGCTGTGTTCAGTCGACGCGATCAGTCCGATCGGTTGTTGTGTGTATCATAATCTGGTATGGTGTCGAACTGACATAGCCAAGCAAAAATTATCGCGCGCACTTAAATAAGTACAATAAACAACAATATCATGTTCGATCACGGCACATCGTTGCATCGAAACGATTTGGTGCACATCTTGTACTAATGAATGCATAGGCCTTCCGTATAATGAGAGGTTAGCTTTTACTAGCAACTATAACTCAATAATAGAGTTGTGGACACTACCACAATGCAACAATATAGCTGAGTGTGCACATCAAGTGCACATATTTGTCACAGACTAATCTTATGCCTTGCAATGTTTTCTTTTATATGTAATACTTTTTCTGTGTCTGTGACAAATAAATAGTTTTTCTCTTTCTTTCTTTCTTAGTAAGTAGCCAACAGTAGGTATTATGGAGACATAATAATTGCTTATAATACAAAAAAAAATAAAGTAAAAAAAAAAAACATAAAAACAAAATCCAAACTGGAACAATACTCATTTGTTCCGTGCGGGAATCGAACCCGCAACACGTTGGTGCATTAGTTGCTGCGTCTATTAAACCTACTATTTACATTGTGATGCGAGTCATACTCTTAGCCAATGCGCCAAACGTGTCGTCAAAGATGTGATAAAATATTGGACCACTTTGTCTTAACATGACGTGTATAGAATTATCCAAGATAATCAATAACTCAGTACAAACGTTTATTTTTTATAATTACGATAGTAAAATCTTCTAATATATAATATATTTAAGTAGTAGACAATTAGGATTCTTGATGGATGATTGATATATCTTAGTCTTAAAACAAATAGCACTTTAAAATACAATAAATGTTAGATTAGGAATCACTTATTTCTTATAAGATTATTTAATTACTCTTTTAATAATAATAATTATGCATTTCATTTTCATCTACTACAGGCATTCAATCCAGCAAACCTGCCGTCTTTCTGATTTAGTCAAATCGTAAAAAGGAAATGGTGGTTTGATTAAAAACACTTGTAGGTTTTTATTACACCATACAGCTATTTCTTTTAGTATAAATTCATTTGCTTACTGCATCACTCACCTCGCTTCGCTCCGTTCGCAATGCAGAGCGCCCCAAAAATCACACTACTAACATGATCTGCGATACGGACGGTTGGCATTAGAAGTATAATATTATTTCATTCATCGATGCATCTTAATACTGGTAGCATAGTAACAATGTTTTTACTTGGGATGACATAATATAAACAACATTCTCAAGTTCGTTCGACGCGCTCAGTGCGGCTCGGGCACAGCGATGCATTCATAATAATTTATATGTAGGTAGGTACATACTGTTATCTTTGCACAGCTCGTTGATAATTTTAATGAATGAATGCAAAATCTTAACAATGTTGAAAGTAGGATCGGGTGGCTCCCGGGTTCGATTCCCGGGTCGGCCAAAGTGTTATTGGGTTTTTCTGTTAGGAAATTCTCAGTAACAGCATGAAGTCTAGAAATGTGCCCGGTACGGCAATAGGCTCGCCTCCCTATTACGTGGGACTTAAATATATCTGGCGAAAATGGGGTGTAGTAATACACCTTTGCCTACCTCTTCAGGGTTACAGGCATAAGACTATGAATGTATGTACTTATGAATTATATAATTGTTTTATCCACAACTAGCTTTTGCCTCTGACTTCGTCTACATGGAACTTGAACCCACGGTCACTCGGATTCCAGGTGATGCGGACGTATCGAGATAAAGCAGATTGACTGCACGTGTAGTGTTCGATCGATTAATATAAATGTGTTCTGACTTCTGCGTCACTCAACTCGCTTCGCTCGTTTCGCGACGCAGACGCCTCCAATAATACCTACTTTTGTTATCTGCGATCCGTTTTATTCACGATATAGATTATTAACATTATGTTTTCAGCTTAGAATAATAACACCTATTCTAAGGTTTTCAGGTTAGGAATTTAACTCCTTGTCTTAGTGACCAATGTAACTGTTCTCTTTGCTGAGTTTTTTATTGTACTTATGAATGTGTATCAATTCATGTAATATTCCAATCATAGTATATATTAAAACTAAATGGGTATGTTAGTGAGTATAGGAAACGATTAAGTAAAATGAAACAATCTATATTGTATCTTTTAAAAAAAGTTTATTATCAAAGCACCATTGTTTTAAGCACATAAAATTTTTTTATGCACATATTGAGTCATGATAGATACAATTGTACAAATCTCCGGAATATTTATAGCAATCATATAGGGTTAACAAATTAGGACAACCTTTATCTTCTAAATTAATAACATTAACACTATTTAAAATATTTTTCAACCATGACACTTTTTCAAGACCTTTAACGAAAACAGACTTATCTTTTAAGATATCTAAAACTAAATATTGATAATTTGAGTAAGGTATAAATCCGTCGCTCCAGTATATTTTTCTATTACGCTCAATCCAGCAAACTTGTTGTCTTTCCGATTTGGTCAAATCGTAAAAAGGAAATGGCGGTTTGATTAAAAACACTTGCAGGCTTTGATTACACCATATAGCAATTTCTTTTATTATAAATTCATTTGCTTCTGTTTTAAAGCCTTGGATGTCTACAATAGCAGTCATGATAATCTACGCACGATGTTGCTCAGAGGTTTGTATTCCACAAGTCGGTCGTTTATAATCAAACAGTATGCAGTTGTCTTATCTGGTATTTGTGTTGAACATTCAAATTCCAATCTTACATCCACTGGACCAGTTTTTAAACTATCGTTTTGCCTCGAGCAGTCTAAGATGAAGACTGGGGCCTTTTCTTTGAAATCCTGCAGATCAAGCAACGGTTCTACCGGAGAGTTGTAATACGACTGGCGAAATTTCACATACATTTCATATAATATACTATATTTGTTCTCACAAAACTTTAAAGATAAAGGCTCATAAGGATAATATTGCGAATTTAAAAAGAGCGTAACATTTGTCACCTCACAATGATCAAATACCGAACTGTCTTTAGTTCTATTATTTTTTCTATTAGTTTGCAAGCAAAAAATGACATACCGAGGCTTTTCTAATTAAGAAGCAGTCTTTACTGACCAAGAATGCTTTGTGGTTTTAGGTAGTAAAGGATACTCATATAAATCCCAATTTCTAAAGGCCATCTGAATAGGTTTATCTCTTTCTAAGTGCTTTAAAAGTATTAAACGTTCTCGATCGGAAACTTTTATATGTGGTACTCTCCATTGAATTCTCTGTATATCTATTTGAAGCTGAACGACTTCATCAGTAAGAATAATACTATTTAAGTTAGAATTACTCCTATTCAATATAAGTTCGTGTTTACAATTTATCACAATTTTATTGTAATCCTCTGCAAACCCTAAAATCTTATTTAAGGGCACCACAACGCTAAAATGTCCATCACTTTGGAAACCGTTTAAATTCCAACCCCATAATGCAGAAACTTTACTTTCTGCTTCATTAAATGAGATGTATGACTTTATTGTTGATGTTATTCCAGAATTTTTTATACGGTCTATTTCAATTCTATTCATTTCGTACCTGATGTCTTGGAACAAGTACATAACAGGGTTATTATTAAACGTAACAGCTTTCTTGATCTGATGCCCATCCTTACCGAACAGCTTTGCTTGAACTTCGATGTAGATGGAACTGGCTGATGGTAGCACGTATATATCTTGCTGGTGTATGGGGATTCTGATTTCATCGTTTTCTCTAAAACTGTTATTGTAGGGATTGTATGAATGGATTTCATAACTTTCGATCGAACTATCAAAGTGTGGTAAGTCGGTAATCTGTAGTATACTCATACTTTAAACCCTAAAGCTTTAAGAAAATCTTTATTTGATTTAGTCAATTTCTTCACGTTTTTCTTACGTCTGTGCACCTTTATGGTTGTTGACGGAATAGGACGTTTTATTTTCACTGAAGGGTTTTTATAATATACTATCATTTTGCTTTTCTTAAATGAAGACGTAATTGAATATTTTCTTCACCAAAGTCAATACGGTAACCAAACTGATCTACAATCCTAACAGATATGGATGAAATTATATTTTTGTTAACTGGAAAGTAAATAACGTTCTGAGGTATTTCTATGTAGCCGTGACTTGGAGCAGTATCAGATATAAATTCATGAATAAAATGAGTCGGTAATCCGTTGCAGTATGAACCGTGTACAAAATCACATTCAATTCTGATAACAGCTGTTAAACTGCTGTTATGAACGGGCACATTCGGTCTTGTTTTTAATACTGAAAAGTATAGTAAACCGCACTCGTACTGATCAGATAAATGAAGAGGTGGTTGAAAATACGAAATCAGTTCCGATTTATTTCCAGAGATGGTAACCGTAGTAGACATGCTTGCATACTGAACTCTTTTAGATGATCCTTTTTATTTTATTTCATGATTATACCAAAAATTCTTTAAGAAATTTAAACA
This sequence comes from Euclidia mi, assembly GCA_944739405.2. Lineage (NCBI taxonomy): Eukaryota > Metazoa > Arthropoda > Insecta > Lepidoptera > Erebidae > Euclidia > Euclidia mi. The sequence continues at coordinate 15,390,644 of OX123188.2, read as the reverse complement.
TAAATGTCCACAATTGAAGGGGTGATCACGTTGTATATTTTCATAATTATATTGAATGTTAGAACCTACATATTTTATAAATTCCTTCGGAGGTTTAAGATTTCCATAACTGTCAAAATACTCAACATAATCATTATATTTTGCATAGGCTACCCAATGAGAACCAGGATTTTTTGAACTATCCAAATTAATAACTCCACATTCTTTTTTATAAGGACATTTAAGGAGCTCATCTCTCATAAAGACACCTCTAAAATAAGGAATTCTATTCCCGTACTTTAAAATGTCAAAGTTAGCTAAGGCCCGTTTGGGTAGCCGATATCTTAGTTTTTTTCTTTTGATACGAAAATTCCAAGGCCGCCTTTATGTGGTTTACGGTGTAGTCCTTTCCCAATACATAGAGCTTCCATTTTTTCATTATGTCTTCTCGATTCTTCATACAGCTTTTTAGCCATTTTGAATTCATTTATGGTTTTAGCAATACCAGCTGCACCGCCTGCTAAAGCTCCCGCAGCTGATAATCCCGCAAAAATAGGAATCAAAGGTAATACTCCCCCAGTTTCTGGAATAGGAATAACGCGAGGGAGCTTAATCGATGAATCATCAGCCAATTCTCTAGTAGCGGCAATAGCTAATTCTATTGCCATTTTCTTGCTCTTAGGTTTTAATTTTTTGATATGCCTTTTTGCTTTTGTAATAACAGATTTTAATTTACTTTTTAACCCTTTTCCAGGTGTAATTTTTGGAGAAGGCTTTTTGTCCAAACCAGAACCAGTTTTAATTTTTGCTGACATAGTCTTACTTACTAAGCGTGCCGCGAGTTTTTCAGCTATACTGGCATCGGAAGTAACCGCTCGCTCTTTCGCCATTTTTAACAAAATTAAATCAGCCTTATGTCGATCCTTTAAGTTTGATGACTTGTGATATGCAATATCGTGATCTTTGCAGTATTCGTCCAACTTATTTACGCCGTTATCTCCTTTTGTTAGTCTTTTTATTAATTTAGTACCTGGGCCACAGTAATTATATCCTGGTAAGTGTAATTCAAATGGTAAATTATTAATAAGCCAATTGAGAAGACTACTCTCTCCAAAACACATTATAAGACTGATGATTCCGGTTTGAATACTTTAATAAATAGTTATGTGATTCGAGTTTGTTAACGTTATTTTATTTATAATATTACATTCGATTTATCAATCCAACTGCTTTCAGCTGAAGACAAACCTAACCATTTTACTAAAACCCTGTTACCTTTTCTTCTAAGAACTTTCTCGACTAGATATATATTGGGATGCTTTGTTTTTTGAAGTTCTTGTGAATAAAATGCTCCTAAAATAGGCAGACCTCTGATAGTGTCTTCAATTAAGTAAGTTATAGGAGTTGTATTTTGTATTTTACGAATTTTAAATATTTCTGTTGACCAGTTGGGAGTATAACCTTTTTCAAATGTACCTTTGTATTTACTGATGCGCACATAATCACCTACTTTGTACTTGCTTTTTAAATTATCATTTTTTAGCAACTTTAAATACCTTTCTAATATTAGTTTTTTATTCATATTGTTCACATTAGCAGGGATTTCATTAATAGTGCGATGGTGAGTGTGATTGTATTTGTAAATAACATCATTGAGGGTATTATTTACTCAATTGTAAATTGCCTTTTAAACTAAATTCCTTATAGATTTTAGATTTCAATGTTCTGATAAATCGTTCGACTATTGAAGCTTTTTTTGTTGAGAAGGTTGAATAATGGTTAATATGAAACGATTTCATAAGCTTCTGAAATTTGTTATTATAAAATTCTGTTCCATTATCGGTTTGCAGATTTTTAGGAACACGCCCTTTATCCAACAAAGTTTTGAAAGAGTTATACACATCTTCTTTGCTTTTACTTCTCATAGGAAAGGCCCAAGCATATTTCGAAAATGAATCAATAACGGTAAGAATATATCTATAATTTTTATTTTCTTTTGAAATTGATTGCAAATCAATTAAGTCTGCTTGCCACAAGTCATCTATATCTCTCATTACAACATGTCTTCGCGGATAGTTCACTCTCGCATTTTTATGAATTTCGTTTACCACGTCAGCTTTGCTCATGTTCACAACTCAGTAGGTATGTTTGTCTCGAATTCTGCTATAATACTTAATAAAAAGCATATTATTAGGACTATTTATTATTTAATTATGTCAGCTTCTTTTAACTCTTCGATTATTGATAAAATTTCATTATCATGATTTGTATTACCAGCATCTCGGGAAGCAATTAATAGTTTCAATCTTTCAACCAGTTCGTTAGGATCGTCCCAATATACCAAGTCAGTGCTATTTTTGTATTTCTTTAACGTTGGTAAGCTTCCTCCAAATTTAGTGACAATATTATTGTTTGACGATTCAGAAAACAATGGTTTGATTATTTCACGATATTTTATACCTTTATCGCCTCTTATTTGCCCATTAGGATTGAAATCTCTCTTATGTGCATTTGTATAATGCAACATATCTTTATAGACAAGTTTATCTTTGCTCGATATTTGTTCCAAATCAGGTTTTCTTCGAAGTAAAAGTTCTTTTAAACCAGGGGTTAAATTGAAGCTTTTGTCACCAACTTTAATTAAAATGGTATTATCATTATTTGCACTATCTATTTTAGAAAACGAAACTATTGAATTACCCATTAATATTTTTTTGTTTTCACTCCTTATTCCAAATGGTATGTTTAGGTCATAAATATCATGGATATCACGACCCTCTAATGATATTTCTAAATCATCCGGTAATTCCGTCTGGGGAGGCTTTTTAACGTTCAGTACAGAATTCAGTTCTGGGTCATAGCATTCTTCAAACTTAGTAGATGAGCTAGTATTAATGTCTCCTAATTCCACGTCTTCAAAATTAGAGTGTGTATTCTCAAAATTTTGTATTTTTTCTAATGTTTTATTTGAATCAACTAGAGTTTTAAGGGGATCTGTGACAGGTTTTAACATTTTTTCAAGTGATAAGTTTGTAGAGTGTTCCTGGTTTTTCATTTGTTTTATTTTATTCTTTATGGAGTCTACAGACTTCATTAATTCTATTTTAATATTTTTCTCCATGTTATACTTATTAACTACTGTATTCAGCTAAAGAACAAATTATACTGAATTTGATCTGCCATGTTAATTACTTATATATATACATATAAACAGTCAGTCAAATTTAAAAAACATATCAAAGTTCTGTCTGTACCTTCCATTATTTAATGACGATTCTTTATTAATAAGTAGAAAATTATAAGGTTTACTCCAAACAGTTTGACAAATATTTCTAAACTCTTTCCACTGTAAATCAGAAGTAACATGCTCTTCATAAATATGTTTTAAATTCACATCATCTTGTTTGAATATAATAAGAAAATTCACATTGTCACGCAACAGTTGTTTTGGAATTTTGGAATAGGTTTGAGATAAATAGAAACAATCTATTTGTTTATGTCTACCCATACAAAAATAATTGCGAATATTAACTTGATTTTCACACAGCAACATCATCAAAAATAAACACAGAATTTGTTAAAGCTTCACTCGGAGAAATTACCTCTTTATCATCGCTAAATTTGTAGAAGTTAATCTGCGAGACTCTTCCTAATACTTCACTCAAGAAACGATACTTTGGTTGAAATGAAGTTTTGGAATAAAGATAAAGATTTTTAAATTTTAGACCATTTTCATGTAACAACAAACTAATCATAACGTTTGTTTTACCACAGTTCGATGGACCGCACATTATACATCGAATCGTATTCGGTAATAAAGGACTATGTCTGATCTGGTGAGAAGTTTCATTTAAATCTATATTATTAATTTTCAAAGATATGGGTTGCTTGATCAACTTCATTTTGACAATTACTGTAATGAATGTCTAACACGCATATTTATAGGTAGCTATAACTTTAACACTAAATTAGATATACATATCATAAAGTATAAATAACAGCATTTAACATGTTTGAACAGGTCTAGAAAGTTAGGAATTTTGTATTCTCGTATTACAATATCATATTTTTAATAATTGATTTAATTTGGTATTGAATATCATACAGATGTAAAATTGCATTCCTTATTTCATTATGCTGTCATAGTCAGCCGAAACAGGACCTGTTGCTAGCAGAGAAATCAAGTTTTATTGGTTAGTACGTTTTTAATGTTATTAGTTATTACAATATTATATTATATTATTATATGAATAATTAGATATCTTACTTTAGTTTTATTTTCAGAATCATGTCATACAGCCCCAGCATTCTCAACATTGGAGGACTTAACAGATTTGTATTTGATAATGTTGATTCTCAAATCCCAAGTCCTTTGGACGAAGTTGACCAGACAGAAATACAAGAGGTTAGTAAATATTATTTTATTCCTCATAGTTAAATTCATATAGTTATGAACTTTTCATTTATATTTTTTATGTTATTATATTGCAGGACAATGCTTTGGCAGATAATGGTAGACAGTTAAAAAACAAGCCATTTTTTTACTCTCAAGGAAATTATCAATGTTTTGAAAAGCATCGGAACAAATCCTCTGATCAGGTAAGCACTACATAAAATGTATTTATGTTTATAAACATTTATTGTGCGCGTCCACATTATTATATATTTATGTGTGATTTATTTTTTTACAGGTTACTAGCCCATATTTCTCCACTCAAGACGATGGCATTACATACATTGAACCAAACTTTTCTACACAGTCAAAAAAATTGTCACCGTCTAAAAAGCGCCAAAGTTTATTAACGTCATCGGCAAATTCGTACATTGTTCGAAGAAATCGTCCTAAGCAAGGACGTCTTCTAATTAAAATAGATATTCGTGAATTAGATTATGTAGACAAAAATAAAAAAAACGAGGCTTGCTTAAGTGCACAATATGTGGTTGAGGAGCCTTATGATGATGTAATGGATATCACAGAGACATTAATAAAAAAAATAAGTAAGAAATTGTGTGATACTGAGTAGTCTTAAGATAATGTTTTTATTTAAGTTTAGTTGTATTTCTAAAAATAAATAAATGTTATCTTTTTAAAAATGTGTAATTGTTATGAGTCAATGTTTGTATGCATGCTTTATATTTATGTAAAAATTAAATAAATGTTGTGGCTGAATTTAGTAGCTCAGTACCGAATTGTGGAATACAAACCTCTAAGCAACATCGTGCGTAGGCTATCATGACGGCCATTGTTGACGTTCAAGGCTTTAAAACAGAAGCAAATGAATTTATACTAAAAGAAATAGCTGTATGGTGTAGTAAAAACCTACAAGTGTTTTTAATCAAACCACCATTTCCTTTTTACGATTTGACTAAATCAGAAAGACGGCAGGTTTGCTGGATTGAACGTAACAGAAAAATATACTGGGGTGAAGGATTTATACCTTACTCAAATTATCAATATTTAATTGCAGATGTTTTCAAAGATAAGTGTATTTACGTTAAAGGTCTTGAAAAAATGTTATGGTTGAAGGATATTTTAAATACTAATAATTTAATTAATTTAGAAGATAAATGTTGTCCTAATTTGTTATGTTTATATGATCGCTATAAGTGTTCTGAAGATTTGTACAATTGTATTTATCATGACTCAATATGTGCTTTAAAAAATGTTTTGTGTTTAAAAAAATGGTGCATTGATAATAAACTTTTTTTTAAATTGATAATATACATTGTTTTATTTTACTGAATAGTTTCCTAGACTCATTAACATATCCATTTATTTTTTAAATTGATAACATGATTACATTGATATTACATGGAGTGAGGAATTCATTAGGTACACACATTCATAATAAAAACTCACTAAAAGTAACGCTACCATTGATCACTAAATAATTGCTAAACTTAAAAAATTATGTTAACTATAACAGTATGGTATTACTGGGCACTCTGACTTATGCAGAACACATTAATATGAATCGACCTCGATTGTAAAATTGGGGCTTCTGTATCACGCAGCTCGAGCGGCGACGCGAGAGCAAGTGATGCAGAAGCCCCAATTTTACGCTACTGCCATCGATAGTTATTGTTTGCGAAATTAGTAAAATTACCTCTTCCACGTACGTATCTACCGCGGTTATTGCCTCCATAAAACTGTTGATAACATGACGTATTATTATATTTTGGATTTGCAAAGTAATTACCACGACCATGATAACCTTGACTAAAATAATTATTACGTCCTCTCCTGTTATTATAAAATCTGTTGTTAGACCTACCTCTTGCACTGAAGATCGTGTTAGAAGTCGAAGGCTGTGCTAGTTTTTCGTCCTCAGCTGCACGCACTGCGTCTTTTAATTCTGCATAATTTCGAGCTGAAATGATAGTGCCCAAACGTTTATTCCTTAACCCATCAGCGAATTTTTTGACAGCTAGTTTTTCATTTACTGGCCTCAACAACTCACATGCCTTTTCGTTACTGTCAGCTTCCGCAATTGTAAGGTTTATAAATAATTCTGACAATTTATTTCCATATTCATTAATAGTCATATTGTTCTGAGATAAATTGTGTAATTGAGAATGTATGGAACTGGTAGATTTTTTACTGAGTAAATAAGTTCTAATGTCTTGTACCAGACTGGTAACATCGCTATACTCACATTTCATTTTTAACTTTGCAGTTTTAGTAAGCCTTGTCTTTAGCACAAAAGAAATAAGTAGTTTTTTCTGATCATTATCTTTGAGACAGTCATTATATAATTCAACGCTATCTATAATTTTCTCCGTAACTTCTTCCGAACCATCCATTACGGGAATTAAAGATGTGGCCGTCTTTATGTCGAATTTATCCATGTTTTCAAAATTATTATCTACTTCGCTAGGAATACTATACTCTAAAATTTTATCGTAAATTAATTCTATTTTCTCTTGCAAACCTTTGTAAATGTAGTCAGCTAACTCTAATGTACTTTTACGCTCAGAAAAAACACTAATAATAGTCTTATATGAAGAATATAGCTCCTTAGCTTTCGATATATTTACATCAACATACCTTTTATATTGAAGTCTTCTACTTGGTCCTAATTTTCTTATATTCACTTGTATATAAGTTAATTCACTTAAATTTTTTTCTAAGTCCTTATCCATAAACTGTAAAAATAAAATATACTTACGTTAACTTATATAAGTACCTATCCAGTGCTCAGCTAATGAATTAAACATGTAACATTCCGTATATAGAAAAATCTTAACACAAAAAAAAACTAAAGTATTACTCGAGAGTAATTTTAACATTTGTATGTTTATATGAAATAAGTTCTTAGCAGAAATACAAGTACAGTAATTGTTTTTACTACATATCGGCATATAATTCTTATTATGGACGTACACTAATTCTACGAAAATTTGTATACCGTATAGGTACGAGTATTCCGGATGACGCAATCCACCAAAATATTACACCGCACAGTGCACTAAAATGTCATTTTAACTTATCACTACATATTCCTCGAACATTTTCACAGGAGGTATCAAGATCTCTGAGCTTTATAAAAAAAATATATATATACCTGTATTAAACGAAATTTTCTTACGTAGGTATGGACAGTCGACGGGACGTAACACAGTAGAGCGCTTTTAGCGGAATTCAAGCATTTGGAACCTCTTCTTCGCGTTCTCGCCTTCCCGACAAGCGCAGACGCATCCTCCGCAGGAATTCGGAGTCTGCTTGCCTTTGTATCCACCTCTTCTGTTCTTTCTTTAATTTCTTCCAAATAATTGCGATGACAGCAAGGGCGAAGACCACCAAGGCCACGGACAGCAATATATTGTTTATCTGCACATGAGTTTCGGATGTGCTATTACTTCCTCTTGAAGCATTTTGAGATATTATCACCTCTTTGTCCTCGGTTTTGGAGTAGGATTTCCCCATGATTGAGTTGTCGAACAGTACGAGTTGCACAAGTCGAAGCCGAAAGCATAGTGTTTTATAACGTTGATAATTAAAACAGTCTAACTTAGTGCACAAAGGCACACAGGAATGTGCTGAATTGCAAGATTCGCCGGTAACGCGATACGTGGGCCGCGCGAGGCAGGGTCGCCATGAAGTGTGCGGGGTACGGGCAGAGAAATAATGTAAAACGTGTGTACGATATGAATCGTTTATTACGACTAAAAAACACGACTGTCCATCATTTACTTAATACTAACTTATGCTATCTTACTCTAACATATACCACACTACACTCTACAGAGACCATCGGGCATTGTGCCTAGGTCTTCCATGGTTTCAGCCATGACTACGATATCGTCTGCGAATCGAAGGTGAGTGATGTACTCACCGTTGATGTTGATGCCGAGTCCATTCCAGTCCAGAAGCTTGAAAACATCCTCCAGCGCAGTGGTAAACAGTTTCGGGGATATGACATCCCCCTGTCTCACCCCTCGCTGGAGTTGAATAGGTTTCGAACTCTGGTCCTGGAGGCGGACTGACATAGTGGCGTTTTCATACAAACACTTCAGCACTTCGATATACCGGTAGTCAATCCGGCACCGTTGGAGAGACTGTAGCACCGCCCTGGTTTCGATCGAATCGAAGGCTTTCTCATAGTCCACAAACGTCAAGCATAGAGGCTGGTTATACTCCTCGGACTTCTGTATAAACTGCAGCGTATGTATGTGGTCTATGATACTATTTAATTTATGTTCTTTACGGAAACCGCCTGTAAACGTGGCTCAGAAGTGTGATGGGTCTGTAGTTCTTTAAGAGGGTTTTATTCCCTTTCTTAAATAAAAGCACCACCACACCTCTATGCCACGCCTGTGGCGTTTTACCCTCGAGAATGACGGAATTAAATAGTTTCCGAAGGGCCTCTATAGCGGGTGTGACGCCGGCCTTCAGAAGCTTGCTCGTAATTCCGTCATCACCCGGCGCCTTGTTGTTTTTGAGCTGTTTGAGAGCCACACTAATCTCGTGCACGCTGACGTCCGGGATATTTTCGGTATAGTGTTGCGTCAATCCAGCTCTAGGGTCTGACGCTGGAGTACTTGCGGGTTGTTGCGTTGTCGTGTATAGCTGTCCATAGCACCTTTCTATCTCCTCCAAGAGCTCAGGCTTAGACTATACGATTCTGCCATCCTCCGTCTTCAGCTTTGTCAGCTGACTCTACCCAACAGACAGATCCCTCTGGAACTCTTTGGATCCCTTGTTCTGCTCGATCGCCTCACGAACACATTTTGTGTTGTATTGGCGGAGATCGCCAGTCAGAGACTTAGAGATCTGACCTTCTCTTCTAAGCAGAGTATATTTACTTAGTTTAATTTTAGTTATAAATATTTTTTTCAAAAGTAGATCTAACTTTGAAAAAATGTTTACTTTGGACTGGATGCCTTCATGAAATTTTCAACATTTTCAACTCCTTGTAAGTTTTCTTCCCCTATATATCTCACTCAGGTTCTTTAGTAGGGTCAGGTTATAAATTTGGACCCAGTAAATACAATAAGGCCTCGTGTATATTTGCTTCCAAGACAAAGGATTACGAGAATTTCGTAACAGCTTACCAGACAATGCTACCCTTGTCTACCTGTTATCAGTTTATGGCATAAAAATAATATAATAATTATGAATATTTAAATGTACTCGACTGAATTATGTATTTGATCAGGGTGACTTTTGTATTTCATATTTTTTGCAGGAGTTTTAGTTTAAGCCGATTGATAAGACTAAAGCAAACTATTATAATTTCATCAATAGGTTAGTTGACAAAAAAAAATTATAAGTCCGTCCTTTAGATTATTCAAAAATAAGCGATACGTATTTTTTATTTGTAAATTAAACCAAAAATGACCAAGATATAGCTCATTAAAGTTACGTATAACGTCACGCCGTGCTGCATTTTTTCGCACTAGATCACGTCACACGTAACTTTAATGGGCTATAGCTTTGTTATTTTTTATTTAATCGAAAAAAGAAAAAATACGTGTCCAATATTTTTTTTATAATCTAAAATACGGACTAAATAAAATGCAATTATTTTGACCCTGGAAACTACCCTAATAGGGTTTTATTTTTTTCTAGATTGTCTAATAGATAATAAATTTTCTATGAGACTGATATGTTGTACTACTTTTATCAATTTATTTTTCCCTGTTGTAGTTCCTTATGTCAAATGAAGTACAATAAAGTATGATTATTTTTTTCTGTACTGTAAATGCTCTCGAAATGTTTAGTATAGTTTTATCACAACAAATTACCAAATTATTTGCTTCAGTTTTTCTCTTAAACTTTTACCAGCAAATACCACTATATCTTACTATTCACCATAAACACATTGCAAGGAAACAAAGTTCATTACATTTCTGTTGTTTGTGTGTTCTTTCTTAAACGTACAAAAAGGGAACCTCCAATGTTTACAGTATGTTGAGGAAAATATCTTGTTATATTCCGATGGATTTATGAGATGTGAAGCTGTTGGCGTTTTTACGATCAGAAATTTGATGCTCTTTGGATTTAGATTAAATTTAATCAAAGATACGATTTAAAAATAAACGGTACATAAGCGACCCTCAGAGTAACTTTGGTTCAAAACCACGATACACAGGTTTTTAAAGATATTTGCATAATATATTGTTAAGTATAGCTTAAAAAACTGTGGAGTAAAATATCGTAAGGAAACCTGCGTGTTTTAGAGTTTTCCATATTGTTCTGGTAATACATGTGACTGTCATTTCGCACTGAGCCAGCGTGGTGTACCTATTATGACGTAGCCCTTCCCACAGTGAGAAGAGGGTTCGGCCCAGTAGGGCAGCAGTTTATATACCTACCTAAAATAAGATAATAAGCAAACATGTTTGTAATTAAACATTGTTTCATTAAGAAATGTAAGTAATGGAAATAATAATATATTGTCTCGAATAATCAAATTTACTGCTTTGTGTCCAAAATTAAATGCAAATCCTTTTTCCATGTTACCCTCATTTAAAATTTGGACCGCAAAATACATTTGGCTAACTTAATTTAACCCTCGTTTTATTGTTACAAATTACGTTCCCACCTACCTAAGCTATGGTTTTGATTTCAATCACATTTCGTACCTTTTATGTATAGACTTAAATAAAAATATTGATGGTAAAATAAATAAAACATTTTGTCACTAAAATGGTAGGCGCATGCCCAATGCTATTTAATTTTGCCTTCATAATGTTTCACTAATTTTATAAATTTTCGTCGCCTTAATTTAAACAGTCGTGTCATATTAAATTTAAACAATATTTTTTGTAACTTAATATTAATGACTTGGATCTTTATTATTAAATCATAAATTGTATTTTAAAATAAAAATATATAAGAACTGGTAAAGATTGCATGGTAGAGTCATCAAGTTACTATGTCTAAAGTAAAAGTATATAAGAACAATTACCTAAACAATAACCTTAGAACCAACAATAAATATATAATTACTTTAATAAGTACAAAAAGCAATGACCTCTGTGCTCGATAGAAAGCGTTGTTATGGTGTTGATAACGATACTTAATTTCTACGAATGCTGATGCTGAAGCTTTTCAACGAGCCTAAAACAAATCTACGAGAAATTACCCTAAAATCATCGTCATGGCTAAAAATAAGTCATCATCCTCCTAGCGTTATCCCAGTTTCAATCTGGGGTCCGCTTACTAGTCTTACCGGATTTGGCTGAATATTAGCTTTTCCACGGAGCGACTGCCTGTCTGACCTCCGCAACCCGAAGGGATAGCGATATTCCATGGTTTAGACTAGTGTCAGTTTATGTTAGAAGGTACTGACGCCCTGTAACGATTGTCAAAGATCTTCATGACAACCGGGACCGACGGCTTAACGTGCTCTCCGAGGCACGGGACAAGCGATAATTAACAATTCAATACGCACATAACTTCGAAAAGTCATTGGTGCGCGCCGTGGATTCGAACCCGATACCCTCTGCATGGCAGTCTGTTGGTATCTCCACTCGGCTATCGCTGCCTGTCATGGCTAAAAATAAGTATTGTCTGAGAATTCTTGTCTTGACAACGTAGTTATAATGTAACTGCTATCGAATCGGGAAATCATTTGAATTCATGTCGAAGGTAATTCCTTTGGCCAAAATAGTCACTATTTTAGGCCGTAATGTTTAATAAAATGATCCTCTATTAATTGTCGCCTAGACAATTTGCGGCTTAAAATCATAATACTGAAGCGCCAAGCCCACCTTACGTGAACTGTGCGGTGACATTTTGACTGACGTTATATTAGAAGTGGCCGAGACGTTTGGACACGTTGTCAGCGCCGTCACACCGAACAATGTTTATGAAGCGTCATGTACGATGCTATCTCTTGGATTTACATGTGTAATATATTGCCTATGACGTAAGGAAAGTGGTTGTGAAATGGAGGTATCCATCATCTTGTTTCGACGCTGCACTGGCTGTTAAAGTACTTCGCTGCAACATGCGTTTTTTGTTGCTGTAATATAGTGTAAAAATAGTAGAAAAATGGGATATAGGCTTTCATTTAATCACAATTAAAAGACAGATGCTATGCAATTTTGGGTTGTAAGAATACTTGCCTAGTAGAATCTTCGAATTATTATTCCTAAGAAACACTGACCGAGGTGAGGAGTCCTATACCTTTGACATAGATACTGACCAGATCAATTTACATGATACCAAAGGCTGGCATTCTATTATCAATTAGTTAAACTCTGAGTAAAACGTCTTGTCTACGCAGATATACTGTGGCGTTAACTTGTTCCGTTTGAATTTAAGTCAACTAATATCATGGAGCGAAAACTCTTACAAATATATTAAGTAACTAATACTAGTTTTCGAAGATATTCAGGTTCAAAAAATATATTCGAAAATAGATCAACGGTATTATGACCCGAACTTACTCAAAAGTACGTCTGCCTAATACTACAGTTTTCGATATTATACATACTAAAGAACCATAGCAAATAACTCAACGACTGCAATAAAACTTGTCTTTATCCTTACCAATGCCTACAGTCCTACACTATCTTGAGAGTATTGCATCGTGCGATAACAAAGACTGCGCGAGTGACGGGCAAGTGCCACGCGTTGTCCACTAGCGACCGAGCGATTGACCTATTTTCTTTAACGGGACCAATTTTCATTCTGATGCTGGCAATTGATTTATATATGGTGGATTATTTCGCTTGATTTCTGTTTAATCTTTGAATTATGATGCTGTACCCTAACGATGAGCTAGATTGTAGTATAAAATTCTACCACACACGCACAACACCATCTAGTCCCAAACTAAGCGAGTATATCCGTATAATATGGGTATAGTACCCATGTATATGGATATACTTTTGTTTTTATACATTCATATTATACATAGAAACACCAAGACCAAGATATTGTGACAGACACCAAAACATCCATGGCCACGCACACAAATGTTTTTTTGCGGGACATTTGAACCCGCGACTACGGCGTGGCAGTAATTTAGACTCCCGCTTCGCCACCAGGCGTTAAATATGAATGAATGTGATAAAAATGATTCATATATCATAGCATTGCAGAGGTTTTTTGGATATCAATGATTGTAGTACGAAAATTCATGCATCGAAATAATATTCTCCTGTGTGAGAATGAAAACACTACCCTCGCAGCAGTGTTGAACAGCCAAGCGCTTTAACTCCTAAGCTATCCGTGAATACCTATGTAGTAGGCCGATATTTCATTAATTTGAAACACAATCTTCTTCCAAAAGCCTCAAAGTAAATAAAAGAAAGAAGATCAAGTTTCACATTAAGCATGCAATTCAATTTCCTTTGGTAATAAGACGACTGTTGTCGCGAATTTTTAATGTGATCGTATCGACTTTATGTCTGACATTATCATTTTGTCAATGGGACCCTTCTCATTGTTTATAAAGAAAAGAATATGCAAACACGTAACATTTTTAAGAATTTTACGGGTTGGGTACCAAAATTATCACTTGTCTTTTTCTGTACGAAGAACTGAGGGTTATAATGAGGTTATAATCCTGGGTACTTTGTCGTCGCATTGACTGCAGCAATGGAATAATGATTGGTTTGCCATTCGAGATACATGGAGTGATGTGTGATCCACAAATTACTGTTTCGAATCTTGGTATTCTCTGTGGCTGTTGCTTGAATGTTTGTAAAGTTTTCCGTGGTAGGATAAATTTCTAGTGCCAAAGATTTTCTAACAAATAAAACCAAATATATCTTAAAGACATTTCGAGTCTCAGTCAATGCGATAATGAAACATATTACACACAATTAATAGTCATATCTGTCACTTAATTTGCATGTGAATTATTTACTAAACAAAAAAATATTTCCAGAGTGACAACCAATCTATAAATAGCCAATCTGGTAATCGAATGAGACATATGCATTTATACTGAACACCGCAGACTTTTCGGATTTATGTGCGGATAAAATTGTTAATTATTGCTTACCTCGTGCCTCGAAGAACACGTTAAGCCGTCGGTCCCGGTTGTCATGAAGATGTTTGACAGTCATTATAAGGCGTCAGTACCTTCTAAATAAACTGACACTGGTCTAAGCCATGGAATATCGCTATCCTTTCGGGTTGCGGAGGTCAGACAGGCATTCGCTCCGTGGAAAAGCTAATATTCAGCCAAATCCTGTTAGACTAGTAAGCTGACCCCAGGTTGAAACTTGGATAACGCTAGCGTAATCCCAGTTTGGGGTCAACTCCTCCTAGGAGGATGATGATGATAATTGTAATGTAAAGTGTGAAAAAGTATACAATGAATATTACTATTTATGTACTACGACATAAAAAGCTCGCGAGCAGAAAAAAGTACAATCACCACAAATTAAAACACTGCTACTTTTTAACATCGTATTCCAGGACTCAATCGTCACATTATCTACCGTTGCTTCGGCAAAACGCAATCGAAGAAGGCACAAAAACCCGCAATGCACAACAATTAGGCGATAGACAAGCGGTATTGCAGCCGTTCCCTCATTTCCTTTCTACGCTCCAGAGATTCCACAATCACATGGGATCAATATTCTTAAGCCGGGCGACATTTGAAGCCGAATTTAACAAGATCTTCTGCGTATTGATTTTCCTCCTGTTTCTTTCTGGAAATTATTTAATAAGGAAACGTTGTATCATGATATTATTGAATAACTGTCATATCTTGACCTGCAGTGTTGAATTAAGTATATAGTTTTCCTCATTGGTCGCTCTTATGCTTAAGGAGGGTACGCGTCATATACATTTTTTATTTTATTTTTTTATTTTAAAAAGACAACTCCCGCACTAGGAATAAATCCTGTGTCGCGGGGGACTTTACAAACATACAACTAACGGACACAATGAACACCCAGACTCGAAACAACAATTTGTGGATCACACAAAGTGTTGTCTTGTGAGGGAATCGAACCGACAACACTCGGCGCAGTACCAAGCGGCGAGGCGGCCGCTTAAACCACTACGCCAACCGTGCAGTCAAGTCGTACATTGTATATATTGTGTATCTTATGGATTTGTCAACTGCTGTGACATCATCTGAGTTGATATATTTTTTGCCCCCAGATTGTTCTGTTTGGAATCGACTTGCTGTTCTGTATGATATGCCAGTTAATATTTTTTATTTGTTTTAAATAAAATATTTTAAGAAAGATGTCTAAGTAAGTGCCATTTAGAAAGCTTTTAATTGATAATAATGCTTATATTAAATCAATTACATGTTGAAGTTTTATTACAACAGTTTGAAATTCTTTAATGACAACTCATTATGAGTAGAAGGCTAAAGAGAATAATATTTCTAAATTCTAAAATATAAGTGTGATAAAAACACAAATATACTTAAAAACAAAAAATTAAGCTCCAGAACTACCAAACCCATTCACAAAATTAATCTAGCGGCACACCCAAAAACAGAAAATTAAACCGGATATATCCTGTAACGAGAGCTGTCTAAAAGTTTTCTTAATTCAATTCTTCAAGTCCTAAGTCTACACTCAGTCCAAATGAGGAACTTCCCCGACAAACAGTGACCCATTGACTTCACTTTATCTGTCTTACTTTCTCTTAGCAGATATCCTTGACCCTTACGGCTTGACCACAGCCTGCAGCGGCGGTGGCAGCGGCAAGCGTTTTCGATGTGCACGGCGCGCTTTGCTACGGCGGCCGCGGCGATCGATGACGCCTCAGAGTAGCGCGCTGTAGACCGTGACCGGGCCGTGAACAATCAGATAAGGCCAGAGGCTGATTTACATACATACATAACGTCACGCCTTTTATTCCGAAGGGGTAGGTAGAGGTGTATTTCTACACCCATATTTCGCCAGATATACTTTAGTCCCACGTAATAAGGAGCAGACTCCGTGCTGCTACTGAGAATTTCGTGACAGAAAAACCCAATAACACTGCCCGACCCAGGAATCGAACCAGGGACCTCCCGATGCCACGCGCACATTTATGCTGCGAGACCAACGAGGCAGTCGTATAAGGTTTGATGTCGAGTTTTCCGTCTCTACGCAAAGATGGTATTTGCATCGTGTTATCCCTTAGTCGCCTCTTACGACACCCACGGGAAGATAGGGGGTGGTGACATTTGTATTCTATGCCGTCAACCACACGGCAAAGGCTGATTTAAATTAGGAAATTGAGGCTCTGAACAGCGATGATAAGGGCCCTATGCTACTA
Source organism: Euclidia mi (assembly GCA_944739405.2). Lineage (NCBI taxonomy): Eukaryota > Metazoa > Arthropoda > Insecta > Lepidoptera > Erebidae > Euclidia > Euclidia mi. The sequence continues at coordinate 15,373,972 of OX123188.2, read as the reverse complement.
ACCCCACTCTACAAGCGGAGTGATTATAATCACAGGAAATAGTCTAACTTATTAACCTACACTATCCTAGAATCGTAGCCTATCATCTATAATATCCTATCCTAGTTATCCTAAACCTATCCTAACTTGTACCTAGCGTATAATGCGTATAGGCTTGATGCTCTGTGTTATGCTGTGATACAGACCAGCACTTATACGCACCTACTACTAGGCCCTTAACCTATGGCACGCACTATCGTGGTACTACTGTGGCATGCTGTGATACAGACCAACGATTCGTACGTGCCTAAGAACCTGTGGAAGATAAAGGTGTGATGTTCCTCCAACTAGAGGGAGGATCCTCTAACCAGGCTGGGTGATCGTGCCTGGTGGACTATCAGTCCGACGGATGTATTTCAGATGTTGTATATATACAACTCGGCGCGCGAACTCTGCATGTGCGATTCAGCACCTTGTTTTTCCGTCGCATTGTATTCGATAGATGTCGCCGTGTTGTTGTTGTTGAGACTTCGTCGTCGTTCGCTAGATGGCCTCAGTTGTATGTAGCTACCGCTACATCACTCCCCTCCAAGACCGGAGGTCGATCTCGAAGGTGATGAGTCAGCTGTCGATGCTTCTGAAGAGCGTGCCAGTGCCAGTGGAGAGATGCCGCTAGTTCTAGTGGGTCAGAACTGTGTGCCGCTGGTAGGCCCAGTGAGTCGGGTCTAAGTGCGGTGCGCGGTGAGCTATCCCAGTGAGTCGGGATAGTGGCTTTGCAATGGCCCCACGGTGAGTCGGGGAGAGGTAGCTAAGGTGCTGCGTAGTGGCTGGCTGCCGCGTTGCCGGTGAGAGATGTCCTCTTCTTACGTGAACCGGGTGCAGGGTGCTGTGCCTAGACGCTAGAGTGGCTGCAGGGAAGACCAGGCATGCAAGCCTGCATGGCCTATGGTTGGTCCCTGACCGAAGATGCTGGCTGGCGGCGACTTGATTACCGCCCATCGGGTGAAGTGCGGAGTGAGGCGAGGCGAGGATGATGACGAAGTTGCTGCTGCTGATCTGACCAGTAAAGGTTGCTTCAGATCACGTCGGGGTCACCAATGTGGAGGATAAAGGTGTGGTGTTCCTGCAACTAGAGGGAGGATCCTCTAACCAGGCTGGGTGATCGTGCCTGGTGGACTGTCAGTCCGACGGACGTATTTCAGATGTTGTATATATACAACTCGGCGCGCGAACTCTGCATAAGCGATTCAGCACCTTGTTTTTCCGTCGCATTGTATCCGATAGATGTCGCCGTGTTGTTGTTGTTGAGACTTCGTCGTCGCTCGCTAGATGGCCTCAGTTGTATGTAACTACCGCTACATCCCTAATCCTATTTGTCCCTCCAATCCCTATTAGATCCTAGCCCTACTATACGTATTTATATATACTTATATAGATAGGTGCGGGATATCTGCCACCGGAGACCTATGATGACAGACGGATTGTGGGTAGGAATCAGGTATGGTGGAGATAGTTTTCTGATGGCCAACTCGACAGACTCATCGAGCTAATCAGTACTGATGGCTAAAGGTGTCTTGGCCACCGTCAGAGGTGTGGGAAGGGTATCGAGTCAAAGTCGGATTAAACTTGTGACTCCTTTATTTCTTAAACTGCATGATCTTATATACTAAACTTATCCTATGTACACACTCACAACATTACGGTTCTGCTGTGTGTGAAAGGTGCCATCTCAGCGGTATGTATCTTAGGTGAGTACGTGATTTTTTCTTAATTTAATAGAAATCACGAAAAATAATTGTTGCGATAAAAACTCACGTAGGATTATATCGCTGATATGGCATGTTCATGTGTGAACAGGCTCTAAAGCTTCGTGCTGACTGAAAAAATAATGTTGCGTATTTTTGTGTACTAAAATTGTATGCCTCTAGTTGTTTAATTTTTTTCGACTTGGTTGATCCGATGTCATTGGATCTTATGTTTATCGTGATTGCGGGTTATAGCGTTCGATTAAATCAAGTAAAATTAAAAGTTCCGTAAGAAGTAGCGCTATTCCATTTTCAGGATGAAGGCTTACTTTAAAGTAATCTGCTATTCTTTATTTTATTCTCTCTTCCTTGGTGGAGTAGTCGTGGCTTCTTGGTCACATCAGGTAAGCAATACACCTCTCTCTTCCTGACCATTTCTGACCGGAACTGCATCCCTAGCAATATTCCGCCATTTCTGGCTTTGCCTTGGTCCGCTTTGAATAATTTGGCTTTACTTTAATAGAATTCTTGCAAATACCATGAGCAAAAAGAAGTATGCCACAAGTGGTAGAAACGATCACATTGACAACGGCATAGTTCAGAAACTGGCGCTATTTTATTGAATTATTAGATACTAGATAGAGAGTTTTTCGGTAAATACCGTGTAAAATCCTTTCTAGTTTTTTTTTGGATTATATAATTATATTCGGGTGTTTTCGCATATATTTTGAGTCTTACTTACTGCTAGCGTCGATGCGTAGTGTGCCCACTTCGCAAAAGACCAAGGAACTAAATCATGGCTCAGCACTAAGCCTATTTATTCGCTAATACAAGCCTGAATAAAATTTGTTCTTGTTTTCAAAGCAATTTTTTTGGAAGTATCCTATTATGTTCGGGAAAATAAATGTAATTGTATGTTAAATAAACTTAGTTATAGCGAGATAATTTGCTTTGGCGGTTTTAAATTAAGCTCGTTGTGAATAGATACGAGGATTTAGTACTAAATTGTATTTTATTTTGCCAATTTAATCTTCATCATTTGTTATAAGCTGGATTATGACTTGAACTAAATTATAATAATGTTAAGAATTATACGGTTATCAAGTAGTAATGAGAATGTCTTAAAACCAAATGTAAAAGTTTTATTAAATACGATAGACTCAACTTAATATGAAGTGATGGTTCATAAACTGCTTACGATATTTCGTTATATTATAGCTAAGAACACTTTCAATTTGTCTCGATGAGAGAACAAACCCAAAATTGGTTATACGATTTGCAAGCAACAATGTGAAACAGATAGATGAAACTTATAACACTGAATACTGTTTGGTAGTAGTAATAATATTATTATTAATTTATCCGTAGTCGTAATATTTTAATAAACATAATTATTATGGATGCTACAAACGCGTCAGTTGGATGTTTTTTTTTAAAAGACTAAATTCTATAAAAATAAAATCCAACGATGCTGAGCTTTTTACAAACATTGAAACAAAAGAGATAAAGCACTCAGCATTGCAATAAATCTTATTTTTATATGGGGACTTAGTACTTTGTGTGTAACCAAAGTAACTAAATTGTAAATTTTGTAGTAAAACAAACAAAGGTACGTGGTATAAATCCCGCAAGACAATTAAGTTTAAATGACCACGGATATTACTGCGTATGGTGTATAACAAAGCATTGTCTATCTATCTATCTATCTATCTCACTTACGCGTTTTATAAATGAGACTGAAAAGCGTAAATATTAATATTTTTTTAGAAAAATATCAGCCAGTATTAGTTTTACTAATTTAACACTAAAGCATCATCAATCATCGCTAGGACGATCTAGCGTTATTCCGGTTGCATCCAAGACTTACTAACTTTGGAACCAGAAATCCACTATATTTATCGAATTTCGGCTTAAGTCTAACCAGATTTGATAGAATGTAGGCTTTTCCTCAGAGCGACTGCCGTCTGACCACCGCAAACCAAAGGGAAAACGGTATAGCATAGTTTAGGCCAGGAATATTACTACTAAAGCATTTTGACTATTGTCAGTCAATTGGAAAAAAGTAACTATGTACTCTAGAAGCAGATATTTTTCAATCATCGTGAACTTCCGGATTCTTTCCTCATTTTTTTGCACCCACGAGGACTTTTCACTCTATTCTTAGTATACCTTTTACTTGAAATAAAAATCTGAAGGCTTTGTTTACCTAGAATTTGGCCTAAGCTATAGCAACTCAGCTGAGTAATTACTGACATTGTGCTGAAGATAGTGGCTTAATAAATCTGGTTGCGGGTCGTGATTTTATGTATGAGTTGTCTATTTTGGTTCTTTTGTTATTCTTTTTTTTCGTAAAAGAGTGTGGTGGTGGTGGGTGTGTGGAAGGCCTCCGATATGTGCTAAGAATTCCTGTCCCGAGACAAAAACCGGGACCAACAGTTTGACGCATGGATAATCTATCGGCTCGATATATCTTTCTTTAAAAGCATATACGGAATAGATTAAATATAGTTCAAACCTTATCTCCTTAACCTAACTCCTACGTTACAAGGCTAATAAATTATATTATGCTTTACCTACTGTATTGAAAGAAATGACCAGCTTCTTTGATTGTTTATATCGATATTGGTATACTTCTGGAGCATCAGACTGCATATAATAATATTAAACCCTTATTTTGTAAAAAAGTCTAAAGTATTCGTTCTTTGAAAGAATATTGAACGATATTTTGTAGAACCAACAACCAAGAGTACCTACATTTCTTCCGTTAAGCCTACTCAGCCTTACAAATCAAAGTTTCTATAGAAATCCAACCGCGATCAGACCTTTTAGAAGCCGATCAAAACAATGAAGTGGCTGTCAATACGTTTTTATATACATATCTCAACAAAGTCATGTCAGAATGTAACATTCTAGCACGCACAATTTAGTTACGATGGGTGAAACACAAACTACGTCCCGGCTTTACCCAAAGGAATCATTGTTATTGTGGGCACTAAAATTGTTGGAGCATAACATTTGACCACGCGTGACATGTCTTTACAAACCTCAGTAAACATATGCAACTAGACAACCAAATTTGATTCCTATTGCTTTTAAGATAGAGACGTCTGCGCCTGCATTAATTGAATGCTTTATGCTCTTGAGACGTTTATTACTAAGTGTTTGCTCAGGGTAAAATAATACCTTCGCGATGTTGAGACGGAATTTGGATATATTGTTTTCGAGTTTTTAAAAAAATGTTGTGGATAGGATTTATCACGGTTGGCGTGGATTTTCCCCGTTAAATATTTGTGGTTTCTTTTATGGGTTACGCGATTGTCAAATGTATTTATAGTGAGGGGAAATAAGTTGGTTTTACATATTCAGTTAATCTGTTTTGTTCGTTGTACTGTTGTGAAGATTTGCGTTTGTGTTCAGAGGTGATTCGATTGTTTTGTTTTTATAGACGAGTTTGCTAGCTGATGTTGTAGATTTGTTTATGATACTTTTATTTGTCTTGTTTTTGAACTCCTATTACTTTTTCTCATACTTATTTTAATTTAATTAATTTTGCAATATTAATTTTCATATGGTAATTTTATCCTAAAAATAACATATTATAAAACTAGTAGAGCCAGCTTCCTTTTTTGAACGCTTTCAAAATGGGTTACTCAGCCAAAGCCAAAAAACGGAACAAACAAACAGACTCACTTACACATTTCTTCTTACTCTTAGCGTTATTCCAGTTTCAATCTGGGGTCCGCTTACTAGTCTAACCGGATTTGGCTGAATATTAGATTTTCCACAGAGCGACTGTCTGTCTGACCCCCGCAACCCGAAGGGATAGCGATATTCCATGGTTAAGACTAGTGTCAGTTTATTTAGAAGGTACTGACGCCCTGTAACGACTGTCAAAGATCTTCATGACAACCGGGACCGACGGCTTAACGTGCTCTCGGAGGCACGGGACAAGCGATAATTAACAATTCAATACGCACATAACTCCGAAAAGTCATTGGTGCGCGCCGTGGATTCGAACCCGATACCCTCTGCATGGCAGTCTGTTGGTATATCCACTATCGGCTATCGCTGTTGGCTACTCACTTACACATTTATAATATTAAAACGTATATTTGTATCTCAGAGTAAATACAAATTTTAATCAAACACTCGAGAGTAAACACGGCAGTTATATTCAAATGGAAAATCTTATACGTTCTATTATTAATAATACATCTCTGATTACAAGGAAAACCATCTACCACAATAATTGTTTATCAAACTATACATCGAAAACACGGATCATCTTTAATTACATCTCCAGCATTTTCTACAAATAGATCAATAGTTTCCATACAACCAATTAACTCAACGAAAAACCTACCTTATTTCAAAGATCTAAAGTCTAATTTACTAGCACTCTTCAAAATTGATGATGCCTTGCACATACATCGATTAAACGATCTGTTTTAGTAATTAAGGCGAAGTTTGATTCAGAAAAAAGACACGGTCACATTAAACGACTTTGTAGTTTTATTTTTTATATGGATACAGTATACACTTTGTTGTGGAAATAAAGCATATTCTTCGAAGAAAGTGTGTTTTGTATAACAAGTCGTTTTGTAAATAACAAAAGAGGTGATAATGAATTGCTGTATTCTTACAACGCTAAGTTTCTGTTTAATCGAGTACCTCTGTCCATTGTCTAATCTATCTGCCATTTGAAACAAACATCGATACAAAGAGTCCGTTAGGGTTGTGAAGTATCTTAAGAATCATGTTAACATAGCAAAGCCCTAAATATAATAACCTATAAACTTTACATAGTTTCAAAAAACTAAATATTAATTATTCCTTCGAGATATGACTGGTGACACAATGCATGAATTTCTAGTTAAGTCTGTTTGTTGATCACACAAGTGCTGTCCGGAAATTAAATACAAAATACAACCAGCTCTCATTTCAACCACTATGCCTTGACACATATCTATGTACTGTTGCGCTCATTGGATTGGATATTATTTGTTTTTGTTCTGTCACTAAGTTCCTTGGAATAAATAAATTGTTAGTTTACAAAAAGTCTATGTTCTCGTGGCACGGACTGTAAATAAAATAAGTCAAGATTCACATCCAGGCCAAAATCTAAACATTTAGTTATATTAAGTCCTTGTTTTGTATAAATAATAACATAAATCCTTACCATTGTAATTTAAAAACAATGGGTTTCCTGTTACCATAATGATATCTTCAGTCACTCCCTCAACGGGTCCATTTATAGAGACGTTGACAGACTCAGTTCTGCTACTGACATCATGCAAAAAGGAAATCTCTGTAATTGAATGCCCGCTTGATGCTTTGATCATTTTGTAGTTTCGGTGACACAGGGTGTTCCCAGAGCACCGCAACTTGAGTTCGAAAAAATATGTGCTTTGTATGCTAGTTCGACATCACTTTTCTGTGTTAAACTGGTTCGTCAACTGACTAGTTTAATAAGCTATGGTGAAGTCGCTTGTGTGCCCGGTTATAAGATAACCTAACATTACCTATCTGTCCATTACTGGCTCAAACTTCTCCTAATTTTCTTCACAGTAGCACAGTGAGTCAGTAGCAGAATTTGGCCTACTTTGCCATGTTGGTCAAACGCAGTAGCTTCACGTTAAACCTAGTTAATACTAATATAGTTTTCATCTATTATTTGACATATTTCACTCTTCATAAAACAACGGATAGCTCTCAGTAAATAAATGAATTAATGAGATTTAATTTACACCATCTTAACTTGATGTTTGAACTTGATGTCGCCATTTGATAGTTAAATCAATTAGAATACGTCATGATTGCTATGCATACGCTTAGATCGTTATGGAGTTTGTGTTTGAAACTTTAAAAGGATTTACTTTACCTAATTACAATTTGCTATTTTTCGACTTTGAAATTGCTCGTATAGGTGCTTGACAGAAATACCAGATTTACATTAAAAATGTTGCTCCATATTCCATAATGGCCCTAGTTTATTGATTTCATTTGAGAATTATTTTTCACTGGTAGCGAAACTGGTGACGATAGCAGCGAAGGCGACAATTAGTGAGATACTGTATAGTCTAACACATATTAGTAGTAGACTTACCAGCACACGATTGGTTGTTGCCGCGAAATTGGCTTCTGCACTACGTGGACATTAGATGAGGACCCTCAATTTGGTTTTATACACTTTGTTGGTGGCGCGGATGGATGCGCCACCACTGGAGTTCTAGTGTAATATAGATCTACAATATAATTAGGAAAAAGGAAAGTCCAAACAAGAAAATCAATTTCGTGTGACATTTGAATATATTTAATATTTGAATTCTATCTAAATCTTCAATGTTACACACGGCTATGTCAATAACAATTATCTAATATAATCTGATATTGTCAAAGGAATGGTTGCTATTTTTGGGTTTCTGTCGGTATTGAACTGACAAACCTCCTCTTGCTTATCATGATTTCAATTCTACCCGCAATGTATTTAACGTACTCCTGATCCGGACATAAGAAATGTACCAGACATTCTTTCTATTCGTGTCACTAGTTACTGAGTATAATTTGGCTTGACTGAACGATTGACTAACGTACCAAAACTCGCGCCAAACCGCTCGCACCGGGTTCAAAAACAAAGTTCTGCAGACAAGTTACTTCCGACGTTCGGCTTACGATAGCACCCACGAAAAGAAAGGCTTGACGAAATTCCTACTTGGAAGAGGACCGTTTAAGGGTTCAAAGTATGTATATCATCATACAAAAAAATTACCAGTTAAAGTTGCAAGCAACTTTAGGCGCTATATAGAAGAAAACCAGATAATATGTGTTCTAGGAAAATAAATAGTAAGTATGTAATTCATAGAATACGCAACAAAGTTTAATTTTCTATGAAATTCGATCCGAACATTGCCGCAAGACTTTTACGTCGTCCTGCCGCGTTGTACACACTGTATGATTGCAGTTTAAATCTGTTAGTGGAAATTTATTACCTGTATTGTATTTCACACGCTGCGTATTTTGACAAATAAATTTTATTTGTTTATTCGACAACTTTATTGAGATTCAATTTTATCACAGCTCTTCACCATATTGAAATGTATATTGAACATTTTAACGTTATGTTTTAAAGCTTCCTTTTATAGTCCCAGGTCTACGTAGACGATGTACCTTTTGAGACGGAGGATCTCAGGTAGGATGTCGGGGTTCAAGAGAAACACTGCTAGGCTAAACAGATTCTTTATTATGTCCCACTACCGCTTACATACAGTATGACCGAACTAGGTAAGCACTGGCCTGAGGGCTGGAGTGTAGACTCCTGCTGCTCTCCGATGCTCGCAGGCATAATATAGGCATTGTCTAGATAACACATGAATCAATGTCTAGATAATTATGTAAATTAATAGTAATTATGTAATTATGTATATTTAACAATAGAATATATTTCGTATGACCTTCTTTCTTTCTCTCTTAAAAGATCTTTTTGGAGGATGATGAAAGCCATTATCATTTTGAATATAATAGCTCCAGATTGAGTTCCAGCATTTAGAACAACACACCAAACATGACAACTAGTGCTGGTGTACAAGCCTATATTTCTGGGTTAAAATTAACAATAAAAGTTTGTTCAGGAAAACCAGAGGCGATGATGGTTTGGCTGTAACAATAACAGTTTTGTTCAAATATATTTGTGTCATCTCCGATGTTGCATGCACTGTTATTTTTTCAACGGGAATACGGTTCTTTGTTGGGTGAAGCACCGATGCTATTGGTTTCTTTGACGTTTAGCCTTGTTTGACAAAGAATACTGAGAAATTTCTGTGACCGTAGTTTGTATTTTCAGGTTGCGGTGCTCTGGGAACAACCTGTGTCACTGAAACTACAAAGTGATCAAAGCATCAAGCGGGCATTCAATTATAGAGATTTTCTTTTTGCAAGATGTCAATAGCAGAACTGAGTCTGTCAACGTCTCTATAAATGGACCCGTCAAGGGAGTGACTGAAGATATCATTTTGGTAACAGAAACCCATTGCTTTTAAATTACAATCGTAAGGATTCATGTTATTATTTATACAAAACAAGGACTAAATATAACTAAATATTTAGATTTTGGCCTGGATGTGAATCTTGACTTATTTTATTTACAGTCCGTGCCACGAGAACATAGACTTTTTGTAAACTAACAATTTTTACTAAGGAACTTAGTGACAGAACAAAAACAAATAATGTCCAATCCAATGAGCGAACAGTACATAGATACTCGTATGTGTCATTGCAATGTAATATGTCAATTGATCGGGTTTTCATCGATATATTTGTTGTCAACAGTGTTTTTTGGTACCGGAACATGTCAGATTCCTGGAACGTCAACATTTCGCGTTAATCTATTGAAATGTTATATTCTTGGGTTAAGTAGGCATTTATCTGAGGATATTTTTTTCCGGATGTCAAGGAGAGGTTAGTTTAAAGTTAAATGCAAGTTTATGGTGTCGCAACGCTCCTCTTGCGGCCGGCATCTAGTAGTCGAATATCATGTTTGAATACTCTACCATTGACATGGTTCTCTTTTATTGTCTTACATTTATAGATTTACTTATGTGTAAAAACTACAAAAAACGGCAAATTCATGAAAATACTTCTGGGAAATTCGACCATTCAAAGACAAAATAAAATATGTTTATTTTTGTAAAAATAGAAAATTTTGGTCACACAACCAAATCTCTAAAGAAACACAGATCAATCAATAACTTGGTTATCCGTGGTCACGTGGCTTCGGTCATAAGTGTTTCTTGGTAACGAGCATTCGCTCTTAAGTAATTCGAATTGGTGAATTCGAGTTTCGGTTATTCGAGATGGCATGTCTACGGCATCTCGATATTCACTGTAACATGCATTCGTTGCTACGTAATTTAAAGTAACGAGCATTCGTTGCTACGTAATTCGATGTAACGTGCATTCGTTGTCAAGTACTTCGTGGTAGTGAGATTACGGCGACGTGGTATACGGAGTTACATTTTCGGTTTCACGTATCGCACCCCTTTTTAAGCCGCGTTTTAAGAAGTATATTTTCAACACATGAGATATTCAGAGCCTATCACAAACCTAGAAGGAATAAACTCTCTTAAAACTAACTTAACCCAAGTATTAAGTGAGATAGATTCATAAGGAAAGGTTTTTTAAAAATAAAATATGCCTGTCATAACATTCAGCCGATTTATAATCCATAAAAAAGACTTTTCAAAAGCAATTTGTAAAAATGCGCACAAGGACATTTCGCCACACACATTTATCTGACTAAGATAAAACCATTAAACAACATAATACTAACAAATATCTTTGAATTGTGAAAACCTTCGCCTACCCCACAGAGGTCCCTTTCATAAACAAACAAATCTTTCTCTTTTATCAGACAATGACTATGCATATATCTTGCAGACACAAAACACAGAACCGTTGTATTTTACTTATGAACACAAATTCTGTGAAACAATAGCAGGGCATAATTTCCATGGCCAAATATAATCAAGGAGATAAATAATCATCTGACGTTCAATATACAAGAAAAACTGAACAACGATAAACTAACGATTCTTGTCCTGAGACAGGAACTGGGACCGGAAGTTTTACGTGCCCTCCGAAGCACGATAGCGCTCGGATGTAAATGCCACAAGTGGTCACCCATCCACGTGTTGGTCTGTGCATGTGCGCAATGTGTAAGCGTTGCTTAACTTTGCTGACCTATTACGAACAGCAAGCCTAGAAATGCTATGAGCGCTACATTTATTGTCACAGCGTTTCTGTTTTGAGTAGAGAATCAAATATTAATATCAAATATGAATAAAAATACTTTTTTTCGATTCAGACAATATTCTTTTCAAATGTGTTCTTATTAGTAGGTAGTACAAGAGATGATATTTTTATGGTTTTCAAGAAAACCTATTTAAACCTTTCCTTTGTCAAGAATTCTTGGAAAATGATGAGTTTCTGAGTGGTTGGAAACATGATCCTTTCGCAAATCGTACATCATAAAAAAATATTTGATCTAATATTTTATTTCATCGGAAAAAAAAATTTTTTTTTCAAATAATCAACAGAATTTGTTGTTGTTTAACATCAGAATGAATCTTAATCAAATGACAGATATTTTTTAGCTTAAATGACATTTTACCTTTATTATTTCAGCCGCCTTTTTATCGATTAACGCAACATAGGATGTGTCATTCTGATGTATATGATAAATTACCGCAAACTTTAATCAAAATCTGATCAATAGTTTTGTTCGAAAGAGGAACAAACATCCGTACATCGTTCCCAAAAACGTTCATATTCATACTTTTTATTCAAACTTTTCTATCCAAAGTACTTTTGATAAGTATCTGGAAAAAAATATTCATATTTCCCACCACTACGTTCATTCTCCATCATAAACTAGCAGATAATGTGTGACACCCAGTAATTTATTTAACGCGCCATCAAATAAAACACTCCAAGATAAACAATGCGTATTATATAAAAAGTGATATGTTTCTCTCAATGTCTTCCCGATGTTGTAAATCAGACATTGAATTCGCGCCCTTGGGCTTCTGTTCTCGGTTAGAATGATGTTTATTGCTTTCGTACCCGCTTCATATGTTAATGCGGATAGTAGTATCGATAGACAAGTCGTATTACCATGGCACTTTCGAAAACAAGAAGCTGAAGATATTGCTTTTAATATCAAAATCAAACACTTCTAAAATCAATGTTTCGAAACATTTTTTTTTAAGATCGCTTGATTTAGGATTTCTGCGATGCAGCCATAGCCTAGTGGAGATTGTGGGTTAGAGTGGGTTCGAATCCACGGCACGCACCATTGTCTCTTCTGAGTTATGTGCGTATTGAATTGCAAATTATCGCCGGCCCGTGCCTCGGAGAGCACGTTCAGCCGGCAGTCCTGGCTGCCAAGAAAATATTTGACAGTCGTTATAGGTAGTCAGAGCTTATAAATAAACTGCCACTTGTCTAAACCACAGAAGGTGCGACGGTCACACAGGCAGTCGCTCTGTGGCAAGCTGATATTCAATCAAATTCGGTTAGACTAGATACAGGACCCCGGGTTCTAACTGGGATAACGCTAGAAGGATGATGATGATTCTCTAATTAGGATTTCATCGCGGGAATTTATAAATATTCGATGAATTCGATCCACGGACACAACACCAAGTTTCAAATAGATATTTGTGGATCACACAAAGTGCTCAGAACTAACAAGGTAGAACATGTTAATACCAATAAAACGCCTACACATATCATCATAAGCAGTTTATACTGTCCCACAGCTGGGCACGGACCTCTTCTCACTATGAGAAGGGTAGGGCCATAGTCCACCACGCTGGCCAAGTGCGTTGGCAGACTTCAAGTGTCTTTCGAGAACATTACGGAGAACTCTCAGACATGCAGGTTTCCTCACGATGTTTTCCTTCACCGATAAGCAAGCTACAATTAACATTTTAATACGCACTTAACTTCGAAAAGTCATTGGTGCGTGCCGTGGATTCGAACCCGAGACCTCCAGAACCCTCTGCATAGCAGTCTGTCGGTGTCTCCACTCGGTTATCGCTGCCTACACATATATCCACATATATCTTAATCCAACTACAATATCTAGGGTGACGTATCATAGTGGATATTCAGTGCACCCAGGTGTTCGTTTGTCGAAACTACACTGACACTGAGTTAGTTGTGTGACGATTAGGTCTTAGTGGTAGCGAGCAGCGAGTGGAATGCATTTGTGGAACTAGTCAATAAGATGCATAATATCAATTTACGATAACCTCTTTTTAAAATTAGTCCGTTTGTGTACAGTTTGTAAAATTTAAATTAAAGTACAACTTATGTTCAGTACTGACACACGGTTTTACTCGATAGTTTTACTCAAAAACGAGTAAAAATAAACGTGTAGACTGCATAACTCACAGTTCGATGACATGATCAAATGCACTGTAATTTTACTCTAAGCGAGCCTTCGAGTCTGGCTCGATCGAGTAAAACTGTATGTGATTTCGGAGTTTTACATGTTTTATCGAGGTTTATACTGGTTTTACTTCGAGGCACTTAGGCTCACGTCAAACGACTAACTAGTAAAACCAAATGACTGAAAGATTAATTGTAACATAATGATGTAATTTATGATTCTCATAATTCATTATGGTCATATGTAGGCAGTTAGGCACTTTAAACTGCTAGCGCAGAAGCTACAAAGTAAATACTCTCCTCCTGTACGAGGGCAGTAGCAGCCTTTGGATAAGGGCGGTTTCAGATTAGCGTTTTGTACACGCGTATAAGCTCGTTTTTGGATGCACATGTAGGCGCGTATAGGCGCGCCTTTTGGCACACGCGCAACTCGTACGAGCGTTGACGCACTGACCCGTCAGAATCCATGTTGACACTGACAAGATCTCACTACCGTTTCGAGCGAATACGCCGAAGTTTTCCCGTTTACGCGAGTCCGGTTTTGTGAAGCGCGTAATGTAGCGCGCGCGTAAGCGCGTCGGCTGAAACGACCGTATATGCGCAAAAAAATACGCTAATTTGAAACCGCCCTAAAGATCTCTGCATTTCTTCAGTGATACAATTCAATTTCATCAAAGTAGGATCTTGCCGGAAAGTTTTTCCTATTATCAAAAAAAGTAAGTAATGTAAGTTGTTTTGTCACACCAAATACGAACGCAAAATATACCAGTACTTACTTATTAAGTGACAGTGCAATCTGAACACGACATGGGGTTATAAGTATTTTCACGGTGGGACAACTCAGTGTAAGCAGTTATTCCCCTCACTATTATAAAATGCTTTATATACGCTCGTAGTTCGTTTACTTTGGCACCCTGCTATACTCGCTTTGCATATAGATAAGGCAAATTAACTTATATTTCATATTAAAGAAATAATTGATATCAAGAAATTTTTAAAATTACTCATTAAAATATGACGACTCGCATGAAAATTTACTTTACGGAAATTTTCAAAGACAATTTATTTCCTATATAATGATTTTTTTGCCTGCTTATTATTGTTTTTGTTGTAAATTTATTATTATAAGATTTTAGGACCATCAGTGGCAGTACATATTGTGATCAAATGTATATATGTATTTGTATGTAGGTATATAGAGTAGAGTATATGAATAGGTATATATGTATGTGTTTAGAGATATCTATGTATTCTAAGTGTTATGACTGGTACACCTACAACTACCACTATTTTCCGACCAATAATATTTCCATCCAAAGGTTGCCTGGTAGAGATCGCTATAAGCGATAAGGCCGCCCATTGTACTTCGCTTATATTGTATGATGTCTTATGTAATATTTCTGGTGTACAATAAAGAATAAACAAATAAATAAACATGACACCTGCAACTTGAAACCGTTTTCTTCGAAATAAAAGCTGATCGATTCAGATCGATAGGCAAGCACATTAAGGCGCAATAAATATGTGTCTAGAATTCGTACAAATACTTCCTATTCCAACATTCAAAGAAACTCACCAGCTTCACGTGTTAATGTATGTATATCAAAAAATTAATATGTAGGTACTCCATCTGAAATGCTGTTCGGTCCACATCGGGACATGCTCCTAAGTGTCCCAGTAACTTGGTGCGTTTGACATTCACTACTGTCATGAAGTTGCTAAACTCGATCGTTTATTCTGAGTATGAATAGCCAAGTTTGGGACTAAGAAGACGTTTTCCCAACTAAGTTTCATATTGCATCTGTGTCATAAGCTGAATAGAAATTGTACACCTTGCAAGGTATATAGAACGAATAGATAACCGGAATCGCAATTTGCAAAGAAGGATATTTTTGTAGCAATTACAGCATGTAATAAGCAGTACATATGGCGCAGAACCGGACCGAGTGGAGAAAATTGACATACAGTCACGATCCTCAGCATTGAGGGAACGACCAGAATGATGAATGATGAATAAGCAGAGGGTTCTGATTTGGTACAAGTCATGTACCAAGTCGTGTACTTACTACAGTATATTTTACATTTACAAAATTTTATTGTTCTCTGTAACGTGTCGTTAAAGTTTTGGCACGGGTTATTACTTAGCTGTAGTCGTAGAAAAGCCTTACAGATAGTAAAACAGTGATCTTGTCATTATTACATTGATAGTGGATAAAGTAATGGCCCAACCAGTCTAAGTGCGTTGCATGTCGTAGGTTCGATTTCTACAAGAGATAACAATTTTGTTTGCCAAGAAATTGCTCATTCAAGTATAGATATCGTTTGCATTCGTTGATAGAATGTTTATATAGTTTTCCGCGACTCAGAAATTTTACCTTATGTGTTAATTTATTAACAAAAATATATCCACCTAAACATTGTGACAAATAAGAGGAACAGCTATTTCTACTTTCCTGAAAAATAATTACGTAGGAGTCATCCGTAGTGTAAACAAAAATAATTAGATTGTGTTCACTGTGCAATCACGCCTCCGTTTAAGTTCTGATGCACTAACAATCGACCGTCCTCGTTTCAAATCAAGATAAATCTTAAATAAATAAAGGTAAGAACCTCACAGCTTCACGGAAGTCTATGAGTATAAAACAAAATAAGAAAAAGGTTGTAAAACGGATTCATTATTTACTCATTCTCGAAGGGAATTTACGACTTTATCAGAAAAGTATAAACCAAAATGTTTTGTTGCAGTGCATGGCAAGTTTACGTACGTGTGAAATATTTTATGGTCCTCAATCCGGGTGTGCCTTCAATCCACACGATTGCACGTATATAGAACAAGCATACGCTGTGTCCTTTTTATTGTGTTGTTTAAAAAGTCGTACTTTATTCTCGAAGGCAAAGGCCTTCGAGAATAAAGTAGCCTTAGAAGTCAAGGGCGAGTTGGTAGTAAAAAAATATTTGCTCCCGAACTTTCTTACGCTACTATCTAGTACGTGTTTGTGGTCTACCGATAGTAATGTTTGGATTGGGTGGTCTTTATGTCTGTTGTTTCAAATAATGTTACTATGCGCTGCGATTACGTGAATTCTTATCTATATATTAATACATTAAGCAAAAATGCTTTACTTCTTTTACAAAAACTGTGCATTCGGAGAACTTCACAATTTTGGCACACCCAAATTAGTAGTGCGAAGTGGAAAAAGTGCATAATTTATGAGCATCATTTATTTTAAGTGCATTATGCATTGGAAATATACTTAAATTCTACTATAAACTGACAATATTACCCAAAATTACTCTCGTGTATCTTCACATTCAAAGAAATGATCTTTGCTTTGAACAGAAAGGTCGAAGCTTGCTCCTTTACCAGAATCAATATTATAAACTATATTTCAAATTATACGTTCCAGATTTTATATGGTTGAAGAAAATAAAGACTTGATAAACATACTGCTAAAGATTATTTAAACAGCCTTTTATTGAAATATCAATAATGCAAAGAGTTCGTAAGTTTGGTCACTATTCTCTATTGTATTAGCCCAATTCTAACTCAAATAATCAGAATGTAAAGGTTATCAAGAATTTAAGTAATTTGCAATACAAATTGCCAGTTATCTTTTAAGGAACTATAAAAAGTGAACTGACTTTACATTGGTCGTAACAATTTGCAAATCAATTTGAGATTTAAAGAAAAGAAAATGAAAATCATTTTCTTACAAGAAGGAGACTATTCAGTTGACTCGTCTAACATCAAAATATCCGGAGTAAAATCATTTAGAAGCAGATGAACTATACAGGAGAAATAGTTATTATCATACTAGACTTCACATATGGGTCCGCCCACGAATGATGAATTTTACACCTTAACCTTCCTCTGGAATCACAATATACATACATACATACATTCATAGACTCACGCCTGTTTCCCGGAGGGGTAGGCAGAGACTACGGAATGCCATTTGCAACGATCCTGACATAGATCTCTTGCTTCATTCAGTCCCATCAAGTTTCTCATGCATGCTCTTCTGTTTAGGGTACTTCTGACCTGTCCTTTCTTTAGGATGTCTCTGATCTGGTCAGAAAACGTCTGCCTAGGTCTTTACCTTTGTCCTGTTCCATTCACACTTGCCTTATATATCTTCTTTGTCAGTCTTTCGTCATCCATTCTCTCGATGTGCCCAAACCATTTTAACATGCCTTTCTCGATGCTTGTCACTACATCTTCTTCTACCCCACAACACTCTCTTTTCACACAATTATTTACTCTGTCGGTCAAAGATACACCACACATACTTCTCAGTGCTCTCATTTCTACAGCATTTATTCTACTTTCAAATCTCTTCTGCCATACCCAATTTTCACTACCATACAAAAACGTAGGTACTAATACCCCTCTAGACACAGCCAAACGTACCTTTTTGGACCCGTTTTGGCAGTT
The DNA here is from genome assembly GCA_944739405.2 of Euclidia mi. Lineage (NCBI taxonomy): Eukaryota > Metazoa > Arthropoda > Insecta > Lepidoptera > Erebidae > Euclidia > Euclidia mi. Next base: position 15,355,864 of record OX123188.2, on the reverse strand, counting down.
CATAAATGCCTTCAGAGCTCCATTCACTATATTACCTGCATTAACTCTTCTTTCAATATCTGTCGCTGAAAACCGTCAAAATAGGTTTGGTGGTTTTTGAGTTGATAACGTTAGCGTAAGCGTCCTGTCTGTCTGAATAAGACAGACAGGACGCTTTAGTTTAGGGTACTTCAGTATCTTACATACATACACATACATAGACTCACGCCTGTTTCCCCGAAGGGGTAGGCAGAGGCATATTAAACACCCACTTTTCGCCAGTGTTTTGATCCCACGTAATAGGTGGCGAGCCTATTGCCGCTTATTGGGACACTTTGTTTGCCAGAGCCTCGTCCGTTGATCGGCAGGTGCACCACTTGCAGGTGAGGTTGGCTTGGGACCCTAAGTTCTTGGTGGGAACCCTATGCACCCTATAAGTCTCAGTCTCGTCTCAGTTGGTCTAAGTATCAGTATCTTATAAGTAGATATACATAAATAATCATGTCGATACGATAGACAACCCCTTTTTCTTTTTACTTTAGAATACTTGATGGTTCTAAATCGGGTGGCTTCACCTTGGTCAGACTAGAAAATTGCCAGATTCCTAGAGAAAAGTCTTAGATGTAACAAGGGTAATGACGACACGTCTACACGGATGACGATACGTTTCACAAATGCTTACCACGACGTGATTGAACTAAACCTTCATTTACTCAGGAGCATTTCCCAAATGATACGGCATTTTTACTTGCTAGGATCCCGATATGTATTTCTTGGTTTATTCATTCAATTTGATGAACCTATACTTTGGTAGAAATAGTCTCTTTGTGCACCTAAAGCGTACCAGACCAAGTGAATACAACAAAACTGTTTTTTTTATTTTAGTTATTTGTATGAACAAATGTTTATTAAATCTTAGTAAGTAATAAGATATTTAAGAATTATTGCATACCGTTGGATACTTCTATGTCATATATGTCTGTAAGAGTACATTAGTCATATTTCAAACAATGCAACAATGCAAATATAAGAATAGTGGAATGTTAGTACCGTACTTAGAAATAGATTTGACTGTTATCACGAAATGTGAAAGTATAACTGATATACGACGCGAAAAGTAGTGACCAATCATTTTCTCTAAAGAAAAGATTTTCTTAAATGGAAATGCATGAAATTTCCCAATGTTTTCTTCAACAACATTAGCTCAATGTCGAACGGTTTCATTTTACGGGTCACTCCCTCCGACTCAAGAAATCGTAAATGATACATTTCCTACATAGAGATTTTTGTCCGTGGATTATTTTTATAATTCAATCGCTGATACTAAAATAGGCATTAAATTACGTCAAAGGATTTCCAACTTTATTGCGATAAGTTATAGATTAAATTCGAAGCATGTTATGTTACCCTTAGACAGTTGCCCTAGAGATTAGACTAGAGAAATCGACAAACTGTCCCCTAAACGCGTCCCTCATGTTTTATATGGGATTCCCATTAAATTAAATGTCAACGTACCCTAACTTCTTGCCCCTAAAACAATAATATAGGTGCGGGAAAATAAAAAACACTTATTTTTGTTTTATTGTTGTTAAAATGTATTTATTGCATCGACTCGTTTATGGTGTAAATCAGTTTTATTGTCTCTGTTACGGGGCCCGGAAATAATTGTAATTAATTTATTGTTTTGGCGAACGGACGAAGTTTAGGTTATTGTATGGTGGTTGGCTGGATATTTTTATTCAATTTCATATTTTATATAAAAGTTTTGTTTGTATAGGATAGGTGAGGTTAACAAAACAATGTTAGATTTATTCTGTATCATGAAATAGCTTAAAGGCACATATTGAAAAATACTTTTATGGAATTCTCTATAATGCTCTCGAAAAATATCATTAAGAAGGCTACCAATCCAGACTAGGCCAACGTTGCAATTTATGGCCTTACCCTTCTGATAGTGAGAAGAGGCTCATGCCCAGCAGTGAGACTGTTTCTATGCAGAGCTTAGGGTGATGATTGGATTCGTAATTTATGTTAGTTAATGAAGAGTATAAAACCTAACCTCTCACAAGCTACTAATCAAATTCAACACATTGTCAATAAACAGTATTTGAAGAGTATTAATTATAATTATTGACAATTATATGTCTCAGCAAGCTTTACGTTTTAGACTTCTTGTGCTGGCTTGACTTGTTGCACAAGCAGATAGTCGTCTTTATTATTGCAGTGCCATTATTCGATTGCAGAAACGACTTAGCACTCAAGAATGAGCTAACACCTGCCCACAGGGGACAATACTTTAAGATAGCGACCAACGAATAGGGTTGTTTCCAACTAGTCAAATCAAGCACTTTTAATGAAATGTCAAAAACGACCTTTGCCAAGGGTTTTGTATGAAATATGACGTAGTGACGTCATAGTGTTTTGTTGTCATGTAGAATACTTATTATCAATAAAACGATAAAAAATGTTAAATAAAGTTTTAACATTAATTAATAATTAATAAATGAAATTACTATTATTTTGACATGTTTCACTAGATAAAAATACTTGTATAATTTATTGCACATGCAGGAAACTTCCCTATTATTTTGAATCTAGGTGTTTTTTGTTTTATATGGTTGTAAGCTTAAAGCGTTAGATGCAGGCTTTTACTTAGTGCCTGGCGTCTAGTTGAAATGTCTGCACGTTTTACATAAGGGTGCTTCTACACGGTGCATGTAGCTGGAGCAAGTAAAGGTGCGGGTTACACGCGTGGGTAGTATGCGCAAGCTACTTGATCAAGTTACTCGCTTGTACTTGTACATGGTGCAAATAACTGGAGCAAGTAAAGACGCGGGCTACTTGCGCAAGCTGTACCTATGTACAAGTTATTTGTTCGTGGTCAAGAGCTACATGTGCATGCTATTCGCGCGGTAGCTTTATGACTTGAATCGCGTCAAATGTCTCGACGAACGAAAATTATTTTAAAATCATATGTTAAAAATGTAATTTTAACAGATAACATGCGCGAGTGACCCGCGCGCGTCGCAGAGCACGCGAATTACTTGCGCGGGTGGCTCGCTTTGTTACATGCTCGAGTCGCTGGACCCGCACATTGTTTTAAACGATATGTTTACGGTGCATGTAACCCGCGCAAGTGCCTCAACATGCTCAAGCTACATGCGCCGTGTACAGGCACCCTAAAGCTACGTAGTAAACGTCAGTGGAACGAAAATTGACAGATATTGTTTTCTTTCCATCTGTCTCTAGCCTTACCAAAAAGAACAAGCGACAATGGCCAAAATTAACTTTTAACTTTCGTCGTTTACAGCAGAATCACCAACAAAATGAAATAAATGACATACATTTAGATATTGAGTGAAATAATTCACGTTTCCTAGCACGTAGCGCGCTAGCAATAATGTCGACTGAGCAAAAATGTCTTACGACGCTGAAATACTGTTACAATCTTTAAAAACACCGTATTATTATTGCGACTAACACATTTGACTGAACGAATAAAATTGTTCTTATAAGTACGGGGAGGCAGTAAAATAATTAGTGATAGATATTTTTGTAGATGGAGAGATTTGTGGCCGATTTTCTTATGAGTAGTACTAAGAATTGATGTATTAGTTATTATACTTGCTACATGAGTGGTTTTCGTAATGTTTTACAAAATTGTGTGATATGAAATACGTATGTACTAAACTTCGCACGAATTAATTATATATAACTTTACCTTCCTCAGGCAACACACCATATATTGGAAACCTTACAATAATCATCTTAAAAGTTTTTCAGTTTGTCGCATTCATACAGACAGACGGAACAGACCGGAGATTTAATTTTTAAATATGTATAGATTATGGTCTATATAATATATCTACATGTCCAGCGGTGGACTATGGCAGGCTGATGATGATGATGATGGTCTACATATGTTAAATATTATGTTATCTACAGTCCAAACACATATATTTCAACACACACTAGCTTTTTTCCGCGGGAACTCTTAACCGTAGCCGTGATAAGCCGCAGGCAACAGTTAACATGATATCAAATAATCAATAACAAAAATTGTGACGGATTAAAAATACGAAATGTCACCACCCTACAACATCCCATGGGTGTCGTTAGAGCCGACAGAGGGCACATATTTCGTAGAGAATAGTACTGTAAGAGAAGGAAAACTTGAAACAAACCCTGTACCAACCCGTTTGGCCAGCGTGATATACTCGTAGTAGCCCAATTCCTCCTTTCAAAGAAGAGGCCTAGTGCAGTAGTGGGCTGTTAATAGCTGACAATGAATTACAAAAATCCATTTTTGTTTCCCTCATAAAACAATAGTTTCTTTGTAACTTGCCGACTGTGATTTCCACCGTTTCAAACAGATAATAGTTTGATTTTCACAACAGAGAATAGCCTTAGTCCGTCTCTGAAGTCCTATCTATTTACATGCTAAAGGTAATCAAATTTAGTTCGTTTTGACGTGAAAACGGAACACGGAAACTCCGTGTTGAATTTAGATTATATATGTAGAAATAATTATCTGTAAGTAGGGAAGGTGCGTGTTTACGCGACCAGGTTTTAAAACCAGGTTTTCGTTTGCAAGTACGCCAACCAGGTTTCAGCACTAAAATACTTGCTAAACTTTCAAAGTATTTTTTATTTGAACGTACGCGGTCGCGTCTCGCGTGTTGGCAACACCCGAAGTACTTATACTTTCATGCAATATTATTCCTTATTCTCAAACATTTATGGAACTTTGTCGAGCAAAACACTAAAATACTAGAAACACCTTCAAAGTATTTTTTACTTGAAAGTACGCGATCGCGGCTCACGTGTTGCTGACTCCCGATCGTATCGTAGAACTTATACTTTCATGGTATAATATTCCTTACTACCATAAATTTACGGAACATTGTCGCGTAAAACACTAAAATACTTGAAAGGATTTTGTGTACTCGAAAATATAAAACTTGCAAGTTTTTGCGGGACATTAAGAAAAGGAATAAATTTCCATGAACGTATTTAGATAAGACCATTACCCTTTTTTGCGATAAATAGCCTTATTCATATGAAGGTAAGGTTTATTTTTCATTACAAACTTGCAATACCAGGGCGTCACACGAAGTTTTCTACACTCGAGTGCCCAAAAACGTGCAAGTATTTTGAAACCTGGTTTTCGAACCTGGTATTTTTATAAAGACGCACTTGGTATATCTACTTGGTACGTGATTTTGCAAGTACAACTCATGACTATCTGTAAGTGCCTACACAGTACACATTGCCTAGCATCTAACCATATAGTGAGCCACACACTTTACGTTTTCTCTTCCGTATGGTTGGGAGTACCAGACTTCCACTTATTCCTACATTCAACTTTAATTTCATAAACATAATATCCTCAAAACACTTGATATTTTATTCACAGCTACACATAGCTTCGGGCTGATGAAATTATGCCCCGCAAAGTCTCCACGCCGAAACGAAGTAACAACTTCGCACTCTTATTACTCCGTCCTGTTAGCATTCAACTCTCAAGGGACATGACCTGTACAAGTAAATCTCTTAAGCAAAATAGAAATTTACATACAGAACATTTCCACGTAATCAATTCATCGGCTTAATAGTTTGAATATCGGCCGGTTTCTGAATTGAGAATTTCGCGTTGAGAACAATTTAAACACTAATTATATACCACTTAATCAATTTTCTGTTTCACAAAAAATTGTTTTGACACCTTTTGAGTATTTGTGCTTGTAAAATCTTAAATTTGACACAACATATGATCAATTCATGATCAACTCCATGTCAACTCTATATTCGCGTTTCTGAAAACATTTGACATTTGTCAAACCTCACTTAGCACTGATAAATTGAGAAAAAAATAATTACACTACTTTGGTCTTTTAACCCGTGATCACGAGTAATATGACAGCCAGTATGTCAAAATGTCCACACTACCGTTGCCAAGCAGCGGCTACGTCATTCTGAAGTCTACACAACAAGAAGGCCGTTAAATAGAATTTATAGAAAAAAGGTTCAAAGCCTATTCAATATTTGGAACAAATAGATTACAACATTATTAGGAACAAATCGAAGGGATAGAAAATATAAATAAAAGATTTCCGTGTTAAATTAATCCAAATAATTACGCTGTGGCCTCCAAGGAGGTATAATTCTATATACCTCCATGGTGGCCACCATGGAGGTATATAGAATTATACCTCAAATATACCTGGCCACAAATATTTTGTATTAAAAATAAAACAAACTGACTTTGACATAACATACACGTTCCTTTTTCACTAAGATACCGAATTGAACAAATTCAACAAACTATTCATTAAAATAAAATAAACGTTGAAATAATTTTAAATACAACTTTATTTCGACTTTTTATTTGTTTCCGTATAAAAATAATTAACTGACAAGTGTGCTTCTTTGTAAAATGTTAATTAATACGAATTTATGGTTAGTACCGGTTTTTTTACTTGTATTGGAACGTACTAGTGTTGTTTGGTTTAATTTATTCAGGATTTGAAGAAAACTCAAATGAAAGTGCTTTGAAAAAATATCACTCTGACCTGTGAAACAGAAAAAACTCAAGTTGACTTCAACTAGTTCAGAAATTTTCAACTGATGTAAGCTGAAATTCTCAATTCAGAAACCGGCCATATAATAGTAGGAATAACTGGAAATTCTCAAAGCGGATTGAACAAGGGGTAGCACAAAGAAAACTTTGTAGCACCGACAATGTAACAGGATAGTGGCTATTTTACCATTTCTGAAACGGAACACGTAGGGTATTCATATAACGATGTTTATTAAAGCGTATTTATTACTTAGACACGTATTTTGGGGATACAAATACATAATTTAGCCCCGTAATTTCATTGTATTGATTGTCCGTAAACCACAACCGATAACGGATAGAGTAACATCATGGTTGTTTAGTGAGTAGTCCCGGCTCTTCTCGTCGGGGAGTCTCACAGTCCGCCTGGGCCGAGCCCCTTAACGGCCCGGTCACAGTCTACAGCGGCGAGCAGTGCTGCGAGCGCGTTTGTGCGTTTTCTTTGACGTGACATCGGTCGCTGGGCACGGCCGCTGTAGGCCGTGCCCAGGCCGTAATTCCGACTGAAGGGACCCCGCAAACTGTATGTTTCTACCTTGCGTCAAAAAAAGAAAAAGTGAAGTCACAAGTGCTGTGCCGCTGTTTGGGTTTGAAAAAGGAATTGGAGGATGAGTGGGATGAAGGAAAAGGAGAAAAAGAAAATGGGGCCTTTGGCACTCTCACTCACCGAACGAAACATAACAATATAGGTACTGCTACTTCACGTCGCTTTTCTGTGAGCGGCTAGTACTTTCCCGGTCGAGCCAGCCCATTCATGTTGAAAACAGCAAGGCTCTACCTTTGTAACTTTTGTAGCTTTCAATCAGATTTCTTATATAAATTCGATATATTATATATATTCGACGAATATATATATATTCTTATATATATTCGTTGTTTTGTTAAAACTTCCCAATAAAATTTTTCAAATTAAAGTTACAATAACAGAAGCATTTAAAAACAATATCTATATCATAGTAGGGCTGGTGTATAGTTTATATGAAAAAATTCGTATAAAGCAAACCGTAGCTCGCACATATTAGTTTATTTTCCAAGGAGCAAATGGACTTATAAACAAAATTGTGCACACCCGACAACCATATTAACCGTATTTTTGCGAACAGAAACAGAAGTTAATACTATAAAATACTATTAAAGGAGTTACAGAGCTGAGAATACGAGGAGCAGCCTCGTCCTGCAAATACAGGACGAGAAGGGGATTCTCCGGCTCCGCCGGTACCCCCCTGGGGTACATCCACAGTAACATTATCTACAGCCATGATCACGTCGGTTATTATTCGACTGTATGTTTTCTTTAGGGTTTCATAATCAGTACCTACCGGCGAGCATGTATGAAAAGAGTAATGAATGTAGAGGAAGCGCGTGAGGTTTGCAAGGATAGAAGCAAGTGGCGTTCTGTTGTCTCTGCCTTCCCTGATGGAAAAAAGGCGTGAGCATATGTATGTATGTATGTACAGAGCTGACAGCTTGATGCTGCAGTGAAAGTTTCAAAAGCAAAGCCTGCATTTGTAACAAAAAATATTATTCTTTGTGCAATGGCAAGGAACAGCAGCAATGAATTTATTAAAATAGTTCCTTTTACAATGCTATGTAAATTGATAGTAAAAATTTTAAATGTATACAAGACGTTACCTGTTCTATTAATATTGTCTCGTTTATATTTTCTACGTGGTTCTAGCCGAGATAAAATTAGTGTAATAAGGCTTAACACGTTCGTTGTGAAAAGTAGTGACGTGAAACCAAATAAAGTACATAATCAATTTCTATGTTGCAAATATAAAATAGATTAATGACTAAAGGATTTTCATAGCAACGTGGCGAGTGAATAGGTACCTTCTAGGTAAGTGTGCTCCGTCTTACACCATATCATCGCTTAACATCAGGTGAGATCATGGTCAAACGCTATCAGTAATAAAAAAAAAAGTGGCGTACACTTTTGTATTGAACTAGTGAGAATCATTTAATTAATACTTAGTAGACAGAGATTTGCACCATCACGTGGCAGCATTAATATTATCACAGATAATAATAATATAATAATTACTATAGGTATTATCAAATTAAAAAGGTAGCTAAATCGCCCATGTCGTCTACCACCAACTTCATAAGTTTGTAACTTTCTAATAGTGTAAGGTCTACTTTAAGTTACGTCTTCTGAAGAAATACCATAAATTAATGAAATAATTGAAAACTGGTCAAATACCAAAAGTATAGTGTGTGATGGATGTAAGGTTTCTTAAAATTTCAAATGATTTCACTTGTGGCGAATAAATTCATAGGTTGAATGAAAACCTTCGGTCTGTACTCTCATTTCGCTTGCTGTAGTTTTTAAGCATATTTTTTAAACGCGTACGGTTCTGGGAATTAATTTTCCTGTCAGATCATTTCCGGAAAAAATAAATCTGTATCAACAGGAAACCATGTTGATAAAGTTAACGGTAGAGGCAAGGCACATTAGCATCCCTACATAATATAAAACAAAGTCTGTCTTCTGTCTGTTTGTCTCTTTGTATGCTTAAATCTTAAAAACTACGCAACGGATTTTAATGCGGTTTTTTATTAGATAGAATGATTCAAGAGGAAGGTTTATACGTATAATTGACGCGGGTGAAGCCGCTGGCGACGTCTAGTTAGTAATAGATAATATTTTTGAAGTAATGAGAATTTTTTACCACAAATATTAGTAATACGTGATATACCAATAGATCTGATATACATATATCGCTGTAAATGTAGGTAAAGACTTTTATGCGATGACTGTTATTTTAAAATTACATTTTTATGTGATGAATTTGATGTAAAGGTTGCTGTGCACCAAGGTTCTGCACTCAGCCCTCTGCTATTTAATATCGTTATGAACCATCTCACCTCAAATCTGCAACGTGCACCGCCATGGGACATCCTATATGCGGATGACGTCGTCATCCTCAGCGAAGATGTGAACAACCTTCAGAGATCTTAGAGAAGTGGAAGGGAGCTTTGGAAACATCAGGACTACGAATAAGTAGAGAGAAGACCGAGTACATGCATTGCAACTTTAGTGTCAACTGCAAACACACCATCTGTCTGCAGGACACCCAGCTAAATGAAGTGGACCATTTCAAGTACCTAGGGTCAGTCATCAGCAAAGATGGGTCAATAGACACTGATGTCACCCATCGCATAAATACCGGGTGGATGAAATGGAGAGAACAGTCCGGGGTGTTATGCGACAGCCGAATGCCCGTGCGCATAACGGGACGAGTATACAGAGCAGCCGTCCGACCGGCCATGACATACGGAGCCGAATGCTGGCCACTCAAAGAGCAGCATGCTCAAGATGCTCAGGTGGGCAGATGGTGTAATAAGGCTGGATCATGTCAGAAACACACACATAAGAGGCACCTTCAAAGTGAGACCTATCCCAGATAAACTACAGGAGAGCCGTCTGCGGTGGTACGTTATGAGGCAACCATCCGACCACATGACCAGGAAAGTGCTGGACATCGAAACCAAACCCCGAGGACGACGAAAACCCCCAATCACATAGATGTCCGTAGTAAATAAGAACCTCAAAGAAGCCCAAGTCAACAAAGAGACGATCCAGGAGTGAGCTACCTGGAGACGCATGACACGGAGGGTCGACCCCAAATAAAATGGGAAAAGGCAGGCAAAGAAGAGATTTTTATGCGATGTTTAAACAATTTGTGGAAATTCGAAACACAAGGAGCAGACAATTGTATATTCTTGGGTTCCGTACTTGAAAAAGTTGAACATAACCCTAATAGAATCAATTTAATAGGATTTTTTCGGATTACGCGAATTTCACATACTGAAAGCAAACTACGGTTTTCAGATTTTGGTTATATTGGTTTTAATGGCATTACATTTAAACCGTAACTCAATTTGATGTAAATCCTACCATCATCGTAACTGTCGGTGAAGATTATTTCTCAAAAATGCGTGAAATATAGAAATGCATAGTGCACTTGTAAAATATCGTCTTAGTCAATGTAAAAAAGAAGATGGCCATTTATAAATAATTTGACCTAAACCTATTCAACTCCAGCGAGGGGTGAGACAGGGGGATGTCATATCCCCGAAACTGTTTACCACTGCGCTGGAGGATGTTTTCAAGCTTCTGGACTGGAATGGACTCGGCATCAACATCAACGGCGAGTACATCACTCACCTTCGATTCGCAGACGATATGGTAGTCATGGCTGAGACCATGGAAGACCTAGGCACAATGCTCGATGGCCTCTGTAGAGTCTCCCAACAAGTAGGTCTTAAGATGAACATGGGCAAGACGAAAATCATGTCGAACGCCCATGTTGTACCTGCTCCTATTCAGGTTGGGAACTCTATGCTCGAAGTTGTCGACAAGTATACCTACCTGGGACAAGTAGTCCAATTAGGTAGGTCCAACTTCGAGAAGGAGGTCAATCGTCGAATCCAACTCGGTTGGGCAGCGTTCGGGAAACTACGACATATCTTCTCGTCCGATATCCCGCAGTGTCTCAAGACGAAAGTCTTTGACCAGTGTGTGTTGCCAGTGATGACTTACGGATCAGAGACGTGGTCGCTCACTATGGGCCTTATCAGAAGGCTCAAGGTCACTCAGAGGGCGATGGAGAGAGCTATGCTTGGAGTTTCCCTGCGAGATCGAATCAGAAATGAGGAGATCCGCAGTAGAACCAAAGTCTCCGACATAGCTCTCCGGATAGCCAAGCTGAAGTGGCAGTGGGCAGGGGACATAGCTCGAAGAACCGATGGCCGTTGGGGCAGAAAGGTTCTGGAGTGGCGGCCACGTACCGGACGACGCAGCAGAGGTAGGCCCCCGGCAAGGTGGACCGACGACCTCGTCAAGATCGCGGGAGGCGGTTGGATGCGGGCGGCTCAAGACCGGTCTGTGTGGAGAACCTTGGGGGAGGCCTATGTCCAGCAGTGGACGTCGTTTGGCTGATATGATGATGATGATGATGATCCTATGTATGGGTGCACATAAACATACATTCAGGTACAAAGTAGAGAGAGATCCAAATACATATGTACATTTTTACGTAACAATAACTAATAAAACTCAAGTTTTATTAAACTCCGTTCATACAATACCATCTACAATTCTAAATTATTTATCATTGAAAAATATCGCAACAGTAACGTAACAATTTGTAGGGAATGCTTGTCAGGCGAAACAGACCAACACTTGTCCACTTTTTTAATCTTTTATCGCCTTTGGACAAATGGAGTTCCGCGACTGTCAGCTAAGTCGCTTTAGCTTCAATTGAGTGCTAAAGAATTGTTTGCTTTTTTATTATCTGCTTCAAACGTTCCAATATACAATGTGCAACCGACCGAAGAAAAATAAATTGGTCTTAAATCTATCGATGACAGTTTACGAAAAGGTTACCTTTAGAAAGTGAGAAATATCCTTTAAATAAAAATACCTTTTGTGTGTATTTGTAACAGGTTAGTTGTATGGCTGTGCAATCGTTTACTTGGTAGCTTTGCCATTCATGCGGTGTTGGATGTTTGATATTTTGTTAAATGGATACTACCGACAAGTTATAACTATGCATTTTCCGGGTAACTTTAGAACTATTAGGCTTCTTCATAAAAATAAATCATACGACAGCAATCAAAGTAATCTGTATTCGCACCACAACAGCAATTTTCACAGTATATTTGCCCATTCTAGTGAGTACTGAAAAATATGTTAATTATTCGTCCTCATCCGGATTTTAACTCGTAAGTTGAGTTAGTCTCAATACAGACATAAGCATATTATGTATCAAAGGTAAGTTGAAGAAAGCAGCATAATCTTATCCACGCAAACAATGAGAAGACGAAAAAAAAAGATTTAGTTACTAATGAAACAAAAGAACTTTAGCGTCTTCTCGAAAAGACACAATTTCATTTCAAAAATATACATAAGCACCGGATTATTGCCGTCAAAAATCGTCCATTATTGGAGGGTGACCGAGTTTTAAGACTTCCACGGTTTATTTCATTGACGGATTATTGGAGGTTTGAAATTCTAATGTGTGAACATCAATAAAAGCATATCGACATAATGGAGTGACGCGGTGTATCCAATAAATGCAACGTATATATGAGATGACATGACAATACATTACGGTTTTAGTAGTAGATATGTTTTATGTGCTTGGGTGCATTAAATTTAATAAGTTGGGTGGAAATATAATGTTTGTAAATTGAAATGTCTAACCATGGAAACAACGATATTAAAAACTACACAGTATAATAAAAGGGTAGTATGCTGGTAATCTAGAGGTGATCAACATTAAAAAAATACATATGTGGTCCAATCATGAAAAAAAAGCTAACGCATAATAATAAGCCTAACTAACCGTGTCATCAATTATTTGGAATAGGTTCGCCCCCTATTACATGGGACCAAAAAATCATGGCGAAATGTGGGGTAATATTACACCTCTGCTTCCCCTTCGGGGATACAGGCGTGAGTCTATAAAAAAATTTTAATAGGACATAACGTTGACATATTTAACGATTACGGAAAACTGGAAAGGTCAAGAATACTTACATATCTAAATTGGATTATTCCCACCTTGGCCGTAGATCTGAAATGAAAAACATGTATTTTAGTCAACATGTAAACTTTCAAAAATAAACTAATATAGAGAAATACGCCTCGTATCAGTAGGAGTTTAACCCACACCCAATACAAATAAAAATACTCGGTACAAATTATACTTAAAGTCACAAAGCTACACTACGTCATTATTTACTGAGGGAGTACACAGGGGCGTATACTAGGTGCATAATAAATTATTTTTTATTCTTATGCATCTGGTGGAGGTTATCTCGAGACTTCGACCCGAATTAGTTTGCGCATTCAATCTTATGCAAAACATGAGGATTTGTCTAAAAAGATAAATTGCTAGTTAATTTTGCTTTAGTTCTGGAACGGTTTTGTGAGATCGATTTCAAGGTTACTCAGTGATCTAAGATCTAAATGGCTTAAGGCTCGGAACCCATTCCACCTGTATTGATCGAGAATAGAACTTTTTAGATTTATTCTACCAATCGGGATTAATATTTTAACATTATTATTTAAAAATAATATGGTCTCCGTAACATTACTGTTATTGCTAAAACAATACTATAACTTAACACAAATATTTCCCATAAGAGAAAATAATTGTTTATACTTTTCTATATCACTTGTTATGACAAGTGATATAGAAATGTATGAACATATCGCTTCAACAATTTTGGACGAAATGTACGACTCGTCTCATACACATTTAATCTAAAGAAAAATACCAAATAACTTCGCAGCAGCACCTTCGGATAGATCTCTATTTATCCTCACTTCGGCATTCGGTACGTGGGCTTAGGATCTCCCTCTCGCCAGCCCGGAAAGGAATTTTTACTATCAGTATTATGGTGTTGAACTACGGCGATGTTTATGTGCTCGTATTATTTATAGTTTTCGCTATTTGTGGGGTCCTTGGTGTTTATTTATAATGGTTGTTGTTCGCACTAAATTAGATTACGGCTTTCGGTTTCTTCAGCATGTTTTATGGTGTGATCAAGAGCGTTTCCAGATTTGTGAGATAGAAATAAAGTGGGATATAAATGTTTCATTTTATTTCAGATTGAAACGATTTGTGGGGTGAAATCGAATGGCTAGATACGTTTAAGATTGACGACCCATAATAAAACATGGTCTAAAGGTAGACTGCTGATAGTATCATACATACATACACACATAGACTCACGCCTGTTTCCCGGAGGGGTAGGCAGAGACTACGGAGCGCCATTTGCAACGATCTTGACATATCTCTCTTGCTTCATTCACTCCCATCAGATTCCTCATGCATGCTCTTCTGTTCAGGGTGCTTCTAACCTGTCCTGTTTTTAGGATGTCTCCAATCTGGTCAGAGAACGTCCGCCTAGGTCTTCCCCTTCGTCCTGTCCCTTCCACACTTGCCTTATATATCTGCTTGGTCAGTCTTTCGTCATCCATCCTCTCCACGTGTCCAGACCATCTTAGCATACCTTTCTCTATGCTAGTCACTACATCTTCTTTTACCCCACAACACTCTCTTATCACACAATTCTTTACTCTGTCAGTCAAAGAAACACCACACATACTTCGCAGTGCTCTCATTTCTACAGCATTTATTCTACTTTCATGACTCTTCTGCCATACCCAACTATCACTACCATACATAAGAGTAGGTACTAACACCCTTCTATGGACAGCCAAACGTGCCTTTTTGGACACGTTTTGGCTATTCATAAACGCCTTCAGATCTCCATTCACTCTATTACCTGCATTAACTCTTCTTTCAATATCTTCTACATTCTTACCATCTCTTGTAAACAGCGTACCTAAATATACAAACTCATTCACTTGCTCCACTCGCTGTCCATCGATCATAACATTACAAGCTGCTGATAGTATCAAATGGTTGAAAAGTTATTTAGAGTTTTTATCAGTATTTTAGGTGTTTGATCTTTTCGGTTTATGTTTCATGAGGCTCTAGATTTAAAAGCGATTTATAAGTAAAGTCAGTCAATATACGATTATGTACACAAACAAAAATAAAATAGATTTAGTACATAAGACTTCGTAAAAGTGGGTGATATTTATATTTTAACTGCTTTATTTAGGCAAGTGATTGACACATGATTAGATTTCACACTTTCTAGACGACAGCCTTAATAATTTATTTATTTATTTATAGACTCACACCTGTATCCCCAAAGAGGTAGGCAGAGGTGTAATATTACACCCACATTTCGCCATGATTTTTAGGTCCCACGTATTAGGGGGCGAGTCTATTGCCGTACCGGGCACATTACCAGACTCCGTGCTGCTACTGAGAATTTCCTAACGGACAAACCCAATAACACTTTGCCCGGCCCGGGAATTGAACCCGAGACCTCCCAATCCCATGCGCACATTTAATAAATAACATTATATTATTAAACTCCACTCTATATGCACATATACACGTCTCAAAAGATTTGCCAATTAATCAATTACAGTATTTCTACTATATACACCCATCAAAAAAGTCTAAGCAACACATACTATTTCAAATTATTAATCAATTATTATATAATTTTTTGCCAAGTAGGTAATACCTATGTAAACTTTTTTGATCTAGAGGACATACTGGCTGGTTTTAAAAAAAATCGAATATCATATTTGTTTTTTTTTTCACAAATTCAAAAGCGAATGCATTTGTTCGAATTTTATAGCGTTTTCTTTGTTATTAAAATTTAGTATTCTATATTAATTTTATGATTAAAACAATAATTTGAAAAAGTTTTGAACAAATTTGGATTTTGAGAAATTTTTTTCGTCATGGAGCGACGGCATTTGAACGCAGATGAAATGCAAAGAGCTGTAGGGATGTTGCAAGCGGGAAGAAGTCAATCTCAGGTATCTCGGTATTTTGGTATAAACAGAAGTGTTATTTGCCGTCTTCATCAGCGTTACACTAACTCGGGAGATCCTGCTGAGCAGCACCCAGGTTGAGGTAGGTGTACAACCACATGGCAAGGTCGATACATACAACTGACTGCAAGACGCCAGCGATGTTAACCGCCCGAGAGATAGGTTTAAGGCTACAAAATTCAAGTGGTGTTTTTGTTAGCAGCCAAACTGTGCGAAATCGACTGCATGAGTATGGACTACGAGCGCGGCGGCCAATTAGGTGCCCACCGATACGTCACGGGAATCGCGCTCGTCTAAATGAATGGTGCAGGGAACACATTACATGGACCTGGAATCAATGAGATAAAATTTTATTTTGCGATGAGTCTCGATTTCGGTTCAAGCCTGATACTAGAAGGGTAAGAGTGTACCGTCGTCCTGGAAACTGAAAGACTGAGGTGTGTTGAGGAAGTACATTCATACAACGGCTCAACAGTTATGGTATGGGCGGGTATTATGAAGAACAGACGAACTGAGCTCGTTTTTGTAAATGGTAACATGAACGCTGTAAATTACGTTGAGGATATACTAAGGCCTTATGTCCGTCCATTCGCACAAACGCTTGGCTTCGATTTCATGTTGATGCATGACAATACGCGTTCGCATACAGCTTTGCACACACGGAAGTACTTGGCAAGGGAAAACATCCTGATAATGCCTTGGCCTGCAAAATCGTCAGACCTAAACGCCATCGAGCATGCATGGCACATGCTCAGAGACATGTTTTAAAGGACTTGGATGGAGTGACAACAACCCAACAACTGATGGACTTACTAAAATTTCATAAGGAGCGATTGACGCAGGATAACATTAACAATCTCATCGATTCTAAGGATAATCGGTGCCAGCAAGTTCTCAATAATGGAGGAGGCCACACTTTGTATTAAATTTTGCAATTTTTGTACAACCATTTAATTTTAGTTTAAGTTTAGTTGATTAGGCACCTTACTTTGTACTACGTACATACAGTACTTACTCGTAATTATTGTTAATGAAGATTATTTAATAAAATAAAAAACTAATTGTTGTTTAATATCAAAAAAACATTAAAAAATAATATAAATAAGAACCTTAGACCTAACCTAGAATTTTTTGATGTGTGTACAAAATGCTTACTCGTATATGCACGCTTTTGAAAATTGCTCCACTCTTTTACATCACCTAGGTGTCATTTCTCATAATCCCATCCCAGCAAAATCCAAATCAGGAACCGCTAATGCAGTATCAGCGAAATTTAAAAATATCCCTTAGTTTTCAAATCCTCCTTTTATCTATGAATTCATGCTATGCATTTTTCTCGACCTAGATTACTGGAGCATATTACATTCAAAAGTAAGAATTGAAAATAGCTGGGAAGATAGGTGCGTTCTAACACCATTTTGCAGTCACGAAAAAATAAAAAGCATTTACGATAGGTTATTCAAGGGTTTGAAATAAATTGCTGTGAGTATACGTTGAAAAGTTGCGAAGTGTAAACTATTGGTGGAATAAAATGGATATCTATAGATATTTTGATTCTTAGTGATTTGTGCAATGATGCATAAAATTCTACTAAAGGTTGGGTTACTAATACAGTCCATATAGTGGTCCGTGGTTATTAACCATTTTGTTTGTGGCCACGAGTAAGCTTTTGATTTTTCTAACCAGGTTTTCAGACAGTCTTAATTTTCTATGTGACAACTTTTACCATTAAAAATCTGGCAATTTGTGCCATTTTTTGCAGTAGATCGAATTCGTGGATTTATTTATAAAATTTTAGTTCTTTGCTATTATAGAGAAAAGTTCTGTATCTGACTGTTATTTAGTCAAACAAAAAGGTCTCGTAGCCAAGGGATTAGTTCAGAATATGGATATGATATTTTCGTGTTTTTAAATAACTATGCAAAAATTACTAATTGATTTTGAAATCTTTTCTAACCCTGAAATTATGGTAAGATCGGCAAAATTGTATTATAATAAAGGCAGCATTTAAATTAAAATTTATTTAGAAAATCTTCCTTCGGTTTATTTTTGTACCAAAACTTTGGCTTAATATTAAGATAGTATTTTAGTCAAAGATTCATTAAAGACCTCAAGTACCTCGACTTTATTTATGGAAGGCAAAGGACTTATGTTATATTCGTTTTATAAATATACGAATATGTCCTTAAAACAGCACTTGTTCAAGACAGTCTTGCTTATACACAAATCACAGACAAAGTGGCAATTATAGACTGTCTAAAATTGCCACTTTGACTGTCTATAATTGCAACTACCTTGGGCAAAAAAGTGTACCACTTTACTCTCTGTTTTCCATAGACGCAAAATGACTGGAAGTTGTAAGAAAAGTGATAAACTATGTTTGATAAAAATCTATTAGAAGGATATTTTGGGAACATATCAAAAAATTCGAACTAGAAAAGGGCCCGAAATGTTCTCGGACCACAATCAAACATTGTTAAAAACTGACACGGCCAAGTTGAGATTTCGGTAAACATACAACGTGCGTGAATAACGTGATGACTGAATGAAAGAAAATGAAATAATAATAATAATATTCTACCACATACACACATTTCTTTTTGTCATGTACCCGTGTGTCGGAGGGTAGGGTATCGCCGAAGCATTCGTCGCTACCCTCCGACGGTATTGGACCACCAGATGGTCAGGCGGGCCCCGAATAAAACCCCCTTGGCTGTGGATTAAGGTGTTGGGCTCCGCCGCCAAAACACCCAGCGGCCGCAGAGGATAGGGAGGACGGCAACGCAACAACGCATCTCCTCTTCCTCTGCGGCCCCACCGCGACGCATCGAATGGTGCGCCCACATTTGGTCGCGGGAGACAGGTCGCGCGGCAACGCAACACCGACACGCCTCTCCTCCCGCGACTGCACCCGACTGCGAGGGACAGACAGAACTGTCCCCCGCACCCGCACCTTTGGACGCATCCTGCGCAGGCCCCTAAAAGCCTACACGGAGCGTCCACTCCCGGGATCTCTCTTAGCTTCACCGCGGGGTTCAAATCCACGGTTAGTGAGCCCCCCACCACGACAAGGTGGAGATCCCACGGGGGGGATGTAAAGGTTTAAAAAAGTATTTGATAATGACTGAAAAACTAAAATTACTAAAATATTCATCGCTTACGGGGATTGATTTTGATGGATAATAATAATAATAATATTCTACCACATACACACATCATCATCTAGTCCCAAGCTAAGCAGAGCTTGTGTTATGGGAACTAGATAATGGATAAACATACTTACATATCTTTATCCATTATCTAGTACCCTTAACTTTTGTTTTTTTTGGTAAATACATACATATTGTACATAGAAACACCCAGACCAAGACAAACATCCATGTTCATGCATACAAAAGTTTGACTTGAGCGGGAATCGAACCCGCGACCTTCGGCATAGCAGTCGCTTACGCTCCCGCTGCACCAACCATTCGTCGGCGTATAATAATCAGTTTCGTTGAAATCCCGGAAAGGAAGACGCACATCGATACCGAATGCACGTAATGACGGGTTTTTAAAGCATTAATCTGAAACTTTGAGCAAATTGTTGCCAAGAAGTAACAACTATTATAAAATCGGGAGCACCATCAAACATGTTTTTATTGGCGCTTATAAAGCACCAATAAAAACAATGGTGCGGAACAATGGGAGCTGTTAGTTTTATCGCCAAACGTATATTATGCAATAATTCAAGCCGGGAATGCAAGTGTTACGAAAGTTGTGTAAACTGCTCCTACTGTTGCACCAGTTTCAAAGTTACTTGCACGGCTGACTTGGAAGAGCTGCCCGGCGAAATTCACAGTAAATGAAGTAATTTAAAATTTCCCCAGTGGTATTAAGTTTTGCATCATTGGCGCCTGTCGTACCGCATGGATAAGCATTTTATTCTTGATATATGGAAGCATATTTTTCTGCAGGGAAAACGTTTTTACCGTTTATTCGGAGCAGGCGGTAAGGATGACGTGTTGCACATAAACAATTTTGTTCTAAAAGGTTGATGGACTTTTGTTCCAAGAAAAGTTTCAGTCTCATACTCATAAAATAAAACACGTTCAACATAGTTTCAATAAAATTGATATGGGTTTTTAATCACTACATAGTATAAAACAAAATGTATCTTCTCTCTGTCCGTCCCTATGTATGCTTAAATCTTAAAAACGTTGCGTTGTTTTTTGGATTTTAATGCGTTTTTTTTAATAGATAGTATGATTCAAGAGGCGGGTTTATATGTATAATTCGACGTCTAGTAATAATAATAAAATGCAGATTAGAGGATAATCCACAAATATACGATCATTTGATACTAAACTATGAGCCTACAAAGCCAGTACCTACTGTGATTATCATAGACATATTTTAATTTTCTTGGATACCTACATACACAATAATTATTGGACATCAACACACTATGGCCATCACTCATCATATTTATACAGGGTGTAAAAAGATCCTTAACAAAAACTGAAATCCCGTAATGTGCCAATCATTACGAACATTTTTTACCTCTGTACCATACCTGGGAAATTACTGGTTCCGGAGAGATTGATGCCCAAAGTTACTATGAAATTTTTAATTTACGTAAAATATGGATGCATTTACCCTGCCAACCTGTTCTTTAGATGTCCTTTGCACCCATGGATGAGTAGGGATTTCGAAAATTGCACGCGCGTACTTTTAATTGTGGAATTAGAAAACGTGTTTCCTTAAAAAAAAATCCCAGGTTTTATTTTCGCTTAGTCTGACTTGGCATGATGTCCAAAACGAGTAGACTTCGGCTTGGTGATGGGTCTTGTGACAACCTGTATTTAGTTCATAACATAACATAACTTCACGCCTTTTATCTACGAAGGAGTAAACGGAGCTGTATTACACACCCACACTTCGCCAGTTATGTTTCGGTCCCAATGTAATAGGGGGCGAGCCTATTGCCATCTGCCGGGCACATGGTTAAGCGAGCGATAATTTTAATACACACATAACTTCGAAAAGTCAGAGGTGTGTGCCCGGGCTAACTGGGGATCGAACCCGAGACCATCGTCTCGCCAGTCCGTTACGTACACCCCTGGGCTATCGCCGCTATATAGTTCATATTCGGTACGTAATGGGGTTACTTCCATTCGATCGTCATTCATCATCATCATCATCATAGCTCTATATTATATAGACTGTCCCACTACTGGGCACAGATTTTTTTTCTTTCTATAAAAAGGATTAGTTTACGACGCTGGCAAAGTGGGATTGGCAGACTCCACAAGTATTTCGAGAATATTATGAAGAACTCTCAGCCATGCAAATTTCCGCTCAATATTTTAGTTCACTGTTTAGCAAGTGCATAACTTCAAAAGACAGCGGTGCGCGCCGTGTACTTAAATCTGAAGTTCTTCGTAACACTCTGTAAGTCTTCTCACTTGCCTATCGCAAAGTTATGCTAATGCACATATACTTGTGTATAGTGCATGGCGATTGCTTTAAGACAGCGATAGCCTAGTGGAAATACCAGGGGACTGCCATGCAGAGGGTATCGGGTTCGAATCCACGGCGCACACCAATGACTTTTCGAAGTGTGTATTAAATTGTTAATCATCGCTTGCCCCGTGCTTCGGAGAGCACGTTAAACCGTCGGCCCCGGCTGCCATGAAGATCTTTGACAGCCGTGACGGGGAGTCAGTACACTCAAATAAACTGTTATCGTGGAATATCACTATCCCTTTGGGTTGCGGAGGTCAGACGGCAGTCGCTCTAGGAAAAGTTGATATTCTGTTATATCTGGTTAGACCAGTAAACGAACCGCGGGCTCCAAGGCCTGTCAGTCTTGTCTTAAATGCAACCGAGAAAACGCTAGGGCGATGATGAGTGATATGAGTGCATGGCGATTCCTCATCATAATTATGCAGTACTCAATACGTAATGGAGTCGCTACGTGCATAATTAAAGTAGGTATCATGTTTCGGTTTAATCGAGCGCAGGTAATTATAAACTGCTCAATAGCAGTGATATCGTTCGTATTATTGTGTTTTAACTCAATTCTGTGTTGCTTTTATACAATAGAACAGAGCTAGCTATCGCGCACTATTGTCGGTAATATTAATAATGGACTTCAGTGGCTTCCATTGAGTGCAGTGAATCACATAAATTATGTTGGGAATATTTGATAATGTTGTAAGTTAGATGTTTATTGAGTATGGGGTTTATCGTAAAGTTTCAGAATGTATAATTGAGAGCTAAAAACACATTTGCCTTTAATAATAATAATAATAATAACCCCTCTGGGGCAGCCGTTATCTCATCATGAGACTAACGCAATCTCAGAGGGCAGAGTAACAGCTTTCAAACATCACCTTCAACGTGTAATATAAACAAAAAATGTATTACAAGATGAAAAGAAAGCTTACAACCGCAGGGCAGCTTTGTGGCGAGCTGAATGTGTGTGGCGACACTGCGGTCCCGAATGCTTCAGAGAGTCGGTCAGGACCTCGTCTCCGGCTCGCCTTTGTTGGCTGGCCGGAGTAGATTTGCAAGAGTGTCCGCAGGACTCTCAACTCTGGCTTGCCTTGGTCGGCCGGTCAGAGGGAAGCCGCAAGAGCTATTAGCTCGGGGGTGGAAGTGTCAGTCTCAAGGGCGTAACTACGGGGAAACCCGCTCCGGGCCTCCGTTGTCACGAGGCCCGCGATGGCGAAACCGGTGCCGCACCGCTCGACACCCCTAGCCACTCGCACCGGTGTTGTCCTCTGGCTGCCTTTATGGCAGAGTTTGTTTGCTTTGGGCGGCTGTTTAGAGAGGGCCCATCTAGTGAGTTGGCGAGTCACCACCTGCCACGCGGACGGATGCTATAGGAGTATCACTGGCAGGTGCCGTTTTTCATCCATAGCATTAATTACCAGTTCACTAAACACCCATCCCCATAACCCGTATTCATTAGATCCACTAAAAACAATAGCCCTACACGTGATGCGGCTAGTCCATAGCTATACTTAGTAGTGCAGTTGTGGAGGCTCAACGGCATGTGTCCCATCCCATTTTAAATTAAAACTCTCTACGGGCCTCTGCACGTTGGATCCATATCCCCGTGTAGGCCTCCCAAAGGACCGGTTATTCTTCTAACACCAAATGTTAGAAGAATAGCCGTGAAAAAGAGAAACATAATAATAATAATAATAATCTTTATTGTACACCAAATTTAAATTTGACATAGGAATTACAACATATAAGTATATATTGCACAAAAGGCGGCCTTATCGCTAAAAAGCAATCTCTTACAGGCAACCCATAAGGAAAAGAGAAGTAAGGAGCCAGACATAGGGCAGTTTTGGCGTAGTTATGAAATTATACCAAACAAAATACGAATACACACTATAGTATACAAATACACTAATATATATATACTATAATATATATACATACATACATACAAACAATAATATAATAAATTAAGTAAGACAATAGTAAAAAAAAAGGAGAGAAAGAAAGTGTGAGTTTGACAATATTATTGAAAGTTAAAGAGTTAAGTAGTGGTTTTTCACTAAGTTTTTGAAAGATGTAATATTTTGAGCCAGTTTGATGGATACAGGCAATGCATTCCACAACCGTGCCGCTTGTACAGTAAAGGATTTATCGTAAAAAGTAGTGGAATGCATTGGAATTTCCAATCTCAAATTTACCGATGACCTAAGACCCGATCTTCAATGAGAGTCACTAAGAAACTTGAAGCGTTCTTTCAAATAAGATGGAGTAGAAGGATTGAAAAGAATATTATAGAGTAAGGAAAGAATGTGAGTATTCCGCCGAAGGCGAATTGGCAGCCACTTGAGCTTATTGCGGAAATTAGAAACGTGATCATTTTTACGTAATCCAAATATGAACCTAATACAGAAGTTTTGAAGACGCTCAAGCTTATCAAGTTGCTCCTCAGTGAGATCTAGATAGCTGACATTGACATAGTCAAGAATAGGTAATAGAGGAGAGTTTGCAAGTGCAATCTTAGTGGCAATCGGCAGAAAGTTCCGCAGTTTTCGCAAAGTCCCCGCCGCAGCAAACAACTTGCGACTAACTTCGGTGATTTGTGGTCCCCAAGATAGAGTTTTGTCAATATAAACACCTAAGTCCTTCACACAATCACTTATAGGTAATGGGATACCACCAAAAGTAATTTGGGGTAGCAGAGTCCAGTCGATGCGACAGATCATCCTGGGACTACCAACAACGATAATGTGTGTTTTCACAGGGTTGATCTGCAAACCAAATCTCAGGCTCCAAGCAGATATCCGTTCTAAATCAGAGTTCATGATGCGAAATGCTTCAAACAGCTCATGCGCCGGTGCCTGTGTGTAAATTTGAAGATCATCTGCATAAAGGTGGTAGGATGACTGAAGTTGATAGGAGATGGAATTTATGAAAATTGAGAAGAGTAATGGAGAGAGAACGCCACCCTGTGGAACGCCGGCTGTCGTATTACACCACGAAGAGAAAGAGTCTTCGACCCGTATACGCTGCCGATGACCAAACAGGTAACTATGAAACCAATCAATTACTGGTGGAGATATGTTAATAGAGCGTAATATACCGAGTAGAGTGTGGAAATCAACGGTATTAAAGGCGTTACTAAAGTCCAGTAAACAAAGTACCGTTAAATTGCCTTTCTCCATACCGAACCTAATGTCGTCGGTAATGTTAGTCAGTGCCGTAACGGTGCTGTGACCAGGACGGAATCCGGATTGTAGAGGATTGAATAGGAGGTTTTTGTTAAGGAAAGTAGTGAGTTGGACATGGACTAGGCGCTCGAGCACTTTAGAAAGGAAAGGTAACACGGAAATAGGACGATAATCAGAATAGGAAGTAGGTTTCGATTTTTTGGGCAAAGGAATAATTTGGGCATCTTTCCAAGCAGTTGGAAATACGCCCCAGGATAAGGAATAATTAAGTATATGACAAAGGATGGGAAAGATTTCGTCTAAGATAGGAAGAATCATCTTACGACTGACGCAATCATTACCGACAGCATTGGAAGAAATCGATAATACGCATCTTTTAACATCACACTCAGCAACTTGATTAAAGACGAAATGTGGATAATTTGGAGTTGGAAGCGTGGAAAGATCGTGTAAAGTCTTAGCTTTAGTAGTCGCATCAAATTGCGACGAAGAAGTGAAATGCTGATTTAGTAAATCGATGTCAATATTATTGGAACTGTGGTCATGTGTTTACTTTCCAACTCCCAGTGATCTTAGAAATTTCCAGACTTTAGCTGGGTCTTCGCTCTCAACAAATTTATGGATGTGTTGGCGTTGTGCTTTCCTACACACCTTGCTGCAGTGATTTCTAATCGCAATATAGCTTTCCCAATTGCGAGAAGTCGGTCGACATTTATATTTGGTTTTAGCCATTGCCTTCTTTGATAGCAGATGTTTTATTTCTTCAGTTAGCCACGGCGCAGGCAAGTGCTTGACTCTTATTGCACGGACTGGAGCATGAATATCGAATAGTCGAATAATTGCACTATTGATTTTTTCAACTTTTTCGTCGATGGATTGAGCGCTTTCCACAGATTCCCAGTTAATGTTGCGAGCGTCACTACGGAGACTCTCCACATTCATGCCACCAAAATTACGTTGCAGAAGAATTTTAGTGTTAGGCTTAGGAGGACGAAGTTTATACGAGAGAAAAATTAAGTCGTGGTAGGAGAATGCATCAGCTGAAAATTGACCATGCTTGACGACAAGAGAAGGTGAAGAAACAAAGATAAGAACAAGAAGAGAAGGAGTTGAATTCGGAATGTTATGTGTAGCATTTAGAGGAAGAATAGTCAGGTTACAGGATTCCACTATTCTACATAAGGAAGAAGAGCGAGAATCATGCTTTAACAGACAAGTGTTAAAATCGCCCATGATTATTGTGTGCGTGTAAGAAGTAGATAGAGTTTCTAAAATACGCTCAAAAGATGAAAAATAATTTATATGGTAGTTAGTCGAGTAATAGACACCAAGCAGAACCTTCGTATGAGCGAGACTTAATTCTAAAAAGAGATGCTCACCTGCATTGCCTTTATATAGTTCTTAAAATTAATACAAAATGTTTTGCCTTGGCCTTATTAAATATCTGTAGAAGTCTACATTGTCGTATTCATAAAATGCATGAAAAAAATTATAGCATGTTTTACTCGCACATTTTCGTCAATATTTTTCCTTTGAAGTTTTAATCAGAGTCTACTTATTGAGGTGCAATAATGAGATTATAAGCATTTTTCTGTAAATTTTAACATACGGCCTGTGAATTATATTCGTAAAAATTATACCCAAATCCGTTTTCCAGATAATTTCAGCAGATCCTTATTCGCCATATTCGCTTCTATATCTAATATATACTGGTATACAATACTTTCAACAAGTAAACATAGTAATTTATGTGTATATAACATATTACATGCGCCGTTGATGCTTGTCAAGTTAGGTATGAGTTATTCATACATCCAGTGTCAACCGTCCACAATGATTAAGAGTAGCTTAGTATATGCAACAGCGGCTAAGAAAAAGCTGCATGAAACTCAACATGGACATACTTGAACAGGTGAACAGAACCTTCTGGCAGTATATGATCTGCTTCGTGTCAATAAAATTATTGTCCTTGAATTTAGTTATTGTTGTGAATAACTAGGCATTGTGATTGCGAGTAAATTTCGCCCACGTAGATTTTATTATTATAATTAGATTTCGCCTGCGGCGCCACAAGCGTGCAACTTTTTTACCCCTTTAGGGAAAAGGTATTTCCCAGAAAGCCTTAATTTACTTAGTCAGTAGAATGGTGTAGGTAGGACTTTGTTACAATATCTCCACTAGTACTCTATATATGATACGTGTTCTTTATTAAAAATATTAAAGGAAGAGGTCTAGTGTCATCATCCAGACATATAGTTTGTTACGGTTTAGGCAAAATACTATTTTCTTTAAATTCGCTTTGATATACTTCTACAAATCATATATGGCTAATACTACATACATTATTACATAGAGATACATTCATAACGTTCTTTCATAGAATCATGAACACAAACTATTATTGTCAGTGTGCCAAAGTTAAAAGGTAGGGTGTTAAGTATTAGAGGTTTATAGATTTAAAAATTTTATGTGTGGCTTAAAATATTAAGTATTTATTATATGTATATGTTTGTTAAAAGCAAGTAAGAATTTAGTCTATTAATTATTCAACAATACACGGGTTCGCTATTGGTGTATATTTTGATAGCAACATAAACTTACATGTTGCCAATGAAAAGGAATACTTTGGGGCTCTAAAGGATCTCAGAAACAATAGGAAAGGGGATCGTACTGTTTACCTATAGAGCTTCACGACCACTAATCAGCTGTTCAAGCCTAGTAATTAGGAGGGAACCCACACATGTTCAGATTTTTCACGGAGGCCCGTATTCACAAACTGACAGAGCTCTGAAAAGGAATTCATATACAAAACCTAATAGCGCTATTCCACGTCCTCGACAACCGGACAAAATACATAAAAAATACTCCGTCCGCCTCCATTTTTTTCTTATTTCCCCCTAAATATATTACCCAATCTCGATTTTAGTGAGACTTTTATTTCTAGTGTTTTGTTTCATGTTAAATGCGAGAAAGAATGTTTCCAAGTTTGCAACATTTTTCCTTTAGAGTTAGGCAGTGCGCGAGAAACTACCTTTCGACTGGAGTTCCTACTTAGCCAGATTTGTGGGAAATGATGCTGACGTTTTTAATTTTAGCCTTTGGCTGTGATATGATAAAGTTTTACTTTTTGAGCAAGCTGACGTGGCACTAGGTGACTATTTTACTTTCAAATTAGAGACCTTATTGAAATCTAAAGACCTTATTGCCCTAACAAGCAGTGCTGCCATGAAGCACTAATTTTATTTCTAAGTAACATATCTTTATTATGAGCGTCCTCAAATGTAGCATCAGATAGCTCAGGTATTCTCATAATTTTCATATTTGACTTAATGTAATTTCGGCAAAAGATTCAATTTTTCTAGAGTCCTAAAGTAACAAGCAGAGGGTCCTAAGTTATTCCAACCCGCTTTTCGCGTAAGCACCCCACCGAGACCTTTGATATACGGTCTACTTTCCCCGATATTTGATTATCCCTACCTGCCGGGGACAACGACCGGGGACGGCGATTTTTTTTTTCTCATTTGGCCTATAAGGGCTATATTAAATTTTGAATTTATTTCCGTTAAATATTGTACTGCTTGTGAAAAATGTAATATAAGGGCTGACTATATTTTACTCATCATGCTTTTCATTGGAAGCTTATATATGAAATATAAAAGATACAGCTATGTTTTGATTATAATTTTATTCCTGCTATTATTTCAGACTGTTTTGAAGTTTTTCAGTTTTTCAAGTGAATTTATCTTTGTTATTATTTCATTTCTACGAAACCTTAGTTAGATAGGTACATTGAAATAATATTATAATATTAATATTATTATCTCGGTTACCAATTGCTGTACATACGTCTCTATCCCGGGCTGAGTTACTTAACATTCCTATATAAAAACCGGCCAAGTGCGTGTCGGGCCACGCGCAATGTAGGGTTCCGTAGTTGCCCATAATGACTTGCTGCGAAGGGTATTAATGTACAACAAATCCGACTGCTTATTTTGCTGAAAAAATAATTTTAATAACACTATTATAAGAACCTAAGTTTTGTTTAGAAAAATACTAGGTATGTATCCAGTTATGTATTGTAAACATAAAATGTAATATAACCAAGATATACTACTACTATACATACGTAGTACCGTAGTACATTACATACCAAAGTACGTATATCTTTAAGATAAAGCCAGCGCGCCCAATGTAAACTCACAGAAATAGGTATTTCTAAGTTAACCGACGATTACTCGTAAACTAGTGATATCTAAGTAGATATCACTAGTTTACGAGTAATCGTCGGTTAACGAATTTAAAAGTAAAACTCTCACGGCTAAGTAGCCGTGATAGTTTTCCTTTTAAATTCGTAAATAATATAATTTTTATATTCATAAATAATATTTTTTTAAAACCTATCCAATGATACCCCACATGATGGGGTACTCAACCAAAACAAAATTCAACCCCACTATATATGTAGGTGAGATACCCTTAAAAAAATATTTTCCTAAATTTTATTCTACAGTTTTGTTGCAATATCTATGTCTATATTCATGTCAAATATCAGCTTTCTAGCACCAGGCGTCTTTGAGCTAGGGTGCGGACGGACAGACGGACGGACATGACGAAACTATAAGGGTTCCTTGTGGACTACGGAACCCTAAAAACGAATAAAATACAATTCTAACCTTGTCGAAAACATCACTTATGTAATTAAGCCGCCATAGTTAATAGACAGTGAAACTATCTTATCATTCATCGCTTTCTCAAGAATGTTTTGAACCTCGACCATTTTACTCTCGTAGAAAACTAAACGAAATAAGGATCTATTTAGATACGGCTCAGAGTACCTACTTCAGTATTTGATTCCTAACGTTTAGTAGTAAAGGGCCTGCGTGCGTACCTACGATTACTTGTGACAGTAAAATAAAGCCTAGACTTTAAAGGTTACTACCCGACCTCGAACTACTCCAAATTTAAGCTACGGACCTAAGCTAGGGTCAGTAATTTATTTCAAAGTTATTAAAAACATTTTAGACATTATATTTTTATTTATTCGTGTGGATGTGTGATGGACGTGGTGGTATAACTAGTGGCAGACTTCATAGACCACCCAGCGGCTTTTGGCATAGACTAAAAATACTTGTCCTAGGACATGAATCCAGATCGATGTTTCCACATATTTCCAAAGCACGGTAGTGGTTTCTTTTGTCACAATGAGCGGCCATCCATCAAAACAAAGAGCTACTTGCAAAATCAAGTTCAAAATGTAGCAATTGTTGGTACACTTTGAACAACATGTCAAATCGCGCTATTTGAGCTATGATCATAAACTTGTAGTATTTTAGGTTATGCTCAATGCCATCCAGTTAAAACTGATAGTATACAATAAGATATATTATTAAGAATATATGAGAACGGCTCTTAAGTGAAGTAATGTAAAACTAAAAATATATTTTTTGCAAGATATTCCAGAAAATATGTCAAAATATGTTAAACTGTCAATTTTGAATAGATTTTACTTTACATAAATCATGTGAATAATTTTTTTTTTTTATATTTTTGTATAGATTCTTGCCAACCCTAGAAGTAGTTTACAAAAAGTAGTCACTGAATAATATCAAAGTTTTACGGTACACCCTGTATAAATAATACGACAGCGTAGGTACGTTTTTACTATGCCCTTACCTTTATCACAATCCTAATCTTGATGACGATTTAATTCCTTATAGCCAACAAACATTGAACATCTGAATTCAATAAACATTCCGGTCTTATAGACCATTAGGTTTCTACAAAAACTTTTGAACGGGTAGACTCAATAAAAAGTTTAAGAACTACTAGTCCGGTTAAATTAGACTAAAAAATAGGGGTGAGGTTACAAAAAATCCCACTTGGCTGAATTTTGGTAGGATTGTTCAATACACTATTATAAAGGACATGTGAAAAGTTCTCATCGATCCGGCACGTGCAAAAAAATTTACTCGGGGTCAAAGGTCACAAAAACGGGTTTTTCACGATTTTCAGCAAAATGGTAAGTTTTATCATAAAATTAGCTCAGACAAAAATTGTAGATTAGATAATTATCTATAAAAATGTCTAAATACATTTTTTCCTAAGAGCCACCGTTTTTTAGATATAACGATTCAAAAAGTTGAAAGAGTTGTAATCGTCATAATATGTATAAGTACACCACATACACAGGGTGATTTGTAATTGCTCGTATTCCCTTCGGGAGGTGATTCTAGGGCCAAAATAGAGTATTTTTACCCGCTACATATAGAGGTCCAAAATACACTATTTTGGAATAAAACGGTTTTTAGGATTTTTTGTGAAGACCAAATTTTTGTAATTAACATCTTGTAAAAAATTATTTTGACTATTCTTGGTGGCAAATTGGGTCTTACTTGATACTTGATGGCACGGGCTGTTTCCGCAACTCCACGTCTTGGCGTGTATTTTGCGTGCGGGTGGGAATGGTGTCGTCATTCCAGCCACCCCAGCTCTTCGAGGAAGGCCAGCAGACTCTTGATGTGGCCCACTGCTTCCCTCAGGGTGCTGTGTCTTGTCAGGTACTGCTGCCTGTACTGTGCGACCTCAGGGCAGTCGAGGAGCAGGTGGGCTGCCGTCTCGTCTGCTGCCATACAGGCCCTGCACAGCGGGCTGTCGGTGATACCTATAGTAAATAGGTGTTTATTAAGGAA
The DNA here is from genome assembly GCA_944739405.2 of Euclidia mi. Classification (NCBI taxonomy): domain Eukaryota; kingdom Metazoa; phylum Arthropoda; class Insecta; order Lepidoptera; family Erebidae; genus Euclidia; species Euclidia mi. The sequence goes on along the minus strand of OX123188.2, from coordinate 15,324,451 downwards.
TCCGTGTCCTGTGTAGGCGGCCGTGACTGTCCGCAGTTGTTGTTTGGACAGCCGGAGGATTTGTTTAGCTATCTTACCGTCTACTGCGGGAAGAGCCTCCTTGGCCTGCCTACATGTTTCAATACCAATCCAGGACTGGTTGTGTTGGGTCCTGGTCCTATTTCTTACCAGGTTGCGATAAAATCCAGAAGGGAGGGGAATAATGGGCTCGGGTCCCACCACCTCTAAAGTGGCCCCTCTTCTGGCAAGTACGTCGGCTGCGTCATTCCCTCTAGAGCCACTGTGGCCCTTGATCCATTGCAGTGTTAATTTTTTTTGTTTACCTACCTCTGTTAGTTTCTGGTGGCATTCAAGCGTGAGCGCCGAGGTGATAGTATGGCTTTTGAGGGCTGAGAGGACTGCCTTACTATCTGAGAGGATCCTAATGGATCGTTCCCTTACCTCACGTGCCATGATTGCTGTGGCAGCTAGGATTATGCCAAAACATTCGGCCTGGTAGACCGTGTTGTAGGCTCCCAGCGGTGCTGCGATGTTGATATTTAGGTCCTCGGAGAATACTCCTGAACCCGTACCTGTATCCGTCTTAGACCCATCTGTGAAGATCGTGAGCTCGTTGTGATTAACCGCTCCTTCGTGTAGATCCTCGTACAGTTGGATTTTGTATTTCTTGTCGAACACAAATTGTTTCGGTATTTGGTCGCCAATGGCTTGTGTGAGAGGAACTTCTTTAAAGAGTGTATTTAAGTTGCTAGTGTGCGGTGTGTTGGTGTCTTTCCAGAGCTTCAGAGCTCTTAGCCGGCCCGCCGACATCGTTGCTTCTTGTTGTATAAACAGGTGCAATGGGGGCAGGTCCAGCAACACTTCGAGTGCCGCTGTAGGTGTAGTTTTCATGCAGCCCGTGGCCGCTAGGCACGCAAGTCTTTGTAGCTTTTGAAGCTTGTTGGCGGCCGTTGTTAGGTTGGTCCGAGGCCACCACACTACTGCGCCGTAGCTTATCATCGGACGTATTATTGTCTTATAGAGCCATAAGACAATTTTGGGGGATAGGCCCCAGCGTTTGCCTATCATCTTCTTGCACTGCCAGAAGACAATGCTTGCTTTGTTGAGCTTATTTTCCATGTGGCTGTTCCATGTCAATTTGCTGTCGAGAGTGACACCCAGGTACTTGACCTCGGTAGACAGCTTAAGCTCTGTGTTAAATAACTTGGGCAGTCGGTAAGTGCCCAGCGCGCGTTTGTGTGTGACCATAACTAGTTCGGTCTTGGTCGGGTTTACAGATAATTCGTACTCATTACACCACCACTCTACTATGCGTAGCGCTTGTTGGGTTAGGTCGTACACTGTACTGGTTACCTTACCTGAGGTGAGTATGGTTAGATCATCTGCATAACCTATTGTGTAGAAGTCTCTCGCATTGAGTTTGTCTATGAGTTCATTGATGACTAAGTTCCACAATAGCGGGGAGAGTACACCTCCCTGCGGGCACCCTTTAGTTATCAAGGCTGTCTGAGTGTCGCCGTGTAGGCGCACTACCCTTTTGCTGAGCATGTTTTGGATCCACTGTATGAGCATCTGATCCACACCATGTCTGGATAGGGCGTTGCTTATGCTGGAGAAGTTTGTCTTGTCGAAGGCTCCTTCTATGTCGATGAAGGTGCCCAGGCAGATGCTTTTTTGTTGTATAGCAGCTTCTATCTGGTTCACGACCTGATGTAAGGCCGATTCCGTCGATTTCCCTGAGCTGTATGCATGTTGGTTGGCATGTAGGGGTAAGTGCTTAAGAGCCCCACTTCTTAGTTCCCTCTCGCAAAGCCTTTCCAAGGCTTTAAGCATGAAGGAGGTCAGGCTTATTGGTCTGAAGGACTTTGCATTGGTATAGTCTGTTTTGCCTGGTTTTGGTATGAAGATTAGTTTGACTTCCCTCCATTTCTTCGGTACATATCTGAGGGCCAGGCTAGCCCTCATGATTGCCAGGAGTCTTTTAAAGACAGGTTCACCTCCCCATTGTAGTAACCCTGGGAAGATGCCGTCCAGTCCGGCTGCTTTGAAGGGATGGAAGCTATCGATGGCCCATCGGAGTTTTTCTTCTGTGACCACGTTGTTTGCGTGTCTCAATTCGTGTTCGGTCGCCACTGTTGGTGTATCGTGCCAAGTTATTACCGGGGTGAGGACGCAGCCTGGGAAATGTGTTTCGAGTAGGACGCGTCTTGTCTCCTCCTCCGATGTGGTGTATGTGTCATCCGGTTTACGGAGAGTACCTGGTGCAACTGTTGGTTGCTGAGCCAGTAGTTTCCTTACCCGGTTTGCTTGTTGGCAGGATTCAATGCTCCCACAGAATTTCCTCCATCCCATGGTGCGTCTGAATCTGAGGCATTTCCTGTAGTCTGATTTGGCCGCTTTGTAAGCGTCCCAATCAGCGTCCGCGCTTGTGTTCATTGCCCTATTTAAAGCCTTTCTTACCTTCTTGCGCTTGCGTTCAAGCTCAGCGCCCCACCAGGGTTGTTTCCCCGGGGTTGAAGGCGGAGTGGTTTCCGGGCAAGCTGCATGGTAGCTGTCTAGCATCGACTGTGTCAGTGTGCATACCTGCTCGTCGATCTGTTCAGTGTCACCCAGTACCGTCGGCGTAGCGGTGAGGGTAAGTTTATCTCTAAGTAATAGGACATACTTTGATTTGTCCGTGTTGTGTGGTTTCCTGCGGGGCTGTGTGGGCTGTATATCGACTTTTATGGAGAAGCTGATCCATCTGTGGTCTGAGCATGATGCCTCCTTTGAGACGTGCCATCCCTTGATGCGTTCAGCCGCTCCTTCTGTTGCGAGAGTTAAGTCGATAATTGTCTGACTACGTTTTGTGACGAAGGTGGCCTCCGTACCTGTGTTTAATAGGGTAAGATTAGTGGTGAATAGGTATTCAACCAGTGACTTACTTCTGTTATTGTTGCAGTCCATGCCCCACATTTGGTGGTGGGCATTGGAGTCCGTCCCTATTACGACCTCCGTATTGGTTTTCTCGCACTGGTTAACCAGACGCGTGAGGTTGAACGGAGGCGGGTCTTCAGCCTCGGGCATGTAAACCGATGCGAAAACGACCGCTATACTCCTTGGCTGCTGTATTATTTCAATTTGTATCGCTGTGATGTCTCTGGAACAGAACTCCATTAAAGCTTGGGCTCTGATGTTTTTAGTTGTAAGTATACAGGTTCTTGGATGTGTGTGGTCAGTAGAAGAGTAAATCTTACCTCCCAGGCTGGAGAGGCCTCTAATGAGGCCACCCCTTATCCAAGGTTCCTGGATGAGCACGATGGCTGCATGTTGGACCTCCATCCATTTGCGCAGTTGCGCAGTGGCCGTTTGGCTATGATGGAGGTTGATTTGCAGGCAGCTGACGTCACTAGGCAGAGGGTTCATCTGTGGGTGATGTCCCCTTCTCCCCGACCTTCAGCTGCGTTAGGCCCGCCAGGATGTCGCCGGCCCCCACCCCGTCGTCCCGCCGCACCGGACTCAGGAGCAGGCTCTCATCTTCCGAGTTACCCTCGGCTGACGGGCTAAAATTGGGTCTTATTTAATGGCCAATTAAATCGCCTATCTTTTAAATTAAAATAAACTAGCTCAACGAGGAATTTGAAAATAGAGCCAATAAACGCGCAAAAAATGTTCGAATAAAATAAAATGACGGCACAAAAATGCAATCAGGTGAAAAAAATTATATGTGGCATGTTATGTAAAGTATTGAAATAACTTCCTGGTATTACCTGCTATCTAAAAAGGGTATAATAATCTTAGACAATTGGTGCGAATTTCGAGTAATAGCCACTTTTGTTCAAAAAAGTGCTTCTGGATGACTCACTCGCCAGAACATTTTTTCCTGTATTTATTCTTAAGCTCTGCAATCAGCAGTGATTTACTAGTAGGGAGACCAACCTGGCAAAACGTAGGGTCTTGGGTTCGAATCCTCAGCGTAAATTACTGTCTTTTGTTAGTTAAGAGAATCCCGAAGGGAATACAAGCAATTACAAATACATCACTGAAGCCGTAATACAAACAAAAATATCGTTCTATCGGTCAGTGTGACTTACACATATAAAATATGAAAATTTAGGGGAAAAAAACCAGTCCCTTATTTTCTACGCCAGTGAAACCTTCAGCAACATCTGTCTCCCATTCAATTGTCTGCGTGGCTAGGGTCGTATACCTGCTTTATTTTACTATGCCCAATACATTCAATGCTATTAGTCTCGAGTGCCGCTCTGGAGTGAAAACACGTAATAATCAGAGAAGAAGAAGAAGAAGAACAAGAAAAAGCAGAAGTTAATGATAATTTAGTTTCAGATGGATAAATTTTCTTATTTTTTTTAAATTTACATCCCTTTCATCATTTTCAACCCGTGTCAATATCTACAGTTATTCAATAGTTTCAAATTAAATAGAATCATAAAAGATCAGTGGAATTCCTCGGCCAACCGGGGAAACCACATTAAAAAAAACGCGCTAAGTACACTACCTCAAAGGCGGCGTGGAAACGTGTGCATATTATGACGATTATAACTCTTTCCACTTTTTGAATCGTTATATCTCAAAAACGGTGGCTCTTAGGAAAAAAAGTATTTAGACATTTTTATAGATAATTATCTGATCTCCAATTTTTGTTTGAGCTAAATTTTTAATAAAACTTACCATTTTGCTAAAAATCGCGACAAACCCGTTTTTGTGACCTTTTGTAATTTTTTGCACGTGCCGGATCGATGAGGAATTTTCACATTTCCTTTATAATAGTGTATTGAACAACCCTACCAAAATTCAGCCAAGTGGGCATTTTTGTAACCTTGGATGTCTAGATTGACCGGACTATACTGAACGTTCCTGTTTTACTATCAAGCTTAATGCGCGTTGTGCGTGACCCATTAAAGGTGGGTTGTAAGCGAGGATATACTTAGTACTAATTAAATACGTGCTAGAGTGGATTTTATCAGTGTCTTCTTGGAAAAAAGTATGGTAAGAAATGATAAATGGAGCTAGATTAGGGCGAGTAAATGAGAATATATTTCTTTTCTTTTGTTTTATTTTAGCAGACGGCAAGGTAACCACTATATTTGGACCGTCATCATTATGCTACCGGTTTTCTCGGATGCATAAAAAGTTTCACTCGGAGCCCAGAGTTGACAAAATATAATTATATATGACGAAGTATTAGCTGTCGCCACAGAGCGACTGCCGTCTGACTTCAGATTTAAAAAAGAATTTTGCTTTTATAATAAAATTGTCATAACGTATACTATGGACCAGACTTATCCACCTAAGACTAAGCCAGCAAATTTTTCAGTGGTATAGTGTGCAGACTACAGTAAATAGTAAAATACTTATTAGCTTATATTTACATAAATTAAAATCAACGCCATAAAATCTAAACGCCAAAAGAATACATCGAATTGTAGTTCCGCAATGACTACGTTTAACATGTAATAGTACCAACACCATAAAGTCTAACATAAATAAATAATGAACGTAATCCACACATACAATTATTAGCATAGGGTCTGATGGTGAGCTTTTTGTCACTTTGCGAAGAAACTCGTCCCTACAACACATACAAAATGATATCGGGTAGTGGCTTTGTACTCTTAACCTGTCACCAGACGGCAAGTATATCGTCTCTGCCTTTTGTGCCTTACCCTACGTTTTATCGCGAGAACCAAGACTCAGAGAGTTTAGATCTCTTAATCTCTCTCTCTCTTAGTCTCAATTAAGGTTATTTTGGCAGTCCTTACTAAATAAAACGGTTTCCTCCGACGACTTTTCTCAGCGAAGGCAGTTGAATCCGGACGATGCTCCTGACAACACTCCGCAGTAAATCACAGTCTTACGCTAAATTCAAAACAATCTGTTATTGAATAGTTGAAAAGGTTAACAGGAGCGAACTTATAAATTACAATAAGCTTCGTCTTTGCGGTCCACGCCTACAATTTAACTACATTTTCTTTAAGCAAAATAATTGATAATACCAAGTTTTCTCTTACTTAAAGTAAACGATGAAATAGAGTAATCATATTTTTGTTGCAGAAATTATTACTCTCCTGAAGGTTTAATGAAAGAACAAGATCATTGATATCAAAGTGAACGCAAAGACGTTATGATAAATGCCTCACAAATAAGAATTTATTTCTCATACAATTTATTACTGCGACATAAAACAAGTTATTAATGTTACAATTATTTTTCATTCAGAGATCGCAACTTTTGAGAAAAAAGAATTTACAACGTTTAAAATACTGATATATTTAGGTACTTTTATAAATTTATTTTCATCAAGTACCGTATTGCAAATTTTACGTCGGTAAGTCCATCATCAAAATCATTTGTAAATAGTAAAACTTGATGAAATGTATTCAAATTTTCTCCCATGGGTTATCCTCAAGGCGCTATTCATTCATAATGCCAAGAATTCATGACGCAAACATTCACATCAGCAACAAAATAGCACCAAACGTTATGTTTCCTCACAAACAATTTAACGTGCAAAAACTTATTCAGAAAATAGGAGACAAAACAGGCAGTAACGCAATACATATATTATCAACTAACTTTTGCCCGCGACTTCGCATGCGTTAAATTCGGGGTAACACCAATCAGGTATATTGTTCGGAATGTTTGGATAATTTAATAATTTACTGATAATTCTAAAGAGTTCAGAAACTCTATAGGATACGAAATAAGTTGGTCAGTATCCATGACATGAGCTACTGAAAGGTACTACTCAACAACATCACCTTGTAAAAGTAGTTAAATGTCAAAGCCATGGTCCAGTATATCTCTACAGACACTTTTGCATTTACACCTAATATTAGTAGGGATTAGCCAAGGCAGTTACAATAATTATATTAGTATATAAGTGAACGACGTAATGACAGTGCACAATATGACAATGTATGATGAGACTGTGCTCACAAATATATACGATAGCACATATGCAACTTTCCGTGTGGTGACGGATTAAGAATACGGAATGTCACCACCCCATATCATCCCATGGGTGTCGTAAGAGCCGACAGAGGGAGCATATTATGCAGAGAACAGCACTGTAAGAGAAAGAAAACTTGAAACAAACCCTATACCAACCCATTTGGCCAGCGTGGTATAGTAGGCCAATTCCTCCTTTCTAAAGAGAGGCCCAGTCCAGCAGTGGACTGTAAGGGGCTGATGATGATGATGATGATGATGATGATGATATGCAACACTCAATTATTACAGCGCATGCATTCTTACTTTCAATAGATAGATTTATATCCTACAAACTTCGACACGCCCTACAATCCCTACCAGTTAATTTTTGCAATTAATGCTCCTATGTGTTTTCCTGGTTGTATGCTACATCTCAGCCATTTTCAGCCAAATTGGTTTAGCCCTTCTAAAGTTATAAATTCAGCAAAATCCGATTATGTTAATAAGCAAACCCTAGGTTGAAAATGGGATATACTAGTAGGACGCCACTACCTATATTTAGTTGGAACTTATATAATTGCCTACTTACTAAATTGTCCTTTTTCCTCTGAGCCTCGGTCCATAAATGTAACGCTTCCGCCGCACTTTAAATTTGTAGCTTATTTTGTATAACTGCCCCTTTGACTGTTCCACGGAGATTCATAAAAAAAACGAATGGCAAAATGTCGAAAAACATATCAACCAAATGAAAACATAATTTAAGGCACTTTAACAAAATAAATATCTCTAACAATAAATAATTCGTAAAAATCGAAAGACGCTTAAATCTCTACAAAAAATTTTTACACAGAAAAATCAAACGCGAATAAAAGTTTGAATAGGTGGGTCCACACAGAGCGAGCAGCCTCGTGAGGCATTTGCCGCGCGAGGAAACGGTCCCCGAACGAGCGAGGCCATAGAATAAAGCTGCGTTCACATTTATCTGACTTGATCTCTCGTGACGGTCTCTGTCGTAATTACTTACCGTTCACATTTGTCTGTCGCGATCTGACGCAATTTTAAATCAGTTCTGTCTTGACTCTCGTGGAGTTCACACTTTCGCAATGTTTTTGATGAATTATCCGATTCAGATTAAGTAGATATCCAATCATATCCATAAATTATTTACATAGGATTATATTATTTCGTATTCAATTAGCTCATCTATTGGTACTGTATAAGAATAATATTATAAAAAAGAAGTCAATTAGTTCGTCGTCCATTGCGCACAATTGCATACCTACGCGCGTCTGACGCTTTACGACAGACAGTGGCGCGTCCACATTAGTCTGACGAGTTGTGTCGCGCGAGTTAACTGTATGGAACCCAACAATGTTAGCTTCGTCAGCACATCTCTCCCCACCAAATTATCTAGATAATCTTATTGTCATCTTAGCATTAATTTATTATAAATACCTTTGTAGATCTAACATTAGTGATTACTATTTTATACTTTAAATATTCTGTTAAGCTGTTATAATTAAATAAAGTTTTTTTTTTCCAATTAATCTGAGTCCAATCTCTTAATTCGCGATGTACCCCCCCCCCCTCTCTGTCACAGACCGGGATATTGTCTGTCGCGACACGACAGACGCCGTCACGATAGATTACATCAGATAAATGTGAACGCGGCCTAGAGCGCGGCAGCCTCGGAACCGTAGGAAAAAAACAAAAGTGTGGTTGTCATAAAGTTTGAATTCAGAACATGAAAATATAGTTGAAAATCTATTATGTATTATTGCGCATGTATCAAATTGTCGACTTGTGAATTAGAGTGAAATAGTACATTTGCCATCTATCGGTCTAAGTATCAATGTGAGATTGTTGGTCTCGCCTCTTTCTTATTTTTAAATTTTGTTTATAAATATAGTACTTACTTGGAAATGGTCATACTGCAATAGGGTTGTGGCATGTGTTTTTACTAGCCGGCTGCCTGACTGACGCCAATTGCTGTAAGTACCTACTTTGGGTACTAAACAATGGTAATAATGGGCCATAATATACATATTTACTTATACTTACTTTTTTTGTAAATATATACATAGAAACACCCAGACCAACACAAACATTCATGTTCATGCACACAAATGTTTGACATGAGCGGGAATCGAACCCGCGACCTTGGGCGTTGTAGTCGCTTACACTCCCGCTTTGCCAACCGGTCGTCGATTATTGTTATACCTAAAGGATGGAATAGGTAGACATGGAAAAAATATAGAATGAATTATAGGAAATGAATGTCTGTAGGCAAGGATACTGTAACCGAAGCACAGACTGAAGGATTATTATTCGTACAATAAATAGCGTCAAAGATGAGAATATTATGATGACTGTTATGATGAATGTATCCTCCGTCATTCAGTGACCAGTGGATAGGGTATGCGACTGCTGAGCAGAGGTCCCGGGTTCGATTCCCCGGTCGGGCAAAAGTGTTACTGGGTTTTCCCGAATTCTCAGAAGCAGCACGGAGTCTGCTGATGTGCCCGTTAACGGCAATAGGCTCGTCCCCTATTACCTGGGACCTAAACATTTCATGGTGAAATGTGGATGTAATAATATTGCAACTCTGCCTATCCTTACGCGGATACAGACGTGAGTCTATAAAAAAATGTCCAACATACAAACACACTTGCGAATTTATATTATTAGTAGGGATTATTATGTTCGAGCAAGGCATGAAACAGCGTACAGATCGCGGCAAAACAAAAAACCAAACTCGATGGCTCGGCCGCTCGGTCGCTCGCCCGCGGCGGCACACGCGCTTGCCTCGGCCGGGGCACGTCCACACAGAGCGCGCAGCCTCGCGCTCCAATTCCTCGCGAGGCTGCGCGCTCTGTGTGAACGCGTCTAATTCGGTAGCTCGGGCGCTCGCGTGCGGCCGGCCGCGGCTGCCGTGCGCTTTCCTCGACCGAGCCACGTCCACACAGACCGAGCAGCCTCGCGAAGCATTTTCCGCGCGAGGCTGCTCGGTCTGTGTGGACCCGCTTAATGAAGAATGCATTATGTCAGCATTGCTTTTAAAAAGGATTGTTTGTTATTATTAACAAAAAATATCGTTTAAAGAGGTAACGATCTCCTTACACAATATTTTGTTTTTGCTTTGATACGTTTACATAATTATGCTAATTCTACTATACTATCCTATCCTACTAATTTTATAAATGTGAAAGTTTGTGAAAATGTATGTATAGATGGATGGATGGATGTATGGATGTTTGTTACTCTTTCACGCAAAAACTACCGAACGGCTTTGGATGAAACTTTACAGTAATATAGTTTATACATCAGAATAACACATAGGCTAAAATTTATAAAGATTTTATATAATGTTGCCATAATATAAGAAAAAGTATCAACTAAGTCGGCAAAAATCCTGAGCTCTGAAAGCTATCTTCGCGTGCGTTGCCTAAACCGTTAAAGTTACTTGAAGATAATGTACGGTGATATTGTTTATCTTAAAAATTTAAAATCAAAAGTTCGCGGCACCATTTATTTATTTGTTTGTTTGGGTCAATTTTAGAAATTGGAATTTTACCCCCTTCCTGAAGACAGATTGAGCTGATATTTGGTATAGACTCATATTGTCATCAAGATTAAAATTTAATATTTAAATGATTGTAAATTCAAGATGGTCGCCGATACAAAATGGCGGATCACATATTACTTCACAACAACCTTATTATGGGTATCAAATGAAAGGGCTTGATTGGTGCAGTAGAGCTCACTATAAAAAATCCAAGATGGCCGCCGCCACAAAATGGCAGTTTACTTATTTTCCACAAGTACCTCAATATGGGTATCAAATGAAAGGGCCTAATTCGTAGAATAGAGTTCACTATGAAAAATCCATGATGGCTGCCGCCACAAAATGGTGGCTTACATATTTTCCACAAATACCTCAATATGGGTATCAAATCAAAGGGCTTGATTCGTAGAGTAGAGCTCACTATGAAAAATCCAAGATGGCTGTCGCCACAAAATGGCGAATTACATATTTTCCACAAATACCTCAATATGGGTATCAAATGAAAGGGCTTGATTGGTAGAATAGGGTTCACTATGAAAAATCTAAGATGGTTGCGCCACAAAATGGCGGATTACATATTTTCCACAAATACCTCAATATGGGTATCAAATGAAAAGGCTTGATTGGTAGAATAGAGCTCACTATGAAAAATCTAAGATGGCCGCCGCCTCAAAATGGCGGATTACCTATGTTCCACAAATACCTCAATACAGGTATCGAATGACAGGCCTTGATTGGTGCAAAAGGGACTATGAAAATAGAATGAGAAATATCAACTACCAACAAAACTAAAAACTTGCATATAAAATTAGGTAAGTAACTTAAAAAAGTACTTTGGGCGTAGCGTATCTAGAGTAAACATTATGATAGAAATGTCACTTGCCCAACGATTTTATATTTGTCTAATCAATACCCCAGATTGATGAGAAGATAGGTGCGATCTGGTAGCTAGGACTTATCGAATTACTTTTTAGCTTTTAGTACATAACATAACTACATTATTTTTATTGTACCTAATATAATAATATATCATAAAAAAATAACGGCAATAGGCTCGCCCCGTATTTCGTGGGACCTAAAAATTCATGGCAAAGTGTGGGTGTAATATTTGTGAGCCTATAAATAAAAAAAAAGATACATGTTTTTTACAATGCTCATTCTAGACTAGTTATCAAATTGTTTTCAAAATTGATAGATCTATTGCCTTTAGTATTTAATGTAGATGAACTTTGTCATTTACAGTAAGTAGTTTAAACAAATAGTTTAAAAGTTATCAGGATATAATTATTTGACCTAAGCGCAGCGTCATTAAAAGCAGCGGGGCGGAGGTCCCTCCGGTCTGATATGTACTTTGTGGTAATGCTTTCAGTTCTTATTTTTGCTGCTGCTATATTCAGTTAGGTATATTAGTTCTTTATAACTTCAATAATATACCTACATACCAATCTTTACCTGAAGTTCGACAATTATGAAAACAAAAGCAATTTTTAAATATTATCTGTTAATATGTATGCTACAGGGCTAATCTGCAGAGCCGTTTGTGATGAAATTTTACATGGATAGTCTGAAGATGAATAGTCGGAAGCACATAGGGTACTTTTCATTAAAATTTAATGCTTGTGAAGCCGTGGGCGAAAGCGAGTTTTAATATAGAGTAGCCTATGTCCTTCTCCAGGTGTCAGACTATTGATATCAACTTCAGCGGTTTAGAACTCTGGATTTTTGCCGACTTTGTTGATAGTATCCGTAATATTATGGCTAAATTACACAAAATCTTTATAAATTGTAGCCTATGTGTTATTCTGATGTATAATCTGTATTACTGTAATGTTTCATCCAAATCCGTTCAGTAGTCTTTGCGTGAAAGAGTAAAAAACATCCATCCATCCATCTATACATACATCTTCACAAACTTTCACATTTATTATGTTAGTAGGATGTATTTTTCTATTCTTCCAAATAAATCTTCTTCTAAATATTAAAAGAATTTGTGTTTTATAATACGAGACGGCCAGCCCGTTCTAACCAACCGATTCACATGTTTTTTTTTTTTAATGAAAGCTCTCGCTGTATAGATTTGTCATCAAGCATTAGAAATCACCTAACGTGCACATTCATCAAGTTATATGCAAAAACAGTTTTCTCCCATACATTTTTTACGTTTTCGAGCCGTAGTCAATGACTTTCTGCTTCTATATATCTGGTTCTCATTGAGGTAGGCATTTCGTTATAGGCCTATAACACGCGCTGAAAAGAGCACTTTCATTTGATGGTATGCTCATTTAAATTGGGTAAGCGTGAAGGAAGATAGGTGTGGACATTGAAATTATTTTCAATATTTTCCTATAAATTTCTTAAGATTCCATTGCTTTCTCTCTAAATGGACGGTTCTAAATTCAAAAATAATTTTATGGCATCTAATAAGTTCCTTGCGGCAACTACCAGGAAAAACCGTCATGCCTCCTTAAGGTGACCTTGCCTTACTTTCACACGGATGTGAGTGTTGTGGTGTGTAAAATTAAACCCGATGTTGGTAAAATTACACTATAGTGAATTATTATCGCTGATGGCAAGAAATATTCCCCGAATGTTGGGTGAACTGATCTGTGATGTTGAGGAATTTTCCCCCTTTTTATATATTGCGATGAAATCCGGTTACGGACTGTCCCTCAAAGGGACCCCTCCGCCAACTCTGTACCGAGTTTGGGGCAGGTGGAGGCGGGGGGGTTTGGCTCGGCTCTCCCCCCTAGATGTTCGGGCCATACCCACGAAAACACCGAGGTGTTCCTCTATCGACTCTCATGACGGGGTCGCGGTAACCACGTCAGTATACTCGCGAACCGGGTCGGGTTTGTGTTTTTAAATTACGGACTTTCTTCGGGCATCTTAATTTTTTTATGTGGAACATATTTCAGCGGTTCATAGTAATATTGTCATATAATTATATTACAAGTGGAGTTTATGGTAGAAATTGTAGCTTTGATAAGAATAATAGTTTTGAGAGAAAAGGTACTTTTGACAGCACCGGTGGTTTTGGTAGAAATTATAGTTATAAAAATGGTTGATATGATAGTGTTAGTACGAATAGTAGTTTTCGTACAAATAGTACTGTTGAAAGGAATAGATGTTTGGGTAGAAATGGTATTATTGGCATATATTGTAGTTTTATACTGTTTGGAAATACATTTTGTTAAATACATATTTTGGGTAAGAATATCATCTTTTTTACTTATTAGATTAGGTTACAATTATTTATTTGCTCTGTTCCCTTAGTTGGAGTAAATGTTAGTCAATACAAGAAACAGTCTCATTCCGATCAGTAGTTTTGGAGATTTTCGTTGACAAACATACATACATCTTTGAAATTTTGTATGTTAATTTGGAAGTCATAACAGATTACCATATACTAGCCGTTTCCCGCGGTTTCACTCGCGTCCTGAGGGAACTACTTCGCGTACCCAAAAAACCCAAATATCTTACGGACCCCTATATTTTTTAAAACAAAATATAGCCTATGTTACTCGCAGATAATATAGCTTTCTAATGGTGAAAGAATTTTTAAAATCGGTCCAGTAGTTTTTGAGTTTATCCATTACAAACAAACAAACAAACAAACAAAAATACTTTTTCCTCTTTATAATATTATAGTGTAGATTATATTATGAAAATTACGCAATTCCAATAATAATACATACATACATATCGAATTGATAGCCTCCTTTTTTGAAGTCGTTAATAACAGCTTTATTGCAGTTATACATATTATATAAAATATAATATGTATAACTGAAATAAAGCTCAAGCAAAGGGATATATTATATCCCTATTGTGCGGCAAACCATTCAGTAATGCCAAGGAGTAAATTTCACGATACCTAAGCTGCAATGCAATGCCAATGTTGTAAGAAAAGAAGTTTTGTGATATATATATAATATATATTTTTGGTAAGAATATCATCTTTTTACTTATTAGATAAGGCTAGAATGTACTCATCATACCTATATGTAAGAGCTTTTTTATAATATTGAAATATGCTGTGGAGCAGCACGGGTCCTCTAGTATGTATAAAGGTGAAATGCGGAACACGTCACGCCTCAATACAACTGCATTATCGCTTGACTCGAACGTGAGGCTAGGTACAGAAGTAAGCGACGAGGATGTTATAAAAAATAATGGTTATCGACAGTATTTTTTGTCATGGAGATCTTCCTTATTGGGGGAAAGTGGGAGCGGAGTTTTTCTCGGAAATACGAGATAATTAATTTTGTGACAAACGTAATATAGAAATGTTGTATTTAAACAGATGTCCTCGCGGCTTATTCTTAGTGACAGTTTTGTAAATTAATTTAGTTTTGTTTCAATTTTTTTACTTTTCAACAGGCTATTTTCGTACCTAGACAATTTCCGTCACAACAAAACGCGTAGGTAATTAAAATTTTAAACCGGTTACGAAATGTAATGATTTCAAATTTTGGCAATTGTCCGTATAGGAAACTTTATTACATAAAATTTTAAGATTTAGAATTACGGTATTTTTTTAATACATATTTTCGATTATTCCAACAAAAGAACTCAATAAGGTGTTAAAAATAATAAAAACAAGTATTTGCGGTCTTTACCCTGCCTATTTGTGCAAAGTTAGCCATTGGCAAACATCATACATGTCTGCTATTTACAGCCAACTATAACCACTTACCATTAGGCTTGTCTACCACCTGACCAATAAAAAGATACGTAAGCGTCCCCTCCAAAGAGGCAAGTTCTTTTTGTATGGACTTGAATGACACTGAAGTCAGTTTATATTTAGATTTGTAATGATTCATGGCTGCGGTGTGTTCGAAGCTAAATATAACCTACCCCACGAGAGAGATTATATCAGGTAGGATGTTAGGATGCAGCTGTCGACAGAGTTATATTTTGTACTTAACTTCTTTGTGTTACTAACGGTCTTTCTTTACGTGAAATTTGCAATAAAACAAAACATAATATGTATTATTTTAACGCAAAGTATATATAACAGCAAAGTTTCATCCAAATTCTTTCTGTTGTTTTCGTGGAAGAGTAAGCGTAACATACATCCATCCTCCCAAACTTTCGCGTTTTAATAGCCATAGGATATTCAATGCTGTCTAGATGAAAGCTATTGCGCATTATTTTTTAATTATATAAGAAAGAATAATTATAATTTTCGCTTTACAGACTTTTTTCAAGAGGCAGTTTAAGGTAAATCTAACAGGCATAATAAACAATATTGTCCAAGTAATAAATTAATAGTTTGAAAAGCACTACATAAACACGCTTTTATAAATGCACATTAAATAAATTATGGATCGTTCAAGTTGTCTCTATTGCTGGGCTGAAGTGTAAACTATGTGCTTTTAATTATAATATTTGATTGTAAAAGCGTGGGGCGGTGGAACAGTCTAGTTACCTTAGATTCCATTACATAGTTAGTTACACACACGACGACCTAATAAAAGCGTGTTAATATACATTAGAAAAACAACGTTTATAACATAAATAATGTAGTATACATTCTGCAATATGTACTTGTTTATTGTCTTAAGAATATTGCTTTGCAATGTGTTTCTGAATTTCAAATACAACCTCTTACGTGCTTCGATAAGACTTCAGATTCTAAAAATTGTTGACGGGAGATCGCCTCTCGGAAGCGGATACTTATTATTTGTATATACTGAAGGCGAGAACCTTTTTTTTTTTTTTTTTGGTGTCGGGTTGGAAAATCCTCATGGAGTCCCTTCGCCCTGGGGGGGAAGGACGAAGGGGACTGTCAGACTCTTACTGACTAAAAACCAACCCGTGCTCCTCATGTACCCATGTGTCGGAGGGTAGGGTTTCACCTAAGCATTCCTCGCTACCCCCCGACGGGTATTGGCCCGCCAGATGGTCAGGCGCGCCCCGAACGAAACCCCCTTGGCGGCGGATGAAGGTGTTGGGCTCCGCCGCCAAAACACCCAGCGGCCGCAGAGGATAGGGAGGACGGCAACGCAACACTGCATCTCCTCTTCCTCTGCGGCCCCACCGCGACGCAACGATGGTGCGCCCCCATTTGGTCGCGGGAGATAGGGCGCGCGGCAACGCAACACCGACACGCCTCTCCTCCCGCGACCACACCCGACTACAAGGGACAGACAGAACTGTCCCCCGCACCCGCACACACGCACGCAGGTCTCACGCAAGCCCACGTGGAGCGTCCCCTCCCGGGATCCCGCTTAGCTTCACCGTGGGAGAAAATCAAATCCACGGTTACTAAGCCCCCCCACCACGACAAGGTGGAGATCCCACGGGGGGGTGAAGGCGAGAACCTAGGTTAAATTTCCTTACATGCAGTTGTATGTAGTACACAAGTGTTTGCGCGGGTCAGCAATTATTGATACAATACATATTGCTTTGGTAATTTCCATTTTAGGGTGCCATCGTAGACTATGAGGATCCTTTAAAGTTTTGTACTTGCCATACATCGATTTACTGTCCATTCGCAATTTAATTTATTGTTATACAACACGAAAATGTTTGTCTGACTGTCTCCGTGGTCCAGTGGATAGCATGACTGCTGATCGGAGGTCCCGGGTTCGAATCCCGGGTCGGGCAAAAGTGTTGCTGGGTTTTTCCAAACCGTGTCCGGTAACGGCAATAGGCTCGCCCTCTATTACGTGGGACTTAAAAATTCAAGGCGGAATGTCGGTGTTATATTACACCTCTGCTTACCCTTTCGGAAATACAGGCGTGAGTTTATAAATAAAAAATTAAAAACGATTAATGTTTAAAAATCAGGTGTATACATTTTTGAGTATTTTTGTAACATTTATAATTTTTCTCATCGCACTACATTGGCTATAGTATACGGGTGGGTATAGTCTAAGTTGTATCATATATAGGCAGTCACAAGGAAATTATCACTGCTGAGTAACGAGTGATAGTTATTTAACTCAAACATTTTTTTTACGATAAATAGAAACGTTTACTGGAGATATTCTAAGCGCAACGACATTGCGCGTGGCCTCACATGCACAATGCGCATATGTTTTTGTAAAATGTTATCATCAAGCGCCTATGTTTTCTCCACCGTTTGCCTCATATACCTTAGCGTTGTATTGATTTCATTTAAGACTTTTGGAACACGTTGTTGTTGTCCGAAAGACAACCTGAAACGATAGCTCTATTTTATTGATAACTCGAGGATGTCCTACGCTCGCACATTATTTTTTATTTGACCGTTTCTGCCCGATCCTTTGATAGATTCAGGCAATCGCTTCTTACTGCACCCTACACTATCCATAACCAAAGAACATGAATGCCAAATTTTAGCTTCTTATGACTAGTAGGTTCGGCCATGTGTTTTCTGTCAGTCAGTCAGTAACCCAAGAATTTTGTATACACAGATATTTCAGACACTTTTAAAGCGTATACATAATTCTTATAAGTTTGTAATGCATCATCAAAACTTCTTTCACCTATATAATAATTTAAAACGCTATCAACGAGACCCATTCCATTTGTATCCCATACTTGAGTCAGTTTCAATACTTAGCTCCACTTAAGCTAACCGCGATCGTTTCGAGTATAATGGCCTTCAAGTATTATGTAGGAACGTACGACTTGGGGGAAGCGTGTCATTCAACTGTTGCGTTGCGTATAGATACAAAGTTAAGATTGAAAATTATTTAAAACATTCGCGATTTGTATATCGGACACCTGGTATGAGTCAAATAGTTTCATGAATCTTATAGTAATTACGGCTTACGCAGCCCGGGAAATGCCGGGAATGCAATACGCATTTTATCTTATTATAATTTTAAATAGTTTCACGCGGTTAGGCCCCATATTCTATAACTGATATCGTTTAACGATGACTTTCATTTCTCTATAAATAATTTAAAGAATAAGGCTGCTAAGATATTTTGAATAAGACATGTAAATAAATGTAGATAGCGCTATAATATATAGCGCGGTCTCGAATTTTCTACTCAAAGGTATATCATATCAAGACGTCGAAATAATGCATTTATACTCCACGTTTGTACTTACGTAGAAAATCCCTATAACAGTAATTCAGAGATACATAGTTTGTAATCAATCTACGATTTACGGATTCTATCGCAATATATTGGTTTTAAAAATATTACATTTAAACCGAATAGTCTAGAAACTACTTGATTTCAATATCTTACATTCGCGAAAACCCAAGAAAATATTCAGTTCGTAGAAATATGTAGATATAATTAAAAAGGCTTACAAAAAACTTGCTAACTGCCAGCAGAACTTCTATGATTGCTTGGAACTAGAGCAACTCGCGGAACAAAGATTTATTTAACTCAATCATATTATTATGATTTGATTTAGTCAGTCCGTTTCTGAATTTGATTTGCAAAGTTAAATCGCACCCTTCATCCTGTTTCAACTCCCTAATTACATTTTAATTGTGCAGGCATAGCTTAAAAGCTAAAATGGAATACCAATTTACCATTTTGGTGTTATTTTTCATATTTTAGAACGAGATTTTTAAACGGTTCCTTTGGTTCAAGAAATTATTAATTTGGAGCGGAGACATTTACTAGTATATATATAATAAATTCAAGGAAAATTGGGACATACAGTAAAATACAGCATAGTCTTCTTCTTCTTTTCGTTTCGTGTGAGTGTGTCACCAGCCAGCTGTGGTGTCGAAGTTTATCAGACAGTCCTAAGGCCTGCAACATGGCCTAACGATCCTTGCACAGTTTAATTCTGCGTTGCACTAAAATTCAATATGCTTACCTAGTCTCCTGTGTGAGCGACAGACGTCGCAACGTGATAAGATTCTTCAACAGGAAAAATATCGGATGGGAAAATAATTCTTAGCCATGTTTGCGGTAAACTATGCTAACCGTGATTCGTGTGACCCCGCCGTCAAGAGACATGGTTTAGTTATTTAGGGCTTAACATCATTAGGTCCTATAAACCGCCTTCACCTTGCGAAAACTTGACACATAGCCCGTTACTCTTCCACAGTGGCAAAAAATAGGAAGTAATTGAAATTAAGCTACAGTTTTTTTAATCATGATATATTGGTTCGACTGAGTTACATTTAAACCGAATGATCTAGAAACTAAAAAGTAGTCCTTCTAAAATGTGTCTTATTTTGTCGAGTTAATAGCTGCATTTAGTTTCGGAACGAGACCCAATAATAACACGCGATATGATTTGGCAAAAGTTAGTGTTTTGTGCCTAAACTAATGCAATACACTTGTAATAATTTTAAATTGTATTAATTAGGTCGCTTAGTGCGAAACATACACGCCCATCCATGATATATCAACTCTCAAGTCATATCCATAGTCAGACCTCTCCGGAAATCCAAAAGTACGCTAGTAGGTTACCTCGGCTGCTGCGAGTGCTATATTAAAAACATCCAAAAAGTCAATATTTTTGATAAAATTATAAAAATAAGAGAAGGAAAACTTGATACAAACCCTATACCAACCTGTTTGGCCAGAGTGGTATAGTAGGCCAATTCCTCCTTTCAAAGGAGAGGCCTAGTTCAGCAGTGGACTTTCAAAGGTTGATGGTGATGATAACAACGTATCTTAATTTTTTTTTTCGATATTTGGGTAGATATTGTTGCAACGCTCTAAAAAGTAAAATTCGTTCGGAGAATCATAATAACATACTTCTTTTGCTCCGTGTTACTATCAACCTCGATATCTCTCTCAGCACTGACAATTTCACAGCATAAGCAGAAAGGCAACGTTAAAACGTATTAGCAGCTATCACGTAAATCACAGGCATTACTGGGCCACCATTATGGTAATTTTCAGTTGCAGAGCTGCAGCACAAACACGGACACAAACACAATGAACGAGCAAAATTAACGCAACACATTTATAATTTCTAACACAACAGCCATAGATCGCATTTTACTGACCCGATTCTTTTAACCCCTTTTTTAGAATCAACTTTATGAAAATTCTTCTAGCTTAACAAAGCAATCAAATTATTGTGGAACCAGACATACTCCATCTAGGCAGTGAAACTTCAAACTATTTCATATTCCCCAAAAACTTTTTGCATTAAACCAGCAAAGCTGCACGTCGGACATCTAATTTAAGCTCGGAGCGTCTTGTGTTGCGTTTACCAAACTGCACGCTTAAGTAGTGGACTTACGGAATACTTGTACCACAAGTATTTAGGTCGCATAAGGCTTCTATCGCAAACATGCGTGAGGTTTTCGAAGTATGCCTGGCTAGAATTAAGTTGAGAAAATAAAACTCTTCTGTTGTAGCTTGATGTGGTTTATTAGAGGAATACTCTGGATGCCATTAAATAAGCAAGAATATTTACTGTTAAACTTTTATAGAAAATCATAAACGTATTTTCATCGCCATTTTTCGACCGCTTTGCATTAGTTGAGATCACAAGCATGTGTGATGGCTTTTCCTGTTTTGGTAGAAACTTCTGCTTTTGCTTTTTAGGTTTTACTTTAACGACTAATCTATTTGATAATGAAATTGTCTAGCGGTCAATGAAGCTGACCACTACGGTAGAGATCATAGGCTCGATCCGCCCATGATAAATCTTTGTGAGGTGACCACGAATACTTAAGCGATAATTTAGCTGTGACATGTTTGTATTTTGAAATATCTAGTACATGTTAGTCATGTGAGCACCAGTTCTGCGTAATTTGGGATCATAGGTATATTCTTATAAAAATCCTCGTCATTGTTTCTAGAGTATAAAAACAACACAAAAAGATAAATGCATGTGCTGTGCTGGTTTAAGGTTGACAATTTTAATGGGTGAGTTGCAGTGCAATCTGCCACCGACCGGACTGCAAAAACTATTATTATATGTACACATTTTCACTAAGAGTTCAGTATATTTATTCTTTTTCTTACCAAGTAATGCTTGGATCTTCCAACTAAAGTTAACATAACAAGATATAAACTCCAAAATATTGCACTAGCCCTATTTGCAAACGTGCGAATTTGCATTCGTGTTTAAACTTTCAGTTGGAGTTAAGTCAAGAGGCGCGGTCGTGACACTTTAAGACGCAATGGTTCTCGACACTGGAAGCTGAAGATTTACGATATATTTTTCCTTTTAAACTGGCTCTGTAGAGTGTTGTTATGATGTGAAAACTATGTTGGCCTTTGTATGAGATAGAAAATGCCTTTGAAATGTTCATTCTTATAATATGAGATATAGGGAGAGTACAATATGCATGCGTTATCATGCACGCGTAAAAGATCGTACTTTATTATTTTCTTCGAGAAATACTGCGATGGTCATACGCTAGTCTGATTGTCGAGATGATGTTGAAGTTCAGCTCGCTACTTGCGCCGAGTTTTATGGGTTCAATTATTGTTCGGAACTAAAAATAGTGTAGGCTGATAATAACTAATAAATTATGGTAATTAAGTTTCTTAAGAAAGACAACCGTATCCTGGTCAATTTTTTTAAGTAAATAAAATATGAAAAAGAAATACTGTTTCCTTCGATATTGCAGCACGACAATGATCATAACTTTCATCATCACCTTATGACTTTCACTTCTTAACAAATATTACTTGCCTTGCAACTGTACTGAAACATTCTACCAAAGTGCTAGTTCTGTCTCCAAGCTTTAAAAAGGTCGCTTAAAAATGCTTAGTCATTTAGAAAGTAGAAAAAAAGTACCTTTTACCGCTGCCTTATTTATGACCCTGGAAAGCTTCCAAGAACATTTTACCTCAGGTAAGTGCATTTAAAATTGATTGCACTGTATAAGTTAAAATTATGTGTCCAAACAGAGGAATGTACATTTCTAAGAAAAATGACGTATTTTTTCTGGTGAAGTTAGAATTAAAAACCTCAAGGAGCTTGGAATGTTTTCTGGTTAGTTTCTTACACAAAACGTACCTTTCTGTTTGCCTTAAAAGTGAAAATTAAGGTTTTGCCTTATGTATTATTAATATCGTATCTTATCCTCGAATAAAAATAGATAATGAAGCGCACATAGAAGCAATATTGGGAATAGACACTACCGAGACGTACGTTAGCATATACATGGCATATATAGAAAAAGATGTAGCCTATAGTATACAGAATTTACAAAAAAAGCTTTCGCAATTTCTACACTTATTCATATTTATGTAACGCGGCTCCATCACGTTGTCAGTTTCAAAATAACGATGAAATCCCTTGTATGTAGCGCACACGTTTCAGAATGTGTTACACCAGTAATTGTTTTCTACTGAACATTGAACAACCAACTAATCCCTTCACTCTCCAACAGAAAAACTTCCAACCAACATAAGCAGAAAACATAATATGAATAGAAATACTCTATAAGAAGTGATGCTACGCCAACGAGTACGTATTGTTGTCGCGATAGTGAACGCCAAACAACTTCGAGAAGTGCATTTTCAATATACAGAACGACGAGAATCAACTCCGGCTTCGCCCCTTTATAATGGAAATAAGCTGAAGTAGCTAAACTTTCATCTACAACTTTGTGTAAAGTGTGTTAGAGCTTTTTTTTGCTTTAGGTTTTTTTATGGTAATAGGCGTCAAACGAGCAGACGCATCGCCTGATGGTAAGCAATTACCGCCACCCATGGACACAAGCAACACCACAGGAGTCACAAGTGCGTTGCCGCCCCTTGGGGTTGGGAAAAGGGATAAGATAAGGAGTGGGATGAGTGAGAAGGAATAGGGGATAGGGCCTCCGGCACTCTCACTCACCGAACGAAACGCAACAGTTTAGGTACTGTTACTTTACGTCGATTTTCTGTGAGAGGGTAGTACTTCTCCGGTCGAGCCGGCCCATTCATGCTGAAATCAGCAAGGCTCTACTACCTTGGAAGAAAAGGTGGTAGAGCCTAGCTGATTTCAGCATGGTAAGAGAAAGTCTTGATTTATTTACCGAGGCTTATGAATTTGTCTTTGGTGTTTGCATGTAGATGAACTATTTCTACTATAAGGCTGTTTCCTTTGTTCTGCCGAGAAAAGACGGTTTGCTTAAAGCAATGGTCTGTGAAATCTGGTTATACTTGAAAATAGACCCCAAGTTTCAAAAGGAAATCTTGAGTAATGGTAAAATGATGATGATGATAACGTTATTATTACTCCTATTTACAAAATTACTTGTCCTGGCTGACATATCTATGCAGAGCTCAAACTACTGAAACTATAATCATGAAGCCCTACTGAAGGGCTTTTTAAACTGCAACCTCCGAGAAAACTAAATGATGGTTGAAAGCTTAGTGCCCTTGAAGTCGTAGGCAACTGCTAGTATTTTATAACAGTAAGGCACCAGTACCAAACAAACACAGCGGACTTTTATAGTACTCAAAATACTTCGTCAGTACCGTCCTATGAGCAACTAACTGAAACAGCAAAATTGGTCGTGGAGACGCTATCAGATCGCAGCCGTTGCTTCTCCTCTATCTATTGCTCTTCAATTGGATATATTTTTCTGTGCATAAGTAATCCTACTTAACTTAACCCTAGATAACTAAACTAGTTTTACAGGAACATAATAACTAATCATTCGTCGAGCGGACTACGCATTAAAAATCGTCATTATATTCAAAATTGTTTATTTAAAATAGGAACTTGTTACATGGTACATTAGTATGAGTTAATAGGGATGAATTAAGATAAAAAAATATGATAAATTTTAATACAGACAGTTGGTACACATGTTAATATTATGAGGGCCACAGATTGCTTTTTTACATTTGACACAATAGTGTTTAGTCATTCGGCGAGCTTTTGACGGATATAAATAACATATTTTGCGTACATTCGATGTAGACTGAACAGGTTATCCTTCATTTGATGATTTACCTAAAATATCCTGGATCATCGTTTTTTTTCCCGTCTCAAAGTCACTCTCTGTAATCTTTCCGTAGCCAGGGCTCCATGAGTTGGTCTCCCATCTTCATGACAAAATCTCGCCAAGATACAGGTTTATTTTTATTTCTTACCTAATTAGAGACATGATATCATAAATATTGATAGCTCACAGATTCAGCATATTATAGTAAATGGTACATGATGGCCGCCTTTTAGCCTTACTGTTTGTACTCATATTAGAGCACAGTTTGTTTGAGATTTGAACATTAGTAATATCTATGTTGTCACCTGGTTACCCGAGTCTATTATCTGAGTTCTTTGTCTTTTACTAGGTAGGTCGTATATGATCTTCGTCAGAGGCCGATAATTTATTCAAAAAATCTAATTCACTGTCTGTATCTTGATGAGTTTCCTCCAACAAGTTATCCTGTATTTCCTATACAGACTGTTGAGATTCGTCTTCACGCTCGCCATCCCCTTCTGAATTAATTCATTGGCTTATTTGCTCCTATTCCCTTCTCAAATCCACCTAAAAGTATTTAAATAATAATATTAATATAATATAAGAAATAATTCGTGAAAATACGACAAAAATAAAAAAAATACATTTATTGAAGCAAACGTATCTCTTTATTCAATATAATGTTATAATTTCATTAGTAATACATTCAAATAAACATAATTCTTACTAACAATACAATGAAAAAGTGACGAAAATATAAATTACATACCTTTGCAGAAAAGTTGCGTAGTAGGGTAAACTATAGTAATGTTGGCACCCCCCCAATGATGGGCACTCTGCTGAATTATCTTGAATATTAGGAAAATCTTATATTATTATGTCACACAAAAACATTCATAAGCAGGATTTACCTATTTCTTATACACAGAACAAATATTTAAATCTTAACTATGAACCATTTTTCTTTAACAAATGATTTTAAAAAAGTTTAGGAAAATTGCCTAAAAAATTAATGAAATGTTTAGGTTAGGTAGTTACTTTCCGAAGCGGAAAAAAATATTTTTAATTAATTGTACACCAAAGTACCTATTTATTTGTATCTGTTATTTTCATTAAAGCTTAATAAACGTTAGTTTTGCGCTATTAAATAGATGGATCGTCTTTTCCGATAGTGCCAATGACTATACTTAAAAATTGTTCACCAACATAGTCATTGGCACATTTTAGAATCATATTTTTTTTCAGATTTTTGTTTGTTTTCCGTCAAATTCGCATACAAACAACTTTAGATTGTATATTTCTTCGCATTTTACACCCAACTAACTATGGTACGGTCGTACAGAGATGGCAACCTTTATCTACAAAGTACCCAGAAATCAGGAGAGATATAGCTTAAAAGTCTTAAAACAAAGAACTTAGTAAGTATAGACAAAAATATTACGAACAAAATGCTTGTGAGAAACTGAAACAGGGCTCATTAGCTACAATGTATCTAAGAGATAAGATGAGCTACATTAGGAAAATATGCCGAAAGAAAGATATAAAACGTGGTAAATTAACTAAACTTCTTTCAAATATAGACTTATGTTAGAAATATTAGAAGATTACATAAACATTCATAAATATATATTTTGATATGATAGAATACATGAATAAATCAAGTCTTAAGACTGTCTGGGTACCACGGCCTTAGGCCAACAGTGCCAATGATTGTACTTTTTTGGTACTGCCAATAACTATACCAGGGTGCCAATGATTGTACTTTTCTTAAGAAATTAGTTTGAGCACATTTTAACGCTAATAAAACGGCTTTATTAATTAATGCCCATGTAAACACTATTCCGACAAAACCATAAAAAAGATTATTGAATTTGTATTTTCCTGAGAATTTGTTACTTAGTAGTAGAAACCGGCTTAGGGTGCCAATCATTATACTGTTGACTAAACTTTCGTCGAGCGGGCGACGCGATGCGTGTAAGTAACTTCCCAATAGGCGTGTGCAGACAATTGCTGCACGTGCTGCACTGTTTTGACTATTATTAAGGTATACGAATAGAGAATCGAGGGGGGCGCGGGCACGTTTGCTAATCACTCATTCGCACTAAGTGCGTCGTCGCGTCGACGAATGATTAGTTATCTAGGGTTACAAAGAGCAATCTCAACAGAAACATTTTGCCTAAATCGATACAAAAAAAATTAAGTTCAGTGGACATGTTATGGCAGAAATAAAAAAAAAACGATTTAGATAGAACGAAAATACTGTAACTTTATTGCCTTCCAATCCTGTAAATACGAGATTTCAATAAAATTGAAGTAAAAAACGAATATTTGTTGCCAAGCAAATATAATTTATTATATCAAGATATTATTCGTCTGTTATCAACCGGTAATCTAAGTAGAACTTTTTTATTTTCGGCAACGCTTTCAGTATAAAACTTTGCTACGCAAAAGCTATTACGAGTTCCCCTAACTTAAATTAAATAATTATGTACTTCGATTGGTACCATGTTTTTTTCCTATTTTCCAAAAGTTATATTTTGTACGCCACATCTTCAGTTTTAAACTTCAGTTTCTGTAGCCTACATGACTGTGTTTATCAAGTAAAAAATGCTTTAAATTATTTTTAGCTTTCGCTATAGTATACAATGAAGCAATTCAAAAAGTATATTGTTCTGTCGCTTGATGGCTTTGTTACATTTACGTTTGGGGTTTTATATTTTTATGGATTTGCCTCGTAGCATTTTTTATAGGCTCGCGCCTGTATCCCCGAAGGGATAAGCAGAGGTGTAGTATTACACACACATTTCGCCATGGTATTTTTTATAGGCTCACGCCTGTATCCCCGAAGGGGTAGGCAGAGGTGTAATATTACACCCGCATTTCGCCATGTAAGTTTTGGTGCCACGTAATAAGGAACGAGCCCATTGTGGTTATCAGGCACATCACCAGACTCCGTGCTGCTACTGAGAATTCGGAAAAACCCTTTTGCCCGACCTGGGAATCGACCTCCCGGGACCTCCGATCAGCAGTCGCATACGCTATCCACCGGACCACGGAGGCAGTCCTTATGAATCCAGCAGATTAATTTTTAGGTCCCACATAAGCGTAATAAGCGTGCCTCCCGGTTCAGATCCGGGTGTCCCCTGTAGCATGTCTGACGCGACTTTTTTATTGCTGCCATGCTGGCAGGCGAAGAGGCCTGGGACACAGTAGCCTTCATTTGTAAGGCTGTTATGCTCCAAAAAGAGGCTGCTGAGCGGGCTCGGGAGAGGGCTGATCCCGCCCGAAGACAAGGGCGGCGCGGTGTCGCCGAGAGCTGCCAACGGGGCCGCGGGCCGCCAGAGCATGGGGAGCTCTGGTTGCCGTTTAGGATAAGGTTGGTCCGGGTCTGCCAGTAGTGACCCGTGAGGGCTTGTAGCCTTCACCGGGAATGGGTTAAGTTGAAAACCGGGCCATGGGAGAAGACTGGACAGCACCCTATACCCTGTCTTCTTCCGCTTGGGCGTCTTTGGTCGGTAGTCGAGGTGGTTTTTAGAGATAACACCACGTACTCCGACTCGCATTTCCCCAAAAGCAGGAGATCCGAAGGGATTTTCCACTTCGTAAAAAAAAAAGAAAAAAACAAAAAGGGGGTACGCCTATTGGCGTTAACGGGCACATCTCGTCTCACTTAGTCTTGTCTCGTATCAGTATACATATATTGTTGTTTTGTAGAAGACGTGGAGTACATAAGTACGATTGGTTGGACGTATGAATACTAAGTGTCTAAATGAAGACGTTTCCAATTTTTTGTTTCATTGATTTCACTCATTTTAATATAGCTATGATCCTTAGCTATACCTATGATTTTGCTAAACCAGAGAGCGAGCTCGGAGGCAGTTAACTTGTCTAACCAGATTTGATAGAATATTAGGTTTGCCAAAGAGCGCCTGCCGTCTGAACTCCACAACTGAAGGAGATAGCAATATTCCATGGCTTTTACCAGTGTTAGAATGTTCAAGGATACTGACTCCCCATAACGACTATCTAAGTCTTCGTGACTGACAGAACCATCGTGATGGCTTAACTTGCTCTCTGAGGTACAAGCTTGTCGCGTAGTAACTGCTAATTAACAATTTAATGCGCACATACCTTCGAAAAGTCTGTGGTTTCCGCTGCTCTGCAGTATTTTGTTAATATCTCCTTAAGGGCTTATCTGCCTCATGCCTGCACTAGAGTGTGTACAATATTTGATACAAACACTAGGACATATTTTTAACAAATGTATAATAAAAATCCCGAGTGCACTAGTGTAGCTACAATGTAAATAATAAAATATTATCCACTCAAGTGCAACAAAAGCGTGTCCGAAATTATCATTTTGAAACCGAAGTCAATGTTTTTAATAATTCAACATCACATATTCAATTGTGATTCAGTACAAAAGTTCAGTAAAAAATATTGTCCCACACATCCAGAAATTCCATTGTAGACGGGTTTATTTCAAATATAAGAGTTTCTTTATAAAATCGTTCACACAACGGACACTCGTGCCAGTGAAGTTTGATAGAATAACCGGATAAAAGGGATTTAAGAGCGAATGAGCTTTGCTTAGTAGTTGCTGACCACATTCGGTTTTAAGTCGACTAAGCCAAAGCTAAAGGTAAGTCTATGATCCGAACGAATGTTTTTCATTGTTAGACCGTTTATAAATGTTTATAGTTAACAATTTGTTTTTTACCTTTTCTATTATTTTCACATAAATTATATTAGATTTTATCATTTAACAAAATAAGTAGCATTTATAAATTTTTTTTTTTTGCTCCTCCATCTTAATTTTTGTTTAGTATAAATTGTGATTTATAGCAGTTTCAAAGTCTATTAAAGACAAAAAATCTATTATATAAATGGTCCAGCTGTGGCATAATTAGTGTCCACTATGGATGACGACCCAACGAAATTCAACTGCTGCCACTATTATATCACATCATCATCATCATCATATCAGCCAAACGACGTCCACTGCTGGACATAGGCCTTCCCCCAGGTTCTCCACACAGACCGGTCTTGAGCTGCCCGCATCCAACCGCCTCCCGCGATCTTGACGAGATCGTCGGTCCACCTGGCGGAGGGCCTACCTCTGCTGCGTCGTTCGGTACGTGGCCGCCACTCCAGAACTTTTCTGCCCCAACGGCCATCTGTTCTTCGAGCTATGTGCCCTGCCCACTGCCACTTCAGCTTGGCTATCCGGAGAGCTATGTCGGCGACTTTGGTTTTACTGCGGATCTTCTCATTTCTGATTCGATCTCGCAGGGAAACTCCAAGCATAGCTCTCTCCATCGCCCTCTGAGTGACCTTGAGCCTTCTGATAAGTCCCATAGTGAGCGACCACGTCTCTGATCCGTAAGTCATCACTGGCAACACACACTGGTCAAAGACTTTCGTCTTGATACACTGCGGGATATCAGACGAGAAGATACCTTTGTCGTAGCTTTCCGATCGCTGCCCAACCGAGTTGGATTCGACGATTAACCTCCTTCTCGAAGTTGGACCTACCTAATTGGACTCCTTGTCCCAGGTAGGTATACTTATCGACAACTTCGAGCGAAGAGTTTCCAACCTGAATAGGAGCAGGTTCAAGATGGACGTTCGACATGATTTTCGTCTTGTCCATGTTCATCTTAAGACCTAGGTATATGTTATATCACATACCCTCATAATTATTCGATAATGATATCGAATATGTACTATCTTTACAGTAGACAAAAAATCGTAAAAGTTGGGAGATATTTGCCAACACTAGAATGCACCCACATTCGACACCGAACATTTTCAGACTGGAAATCGTTTATTTGCCGCTGAAACTTTTTCGCTAGCTCGCTGAATGTTCGATTTCATAAATCGAGTTCTTTTTGATTTATGTGCGTAACGTCTTTTAAAATGTTACCGTTTAATTACTGTATTGGCTTTTTGCTGTGGGTTGACGAATAAAAACATGAAACCATGCCAAACCAGCAATATATTTTCCACATATTGCAGCTAAACGCAGGGTGACACTTGATCCCCCCCGTGGGATATTCACCTTGTCGTGGTGGGGGAGGGGGTCCGGAACCGTGGCTTGGACCCCCGCGGTGATGCTAAGAGAGATCCCGGGAGTGGACGTTCCGCGTGGACTTGGAGGAGCCTGCGCAGGATGCGTCCAAAGGTGTGGGTGCGGGGTACAGTTCTGTCTGTCCATCGTAGTCGGGCGCGGTCGCGGGAGGAGAGGCGTGACGGTGTTACGTTACCACGCGCCCTGTCTCCCGCGACCAAATGGGGGCGCACCATTGTTGCGTCGCGGTGGCGCCACAGAGGAAGAGGATATGCGGTGTTGCCAGGTTGGCGTCCTCCCTATCCTCTGCGGCCGCCGGGTGTTTTGGCGGCGGAGCCCAACACATTCATCCGCCGCCAAGGGGGTTTTGTTCGTGGCCCACCCCTATCTGGAATACCCGTGGGGGGTTAGCGACGAATGCTTCGGCGATACACGACCCGCCCACACACGGGTACATGTTTTTAGTCAGTAAGAGTCTGGCTAATATTTATTTATAGACTCACGCCTGTATCCCTGAAGGGGTAGGCAGAGGTGTAATATTACACCCACATTTCGCCATGAATTTTTAGGTCCCACGTAATAGGGAGCGAGCCTATTGCCGTACCGGGCACATTACCAGACTCCGTGCAGCTAATAACACTTTGCCCGGCCCGGGAATCGAACCCGCGACCTCCCAATCCCACGCGCACATTTATGCCGCGAGACCAACGAGGCAGTCTGACTAATATGACGGCTAATATGTTATTAGCTTAATTAACCGAGCATTTATTACTTCTGTGCAAACAGCAGACTTTTAGAACGGAACTTTGAACCATATAATGCCGAAACAAAACCCTTAATTGGCATTGTTTTCTGAATTCTATACA
The DNA here is from genome assembly GCA_944739405.2 of Euclidia mi. Lineage (NCBI taxonomy): Eukaryota > Metazoa > Arthropoda > Insecta > Lepidoptera > Erebidae > Euclidia > Euclidia mi. The sequence goes on along the minus strand of OX123188.2, from coordinate 15,293,216 downwards.
AAGTGTAGTCCATTTTACGAAACATTTCAAATGAATGAAGAGCGAAAATTCAGAGAAAAATAACATTTCAATTTATGTAATGAATAATTTTGGTTCAGCTTTTGTTATAATCCAAAGATTAAATGTATTGTGAGAGCCTTTAATTCAATACTTGTATATTATAGGATATTCTTTGTCTAAATCTTTATGCCCGATGGCGTAGCGGTTTAAGCAGTTGCTTCACCATTTAGCACTACGTCAAGTGCTGTGGATTCGAACTTCGTACGAGACAACACATCATGAGATCCATAAACGTATATTCGGAGTTTATTTTGTATGCGTTGTTATCAAACTGTGTCCAGTGACATAGAATTTATTCCTAGTGGGGGAGTTCAAAGAAATGTTACACATGTGTACACGGTATATAGATTCAGATACATGTTTGACATATTTTGTATGCAGATTATCTCAAATCTCCAATCCATGGATAGATCGATTATCTTTTTTAAAAAGAAAGGTAGAGCACTTGAAGTCGGTCGTGCCAATGATTATATTATTATGATACGATTCGACTATTTGGGTTGTGTTACTTATAAACTAACCTAAGTGACAAAGATTTGTTTGATAGGCACAATGTTTTGTTATGTATAAATTAAATATCAAAAACTAAATGTAAAATACTTTAAAATACTATGCAAATAAAGCACAACAGCTAAAAACTAATTAACATGTTTAAGAAACTTATTTGAATATAAATTCAGTATTTAATTGTTATCCCGCCATCAATTGTTAGCACCCCACGCATTTTTGGACGTAAAAATTAATAATAATTTGTCTAGTTACTCATCCGGGCGTCTCAGTACCTTCAAGTGACGTTTCAACACGTCGACACGGGCACGGTAATAATATCTAACAGTATTGTAACTCCATACAAACGCACGAAACTCGAGTTATACCTACGCGCCTCGAGTAGAGTACCCATTAGACTGGGCAGACTGTGCCTACAGTACCCGCAGCCGCTATCGTGCCGCAGCTCGCATGCGGCGCGTCTGGTAGGTATATAACTCACGAAGACGGCCGAGTTACAATACTGTTAGATTATATTACCGTGACACGGGGCAGTAGGTGCAGTGTTGCGCAAGCGCTCGCTGCATGAGGACGTGTCAAATTTTTTGTGGGGTGGTCAAGACACCCCGCGAGCGCTCGTAGTCATTATATTTATGTTTTTCAATGAGAAAATTTATGTTAAAAACTAAGAAGTTTAATTTTTTTTTGTTCTTTGAGGCAGGAACTCAATTTTATGACTAAAAATGATGGCTGATTATTTTAATGTTTCGTAGAAAAGTAATAAAGTTGATTATAAAATTTACCTTTTATATTTATATACGTCATACAACACACAATAATAAATTGCTGTTATAATTCCATTAACTGATATTATATACATAAAAATGTACTATAAGTATGTGGGGTGGCTACAACACCCCGCGAGTGCTCACGAGGCTAAAAACCGCGCGAGTAATCGAGGGTTAAAATCGTACCAATTTACGGTACGGTAAGGTAGGATTTTAACAATTAAATATTGTTAAAATCGTACCTATTATTGAAACATTAAAAAATTTGGCGAAAAAAGTTGAATAAATTATACAGCATTATGTCCGGCGAGATAATATTTTATTATAATAGAAAGATAAAAGACCAGAGCTAGTTGGTCTATATGACTTTAACATTAGAGCCGAAGTACGAGCACGTAAGGTCTCCTACTTTTTTTTTGTGTTACGATGTGGAAAATCCCTTCGGATCTCCGACTCTTGGGAAATGAGAGCAGGAGTATGTCGTGTAACCACTAAAAACCACCTCAACTTTCTCATGTACCCATGTGTCGGAGGGTAGGAAATCGCATAAGCATTCGTCGCTACCCCCCGACGGGTATTGGCCTGCCAGATCGTCAGGCGGGCCCCGAACAAAACCCCCTTGGCGGCGGAATAACTTCTGGCTCCGCCGCCAAAACACCCGGCGGCCGCAGAGGATAGGGAGGACGGCAAAGCAACACCGCATCTCCTCTTCCTCTGCGGGCCCACCGCGACGCATCGAATGGTGCGCTCCGATTTGGTCGCGGGAGATAGGGCGCGCGGCAACGCAACACCGACACGTCTCTCCTCCCGCGACCGCGCCCGTCTGCGAGGGACAAACAGAACTGTCCCCCGCACCCGCACCGTTGGACGCATCCTGCGCAGGTCCCTCTAAGCCCACGCGGAGCGTCCACTCCTGGGATCTCTCTTAGCTTCACCGCGGGTGTCAAATCTACGGGTACTGAGCCCCCACCACGACAAGGTGGAGATCCTACGGAGGGGACGTAAGGTCTCCCACTCATTGATTTACAATAACCATTAAGATACACAGTCCGCAACTCCAAACTGTCCGGAAAAAATACAGGCATTTGCGTTTTTTTTTTTCAAATTCTTAATTTATTGTAATAGTACTGTATCGTTCATCGCACATCGCATCGCTCGGCGAAGGCGTTAAACACTAAAATTTTGCGACGTAAATACAACCTTAAGACAAGTATGTGAGGTTGAATTTACAGAATAATATAATCATTATCATTACTATAACTAGTTTTGCACAACGTGGACAGTTTTGAACGTCACTTTAGTTCAAAACTGTGCACCTTAGGTTTTTATATATGAATGCTCCCACTGCCGCGTTAAGAAATTCCTCTGCATTATTTATTCCACTCAGATTCATTGGGGGTAGAATGAGGGCCCTAAACCGCGTTCGGCCTATACACAAATAAAATAACCTAAAAACATTTTTATGTTAAACGGTTTTATTACAATAAAAAATATTTACTAAAAGCTAAAACATAATTGGGTAATTCCTAGCTACCAGATCAGACAAATATAAAATCGTTGGGTGTAGCGTATCCTGAGTAAATATTACGATAGAAAATTCAAGTACCCAACTATCCTCAACTAACTTTGAAATCATGCGAATTTACAACAGTGTGCGACCCAATAGGAAAGTGAATCATCTAGCGGATCTAAATATTTTATATCGCTACATAATTTAATTTAATACTAATTTGGTAATAATATTATGTAAGAATAAATACAGGAAACATTTTACCCACGGAAGCATTCAAATACGTGCTGCGATTGAAATTTGTTTCGGTTGCAAATATTTTCATGATAACGATTTTTACATTCAAACATACATACATAGATTCACGTCTGTTTCTCCGAAGGGGTAGGCAGAGGCATATTAAACGCCCACTTTTCGCCAGATTAAACGATAAAGATTTTTCATTGTAAACAAATGGTCAATCATTACTTTGTGGTATGTCATAATATAAAAATGACGGCATTTCAAAATAAATCATTATTGTTATTAAATTGTCAAATAATTAAGAGTGTGAGCATTAGAAATCAAATAAACGACTTATACACTGCTTCAGCAGGGGTAAGCAACCACAAGGAGGCCAACCGATTTCATTGCGATTGCGGTAATCTATTGTAGGCAGGCTGATGATCAGTAGACGTCTTTAGATTTCGATGATAGACTAAACGATAACCAAGTTGATATCAACAGTCTGCCATGTAGAGGAAATCGACTCCACAACTCGCTCCGCTGACTTTTCGAGTACCGAGTATCGAGCCGTAATATAAGCTGAATCTTTTAGATATAAAGATATTTTAAGCTTGCTTTATTCCTCATTCCAAAAGCCCACGTACTGAAATGTGAATATACCAACCAAAGAGAATCCTCACGTAATAAGAATACACTCTAAAAGACAAGAATGCATCGCAAATCTAATACCCACTGACTTCCCCGTACAATCCTTTTAAAAGGAAATGTCACGTAGAAATAAGCACAAAGACAAGGTAGAAACGACCCCGAGTTTTATTCAACTCCACAACTCTGAAGGAATCGGTTAAAATACGAGATAGGTACATTGTGTAACTTTTTTGTGTAAGAGAAATGGTAATTTAGATGTCAAGTCACTGGTTGCTTTCTAAGGAGAATGATGAAACATTCTCTGTAAGAGGCTGTCACAATAATCCCTTTTATTACATGTAGCAATATATTTTATTCTACATATATATGTCAAACAATTAATGAATTAATACATAAGTATGTTTTGCTACAACATTTTCAGTAGCATAATAATGTGATATTTGTTTGGCTCAAAATTGTAAAGAATAAAACGCCTAAACGAGTAAAGACAAAAATAAACTCGAATAATAAAAGCTTTGCTGGAAACATTCAACGATGAGAGTAATAAGGTAAAAAAGGCGCATTTTAATTTCGAGTAATGTTACATTTTATAGGTATCTTACTCTATTTTGTATTTATCAGGCTTAAACAAGCATCAATTGAAACGCGGATATGACAGAAAAGTTTGAAGTCGATCCAGTTCTAAGTTACTTTTCAAGGCGCAAAGCGATCTCAATAACTAGGTACATAGCAGTGTTCGACTCATACCAAAACTAGTCTTCCTAGACTAGTTTTGGTAACTAGAACCTAAGGTTAAGGTTCCTAAGAACCTTCGATATAAAGAGGAGCAACGTTGCATTTATTTAAAAGTTTAACGTTTTTGAAAGTATTTTTGTATATGTTTTGCAAGAAAATGGTAAAAGGAAGAGTTATTAGAGGAATATGAAGTATTGCGGACTTATGTTGTTTAATAATTGCTAGCTGGACTGTGATATTGATTTGCAGTGCATTGTTGTATTAACGTTCTACAAAAAGAAAAGAAAGGGTGGACGATGTAGTGTAGCAAATCAACATTTGAAGAATACGGTAAACTATTTAGATTGTTTCAAAAGTACCTAAATCTAAGAGTATTTAAAATGCGAAGTCAGAACTGCACTAATCGTAATCAATAACGACTTTAAAATAATGTTGCTATTTGAGATATTTAGAAGTCATACTGAACCAGTCAATTACTAAATATGTCGCCACGTTGTCTCAAATGGCACAATAGTTTGCAATGCACTTGCAATCAGGAAACTTGACACACATTCAAACTTCCCACACAAAGAGACACAAAACACCTGACTGCAAACATTTTGAAAATTGAAATTTCTTTTTTCAATATCTGTATCGAACAGGCCACCGCTCTAAATATAACATCATCAGTGCAAGCGTAAACGATTGCTGATTGAACCCTATATCTACTGATGTTGATGTGTAAATGCTATGTTTGTTAAAGAACCAAATCTCTCTAATAGTAGCAGTAGTATATCGCAGTGGCTTACTCTAAGTGCTAGAATCAAGAGTATCTTCATCAACAGAACGTAGCTGCAGCCTCCGAATAGCTTCGCAGTTTCCTTAGCAATAATCCAATATCACTGTAGGAATCCGGTCTATCAATCCCAGGATTAATAATTGCGTTTGTCATAGGACTGGACTATAAGTATATACTGCATAGATTCATTCATATCTATATAGTATTGGAGAGCAGCCATGTGCACTGCATCCTCACATAGGCGACGTTTTATTAAAATTGCTGAAGAAGACAACACAGTTCTCGACATCGCGTGGATATTGGAGTATTTTTTTAAAAAATAAACGAGATCCCGAATACGTGTCCTGATACAGTAACTGAACGGTTTTAGCAAAAATTGTAATACTTTGCTCAACCGAGCCATGACCATTTGGCTTGGTACTGTATATTTTGCTGCAAGCTTACAAACTTATACCAAAATATCAATGAAGTAGATGGCAAGAATATGCCTCATGCACATGTAGCAGTTAAGTATCTGAATGTTTACTTTATCTCGATAAAATAACATATCTTAACAAAATTAACCCGGCGTCATGGGGGTTGGGTCTGTAAGACCCGTAACATTTTATTTCGCTTGTAATTCACTTACTATGCGTGCGACTATGAAATTGAACTGCGTGACTATGAAACGCAACTACTTTAATAAAATTAACATAGAGGTAGAAAGGCAAATTAGCATATTCCTCTTTTCGAAATATTGTTATAAAATTATCAAAAACCGGGGTTGTAATACGTTTCGCCGCATAACTAATAAAATGTATCCACACGTTCTGAATAGAAAAGCGAATTTTCAGCTATAATACATAATATAGTAGTTATAAAAGTTTTCTCAAGCCTTCCACAAGATTGCGCCAGCAAGCGGAATTGTAAATTATACTTAACGTTTTTGTCGAAAATTCGGTGAAGCGTTTTAGGAACATGAACATTACACACGCTTCCTTTCTTTCTTGAGTTCAACAATTTTGTTAAAAGAAGGGCGTGTGTCGGTTTATAAGGATAACGTAATAATTAAAGTGACTAGGTACAATAACCACGATGAAGTTTTCGGGTTTTTGTATTAAAAATGATTTTTGTAAGTGTGCAGAGTTAGTTGTTTTTTTCTGTTGCTGAACTCAATATACAAAGTAGTAAAAAAATTGCAGCACTAATTTGAATGTATTATTTGTTATTTTCTTACTACTACGATTTCAAATCAAGATAACTAAATCAGAAATATAATTTTATTAATGATCATTGTTACTTCATTCATATGACAAACCAATCTGTGACGGGTCAGCTTTTAAAAAGAACTGATCTATCTAATCATTTTCACCGTCATCATATACATATAAAATGAACTAAAAGCTAGAAACAAAACCACAGTTGGTTTTTTTATGACGCATTTGTTAACTGAGTAAAGATTTTCAATCCTAAGGGGCGAAATTAGGGGTTAAAAGATTGTTTATCACTCTGCTATATTTGAAGCTAGCACTGCAAAAATGCGGGCAAATTATAAAAGACAGATTGCATCACTAGCAGAGTCCCCTTGGTTGATCTGCTGCTAAAGCGAAGCAAACTTACGAAGCAAAAATTCAGAATAGAACCTGCCTCTGTACACTGTAAACAAAAGTGAATAGCCCACCCTTATTTTCTGGCTACATTGAATATTGCGTTCCAACTCAATATTATTGTACACTCAGTTATATTAAACTCTTTTGTTGGCATCTCATAATGGCCTAAAGTGTACATAGCGTGGGTAGTTTAGCTTTTTATTAATTTTACAATGTTGTTTCATTTTACTGTTAGGCAGAACAATGTTTCGTTATTACATACCTATTTCTTTGAGGTTCTAAAATGTTTTAAAGTACTTACTTTGTCGCCCAAAGACAATGAATATTACTGAATTTCGGCGACTGATAAGCAAATTACACAATTTTGCGAAGCAGGATGTTCGGTTGAAGGATTTAAGACAATAGGGTAGTTTCCAGGGTCAAAATAATTACATTTTATTTAGTCGTAAGTCGTAAGTAGTAGTATTTTAGATTATAAAAAAATATTGGACATGTATTTTTTCTTTTTTAAATTAAATAAAAAATAACAAAGATATAGCCCTTTAAAGTTACGTGTGACGTCATCTAGTGCGAAAAAATGCAGCAAGGCGTGACGTTATACGTAACTTTAATAAGCTATATCTTGGTCATTTTTGGTTTAATTTACAAATAAAAAATACGTATCGCTTATTTTTGAATAATCTAAAGGACGGACTTATAAAAATGTTTTTGTCAACTAGCCTATTACTTACGTGACGTAAATTTAAGCCCTAGGATAACAAATAATCTAATCCTCAACAAGACAAAGCCTATAGCAACCAAACAGCTGATTAACATAAGTCCAGGTTCTTAAATGAATCATGCTCATCCATATAAGATTTTGCTCTTGGTCGGTTGCATGACCAGTTTAGCATTCAGAATCATTAACCACTCGATGCTCGATGATCAACAGGGCAGAAAATATAATAATTATTTATCGACACTGATATTAAAAAGCTCGAGAATCATAAATTTCTTCATGGGTTTCGTTAAAAACTTATATCATGAATTAGGTACTTGTTTGATTTGAACGATTATTTTTGCGTTGTATAGCCCATTTATCGAAAAGGCTATCGAAATCGAATATATATATGTATAACACTACGCTTTGAGCTACGGGTACGGAGCAGTAGTCCTAAATGATTTACTACTCCATAACTTTTATTAACATTATAGTCGAACCAAATTATGTGCATATTCGGTAGCCATTCGTCCATCAAACTCTCTGCCCAATCATAATCCACTCAGTATTGCGTTTCTATAAATATTAAGTTGATTTTGTTCAACATATTTACTACGAGACGGTATTAAGCGAAACATTATAACATTTTAAGAGTATCGGTAAAGTATAACCATTTTTGAAAAGAATATCTGCCATATAAGATAAGAACGTAGTACACAGTGGATAAGTGATTGAATTAGACAACACACTTAAAAGCGTCAGAAAATCGAGTGATAAACGCTTATGAGTTAAACTTTTTATCTCGTAAAATGTTCTCTACTTTGTTATGAACCTTGGGCTAAATATAGATTGAAGGTCCCTGTAAGAGTTAGCATACACAGAATAATGTTATTTTTTGTACAGATGCGTGTATTTAATTCGTTGAAATAAATATAAGATACGTGTGACCTAAACAAGTTCATGGCGAAATGTAGGTGTAATATTACACCGCTGCCTACCCTTTTGGGGATTACAGACGTGAGTCTATAAATAAAAATAAATAAATATAAAATTGAAATAGAGCTTCTTCGATAGGTGGTCTTGTGGGAATGTAGAACATGGTCACATTTTACATTTAGTTTTTATTTCGTGATATCCATGTGTTAACTGTCAAAGAATACAAAATGTCACTACCCCTTTTCATTCTGTGGGTGTCGTAACAAGCATCTAGGGGAAAATACGTAGGAAATTGTATATTTGCGAAGAGATGGCAAACTCGACATCTAACCCTGTACCAACCCCGACCAGGCTTACAGACCAAATCCTTCTTTTGACATTGTGTATTAGACGTCCGGAGAATAAAACCCCTTGATATTTAAAGAAAAATAATAACTTGTTGACTGCCTCCATAGTCCAGTGGATAGCCTATGCGTCTGTTGATCGGAAGGTCCCGGGTTCGATTCCCAGGTCGGGCAATAATGTTACAGAGTTTTACCGAATTCTTAGTAGCAGCACGGAGTCAGGCCATGTGCCCGGTAATGGCAATAGTCTCGCCCCCTATTACGTGAGCTCTAAACTTCTTAAGGCGAAATGTTGGTGTGATCATAGACTGGGTGTGATAATAACACTTCTGCCTACCCATCAGGGATACAGGCGTGACGCTATAAAAAATTGTGACTCGACGACCAGCCAATTTTAAAATGGTGGTGGCAGTGTCTCTCATTACAATAATAAGGGAACACTTCCAAGACACTGCTTACTGGGAAGAATAAAAACAGACCACTATTACTGTTAAATTTTATACTTAGTGAGAGTCCTCTATTTCGAAATATTTGTTTCGTGATTTTGTTTTTTACTGGCAAACTAAATACCTACCCACCAAGTCAAGCAAAAAAGCGGCACGGCCCTACCATCCTTTTCTCGAAGCAATTCAGGCCATTTTCGAACCCCTAAAACTTCGTTATGGATAAAACTAGACGCCTGATTTTTTTGTAATCATGCAAGCATTGTATAAACATAGTGTATTTCATATTTCATTTAATTTGAACTTGTAGTTTAAGAATTATAACGAGTCAAAATTCAGCGGCACGGCCGTACCATCCTTTTCTCGAAGCAATTCAGGCCATTTTCAACCCCCTAAAACTTAGTTGTGGATAAAACTAGACGCCTGATTTCTTAGTAACCATGCAGGCATTGTATAAACATGGTGTATTTAAAATTTAATTCAATTTGAACTTGTAGTTTAAGAATTATAAGGAGTCAAAATTCTTAATTTTGTCACTCACTGACCGATCATCAAGAGCCTAAGGCACTTCTAGCAGACACAGAAGCTTCAAATTTAGAATACAATTAGTGTTTAGTACATGAATCAAGGAAAAATTAAAATATTTTCCAACATCTGTCTAGTTTTCGAGATAAATCAACTGCATAAATATTTTTGTAATCCCATATAAAGGTTTACAAAATTACATTTGCAGTTAGGGCTTTAATTAAGAAAATTCGTTATTGGTGTACAAGAAGTAGAAGTTACCGGAAAGGACAAAAGTAGACTATCAACAAAAAGAAATGAGATCCCATTAAAACAATACTTGTCAAAAATACCAATTGTCAAAGTTAATATTCTGTGAAGAATTTCAATTATTTTGTAATATACTTGGCTACTGTGTTTAGGGACTGTAGTTTTCTTTTGCTCTGATATTAAAACTAAAAATGAATATAATTATCCCATAAAAACAATACTTGTCAAAAATACCAAGTCTCGCGACCGTAAAAAGTTGTGGGATCCATGTAATACCAAGTCGCTTAATTAAAAATCTTTAGTGTTTTAAATAAATATGTATATTGACCTGGCAACCGCATTCAACAATCTGATTTATATTATGTATTAGGTACTTATGAGATATATTGTGTTTTCATGCGATGGCCGAGTCAATCTACTTGTAGTGCACTGTGTGTATGTGTATGGGTAATTTAGGTGGAGACAAGTGAAACACTCGGATGTTATAAGCCAACTGGATATTTATTTCATTTCATAAACTCGATACATAGGTACACTTTACGCACACGATTACAATTTGTATTCGCAGCATTCTCACATATATACAATAACCCACAATATTCCCCCCTTTTTAAAAAAAAATATATAAAATATTTTTTATAAGTTCACTCAATGTTACATATAATATTAAATATAATCTTTATATAGAAAATGCAATTATTTATTTTATAGAATATTAAACTGTAATTGATATTCGCCTAAAGCATTACTTTAATAGTTATCAATCATGTTAAGACAGTTTTGAACAAGTACATAGCAACAATTAGTATTTAGATTATACAAGAATGTATTGATGCATAATATATATGTCTACAACAATCAATCGAGTCAACACATATAATTTACTGGTTTTATTACACAAGTAGATCAGACTACGCTGTTACACAAATTTCTTACAACTAATGGTTATAATAAAACTATTCTTGAGCACTTACACTTGTTTACTTTATCACTTGACTCTTATTTTTACGTTTATTCACTTTATTTTAAGAACACCTCACTTAACCTAGGTTTACACATTGTTAAATCCCGGTTGCGCCTGTTGTGGCGGCACCTGAATTGCTGCTGTACTATGCCACACTGTCATTTCCCTTTGAAACATTTTTCTGGCACCTTGCTTACATTAAATATGCTAAATAAACGCTAACCAATATCATAATGGCCATGGCTATCGTACCATATTTTTTTAACGATTGCTCACTTTGCGAAGTGCTAGCACCATTTGCTCCATTTTGGGCAATGATTACTTCTTCCGTTTTCTTTTCTACACTGTATGACTTGCCCATTTTTACAAGTTATAGGTAAAATAATTACAATAGTTATCTTTGACGTTACAAATGATATTATGAAATGATGTTTGATAAAAGTGTTACAACATGTTATTCATATTCAACTTACATAGTTGCGACACCTACCTAATACAATTTTTTGCTATGCTGCATAAATTATATACTACTTACATTTTTAGGATTTGCCTGTTGGAATTTTTATTATTTTATAACAATTCAATTTGTATTTTATTAATCTAAAAATCTTACGGGTCTTTTGACTACTCTTCCAGATCTCGTAACTGTCTCACTATTCTGTAAATTATCTTGTACTGAAATATTTTGGTCTAACAAATATGCTGGTTTTAATCTATCTATCGAAATTGAAATGACTCTATTTTCTAACTGAACTTTGAAAACTTTTTCTGATCTTTCTAGCACTTTGTAAGGACCTTCATAAGGACATACTAATGATTTTTTTATTTTATCCGTTCTAATAAATACATGTGAACAATCTCTAAGGTCTTTATGTACAAAAAATGTTTTGGATTCGTTATTTCTTGTACCTACAGGTCTGTATTGCTTCATGACGTCACTGATACGCTGTAATACATTGTAAGAATCATAGTTTCCATTGTTAACGTCTGATAAGAACTGTCCTGGCAAACGTAAGGCTCGGCCATAAACCATTTGAGCAGCGCTTACGCCTGTATTTCGCTTGATGGCTGCACGAAGTCCTAACATAACACTAGGTAGTTCGCGTGCCCAATTTTTATTACCGTCCAATCTAGCCATGAGTGAAGCCTTTAAACATCTATGGTACCGTTCGACCGCTCCGTTACTTTGCGGATGGTACGGGGTCGTCCTAATCTTTTCAATACCTAAATAAGCCATTAATTTTTCAAATAATCTACTTTCAAATTGTCTGCCCTGGTCACTGGTAAGTTTAACAGGGCAGCCAAACCTGCATATCCACTCTGTATACAATTTCTCTGCAACAGTGTCGGCTGAGATTTCCTTTATCGGATATGCCTCAGGCCAGCGGCTCCCTCTGTCTACTATCGTTAAGCAATACCTATACTCATCCATTGTGATTGGGAGAGGTCCTACTATATCAATATGTATGTGCTCAAACCTATCCACTGGGGGATATGTACCATAATTAGAAGTGGTGTGCCTATTTACTTTAGATCGCTGACAACTGAGACAGGTTTTTGACCAAAGTCCAATGTCTCGATTCATCTCCGGCCAAAAGAACTTTTCCTTAATCATCTGGCGAGATGCACGTACGCCAGGATGACTAAGGTTATGGATCGCCTGAAATACATTTTTTCTAAAACTCTCTGTTAAATATGGTCTCGCGTTTTCCTTTGAAATTTCACAATATATGTAACGATTAGAATTCGTAACTAAATTTTTTTTTAATTTGTATCTAGAATCATTCAAAAAATCTTTGAGCTCAGAATCCTGATCTTGCTCTAAAGCTAATTTTTCATAGTCTACTATGCTCGACGTACATTGTATAGACTCTATGCGCGATAACACATCTGCTACAATGTTATCCATTCCACTTATATGGCGGATATCAGTCGTGAATTCGCTTATAAAGAGTAATTGTCTTACACGCCTAGGACTTTCCTTCTTGTTATTTTTACACATTTTTGAAAATGCGAATGTTAACGGCTTGTGGTCTGTAAAGATTATAAGTTCTCGACCTTCAAACAAGCTTCTAAAATATTCTATAGCTAAAAATATAGCAAGTAACTCGCGGTCATAGGTGCTATATTTTTTTTGTGTGTCAGTTAGCTTTCTCGAGAAATAGCCTAACGGTTGCCATGAGTCGTTTATATATTGTTGCAACACAGCACCTACGCAATTATCCGAAGCGTCGGCAAATAGTGCATGTGGCGCGTTGGCCACCGGATACGCCAACGTGACTGCGTTCGTTAATCCGTTCTTACATTCCGAGAATGCTTGCTCAGCGTCTGGCGTCCACTGTATAGGTGTTTTGTCATTCTGTTTGGCCTTGTGAATATATTTATTTAATATTTCTAGGTACTCTATTGCTCTCGGTAAATTATTACGATAAAAATTTACCATGCCTAAAAATTGTCTTAACTGACTAGCATTCTGAGGTTTTGGGTAATCAAGAATTGCCTGTACCTTGCTTTCTACAGGTTTGATACCCGATGTAGTGACTTGGTAGCCTAAAAATTCTATAGAAGTAGCTTTAAAAGTGCATTTCTCTAAATTTATAGTGATGCCATATTCGCTTAAACGTTCAAATACCTGTTCTAAGTGTTCTTTATGCTGCATATGATTTTCTGAACTTATTAATATATCGTCAGCGTAACAATATAAGAAATCTAAACCTGATAAGACTGTATTCGTCATGAAACGTTGAAAAGTTTGGGCAGCGTTTCTCAAACCAAAAGTTAAACGTTCGAATTCATATAGTGCGAACGGTGTTGCAATCGCTGTTTTACAAACATCGTCGGGATTAATTAAAATATTATGGTATGCCTTTTTTATATCTATTTTGGAAAAAATAATTTTGTTAGCTAATAAATATGTAAAGTCCTGTACACGCGGTATCGGATACCTATCCGGTGTTGTGATCGCATTTCATGTTCTATAATCACCACAGGGGCGCACTTGACCGTCTTTCTTTGGTACTAAATGCAATGGCTTTGCCCAAGGCGACTTCGATGGCCTGCATATACCTATATCTAACATTGATTTAAATTCCTCTTTGGCAATTCTATATCTTTCGGGAGCTAAAGGTCTAGGCTTACAGAATACTGGAGGGCCTGTGGTGTCAATAAAATGGTAAACCGCATGTTTCGGTGCCTCCTTGAATGACAAAGGTTTGAGAATGTCCGGATATCTACTTAATATATCATAGGCGGGGTGATCTTTGTGTAACGTAGAAATCGCTGGTTCAAAATGGTTTGCGATTGTTCCACGTACTGCCAGGTTGGTAACCTTATCTATTAAACAACGGCCATTTATATCTACAATTAAATTATAATGATTTAAAAAATCTACGCCTAGAATAGGCTGCTTTACATCACACACAACAAAATTCCATTTAAACGGTCTCCTTAATTTTAAATCTAATTGAAGTGACTTAGTACCATACGTTTTAATCACTGAACCATTGGCGGCAAAAAGTTTAAAATCGGAATTTAAGTCTATTTCTTTCTTATTTCTAAAATAAAATTTAGGTAACAGAGAAATACATGCGCCTGAATCTATTAAAAACTTATATTTCCTATCACTTACTATAAAGCCAGGATCAAACCAACGCGTTCAGCTTGGGTCCGCGGTGGCGTGCGCGGTTGCGATCAGATGTTGTGTACGAACTTATAGCGCGGTGTTCACATCTACGCGTCCTCGGATTGCACGCGGCGTCCGGTGCAGCGTCTGCACGCGGCGGTGGCGATCAGATCGCGCTTGTTGCGTTAGGACGCTGCACGCAGCTATTATTTGTTGAGGAAACTGTGTTTTTGTAGATTTTAAGTATGGTGGAAACGGAAGAAATTTTAAATTAATTCCACAAATACCCATTGTTGTATGATACGTCTCATTCTGATAAGGCGTTGTCGAATGATGGTAGGTATTTACTTCACTGGCACTGTATATCATACCCACCTCAAGTTCACTTCTTGTTCCTCTTCGTCTTCAATAAAAGCAGACAGAAGTAAAACCTTAGTCTTCCCCTGACCATCTCATTTATCTTTAGGTTGATCTTCGCTATCTCCGCCATGATCGCTGCTATGTCGCAGGTTTGGACGAATGTTGCTGGACTGCTGCGCGCTACCTCGTTGACCTGCGGTGACTGGTGAGTCTCCATGACCTTGTCTGCTATCACTGCGATTTCTTCCAGGTCCTTAGTCAACGTGACGGTGAGTACTGCTCTGACTGACGATGGTAAGTGACCTTGCCATAATATTTTCAAAGTGTCGTCTTCTATCTTTTCTCGCGCCAGTTCTTTCATGCGACGTAGCAACTGGCTGGGTTTCTGGTCTCCCAGCTCCATTTCCGACACTAACTTTTGTATCTGTCTTGTCTCCGACTCTTCATAGATTTGTAGAAAGCGTTTTTTCAATGTGCCGAATTTGTCGCTCTCCGGGGGATTGGCTACGATGTCTGCTACCTGCTGTATGACTTCTTTGCTGAGCTTTGCCACTACCATGAAGTATTTGTTAGCGTCGGATGTTTTCTGCGGGGCCAAAATTATCACTTGTACAAACCACAGTCGCGGGCTTTCGGGCCAAAAGTCGGGTATTTTATTCGCGACCGACAGACTAGAGATGATGGTTTAGGTGATGCTCGGGATATACAATAGAAACACAGACGATACCAGTTATACTCATATATTGCAAGTAGGTAAATGTTACAAGAGTTGACCGTTCGGCACGGGTCTCCGCGGGTGACTGACTGTCATATACAACCTGTGTCCCTACACTCATCCTCCCCTTTTTAAATTTAAACAAAACAACCCAACATTAAAGAATAGTTTCACAAAAAAAACATATAAGTTTAATATTTTTTAACATTGCTAGTGAATCATTACCCTAATGATTATTAATAAACACACTCGCAATTGCATAGTTGCACGTTGCGCCGAGCGCTGACGCTCTTGTTACGTAACAATGAGATATACACTATAGCACAGTAATTACATTCGATATTATTACTGCCTGAAAGAACCGGTTCGATTCCCGTTTGAATTAAATTACAATATGAGATGATAAACGGAGCAATGACGTCTCAACACATAATATTGAATTAACTCGACACTTACATTACTACAATACCCTCGCGTTATACGTTAAATTGGCGTTGGTTAGCGTTCATCGCGGCTGGACCCAACGCAATGGTTGCCACTTCCATCTGCTTCTTGAACAATTTTTGTGTATGTTTTTTATAGTGCTGATATAACACATAGACGTACAACAGAATTACTCCAGCACAGGCAAACATGAGGATAACGTACATGTGATTCACTTTGTTTTCGATTTCACTTTGTACAGAACTCGCGTGATTAGCACCGTTCTGTGCTATGATTATCTCTTGGTCTTTACTCTGATTCTTGCCCATGATGCTAGCAAATATTGCTATTTTGATAAGGTAATGTTACGTATTTCACGGTTGAATAAGTAATAAATTACATTACCATGTAAATACGTGTTATAATTACTCGATACAAATAATAAAATGCACAAATTGACAATAATTATTTTAACCTAATTTATTCTACACATAGTCATTATTTGAACAACTAAGGGCGCTTACACATGGTTCAAATATAAAATATTTGTTATAAATTATAATACCTTATTGCTATGCCTAATATAATGTTTTTGGTCCGCCTAGCCCTACGACCTGCGGTCTTGGGATCGGTCTATATATTTAATAGCCACTAGACGGAACATCTACGTAAACCGTACTGGACGCTTGATCAATCTGCCGCCACGCGAAAATTTTGGTTCATTTTGACAGGGAATATCGATTACATCGGGAGTACCGGAATTACGGGAATGGTTTTGGTGACAATTGTTATCTGAAGTACTAACCTGTGTATCTGACAACGGCCCGGAGACTTGACTATTTATTAAATACGCTGGTTTGAGCCTATCTATGGACACCTGACTTTGTCTTTTAGGCAATTGCACCGTAAAAACTTTATCGTTCCTTTGCAGCACTTCGTAAGGGCCCTCATAAGGTGGTACTAAAGGTTGTCGTACCGCGTCGGTTCTAATGAACACATGAGTAAATGTCTTAAGGTCTGGATGAACAAACAGTGATTTTGAATTTGAGTGTATACTTACCTTAGGTTGCAGTTGAGTTATTACGTGACGTAACTTCTCCAGATAAGTATGCATACATGAATTGTTTACCTGTGTAGTTTCTGTATAGAACTCTCCCGGCAGCCGAATACCTTGCCCGTATACTAACTGTGCTGCGCTAATACCGGTGTCGCTGCGGATCGCCGCTCGTAGTCCCAATAGCACGGTCGATAGCTGTTCACTCCATGACGCCTGACTTAACCTGGCCATAAGTGCCGCCTTTAAGCTACGATGCCAGCGTTCGATCATTCCATTTCCTTGAGGGTGATATGGCGTAGTCCTACACTTCTTAATGCCTAACAACTTCATCAAAGAAATGAAAAGATCGCTTTCAAATTGGCGACCTTGATCGCTTGTTATCCTTTTGGGACTACCAAAGCGACAAATCCAGCCTTCATATAGCACCTTAGCGACCACCTCTGCTGTTATTGTTTGCACCGGAAAAGCTTCTGGCCACTTTGTAAACCTATCAATTACTGTTACGCAATATCTGTACCCCTCCTGAGTTGTTGGCAGTGGACCTACAATGTCTATGTGAATATGGTCGAATCTTTCACTAGGCTGAAAAATTCCTACCTCTGAATTAGTATGTCGCGATACCTTTGCACGTTGACACCCAATGCATGCCCTTGCCCACTGTCCTGCATCCTTATTTACTCCTGGCCAAAAATACTTTTGTGTCACCAATTTACGTGACAGTCGTACCCCT
This sequence comes from Euclidia mi, assembly GCA_944739405.2. Lineage (NCBI taxonomy): Eukaryota > Metazoa > Arthropoda > Insecta > Lepidoptera > Erebidae > Euclidia > Euclidia mi. Next base: position 15,275,329 of record OX123188.2, on the reverse strand, counting down.
GGATGACTCACATTATGTATCGAATCAAATACATATTTTCGAAACTGCTCTGGTATATACGGCCTTATATTCGATGTCGAAATATCACAATAAATTTTATTATTTGTATTAGGCACGTCGTATTGTTTAAGTTTAAAATTGTTGCAACTTGACGACCTAGATAAGAGTGACGTCAGTTGTGTATCAGATTCTTGCGCGTGGGCGAGTTCCTCGAAATCAAGTATCGTGGGACAACTTATTATTTCAATGCGTGATAATGTGTCTGCGACGATATTGTTGCTACCTATTATATGTCGAATATCGGTAGTATATTCACTTATATAAGATAACTGCCTAATTCTGCGCGGAGTTTCTTTATCGCTACATGGTTTACTAAACGCGAATGTTAGTGGCTTGTGGTCGGTAAATATGGATAAAACACGGCCTTCTATTTGATTCCTAAAATATTGAACTGACATGTATATAGCTAAAAGTTCCCTGTCGTAGGTACTATATTTAACTTGAGCGTCAGATAGCTTTTTAGAATAAAAACCTAGAGGGGTCCACGAGCTACCGTTCCATTGTTGCAATACGGCTCCGATGCACGTGTCCGAGGCATCAGTCATGAGGCTCAGTGGTGCGTCGGGAAGTGGGTACGATAGAGTAACAGCTTTCGTGAGACTTACCTTACACAGTTCAAACGCCTTGATTGCCGCATCAGTCCATACGATTTCTGTTCTGTCTTTTTTCTTAGAGTTAATGAGATATTTGTTAAGTTCTGCCTGCTGTTTTACCGCATGGGGTATATGTAACCTGTAGAAATTAACCATACCCAAAAACCTTCGTAGCTGTTCTACTGTTTTAGGACGTGGAAAATCAGTGATAATTTTTACTTTATCATCGACTGGCCGTATTCCTTTCGACGAGACCTCATAACCCAAATATTCTATACATTCCTGCATAAATTCACATTTTGCGACATTTATGGTTAAGCCAAATTTTTCGAATCGTTCAAAAAGTAAGTCTAAATGTTTCTTATTAATTTCTGCTGAGTCACTTGAAATGATGACGTCATCGATGTAACAGAATAGCTGGGACTTATAATTGTTGCTACCCGAGTTATCTGACGCGCAAATTTGTTCGATACCTTTTATCACAACATTATCCATAAACCTTTGGTAAGTTTGGGCGGCATTGCATAGCCCAAAGGTCATCCTGGGGAACTCAAATAAGCCAAATGGAGTAATAATTGCTGTTTTTTCGATATCTGGAGGATAAATCAAAATATTGTGAAATGCCCTGTTAACATCAATTTTGCTGAATACTGTCTTACCTGCCAAACCATGCGTGAAGTCTGTAATCCTCGGGATGGGATATCTATCAGGTTTAGTGATAGCATTTAACCTCCTGTAGTCTCCGCATGGTCGTATGTCCCCATTCTTCTTTGGCACGACGTGGAGTGGGCTAGCCCATTCACTTTTGGACGGCCTGCAGATACCAGCTTCCTGCATCTGTTTAAATTCCTGTTTTACCTTTTCATAACGGTTAGCAGGCAGTGATCGAGCTTTGGCGTGGACTGGGGGGCCTGTAGTTTCTATATGGTGGTAAAAATTATGTTTGGGAGTCTCTTTAAAATTAAAAGGTTTGGTTACACTAGGATACTTAGATAATATATCAGAGCATGGGTTTTTACTGTCGAAAGTGCTTATAGCCAAATCGTTATGATTGACCAAAGGTCCCATTACGTGAAGGTTTGTAACTTTGTCAATCAGTTTCTATGCACTTACATCTACAATTAACCTATAGTGATTTAAAAAATCAGCGCCTATAATGGGTTGGTTTACATTGGCAATTACAAATGTCCATTTATAGGCTCTCCTTAAATTTAAGTTTAATTCTAGCGTTATAACACCAAAAGTTTGAATCTCCGACCCATTGGCGGCAAATAATTTATATGCTACATTATTACGTCTAAAACGTGAACTGACCTTAGACACAGGAACCACTGAGATATTAGCACCTGTATCAATTAAGAACCGCAACGCATTCTTACAATCGTAAATACAGAGACGATGATTTTCTATAGCGGCGATATTGTCTCTTGTCTCTTCAGAGCTCGCCTCAACTAGTTTCCCGGATGAGCTTTACGGGCAAAATTACATGGTTCTTCACATCTTCGAGCCTTGGGACCGAACCGGTAGTGGAAAAAACAAAGCCAGTCCGGGCTTTCTGGGGTTCTGGGAGCCGAATTTCCTCTGTTCTCTGACCTGCCTCTTGACCTTGATCTCCCTCTGAAAGCATTCTGCGGTTTTCTACGAACTTCTTCTTGCAGCGCTGCTACTTCCATAACCAATTTACTCATTTGTATGTGCAGTTCACTATTACTGGGCATGTGGGCTGTACTCGTAGATGCCACTTCTCCTGTTAGCGACCCATATTGAACACTTTCCATCACCTTATCAGCTATAGGTGAGAGGTTGTCGAGCTTTTGGTCTTGGCTCGCCGCTAACACTGCTCTAACTGCGGGGGGTAAACGGGATGTCCAAAGGTTCTGAACTGTCTCTTCGCTAGCCTGACAGTTTCGGGCATATTCCCGCATTTTCCTTAAAAGTTGGGAGGGTTTTTGTGAGCCCAAATCCAACTCACTCACCAACTTCTGGAACTGCCGCTCCGGTGATTCCTCATAAACTTCTAATAGCCTTGTTTTTAGAGCTACGTATTTTCCACTTTCTGGCGGCTTATATACTATATCCGATACTTGTTGCAGGGCGTCTCGTGTCAACTTCGACGTCACCAGTTGAAATTTGCAGTCGTCACCTTGTTTCTGGGGGCTTATCGTGGCCTCGAATTGCGCAAACCACAATCTAGGCGATTGCACCCAAAATTCGGGTATCCTTGTGGATATTGTTATCGTGGCTAGGTCAATTTCTTCGCTTTTGACTGTAGAGGTCGATGGCGGGTTGGCAGCCGCCATAAACGGACTTTGTACTGCGGGGTTCATCATCTTGTCAAATATAAGTAAGTATCAGTTCGAAACACGCACACAAGCACCACCTATTGTTCTATAGTTCCGTAAACGCGGGTCACCAGTTTAGGTGATGCTCGGGATATACAATAGAAACACAGACGATACCAGTTATACTCATATATTGCAAGTAGGTAAATGTTACAAGAGTTGACCGTTCGGCACGGGTCTCCGCGGGTGACTGACTGTCATATACAACCTGTGTCCCTACAATGGCATGTTGTTCTTCCTTCACGACGCTTGACGGAGTGGGCGGTGTTGGCGTCGAAGCTGTCGGAGTCGATGCGGGGTACATTGTAAGTCGTATTTTTTTCGTCGGGGTCACCACTGTAGTGCACTGTGTGTATGTGTATGGGTAATTTAGGTGGAGACAAGTGAAACACTCGGATGTTATAAGCCAACTGGATATTTATTTCATTTCATAAACTCGATACATAGGTACACCTTACGCACACGATTACAATTTTCATTCGTAGCATTCTCACACATATACAATACCCCACATACTTATTTGTAACATTAAAGATTTTTCATTAACCGACTTGGTATTACATGGATCTCACAACTTTTTACGGTCGCGAGACTTGGTATTTTTGACAAGTATTGTTTTTATGGGATAATTATATTCATTTTTAGTTTTAATATCAGAGCAAAAGAAAACTACAGTCCCTAAACACAGTAGCCAAATATATTACAAAATAATTGAAATTCTTCACAGAATATTAACTCTTGAGTAAGTGAAACACGACAAACAATAAATCTAATATCGCTATAAATTATCACATAGCTCCTAGATACAGTCAGTAGGTTATTGACTCCAGTTGCGAAGAGCACAGATTATGGCAATTTCTTCCCTCCATAATATTTTATTCTACCGTTTACTACTATTATACTCTTCAAATACACGTCTATGTACGTGTATTTGAAGAGTATACAATATTAACCAATTTTAGCCAACCCATTGTATTATATATATTATTATATTTAATAGTCATGTTGATTAGAATGTTGTCTAGACAGTTCATTGAAATTTAAACAATACCCAGAATTAGTTTACAGATAATAGATAGAATTTGAGAGAGAAGAATTAACATATGAAGAGACCAAATATAGTAATTTTGCTTTAATTTATGAATAGGCAAAACTCATATCATAGCAGTATAAACAATAAATTGTATCACAAATAATATATCTGCCAGAAAATATTTTGGGAAAGTGTGTTTGTAGAATCTATTATCACAATGAGCATCGTCCATGCGATATTCCGGTTGCATCGAAGACTTTCGACTTAGAACTAAAAGTCCTTTTCCTAGTCTAACCAAATGCATATGTAGAACTCTACAAATCTACTGTCGTGAGAGCCCTGCAAAAGGGATAACGATATTCCATGACTGAGACCAGTGTCAGTACATTAAAGATAGATAGATAGATTAACACTTTATTCTACACCAGTATACAAACAGAATTACAATGGTAAAATTAACTTAAAACTAGTTGCACAATAGGGCGGTCTTATCGCAAAAGACAACAATAGTTTGGAAAAGGTATTTAATAAAAAAATAAGCTTAAAATCTATAACCCGACTACGTCAAAAAGGGGTCTAAAAAGGGCGAAACAAGAAATAGCTCATTCAGATATCGACGGTTGAATGGCTAATTGATCTAAGCGACATTTACGGCCATTTTCAATATTCGAATTATAGATAGATCTGTAGATTTTAGATTCTTGTTTGACATGTTTTGTATGGAGCTTATGTCAAAAACTGTCAAAAATGAATCTAAAATCTAAAGATCTATCTATATTTCGAATATTGATTTCCGTAGTTAGTAAAACTTGCAGAACGGATTAAACTTTTTTTTTTTGAAAAACTAAATGATAAAAAAACAACTATTGAATAGACTTTTATTAATTTTATACAGTATATCCCTAATTAAATAAGGGTTATTTTTAAGCTATTACTGTTTTAATTGTGTATTATTTGGGAAGTTTTATGTTGGTTAGCCCATAATGCATCAAATTTAGTATTCTTTTGAGAAAGGCAAAATGGGTCAAATGCCTGCCGTAAAAAAAATAGCTGACTGTAAACTGGGTCAAGCATCGACTTAGAATAAAACAATACGAGAGAAAATGAGTTTAGCGCCATGTCAACTGACAGTTGAATAAGCACAATGATTGTAAGCAACATGATGGTGTTACACCAGAGTGAAGTACTTTGATTCAGATGAAACAAAACGACCACTTACTAGATTATTAGTAGATACAGAAGCTTAGGCCATCATTCAGCTACATCCATAAGATTTTATAATGTAGTTGAATGCAAAATGGGCCAAACGACACAGCTTTTTGTTTTGGTTTAACCCCTTGTATGCCGGAACGCATATCTACGCGAGACACAATAGCTTTTTAATTTTGTCTGGCATTCCGGCATACAAGAGGTTAAAGCAAAATAGGCCAAACGACAAAACCACAAAAAGATTGAACAGATTTCAATCTTTTTGTGGTTTTGTCGTTTGGCTCAAACGACGGAGAAAAATTTGCTGATTCCGAATATAACTCAATATCCCAAAAAATGTCACTTGTACCAATTAGCCTTTCAACCGTCGATATAAATCTAGAAAAGTATAAGTACTACTGACTTCTCATAACCACTGTCTTTACTATGACTGCCGGGCCCGACGGCTTAGTGTGCTATCCGGGGCGCGGTGCATGCGATACTTAGAAATCTAATCATAAGAGACGAATCTGTGATTTATTCTATTTTTATGTTACTTTTATTAAACATTTATATATTTGTTTGCTTGCTCAGATTGAAGAACTGCAGGACCTAGTGCAGAACCTATGACGCAATTTTGTATCTGACCACCAACTCTGGCTGAGGCTGTGAAAAACAAGAAAGACACTCATTTGGCTTCCTTTTCTGAACTTTATCGACTTACTAAGCAACTAAGCAACTCAAACTTTAATCATTCGTTAGTCTCTTAGTACTTAAATAAAAAGTTATTATGAATACATTTTTATTAAACTTTATTATACATACATACATACATATCGTCACGCCTTTTACCCCCGAAGGGGTAGGCAGAGGTGTATTTCTACACCCACTTTCCGCCAGATATACTTTAGTCCCACGTAATAAGGGGCGAGCCTATTGCCGTACCGGGCACATTTCCAGACTCCGTGCTGCTACTGAGAATTTCGTGACAGAAAAACCCAATAACACTGCCCGACCCAGGAATCGAACCCGGGACCTCCCGATCCCACGCGCACATTTATGCCGCGAGACCAACGAGGCAGTCGTATAGGGTTTGATGTCGAGTTTTCCGTCTCTACGCAAAGATGGTATTTGCATCGTGTTATCCCTTAGTCGCCTCTTACGACACCCACGGGAAGATAGGGGGTGGTGACACATGTATTCTATGCCGTCAACCACACGGCGGAACTTTATTATCTTTAGAAAAATATATTTAATAACTGCCATTATTTATAATTTAACAACTACATCTAAAAGAAAAGTGGACGGATATATATTTCATTTGAAATTAAGACAATTTTACTGTAAACGATTCTCGTTGAAAGTTTTTGCTATTATTATAATAAAGCACTATAATAAAGACTGCCTCGTTGGTCTCGCGGCATAAATGTGCGCGTGGGGTTGGGAGGTCTCGGGTTCGATTCCCGGGTCGAACAAAGTGTTACTGGGTTTTTCATTAGTAAATTCTCAGTAGCAGCACGGAGTCTGGTAATGTGCCCGGTACGGCAATAGGCTCGCCCCCTATTACGTGGGACCTAAAAATTCATGGCGAAATGTGGGTGTAATATTACACCTCTGCCTACCCCTTCGGGGATACAGGCGTGAGTCTGTTTTTATAATAAAGCAGACTTCTTAGAAAGCTTGTAAAACGATAAAAAATAAGTTCTTCGTTTGCAGAACAGTCTGAGCGTCTAAAATGGCTCATTATGATTTTCACTTCTTCTTGGTATTGAAATATCTTTGTCAATTAGGACTCTTTATAATGAAAACACTACGTTTTGTTTAATTAACAACGTTTATTTTACTTATAAGGAAAATTTTTACTACGTGTTACTCATGGATATGAAATTGTTTTGGGAGGAAAGCAGTTATTTTGCTTTTTGCCGACTGACTATGAACAAATAAAAAGCGCAGTAAAAAAATATGATTCTAATTTAAAAGTTCATAGATTTTCAACAATTTATGCGTTAGTCGTGCCAATAGGAAGTGAAATATGCAAAATATTCAAAAATAAAATAAACCGTTGGAGCAAAACTCTTTTAAATTTGAATTTATACAAAAACCCAATTCAGTTTAAACCTATGACGCGGTAATCAAAATTCCATCATACGGTTAATAGTATTTTAGAAAAAATAAACTAAAAGTGATTTTTTTTTCATATACCTATATGGTTCCACAACACGCCGTCATTTTATCTAAATACTATTTGGGGAGCTCCACGGCCAACAGTAACCATTTATCGCCGAATGCAATAAATTGTTTGCTGAACCAATGTCCAATATTTTCGCAGATAGATCCATTTACTGACTGAATATACAGGGTGTAATAAGACCCTTAACGAAAACTGAAATCCCATGTTGTACCAATCACTACAAACATTTTTTACTTCGGCACCATACCTGGGAAATTACTGGTTCAGGAGATATTGACGCTCAAAGGTAGTATGGAATTATTCTAATTTGGAACAAAATCAATGCATTTACCTCGCTAATATGTTCTATAGATGCCTTACGACCCCATGGATAAGTATGTATTTCGAGCATTGCACGCACGCGCTTTTAATTGCGGTTTAAAAAATGTGAAAACTTAAAAAAAAAATCGTTTCCCAGGTATTATTTTTGGTTAATATGGCTTGGCATGATGTCCACAACGAGTAGACTTCTGCTTGGTGATGGGTCTTGTGACATCCTGTATTTTAACAAAACTAATATATAGCTTTCGTGCACATTCTAGATAGATTGATACAGATATAGGTAGACAATATGTAAGTATTTTAAACTAATCTTTATCAATATAGATAACTCAATAAAAATATATGAAAAGTCATCGATTATCGTTTAGATAACATTTTATTTTAGGACATAAGGCTTTCTTTTGCATTATCTTTGGACCTGAATAAAGACCATTAGGATTCCTAGCAATTGTTTAGCTGCAGAAAACTACTTTATGGTATTACCTTGGAGGCTTAATCTTAAAACTTACTTTCACATTTAGTCTATTCTCACTAAACCTTTACAAGGTATATATGTAGCATTATATTTATGTACAATGTAGCTGAAACGAGTTACTATTTTAATAAATCTAGTGTCAAAATACTCTATATTATATTAATATTTGCCCTAAAGTTTCATCATGGATTCAATCAGCCATAGACATCTAATGGCTGATGTCCTCGCGTTTCGGTACCTTTGATTTGGCTTCACAGTTTCAAATGCATTCGATCCTTTACAATGTCTCACTATCATTTACAAGTATTTACTTACTTATTACCACAACATTATGGCAAAAAAAGACATTTACAAAAGGAAAAACCACTTGATATGCCGCTCGTCTAGTGCATAAACTATTTAAACAGCATGTTACTACTCATAAGGTAACATTCTAGTGAGCTTGAGAAAGTCCGAAAAACATACGTGCTCTACAATTGGCAGTAACCCGTTACTACGTAATGTCATTCGGCCCACTAGCGTTATACACTGTGTTTTTGCGCCTAAGCCTACTTTGCAAGGGATGAAACCTAAGGATTGGTTCAAGATACAAGCTGGAACGGATAAATTAAAAAAATCATCGATTAATTTAGGCCACAGAGTGATACTTACATAATCATAACAAAAACAGTACGTGTCAAATGTGAACTTTTATGTATAAAACACGGCAAATTGCCTGTGTAAACGGATGCAATTTCAGTCGTAGAAAAAATGCAGGCATCAGGCCCAATTGCCATTTTCATAAATGATATAAGTACTTTTAGCATTTAGACACTAGATTACCTGTAATGAATTATGACTACGGTCCATTGTAGCTTCTTTTTATTTGCCCTAAAATATTTGTAACACTATTCAAGCGAAAATATAAACTATCAACTTTCAAATGGACTGTTTTCTGGACGAAAAAAAAAGACATTGAGGTCTTAAAACAGAAATAATACTTTAATAATATTTTTTTATTTATACACATACAATACTAAACGTTAGGATTACAAAATACAGGCATAGCAACATTTAAAGTCAAAGTCAAAATCGTTTATTCATCTAGGTCACAAGGTGACGCTTATGAACGTCAAATTTTAAAGTATATTACTTAATGCTTCTACATTTACATTTACTGCCTCGTTCGCAAAGCAATAAGTAGAACCACGAGAAAGAACGGGCAATAAAACTCGTGGCGACTCTTTTTAATAGCCAGTATTATGTTACATATTTTGTTTTTGTAAGGAGCTGCAACTGTTTCATATTGTAATTAATTACTTGTAAATAGTAATTAGAAACATATATAATACTTAAATAATTAATGCAGTTACCAATTTAAGTGCTGTAGTAGCCTTCCAGTGTGAATCTTGTGTAACAGGAGCATCCACTTACGTCTTATAATGTATGCAACTCGCGATCATGTCCAGAACTATGATGGAAATGTATGCTACAGAAAGTGACGGTAGGTATGAATACACAAAATTTACAAAAACGTTAGTGTACAGCCCATGATCACGAGTTACCTTCATCTAACACAGTAGCAATTTTTTAAAATAAAATTAGTGAAACAACAATGCAAATGTAAATGTAGTAAGTTGAATGACCTAATAATACATGAATAGTTATTTAAAAGAACTAGAGATATTATTAAAAAAAAACTGAAAAGCAAGGTATCTATATAAATTCTGATAAAGCCTAAGCCTGTCCCCATGGTGACTTACCATTTACAAATTCCTTAATAGTGTAATAATCCCTTTGTAAAAGAAAGTTCCTAATTGTCCGTTTGTATTTGTGCATGGGTACCTAAATTCATTATATCAAGTGGCAATTTGTTGAAAAATCGTATACCAATCCCCGCAAATGAGTTCTGAACTTTATGTATACGGTAGTTAGTTCCCACTAGTTTATGCTTATTCCTTGTGTTCACTTTGTGCAAATCACTATTTTTGCGGTATAGAATTAAGTTTTTCTAAATGTAAATTAAGTAAGCATATATGTATATTGCGCTGCAACTGTCAATATATCTACTTCTTTAAATTTATCACAAAGTAAAGAAACTCTAGCACCTAACTTATAAATTGCACGTATGGCCCTCCTTTGAATGAGAAAAGTAGTCTGTATATCAGCAGCTGTACCCCATAACATTATACCGTAAGACATTACGCTGTGAAAATAACTAAAGTAAACTAGTCTAGCAGTATCTATATCTGTGAGTTCCCTAACTTTTCTAACTGCAAACGCTGCAGAACTAAGTTTGACTGCGAGACATGATATTTGGGCGCCCCACTGAAGCTTACTATCTAAAGTTAGACCTAAAAATACGGTTGATTCGACTAGTTGAATTGTTTCCTTATTTAAAATTATATTAGTAGGAACACTTTTGACATTAGACAAAGATTAAGATAAAGACAACACATTTCGTTTTGCTAGAATTGAGTACCAAATTATTTGTCGAAAACCAATCTAATACTTGTGCAAGAGTGTTATTAACGGTATCAATGTTACTTGAATTGCGATCAACTTTAAAATTAGTAACGTATCGTCGGCAAACAAAACAATATCACAAAAATTTTGAACAAAGAAAGGCAAATCATTAATATATATTTTAAAAAAAATGAACCGAGAATAGAGCCCTGTGGAACGCTCATTCCTACTGGCAAACCTAGAGACCTACTCCCATTAACATCTACATACTGAATTCTATCTCTAAGGTAGCTGGCAACAAGATGGAGTGCGGTATCTCTAATACCATAAAGTTTCAATTTACGTAAAAGTGTATTATGCTCTACACAATCAAACGCCTTTCACAGGTCACAAAAAACACTAATGGCATCCTTCAAGTTTTCCCAAGCATTAAAAATATGCTTTAATAAAGTTACACCGGCATCAACGGTGGAGCGACCCTTAGTGAAGCCATGCTGCTCACTGTGAAATAAATTATTTGTGTGAAAGTGGCTCTCTAATTGATGCAAAATAATCTTTTAAAATTTTTACTAATAGCAGGCAAGATAGAAATTGGCCGAAAATTACTAGGATCGCTCTTGGATCCCTTTCTGAATAATGGTATCACTTTACTGTGTTTCATTAGATCAGGAAATACCCCTGTATCTACGCATATGTTGAATATTGCAGCTAAATATGGAGCTAAGCTAGAAATAATGTGTTGAACAAGTTTAATCGAAATGCCCCATAAGTCAGCAGATTTTTTATTGTTAAGTGTCTTGGATACCTTCAGTTAGTCATTGGTGTCAATATATTTCAAATTAAAAAGCACATCACACTCATTCACATTGCCCCTAACCAACATTTCTGCTTGGACATGAATCTAGACAGCTGGTTGTGTTTACTGGTATGTTTATGAAGAAATTGTTAAATGTCTGAGCAACATCAGTTTTCCTAGTAATAATTTAACCATTAAATTTTAATTGTTATCTACCAATTTAGCTCGCCCAGTCTCATTGTTAATAATGTCCCAAGTAGTTTTAATTTTGTTCTTGGATTCTTTGATTTGATTGCTTAAATATAAGGATTTGGCTAAAGCACATGTCCTCTTGAAAACTTTTGAATAATTTCTAACATATTGAATAAATTCAGGATTAAAATTGTATTTCTTCATACCATACAGATCATACAACTTAGCTCTACATTTGTATATACCTACTGTTGCCCAATCACAAAAATTTACTTTAATGCTTCTTGCAAATGTCTTCTGTTTAAAAAAAATATTGTACTCATCATTAACAGTGTTAAATAAGCATTTATATAATTCATCAGGATCATCAATGGTTAAGTCAATACTGGCGATCTTGGCAGCAACATCATCACTAAAGTGATTGAGGCGAGCAGAAGTCATTGGCCTACATGTAATTTCTTGTACTTTAAGGGTTGTATTCGTTGGAATTACAACCTTTTGCGCGCAGTGATCCGATGTCAAGACAGTAAAACAGCCTTACTTAAATAAAGACAATTGCAAATAAACATTATCTAAGCATGTAGAAGAATGTGAGGTTATTCTGGTTGGTTCAGAGAACAAAACATTCAAATTAAATGAACTAAATAAGCTAACTAACCTAGTACAAATTAGTGATTTTTCTAACAAATTGACATTAAAATCGCCACACACGATTATAGACTTCCTGCTTAAAATTATGTGTTTTAAAACATCCTCTATAATGCTTTCAAACTGAGTGAAGTCGCTTTGTGATGGTCGATACACACACACTATTATATGTTGTTCAAGCTCAACACAAGAAATCTTAGCAGTGCACTCGATAGAAAGTTTAGCTATTATCCTTACGTTCTTTACATTCAAACTATTACATACATATATTAGAGAGCCACCACGAATAGACTTCTTTCTTACGAATGCACTTATAACTGAGTAATGTTGATTGTTAAATATTAATTGGTCACCTCGTAACCAATGTTCCTCAATACATAAGATATCAATCTTATGTTTATTTAAAAATAAATCTATTTCTAATTTTTTGTCCGATAGGCCTTGTATGTTTTGATGAACTAAGTTTAAAACACATGAATGCCTATCTGTTGTCTCATATGATAGTTTAAACTAATAGATGTGTCAATACTACTATTGGTATAACTATTATCTACCAAATTCCTAAGTACTCTAGTAGTACTCCTGTCAGTATATAAATTAAATGCTAATAATTTAGCAAGTTGTCGCCTATGTACATAAGAAAGATACATAGTATCTTTAGTAAAAAATAAATTACTAATAAAAATATTAGTGTCAAAAAATAAAATACTGTCACTATGACATGTCCTAATGTATAATAATAATAAATAATAAATTTTATTTGCCTATCTGCCTGTTTTGGTCATCTGTGAGAGCATATATGAATAAGGCAATGCATAAATAATAAAGCTACATCCTATTTTTGTGCTTAGATCTATCATTAAGTCTGTTAATTATATGAGACTGTTTTTGGAGACTAATGAGCTGTCACCATATAATATGATGACAGTAGTTTGTGCATTCAAGTGGGCATTCTTAATCTTATCAACTAGGGTACAAGACTGAGCTCCAGGTGAACAAAAGTTCTGTACTGGTCGCTCAGTATGATGATCAATTAAGCTACCCAAACCCACGCCCAGTTGGTCTGAAAAAATTATTACATTCTTATTGTGAGTCTTTACTGGATGCAGTTTGTTTTTGTAGTATACTGACATCCATGTGTATTCAATTCTATTGATTCAGCAGGTGTAGTCGCACACTTATGTAGTTGTTCAACTGGAACAGTAATAACTAGAGTTGGATAATGAGATAAGTTGTTTTAAATTTTCTCGACCAACTCTTGAAATTTCTTCATATTTTAATATGTATTTATTATTGTTTAACGGTTTGCAACTGGCATTCTAGCTAGGTTACAGAGTAACCTGTGTTAAGGATTTTAGTCCAAAAGTAAGTAGAGAAAGTAACACTAAATATACAAATAAATCTGCTCACCGCTTTTGGCTTGAGTATAACGCCATAACTGATAAGGGTTGACAGTGCGACACTTTGCCCGCTTGGAATAGTTGGGCGCAATATAATGAATAAACTAGAATACAAAATTAAATTTCAGCTTAAAAGATAGGAAAATTAAAGGTATTTTATTTCGATAGTGGGGGCGAAAAAATAATGAAAAGAAATGGTGAGTGAAATGAGATGCGTGATCCTTATCGCAGCGAAATAAGATATTTAATATATTTTGAAGATTTGTTTCTTTTTTTATGAAGGCACTATTATCACAAACTAGTCGTTAGATTTTTCTTTTTGTGCATGATAGACGCATTTGCATAAATGTTCTCGAAATACCTAATAAGTCTGCTAGCCCACACTTGACCAGCGTGGTGGACCTTACGCTTCTCGTAGTGGCCCGTGCCCAGCAGCGGGACAGTTTATATATTTTTTTATAGACTCACGCCTGTTTCCCTGAAGGGGTAGGCAGCGCTGTAACATAACATCCACATTTCGCCATGAATGTTTAGGTACCACGTAATAGGGAGCGAGCCTATTGCCGTACCGGGCACATTACTAGACTCCGTGCTGCTACTAAAAATTACCTAACGGAAAAATACCAGTAACACTTTGCCCGACCCGAGAATCGAGTATAAATACTGGGCCAAAAATGATGAATTGGCGTCAATTCACATTGAAGGCTCATACGCCGTAGAATGACATGAAGTAGTCAAATACTTCATCGACATGTAACGCACTGGCACGCACCGCTTCAGATATACACTGATCTTTGTAACACCCGCCGCAAATTAGTGGTGTTAGTTTCTCATGTCCATGTTTGGAGCATCGTTATTAATAAACGAATTTATCGCACATGAAGCGTCTTTGGTTTGTTTAAAAGCTGACTTTATCTATATGATTCTTGGCTACTGTTTATGACGATTTATGTTCTAAGAGTTACTTTCAAATTTTCATTTCATATATCCACAAGAAAGTGTGCAAAAATACAATCAGAGGAAAAATAAAACTGGCATTTGATTCTATATTTCCATTCTATAGGTTGAAGTGAAAGAGCAGTATATTAGATTAACAGTTGCCGGTTTCATTGCGAATTCCAGCTAAGGCGAATAATAAGTGTAACTGAGTGAACAGAAACTTGCTTGCACCTGATGTTAAAAATTATTAGCACGATTGCATTTAATTTAATAAAAATACTGGTCGAATACATTTTTGAATTAAAAAGGTTTAAAGTTATTATTTTGTTGATCCGTAGCTTTATTTGGTATGTCTGACCACATCTTTTATCTGTTCGGGGTTGGCCACCATGCAATGGTAACATAAGTATTTACTTACATTATCATATTCCAATAATTAAAGCAAACTGACGTTTCGTAGCACTGTAACTCTACAATTATATTCGCAGACTAACCGCGGCAAGCAATAAGCGAGCAGTATATGAAAGACAGATGGAAGGTAGCTTCAGCTGGTGTGTTCCGGCACTAGTTATATTTTGAAGTAAAAAGGTGTGACCCTTAGGGTCATTTATTTAGTTTCGTTAAGTTATCAAGCTTAAGGCACAAGGACTGTAGAATTGAAAGAAAGAATGAATAATTAACGCTTTATATTTTGGAAGATTTACAATGCGAAATAACCCGACAGTCAAGGCGTGTGGTTCAGTATAATGCTTGGAGGTGATTTCTGTAGTCACCGGCTGAAAGAGGACGAGCAGACCTCGCGCGTGTTCTTATATAGACGGGTGCCGACCGCTAGTGCTGACCCGTGGCTCGACGTCACTAGTGAAGGTGTGGTTTTAATTCAATCCTACCTCGTTGGCAGTGCACTTTTAGATATTGTTATTTTTATGTGAGTGCGAGACCAATTTTATTCTAAGGTGTAAATTAAAAATGCAAGGGCCTCTAACAAAGTTTAATGATTGTTGCCATGAGACAAGAAACTAGACTGTTTTACTTGTCCTTTCCAAGCACGGTAACCGTACCGCTCTGATGTAAATTACACAGCAAACGGTCACTCGATCAAGTGCTGACCTCTGCAAGCATTATTTCATTAAATGTTTGCCAATATACTATTACGAACGTAAAGACAAGACAGAGGAGAGACTCTTCGTTTACCTTTATACTCTTTCGTTTTCCTCTTACGAGAGACTCTTTCGTTTTCCTTTATTTATACTGGCTGAAAAGGCGTAATTATAAAGAATTATTTTATTTTCCAATATTGCATGAATATTTTACCAACAAATACATAGATCATCCATGATCGTACATCCCTGTCAGTATTATTCCAACCTTGTATAAACCAGTGTTCCTTGCTGTTCCTTGACATAAATCAAATGCCGTCAATACAAAGGACAATGACCGACAAATGCAGACAAAACTACGCCCTATAACAAGCATTGAAAAATTCTTATTCAGCCCAAGAACGCTACAAAGATATTTCCTTTCACATTCTGACGGTATAAAGAGTTTCAAATTCTACACAGTGTAAGTTTATGCCACGAGCAGGTAAATGGATGGAAGAGATAGTTCTCGTATCTTTTTTTGATTTAGCCAAAATGGCTAGTTATTCTATATTTTTTGCTATGTTTACGTAACGGGTGTCTTACGGATCATCATTTTTTAAATTAAAGAATGATACCTAAATTACAATTGTTGACCCGTTAACCGACGGCGGGACGTGGGAAAAGCAAAAGGTTTTGCACATAATATTTTTAAAAGTGTTTACGCAATATTTAATATTAGTATGTTTATAAATCGTAAACGATGTAATTTATTTAGATCGTAATAATCAGATTTATTATGAAATAAAAATATTTAAATTTTACAATATTTGATTATTACTCTTATACTTATTTCGTAATTGGTTTTCGACGAAATTGTAATTATAGTTAATTCATTGACGTGAAATGTACGTAGCTCAAATATAAACTAATACACTAATAGATATTCAAACTTTTAAACTATTCGGAATGAAAGATCAAACATATATTTTTTTTAAGCACGTGGTGATTCGTGAGGCTGTAATTAATAAAAACATACTGGAGCAGAATCGACTCGTTGTAAATAAATATGTAATGCAAAAATAGTATGGTAAATTAATTATGGACGGTTATTTAAAAATGTTTTTAAATAGTAAGTATAAGGATTGCAACTCTCTCATTCTACGAGTCCTATTTACAGTACAATTTCGATTACAATCGGCGATTTTAATCATGATCAAAGCATCCCGGTAGATCGGTGTCCAGAGTCATACGTTTTATTTTCTTGCTGCATTTAAATTGCATGATATAGTCACCCTTTCAATGCCGCGATTATCTTGTTCCGCTGAATAGTAAAGGAAGTGAGTAGAGTCTTTAAGTGATTATTTTATAAATTGACTAGTTTGACGTTCTTAAGCGTCACATTGTGACCCAAATGAATAAAGGATTTTGAGTTTGACTTTGACTATTAGTAAATGCGATCTTGAGTTGAGCAGCAATGGATAAATGCTACTTATAGAAAATTTTGTGGGTGTAAAATTATAAACTGTGTTTATTTTGAAGACTTAGTACGTATTAGCTTTATTTATTCCCAAATCTTAAGAATATATTTTTGATTATGACATTTATAAGCATATTAAAAAAAAACTTATTTTCCGAAATGTCGGGTTTCGGTTTATACGTCACTTCAACCCAAGGTTATAGGCTGTCACTCTGCTTGATACTAAGTCTAAATGAGATATTATGAGGATAAAAACTATGTTATTTAGTTCAGCCACAACCATTGCCAATATATTGATAGCAACCGAGAACGAATTCTGACGATTGCCTAAGTAAGTAATGACATAATTATATGACGACATAATTAATTATCTTATAGCAATAGTTAGACGTAAAGCGAGAGTAATTAAATAAACTTTATTAGAGCTTTTGACATCGGAATCACAAGAGTCACCCTGATGCAAAGTAAAATTTTATTGGACGTATAAAAATTATAAATTCCAATTTAAAGCTTGGGTTATTCGGTTAAACAAGAGTAAAAGAAAATCAATATTATGAAATTCAAACAAAAATTCATGAAATAACCTGTTAACCGATTATTGACTACAGCTTTAAAAT
This sequence comes from Euclidia mi, assembly GCA_944739405.2. Lineage (NCBI taxonomy): Eukaryota > Metazoa > Arthropoda > Insecta > Lepidoptera > Erebidae > Euclidia > Euclidia mi. The sequence continues at coordinate 15,257,530 of OX123188.2, read as the reverse complement.
ATGATATATATATAAGTAAAAAAAACGAAGTCCTAGCCGTCAGCTGGCTGCTGTTAAGACTCGTGCCACATACGCCAATGGACATAAACAACAACCAGACAAGAGACAATACTTCGTGGATTTCACAAAGTACACACAACACTCAATGTTAGCAAGGCAAATCGGCCGCCGAAATATAGTTTTAGACATGATTTTTCATGACTTTATCCCGTCACAATATACAGTTTGACGACCGGTTGGCGCCGTGGGAGTCTAAGCGACTGCTACGCCAAAGGTCGCGGGTTCAATTCCCGCTCTAGTCAAATATTTGTGTGCGTGAACATTGATGTTTGTCTTGGTCTGGGTGTTTCAATGTATAATATGTATGTATTTACAAAAGAGTATATATGTATGTTTATCTATTATCTAGTACCTACCCATAGTACAAGTTCGGCTTAGTTTGGGACTAGATGGTGTTGTGTGAATGTGGCAGAAAAAAAAAAATTACTGTACGCTACTCATAATTATGATGAACACCCAATAATTCATTATTTCTTTTTGATTTTAACACTAACAGCCACCACTACATCTAAAAAGCCTAACGCAAAGCTTGTTACGAAGAAAAGTATTCAGAAAACCTTTCTAAGAATTTTCCATAAAAGTATCTACCATCAGCAAAACCTTTTTTAAATACGGTAATCTTCTCAAAAGTTATCCTCATATTTTTTACTTGAAAACTAAAATCAGTACCTATAGGGACCTTACAAAACTTGGAAGCTGGAACGTTAGCAGCCCTTTGTGTTTTCAGCTATTGAAGTAAACAAAGACTGATAGACTGAATCAGACGATACGTGTATTATGATTTAAATATTCTCGAACTTTCCGCTTTACTTTTGGATTAATTTTGTAGAAATGTTTTTCAGTATTGCTGTGATTTTAAGATAGAAAGACATAACTACGTATTTGTTTCAGTCAATGACTGTGCGATTGGCCTAGTGGTTTAAGCGGCCGCCTCACCTCTTGACACTGCGCCGAGTGTCGTGGGTTCGATTCCAACACGAGACAACACTGTGTGTTTCATACATTTTTGTTTCGGGTCTGGGTGTTCATTGTGTCCGTTGTTTGTATCTTTGTAAAGTCCTCCGCGACACAGGTTTTATTCCTAGTGCGGGAGTTGTCTTGTGGAAGAAAAAAAAAGTCAATATGTGTGTTGAACATATTACAATTACGTGTGGAGTATATGATATTACTATCCCTGTATACAATGCAATCCCTCTGGGTTGCTGAAGTCAGATGGCAGTCACTCCGTGGAAAGCTGATATTCTATAAAATCTGGTTAGATTACAAAGCACACCCCAGGCTTCAAGGCTCGATACAACAAAGATGATGACGATGTGTAGACCTTATTTTATGGTAGCAACTTCATCTGTCGGTTACTGATCCAAGACAGATTCAGTAATGAGGAAGGCCATTTCTGTAAGGCTTAGGAAGCCTTACAGAAATGGCCTCATTCAATGTTTCTGCCCAAAAGCTATAATTAGTCTTTTTATTATAATATTTCTGTTTAAATCGGTCACAAATACTTACACTAATGTTAAATTATTTATCGAAACATATGTATCATGTGTTTTTTTGAAGAATATCTAGTGACAAGCCTCAAGAAAGGTATGCTGAGAAGGTTTGGGCACATGGAAAGGAGGGATGACGAAAGACTGAGCAAGAAGAGATATAAGGCGAATATGAATGGGACAGGACAAAGAGGTAGTCCTGACTGGTTTGGAGTTTGTGACATCCTAAAAAACAAAGGTTAGAAGTACTCAACAGAAGAGCATACATGAGAAATTAGATGGGAGTGAATGAAGCAAGAGAGATCGTTGCAAATGGCGTTCAGTAGTCTCTGCCTACTCCTTCGGAAACCAATTAGAACAAATCATCGTGGTTATCACACATAGAGGGTTTTTGGGTAGGAATCGAACCTACCACCTTGACTATCATGGTAACTTCCCACTAGTCTAACATACAAGTTAATAAAATCACACTCGCCAAAAATTTAACCTACTATTCAGCTCTCGTATTGGTTAAATAAATTTAATTCGACCACTTTATTAAGTGTATTGACATTAACACATTATGGTGTACTCAAGAATTTGAGTGTAAACTCAACTTTGCATAACTAGACGCGTATAAATATCCCCAAAGATGGTTAAAATGAGACCACGCTTTACCTGGATATAATATATTCACCGGTATACTACTAAACTCTTACCATACCTGAGAGGTCACACTGTGAACCCTTATTTAGGAAATTCATCTAGTTCTTTTTCAATGGTTTTGGGGTTTGTTTTTTTGAAAGATTTTGTTTACAATTAGAGAAAATCTTGAACATCCACATTGGATTGGTGCACGATAAATACTGAACGAAATTTTACGGAATGAGACCGTATTTTTATCTTTGTTTAGATTATAAAAGTTAATCAGTTTGTTTATTTTATTTGTAAACTTCACGGATACACCAGCTCATAAAATAAACATAATGTAAGTATTTAGTTACTTAGGAGTACAGCTTATAAGTTAGGTGTATTGTTTTAAGCAATATAAAACGTAAACAACTTGGCCATGAAAAGAGTGGCCATGAGTTTTTGCCTACTTTGTCTACTTTAACACATTGAAATTGAAATAAGACTTATGTTGATAGACATGTCTAGATGACATTGTTTTCAAAAGGGGTTTAAATTTATTCTAATGTCTTTATTAACTGGGTCTTAAATCATTTACTGCTAATACAACTATAACTACACGTAACTATAGCTAAAATGTATTTGTTATTGAATTTGTTAGATATTTAAGTTGATCAGGGAAAGTAACTAGATTTAAAAAAAGGTTAATATTAGGAAGGAGGTTATATCGCAGCAAATAAATTGATTACTAAGAAAAATTGCAGCATTGATCATACGTATAAATAGTTTACATTCAAGCCAGAAAATAGTTGTCTATCTCAAGGTTATCCCACAGCCAATACAGTACAAGTTGTAACTTAGATCATTGCGCGGGACGTAAATTTATGAGAGGCAGACGAGAACTACGCGTTATAAACAACCGCTCGCGAAAAATGGGTACTTAACATTTTGAGGCAAATTCAATGGGTACTTAACATTTTGAGGCAAAAAAGAAACTAATATACTGTCCATGTCAACGAAATCGACGGAACTGTAATGATCAGTAGAATACATTTAAAGTACAAACGTTTAATGTATTGTAGTTATTATAGCCAATATTGCGATATTTTACAGAATGATAGTTTGTGGTGTAGCAGTTTATATAATTTACCTTTCATAAATTTATTTTACGCAGGGTTAATGCTACGACAATTCGATTCATCCAAAATCTTGTTGCATGTAAAATGATCACCATTGTAGCAAGCCGAGCCATTAGTTCCGTTGAACACCAAAGGGCTGTAATTTAAAAATATGTGCACTTTGTATAGACAAAACCAGAATCCAATATCCGAGGCAATATTGGCAACAAGAATGAATGATTCTTTATTACGGGAGGCTCACCAATCTTGAATATCACATGAAGCGGAAATAAAATCTTATAGCATAAATTTTGTTGCGGAACCGAAAATGTTCATACTCTCACATGTTCTGAAGGCTTTGGTAGAACATAGGGTTACAATGTGACATGTTTCAAAGACTGTCAGATTACTCAGGAGTGGACTCAGAGGAATATCGCTGGGTTTGTACAAATGATAAACAATTTTTTGTTAGTGTGTGTAAATTAACTACAATACACTCGTAATTAAAATATTGTTTTTACTATTTTATCGAAATATTTTCATGCAACTCCAGGCAAAATACCAAAAAGATTTCAATGCAGACTGAAACACAGAAAAGATTACGAGCACGGAATACTCTCGATAAAGTATTCGTAAGGTAAATGTCAACATTTGTATGACAATTGCACAGCGCCCCTATCGTGAGTAAGATGCAACTAATATTGGCAGCACAAACTACTTTCGATGAATATCCTGCGGTAAATGTCATGCAAATGTATCGTGCTTTGTTGTGTATTGAGCTGTCAACGAGGACTCGATACATTTACTTAAAAAAATCGTAAATATTTCGTGCTTGAGCCTCATAATAAAAGGACAGGCATCTTTTAAAGGAATCTTGGACTTCCTATGACTTCAAAAACTCAAAACTGTTTAAACTGTTTTCTAAAACTCAATTCGGTTAGCTAGTTGGTCAAAATAACAAGTGGAAGTATGTTGACTGCAAGGTACTGGATTTTATATTATATTCGTAATAGTTATCACTGAAAGTAATAACCTTCGCAATTACATTTTTTTCTAAGGAATTTCAAATACCAAACCATCACTACCTTGGGTACAATATTTGCAAATGAAGCAGTGAAACAACGACATGTTGCAGCATAATTGTCAGAGAAGAAACGATAAATAACGGGAACAACGACTTAATGAAAAGTAATTAATAGATTGTTACGTTGTTTCGAGTAAGACGTATACCTTCAAATCTCATGGGTATCGTGAAGACTAGGGAGAACATTTAAGTAGGGTCATTGTTGGATATCTCTGATTGAATAAAACAAACAATTATCCACGCCACTGACACGTTAACTCTTACTTGTTTAACTTAATTATTTATCGTGCTTAAAAATAACGTCACGCACTAGAGCTATATACTAAGTCGGAAAAACCAATAGCGTTGCATAGGGTACTTTTGATAAGTTGGTGAACTTGTAATAAAGTATTATAAGTATTAGTAAGAATGTTGGCATAGGAGCAGACATGCCAGATTTCAGTTCTCGCCCCCAATAGTTTTGGCTGTGCTTTGTCTGTCAGTCAGTATTTAGCGCAATTTTTTATTTGAAACAGATAATTTATAGCTGCAGTTAAACTCAGATCAAGTAACTTTGCTACAATCTAGTGAACGGAACCAGGAATTATAATAAGTTCACTTTATTTTTCTTACAATGCCAAGGTTTTTTGAAATCACAGCTTAGTATCAAAGGCAAAAAGACAATATAAATAATATGCTTAGTAAAACAGTGTGCCTCTTCTGGCTTTCTAAAATGGCCGCATGGTTTGCGTGACTTAGTTTCCTTAATGCTATATAACAATTTGTCTTGGTTGTTCAAGATAACAAGTCATTAATCTTTGGAGCTCAAAAATTTCGGGGTGAAAAGTAAGTTTCGAGACTGCGTTGGTTTTAATCCTGATAATATCTGAGAAGAGTTGGCAACGCTTCCAAATTGTAATGTTTTATGGACAAACTAATAAAGAGCTACAGTTTCATCCAAGGAAATAGTTTATGCTTCGAGACAATCTGTACTGACGAAATTATCTTACAAATAGAATGATTCTTCAGTGAAATAAAATGTTATATACCTGTTGCTTAAGTAATAATTGCCTGTCTCTAAGGGCCTTGATTTGTTTCTCGTGATCGGGTAGTTTATTGACGTTTGTTTATTAGTTTTTCTACCACAGTTTTCTTCTAATGGATTAATAATTATTGGTACGTGTGCTACATTAAATAGCTTTGCTTTTTATAGCTACTCTTTTGTAAAAGTTTGAGTAAAAATAGTTTGTCTTACAGTCTACAGACTAAAACTTATGTTAATCTTTAAACTAAATGATAAAATAATCTTAAATTGAATACAATAAGGATTGTATAGAACTTTTAGCTGATAAGAGCTTGTTATGCTTATCATAATAGGGATTGAAATATTTCTTCAACACCTAAGCTGTATAAATGCAAGTCGCTCTTCGTAGCCAAATATTAAGTCAATTATAGCAAGTTATTAGTATGTACATACTCTACATAGATTTGGATAAGCTCTAACGAGGGTCTTATATTGTTCTAAGCTTAGACCGAACAATTATACTATCCTTGAACATTATTGAAATACAGGTCATTTATCAAAGAATGTTTTTCAATTAACCTTACAATAGGCCACAAGAGTATTCAGACAGCATTAGCTAGATTCCCCAATAATAGTTTAAAAAATAATTCAATACCCAATACAGCTGTAACTAATTCAATTAGAGAATTTTGAGAAACAATAAAAGGCATTTCTATATTCGAGCCAATGATTCTAGACAAATTTTGAGACAATAACTTAAATATTAACTTTATATAGACTAAAATAAAGTAGCTTTGTCACGAGGAAAAGCCAACCAAAGCCATCCAAAACGTCATAAATCAAAAAGAGTCGTATAGAAAACTATGCCATGTTGTAGTAAATATTACAGTTTACTGTCGAAAAACTAAAGGACTGTCAGGTCTGGTTAACATCAATAGCTAAACTACTCATTATTGTTCTCCAGTGGGATCGTATAGTAAAAGTATCTATCGCTTTAATCTATAGCTATTGCTATTCCAGAATTTCGGAATCACAAATCAAGCTTATCCGCGACACGAATGCAAAGGAACACACATCTAAATCTCAGTTGGAAAACGGCTCGTAAATTCTACACACAATTCACTAGGATCTGTGTTGACTGACAATGAAGTGGAAACAGCACTAAACACGGAGACCTATCGAGTCTTGATAGGCTTAGAGCCAAATGTACTGATTAGTTTGACACTGTTTGTGTGGGCAGTTTTATGCGGCAGTTTTTTCTAAATGGCTGTTTTTCAGATTCTTGGATGGTTTATGTACCTATATCACTTTAGCAATTGATCTAGTTTAAATAAGTTGAATTAATCTAATTATCGCTTTTAGTCATAATATTCCTAGAATTATTTGCGTATCTAATATTTCGTTTAAGATAAACTGAGCCGGGGATGGCAATTTTATAAACAACTTTGGCCTTTTATAGTAATAATAATATACAATAACCAAAATTGAGTCATTATTCTCATATTTAATCAGGTTCAGCTAGAAATAATTGTTGTAAGACCTATGTCGTTTTATTATAGAATATCACTCCTAAAACCTTTCAGAAATAGACTCATTTATAAATAAATAATTTACATGAGTATAAAGCTAAAATTAAATGATGAAGTACATCTAAATATTGTTTAAGAGTCATCATTTACTTTGTTTATTGTGTTTATTTTGGCAGCGATATCAAAGATTTAACGCACTCTTTACAGTACTCTCGCGAAGATTTATGTTTTTTTGAACGCCCACGTTTATTACTTAGGATCCGAAAACATTAATTGGCTTCAAGGCAATATTTATTTTTAAATCTAATGCTAATTACGTATTTCGCTAAATATACTTATTATTAACACCAAATATCATAAAAAATTAAAGATAGGAATCTGCTATGTTTTTTGTATTATCTAAAAAGATAAGTTACATATTCAACGCTATCCATGCGACTATTGAAAACCGACGAAATGACGACCAGCGAGACCAGTGCAGAAGAAGTAAAATTTTTATGTTAGCAACTATATCATCTAGCCAGACTATAATGTCTCCCATCTTCAAGGCTGACAGTGGTGACCGTGCTTAACCTTCATAGATTTGATGGCTCGACAACTCCATAATGCTGACGATACAAAATTCAAATATTTCTAAATTATCTCCATTATATAAAACTTCCACTTTCTTATGTACGATTCTTTGTCTCAAAGAATAATTAATAAACCTTATATTGCTCCACTCATTCAATCTTTGTGATGCCGATTTCCCTAAGATATGTATGCAGTTAATAAATATGGCACATGCGAGAAAAGGCATAAGCAAGAAATGTACCTATATTATAACAAATAATTCAGTTTACATGTTTATGCATGGCAGTATAAGTTACAAAGCCAGTATACTATGACAATAGAGGCAAAATTTGTATGCACTAAATATGATCATGACGATACAAAATGTATTTGCTACGTTAGTGTTTTGGGCAACAAGCAAAGAAATTTCACTCATATGGGGTCGCCTTGGGAAATACCTGCTCTCCAGATAATCGAACGCAATCAGCGCATTAACCGCGGCCTTACACGGTTGGTATTTTTGCCCCGGTACACTACATGCTCAATGATTTTTGCTTCATAAGTTCAAAAATGGGTTTAAGTTTTTAAGGGTCAGCAAAATGCGATGTGTTTTCGGACCAAGCTACAAGGTTAACCATTAAAAACTCGTCACAAATTAGTTCTTAAATAAATATATTAAGAGACGCATATTTTATTTTTCTTTTAACAACTCTTAAAAATTCAATATTATGGACGCGATTTAAAACATCTATTACAAAATATGTTCTCCGTAACCAGGCCTATGTGGGTTTGATACTGTAAACGTTTTAAAACAGTGCCTTTTAAGAGAATTTAAAAAAAAACAAATAGCTGGCCAAAAATTGTATCGACTTTATTTAAATCCCCATCACCATAAGTAACAAACTCTGTAACTACTCCTCTTCAAACGCCATACATTACTTTCGTTTTCTTTAAGACGCATTTCAAACTTCCAACGTTCAAAATGTCAATACGTTCATGGAGTGATGCGGAAACAGGTGGTTTCTCCGACATTTCTTAGAAAGTGTTCCGAAAGGATGTGGAGTTTGCTTTGTTCAAATAGGGTATACTTCATCAAATGAAAGAAACGATTGCCTGATTGTTGAGACCTAATTGTTTCAGTGATTAGTCGCTATTAATCGTAAACTAAAATTGTAGGACATTATTCTTATTAGCTAAAACGCTGATACTACATACGGATAACTTATAACTGAAAAACTGACAAACTTATTCCAGATTTTTCAGCCGAGATCAGATCAGATCAGCAGCCTAGGTGGGGTAATGTAAACCAAAACTTGTCAACATTAACTTGGCATACCTATTGAATGTGACATCTTACACGCTGCGTCTGCGGATGTTTTCGAGCTTCTGGACTACGAAAAACTCCTCATCACTATCAAAAGAAAGTATATCAGAATTTCAGAACTCACTCTCTATTTCCAAATGTTAAAGTAGAAATATTACAGGAAAGACCACGAAGTACAATGAAATGAAAGATCTCGATCAGACCGCAATGTACGGTGGCTTCTGGAGAGTTTCTCTAAAAGAAGTATTAGAAAAGCACTTGATTAGGATAAAAGACATTAATTTGAACATGCTTACTACTTTTTCCTATCCAATTGTACTCAGGTTATCATCGCTACCAATATCCCGCAGTATTTTAAGATTTAGGTTATTTTAATCAATGTTTGTTTTATCAATCAATATTGAATCAGCGATATGGTCGCTTCTATCGATCTTATCAGAAAGCTTTGGGTAACTCAGCCTAGCTTAGCTGGCACCAATGTGCCAGGAGTTATTAGAGACCTGTAAATATAAAATGCATGCGGTTGACTGACTGACAGACAACATGCAGCTAAACTCTTGGGCGCAAGAAGCTGAAAATTTGCATGCTTTCCCGAAGATTGCCTCCGTGGTCCAGTAGATAACGTATGCGACTGCTAATCGGAGGTCCCGGGTTCGATTCCCGGATCGGGCAAAAGTGTTTCAAAGTTTTTCTGAATACTCAGTAGCAGCCCGGAGTCTGGTGATGTGCCCGGTAACGGCAATAGGCTCGCCCCCTATTACGTGGGACCTAAAAATTCATGGTGAAATGTAATATTGGTAATATTTACACCTCTGCTACCCCTTTGGGGACACAGGCGTGAGACTGTAAAAAAAATATAATTTCCCGAAGTTCTTACGGGAGGCAGAAACGATTAAATTAAAATGTGCAGGCGTAGCTGTAGGCATCCTCTAGTAATAATATAATTGCGTGATAGTAAAAATAATAACATGACTCAGACATAATCTAATGTCAGTCCACATGCTTACCACGGGATCATAAGATTAATGGAGTAAATAAATGACGCAGAAACTATATACCAGAAAAACAATCTGAGCGTTTGTAATGCGAAAGCACACACACTTACGCCAGATGCCAGTATAGACGAAGCCGCGAGCGATGGACCGAAGATTGTCTCCTGCAATCAATGTACGGCCCACTGCAATACTTGATGATGACGTCATGAGATATATCATGGTGTATGTAGTAAAACAAAAAGTCTTACGTTGTGTCAATTTGACTGCACGTATAGCACGTTGCTTGAAGCAGCTGCTTTGATATTTACCGCTGTGCTGAGTGTTATAGGTTCGATCTCCAGACGAGGCATCACTTTGTATGAATCACAATTTGTTATTTCAAGTCTGGGTGTTCTTTGCGATGGTTGCTTGTATGTTTCTTAATTTCCCTGAGACATGGGATTTAGACATAGTACAGAAGATGATTTTTATTAATGAATCTGAAAAAAGAAAATTCAGTGCAGAACTTTGAATAAAAACTTTATAATAACTTCACTTAACAAAAATATCACGCAAAGTTACCTTGTCGCACGAGTTATTGATTTCCACGGGGTAACCGGGATCGATCACTCGCCGAGCAATTAAAGAGAGATAATTAGGTTGTCTTACGGGAAATAAATAAAAAATATCACCAGGAAAGTTTAAACTCGCGTTATATTCCAGTTACACAATGGCTTTAATTACACAAAAAAACTGACACTTGAGATTAGCCGACGAGACAATTATCCAGGGCGTGGTGGTAGGTTGGCACTTCACAGGTCTTCAGATGGGGTACTCAGCTTTGGTCGTGTTGTCCCGGAGCAAAAAGGGCCAAACCACGTGTGTCCCCGGTATATATAAGGCCGGCGAGCGGGAGGGGGCGAGCGGGGCTCCCCACTGCTGTGCGTCACTCGTAGCGAGGCTCGCGAGCGCCGGGGCACGACGTCACACACCCCCCCCGTTAGGCCGGGATTTTCCCTAAGGAAAATTCCCTAGCCCAACGGGCGTAGCAGCCCTGAAGATACTCCCTGAAATTAGAGAAAACAAGGGCATGAGTACCTTGAACAAGTGACAACCCTATACGCTAATTAGGATACCTAAATAATAATGACCCACGCTTGCATTCTTCACGCGTACAACGGCAGTCTGAATTTGAACATAAACATTTATCATTCATAATTCATCACACATACCTACATGTAAATGTCAAGGCCAGTGTAATAGCTTAATATTAAAGATAACAATCTATGGAGAAGCGCTTAGGGTAATTATTAGGTAATAATGATTTGTAGATATAAGAAACTTGATCTAGCCCTACGACTTAAAAATCTTGGGTTCGGCCTTTGCCACTAGATAAGTAAACTTTTTGAATATAGTTAGGTGTAACAACAGATTTTTCGTAACGATGAACAAAAATAATATAAGCCGCAGACACGACCGGACCGCTCAATGTCAAAGGAAAGAAATTAATAAATATTTTGCTCCAATTAATAACTACAACACGACCAGTAAACACCTTTTGAATGCAAACAATGGTGAATCATTAGTTAGGCATTTATTTATCGGCGCGTCGCTGAGTGAACGCGCGTGCGTCATAACGACAACTAGATAGTTACGATCTAAATGGTAGGTACTATTCAACTGTTCCGAGCTCGCGACGCACTTTTAATCACCCTGAATGTTTATAAAGTACCTATAATATCAATTTGATTATGGAATTTATACAGAATTAAGAATAACAACAGAACTTCAGAACAAGGCACGGCGAAAAACAATACGCCAATCAAGATGCATTTCAACAGTTAGATTTGTGGAAAGAAAATACACATGCGAGAATCGAACCACAGACCGATCCGACAACAACTTTTTAACCACTGAGCCATAACTGATAGTTAGATAAATAACAGATTCTTTGTAACAATATTACATGTAATAAACTTTATTACAATTTATAACTGAAACATTTGTTCATTTTATGTTAGCATGTTTACATAAATCATTAACACAACACAATGCATTATCTTGTGAGCTTCGACTCGAAAACAAAAGAACCATTGTTGGCCTTCACAAATAGTTATGCGGGCAATTATAACTCCGCATAGATATGCGTCTTACATTGTTGTTTTTATACATTTATTATTCTTTGTAATTAATCAAGTTTAAATCCTTGATGTGCCATTCGCCTAAAGGTTTTCCGGCCATGTCGTTAAGTTTGTATACTAGAGGTGACGTTTTTGAGGCAATCTTACATTTAATAAATTTAGGCGCCAATTTCTTGCTAAAGTATTTATCCTTGTCACTAAGTAGAAACGTTCTGTGCCAAACTATATCACCAACATTGAATTATGCCGGTTTACGGCGAAGATTATAAGATGAACAATTTCGTTGGTGGGCCGACAACAGAGCTGAATGTACCTTCTCGAAAATAGAGGATAAGTAGCCTAAAGTTTCGGCATAGCCGTCCCGTGGTTCAAGCACCATATTGGAATTAAATTCCTTGTCAATATACTGAGAACCACATGTTATGACCTCCCTACCAAAAACAAGGAAATTAGGAGAATAACCAGTAACCTCACTAACTGCGCAGTTAAGGGCGAATTGAACTTTAGTGATTAAAGTGTCCCAGATTCGATGATCAGATTCTATGAAAGTTGAAATAGCTGTCATAATGGTTTTGTTGTAACGTTCAACTGAGTTAACGTGGGGAGTATACAACGGTGTAAAATGCAAATTTGGAATTTCATATTTTGACAACATACTTTTAAAGGTTGCGCTAATAAATTGTTTACCGTTATCCAAAACAATAGTAGATGGAATTCCATGCACCAAAAATACATTTTCCTCGAGAATTTTTGTTATCACTTCTGCAGTTGCCCGTTTAATGGGGAAAAGCAAACAATATTTAGAGAAACAACAACTGACCACAAATATAAAAGTGTTTTGTTTTCTGCTGGGAGGCAATGGACCAATCAAATCAATACTAATCGTCTGAAAGGGCTTTTGACATGATTTGGGTTTTCCCATTAGACCTAAATTTGGGTGATTTTGGTGTTTATGGGTGATACATCTATCATCATCAGCTCATGCACAAAAGCATATTTTGTATGGCACCCATTATCTACAACAAGTTACCAAAGCACTTCAAACTGTTAAATATTAGCACTTTTAAACAACAGCTTAAGAAATATCTGACCCAGAAATGCTACTATAGCATAACGCAGTTTTTAACAGATAAAAATTGTTTCCTGTAACTTTCATAATATAATCTATAATATCCCTGACGCCTGCCATTGTGACATTCTTCAAACATGAGTACTTATACTGTGATCACCTGTATTTATTTGCGAATATATTCTAATTTAAATTACTTGAGACATCTTTGAATGATTTTTTTTGTAATTTTGAATCACTTGTGACATTTATGTATTCTATAATGCTGAAATGTTAATTACTGATAGTTTGAATATAAATACTTAATCCATGGACATAAATTTCTTGAGTACAAATCACTTGAGATATTAATATATATTTTTTATGCTAAAATGTTTCTGATGTGTGTTTGTTATGTATAAATGTGTGTTTTATTTTTGTTCAGTTTTAAGCAATGTAGTTTCTAATGCAATCAAATTTCTTGACTTCCTGTAAGTATTTCATTAATAATATAAAACTTTATTCTTAATTCAATATGTCTGACGTCTGTATTTTTGTTTTTAATTTTGCTTTAATAGCCTTCGATAATATGAATGTACCAATAAAATTTCGTATGCCGTAACTGGCAAAACATGTAGATCATTTTTAAGAATTCTTTGTAACACCTTGCATGCAAGCTAAAACTTGTACTGTATTACTCATGTTTTACGAAATAAATTTATTCTTATTCTTATTCTTACAAGGTTCACATGAACTGACGAACTTGACAACATCGGAGTACATACCAGGCCAAAAGTAATTAAGTGCGAGACGTTTGTATGTCTTAAAAATACCCAGATGTCCAGCAGTGGGCGAAGAATGATTCTCCCTTAGAATGTCAATTCTTTGTTTAGACGGAATAACCTCTTTCCATTGAAATTCTCTAGCGAGAGGGTTTAATGTTTTTTTAAAACAATACAATTTATTGTTTATTACTTGATAGTTAACAAAGGAAGTCGGAGAACTTAAACAGCCTTTATAGATATTTAAATACCAAGGATCATTTGTAGAAACTGGTAAATTCTGATTAGAATTAATATCTATATTTATACCATTAGCAATAGCAGAAACGGGTAAAGAGCGAGACAGAAAATCCGGTAAAACGTTATCGGAACCCCGACGATGACGTATTTCGAAATTATAGGAAGATAAGCGAACTCCCCATCTGGCTAACCGGCCAGTAGGGTTATTTAAGGTCAAGAACCATTTCAAAGCAGCGTGATCAGTGTAAACAATAAACTTTTTACCATTTTCAACATAACAACGCCAGTATTCTATAGCAGATAGAACAGCCAGGGCCTCGCGCTCTGTGGCACTGTAATTTTTTTCTTGCCTAGTGCGTGATTTGCTATAGTACGCTATTACTCTTTCCTCACCATTTAACCTTTGACAGAGGATCGCGCCAAGACCAAAATCGCTAGCATCTGAGTGTATTTCAAACGGTTGCGAGTAGTCAGGACAAGCCAACACCGAGGAGGAAATCAAAAAATTTTTTAGGTTATTAAACGCCTCATTAGCCTCTGTCGTCCAGCAGAATGGAGGTGCGTTTTAACTTTGAGATGTTAACTTATTTAAGGGTGCAGCAATAGAGCTAAAATTCGGTATAAAACGCCTGTACCACGAGGCTGCGCCTAAAAATCGACGTACTTCTTTTCTATTAGAAGGAGTGGGATAATTTTTCATTGAATTTACTTTATCCGGATCGGGATGCAATCCACTAGAGTCGACAACATAGCCTAAATATTTTAGTTTATCTCTAAAAAATTGACATTTTTCGAGATTAATGGTTAAATTAGCGCTTTTTAGTTTATCAAGAATGCGTAATAAAAGAGTAATATGCTCGTTGAAGCTGGACGTGATACAGATTATGTCATCGATAAAACAGAAAACCTTATTTTCAAATTCTGGACCATAAAATAAAATATCAACTAATCGTTGTTGAGTATTTGGCATTCTTTTGAATTGAAATGTGCCACGCGTGGGAATATAAAAGGCTGTTTTGCAACGGTCCTCTTCTTTAATTAATGTTTGCCAAAAAGATTTAGACAGGACTAAACTAGACAAGTATTTAGCATCTCTCAGATTATCTAAAATTTCCGAAATATAAGGCAAGCTATAAGCATCTTTTTTTGTAACGGAATTTAATTTACGACTGTCCAAACAGAAACGCAGTTCACCATTCTTCTTTGGGGTCAAAATGACCGGGTTTGACCACGGGCTTTCGGATCGTTCAACAACATCCTCTGAGAGCATGTCGTCAAGATGCTTTATTAAAATTCTTTGTTTATCGGGAGACATGCGATAAAATCTTTGCCGAATAGGGGGGCAATCACCTGTATCAATTGAATGAGAAATAATATTTGTGCAACCGAGACCCCGCTTCTCGTATGAAAAATCGGTAAATTTAGAAATAATGTTGTCAGCGGTAGCTCTCTGGTCGACTGTAAGATGATCATAAGAAACAAGATGTGTAGGGGGAACTGCCTGCAACTCCATTACTTGAGCGTCAGACTTGTTCACAATCAAAACAGACTCTTATTTGTTAGGAAATAGGCCGAAGCTTCGCCAAAAATCCATGCCAAGGATAAGGGAATTTTGAATCCCAGGTACAACATGAACTTCTAAGTTAATCAATTTATCCTGAAACTCAAAGGGTAGAAACACCGATCCCAAAGACTCAAATCGTTCGCCACCTGCTGTTATTAACCTTAAAGGTTTCGATTTATCCAAAACATTGTCTTTCAAAAATAAGTTATGCAAATTATTACCTAAAATTGTAACGCAAGATCCAGAATCTAAAAGACCAGTGGTAGGTATTCCGTTTAATTTTAGAGTAACGTAAGGTAAATATTCTACTTTAGAATAACGGATTGAGGAAATATGATAGCTATTAAAGAATTTTTTTTAAAAAGTCCAACCAATTATTCCACTCTGTTTTATTACAATTAGTTGTATAATTTGATTTTCCACAATCCTTGTTAACTAGTTTTTTGAAACTGTAGGGGTCGACTTAGATTTACAATTGGGGCAGTCTGACACCTTGAAACCCTTTGTGCCGCACTTAAAACAGATTAGGTAGTGTGGCTGACGGCAATTACGTAATGAGTGCGAATTGCATATACAACGCACGCAAAAGTTTTATTTATATTAAAAGTACTCGATACGGCGTTGACTTGTGGTACAGACTTGTACCTCGATGTATCGGCGACAGAGTTATATTTATTGATGATTGTAAACATTTTTGTTTGAAGAAAAATTAGAAAACGGATAATTATACGCTAGATCGGGTGCTACAGTATTCTTTGAAACTTTAGGGGGTTCAGAAAATTGCTTACTGCGACTTTGGTAATTTTCGAAAAGACGACAAACTTCGACCAGACTATCAACATCAACAACCTTTGCAGTTAGCAGACAATTAGTGTAACAAGGTCTAATATTATTTAGTAAAATTTCTAGCTTCTCCGAATCAGCGATAGGAGAACTAAGTCGCGAAAACAGACCGTGCATTTTTGCCACGTAAATAGTTATTGATTCGTTCTCGCCCTGTGAGCGCTGACGGATCTCCGTCATAAGCCGATAATCGTAGTTATGCGGACTAAAATCTCGTTTCAAAAGTTCGCAAAGTTCTAACCAAGTCTTTACTTTTTTTTTAACAGAACGATACCAAACTAATGCGTCACCCGAAAATATTTCAAAAGCGAAAGACAACATCTTGTCGTGTGGAATAGATCTACAGGACATAAATTCATCAATTTTTTCAATAAAAGATCTTACACATGATTTACCGTTAAATTTGAATTTACCTAATTCCCAAAAAAGCTTACGGTCGTAATTATAGGAAGTGTTTCCCTCTGCCACTGAGCAATCCGACCGCGAACTACGACTCGTGATTAATTGTAATTTCGCATATAAGTCATTAAATTTATTCCACACAGACTCAATTTTTTTAATATCAAGACTGCCGGTATCCACCCTATTCAGTCGATGAAAACAATGGTGTAGCACGGTTTCGACCTTCTGTTGAAGCTCGGAGGTATAGTTTGCTTCCAACATAGATAAGTGTTTATTTGATCTTAATAACGACTTTTCCACTTCAGCCACATCCTTCTCTGGTGGGAAGGGTGAAGATAATATATCCTCCGAGGGAATTTTAACTGAAAGTTTAGCGATTTGTTTGCGGGGATTGTCAGGCTTTGAAACGCCGCGTATTGTGGTCTCATATTCTAATTCCGCTTTAGTTAATAATGAGAAATTTATAATGTAAGCCATTATTACAAAACAATAATAGAAAATCTAAGTATTTACGCCGGTACTAGAAAAAAAATTAAATATCGCCAGAAAATCGAATACCGTGCTAAAAAAAAGCTGAAATACACTAAATTATACAATGGTGTGATGATTGGTAAAGGATTAAAAAAAAAAAATTTCTTAAAGGTCACTCAAAGGTTGAATCACAATATTTTTTTCGCGAACACGATGCACGTTAGTTCAACGGCTAAGCGGTTAGAACCGTTTGGCGGCTCGACACGCTGCCCGTGGTGGAACGTGATTTTAGACCGACGTTAATTAAATCACCGTTATGTTATTTACACAGTTAAATTGCTTATGGCCAATCAAAACAGATAGAAACTGTACCTGTACGCAATTCACCACACCAGAATATATGCACACACAGGAGAAAAATATACAAGAGAAAAAGAAATTATTTCACTCACCTGTAAAGTGCCAACTTACGTTTTAAAAATATATTTAAAAATTCTATTGGGCGCCAATGGAGCTATGCTAAATATGATTTCGCACGAGTGATTGATTTCCACGGGGTAGACGGGATCGATCACTCGCCGAGCAATTAAAGAGAGATAATTAGGTTGTCTTACGGGAAATAAATAAAAAATATCACCAGGAAAGTTTAAACTCGCGTTATATTCCAGTTACACAATGGCTTTAATTACACAAAAAAACTGACACTTGAGATTAGCCGACGAGACAATTATCCAGGGCGTGGTGGTAGGTTGGCACTTCACAGGTCTTCAGATGGGGTATTCAGCTTTGGTCGTGTTGTCCCGGAGCAAAAAGGGCCAAACCACGTGTGTCCCCGGTATATATAAGGCCGGCGAGCGGGAGGGGGCGAGCGGGGCTCCCCACTGCTGTGCGTCACTCGTAGCGAGGCTCGCGAGCGCCGGGGCACGACGTCACAACCTCTTGGTAACTTGAAACTCAACTAAGAGAACAATTATTATGAATGCATACTGCATCTACTTGAGCCCGGCTTTTTTCGTCAAAATCTATTTTGGCTGTAGTGTCCCTATTTTTCATGTGTGCTTGCAATTAAAGTTATTAACTCACTTACTGCGGACGGTAGAGTAAGTGATTTGGTATTTTGGGAGGTGCAATAAAATAGGCTTGTATCCTAAAATGTAATTAGCGATTGATTCGTTCCTTAATTAGATGTTAAGCTGATATACCAGATTTTTCTTCAAAAATCGATCAGCAACATTACTAATTACGCTTTTTTCTAACCTTTTTGAATTTCACACGAAAACACTATAAACCATCATGGCGGTTGAGCGATATCACAAAATCCAAAACAAACCGTGAAGGAAGTCTGCTCTGATGTACCACTTTTATTTTGTTATATTCGATTTGACAGGTAGCAAGTTTGACGTTTTAGTTGTATTTACTACTAAAACGTTAACAACATGAATGGCGGACGTACTGTTTGACGTAATGCTCTGTGATTGGTGTTCACTGTCACAAGAATAAATACATTATTTTTAGTTTTAGAATCCTAAAAATATCATTAATTTTACCTTTTTATAATAAATAATAAACTTTATTGTCATCTTCAAATCATGAATGATGAATCTAAAGATACTACAATTAAACCGATTTATTCTTAGTGGACACAGGCCTATTCTTTATTTATACAATTCAAAGTATCTTTGGATTTTCATTTTATCCAGACATGCTAAGCAGCTAATGATAAAATAATTTATCTTGAATGATAAAGATAATTTCCTCTGCTCTAATTAATATACCATTGCTTCATCACTTTAAGACAATATTTGACTGACTTAAAATTAATACGCGCTGACAAACGACTGACACAATTTATTTGTCCTTCTTTTTATCAAAAGCGTTGTAAAAAAATTTTCATCATTTTTTAACTTTCGCCACGAAAATTGTCGCTGACATTTTAATAGATCCAAATTGCAAGTAACTTGTCTTGTTTCGGTAGCTACTTGATAAATTAATTTATTAATTATGCTTTCGTTCGTGTTATCGCTTTTTATGACTCTTTGACTTGATTATGACATTACTAAAAATTATGATTTTTTGCAGCACAATTTGTTTTAATTTAACCGTTTGTTACCGATCTCGAGGGGATTTCGGGAAATCCCTTCTTAGTGCATCTTTACGGTCCCGGATATAAGCCTCTAATAGTTTTGGCTGTTTTATATATCGGTCAGTAAGTAACGCAATCATTTTATAAATGCAAATAAAAAATGACAAACAATTTAATATGTTGGAATAGATAGGAATTTCACCTTAGACAAATACGTTTCAAGTCATTTAGTATATAAATTGGATTATATTTGCCTTAGCTTATAAATCACAATCATCGCAATCATTTTATAAATGCAAATAAAAATATGACAAACAATTTAATTAGTCAGAATGGATAGAAACTTCACCTTAGGCAAATACGTTTTAAGTCATTTATAAATTGTACTAGTCGACGGCAGCGGCTCCGCACGCACATTTTTTCGAATTGCCCGTTTTGCCCGATCCCGTGGGAATTTCGGAAAATCCCGTCTTAGTGCACCCCTACGGTGCCCAAGGAACATACATGCTAAATTTCATCTTCTTACGACCAGTAGTTTCGGCTGTAGCGTGTCTGTCAATCAGTCAGTAACGCAAGGATTTTATATATAAGGATTATATTTTCCTTAGCATAAAAATCACAATCAACGCAATAATTTTATAAATGCAAATAAAAAAAAATTTACAAACAATCTAATAAGTTGGAATAGATAGAAACTTCACCTTAGACAAATACGTTTTAAGTAATTTAGTATACAAATTGGATTATATTTGCCTTAGCTTATAAATCACAATCCGTTTATGCTTCTACAGAAGGAGAACACAAACGGCACTATATTAGTCATCCAACAATATTGCTAAAACTATAGAGTTGAGTTTCTACTCCGCATTACTACTGTATAGTTCAAAATTAAGTAATATACTTACTTGTAAAATACAAAACACTTGTATTATATTTGGAAAGCTTTATAATCTATTAAGAGGCAGTAACTGCAAATTATGCAATAAAATTTTACAGCATTGAACTGATGAAGTAAATAGTAGCATCATATTAAAGAGAGATATAATATTAGCTACCAATACTGCAACCGCAATTAATAATCGACTAGTCATACAATGGTGGGATAAGCAATTAAAATAAACGCTTCGTTTGTTAAACATGATTGGTCTCAATTATGTTTTAAATATTACATTTATATCTTGCTCAATTTGTTAAACATATTTTATAAATCATCGCCAAATTGACCAATTGTTTGCCTATTACTGACAATATTTGATCTATCGAGAGATTCATATTTGTGATATTTTGTATTTAGCTTAATATGTATCTCTAATTCTCTAGAAACCAATTCCAACGATCAAGTATTGGAACCGACCGTAAGGAAATAATAGATACATATAACTAGCGGAAGTGTGAGGATTACATAAGCTGTTTCACCACCCACGCAAACCATTTCGGCGGTGGGCGTTCCATGTATCTTGGTGGTCATTTCGATATGTTGTGGTATGCTGGATGATACGGCTATAGCTATGGAGCTACAACTTTACGTATTATATTTAGATAACTAAGCTGGTGCGAGGATGACTATAGACCTAAACGACAAGTAAAGTAAGCAAGCATGTAAGTTGCTGGTTATATTTTAGATCTCAAGAAAAATCATTTAGTCACACCACAGTGTAACTAGGAATATCTTTAATTAAAATGCTTGAAATATTTAGCACTTTGAACGGGATGTATAGAGTTGAGTATAAATCAAATTTAATTAATGACAATGTACTAAATAAAACAATAATGGGGGAGCAAAAGTACCCTTTCTTTTACGTATAAATTATAATATCCACCTTATTCTACGGCTTGAAATTTACTTTTCTTAAAGGAGAAAGGTATAACATCTTTTTTCCTTTGTAGTAAGCAGTAAGACCGCTCCGCTACACTTTGCAAAACCGTAAGAAAGAGGACACATTCCGGATTCAAAATATGCGCCGTTTTGTGATAAATTCTTTACACTTCACGCGTGAAGTAGAAAAGTAGTGTAAAAGACATGCAAAATAAAAATATACTACCTTAAATATTTCTATGCGGCTTAAATATTCCGAAAATATTCTAAGTAGGAAAAGTTATACAACAAAAGCTGTTAGTTTTTATATGTAGGACGCTAAGAGCTTTTAGATATTAACACTTAAGTAAGAACATACATGCGTATATCTGCATGGTACGGAGTGACAGAGCTCTTTGAAAACTAAGTGCCACACTTAAAATTTCCATCTCTACTACAGAACTTAGAGTTCGAAAATAAAAAGCTTTAAACTACAACTTCTATAGCTACTCTTTCTTTTTGTTTCCCTTTCTTGAAAGCTATTGTTAATTATGAATAACCAATTGTTACTTTTAAGTTTCTGAAAGATAACTATACAGTAGCTAACTAGCTACCCTTGAATATAATAACACTCGCCTAAGCAAGGGAATATGACTATCGCTTTGGGTTGCAGAACAGACAGCTGAAAAACTAATAGGTGAGTTTTTTGTCAAATCCGAGCTCTGAGGCAAAAGTCTTCGTTGCAAACAATAGAAAAGTAACCTATAAAACCTTGGGCATCACACTATATATTGGTGAAAACTGTACAAAAATTCGTTAAGTAGTTTTTGAGTTTATTCAATCATACAGAAAGGATGCGGCGGTCATTTTATAATATCCGTAGATTTTACGGCTTTTTATAGTCTTATACTTAAATTAGGTGTTACTTCGTTTCTATATTTCAAATTTCACATATCTACGAAATCGATAATTCAATTAAGATATAGGAAGAGATTACACCAAGGGAAAGATTCTCAGATTACATAACTTTGTACGTTCACGAACTTAGAGCAATTTTCTTCATTACCGCCTAAACATCACACAAATCAATTAAATTAGAGTGACATCACATTGAACACCGCTGAATCAGATTTCTGAATCAATGAAGTAATTAGCAACACCGCCAAAGCCAAACTAACGTACATCAAATAGAATTTCTAAGATCAAATCAATTATGTTGTAACTATCTTATAAGGCGTAATAATTAATCCATAAAACCGTTCATCCAATCACGAAATCACTGAATTTGGTTTGCAAAGCTTGTATGATGATTGATAGAGTGTATAAAATTATGTCTATTAGTTACGACAGTGTTTAAGATTTCGCAAGTCTGGAGTACCATAGCATCAGTGAAGTAAATTCTCTCAGACTAATATGTAGCTTGTAAGTACATTGTTCATTCCTCGAGGACCTTAAAAAAAGTAATTTCCCGAAATACCCATGGGATCTGGCAGAATCGGTTACATTTAAATAAAGCAACTGCGGGCATCCTCTAGTCTCCTATACATACAATTTACAATTCCAAATGCTCACAGTATTAGATCAACGGTTACCATTCCAACCTCAGGTCAATTGGGACAACTACATTGCTATCAGAAATCACTGTAAAAAGGTGTGTAGGAAAGCACAACGCCAATACATCCATAGTTCTGTTGAGAATGAAGATCCAGCTAAGGTCTGGAAATTTCTAAAACCTTTGGGAGTTGGAAAATCTTCACATGATCCTGTCTCTGATAAAATAGATATTAATTCACTAAATCGTCATTTCACTACTTCGTTTAAATTTGATCAGACAACCAAAGCGAATACTTTGCATGATCTTTCATTGCTTCCAACCCCAAATTATCCATCTTTCGTTTTTAGGGTTCCGTACCTCGAAAGGAAAAAACGGAACCCTTATAGGATCACTTTGTTGTCCGTCCGTCTGTCAAGACCCTTTTTCTCAGGAATGCGTGGAGGTATGAAACTAAAATTTATACTAAATACGCCAATCTACGGTTCCATAGAGCTGTAAAAAAATCAAACTTCTAATCCAACGCAATCAAAAGATACTGCTGTATATGCTGCAAATTGCAGTATATTTTCAAACTCGCATTGGAATCAAAACCTACAGGGTACTTCCCGTGAACTCAGAATCTTGAAATTTGGTACGAAGCAACGTCTTATATCACTTATAAAGGAAAAATTGCGAAAACTGTAATTTTTTAGTTACAGCATAAAAAAAAAATATTTTTATTAAATTTAAAATTACTACCCCTTTCTCTTGAACGCGTGGAGGTATTAAATTGAAATTCATATCAAATACTCAGGTATATAGCACCGTAAGGCTGCAACAAAATCAAGCTTCTATGTCAACGCAATCAAAAGAAAGAGCAATATAAGCATATTTTCAAACTCGCGCCTACTCGCAAGTGAATCAAAACCTACAGGGTACTTCCGGTGAACTCAGAATCTTGAAATTTGGTACGAAGTAAAGTCTTATATCAAATATGAAGGAAAAATTGCGAAAACCGTAAATTTTTAGTTACAGCATATAAAAAAATATTTTTAATAAATTTTAAGTTACTACCCGTTTCTTTTGAACGCATGGAGGTATTAAATTGAAATTCATATCAAATACTCTGGTATATAACACCGTAAGGCTGCAACAAAATCAAACTTCTATGTCAAGGCAATCAAAAGAAAGAGCAATATAAGCATATTTTCAAACTCGCGCCTACTCGCAAGGAAATCAAAACCTACAGGGTACTTCCCGTGAACTCAAAATCTTGAAATTTGGTACGAAGCAACGTCTTATATCACTTATAAAGGAAAAATTGCGAAAACCGTAAATTTTTAGTTACAGCATAAAAAAAATATTTTTAATAAATTTTAAGTTACTACCCGTTTCTTTTGAACGCATGGAGGTATTAAATTGAAATTCATATCAAATACTCTGGTATATAACACCGTAAGGCTGCAACAAAATCAAACTTCTATGTCAAGGCAATCAAAAGAAAGAGCAATATAAGCATATTTTCAAACTCGCGCCTACTCGCAAGGAAATCAAAACCTACAGGGTACTTCCCGTGAACTCAAAATCTTGAAATTTGGTACGAAGCAACGTCTTATATCACTTATAAAGGAAAAATTGCGAAAACCGTAAATTTTTTGTTACAGCATAAAAAAAATATTTTTAATAAATTTTAAGTTACTACCCGTTTCTTTTGAACGCGTGGAGGTATTAAATTGAAATTCATATCAAATACTCTGGTATATAATACCGTAAGGCTGCAACAAAATCAAACTTCTATGTCAAGGCAATCAAAATAAAGAGCAATATAAGCATATTTTCAAACTCGCGCCTACTCGCAAGGAAATCAAAACCTACAGGGTACTTCCCGTGAACTCAAAATCTTGAAATTTGGTACGAAGCAACGTCTTATATCACTTATAAAGGAAAAATTGCGAAAACCGTAAATTTTTAGTTACAGCATTATAAAAATATTTTTAATAAATTTTAAATTACTACAACTTTCTCTTGAACGCGTGGAGGTATTAAATTGAAATTCATATCAAATACTCAGGTATATAGCACCGTAAGGCTGCAACAAAATCAAGCTTCTATGTCAACGCAATCAAAAGAAAGAGCAATATAAGCATATTTTCAAACTCGCGCCTACTCGCAAGTGAATCAAAACCTACAGGGTACTTTCGGTGAACTCAGAATCTTGAAATTTGGTACGACGTAAAGTCTTATATCAAATATGAAGGAAAAATTGCGAAAACCGTAAGTTTTTAGTTACAGCATATTAAAAAATGTTTTTAATAAATTTTAAGTTACAACGCCTTTCTCTTGAACGCATGGAGGAATTAAATTGAAATTCATAGCAAATACTTTGGTATATAACACCGTAAGGCTGCAACAAAATCAAACTTCTATGTCAAGGCAATCAAAAGAAAGAGCAATTTAATCATATTTTCAAATTCGCGACTACTCGCAAGGGAATCAAAACCTACGGGTTCTTTCCGTGAACTCAAAATCTTGAAATTTGGTACGAAGCAACGTCTTATAACACTTATAAAGGAAAAATTGTGAAAACCGTAATTTTTTAGTTACAGCATACAAAAAAATATTTTTAATAAATTTAAAGTTACTACCCCTTTCTCTTGAACGCGTATAGGTATTAAATTGAAATTCATATCAAATACTCAGGCATATTACACCGTTAGGCTGTAACAAAATCAAACTTCTATGTCTTCGCAATCAAAAGAAAGAGCAATATAATCATATTCTTAAACTCGCGACTACTCGCAAGGGAATCAAAACCTACAGGATACTTTCCGTGAAATCAAAATCTTGAAATTTGGTACGAAGCATCGTCTTATAGCCCAGATAAAGGATGCGGAAGGCTGAGGACCGTGTACTGTGGTGCATGTTGGGAGAGGCCTATGTCCAGCAGTGGACTGCGATAGGCTGATTGAGATTGAGATTGCAAATAATTACATAGTCTTCAAACCTTTTTGCTAATTATGCTGTACTTTATAAGTATTTTTGTAACAGATTTCTAATAGTCATTAAAAACTTTGTAAATCAATAACTTTGATAAAAAATCTTACCATCATTCATCAGCAGACTTTTGCAAGGCTGTTGCAAGGCTGGTATAGGTATTTAATCTATGATCGTAAATGACGTCACATAAAAATAAAGAAATACATTTTAATGTGGTATTATGATACATTTAACTCTTTTATTTACATAAATAATTAAAAATATTGACTAACGCTACTACAGATACAAGTTCTGATTCAAATTAATCGATATATCGTCACCACACAGTCTGGTAGCGCCATCTACCTTCCTATATATAACTAATCGCATCAAGATCAATCGTTCCACGTCTAGTGCGAGCGATACCATATTTCCGTCCCGCTCTATCCCACTCCCTGGAAGGGCACTGCCTTCCGCCTGATTCGTCGACGCGATCGTGAACGCGAGTGATAGTCTAGAACATTCCGCTCGCTAAGAACGTCGTCTCGATACCGCTCCGCGCCGCACCGCTGTATGTGATTTACCGCTTCCACCAAGGAAAACCCGCTCGTGAGTGAAGTGAAAACAAGCAGCTGCATCACGAAACCACCAGGAGGAAAAAAACGAAGAAGGCTGTATAAGGTAAGTGCCTTCCATCCTTGAAATATCCTATACCCACTCAATCACCTCCTCCCGTATCCATCTCCTCTTCCCTTATTCCTTTCTAGGCGACCCAGAACTCGCCCTAATACAGTCCATTCCATTAATCCTTCCCAAGTCGCTTAGAACCCCACGGTTCGGTGTATAGCCGAACCATTTTTTTGGTCCTTCGAGCCGGTTGTCAAGTCAAGCCGCTAATCTTGACACACTTACGAGTACGTCGCAAGTGCAGAACACGGTAGCTGCGCCTTCCGCGTCTGAGGGCGAAGAAGTATCGTTGTGTATGACATCCATTGCGCAGGCGACGCGCACGCGAGGACGGCACTCGCGCATCTATAATGATCCGCGCAGGGCCAAAACGCAGAGTACGGCGTCTAAGATGGTACTGTTAGCGACAGCGCAAGTTATCATATATGATGTCAATGGGTCGCCGCACATGGTACGTTGTCTGCTAGATAGCGCATCTCAGACCAATTTAATAACGTTAGAATTGTTCAAACGCCTCGGATTATGGAATAACTTTAAAAATACGAACTCAATAATCCGAGGGATAGGCGGATCAGAAAAACATTGCAAAGGTTCCGTAGATATTAAAATACATTCGCGTTTTAATAGGGACATTAATTTTAACATTTCTTCGCTTATCGTGGAACGTATTACAGACACGTTGCCAAACGCTAATGTGGACGTGTCGCTCCTCACACATCTCGAATCATTACCACTAGCGGATTCGGAGTTTGCGAATCCGGCAGACATTGATGTTTTGATCGGAGCCGCAATATTCCCGCACTTGCTACTTACTAACATAGTTCGTAGTGAGCGATATGATTTACCGCCCGCTATTGAGACGGTACTTGGGTATGTGATTATGGGTACCGTACCTACGTTACATACTACTCATTGTATTACGTCTTGTTATTGTTCTGCTCTTCAAGAGATCAAGGTAGGTGCTAAAACTGTGTGTAAGAAAAAAAGCAAAAGCACTAATTAGCTTTGCTATGCTATGCTACGCTATGCTATGCTATGCTACGCTATGCTATGCCAAGCTACGCTACGCTACACTATACTATACTACACATCCGCTTTGTATATAGATGACATTGCCTGTAATGTCATACCCGCTCCGCTAGCAATTTCGCTTTGTGAAGAGCTTATTTAGCTTTTCAAGCGAGGCCAAACTGATCTTGTCAAATGGACAAGCGACTCTAAGGAGGTTCTCGCACGCATACCAGATTCTCATAAAGCTTCTCCAGACATTGAGTTTGAGAAGTCTGTACCGCATAAGGTTCTCGGTTTACGCTGGGACAAATCCTGTGATAGTTTTCGGTTTGACGTCTCACCACCAGATGACAAGTGCGCCAAGCGCACTATGCTGTCCACAGTGGCTCGACTATGGGACATAATGGGTTTGTGGCTCCCACAATTTTGTACGCCAAGCTCTTGATCAAGGAGCTTTGGCTATCAAAGTGTGAGTGGGATGAAACATCCCCTGACCATATTGTCGCCGCTTGGGGCCAGTTTTGTATTGAGCTTACCGCGCTCAATCAAATTACTATTCCGCGTCATTTTGGGTTGGTAGATGGATGTACCATCAACTTAATAGGTTTCGCTGACGCCAGCGAGCGTGCTTACGGCGGAGTCGTATATCTGCAAGTACGCATTGGTTCTAACTACTCGGTGCAGTTAGTTTGTGCCAAGTCTAAGGTCTCGCCTGTTAAACCGTTTCAGTTGCGAGACTGGAGTTGTGCGCGGCCCTTCTGCTGTCTCAGTTGCTCCGCAAGGTTCAAGACACAGTTTTGCCCCACTACCCCATTAATAAATTATACGCATTCTCCGACTCCAAAGTAGTGCTCGCTTGGATTCATTCTTCTCCTCATCGCTGGCAGACTTTTGTCGCCAACCGCGTTAGCAAATTGATTGAACTGGTTCCTGCTACTTGTTTCAATCACGTCGCGGGTATTGAGAACCCCGCAGATTGCTTGTCTCGTGGTGTCACTCCACTTAATCTTCTGCATCATCCATTGTGGCGTCGTGGACCTTCTTGGATCTCCCATGATCCGTCAGAATGGCCCATGCAACCCTTTGACCACAGTGCAGAAGACGAAGATGTACCCGAGCGGAAGTCTGTTTCTTATCCCGTGATTGCTGAGGTTGCGGAGTCTCCCATCTATGCACTCGCACTACGCATGTCATCGTGGTCTAAGTTACTCCGCGCCATCGTTTATGTCTATAGGTTTCTTAGGCACCTACCTAATGAGACTTTTGTATCAAGTACTGATCTGAAATTCGCAGAATGTAAGTTACTACGAGCTGTACAAGCTGTTCATTTTAGTAACGACATTCAAAATTTAAAGGGCAATGTACCTTGTTCTCCCGCTATCCTTAGACTCAAGCCGTTTCTCGATGAACATGGCGTCATACGCGTTGGGGGTCGTCTGTCGAATTCGGATGAACCTTATAACTACAAACATCCTTGTATTCTGCCGCGACATGATCATGTTGTCGACCTTCTTGTTGATTTTTATCACAAGAAGCACCTCCATGCCGGTCCGGAGTTGCTTATGTCCTTACTTAGGCATAAGTATTGGATTTTAGCCGCTCGACGAATAATTCGTCACAGAATACATAAATGTAACGTCTGTTTCAAATTTCGTCCGCGTCTGACTTTCCCTTCCATGGCCGATCTCCCTAGCCAGCGCGTCAACCAGGTTGCTAAAGCGTTTACACACACCGGTTGTGATTACGCAGGACCACTGCAGTATACGCCAGTGCGTGGTCGAGGTGTTAAAAGCCGTAAAGCCTGGCTATGTATTTTTACATGCTTAACGACGCGCGCTACGCATATTGCAGTTGCGACAGATTTAAGCACTGTGTCATTCCTGGCAGCCCTTAAACGATTTCTCTCACGGCGCGGCCCTATACAGTGTTTGTACACGGATAACGGCATTTGTTTTGTGGGCGCAAGCTCTTATTTACGCGACCTTTATAAGTTTCTCAGGGAAGAATATCGTACTCGTCTTCAGGAGGAACTTTCCATAAATCATATCGACTGGAAGTTTATTCCACCAGCATCACCGCATTTTGGTGGATGTTGGGAAAGCATGGTCAAAGTAATTAAAACGCATCTCTTCAAGGTTATAGGTCAACAGATCCTCTCTTACGAAGAGCTTTTAACTGTCCTTGCACAAGTCGAGGCACTGATCAACTCGCGTCCGCTCACGGCATTGAGTAGTGACCCTGCAGAACCATCCGCGTTAAGCCCTGCACATTTTCTGAACACAGTGCCATTATCGTCATTTCCGGCTCCTGAAGCAGACTCTTCAAGCTTGCTCCAGAGACATACTCTGCTGGATAAACTCGTGCAGTCGTTCTGGCGGCGCTGGCGTGCGGAATATCTACACCAGCTTCAGGCTAGATCCAAGTGGAATAGTCCTGCATCCCCTATACAGGAGGGTACGTTGGTCGTCATAATACATGATAATGCTCCGCCGCTTTCATGGCCGTTAGCCATCGTAGAGAAATTGCATACTTCCAAGGACGGTACAACTCGCGTTGTTACCGTGAAAACCGCCAAGGGGAGTTACGTGCGCCCTGTTGTACGTCTCTGTCCGCTTCCAACTCAGTGAGATCTAGCCTGAAGTTGGACTTACCTCTTAGTTTAAGTATTTAGTTAGTAGTTTTCGCTATTATTGCGTTTGTAGTTTTCGCTAAAGTTAGTTTAGATTAATTTTATTGTCATATCGCTGTCTTAGCCTATTGATGGGTTATGCGGTAGTACACCCAACATAGCTAAGTTCAATTCTATTTTTTTTAAAGGCAACCCTTTAGGGCCGGGGGGATATGGTAGCGCCATCTACCTTCCTATATATAACTAATCGCATCAAGATCAATCGTTCCACGTCTAGTGCGAGCGATACCATATTTCCGTCCCGCTCTATCCCACTCCCTGGAAGGGCACTGCCTTCCGCCTGATTCGTTGACGCGATCGTGAACGCGAGTGATAGTCTAGAACATTCCGCTCGCTAAGAACGTCGTCTCGATACCGCTCCGCGCCGCACCGCTGTATGTGATTTACCGCTTCCACCAAGGAAAACCCGCTCGTGAGTGAAGTGAAAACAAGCAGCTGCATCACGAAACCACCAGGAGGAAAAGAAACGAAGAAGGCTGTATAAGGTAAGTGCCTTCCATCCTTGAAATATCCTATACCCACTCAATCACCTCCTCCCGTATCCATCTCCTCTTCCCTTATTCCTTTCTAGGCGACCCAGAACTCGCCCTAATACAGTCCATTCCATTAATCCTTCCCAAGTCGCTTAGAACCCCACGGTTCGGTGTATAGCCGAACCACAGTCAATAAACGAAGCGGACCCACACCGCAAGAAAGTCAAAGTGACACTTGATTGCTTTGCCGGTATGTTCATGCAAAGCATTTGAACAAAGTAAATGTTCTGAATGCTACATCTAGTACTTTAGTACATATATATCGATGTATGATACTCGATTTTTTTTACAACCATGTCATGCCAGTATGTCCTCTAGATAATAAAAGGTTACGTTATATTATAAAATAAGCGATATATGTTAATTTAAAATAAAGGATGGCTGATTACAAACGACAAAGACCCCTTTTTATTTAATTTATGCTCCTCCAGCTTTCCATACTGTAATGTTATGGATTTTATTTGGCAATAAAAATACCATAACTATGACTGGTGAACTTTTACTTATATACCTACAGGTTTGTACGGAACCCTCGGTGCGCGAGTCCGACTCGCACTTGACCGGTTTTTTAATCAACTATCTGAGTGTGATGTTAAAAAGAGCGTATTATCCATTGCCTCTAACGCAGTCGGTAATGATTGTATCAGCCGGAAAATGACTTATCATCACCATATTAGATGAAATCCTCCCCATCCTTTGTCATATTTTTAATTTTTCTTTATCTAGAGGCGTTTTTCCCACCGTATGGAAAGACGCCCAAATTATTTCTTTACCTAAAAAACCTAATCCGGCTTCCTTTTCTGAGTTCCGGCCAATCTCCGTCCTACCATTTCTATCTAAAGTGCTCGAGCGTCTTGTCCATGCCCAACTCAGCACATTCCTCAATAAAAACCTTCTTTTCAATCCACTCCAATCCGGTTTCCGTCCAGGTCTCAGCACGGTTACGGCACTGATCAATATTACTGACGACATCAGGCTCGGTATGGAAAATGGCAACGTGACTGTCCGTTGCCTACTTGATTTTAGTAATGCCTTCAAAACGATTGATTTCCATATTCTGCTTGGCATATTGCGCTCTATTAACATATCTCCACCAGTAATAGAACAGTTTTTTCGAACATTTTTTGTGTGTTTTTTGGCTCTATTTTCAAATTCCACGTTGAGCTAGTAGGTTAGTTTTATTTTAAAAGATGGGCCATTTAATTGTCTATTAAATAAGACCCAATTTGACACCAAGAATGGTTAAAATATTTTTTTAGAAGAGGTTTATAACAAAAATTTGGGATTTGCTCAAAAAATCTTAAAAACCGTTTTATTCCAAAATGGTGCGTTTTGGACCCCTATATTTAGGGGGTAAAAATACTCCATTTTGGCCCTAGAATCACCTCCTGAAGGGAATACGAGCAATTACAAATCACCCTGTATATATATATACTTCAGTTTTATTCAATTTCATATCATTCTGTCGATAAATTAGACAGCAAAGTGTATTATAAACACTTTTTATTTCTACTCTTTTTAAGTCATTATTTTCCAATTATAAAATATTATTTTCTTTCCTTAACGTTAAAACGACTGATACAAAATAATAACGAGATATACTTAAATTTGAAGTACAATCCTTAACACTGTTTTGATATAGTTATATATCATCGCAGTGCCTAGGTACTGAATCTGGAAACATAAAATTTTAACTGTGGTTTTTATATATTTACTAGAGGACGCCAGCAGCTACGCCTGCACATTTTTAAAAAAATATCTGTTTTGACCGATCCCGTGGGTATTTCGGGAATTCCCTTCTTAGTGCACCCCTATGGTCCCCAAGGAACATACATGCGAAATTTCGGCTTCCTGCGCCTTATAGTTTTGGCTGTAGCTTGTCTGTCAGTCAGTCAGTAATGCAAGGATTTTATATATTAAGAAAGATGAAGTAGGCACATTTTAAAGAAGGATTATAATTATAGTCATAAGATAATCGAAGATTAGATTCATTAATATTTCATGTCTAAGAAGCTAAAATAGGTTAAGACATATTGGTTAAAAAATCCTCTTCCACACACCATAATATTGTTTATATAAAAGTCCGACACAGATATAATAATATAAGTATGCAAACTTATTTTACAATACTAAAGTCCTCATAACTTATATTACAAAATATAGGCGAAAATCTTCTGGTACTATCACACTGGTAATTTATCAGATCTAGGTAATATAAGCCATATCAAATACTTTTATTGCTGTCTTGATGATTGTTATAAAATTTACGATAGGACTTTCGTAATAAATTAATCGATGTTGTTGGTCGCATTAATGAAACTCTTAATTGCAAGTTGTGGCTTATCTGTCACCAGTTATTATCTATAGCCTATCGGCAATGATATTTAAAATCCTTCAAGTTGTTAAACAAATTAATAAAAAAAATGAATTATAACAAGAATGTCAAATAATATTTTATTGGTAGTTGGAGGATCAATATTTCTCAACCCTATTCAACTTTTCACTTGAACCATGAGGATATTATAATTTGATACTCGTAGCTAAAAAAGTACATAAAAACAATTATAAATGTAAATGTAAGTAACATCAAAGGCGATCATTTTTGAATCGCTTTACACACAAAAACCTCACTTATGCCATAGAGGCTAGCAACAATAACCACCTAATATCAAATACCATTTTCAATATGATTATCTATTTTCTCTCGAAAATGACCAAATCATATCAGAAAATACGAAATATCCTCACGAAGACGAAATCATAAACGGTAAATAAACACATTACCGTCCTAATGAAAAAGGTGTCACCGATTATTAATGTGTCAAATCAATTTCTCTGATACGGATCGTGAGTGTCGCACGCACTTTGAACCCCAAGCTGACGAGCCATGACCCTCGGAAGCCGTGCCTTTGATCGAAGAATTTTCATGAATATTTTCATTTACATTTGCATCCTATAAGCCTTGTTTACTTTGGAATGCTTATTGGAAATTTGTCTTTGAAGTTTATTTTTTATCATGTTGCATTTGAAATCTCGTAATTTTAACCAGTAATTACGGGATTAATGAAATTGACTTCAGAGAATTCCAAAACAAATTTAAAATTTTTATGTCAACGATATAATATTAATTTTGAAACTGTATCAAAACACAAAAACGTTTTAAAATTAATACCACCACCCTTAATAATTATTATAGCAGACAATGTTCCCAGTGAATTTATTTGAATATCAAACAACAGCAAACACATTATTTGTAGAAAACAAGCTTTAATTAAAATCAACATTATTCACCGTAACCCTAAATTGGGTATTTTGTGGAAACACGATAACCAAATTATGAAGGAGTACTCACATTTCGTCCAAAAATCCTGTCTGAATAAAAATACCATAACATAAAAATTCAACTTTATAAATTATACAATATCACTTCAATCTAAGTTACACTGAACAATGCACTAGTCACTTTCACTTTATAGACAAATATAGATAAACGAGAAATAGACGTTACTATTTTCGTAACACAACTTGACAACGGGACACGTGTGCCAACCCGACGGCGATCAGGATCATAGATTATACACTTACTACGGAATTCAATATTCGAAATATAGATAATCTGTAGATTTTAGATTCGTTTTTGACAGTTTTTGACATAAGCTCCATACAAAATATGTCAAAACACTATCTAATATCTACAGATCTATCTATAGTTCGAATATTGAAAATGGCCGTTATACTGTCAGGATCAAACTGAGTTTGTTTGGTCGCGCTTCGTCATACAATGCACCGAAAACGGGCAAAGATTCAACTCAGTTCAACCAAGCAGCAAACTTATTGAAGCATAAACAGGATAATGTTATAAATCTGAGGTCAGTCATACGGTTGTAAAACAGTACGTAGTTAAACAATCTTTGATCTAGCGTTGTGGTGCGTTTCAATAATATTTTTCTTACATCTGGCTTCTCGGAGTTAATGTTTGCAGTCTTTCATAAAATGTAAAAAGCTTTCGTGTTATTTGAAATGACTCGGGAAATCATAATCTTTCATATAACGATCAACAAATATTTATGTAACAGTAAATATTAAAGGGATTACGCAAGCAATCTTTTCAATAAAAAAAATTAACTGTTGGTCAAGTGTGAAATTAGCAAAGTCGCAATAAACAAGTTAATTACGAAAACAAAGGATCTTTGGATTTTCAATTTAACTTGAAGATTGTCATTACAAATGTGCCAAAAATGTGTTATAACTTTGACTTACTGACTCTTCAATTGAAGTCAACATTGAAGCGGATCCCTAAACCAAATATTAAATTATGCATTCGCTTCAAAATTTCAAAGCGGAAAGTTAAATGCGAACAAATCAATGTTCTCATTGATTTGTTCGCATTTAACTTTCCGCTTCTACATGATACAATATCTCAAATTATTATATTATTATATTTATTAGAATATTTAAAAGACCGGCAGACTATAAGCTGTGAGATCGCACATCTAATTTAAATCATTATATCAAAAATGCCAGAGGTGTCGTCCAAGCACAACTGGACACAAATCTACATCGTACTCAACATCTGAAAACCTGAGGTTTACAAAACCAAATTGCGAAAATCTTATTTCAGAACAAAATCTCTGTCATTTTCGTATAATTTTCTAACTCTGAAGTTTCGCTTGCCCTTGACGAACAATATTTTAGAATTTGAGTGCTATTTGTGAATATTTTAGTAGAAGTACGGAACTGGCGAGTTACGAAGTTAATTCTCCATTAGACAATTCATATTATACAATTGCTTTGAAGATTTTAATAAGAAAGTTCTAGATTGAGTTCGACATTTAATATGTCTAATTTGGAGCAGACATCATATTGAAAATTTAATTTCATTAGTTGGGACAAAATTTGGGCAAACATTTATTTTATGCTCATTAAAAGCTGCAATTGACAAATCTTAAAGTTTTAATCCAATTTTCTTTACCGTCTGGGACTAAGCTTTTGCTTTATTCTCTCAGTAAAGATAATCATGTAATTTTAATAGTATTTTATTACTTTCAGAAAATGTGCTGAGGAATTTTATAAGTGAAAGTTGGCAATATTTCGAACGTTTAGTCAGTCTAAAGAGATATTTCTTAGATTTTACGATCTGGATAGTCAATATGAATATATGTTAGTAATTAAATGTTTTATTGTACAATATTATCTATTTAAAAACAGACATTAACAGACATAATAAAATACATCTGTTAATAATCAAATCCTATGCTGTTACTTAATGTCTGAAATGAACATTACGTAATACAATCTGACAAGATCCGTTTAATATACTTAGCGCTTAGCTCCCAAGCTTACTGTACAGGCGTTGCATCGCATCATCTTCAAGTCCCGTCCACTTGACACACTGGCATCGACTCCCACAGCTTGCACTGTATTGACACTTGCTTCTGCTTATTATCATTCAGTGTTAGTTACTTTGATTGGGCTTTCATACTGACGACTTACAACGAGAAATCTCGTTCACGAAGACGTTGAATCGGAACAAGGACGAAAGGATTTGAGGTCAAATTTGTATTTGTGATTCATCAATGATTGAATATTCGTTATTTTTGGCTCATGTGTTACGTATCTATGGAATATTTATAAATATTGATGAAATGAATGTCAATAATATATTGCATTTCAAGTGTCCCTACTTAATAGATGTCTATTACAACAGGTGCAAGTCAGACATTTTTCTTTCTTTATCTGCCTTATTTCGTCTTTTTTATTACATCACGATGAATTTTACTAATGTTTTGTTTTTCTTTCTGATGATTTCAATGCGCATTGATATATCTATTTTACTTGTACCGATAACATTATTTATAACGAGCACTAAAAATCAATAATCCACAAATAGATATCGAGTCTTATTGGTATTGATCATCAAAATTTTTTAACTCATACGAATATACAGTTTGATCCAACCGACTAGACTAAATACTACGACTAAGAACACACTACATATTTAACGAAACAAAACATTACGCACCTCTATATAATATTATTTAAGAGGTGCGTAATGTTTAAAATTTGCAATTAAAATATTTATTATACACCGTTCGCTCATACTCTCGAAGTTCATTAGCCAGAACATGAACACAGAAAACAACATCGATATAACTAACACTTTGAAATAAACAAACGATGTAACAGAATCGTTTTATTGACTTCGCCACACAAACACACAACACCAAACCGAAACCAAACTTGAAGCTGCAATCTAACAAAACGAAGCTTATATTTAGAAATCTATTTTTATAACGACGAGTCTTTTAGCCCTCTAGAACAGTACGTGTTCACAACGATACCATAAATGTCAAGGAACGCAACTTTGATGCATAACTTCAATAAGTTGGAGCCAAAAATCTCCCTAATAGCCCATTTTCTTCAACTTTGACCTTAAAAGAGAAACGAGTAAATTATAATTTATACTAGCTTCGCCTATTTTATCAAACTTAAGCTTAGTTTTATGGATGAAAATTGGTTCTTTACTGGCAAACGGATAAAATATTGTTATGAACACGTTAGCTAAGATAATTAAGATTTTCTTTAAATATGTATTTTAATTATTCTTTTTGTACAACCATTTCAAAGCTACGAAATGTTTGTGTTTTTTAATTCAAAGAAGCCCATACTTTATGTAGTTAATTATGAATAATTATAAAAATCGTTTTATTTCTGCTAATTTCACTGACAAAGTATAAAACGGTTTCATAATTCAAGTAACCGATAAATATAGCAATTATATGCTGTTGCTTACAAGAATTCTGTGAGAATGTTCTCAACGTCGGTGTACGCTTGTAACGTATGTCCGGTACTTACCGCGATGCGTCACAGTACCGCCCATACGCTCGGCCAATCAGAGAAAGCCATCGTCCGCACTCGCAAAGCCTGACCAAATATGGTCATAAACGGACTCTCAGCCTGATGGAGGGCCCGGTATATAAAGGGGCCGACAGAGAGGCCGGCACCGCTACTCTAACGTCGCTTCTACTATAACTAAGCGTACCTACTGACCCTACGTCGTATTTACGTGTATCCTGGTCCCAGCTACGGGTAAGCACTACATTTACTGCGTTAGCGTACTGCCCATCTCTCTACCTGCTAGCTGAGGCCGGCTGACGCCGCCTGCCTGACTCTATTGGTTGTGGCTCTCCTAATGCTGCTTTCCTACGGGTTCCAGGTTCACGTTAAGACTCCGGCTACGCTCCTAGACCGCTACACTTTCCTGCATCGCCTTCGGCTTCACCTCTGGCGAAGAGTCTGGCCTGCCCTGCTCATCGTACTCACACCGCCGGTGTCTGCCAGCTGAGCCAACGTCAGCGAGGGCCTGTACCGCTACGCACAGCCTTCGAGCAGCCTGCCTACACACTACCGGAGGGAACAGCGTGGGAGACTACAGCCCTTAGTGCTCAGGCCAGTGTCGTGTTGTTGGTCGGTCATACTCGTGGCAAGGGAAGTGAGACGATACTCTGCAATAAACGCATCTAAAACCTCTACTGCGTTTTTACTACCAGAACCCGCTACACGCTTCAAATCATAATATGCCATTGAGATCGTGTTTTATTTTTACAAGATGGCTTATTCACGCTCACATGAACATATTTTTGTACAAACCAATACTAAGTGCCATTACAAATAGCAGACATACACGACCGCGAATGTGTGAAGTGTAAACATTGTCTTTCTTCTTTAAATTGACTTTGAGAGATATGCAGTAATGTTTTAAAAATAATTGGCTGCTAATTGAATTCAGATTTTATTGACTTCAGATTATGAGAAGAATAAAAACTGCTGCAAAACGCTAAAACAATAAATATTGTAGAGTTGAAGCATTTATGCAGTAGGTAATTATTATTGGTCGTAGTACAGATCTAGCAATATTGGTGTACCATCGCAAAAAATAGAAAATATTTACAAGCGAAGAAGTAAGTCTATAAGTTGCCGTAAATTAAACGACAAGGAACGTTGGTTGCCACGTCAAATGCTTGTCCAAACGTTTGTTGGGGAGTGTCTGGCAGGCCGCCATTATACATGAATCATCGCGCGCGGTAGAAACCACCGGCGATTTGTCAGCATTAAAGTAGGGACGCGACACGTGTATATGAAGTGGGGCGATTTTTGTAGGGGATCATTTTAGTTGTTGTGGTATTGATTAAAGTAAACATTTTTATTGTTATTTAGGGCGTTACCCTAAAAATCTATATCTTTAATTGGAAGCAGACTTTTAGTGTCTGTTTTAGTTGCAACCGCAACGCTTTTTGTGTTTTACTTGCTTATAGATTTAGACGAACTTATGAATATATAAGTAGTGATAGCGTAGTGAAGAGACCGACAGACTGCTACGCAGAGGCTCCGGGTTCGAATCCACGGCGCTCACCGATTACTTTTCGGAGTTATGTGTGTATAAAATTGTTAACTATCGCTTGCTAAACGGTGAAGGAAAACATTGTGAGGAAACCTGCATGTCTGAGAGTACTCCATAATGTTCTCGAAAGACATGTGAAGTCTGCCAACCCGCACTTGGCCAGCGTGGTAGACTATGGCCTGACCCTTCTCATAATTGGAAGAGGCCCGTGCCCAGCAGTGGGATAGTACAAGGGGCTGATGATGATGATGATGAAGAATATTTCTAAGTGTGACTTTTAGATCAGGGTTTTATTAACTTTCTTGCCTGTTTTGCGGTTGTTTTGTTTTTGACAGGTGATAGAAAATATGTTTACAGTGACAGTTCGCTCAGCCTTCATCATGATTAGAAATCCGTATTTCAGACGTTTGCTCATAGTAAAACTTATATCGTGTTCACCTTTATGTTTTCCTTTCTTTATGAAGTTCGTTTGTAAAGTGAACTTAAACTACCTCGACATTTTTTTTATTGTAACTATACCAATGCAACAGAAAGACGCTTTATTTTCATAGTCCGCCGTTTTTACTTCGCACAAAGAGATTTTGTTTTAAGTGCCAGATTAGAGATTAAAGTTAATTCTGCACGCTCTGCACAGAACAGAATACACGCTCTTGTTAACAACAGACATTGTCTCAGATAACTTAGTTTGACGCTAGAAATACGACACGACGTAGAATAAACAACTGTCTTTGGATTTAGTTCTTCGTGTGGAAAGTATGATTGTAGAGTTTCAGAAGCTTTAGCTTCGGGTTTTTAATGTTTCAAGTTTGTTAGTGAGTCACTTTGTCTTGTATCTATTTTTTGAGGTCTTCCGACAGACGTACAATTTTAAATATGCTTTATAGCGAGTAGGTTCACATCTTCTTTTGTGGTGTAGTAATGCGATGACCATCTTGACGTTAGTATAGTATAATAGTGGTTATTGTTTCACAAGAATTTGTACGTCACTTATTCTTCAAAAGATCATTAGAAAATTTCTGAGTAGCGCCATGTTTGTTTCAGTGCCAAACATGGACGTTGAAACATGATTGAATTCATAAAAAAAAATACTGGCCCATTTAAATTTTTCTCAGTCATATCGAAAACTTTTACTTTCAACAGTTTTCACTAACCTCCTACAGATTCAGAAAAATACTGATACAGTATAACTACATAAATGTTTACTCGTATCAGTATAAGAACGAAAACATGCAGAAAACTTATTCATAAATAACTTCATAAATATGAGTAATCTCATACAAAGAGCCGAGCGCATCACTAGTCACATTACGTCGACTAGTTTGAACCAGCATGTGGGATATGACAAGTGTCGGAATGTTTTTTGCGCCAGCGTATCGTGATCTTTTTGCAGTTGTCACACCCGCCCTTTTTACTCGCGTCCCAAATGAGTTTTGTTTTATTAGTTAATAGTTTTTAAACGGGTGTGTTCCAAGTTTTAATTACATACATACATACATAGTCTCACGCCTATAACCTCGAAGAGGTAGGCAGAGGTGCATTTATACACCCGCTTTTCGCCAGCTATACTTTAGTCCCACGTAATAAGGGGCGAGCCTATTGCCGTACCGGGCACATTTCCAGACTCCGTGCTGCTACTGAGAATTTCGTGACAGGAAAACCCAATAACACTGCCCGACCCAGGAATCGAACCCGGGGCCTCCCGATCCCACGCGCACATTAATGCCGTGAGACCAACGAGGCAGTCGTATAGGGTTTGATGTCGAGTTTTCCGTCTCTACGCATAGATGTTATTTGCATCGTGTTATCCCTTAGTCGCCTCTTACGACTCCCACGGGAAGATAGGGGGTGGTGACACTTGTATTCTATGCCGTCAACCACACGGCTACGGTTTTAATTAAAATGATGTTTTAATGATATTATAACGTAGCTTCACTCACTTCACTCGGTGGCACGATTATATTGAGCGCAAAATTAATTGAAATTATTACCGCTGCTTCATTTATTTTGCTAGACCTTACTACTTATTACATTGTCAGAGCTTGAAAATAAGCAGATTGATTTGGCATCGCAACTTAATCATAGAAAGTACAGACTCTCTTATTCATTACTTAGGCTTCGTTTTGAGTCATTTCGGCGTCAACATATTAGGGTCATTGCTTTCAACTATTACTAATTTGCTTTACAGAGTCAGCAATACAACAACCTCAGCCGTAAAGGTGTATTGAATAAGGTCAAATTAAGGGCGTATAAACGATCACTGAGAGACTGACGTCATCACCACCATGACTAAAATGCTATCCATTGCCTTCTGAATTTGCTGCTACCCACACAATATAGAGCATTCTGTAAAAAGAGATATAACGATGCAAGTAGCTGAGCATGCAATGTAGATAACAGTTGTTTGCTCAATATTTGAACCATTCACACTAGTTCTAGACTCTGTTGGTTAGTAGTAAACAGGTACAGTAATCTTATATGACTGTTGATGAACAGTTGATGAAGGTTGTTTCATACCATCATGATTAGTCCTGTGTTTGGGTGTGATTTATCCATTACTTGTATATATTTAAGGACATAATTATAAGGTATGTTTATTGCCTGTCCGGTTGCCATAGTACAGGATCTGCTTATTTCGGGCTCAGATTTCCTTATGTCTATTCTCATAGAATATGAAAAAGCAATCGAGTCGAGCGTGTCTCCATGCCAATGACCCAGATCTTTCCACTTCTTTCTGGTTAAATGATCTGTATTAATTCCACTAAACAGAACCTCTTTGACCCGATATTCAAATCAAAGGTCAAAACTTACAGTTTATCCTTACGCAGACCTTACTTAGCAAAATATTATAGTACGAAACCAATATTACAACTCGATAGAACAAGAACAGAAAACTAACTCTAAACATTACAAAGTTAAACAAAAACATATTAAATTGATGGAATAACAGTAATAATTTGTCGGCTGGCATTAAAACTGTGTGGTTGGTAATTTTGCGTAGTAGTATTTTTTTAAGTTATCGTATGGGCGACACAAAAACATAGAAATATAAATTGAATCTTTCTTTTCAGTCCGCTATTGGTCTTAAGCCTTTCAAAATTTGCTTCACAGTGGCAGTGGGATTTAATTTAAGAAAATTAGGATATTGTCTAGTAGTGGCACGATGGTCAGACGAGTTGACATAGGGTTTGAAGTTGAGGTTTCGTCTCTTCGCAAAGATACTATTTCCTTAGTCACCTCTTACAACATCCGCGGAATTAAATGTGGTGACAGATTAAGAATACGGATTGTCACCACGCCTTATTATCCAATGGGTGTCGTAAGAGCCGACAGAGGTAGCATATTATGCATAGAACAGCACTGTAAGAGAAGGAAAAATGTATCCTTCTCTTACAGTGCTGTTCTGATACAAACCCTATACCAACCCGTTTGGCCAGCGTGGTAAAAAGTACGCCAATTCCTCCTTTCAAAGGAGAGGCCTAATCCAGCAGTGGACTGTTAAAGGCTGATGACGATGGTGATGATGAATGTCATCGCCTATCTAGAGACAGGGCCTATGTGTTGGCTACATTTTGGCTTGACAAAATGCTACAGTTCGGCTTGACACAATAATTGTCATGTATGCAATCATGATAAAGGCGTTCAAAAAGTCAACATTAGTTTCATACGATCGCTCCAAAATTATGGTCTGTAGGAATATTTGCGATAGCATATCTTTAACCTAAATACAAA
The DNA here is from genome assembly GCA_944739405.2 of Euclidia mi. Classification (NCBI taxonomy): domain Eukaryota; kingdom Metazoa; phylum Arthropoda; class Insecta; order Lepidoptera; family Erebidae; genus Euclidia; species Euclidia mi. The sequence continues at coordinate 15,214,861 of OX123188.2, read as the reverse complement.
CGGGATTTGCAATTAATTTATTTCAGTAAATATTTGTTATTTAATAATAATCAGAGTATTTGTGTTTATTTTGCACGATAGTATGCAGTTAGAATTTATGACTGTGAATTATTCATTAATTGTATATGGTAATACGAAAATCCATTATAATAATATTATGTAATTTATGTAAATAGTGGTATAGAATGCGGTCTAAATCTGAACTATCTATATACTCTAATATTTATTGCCAATCAATATTACTGATGTGTAGTATAATAATAGGTCAGTTACAAATTTAAGCTTATATACGATTAACTTTGCTGGTCAGATATAATTTTATACAAAACATTATCATCACAAGCCCTGTATATAACAGTGGTAGAAAAAGAAAGCTGTCCCACTGCTGGCCACGGGCCTCTTCTTCTCTCGATGTTCCCGAACTTGAACCATACGCCATCTCACTCGATTACTATCATTGTCACTATTTACAAACATTTGCGTAATTAAACCAACTACATATTATAATATTCAGCAGCGGAAACTTAAACTATCGCGATGATGTGTAACGAGGTGTTAATGTTGGCTGAAATGCTCTTCCAACTAATAAAAAACTTCACAACTGAACTGTTAAGTACGTAAGCACCTAGTATATAAATAGCTTAAACTTAAAGCAGCAGCTTTGAGTTTAAGCCAGCGAAATTGATAAGCTGTTTAATTTTAATGGTATCAAAATAATGCAGGGGTGGTGCATTGGTAGAAGTGATTGGGTTGTTGCTTAGCATTGAGCGGACTCTTGTGGTTTTAACACTTTGTGTGATCTAAAATTGTCGTATCAATTTTGGTTGTTCATTGCGGTCGTTGATTTTATTTTTTTAAGTTTTGTGATACACGATTTATTCTAAGAGCAGGCGTCATATGTGAAGCCTTTAGAAGTATATTGGACTCACGAAAGTTATACTCCTAAACGCTTATCATGAATTAATCCATCTAGTGGTAAAACCCATATGAAAATCCGTTCATTAGTTTTTGCTTTTATAGCAAACAGCCAGACGGGAAGACGCGGCAGGGAACGCTGTTGTGTGCAGGCATCGGGCATGTGTAAGAATAATTTTAAATACCATAATTGAAACAATAAATTTCATATTTTTAGAATGATAATTCTTAATACTGATTTAATTGAGCAAATACGATCGCCATAGAATATACCTAGACTAATATGATCTGGGACTATCGCCTTAAGTCTTCGTGGGTATTGGACGTAAAGTTCTTTAGCATGAATTTATACTCTGAAAACTTGTTCAGTAGGTGAGAATGTAGGTGAGTCCATTATGCATAATTCCATAAATAAAAGGTTTCCTTCTTCACTTAAAATACCTCACAGTCAAGCAGAACTACTAAACATATTGTCTACTTAATCACTCCATATTCCCATCAGCACATTACATATCCAGTACAAAATATCATTAACCCACAAACTCACATCTCTGATCCCACAGACACACACATAGACACAAGAATATCTCGACACGGCGGATGTACAAATAAGCGCAATTAGAATTCACTTGCACCTAAGAAATAACTTTAAAGTACGTTTGGTCTAAGTCAGAAGAAAGTACACTAAAATATAGTGAATATTACTCACATAGCGTAACTTGAACTTGCCTTGCCTTTCGTAAAAGATCAGCAAAGTTAAGCAATGTTTGCACAGGTCACCACTTGGATGGGTTAGACCGCCTAGACCGCTTAGAGCGACGAGTGAGTCGTCGCTCTGATGTAAATGCTTCATCAAGCAAGTGTACATTTTGTTTCCGAAAGCAGACGGTCTCGGTTCTTGTCTCTGTTATCAAAAGACCACGTGAGACTCCTCTAGTGTCAGAGAAAATAAGAGTTATAAAAATTAGAGTTTCTAAGCCGCCCAAAGGTCTCTTTGGGCGGCCACATACTCACAACACCATTTTTTTGCTGCACACTCATGGTAAAACATATAAAAAGATTGCAACCTGAAAAAAATTACGTAACAAGGGTTTGCTAATAGAATATTACCAACATATTATATGCACGGCTTATTCGTCTTTCATAAGAAAAGCATCTCCTTGACTGCTCATATTGGATACGCGAAAGCCTCTTAAGAGTTTTATTATTATTTTTAAAGATATCGGAGGTTAAGACGCTTATACCATGCACTCTTTTATTGGAAAAGTATTAGGCTAAGCAATAATCGGTACGGTCAGCCCCTGGAATGCATTTGAAATATTTATGGCTTCATAACTTTGAAATGATATCGATTTTTTGTTTACTAGTCACAATCAAAGGGTATACAGACGGCCGAGTTTCAGTCAAAATGTTTAAAGAGTTTTATTAATATCATGAAGGAAGAATAGAAGGATAATTGGTATGGTTTATTACAAAAGAAACAGTCATATCTATCAATAAATATCAATCAGCTGAACAAGGACTGCAAATCTTCTTAGATGGTTTTTACTATTTGCAGTGCCTTTTGCAGTCTACCATTGGACTTAAGTTACTCTTAATTAGCTTAAAAGTGAGTCAAAAAAGGATGTGCCTACAGTAGCATGCTGGATTAGGAACTAGATTGGTTCCTAAAGAGTTTGATATCGAGGTTTCTGTCTCTTCGCTGAGATACTTTTGGATTCGTGTATTTTACTTAGTCGCGTCTAACGATACCCACATAATAAAATGGGGCAGCAACATTTTGTATACTTTAAACGTCGCCATAACTTACGATTGATTAGTTGAGAGCAAAATAACCTATACATTCTGACCAAAAAGCTTGACAAATACTAGCAATAAATATGACCATCAAAGCAATCATCCAAAGTCAACGGCCAGAGAAAGCCTCACGTTATCTTTCACGCGACCTTACAAACTATAGGGCTATAAAAAAGGTTAAATGCATCGATATATATAATATATGTCAATGGTTAAATGCCGTTTACGAATTGGCAACTAAATATAAGGATTTAAGTCCTTGTTTGAGATAGAAATATTTTATGAAAATAATATGCAGTATGAAATTCTACATTTTCTTTCATCGTCACATCTAAGAATGAAAAGAACTTAACCAATGCAACTTACTTAACTAAATCAATCAGATTTTACAGATCTTACCTTTTCCTCAGAGCCTGTCTGACCTCCGCAACCCAAAGGGATAGAGACATTCCATTTAGTTATACCAGTACCAGTCTATTTGAGGGTACTGACTACCCATAACGACTGTCAAAGATTTTACATGACAGCTGGGAACGAAAGATTAACGTGCTCTCCGAGACACGGGCGAGTAATTATTTATTAACAATTTAATACGCAAATACCTTCGAAAATCCTGTAGTGTGCGAAGTGGATTCAAAACCCATGCCTGCATGGCAGTCGTTTTCTAGCAGTGGCTTAGCTTAGTCCCGCATAGCAGTAGTTTTCTTTCAAAGGTACATTGTACATTCTTTTCAATCAATTTTATACACTAAACCGTCTTTCAGATACATTTTCAAACTACCTATAATAAATATTACTCAGTGCTTTCTACAAACCAATTTTCACGTTTATTTAGCTTCTGCTCGTCAAATGATTCATACAAAATATTTGTAACCTCATTACTAAATAACTGACAGTTAACATATTTAATTGAAGTAAAGTCTTCGAACGATTAAATAAATATAATTTAAACGTTTAGGTATTGAAATTATTATGTTTTATAGGACGAAAAGTGGGTGTAGTAATTTACTTCTGCCTACCTCTTCGGGGATATAGGCGTGAGACTATATATGCATGTATGTATTATGCTTTACGATTTCAAAAAAATATATATCAATATTAAAATACTGAATTGCCTTAATCGCCGTAAAATTAAACGATAAATGTCGATTGAATAATATATGATTATTTTTTATACTTTAATGTTCAGTCGTCTAGACTGTATAGTTGAATTTTATTTTAGACAGACTATTATTTTTAGTGTAGCAAATGTAATAATATAATAATATTTTCGGGCAACTTACATACAGTCATTTGATCACAAGCTTGACTAGAAGCTGTTCTATTGTAAGACATATTTTGTCTAACAATAGTATATAATTTACAAGGTAGGTATTTCATTTTTATTTCCGAACAATTATGCGATAAAGACTTTCTGTCATTATTATAATACCGTTAACTTAGCTGAAACCATTATTGTGCTTTAGACTGCACTTTCCAGTCCACTTGTAAATAAAATTATTAGCTATTCTATGGATCGTCGTCACCTTTGCAACTCAAAGCGATAACTACATATATTCAAAGGGCCTTATTACAAAACATGGTTTAAAAATAATACCAGGTTTAGACCTTGATGGAGAATTTTTAAAAGGACTTTTTGATGCAAATAATTACATATTTTTGTTCGAGATTTGTTCCAAAGAATTTTAATGACAATAGTTTTAGAAAAATGTGTTTATAGTGCACGTAAAATCAATTTTACGCAGGTAAGCTACGGGCTAAACCTCGATTTATATTTAGTCCATGTTTTGTAATAAGGCGGTAAGGGTTCAAAGAGTACTGGGTTACATATTATTACTCCAGTAACGACTGTCGGAGACCTTCATAGTGATGTTGTTTTCCGTTACACAAGACTACCGATTATTGATTGATCTTTGAGGTAGGTGCGTTATTTTGTTACCCAAAACTGTTCTCTTTCTTTTCAAATAGAAATCTTCTACTCTAGGAATATTAGGAATACATCCTAGGTTGCGGGAGACTACAAACATTTACCCAACGGAGACAAAGTACATGCAGGCAAAAGAAAAATACCTAATTGTTGGCACATGCAAAATGTTGTTTTATGTGGGAATCGAATCAACAAAACTCGACATACTGTCAGTAGGGGAGGTGACCAACTAAGTCACTACGCCATACGTGCAATCAAATCACTGAATAAATTGCACTACTCACATATTCAAAGCTGAAACTTACGTTTATGACGAAATGTAAACAATATAGAACTAAACCAAATGACTACGCATATCAAAAACTAAAAATAAAAGATAACACTAAACAACATGTAGCAATATTTTGTGCGAGCCTTTCATTATTGCACTTCACATAATAACAGAGGTTTATTGCAAATGGTACGAGTACTATACGAATAAACTTTTATAATATTAGTTCAGATAAAAGAGCATAGTACAGATTAAAAACTGCGAGCTTTCGCTGTGTACTCGAGTGACAATATGAAGATTACTTTTGTTATACAATCGACAAACGTCGCTACTCAATTCAATATCTTTGTCAGCTCTTTTATGAATAAAACGCTTTCTACTCATATATATATACAGATATTTTACTTATTAATCACGATCTTTTTACACGACTGCCCAAAAAAAGGGAGTGTAATGTTTTCAGGATTCATGTATGTATATGAGTTTCTTTATTCCACTATAACTTCTAAATGCCGGGACTGATTATGATGTATGGGGTATCATTAGAATCCTTACATCACCCCGAGTAACACTGAATATATATTTTTGAAAAAGTCTTGATGGTAGGGGTTTGAAGCCATTTTCAAATAAGAATTATCATAGTGCCATCTAATGTTCAACGGCAAAGACAAATGTAATAACGCCATCTATTATTTATTTGTAGTAACCAAATAAGTGTTGTTATTAATTTATATTTCTTATTTCTAAATAAGTGTCACCGAGAAATAGAAAAGAGGAAAGTGAGTACGTAAATATTAATTACATTTAATATTACATTATAATTTGATTAGAAATGTACCGCCGTTAAGTAATTTATAGAACAACGCCATCTAGTTCATTCATATTCATTCTAATTATTGAAGTATTGTCGGGATTTAGACCAAGTTGTCACTAAAATATATCAAATAAAAATTAATAATTAAAAAATACGACTGCCCTGCAAAAAACACGAACTAAAAAGTTAATAACAAGTTTGAATAAAATTGTCATTGCAGTCGGGGGCCGTTTTGTGGAACACCAATTTAAGAGGTCACCCGACTGCAATGACAATTTTTTCAAACTTGTTACATATTAACTTTTTAGTTCGTTTTTTTTTTGCAGGGCAGTCGTGTTTTTTATTTTTTTTATTATTAATTTTTGCGTAGCTTCGTCCGCCCCAAACTATGAAACTCTATTTTACTCCTTTTTTGTCTGGATTAAATATTTACAAAACCCACACTGTGATCGGATTCATCGTAAAAGGAAGCTAATAAGTGCTTTGGTCACAAAATTAACCCAATGTCAAATATTATGTTTCTAGCTTTAGTAGTTGCTGCAGTATTTGGGACTCTGCAATATCTATATAAAGACGAAAGCTTTGTAAAAATGATGATGACAAGGAATCGAAATCAACACAAAGTGCCCCATATTTAGAAATATCATATTTTGTGAATCATACATATCCCTGCCTCGAATGGCTATTGAACCTGCAACACTCAACACACTGACACACAGAGAGGATGGCGCTTGAACTGTTGCATTGCTTCATCCGTTATCACTTACAATTACTTTATTCACCCCAAGGAGCAATTATTATATTGCTCTTTGATTCACCCACCAAAATACCACACAATTTTACGCCATCACGTGTAAAAATTTCATAGGAATTTTGTGATATTCTAAATTATCCGCTGTAAAAATTTTACAGGATCCCATACCTATAACGAAATTTAAATCAATAAAATATGGACGTTCTATAAAGTGAAGCATAATTATCATAATACCTATATCTTCGTCGAGAAAGTCCAAAGCTTAAAATATATCCTGAATTCAATATTTGCAAAGTTATACAGAAATTTCATAACAGGACTTGGTACTGGTTTATTGATAATTCAGGTATTCAATATTTCGGTTACTTTCATAACAACCACAAATAAATAAATTACAGAATATAAAAATAAAGCTAAGCTAACATAACATAAGCACGCCTCTTATCCCCGAAGGGTCAGGGGTAATGGGCTCTCGCCCTGTGGGATCTCCACCTTGTCGTGGTGGAGGGGCTCAGTAACCGTGGTTTGAACACCCACGGTAAAGCTAAGTGGGACCCCGGAAGTGGACGCTCCACGTGGGCTTGGGTGAGGCCTGCGCAGGATCATGTCGGTGTTGCGTTGCCACGCGCCCTATCTCCCGTGACCAAATGAGGGCGCACCATTTGTTGCGCTGCGGTGGAGCCGCCGAGGAAGAGGAGATGCGGTGTTATCAGGTTGCCGTCCTCCCTATTCTCTACGCGCGCTGGGTGTTTTGGCAGCGGAGCCCAACACCTTCATCCGCCAACCAAGGAGGTTGTGGCCTTCGGGCTATCCGCCGGGGTGCCAGGGTAGAATGCTAACGCGAACGGCGTTACCTGGCGCCCCCAAAATGGCGTGGAAGTATGTGCTGAGGTTTTAGTAGGTATTACGGCCTTGCACTCCAGCGGTCGAGTCCCACATACCGCTGCTTTTCATCTTGCAGTGTATATACGTAAATGCATTTCCACAGCGAGGAAAAAGGGGGGTTATAGGGCCGAGCCTATTGCCTGCAGGTTCAGGCAATAGACTCGCCACAGTTCAAAGTATCTTTAAAAGCACCATGTCACAAGCAAAACAAAAATGCCCTGAGTTCAAGCTATGAGTATTATAAAAGGTTTCTATTTAAACCTGTAAGATTACGAACGGCGTCTTAGATATGAGGACTTACCAGCAGAACGTTGCATCCAAACCTCTTCACTTCGCAAAGGTACCTGCAAAAAGGACCAAAAACCGAACGTTATTATTTGTATTTGCGACTGGGGATCTTACCACTAAAACGTATTATTTCTGAATTCAAATAGAGCGCTATTGAATGGTCAGAAGGCGCCCATGGTACGTCTATACTTGCGAACTAAAGCATTTTAAACTGTACAGCCTAAAGCTATCTTACTTTTTTCAAAGAGTAAAAAAATCCCGACCTTACGTTTTATGCTACATTTATCCATGATTGCATGTTTTTTCTACAATCTATTGGCAAATACCGTAAATGTAGTTGACACTTAGAAATCGTAGGCAGTAAATTTCAATAGCGGTAAAATAATTTTATTTTTTTAATTCTATGTACCTAACTTAGAATGCCTGGTCTCATAGCAAATTATGTATTATGTGGTTGACAATTAGTAAGCTGAAGTGGCTGGTCGAGTTCTAGAGTGCAGACCGCGCCTTATCAAACGTAGTTTATGACAACCTCCATCTAGGTGAAGTGAAAATATGCGCTAAGTGACTGGCAACGTCTGGACACGAAAACCCGAAAATCGGGCTCAGTGACGGGCCATTCGAGAGGTCTATATATCCAGCAGGGGACTATGATGATTATATTTATGTGGTGAAAGAAGCTTAATTACAATATGACTTTTACATACATACCTGACTATGGAAATTATGGAAATGTAATATAGCCACGCCACTGTTGTTTTAATCGCTATAGGCTCGAACTAACTTCTCGTCAACCATAACACTAATAATATTTTAGTAAAAACCTCAGGCAATCGCACGTTCTATGAATTTATTATTTCAATGTAAATAATGGCCAAGTAAAAATATGCTATGATTTGAATTGGTACGGTGAAATCTAATGTTTTTTTGTTAAAATATAGTTAAACTTCAACAATTTTAATTTCAGTAACCTGCGCTAAAATCATGAAAAATTATCTTCACCCAAACGCATTTATGGTAAGAAATTAACCTTATCTCATAGGTACTAAAGACACTATCACATTACCCTTGCTAACTCTAGCAAAAAGAAAAGGAAGTGAAGTTACTTATTGTTGCCACCTTAAATTGAGAACTCTTCTACTTTCTATTTTCTGCTAAAACCTCCGCAGACAAGGATCGGATGGGAAAAGGAACATAGGCCTCTGGCGTTCTTATTAAGAGAACGAAACACAACATACGTCGATCTTTAGAGTAAGGCTGGCTTACCCAGGGAAGCCAGCTCATACAAGCTGGAAATATAGTAGCCTTACTACACGAAACAAAAACTAAAATAAAACAGGATAAAAAATAAAGTATCAGGTTTACAGTTGATCTATATTACAGAGTCGATTTTTGTTTAGTTCGTGTCTGGCCCGATCTCAGTCAGGTTAAATATTATTTAATAAAAAACAAAACGTGTATTTACATTATCTGACAGAGTCATGTTCTCGTCAAAACGCATTCCAGCAATCAAATAATATTTGACTGTACCAAGATTGGACCAGAAAGAAATTGTGATTGACATTATAGTATGGATCACGATTGATGATTGACAATGAGTCACGATTTAATTAAACGCTTAGGAAAACCATATAATATCGTAAGTATAATTAGTAAAGTACCTACAGTTGACAAATTAACGTTGGGCACAAATGTACCATGATGGAATGGTGGTGTAAGAGACGGCTAAGAGAAATAGTCGAAACAAGTAGAAAACCTCGACATCAAACCCCATACCAACCTATAGTATAGTATATAGCAACCATATAGTAGGTGAAATCTTCCTATTGCTTCACAATGCTAGTGTAACACAGGTGAGGCCTATATCCAGCAGTTATTTATCTGAAATGTAAAGTGCATAGGGTTGCCACCAAGAACTTAGGGTCCCAAGCCAACCTCACCTGTAAGTGGTGCACCTGCCAATCAACGGACGAGGCTCTGGCAAACAAAATATCCCGATAAGCGGCAATAGGCTCGCCACCTATTACGTGGGATCAAAACACTGGCGAAAAGTGGGCGTTTAATATGCCTCTGCCTTCGGGAAAACAGGCGTGAGTCTATGTATGTATGTATGTATTTATCTGAAAATAAAAGGGAAAAAGAAAGAAACTGAAAGGCTGTATGATTTAACACAGTAATATGTAGATATAATGGTGAAAATGTACAAGTTTACTTTTAATTTTTCCATAGATACCCACCCACACTATTATTTTCAAGTAATTCGAAACGACTTGATATTATTTCCGCAGTAATTAAGTCCTCTATTACAATACGGTGATTAATTATTTTCATTTTAAAATAATTTATCTGCAAACCAATTTACGTCAGATACATGTACCGGCACGTTTACGTATTAATTAATGCTTTCATCTGAGTGATAAGGCAATTCAAACCATTGATTCCAAACCAGTATTCCAGTTCAATGGAAGCATGCTTTTCTCTTGTCAAATTTAATACCAAGAGGTTTTCAACTTTGTCGACGGGATTTCAACGCATTGGACCGAAAATTGACAATTTTCTTAAACCATTTAAGAAAAAATACTACCTCAGAAGCTTGGAGCCTCGTATACATTAAAACATGTCGACCTCATTATGTTTTAGATGGGTTATCACTGATCACGTTACAAAAAAGTTTGATCAGCATTTAACGACACTCAAAAATGAGAAAAATATACGTGTAAGTTTGCGCTGGGCATCGTCGGTTCGATCCCGATACGAGATACCACTTTTTATGATCCATAAATTGTTTTGAATCTGGGTGTATTTTATGTCCGTTGATTTTATGTATACAACATAGTGACACAGAATAATAATATTTTTCTTTAAAATCATTTATATAACTCCTCTGCCATGACAAGTATTATAAGGCCACTAATAAAATCAGTCAAATAATACGGGTCAGACTATGCACTTCAGGTTATACTCGTATGTACTCACTATATAAGTGATGTGCAGTCGTTCAAATACCATGGTTTGGTTGCTAAATTATGATTGGTGCTAAATATTTTACTTATGAAAGCCTGAATGAAAAAGAGACCATGAATTTTGGTTGCACACAATATTATAGAAAATAGAGAAAAGTTTCATCATTTTCTTAGAACTTAAAGTTGGCAATGCCTGAGTGATATCACTCGCTTATGCTTTAATTCATTCGCGGTCATTGTTCTAAAAACATTGAATTATCAAATCACTTTACAGTATTACCTTTACTTTAGCAAAACAGTACATACAAAAACTTATTAATTCCCTGATGCACTTACCCTGCCCGACACATTAATAGAATTAGTGCTGAGAACTGAGTATTTAAATCAATAATTAGTGTCGATACCGGTCGTATCGAGTGGCCACTCGGTTGCACGCTCGAGTAATAATGTAGATTACGTTAACACTTGCATGGAGCATAGTGAAAAGCGTGTATATGCAGTTTTGCAGTCGAATGTACGTCGATTTTTTTCTTTTTAAGCATTGGTGTGTGTTCCAGTTAACGTTTATTAACAAAATATGTGTTATAGAAATGTACGAATCCCATGTTGAATACTTATCGCTATATATTGGTTTCACTGAGTTATTACATTTAATCCGAATTATCTAGAAACTACATTTTTTATTTATTTCTAGCCGACGTTTCAAATTCTTTAGAGGATTCATGGTCACGGCAGACTGAGGTGATAATTGTCTTTTTCTTGAATGTATAAGTTATCTCAAAGTACGCGAACATTTTCCAACTATTGGTGTTACTATTTACGCAGATTGAGCTCACAGAGTCCTTAGGTCTTCGGGTGACTTTGTCCTTCTTGGGTTTCATTAGTCTTATGACAGGGTCCCAAGTTTAATGTAGTTTCCAGATCATTTGGTTTAAATGTAATAACACAGTGAAACCAATATATCACGATAAAATCCGTAAACTGTAGTTTGATTCCTTGTTCTGCATTTTTTGTGAAATATGGGATCAAAGCAGGCTTCTTCTCACAGTGAGAAGAGACTTGTGCACTTGAGCTGATGATGATGTCGGACATGTAGAAGTTTTCTGTCTTTCATTATTATAAATAAGTAGCGTCACTGGCCTAGATCAATTTTGTGGCTTCCTTACTGCCATAAAAAATACGAATAGTAGGCTAGCAATTAGTTATTGATTTCTTATCACTAAGATTTTCAGCAATAAGTTTTTGGATGCATGCTATAGAGCAAACAAATAGTACAAACACCCACATCCTTAAAAATAGCTTATCTGGAAATATAAAACAAAATGTTTAAAAAAAACTTCATAACTGAACCAACCATTATTATTTTGCAATTCAAGAAAGATCTGCAATCGGGCTAATAATTTAACCTCTTTTGTGGCGTGATTTTCAGCACTGAATCGTTCTCAAATAACACGTGGTAAATGATGATAAATGACCCTACCGATTAAAATACCGATATTGGCGGTATTTTTGGTAGAAGTAAATGCATCAGGGATTAATGGATTTTCCTCAGGCTATACGTACAAAGGCACTTAGCATTGTTCAAGGCACAATCGGCGTCTTTGTAAGTTTCTTCAAGGTACTGTTTTCTTAGTGAATGCAGTCAGAGGTCTTGAGCATTTTACGGTTAAATGATTGGTGAAAGTCGTGACTGGATGGGTTTTGATTTATTATAAAATGTTCTAGAGTAAGTGAAAAAAACGTTGTCAATGCGTCATGTTAAAGGCTACAGCACTGATCCTAGAATGGTGGATATTTTGAAAACTGTACCCGTATATACTAAAACTTGTATATATTAAAATATATGTATATTAAAAGTCATCAAACTCTAGTCGGGTCTCCCCGTAAAGAACAATTTAATCTGTATATACACCACTATTTTTTAATTAGTACAAAAACTTTAAGGACATAATTATTAGCGAAGACATTATTATCATATATGTGACATAAGAATTGCATAATATCTATAAATAGCCAAGTTACAATCATTTGTTTTCTGTAGAAAATCTCACCAAAATCATAGACATATCTTACAATCCATTCACTACTTCATTGATAGTATTTACTTTCCGTCCTACTCTTACGCATTCTTTCCGTCGCACTTATAATGAAGGTAGCCTTAGGCAATAAAATGAAGCAAAATAATCAGTGTAGATAGATACTTTTTAATTTTCTTAATTCTACCCTTTCATTCATAGTTTATCCGGGCTTAGGACCAGCACCATTTACCGTTTTACAAGTAATTAAATACGAAGGTATGTAATTAGAAAGCAAACACATATCAAAATAAAATAAGATATTCTGTAATAAAAGAAAACAGTAATTTTGGCGTATTTATGAAGTTAGAATCATCTGCGATTTACAAATTATTTTATCAGCGTCTTATAAGCCTAGAGACGACCACTGCTGGACATAGGCCCTCAAGGGTCTCCAGACAGACCAATTTGAGCCGCCCGCATCAAATTACTATTTAATTAAGTAGGTATTATTTACTAAACTTACAAGTATTTCCATTGTCCTTCGAAATGTCCAACACCATTGTCAATACACAGATCACAGTCTTTTCACGTCGTCAAAAGCGCCCAATATGCGCTGTTTTAATAGTTTGACACTAAACGGCTTACTTTTGTACACTCACAAAATTATGTCCATGGGTACACAGCTGCACTCGCGATTCCTACACTCAAAAAGTACGCACGAAGCATAGCTACACACTCCCGTGATATTATGAACTGATAAGCCATCGCGTCGGGAAAACGTAGACAAACAAATTGCAGCGAAAAAAATGATAGGTACGCTCTCGTCCGCTAGCAATTTAGCACTGTTTTTAGCATCCGAGCGCGGCGCGCGCGCAGAGAGACAGGGGGGAATTTATCAATGGAATATTTTACTACTAATAGTACACGAGTCGGTCATAGTCTTAGTTATGCATTAACCAATTATTACGTATTTTTGTGGACAGTTTTGAGACACTTTTGGGAATTAGTGTTTTTATTTTTTAACAACATAAATATGATCAGTTAAAGGTACTTAGTGCCCCCTTAAATTTTTTGTACTAATTAAAAAATAGTGGTGTATAAAATCCTTGCGTTACTGACTGACTGACAGACAAGCTACAGCCGAAACTACTCGGCGCAAGAAGCTGAAATTTAGCATGTATGTTCCTTGGGGACCGTAGGGGTGCACTAAGACGGGATTTCTCGAAATTCCCACGGGATCGGGCAAAACGGGCAATTCGAAAATATGTGCGTGCGAAGCCGCTGGCGTGGACTAGTATAATATATTATTCCAAATGTGTGTAATCATAATTGTCATTCAACGAATTAAATCGTTTATTTTCTTTCCTGTTTTGAGCAAATGCATACCGCTGAGTTCATATGTTGAGACATCAGCGGGCCATCCACTAACGTTCATTTCTTCTGACTTGTCCCGTTGTGCAATCCGTACAGAAAAGCGACGGGATAAAATAAAACCGTTGAAGCCACTAATTAAACCACAATCCCACGTTCTTTCCCCTGACTTTATCACGACACGCCAGTCCGTCAGGAAAAACAATCCTTCAATGACCATACACAAATTTAGGTACATTCCTGTCAGTTTGCATCTTGTCAGTCCTACCGAGGGATTGCGTGTCTGTGGATGGTTATTTTGTGGTTTATGTGGGGCGTGTATCTCTATGTGCGTGTTCGTGTGTCCTGGGTTGTGTGCCGGGAGATGAATCAAAGTCTCAAGGCCGAAATACCAAAATGTTTATTACTTTAAGTCAACACAGTATTACAAGGTACGCGTAGATGTCGCGTGTGTCGGTAGTGCGCGTTACGGAACGACTGGCGTGACGAATTATGAGAACTTCAAACTATACAATGCAATTGATGTGTCAGCACAGCCACTACAATATTCCTCCTCTTTTTTTTAAAGGAAATTTTGAAAAAGGAAAATTTACTTTTACAATCAAAACAATTTAAAAATAGTTCAATAACAAAGGTACATACAATGTGGCAATCACACTACGCGACTCGTCATTTACTTACACAGCAATTTCGAAACAATAGGTAGCAACTGTAACCAAATACAATGCAGGTGTGCTAGATTAAGTTACATGGTATAATACTTGTTAACTAATTATGTTTATAATAAAGAGTTTTAATTTTGTAATGCCTTGATATATTTATATAATGTATGAAAATGTTACAAATTATACAATGCATTTCAAGTCAAAGTTAGATTATAATATTGTTTACATAACACGGCTGCAGTTAAATTATTAACGTAATACACATATTGTTACATTCATTGCCTTAATACGAAAATATAGTTTTACGAATATGGTTTTTCATATTTGTTATGTTATTACACAATTACAAGAAAATACGATTACACAATGAGATAAAGATTGGTGGATTGTATTCTACTGTACTCCCTTGGCGTCATTGCGGTAGCAACCAACAACACAATCTCTGCAGAAATTCCTATGGTGGCACAGTAAAATACAATACCATGAGCACAATTATAACAGAATTACATCGTATAATTATTACACAGTCAAATTGTTACACATGCACAATTATAACACGATTACATATGCATATACATAATAGCTTGAATACATGATTGTTTAATCGGTCAGATTACTGATTAATCTTATAATATACACTTAGTTACCATTGAATACCATTAAACCGTTTAATATACAACTTTGGCTGTTGACGGTTGTTGTTGTATAGTTTCCACCTTAATAGTAAGTAAAGCTGTCGAACTCACAACTACTTGTCTGCTTACCCATTTACGTAAGCCGTCTTTGCACCTTTTATGCAATATGTATCCAAATAAAATGATTAATATGACTATAATTATTATAGTGACAATGCTCAACGTATTTATGGCGTTGTTCACTTGCGATATATTATCAATATTCTCGTTGATAATTACATTTTCTTTGGTTTGTTTAGAACCCATTTTGTAAGTTATATTTGACACGAGTTGAATGTGCGGTAATAGATGTCATCATCATCATCATCATATCAGCCAAACGACGTCCACTGCTGGACATAGGCCTCCCCCAAGGTTCTCCACACAGACCAGTCTTGAGCCGCCCGCATCCAACCGCCTCCCGCGATCTTGACGAGGTCGTCAGTCCACCTTGCGGGGGGCCTACCTCTGCTGCGTCGTCCGGTACGTGGCCGCCATTCCAGAACCTTTCTGCCCCAATGGCCATGGGTTCTTCGAGCTATGTGCCCTGCCCACTGCCACTTAAGCTTGGCTATCCGGAGAGCTATGTCGGCGACTTTGGTTCTACTGCGGATCTCCTCATTTCTGATTCGATCTCGCAGGGAAACTCCAAGCATAGCTCTCTCCATCGCCCTCTGAGTGACCTTGAGCCTTCTGATAAGGCCCATAGTGAGCGACCACGTCTCTGATCCGTAAGTCATCACTGGCAACACACACTGGTCAAAGACTTTCGTCTTGAGACACTGCGGGATATCGGACGAGAAGATATGTCGTAGCTTCCCGAACGCTGCCCAACCGAGTTGGATTCGACGATTGACCTCCTTCTCGAAGTTGGACCTACCTAATTGGACTACTTGTCCCAGGTAGGTATACTTGTCGACAACTTCGAGCGTAGAGTTCCTAACCTGAATAGGAGCAGGTACAACATGGACGTTCGACATGATTTTCGTCTTGTCCATGTTAATCTTAAGACCTACTTGTTGAGAGACTCTACAGAGGCCATCGAGCATTGTGCCTAGGTCTTCCATGGTCTCAGCCATGACTACGATATCGTCTGCGAATCAAAGGTGAGTGATGTACTCGCCGTTGATGTTGATGCCGAGCCCATTCCAGTCCAGAAGCTTGAAAACATCCTCCAGCGCAGTGGTAAACAGTTTCGGGGATATGACATCCCCCTGTCTCAGCCCTCGCTGGAGTTGAATAGGTTTCGAACTCTGGTCCTGGAGGCGGACTGACATAGTGGCGTTTTCATACAAACACTTTAGCACTTCGATATATCGGTAGTCAATCGTAATTAATGTAAGTAAGTTAATACCGTTGGAGAGACTGTAGCACCGCCCAGGTTTCGATCGAATCGAAGGCTTTCTCATAGTCCACAAACGCCAAGCATAGGGGCTGGTTATACTCCTCGGACTTCTGTATAACCTGCCGCAGCGTATGTATGTGGTCTATTGTACTATAGCCTTTAGCTGGAAGTCGTCTAGCTTGCTCTCGAGACGATTCGTGATGACCCTCGAAAACAGCTTGTAGACGTGGCTCAGAAGTGTGATGGGTCTGTAGTTCTTTAAGAGGGTTTTATCCCCTTTCTTAAAGAAAAGCACCACCACACCTCTGTGCCACGCCTGTGGCGTTTTACCCTCGAGAATGACGGAATTAAATAGCTTCCGGAGGGCTTCTCTAGCGGGTGCACCGCCGGCCTTCAGAAGCTCGCTCGTAATTCCGTCATCACCCGGCGCCTTGTTGTTTTTGAGCTGTTTGAGAGCCACACTAATCTCGTGCATGCTGACGTCCGGGATATCTTCGGTATAGTGTCGGGTCAATCCAGCTCTAGGGGGGGGGGGGGTAATAGATGTAATAATGACGATTTATTAGCAATAATTTGTTGTACATAAGTAAAGTAAACTAGGTCAATATTTACGATGATTTACAGAGTATGCGTAATCGTTTCGCAAGAATTTTATTGGCCTTTTGCTTAGACGCCCAGATTTTGTAGTATGATGCTTTGCACTGGTTTCGTCTGTCTGAAATGTTACCTTTTTATTAGATTTTTTTATTATTTGTTTGTCGTTACCATGAGTTGGTTGCTAATAACATCACTAAATCCAAAGATTGAGATGATGGGCGGTAGTATTCAGCAAGTGCAAATTGCACGTGACCTTGGTCTTATGATCGACCCGGAGTTGCGCTTTGAGGATCACATCAATGGCGTTGCAAAAACCTGTTTCTACAGACTCAAAATCCTCTACAGAGTAAGAAATTATCTTAGTGTCACTTTGAGAAAGAGGCTCGTGGACAGCTTAGTGCTCTCAAAATTGAATTACTGTGACGCCGTGTATGGTCCATGCCCCTTAAGCAGGACTCAACATCTTATACAGCGTATACAGAATGCGTGTATCCGTTATTGTTTGAATATTCCCCGGCGAAACCATATTACACCTCACATGAACAATCATGAGATACTTAAAATGTCCGCAAGGCGTAAACTTCACTTAGCAACGTTATTGTTCGGCATTTTGAATACGGGCAAACCAAAATACCTTTATAACAAACTTAGTTGGAGACAGGATCACTACAGCTATTCCACTCGATCCACTGCCAGGCCACTGTCCATTCCTCGGTATAAAACCACAGCTTTTAGGGGATGTTATAAGTACGCTGCCACTCACATTTGGAATGACCTGCCCCCGCCGATAAGATCCCTGCATACAAAAGGTACCTTTAAAATTCACCTTAAAAAACATCTATTACTTGAACAGAAATGCGATCAGAACAAATATTATAAATAAATGATAATTTAATGCACAATAATATGATACATATATTTAAAGTTTTGTAATATTATATCAAATGCTTACGTTTTGTTATGATCTTCTGACGTTCTAGTAATTTATCATAATGAGTTTATAATCTCAGTGAATGTGTATCTTCCAGTCGATAAGTTGTGGCATGATTTTGGGTTTTCTGTGTAAATTGTTATGCCTCTATACTTAGAGCCTAAAACAAAATAAAAATGTATGCGGTTTAAGATGAAAATATACAGCAATGTAAACGTTTTATGATTTTATTCGATAAAAGTACCTAATATTACACGCACTTAGAATTATTATGATATCAAGCAAATAGTAATACGTTACCTGTGGTTGTTAAACATTGGAATTTCATAGCTATACTCTTTTTCCTATAGTCTTACTTTCTTCTTACTCGTAGATATGCAACACTTCATTTGTACCCACTAACAGTATTATTACATAATGTTTTGAGCACGAGACACCATGCTTGGGAAGCACGACGCGGCAGCCGAATGAGATGAATGTGCATCGATTCAGATTGCGTAACCGGGTGAGCGAGTCGACGCTATGTGCAAGCGAGAAGGGAGACTGTGAGACTGTGACGAACATAACCGGTTTGCTCAGGCGTCTGGCCGCTTCGCGACTAGTAAATAATAATAGAGTGTTGTATTTGGGTAGACTTGAGGTGTTGGATACCTATTATAGATATAAGTATACTTTTTGTTATTGATTGCGTAATGTATGTACGATAATGCCAGTACTCATATATAATTTTATACTGTTTTTTATATTGGTATAAATGTAATACTTATTTATGTAGATACTTATGTTTCTTAATTTATATTTGTTTATATAATTAAATTTTATGTAAGTATATTCTATTTATTGCATATTTTTTTTTAATTTCAGGCCCCGTTATATTGGAATAAGGTTTTCCATTTGTTTCTTTTTTTTTTTTACTCTGTGTATTTTACGAATTAGTGTGATATCTGTATCGTCACTTGGGGTCACCAAATAAAATCAGGGTTGGTTTGAGGTGTAGCCTCAAATCAACAATAAGCCTGAGTGGTGACCTCGTTTTCACAACATGCATACTGTTACTCTGTCAATGTGTTTTTAAAACATAATGTAATCCGTGCCATATTATAAGATATGTATTTATGTTCATGTATGTTGTGTAAATAAATGTTTTTCTTCTTCTTCTTTCTTTCTCTTCTTCTTCATTTGCTCTTCGTTCTCTACTAATACGTATGCGGGCTTTAAACGATCAATTGAAATATTGGCTCGCCTGTCTGGCAACTGTACACAGAATACTTTGTTACTTCTACTTATGACGCGATACGGTCCGTCGTAAGGAGGTTGTAGCGGTTTCCGTACTGCGTCATTTCTTAAAAATACATAGTCACACGTGTGCAAATCTTTATGAACAAATATGTTTCTGGATAATTTGTTTTCTCTGCTACTGGGTTTTAATTCGTTTATGATTTCTTTCAATTTGCTAACGTAAGTATGTTCATCACAAGGCTTAATATAACTATTGTCAAAGAAATCTCCTGGGAGTTTAATATTAGTGCCATACAACATTTGTGCTGCGGTTACGCCTGTTTCATTTCTAACTGATGCACGTAACCCCAACATTACTGTGGCTAGTTCAACAACCCAAGATTTACAGTTTAACCTCGCCACGTAAACGTTCAATAATACCGTTGCACTGAGGGTGGTACGGTGTTGTTCGTGACTTTTGTATTCCCATTAAAGACATTAAGTTTTTAAATAGGTTACTTTCAAATTGACGACCTTGGTCCATTGTGATTTTGTTTACACAACCAAAACGACTGATCCAGCCTTCATATAATGTTTTAGCTACTGTTTCTGCGGTAATTACCTTAATAGGAAAAGCTTCGGGCCAACGAGTGAATCTATCTATTATTGTTAAGCAATACCTTCGGGAGAGGTTGTCAATGGTCCTATGATATCAATATGAATTCGCTCAAAACGCTGTGTATGTTTAAATTTACCTAATTCTGATACAGTATGTCTTTGAATTTTTGATTTCTGACAGCTTATGCAATTTTTAGACCAAGTGTTTACATCGCTGTTCACGTTAGGCCAAAAATACCTATCACTGATCATTTTCCTAGTCTGTTTGATGCCTGGGTGACTTAAATTATGCAAGGAGTTAAAAGCTAAACGTCTGAAATTTTCCGATAAGTATGGACGTGCCTTATCTGTACTTGTTTCGCAAACAACATACCTATCGCTACCTGGTACTGTGATACGTTTTAATACTATGTTATCATGTTGCTCGGCTAACATTTTTGCAAGCTGTTTATCAGTTGCCTGTGCCAAGGCAAGTTCTGAGAATCCTAACGCTGTGGGACAACAAATGGTTTCAATTCTGGATAACGTGTCTGCAACTATATTATCATTTACGCTAATATATCTTATGTCTGTACTAAATTCGCTAATGAACATGATTTGCCTAGCCCTACGTGCTGTTTCTCTGTTTGTATTTTACTAAATGCAAACGTAAGAGGCTTGTGGTCTGTAAATATGATTAATTCGTGACCTTCAATTAAATTTCTAAAGTGAATTATGGCTAAGTAGATAGCTAATAATTCTCTGTCATACGTACTATATTTTCTTTAGGCTTCTGTTAGTTTCTTCGAAAAATATCCTAAAGGTTGCCATTTATTGTCATGTTTTTGCTGTAATACTGCACCTACACATGTTTCCGAAGCGTCACACATTAAGGATAATTGTGTATCTGGTAATGGATAAGATAAAATGACTGCATTTTTTAGATCTTGTTTACATTGCTCAAAGTTATGCTCTGCCTCTTTAGTCCAGTTAATTATACTTTTGTCTTTACGTTTTGAGTTACCTAAATACTTATTTAATACCGATTGGTGCTCAGCGCAATGTGGTATGTGCGATCTATAAAAGTTAAGCATACCTAAAAATCTTCTAAGTTCTTCGACAGTGTTTGGTTTTGGAAAATTGATTATTGCCTGTACTTTATTTTCTAAAGGTCTAATGCCCTCGGTAGATACTTCGTAACCTAAAAATTCTATTTTTTCTTTACCAAAACTACATTTTGAGAAGTTAATTGTAAAACCATACTCATTAAATCTTTGAAAAACCTTTTCTAAATGTTGTCTATATTCTGTTTCATTTTCTGATGCGATAATGGTGTCGTCAGCAAAATTGAATAAAAAATCTAATCCTTGCAGTACCGTGTGGTCCATAAAACGTTGAAAGGTTTGTGCAGCATTGCGTAATCCAAAAGGCATGCGCACAAATTCGTATAAACCAAAAGGTGTTATAACAGCTGTCTTTTCAATGTCACTTTCTGCCACGGGTATGCAGTTTTAAGCTCTATTGATATCAATTTTTGAAAAGATTTTCTTATTAACTAGGCTGTAAGTGAAATCATGTAGATGCGGAACAGGATACCTATCTGGTTTTGTAATTGAATTTAAACGTCTATAGTCCCCACAAGGTCTAATGTTACCGTCCTTCTTAGGTACAATATGCAAGGGACTTGCCCAAGCACTGCGACTCGGTCTACAGATCCCTAGCTCCTGCATGATCCTAAACTCATTTTTAGCTTTGACATACCTGTCTGGTGGTAGCGGTCTGGCTTTCGCGTGCACTGGGGGTCCTGTCGTCTCGATGTGATGGTACGTGCTATGTTTGGGCGTTTCTTTGTACGAGATGGGCTTGGTTAGCTCTGGAAACTTATTTAACACATTATATTAAGGACAATTATCAATTATGGTTTTTACAGTGGGCTCCCTAGAATTGGATATGTTACCTTTTATGCTTAAATTAGTTATCTGATCGATTAACCTTCGTCTATTCAAGTCAATTAGCAGCTTATAATTAGCTAAGAAGTCAGCTCCTAGGATTGGTTGCTGAACGTCCGCTAATATAAATAACCATTTGAAGGCTCGTCTAAGACCTAAATGTAAAGACATAAAATGTGTACCGTAGGTACTTATTTCCGTGCCATTGGCAGCATACAGTTTATATTTATCACTATTTACGCTCACCTGTTTATGCACAAATTTTCGAGGTAACACTGATACGTTAGCACCACTATCTATCAAGAAGTTCAAACCCGTTTTTCTATCCATGACGCTAAGGTTGGGACAGCACACGGTCGCAGCCTCCCGTCGCAGACTGCACCGACTCTAGTTTTACGCCTGGTTCTCCTTCTTCTTATTCCAATTTCATGGTTCGACGCATTTGTTGGCCTTGTTTCTGAATTTGTAATGGAAATAGCATAGCCAATTCGAATGGTTCTAATAATGAATCTTGGTTGAAATCGTCTCCTGTTATAACTTCGCCTATTGTAACTTCTGGATCTTGTTTCTAATTTTTCTAACCGATCGCCCAATTTGCTGATCTCCGCTATGATATCCGCGTTGCTGCCTGAGGTTGATTGTTGCTGCACGCTTGAAATACTGGATACCGGTGTCAAAGTTTCCATGACCTTGTTTGCTATTGTTGCACGAGTCTCCATGTCTTTTGCGTCAGCTAAGGCGAGTACACTTCGTACCGGCGATGGCAGATGGTTTTGCCATAAGATTGACAAAGTTTCATCCGTCACCCGTCCTCTAGCCAGATCTTGCATTCTGCGCATTAGCTGTAATGGCTTCTGGTCACCTAGTTCCATGTCTCCGATGAGTTTTTTTATCTGACGGTCTTCCGATTCTTCGTATATGGATATGAGCTTTTGTTTCAAGGTCTCGTATTTCTTAGTCTCTGGCGGCTTCAATAATATATCGGTGACTTGTTGGATCGCGTCTTGACTCAATTTGGAAATGACGACCTGATATTTTGCTTCGTCGGACATTTTTTGAGGGTATAAAACTGCTTCTGCTTGTATGAACCATGTTCGAGGTGATTTCTTCCAAAATTCGGGAATTCTTGCCGTTACCGAAATCGATGATAAATGGTACTCTTCAACTTTTGCCTTGTCTTCGGACGCCATTTTGTTACGGATTACAAATATTGTAATCAAATATATTAATTTATGCGCGACACTACCGACGTGAAATTTGAGTCGTCCGTTTTATTTTGTCATGCCTCGAGCACACAACAATTCACTGAGTTACGTCGTAATTTGCACTGTTTCTAGAAGTCATTTTTGTTACAACGAAAGTTCTCGAAGATTTGCAGGAACAAGTTCGGAGGTCACCAATTTTGTGGTTTGTGTGGGGCGTGTATCTCTATATGCGTTGAGACGGAGGATCTCAGGTAGGATGTCGGGGTTCGAGAGAAACACTGCTAGGCTGAACAGGTTCTTTATTATGTCTCACTACCGCTTACATACAGTATGACCGAACTAGGTAAGCACTGGCCTGAGCTGGCTGGAGTGTAGACTCCTGCTGCTCTCCGACGCTCGCAGGGTAGCTGCTCGTAGGGTCGCCGATGAGCTGGCCAAGGTGCGCTGCGCAGGCAGCTCTGTGGTCGAGGTTCAGGCTGAGCGGGGTCTCAGGCGGTGCAGCCGGTGTGGGCCGAGCGGTCAGGCTCAGGCGTCCGTGGCCTGGCTGTAGGAGCTCGTAGGCAGGAACGGAGGCTTGGGTGGCAGCTGGCTAGTAGCGGCACGGCGCCAGCAGCTCGTGGCTTGTAGCCCGTAGAAAGAACGTAGCCCGTAGGAAGAACGTCAGGTGCAGTGAGCCTGTAGGAAGAACGTCAGGTGCAGTGAGCTCGTAGGGTGAACCCCAGCGGGACAGTAGATAGGAAGTAGAATGTAGAATAATCGCGAGGTGTACCGGCAGCGTTCCGATGTCTAGGGAAAGTGACCATTCTACAACGCGCACCCATCTTATATAGGCATAAACCTATGACTCACAACTGCCTTTGGCCAGTGAATATGACCATATTTGGTAATATTGCGAACGATGTCTGGCTAAGCGCCTGCGAGATATTATAACGCAATACGTGTAGTATTACGTTACAATACCCCGCTCTGTACAGCAGGATTTTTCGTGTCTAGACAAGAAAAATCCGTCTAACTAAGTCCTTCGAACTTCTGTAGACAGTGCTAAGTAGATAGTGACTATGAAACTCAAACTCCAGGTAGGTACAATGAAAGAATCTAGTTAGGTTAGGAATCAGTGTGGTTAATTAGTTTTAAATCTTTAATGTGCCAACTGCCAATAGATTTACCCGACGAATCCGCTAATTCGTATACTAGTGGTGACTTTTTAGCAATAATAGTACACTTGGTAAACTTAGGAGCTAGTTTTTTACCAAATGATTTGTCGTAGGTTCTTTTCCACACAGTATCACCCACGTTAAACCCAGCCGGTTTACGACGTAAGTTGTATGTGTGTGTATATAAAGTACCATTGTTTTGGTGTTTACGTGCGACGCAAGTATCACACGAAGATATAAACTTAATAATGTCAGCGTGCATACCAGGCCAATAATTACGCTGCGCTAAACGTTTATACGTTTTAAAAATACCTAAATGACCCGCAGCGAGTTCCGAATGGTATTCTTTAATGGCGGTAGTTCTATCCGAGGTATGTAGGACCTCTTTCCAATCGAATACTTTACGCAATGTACACTTAGATACCATATATCTGTACAATTTATCATTCCTGATAGAATAATTAGGGAAAGATGTAGGTGAGTTTTTACAGCCATTGTAGATTGTAGTATACCACTGATCCGAGGTTATAGTAGTCTCGTTATCAGTGTTAGTATCAATAGCTGACACGGTAGCATTAACTTTATTAGGCAAGGAATTACTACGAGAGTAATTATTAGATAAAGTAACAGAGTTAATATAGTTTGGTAACAATTTAAATCTTTTCCAGAAGTCAATACCTAAAATTAACGAACTAGTGACTTCTGGAATTACGTACGCTTTTAAGTTATAAGTTTTATTTTTAAAAGTGGTGGGTAGGTTGATATAGCCGATCGGTGTCAGACGATGACCACCCGCCGATCGCAAAATTATAGTAGGGTTGTCACACTTATTCAAAGGGAGATTAGTTTGAGAAATAATTTTTATATGAGAATTATTGCCCAATATAGTCACGGCAGAACCTGAGTCAAGTAAACCAGTAAGGGGTAGATTCTTAATGGTTACATTAACATAGGGTCGAAAATCAGTATTAGGTTTTTGATCTCGGGTCGCAGCCACAGAATGACTAGAAAAATACACTTTTAGAGTGTTCAGCCAATTTTTCCAGTCTTCCTTGTCAAAATATTTAGGTTTAGAAGATGTACAAACGGTAGGGTTTGTCATCTTATTTGACGAACGACGATCCGAATAAATTAGTTTTTTTGAAAATGATTTATTTTTACAGGTAGGACAATTTACGAATGTGACATCCCTAAGGCCACACTTAAAACATATCGGATAACGTTCTCGCTTGCACGTCCCTAGTGAGTGATCAGTTGAACGGCAGCGCGGGCAAAATACACACCTCTTATTAGTTATTTTTGTAGGAACAGCTGATTTAGATATCATGTTGACATTATAGTGTTGTAGGTTAGGCACAGGTGTATCGTTCGGTTCGACATTTATAGATGCGACAGAAGCGTAGTTTTGTAGTTTAGACGGTTTATAGTACTGTGAATTATTATAGTGACCGTGCGTGTCCTTTTTATTTATGTAAGCTAGATCAGGTGCTACTGTGTTAGACGTAGGGTAACTAGGTTCGTGAAATTGTGCACTTAAACACTGGAACCTCTCATAGTTTAGACAAAGTGTTTTTAGAGTGTCTATAGTGTCTATAGCCGTAGTACATGAAGCTAGTACTGTAGAATAACATGGTCTAATATTGTGAAGCAATATATTTAGTTTTTCATGTTCGGTTAGGACCGTGTTCGGTGACAATCGCGCAAAAAGTTTGAACATAATTGATAAATAGATGATTATACCTTCAGTTTGCCCTTGAGTACGATTACGGATCTCGGCTAAAAGTTTATAATTATAGTCGTACGGTGTAAAATCGGCTGTGAGTTTACTAGCTAGTTCGTCCCATGTAGAAATGGAATCTTTAACACCGCGAAACCAGTGTAACGCATTACCCGTAAAAATTTCGGACGCGTAATCGAATAATCTATTGGCAGGTAGATTTCTAACCGTCCTAAATTCCGTCACGCGTTGTAGAAATTCGCGAACGCAGCCTGTTCCGTCGAATTTGAGTTTCGATAGTTCGCCAACGAAGACTTCGCGTTCGACCGTCTTGGCGTGCGGACGCGTTCGTGTGCGCTCTCGCGAATATAATTCGTAATTTCGGTTTTACTGAAAATATCGCTTATATTAATACACGAACGAGTTCCCTAAGGAATAGGGACTCGCGCAAAGTGTTATTATTAAGTTCTATCGTGATTTTCGTGTGTTTTTACTGGTTTTTCCACTCCGCGCTGGGATCACGTGGAGAAGTTTGTAGTGTGTCGTGCCCGTGAAATACGGTCCGGATTGGGTGTGTGGCAGCTTGTCCCGGGGCTTTTCAGCCTTGGGAGCATTTGTAATAAGGTAACAAGGCTTCAGGAGCTCCTGTAATCGGTTTTTCGGCGGCGATACCGGCGTCATAACCTCAAAGTTGAGGTTAGGATTGCGTTGTCGTTCGCTGGGCCGGTGCGGGCGCTCTGTCGCCTTGCCTTGAATTAATACTAATACTAGTTTGTTAATATTTTATAGCGATTCAGCTGAAAAGTGGTGTTAAACAATACATTTTTCAAAAGCACGTGCCATCTGACATCTAGCGCGGTGTGACTTGGCGTGACAACTGACAGTTGACACTGACAGTTGTCATCGCCGGGAAAATAACCGCGCTGGCAGGGTTGCCAGTTCAAATATTCTGATCGGCACGTTTAGTTTAGTTAGTAATAAACTTTAAATAGATATACAGTACTGGACATTGGTCTTTTAGGTTTAGTACGTTTAGTGTAGTTAGTAATAAATTTTTAAATAGAAATACAGTACTGGACATTGGTCTTTTAGGTATAGGTGTACATTTTTAATAATATTACGACATTGGCGTGACGGCTGACGTCCGGTGTTACTTGGCGTTGGCAGCCGTCACTGTCACTGTCACAGGTGGTATTGACGGTTGACGCGTGGTGACAGCGTTGACATTGACAGTTGTCGGTGCCTTGGCACTGGCGGCTGGCGGGTCGGGGTTGCCACCTGCGTAAAGGGGTTGCCAGTGCAACGGTCATAGTTACCAGTTTAACAGGTAATACTTTGTTTTAAAAATTTTATCGTCTGTTTATTTATTTTGTTTCTTTGCTCTGTGTTTTAAATATTGTGTGTGTTAGACTTAAGCTATTATCTTAGGAATAAGTTGTACCAGCCATAACTCTGGTCGGTCGCTATAATGGACGAAGAAGAGAAGGCTCGCAGGCAGCAAGAGCTGCTGCTGGATGAGTTTGAGCGAAGACAGTCGGAAATTGATGCGCTCAAGGAAAAAATGGCAGAATCCTCTAGGGGGGCCGCGTCTGCGTCCCCCTTCGAGCCTCGCGTATCGCTGGCCCGAACTCCACCGGGAGGTTTTTCGCCGGCACAGACGGCGATGGAGGTAGCGGCGGACCCTGGCACGCCACAGCCACCATCGGTGGTGTGCTCGCAGCCCGGGAAGCGCCACTTGACGTCGCCCGAGGAAGTACAAGAGGCTGTAAGACGACGAACGGCCAAGAAATCTTCGGCGCCACCCTTAGGTGGCATCTTGACCAGCACAACTACCGCGGAACGGTCGTCGGCGGGGCAGGGCGCGCCGGCGCCATCAATGGTCTGCATGGATAAGGAGGCCCTTATCGAATCTGTACACTCGGCCGTGAAAGCCATCTCCGCCGTGGCGAATGCCACTAACAAGCTCAATATCGGAGATAAAAACGCGATCGCCGGACATGGGCAAGATATATTGGCGGTTGTAGCGCAACTGGCGCTGCGCCTTGCTCGCGTGGAGCAGGAGGTGACAAGCATCAAGCTTCAACAGGCGACGACACAGCAAACGGTAATGACGGCAGCACCAATGGCACCACCGATAGACTCATCCTGTACCTACGCCAGCAAACTAAAACTACCAAAAGGGAAGCCCGACATCGCCCTCGAACCACGCGGTCCAACTGTCCTGTTCTACCCGAATGCCGAACAGCTAAAGACCTCTGAGGACACCAAGAAGGAGTTACAAAGCACTATTAAACCCGGCGCGCACGGAGTCCAGTGCCAGAGGGTTACGATGGTCTCCAACGGAGGAGTGGCGGTGCAGACGCGGTCGGTAGAGGCAGCGAGGAAACTAAAAGAGGCGGCCCCCCCTACCCTGAAGGTAGCAGATCCGAAGGGCAAGAAGCCTCTGGTGGCAATAAGAAATCTGAGGTCGGACCCATCGGCGGCGGACCTGCTAGAGGACCTACACCGTATTAACCTGGCTGAGGATCTTAACTGGCCAAAAGATAAGATGTTAGCACAGTGCAGCGTAGCCTTCAAGAAGGGTCGGCTAGGGTCCGGCAGGACCACCGTTGTGCTGGAGTGCACAAAGGCTCTCCGGGATAAGCTGGTGAGCCTCAATCGTGTTTATATCGGCTGGGACGAGGCGGAAATTATCGATTACATCCGCCTGACATGCTGCACTAAGTGTCAGCAGTACGGTCACCCCGAAAAACATTGTCGGTCGGCAAATACTATATGCGCACAATGTGGAGAGGCTGGCCACAGGAAGGACGAATGCAAGTCGGAGACCACCTGTTGCGCCACCTGCGCGAAATTCAAGCGCCCTAATAAAGACGGTCACCGTACTGCTGCGCTTACGTGCCCCGCGCGGCAATACGCAGAACAGCAGGCGGCTAATATCAGCTATGCCTAGGCACGCTTTACGCATAGGGCAGCTGAACCTGCAAGGGTCGGCTGCGGCTACAACTGAACTGCCCATCGTGTCGGCGCAGCACGGGCTTGACTTAATTCTCGTTCAGGAACATTACCAACACGAATGTATTATACAGCATGGAGCGAACCCGAAAGCGGGGATTATGATCGTGAATAAACACCTCGCAGTGACACTATTGGGCAACCTCAGCAATGAGTACTGCTTAGTAGCCCATATTGATGGAGGAACTCGCTACGGTGCCCTGTATGTGGTTTCGGCGTACTGCCAGTACAGTCACGATGTAGCTCGGCATCTAGAAACCATAACACGTGCGTTGGATCATCTGGTAGGAAACAGGGTGCTCATAGGGATGGACAGTAATGCACACTCCCCACTCTGGCACTGCGAACGGCGACAATACGAGGGAAGGGGACCCGACACCGAGTACAGGAAGGCGCAAGTGGAAGGTTTTATACTCGGGCGAGGACTAAGTATTCACAATGAGTCTGGACAGCCACCGACATTCCACGGTCCCAATGGCTATTCAAACATCGACCTCACCCTCTCTACCCGGGGTATCTCAGTGTCAGGGTGGAGTGTGCATGAAGGTGCCAGTATTAGCGACCACCAGCTGATCACGTAAGCTGTTGCCCTCCCAGGATCGACGGATAATACCGAGCGGCCCGAGATTGAGTATGCGGAACCACGGCGATTCCGAGATAAAGGGGTGCACTGGGAGCGGTTCACTGACACCCTCCAACATAGGATGGGAAAGCTTCGCACCCGAAGACCGGCCGAAGATCTCAGTCGCCAGTACACCGACATCCTAGTACAGACGGCCGAGGATGTGCTGGGTGAGGCCAAGAAAGCGGTCCCCCATAAATACGAGTGGTGGTCGACGGCGTTGGATGATATGCGACGTGACGTGTACAACGCCCGGCGTGCCTGGCAGAAGTCACGAAGAGCAGGCGGTGTCGTCAACAGCCCATTACACGTGCACCTGCGCACTACACGTCGGAAGTATAAGGAGGCGATGAAGCAGGCAGAAATGCAGTTCTTCAAACAAATTGCCGACTCAGGCAACGAGGACCCGTGGGGCTTGGCCTATAGAGCTGCGTCGGGAAGATTACGTCCTCCCCCCAAAATACTGCATGGCATTAAGCTTCTTGAGGGACACACCGGCACTGCCAGGGAGACTATGTCCGCATTACTAAATACGTTATGCCCCGATGACGATCCTAGTCAGGACACCGAATACCATAGACAGGTGAGACTTGCGGCAGCATGCGCTCCCTCGGGACGTAAGAGCGAAGGTCCTACGGAACAGGCGTTAAGTCACATAATCAAGCACCTACCAAACACCTCCCCTGGGTTAGATGGATTGACTGCCCGTATTATTAGACGCGCCTGGAGCATAACCAAAGTTGAAACCTTGGCAGTATACACGGCATGTATAAATGAAGGAACTTTTCCAACAATATGGAAAGTCGGGCGCCTCGTCGTCCTGCCAAAGGGCAACGACAAGCCTCTATCGGACCCAAAGGCCTACAGGCCGATAACTCTGCTGTCAATACTGGGTAAAATCTTGGAGAGGCTCATCATTACCTGCGCCCCCTGCCTGCACCGGGGCATTTCTCCGTCTCAACATGGCTTTCGGCGCGGAAAGTCCACGGTGACGGCGCTCAACGCAGTGCTGAACCGAATCACGAGTACCGCCGAGAGCTATGTTCAGGCGGTGCTGCTGGACATCTCGGGGGCCTTCGACAACGCCTGGTGGCCCATGATTTTAGTTAAGCTGAAACAGTGCGGTTGTCCGCCTAACATATACAAAATAATTGTAAGCTATTTTACGGACCGAATAATAGGCATGTTCATGGGCGGCCAGGCGGTGTGGAAGAGGACCACAATGGGATGCCCACAAGGCTCGGTGCTGGGGCCAACGTTCTGGAACGTCCTGCTCGACGACGTCCTACGACTGCCGATGCCGGGGGGTGTGCGCGTGGTGGCATACGCCGATGACCTCACCATGGTTGTTGAAGCCTCGTCCAGGGCGGCCTTAGAGCGGAACGCCGCGACCTCACTCGGGGCGGTGAGCGAATGGGGGCTGAGGAATGGCCTCGCCTTCTCAGCCGGCAAGTCGAAAACTATTACTCTAAAAGGCAAGTTTAAGCGTCCGCCTACGGTTCGCATGGACGGGGCTTCGATAACACAGGTGAGTAGTGCGAGGCTACTGGGGGTAGAGATCGACGAGGCTAGCTCCTACGTGCCGCATGCTAAGTTAACCGGCAATCGTGCCGTGAACGCCTTCGGGAAGATGTCGAGGATCTCGGCATCGACCTGGGGCATAAAGTACAGGGCCCTTAAATTCCTGTATATGGGGACATATGTGGCCATAATTACGTACGCTGCGGCCGTATGGTGGCGACGCTCGTCGCACTACGCAGTGCGGGCGGCCTTACTGCGTGCGCAGCGTCCGGCGTTGGTGCTGTTGACGAAGGCCTACAGGTCCGTCAGTACCGCGGCGTTGCCCGTGCTCGCCGCGGTGTTCCCGGCGGACCTGGAGGTTCTTTGTGCGGGGCGTCTTGCGCAGGACGGACTGGGGTTGGCAGGTAGGGAGCGTAGAGCGATGAAGCGGGAACTGATGGAGGATGTCGTTGCTCAGTGGCAGGCACGGTGGTCGTCCGAAGATAAGCGTGCGGGACAGGCTGACCCAGGGGTGGGTCGCGCCAGACTATGTGACATCACAGATACTGACAGGCCATGGCTGCTTTCGTAAGCGCCTGCACGACATGCGGCTGGGCGACAGCCCGAATTGTTATTGTGGCGCGCAGGAAGAAACGAGGGACCATATCCTATGGGAGTGCCCACTCTATGAGGAGGAGAGAAACCAAATGCTGGATGGATGGCGGCGAGCCACGATAGGACCTGTGTGGCACCAGGATCTGGTTAACAATGAAGAGGGATTTAGAAGACTGCATACGTTCGCGCACACGTGGCATCGGAAGAGGAGAGAACGGGAGGATTGATCCGTCTGCGCGAACGCGAAGTAACGTTATGTGGTGTACTGCCCCAATAGGGGAGAATGTGGAAAGATCAGGGACAGGATAAAGAATTTGTAGGGAGTCAAGAAAGAGCGCGTGGGAAAGAGCAGACGCAAGTACCGCGCGCTCCTCCCATGATTCGGCCCGTATGCCGCAAGGCGGGTAGGGCCATGAGGAGGTGGTGGGAAGTTCGCCAACCCTCAAATGCTCACAGTGGACAGTTACCGGAGTCGACGCTGCCTGTGCAGGGGTTGAATTCGTGCAAGTCATCGTGACTCCGACTTCCGCCGACGGAACATTCGAGTGTTCTATCTTAGATAGCTCTGCCGACAGCATCCGAAAGCGTTCAGTCAGGTCGGATATTTTCTTGCCGTATTTAGGTTCGGATTTGTCTAATCTGCCCAATCTGTGGTAGACCTGGTTGTGCAAAGCCGTAGTTCGCTTCGCCAAGTTGTGGTCGTATAATTCCTTAAGGGAAGAGATTCGCGAATCTAAATCGGTAACTGACAGGCTAGCTCCCTTGAAGTCGTCTGCTATGTCTAGGCCTGACTCTAGGATTTCGTCATTCGGAATCAGCTCGAGTAGTTTAGGTAGCTGCTTCCGTAAACCTAAAACAGAGGTAGCCGGCTCCTCTCCGTGAATAGCGACCTCGTAGGCCAATTCATTTTTATTAAGTAGGAAGTACTTGATAGGGTTAGTGCTCATGATGATATAAAATAAGTATGATAGAAAAGAACGTAAGTATATTACAGCCCTCCGTGTGCAATAGTTCTGCTTTACAAAGAAACTACGACGATTCGGTGTAAAAATGTAGACAATAGATAGTGACTTGCAAAAATAAAAAACGGTTATTTCAAATTGCGAACAGTTACGTAGGGAATCGGTAGTTGACATTTGAATTAGACAATAGTAAGATAACACATAATAGGTATACAAGAATAGAAATTAAAGATAGACAGCAATACACAGATACACACAAGTTAGATAGTACGTACCGGTTCGCTGATGTCTGCACCTCCTCGTTTACAAGACTGACCTCCTAAACAAGAACAACTGCAGTAATTGGAAGTGAGACAAATAGAGTTGGGCGCCACTGAGACGGAGGATCTCAGGTAGGATGTCGGGGTTCGAGAGAAACACTGCTAGGCTGAACAGGTTCTTTATTATGTCTCACTACCGCTTACATACAGTATGACCGAACTAGGTAAGCACTGGCCTGAGCTGGCTGGAGTGTAGACTCCTGCTGCTCTCCGACGCTCGCAGGGTAGCTGCTCGTAGGGTCGCCGATGAGCTGGCCAAGGTGCGCTGCGCAGGCAGCTCTGTGGTCGAGGTTCAGGCTGAGCGGGGTCTCAGGCGGTGCAGCCGGTGTGGGCCGAGCGGTCAGGCTCAGGCGTCTGTGGCCTGGCTGTAGGAGCTCGTAGGCAGGAACGGAGGCTTGGGTGGCAGCTGGCTAGTAGCGGCACGGCGCCAGCAGCTCGTGACTTGTAGCCCGTAGAAAGAACGTAGCCCGTAGGAAGAACGTCAGGTGCAGTGAGCCCGTAGGAAGAACGTCAGGTGCAGTGAGCTCGTAGGGTGAGCCCCAGCGGGACAGTAGATAGGAAGTAGAATGTAGAATAATCGCGAGGTGTAGCGGCAGCGTTCCGATGTCTAGGGAAAGTGACCATTCTACAACGCGCACCCATCTTATATAGGCATAAACCTATGACTCACAACTGCCTTTGGCCAGTGAATATGACCATATTTGGTAATATTGCGAACGATGTCTGGCTAAGCGCCTGCGAGATATTATAACGCAATACGTGTAGTATTACGTTACAGCGTGTTCGTGTGTCCTGGGTTGTGTGCCGGGAGATGAATCAAAGTCTCAAGGCCGAAATACCAAAATGTTTATTACGTTAAGTCAACACAGTATTACAAGGTACGCGTAGATGTCGCGTGTGTCGGTAGTGCGCGTTACGGAACGACTGGCGTGAGGAATTATGAGAACTTCACACTATACAATGCAATTGATGTGTCAGCACAGCCACTACAGTTATAATCCTATAATTTTATGAAGATTGTTGCCATTTAAAAGGAATGCTTGTCATTTTGAATTATCTTTATGGATTATTTTCATTTTGCAATAACATGTGTACCCGTAAGCAAGAGATTGCTATTGCTACATCAACCAAATCAATGTATTGCTATGAGTTTTATTGCGAGTGAATATCTATTTACCTAAACCTAAAATTCAACTGCCTCTGTTGTCCTGCGGTAGTGTAAGCGACTGCGAATCATGAGGTCTCAGGTTCGATTCTCGGGTCGAAGAAAACTGATGGTTTTTCTGTTAGGAATCATCCAACAGAAGTTCGGAGTCAGGGAGTTGGCGGTGTCACACCCCCCGTGAGGCCCCGTGCCTTGGAAAGCACGTTAAGCCGTTGGTCCTGCGCCCAATCTCTCTCCGGTCGTGTCGCATGTGGCGTCCCATCGGACTATGAGAGTGAGGGAATAGAGAGTGCACTTGTGTTGGCGCACACACTTGTGCACTATAATATGTCCCGCGCAGATGGCAAGTCTCATGTATAGACAAGCCGCCGTGGGCGAAATCCGTCGGGAGGACATTATTATTATTATTAAACCTAAAAGAAGACATAGCTTAGACAGAAGCTTGCATGCTCTCACTTCTCTCTACTCCCTACTTCACTCACCCACTCCTCCAGCCTATCTAACATCCCACTTTCAATACTTATGCTCTTCGCATGATAAAGCTCTTCGTTCTTCCCACAACCTTTTACTTCTATGCCCTCAACATAGCTCTGGCCTTGTACATTCCTCCTTCTACGTTCAAGCTATACTCCTATGGAACGCGCTCCCTCTGAAAGTCAGGACGGCAGACAGTCGTAGGACATTTAAAAACAAAGCTCGTCAATGGATTCAACGTGGGTTATTGCCTGTATCATCGTAATCATCACTGGATTATGTATGTATATATAATATTTTATTGAATATATATGTCTAATATATATATATATATATATATATATATACAAATATATATTTTATAATATAATAATATATATTGTATAATATTATATATAGTATATGAAGTATATTAATTATTAAATTGATATGTGTATTGTATAAGTGTGTTATGTATAATTATTTACTAAAGTATCTAGTTATATATAAATTCAGTTATAAAGTACTTCCACCTAATACCTGCCTTAACTATCTCTGCATTACCCTAAGGTAGACTGTTAGACAATGCCTAAGGCATTAAGTCCGCCTATGTACAATATTGTGCAGGAAGTTTAATAAATAAAAAAATTTTAAAAAAACAGAATGTGGGTTAAAAAGTGGTTATTAGAAAAGGAGAAATCTAGTGTTATAAGACTTTTAAAAGATCTGGCATGCGATATCTAATATCTTGATTTGACGACCGGTTGGCGCAGCGGGAGTGTAAGCGACTGCAACACCGAAGGTTGCGGGTTCGATTCCCGCTCAAGTCACACATTTGTGTGCATGAACATGGATGTTTGTCTTGGTCTGGGTGTTTCTATGTATATGTATGTACCTATTCACAAAAACAGTATATATGTATGTTCATCCATTATCTAGTACCCATAGTACAAGCTCTGCTTAGTATGGGACTATATAGATGGTGATGTGTGTATGTGGTAGAATATATAAAAAAAAAACATTTCTAATATCATCTTTATCGTCTATTTCTTGGGAATCCATTTTATACTTCCGGGACGAAGACGAACACAAAATGATAACAAACGAGCAGTCAATCACGCCAGACAAATAAACAGGCACTAACTTGATCACATCGCGCGTCGCATCCTTCGTGACGGGAGGGATGGCGGTGTTTTAATACCGTTATTCTTTCTTGCTCTTGCAAATCCACTGGCGTTCATTCTGTAAGGATTGTAAATTCCGGCAGGAATGAACGTTAGTGGATGGGCCGCTATCGTGTTGGAATAGTAATTATATATCACGCCGAGTCACCGCATAATCATCATCATTACATAGTATAAAATAAAGTCTGTCTTCTGTCTGTCGTTTATATATATATATAATATGTACATATATGGCGGTACGAAGTTCACCGTGTCAGCTAGTAAAAGTATAAGTAGTAAATAGTCCCTCTCTTCGTTTCGAGTTTGCAGTGATTTCTGCTTAAATAGGTGATCTTGATCATAATTTTACCATATTATTTCAGCTAAGTACATGAAAAGACTTTGTACAGCTTTTAGCTCCGAAACCATATAAAATCACTCATCTTAACGATCACGGCTGGCAAGTAACACGCAAATTCCAAACCTACATCTTACTTGCGGCTAATAAACATGTTTGGCCTAGCTTGGTAAAATGTTTAAAAATATTACAATGGCTTTACTCGCTGCATTAAAATGCCGTAGCAAAAAAGCAGAGCGATCATGTTTTACTTTGTATATGACATTTTCTCAGAGGTCTATGCTGAGACTAAACATTTTTGCTTCCACATTCCTGGGATTATGTTCATGCTTTTTTCCATTCCTCATATTTTAAATTCAAGATTTTTACACTTTTATCTAAACTAAAATAAGGCATTTTACTCGTTTGATTTCCACTCAGTATATGGCTAATTTAAATAAAATCTGATAAAGATTTTTCTTTATAATACTAGTGTCCAATTATGTACAATGTACATTTGTATCACCAACCATCATCGTTGCACAACCCGAAGATTCACTGGTAGAAATACTCTAAGGTGTGCATATTTATTGTTATGTGGAAGAAGTGTAAATAAATAGATAACATAATAAAAAACAACCACGCATTTTTTATTTTATTCATTCGTCGTGCAGGGATAATGTCGATGTGCACCTACAAAAGAGAATAATTATGTTGGGGGTCTGCTTACGCGGATAAAAAATCGGGTCGCGCATGCTATACCAAACCGTCGAAATTTGTGAGCCATAATAGGAAGTCGAAACCGCAGTTGTTTTTAGTGCATAGAACAAACTTGAATCGAGGCTTCAAACTATAGCTACGGTCACATAATAATTGTTATCATATATGTGTATTTTATGTTTATTAACATGAAATAGTCAGGTAATCACAAGACAGAAATAAACATATATATTTCACGTCATATCCAGGACAGCTACTATGTTAAAAAACCAGAAACATTAATGAGTTCGCCATTTCTAATATGTATTGCACAAATGTTCAATTGCTACATGTAATTTCAAATACGTAAGTTTCAATTTAGTTGCGGTAGCTTCGTGATGTATTATGAATATCGCCAATATTTTTGATGGACAGTCGGACTGCCAGTCCACCTGTGTGGAGCTAGAGTAACTAATCATTACTGTGTATTGTAAGAATGGTCAGCAATAAAACACGTATGTCACAAAAATCCTTTCTCCGGAAACGTCTGACTTTTTTATGACCCATTTGTACACCGGGCCTCTAGTATATTTTGCGAATCACCTAGCTATACACATTTGGCCTTATGAGGATTATTTTAAAAGAGCGAAGAGACTAATTAAAATTACTCCAAGCATCTGAATGTGAAAATTGTAAACTAATATCAATATTTTTTGATATCGTAGTAATTTACTTATTTAAGTAATGAAGTATGTGACTTCATAAGCTAAATAAGTAAATAATTACTGTTATCAGAACCGTAACGTGATGTTACATTATTAAGGGATAAGCCAAGTCATTTTTGATGGCAACATCAACGTTTTATTAGAAATTCATTCGAGCCTAGTGATAAACAAAATTTAAGGAGCAAAATCATCAGTGCAGATAATAGAGAAATAAGCGGCTTTAAGGAAAATCGTGCGGTTCCAAGGCGTCTGATGCGTTCCGATAGGGAGCGAAAAGCAGTCCATTTGTTACAAAACCTTATGGCTAAGAAAATTGTTGTATGACTTGTTTATTTTTTTTATACATCAGCCAGATATCTTTCTTGATGGGGCGGAATCTTGTTTGCTTCTTTATGTGTGAGTAAAGCGTTCTGTTTATTTTTATGTGTTTGTGAATTTATGATATGTGTTATTTTTTGTTTAGGTGTTTTAGTATGGTTGGTGGTGATGTTGAATACAACATCACCACCAACCATACTAACAATCAATAGATTGTTATTTCTGCCTAACGATTTGATGGGTGTAGTAAATGTGTTTAGTTCAAACTACAGCAGTATATTACATTTTATTGGGGTAACATGATGCTTATTATACTTTTCAATATAAATATAGAAATATATTCAGGTAGAACTAAAGCAAAGTGTTTATTTCTATTTCATTTTGTAATTTACCTAAACTTTGACAAGGATCACTTACAAATCAAATATTATTTACGGTGAATTTGTGGCCATCGTATTAATCCGTACCTGCCTATTTCCATGTAAAAGGGTGATCTTGAGAAATATTACTTACTGTTGTATGTCCTTGTGCTTAGGCACAAGAAATAAATTAGTTAGTATCGAGTATCCACGCCACACCTCCATTCAACTAAACTATACATCGATGTTGGAAATGATTAAAAATTAATTGAAATCAGTTAGTCAGTTATTGGATAAGCTTTACTTCATTTCAAAAAAATATTAACATTGATAGGTACCTATAACCTGAGTCACACGACAAAGTCTTTAAATAGATCAAAAGCCACAACTGTCACAAATATATTTTTACCGCTACATAATTTTAAACCATATGGTGACACGGCCATGTCACGCAAAAATCCATGATTCATAATCATTCACAAATAAGGCTTACTCATACATATTCAAAATAGTTAATGTTTCCCAAGTTTTATTCGTCATATCAAACCATTTGTCCTTTAATGGGGTTGTCGTCTTTACATTTCACATTTTTAATTATAATTGTGATTGAAAGCGATGTGAATCCTGCGTAATCATGACACTTTTGATTAACTAGGCGTCATGTGATTATTAAAATTATTCATTTAAAAATAAAGACAGCGATGGTTTGAGAATTTACTTGTATAATTTGAGAAAGCTTAACAAAATGACGATGACATAAATCTACTTATTTAAGAAATGAATCATTTTTAAAGAATTTCTAAGCGTAGGTCACAGATTTGTTTTTCGCAAACATGCATCAACTGCACGCAGGCATTCGTCATCCACAAGGGTATATAAAGTCGTACCTTACTGTTACTAGAAGAGCACACAAAACCGTCATTTCCTGCTGATAAAAGAACGACACAAGAATGACAGTCCAAACGGCGAGTATGTACTGTCAAATAACCTGAGACTGGTCTACACCATAGAATATTGTTATACCTTTAGTTTGTGTATGTAATCTACATACACAACCTAAAGTGGCAAAACCGGTTAAACTAAAACAAACGCCAGGCTGTTGAGTGACATGTGAGTGAAACCTTATTCAAACTAAACTAAACTAAACTTGACATTTGAATAAATTAGTCAAAATGACCATCACCTAGTGAGCATAGGAAACAAATGACGAGTATATTCACTCACACACAACATAAGTACTCGTATAAATAGCTTATTTATACCCTTATTTATGTTAATTTGCATTGGCATGACTTATGTCATGAACTACGTTGATTAAACTTGTCATACGATAAAGGATGGGTGCATAATTAAGTTGCGGGGTATCCTTAATCAAGTTAAATTGACATTTGTTACACACAAAGAGGGAGAACCACTTTATTGAACATTCACCGAATGTTCAAAAAAGTGGTTTAAGTTAAAAATTAACCTACTTTTTGAGTTTCTTAATTTTTATTATTTTTATTTCATATAATTGGTTTGAAAATTATATAAAGCTTTGTCCAACTGTATTAACAGGTCTTAATCACGATCATTAATTAATTTATGATACAAAAAGCTCTTTATTCCAGAAAGGGGTGTTGTGGCTAGACTATCCAATTAAGACCCATTAAAACCTGTTTGATGTATGATTATCGTGATGAGTAAAAATATTAACTAGGCTTTCACGGTATGAGTCGATTATCGTGGTAAAAAAATCAAAGGCACACAAAAATCGAACATAACATCGCTGCATTGCAACTTGAAAGAAGACGACAAATAAATAAATGCAATTATGCATTTAAAATATTAGTATGTATCAAAACATAGTGCCCCATTACTTTATTATTTTGCTGACGCTTTTTTGATGCACTGAATTAAATTTATATATACCCATATTATTAAATTTATATATTTCAAATCATATGTATTTTCAGCTAGGTAAATGAGTGCAGATGAGACTCGAAATCTATTAATGCTTAATATTGGACTGGTATTTTTATTAAAATTCTGTTTTATTTTGGTCAAACGGTTATGATTTACATAGCTACAAAACACCGGTAAGACTTGTATTATATAAGTGATATGTTATTATTCAAAAACATTGATCTGAAAGTAATATTTCAAATTTCAGAATAAAAAGCACTGAAATTCAGACTCAAAAATGCATAATTATAATATTATAACTTCTGTATTTTTGGTCTAATTCTCATAGACATTAAAATTATATATATATTTTCCATAATATCAATGATTTTTACAGAAAATTTTAGCCCTTATGTATGCTCTCTGTGGTTATTCCCAAAGAAGGAAAGTAGTAACTACTATTATTACAATTTTTTTCCTTCATGACTTGTTTGTAGCTTTAATACGGTTTACTAATGTTTGCCATAATTTCATATGCCATACTGCTATTTGCCATAATGTCATTAGAAATAACGCTTCAGTTGTCATAATCGTGAAATGTCATAAAATGACTTTCACTAATTCCATTGGTCATAATCGATTAAGTGTCATAATAATTTAAATCCATAAATGTATTTGCTATAATTTTCGTTTTCAATAATCTAAGAAGAAAAGAGATAATAAACTGAAGTTGAACAACTTCAGTTTATTAAACTAGTGTGAAGAATGTGGACCAAGTTGACGGAGCCCTGCGAATAAGGGTCGAAAGAGAACCCTAACCTAACCTATCCGAGTCGGATTGCTCTGAGTTGGGGTGTTAACGATAATTAATTCAACTCCAGTTTTTTAAACTAGTGTGAAGAATGTGGACTTAGTTGACGGAGCCCTGCTTCGCAGGGCTCCTATTTTTGGGTTAGGGGTCAAAAGAGAGCCCTAACCTCACCTATCCGAGTCGGATTGCACTGAGTCGGGGTGTTAACGATAATTAATTTCGACCTAACAATATTATGTATTATTTTCATAATTGTATAAAATTTTGTTTTTGTCAAGAGCCGAATATGAGATGTGTTACTTATGGAATCAAATTATTATGATATAATTATGTTGTTATAGAAAGTCCTTTTATGGCAAATAAAAGTTATCACTGTTGAGTTATTAAGGCAAACGTTATTAGTATAAATGATAATAGTGCAATAAAATATTATGATCGGGGATGATAATGGTAAACAATATTAGTGCAAATGAATTTATGGAAAACGAGAGAATACCTTTCAATACTTTAGGATTCGGGATGACATAATGATATCATTGAGGACATGTTTATATTTAGATACCCGTAGAGACAAACAACTGAAACAAAATTGGAGGCAAACTACACATTTATCTAAACCCAACACAATTTTGTCTCACAGCCCACAAATATCAATAAACCGCTCATCAAATTACCACTGAGGCACAATTATCAAGGGTCAGTTGCCTTTAGTCATCGCCCCGCAGCAATTCTGACATCAATCATATATTGTAATACTAATGAGGCATTTGTTAGCGAATGAATCGAATAATATAGGGGAGTATAATGAGGTGGGGTAGAAAATTTGTGCGAACTAATCCACCTTTCGACTGTAATTTGGAGAGTTGAACAGACTAGCGGATTCAAGGTCCCTACGGGTCTGAACCTGAATCAATAAATGAGGACGAATATTGCATAGTAAGGTAGTACTCGACCGAATACCGGATATTAAGCAAATGTCCAGCTGGGTAATGAATAACATGCTTGCATGTAGTCGGACTGTGGATAGTATGCGACTATTTGGTTGTATACCTTGTTTATAATTTAGTTAATTATTCTAAGTTTAATTTTAATACAGTTTTTAATGTTATAGCATCATGTAGAGATAAATGTGGTGTTTATCTATGAGGATTTTGCAGCATTTAAGAAATTATGTTAAATTGTTTATTATGTATGTAGTACTGTAACAATTGTTGATAAACCTAAAAAAATGAAATAAAATAAATAAATACCAGTACCTACGATTGTATGACAAGCCGAGCAGTCCTGTCGTGAAGACATTATTTCACAGCCATGTTTTCTTCATAATTGTCTTCTACAGGCTGTTTTGTTACTTATGTACAAATGTTCAGCCGAAAATCCGGTTAAACTCTACCGAATATCTGGTAATTCGTATCGTTCCCATCAACTTTCCTATTAATGTATGATCAACAGAAACCTAAAAAAATGATTCTCTTTTAATATAAGAACAGTAGAGTTAGTGAGTGACATATATACCTTTTCAATCCGTAAGTGATGGAGAACAGAGGAAGCAATTGAGTAGAGAATTTGAACATTTCGCAATCGTGTTAGCGCACCACGGTAGAACTCGTACGTATCGAGTTTTCCGAAAATATACTATTTGCTTCGAATATTTTTCCTTAGTGGCCTTTTACGACACACACTATATAGTACACAATGGAGTAGTGACACTTTGTAATTTTAATATTAATAATATTTATTTTATATTATATAAAAGCAACTACTCTAACAGTCAAACAAGCTAACAATAGTTTTGTTGCGAACGTAATGACTATGTTTAGTATATCAATGAGGGTAATATTCCTGTCTCCAATCAACGAGGCTAATATTACAGTCTAAAAGGCACTGATTTTCAGTGGGCTTTGATTTATATAAAGCTAATATGTCCATGTAAGGATTAATGACACGTGTATGTTGGTGAATTCTGATGTTTTGGTATTAGGAGGTTGGCATTCAAATCACTGATTGTGTATGTGTCGCAAATTGTGGACTCAGTTTCTAAAAGCGAGTTGTTCTGTCGATAGTACTTCCTGGTATAAAACTATTCTATGAAAATATTCTTCGTCCATTATACAATGAATTTTTATAGTAAGGGGTATAAATAGTGAGCTTCTTTCTTTCTCCTAGGGTTATCCCAGTTTCAACCCGGGGTCCGCTTACTAGTCTAACCGGATTTGACTGAATATTAGCTTTTCCACGGAGCGACTGCCTGTCTGACCTCCGCAACCCAAAGGGATAGCGATATTCCATGGTTTAGACTAGTGTCATAACGACTGTCAAAGATCTTCATGACAACCGGGACCGGCTTAACGTGCTCACCGAGGCACGAGGCAAGCGATAATTAATTATTCAATACGCACATAACTCCGAAAAGTCAGAGGTGCGCGCCTAGGATTCGAAACCGATACCCTCTGCATGGCAGTCTGTTGGTATCTCCACTAGGCTATCGCTTCATAAATTGTGAACTTATTGTGCCAGAATTGAGACCGGGATTTAGCGTATTTATTCTCATTCGCATGTAGGTAGATATGAGATTGTCATGTGTTGATAACTGTATCTAGTACTAAATTACCATATTTTTTACAGATTGTCAAGCAGAGAGGATCAAATTCAAACCTACGTCGTACACAACTTTTGGGGGTGCACGGCTTTTTGGAGGTATGAGTAAATTAAATTTTTAACTATCGCTTGCGCCGTGTCTTAGATATCACGTTAAGCCCTCCAACCCGGCTGTCATAAAGATCATTGACATTCTTTAGTAGCCTTGAATAAATTGACTATAATCTAAGCCCTAAGCGATGGTATATCGTAGTCTCTTGGAC
Source organism: Euclidia mi (assembly GCA_944739405.2). NCBI lineage: Eukaryota > Metazoa > Arthropoda > Insecta > Lepidoptera > Erebidae > Euclidia > Euclidia mi. The sequence continues at coordinate 15,170,997 of OX123188.2, read as the reverse complement.
CCGGAGCTCCAAAGCGAAAGTCTTGAATGCATGCGACATAACTCTAGGATGATGATGATGAAGACATTCCAACCCGAGCACTATTCTGTTACAATAATAGCGAAAAGTTAATTCTGTGTTTAGTTATTTTGAAACGTGATCGGAACATGAGAGCTGCAGTTGCGAATGAGTTCTGGGAACGTGTGTCGGGTAAACTTTTTAATTGCTAGCAAATATTATACATTTCAGTATAACCCTTTTATCAGGAAATTCAACCAGTTAACTTTATTTTGAGCATGACTGTGATATGAAGGAGAAATAGATATTTTTTTAAAATAAATACTTATATTTATTTCTCCTCCCGTTATTTTTTTTATTTTTCACTTTTTAAATCTTTCAAATTTTTAAATTCTGGAGACCAGCAGTCTGCTATGCAGAGGCTCTAGAATTTTATCTCATCCATGGCGTGCACTCCTGAAATTTCGATGTGCAAATTATAGCTCGAAGGCCTCCAAGGCCTCCAACAATTCATGTCCCGAAAGAAAAACCCGACCAATGGCTTTACATGTCTAACAAAGCATGATAGTGCTCTACCATAAATGCCCCAACTAGCGGCCAACCATCCACGTGTTGAGCTGTGTAAACGTTGCTTAACTGGGCCGATATATTACGATCGAAGACTCACTATGAGTGCTACAAGTTATTATTTATCAATCATATGTACACGAATAACGACCAACACAATCCGAATGTATTTTTAATCAATCAGAAACATACGTCATATAAGTAGACTCCCAAATAATAAAAAAGTCATGTATTTTGATAGTGTCGTACAACAGATGTCAATGTTTTCATAGAAACCAGTTTTTATGTTACATTTTGTAGGCAATTCGTCATTATGGGTAATTAAGTAGTTCAGCCAAGGGGATTAAGAAGTCGGCTTCCTTTTTAAAACATGTGATGGATTTTTAACCCATGTGGTAAGGAATGGAATTTATGTGTTATTATAATGAGAGGTTGGTTGGTATATTAGGTTATTAAGAGACTAATTTTATAAATTAAGAATACATCTTGAGGCTCGGGTGGTTGAATAAATATTGAAATAAAATTAAATACTCACATTTGTTTGTCTCCAAGGTAGTTAATAATAGTGCTACACTAAACGTAATGTGCCGTGAAACTGTACGAATATGTCACAAATTATTCAGGCTCGAAAAAATTATGTGGGCTTCAAAATGTTTGTCCTATATGGCAACCAAAACCACAGGTCATATGGCAAGCAGAAGTAAATATGTCTCTTGCCCTAAAAACTAATTCACCAGCACTCGCAATAAATCTTATGTCACACGGACTCAAAGAACATTAGGTATATTTCTGCCGGTTGAATTTTCGTAAAGACATCCTCAAAACAATAATTTATGGACCATAAAAATATGTTTTCACATAAAGGAATCAAATCCACAACACTCGGTCCAGCGTCAAGCAGCGCCATCCGCGCAATCAAATATCCGGTGATAAGTTAAGTAAATCGAGAATCAAACTTCAATACACTGTAAGTTTATGTATTTCATCGTAACTTTCTATTACCATCAACCGTTTAGTACCGAAATAAATTCAGCGAATGCGGAAAATATCATTACCGTTTCAATGCCCTTACTTAGTAGGTTTATCAAGTAGAAGTGTTGGTAAGTTTGGCGGAGTATATGGCGGAGTTTTAATAAATTCAGTGGTAAAATATTAAATAATTGTCATAAACGTTTCAGCATTACTATTTCACATCTTAATACCTATATAAAATCCTTGCGTTACTGACTGACTGACAGACACGCTACAGCCGAAACTATTGGACGCAGGAAGCTGAAATTTGGCATGTATGATCCTTGGGGACGGTAGGGGTGCACTAAGAAGGGATTTCCCGAAATTTCCACGGGAACGGCCAAAACGGGTAAATTACAAAAAAAATGCAGGCGTAGACGCTGGCGTCCTCTAGTTTTATATATATTTACGTGATATGGTTTAAGTTTTTCACAATTCACAAATGTTCGATATTGAGGAATATAATAAATTGAATTCCTCGTTGTTTATTTGCAACTACAATGAATAATTATGCTACTTTATCACATATTATTCGTATTTGTAGGAAAATAGGTAAGCTTAAACTTTACTGTCTGCCTGTCTGTTGAATTATATAAATACTTTTTCATCTGCGGCCACACACCGACATACATACATAGACAGGCATACATGCACGTACGCACACACACAGATGCACATAGGCATAGCTCTACGAGTAAACGACTTGCCATAAAAACAATACTTGTCAAAAAACCAAGTCTCGCTACCGTAAAAAGCTGTGAGATCCATGTAATACCAAATCAGTTAATTAAAAATCTTTAATGTTTTAAATAAATAGATTGACTCGGCCATCACAAGAAAACAGAACATTTATCTCATAAGTGATATATTAATTAGATTGTTAAGTGCGATTGCCAAGTCAATGTATTTATTTAAAACATTAAAGGTTTTTAATTAACTGACTCGGTATTACATGGATCTCACAGCTTTTTACGGTAGCGAGACTTGGTTTTTTGACGAGTATTGTTTTTTATGGGATCTCATTTCTTTTTGTATATAGTCCTACTTATTCATTTCCGGTACCTTCTACTTCTTGTCCACCAACAACGAATTTTCTTAATTAAAGCCCTAACTGCAAATGTAATTTTGTAATCTTATATGTTTATATGAGATTACAAAGTTATTTATGCAGTTGATGTATCTCGAAAACTGGACCGAACAATATTTTAGTTTTTCCTTGATTTATACACTTAACACTAATTGTATTCTAAATTTGAAGCTTCTATGTCTGCTAGAAGTGCCTTAGACTTTTGATGATCGGTCAGTGAGTGACAAAATCAAGAAATTTGACTCGTTATAATTCTTAAACTACTCGTTCAAATTGAATGGATTTTGAAATATACCATATTTATACAATGCCTGCTTGGTTACTCAAAATTCAGGTTTCTAGCTTTAACCACAACGAAGTTATAGGGGGTCGAAAAGGGCCTGAATTGCTTCGAGAAAAGGATAATACGGCCGTGCCGCTTTTTTGCTCGACTTGGCGGGGGCAGATACAAAAAAGCTGAGACATTTACTTCAATTTGATCGATATGAAAAATTGCACATGACTGAACTCTACTTCCTTAACAATTTTATAAAAGAGCACATTTAACAATATGTGAACCAAATATTTTTAAATGTATCATCTAACGCGTTAATGCGATCGCAACAACATTAGGTTTGAGCTTTTACAGAAAATATGGTTTTCGGGTCAAAGGAAACACATACTTAATTATATTAATATTCTTCATCATCGTCATCATCAGCCTTTTATATATACTGCCCCAATGCTGGGCACGGGCCTCTTCTCACTTCGAGAAGAGTAATGCCATAGTCCACCACGCTGGCCATGTGCTGGTTGGCAGACTTCACAGGTCTTTCGAGAACATCATGGAAAACTTTCAGACATGCAGGTTTCCTCACGATGTTTTCCTTCACCGGTAAGCAAGCGATAACAATTGAATACACACTTAAATTCTTAATTATCTATTACTAGACGTCGCCAGCGCCTTCGGTCACGTCAATTATATATGTACTAGCTTTTGCCCGCCGCTTCGCGCGCGTTAAATTCGGGGTAACACTAATCTACTTTCAGTCTCAAGTTGTGTGAAGACACTCCTGATTATACTAGCTGACCCGGCGAACGTTTGACCACCTGGTTGGTTATGAATTAGGGGTTTGAAGAATAGATTACGACCGATTTTCAGATCTGCCAAATATAAAAAAATCATACAAATCGGTACAACGGTTTCGGAGGAATATTGTATCACTGACACTGTGAAATTGCTGATTTGTTTCACTAACGCTGTGAAACGATTTATTGACTCCAGTATGCGTCTGGTGTGTATGACTGATCTAGTGATATGATTATATTACTATGATGGCTATTAAATCTAGGGGTTGGTGTTAAAAGGGTGCAAATTAAGAGTTGTTTGTATTTTCAATGCCATATCATAAAGAAAGAGAAATAAATAAAATATCGAAAAAGAATATTAAAATGCGTGTACTCCTTACGCGCCGCTTATGTACGCGCGTAAAAGTTATACTTCTTTGGCATAATTAAAACATTCACTTTTTATTTTTTATCAAAACACTTTCATGCCATTTGTTCATTTATTTTTATAAATATTTATTATTTATTCAATTTCATACTTAATAATAAATATTAAAAGTTAATATTTGAATTTGATGTTGGTTTTTAATTTTTATCACATTTTTTCATTACATTTATTTTCTTTATTTTGTAGATATTAAATAACCAATAATAAATAATGAATATTTGTAATTTAATAATACTTGGTATTAATTATATTAAATAATATTATTTTAATTTATATCAATAAATAATACATACGGATGGAGTTAACCTCAATTATATTGGAGAACATGAAAAGTATACAGGGTTATATGTAAAACACCGTTAACCTCTCAGGACTATGTTACTAACATCATAATCAACACTTTTTGTTCTATGACTTTTAATGATTCATAATTTTTTTTTTGGCTGTAGGTGCAAATAAAGTTACTACACTTTTGAAAATTGGAAAAATATTTTAAATAGTTTTACTATATATACAGCGTCAATTTTGTAGTAATTATAACTAAAATACATACATTTATAAGCACAAGTGTTAGTAGTCCCGTATGTGACACTTGAGAAAACTGCATAAATACCACCTGCCAACTGATCAACTGTTTCACTACATCTTACCTACACTTCAAATTCTGTAAGTTACACTTAAACATATCATAATACTCAGACATAGTACAAAGACAGAGGAGCCTGGAAGAGAGTGTAACAAGGAAAATGAAAGAGCTACAGGCACAGCTTCAATGTGGATCAGCCAAAGATACTGTAGCTAAGGTCGCTGAGGAGTTCCGAACCTTTCGGGAACTGACCTTCTCTATGCTCGGGTTGCTGAGAAAACAGATTGCTGCATGTGCACAGGTTGTCGATAACATTGATACAAGACATCGGAGGAAGAACTTGCTATTTTCCGGCATTCCTGAACACAACAAGGAAGACTGCGCGGCCATCATTCTTGATATTCTCCGTTCTAAACTGGCCTTGAAGGATGTTTCCGATAAATCCATAGAGACTTGCCATCGTCTTGGGAGCAATGGCAAAGAACATCACCGGCCCATTGTGGTGAAGTTTACTAGCTTGGAGGTAAAGGCCGCAGCAGGCCAAGTTAAAAGGCACTTCTATATCCGTCAGGGAGTTCTTGACCAAGGTGCGGCAGGCTGTTTTTAGTAAGGCGAGGCAACATTTCGGCATGCGTGGATGCTGGACCCAAGACGGCATTGTGATCGTTAAGTGCCCAGATGGAAGTCGTGTCAAAGTTACATCCGAAGATGAGTTGATGCCGTTACTACAGAAGTATCCAAAGATAACTTCATCAGGTTCTTCTAGCTGATCTTTGTAATGCATAATTTCCATTGCTTGCGCATCCCGGAGTGTCTTGCGTTTTCTATTTATCATCATGTTACATTTTGGGGACGTTTACTTAGTATTTTTATTATTCTTATTGAGCCATCAGTATGTTTTCATAACTTTACGATGTATTATATGTAATTGATCACCCACTTTTCTCTTTCACAATTATATAAAACAGTGCAAATGTTTATTTATAATGTAGGTGTTTTGCTGTAGTTTAATTTTTTTCAATGTTTCTGTCAAACTGACATATGACGCTTGACCCTTATGGTGCGTTCAGAAACGATTCAGGATTTATTTTAAAAGTAATATATAATTAATCTTGTGAGTTATTAATTTTAGTGATTTTAACTTTTAACAGTTACATTAAAATAACAGAATTTATTATTTTCTAGTGCTGTCAGTTGGCGGATGGTGCAGAGTTAAACATTTAATTGACAGTCAATATTGTGCATAATTATAGTATTATTATTTATTTATAATTAGTACGTTTATTTTTGTATTTTTTATTTATATATGTCTATTTCTGACGATAATTATTTTCTTTCAGCGAACGATTCAGTTATTTTGTCTGCCGATGACAGTTTCTGCTCAATTAATGACAGTCAGTCTCTAAGTGACATTCTACACGAGCAGTTTAATCTAAGAACAAATAATTTTCTCAATGTATGCCATATAAATGCGCAAAGCATGCCAAATCATTTTGGCGAACTTGTAGAAGCATTTACCGACACCAACGTTCATGCCACCCTGATCTCTGTATGCTGGCTCAAACCTCACCTTCTTTCTACCTCATACCCTCTTGCTGGCTTCGTCCTAATCTGGAACGATCGGGTTGACAGACGCGGTGGAGGCGTTGCTATTTATCTCCGAAGCAATTTACCTTATAAAATTCTATCTTCCTCCTCCCAACACTCTACTTCTGCGGAGTATCTTTTTCTCGAGTTTTGGGTCAGAGGAACCAAATTGGTTCTCGGAGTAGTATACTGTCCTTCTTCGGTCAACTACTTCACTGATTTGGAGTCGGTTTTATAATCGTTGGGTTCTGAGTATGCACATCATATCATCATGGGCAATTTTAACACTGACCTTTTATCCCCTCATTCACCTCGCTCCCTCAAACTTATCCATATCATCGAGTCTGCCAGCCTCCACGTTTTGCCTCTTAATTCCACTCACCACAACCCTAACGGGGAGGATACCTGGTTAGACTTAATCCTCACCTCTAACCCCACCTTAGTCCGCTCTCATGGTCAGCATCCTGCTCCTGGCTTCTCCCGTCATGACCTTGTCTTCCTGTCGTATTTCCTGAAGCCTCCTAAACCTTGTCCTAAAGTACTGTAGTTGCGTTGTTATGGTGGAATGGACGTTAAAAAGTTGAGGACAAATGCTGCGAATATTGACTGGGAACCGCTGATGTCAGCCATCTCTATCGACGACAAAGTGGATCTTTTTAACAACATGGTTACGAGGTTGTTCGACGTGCATGCTCCCATCAAAATAGTTAAATTAGAACGTCCACCTGCACCTTGGATGACTGAGGGTATTTGGATGGCGATGCGACGTAGGGACCGGGCTTTCCGCAAATATAAGAAGGATCGGTGCGACGACAATTGGTCTCTTTTCAAAATAGCTAGGAACAAATGCAACCAGAAGGTACGCAACGCTAAACGCCGACATATCTCCGAAAATGTTATCAACTCATCCCCTGCTAATCTATGGCAGTTTTTAAGGACACTTGGCATTGGGAAACCTCATGGCCAAGTGGTTCTACCGGTGACTATTAGTTTGGATGACATTAATTGTCATTTTACAACTACACTCACTTTGTAGGACCAATCTAAAAGTCAAACCACAGCCTATTTTGCGGGCTTACCTCGCCTGAACATTAATTCTTTCTCTTTTTATCTTTTATCATCAGGTAAGATTAAAAAGATTATCCTATCAATTAAGTCCAAAGCCGTGGGATGCGATGACATTAGTCGCTGCATGATCACGGTTATCCTTGAACAAATTCTACCTGTCATTACCCATATCCTTAACTTTTCCCTTGACACTGGTCAATTTCCCTACATATGGCGTAAAGCCTATGTGCGTCCTTTACCCAAAATTTTGAATCCCACTCTCCTGACACATTACCGTCCCATATCCATTCTTCCCTTTCTATCCAAGGTACTTGAGTCGTGCGTTCAGAGACAGTTGTCTGGGTTTGTTTACCAAAACAAAATCCTGTCACCCTTTCAATCTGGATTCAGACCTGGACATAGTACTGTCAGCGCATTGCTCAAGGTGACTGGCGATGTGAGGGCGGGGGTGGAGGACACCAGACTTACACTTTTGGTCTTGGTGGACTTCTCAAACGCCTTTAACAACGTCAGTCACGACCTTCTCCTTTCAGTCCTATCCTGTCTAATGATCTCACCTATGGCACTGGAATGGTTCTCCTCTTATCTGCGAGGACGCCAGCAGTCGGTACGTGTCGATGAAACTTCATCAACATGGCGTGAATTAAACTCTGGTGTTCCTCAAGGCGGAATACTTTCTCCTCTTCTGTTTGCATTATTTATCAATTTTCTTACTCATGAACTTCATTGTGCGTATCATCTGTATGCTGATGACCTACAGCTTTATTCACAGTCCAATTTAGAAAATCTAAATACGGCAATAGCAGAAATTAACCAAGATTTGAACACTATAAAGGTCTGGTCGGAACGGTTTGGCCTATCTGTGAACCCTGCTAAATGTCAGGCTATACTCCTTGGTAGTTCGCGTATTGTCAACAGGGTTGACTTGCAGTCGCTGCCTGCTGTCATTTTTGATGGATCTATCATTCCGTTCAGTTCAAGTGTCAAGGATCTTGGCTTATTTATTGACGCCAACCTTAACTGGCGGACGCAGGTAGCGAATGTGAGTCGTTAAGTCACTGGCGCCTTGCAGTCGCTTTATCGCCCGAAAAACTTTCTGCCATTCAGGACTAAGACAATGCTAGTATAGTCTTTAATATTTCCCATCATTGACTATGGTGATGTGTGCTATCTCGACCTTAATGCAGATCTTCTCAATAAGCTCGATCGTCTTCTCAATAATTGCATTAGATTCGTTTTCAATCTTCGCAAATTTGATCATATTTCTGAGTACCGATCAAAGTTACGATGGTTACCCATTCGTCAACGGCGTAGCTTGCGTACTTTGTGTACGCTACATTCATTACTGCACTCTCCTTGTGCGCCCGTCTATTTAAGTTCCCACTTTCAACTTCTCTGTAATACTCATGAGAAAAATGTTCGTTCCTCTTAAAATCTTCTGCTTCTTTGTCCTTCTCACAGTTTTAGCTTGGTACATTCATCCTTTAATATACAATCTATCCTTCTTTGGAATGCTCTCCCTCTTGAGGTCAGGATGTCCACTAACCGTTTTACGTTCAAAACTAGAGTTCGGCAGTATTATTTAGACGCACTAACTGAATCGACATAGGTTTTTATCCTTTATTTATTTTATATATTAATGTATATATGTACTGGAATTATAAAATGTATGTATATTTATGTAGGTTATAATAAATAATTATATTTGTGTATTTTATAATGAATATTTATTTATGATATGTAAGTATGTATGTATATATATATATACATATACATATAATTTTATATTAATAAGTAGGTTTCTGTTTTTTTCTTTCATTTTAATTTAAGAACTGCACCTATTACATGTTTCTCTGCATCACCCAAAGGTTGGCTGGTAGATAATGCCTACGGCATTAAGCCCGCCTTGTACTATTTTGTGCATAAAGTTATAAAATAAGAATAAAAATTATACCCATAACAATTTTACTAAAAATATCCCTTCCGCCATCTTGGAGTCCCAAATAGATGTCATTTTAGTGACCAGAATACATGTAAACTCCGAAAATTATACCCATTTTAACTTTATTAAAAATGTCCCGTCCGCCATCTTGGTTTCCCAAATAGATGTAATTTTCGTGATCAGAATCCAAAAAAACCCCGAAATTATACCCATATTATTATTTTTTTAAATGTCCCGTCTGCCATCTTGGATTCCCAAATAGATGTCATTTTATTGATCAGCATGCATGAAAACCCCAAAAATGATACCCATATAAGGGCCGGTTTTTCAATCCTCAGTTAAAGAACCAGATACTATTTATTCTAAGGATAGCGTAATATTGCGTTTTTCAATGGTCAGGTAGGGTTTATTCGTCGAATAACTTACCAAACTAAGGAATAAATTTAACAGTCCGATCCTCGATCAGATACCGCTTATTTGACTGTTAAGTTGACTTTGAGATACATTTGGTTGGATTTTGGGCGTGTTATTTATTACGAAATATGGAAAATATGGTCATTTTTCATATTTTTGACGACGCGCGACGCAACAATCGAAGAGGAGGCTATTATAAACTAATAGGTATATTAATCGACCTAGAAGGTGATAAAGAATTGTAAGACCGCGGGGCGATCATTTTAGTACCTATATTGGATTCAATGGAGAGCGGATATTATGAAATAGTGAAACAAATCAGATAGCATGTATTTCAAACATTTATTATACTTACTACACACATTTATGGCATAAAAATACAGACTTATATTTTCAAAAACGAATTATAACTTAAATACCTAGGTACTAACTCACTATTTCACTAAAGACTAATTTACTATTATTCAACTACCAACATTTACATCTTAATACTATTTAACAGTAATATATTATTACGTTCCTAAGTCGTGAATGGTACTTAAATGTTAAAGTGTCCTGTTATGTTAAAACAGATGCCAAAAATTCTTTCTCTGGTCTTGCTGGGAGCGTTGGCTCGTTTTTGAAGAGACGATTTCTTAGACCCTCGTATTTAAGCTTTAATTATTGGCACTAACGGTTATTTGTAGACACACCACATAAATTAGAAGCAATTTCTATCTTTCCACGCACATTCCTTGTCCTGATTAGTTACCGCATCAGTCGTTTTAATTTCTATAATATACTTGTATTTTTCTATTAAACTTACTAATACCTAGTTGAATATCTTTAATCTCGCATTCAAATTTGAGGAACATCACAACACTCACAAATTCCGCGAAAATACCACAATCCAAACATACATAAACAAACATAACCCCGAAATAATGACAACCATAATTTTGACAGTTAGAGCAGGACAGGCAATAAAGCTTCTATTTCCTGTCCTGCTCTTATTTCCTGTTCTGTTCTTACATGCACTTTTCTGATATATTTGTTTCACCTCTCTGAAGTTAGTGACAGGTACGATGATGTTATTCGCTCAAATAGTCAGCCACGGAATACAAGACTATTGAAAAATTGACACAAGTCTAACGGACTGTTATACAGCCCAATAAATTTATCAGTGGAATAGTTATTTATCTCTTCATATGAGGATGGAAAAATCGGCCCTTAATAAATTAAAAATATCCCGTCCGCCATCTTGTGAATGTAGAAACTACACACATCGTAAAATGTGAATCTAATATTTTTTTCATAACGCGCCTAAAGAAGTATAACTTCAAAAATATATGTTTGGGTTGGCTCGTCCTTATTACGTAGGGGTTCAAAAACAAAATTGCGGCCGATTTTTAGACCTAAAGAATATACGTTTAAAATTGTATACAACTCGGTCCAGCCGTTTCGGAGGAGTATTGAAACTAACATTGAGAAACGATTTTTTTTTACTCCGGTATGCGCGTGGCATGGACAACAGAATTGATCTAATGATATGAATCAATTAGTAATATGGCTATAAACAAATAGGGGTTGACCTATAAGTCTGAAAATTAATAGTTGTATGTATTTTTAATGCCACATAATAAAAACATAAACATAAAAATAATGTGCAAAAATTTCATGACTTGGGGGTTTGAAAAATATACATACAAAATTTCATACAAATCAGTCCAGCCGTTCCGGAGGAGTATTTTAACTAACACTGTTGCACAATTTTATATATATATATATAGATAAACCTTCCTTTTGAATCATTATATCTACAAAAAAAACCGATTTAAAATCCGTTGCGTAGTTTTTAAGATTTAAACATACACAGGGACAGACATACAGACTTTGTTTTATACTATGTAGGTATATTCGTTGTAATTATTATAAAATGATTACTAACATAACACAGATATTATACTTGTCTGCCATGATTACATCTAACGTAAAACATCTAACAAATTCACAAGGATAGTCTAGTATATCACAATACGACCCACATCAGCGGGTCAACAAAGCTATTACGTTCTTGAATATTTATTGGCATTAACTTTACTGTTACAGTGTTGGTGCACATAATGTTTATTCCTCTTATAAAATATAAGTTATGGAACCCGGTTAAGTAAGGTATGTACCCTACCTTCTCGATATCTCCAGTATGTAGGATGAATAAATTATCGGTTTATTTATGAGTGGATAAATCAATGAAAATTGTCCGTGTGGTGACGGATTAAGAATACTGAATGTCACCACCCCATATCATCCCATGGGCCTATCCCATATAAGAGCCGACAGAGGGAGCATATTTTGCAAAGAACAGCACTGTAAGAGAAGGAAAACTTGCTACAAACCCTATACCAACCCGTTTGGCGAGCGTGGTATGGTAGGCCAATTCTTCCTTTCAAAGGAGAGGCCTAGTCCAGCAGTGGACTGTTAAAGGCTGATGATGATGATGAAATCAATGAATATTTTACTATGTAGAACTTAGAATATCAAGGTTTTGAATATACATATAGCAAGCTTTGGCTATATATATAAGAATATAATAACTGTATTCGAAGAAGAATACAGTGATCGCCATTAAAAAGATAATTTTAGGAGATGTCTATTTAAAAACGTTTCAATTGTTAATGGTTTTGTACTTAGATTTTTATTCACTTTTATACTTTCAGGTCGCATATGTTTCTGCTTAATGTAGTGTTGAGAGATAAATAAAACGGGTGAGGCTCAAATTGTTGAAACTTGCTGATATAGAATATACTAGTTTCTCCTACTGAAACTTTATTATATAACTTAAAACTACAGCACAAAGTAATTAGTTGTAGGCGGATGTGGGTGGATGTTTATTTTAAGGTTGTCTGTAAGAAGACAACGATTGCTTAGTTGTGTCTGTCAATAAAATATAATAAATCGTAAGAACTATTTCTGCTTTTTATTTAGGTTCATAATATTATATCACATATTATGTATTATATTTAAGTCACAAACTAAGCAAATTGTACTATGGGTATTAGAAAATAGATAAACATACATTTTATATTCTTCTTTAGTATATAAATATCATATTATATATAGAAATACTCAGACCAAGACAAAAATCCATATTCAAGCACACATTTTTAATTAATATGGGAGACGAACACACGAGCTCGGCGTAGCTGTCACTTGCACTTATAAAATTCATATAAAAATAATTATCACCAGAATCGTGGTGGTTACGGGAAGTACTGGGAAGACACTCATGCGACTGTTTTAAAGTTGAATTAAGTTTATAAAATATTAATAACCCATTGCTTTCCTTGGTGTACTAACAGGTGACTAAGGAAAATACTTGAAGCAAATAGGATCTACATACATACATAGACTCCTGCCTGTTTCCCCGAAGGGGTAGGCAGAGGCATATTAAACGTCCACTTTTCGCCAGTGTTTTGATCCCACGTAATAGGTGGCGAGCCTATTGCCGCTTATTGGGACATTTTGTTTGCCAGAGCCTCGTCCGTTGATCGGCAGGTGCACCACTTGCAGGTGAGGTTGGCTTGGGACCCTAAGTTCTTGGTGGGAACCCTATGCAAATAGGATCTTTGGCAAGAAATTCAACATCACACCCTATACCAACCGGTCTGGCCACTATAGTTTAAGATGCCAGATTTATGTACCAATTGTCTCATTATGCTATAGAGAAGTGGACTGTGGAAGGTTGTATGTTGTAATGATTTTGGAATTTACCCATAAGAGGTCAGTTAGAATCTCACCAGCTTGATGCGGGAAGTACTAACCTCTCACAGAATAATAATAATAACCGCAACGCTCTACACCCCTAGCCACTCGCACCGGTGTTGCCCTCTGGCTGCCTTTATGGAAGACTTCGTGTGGCTATTAAGAGAGGGCCTGTCTAGTGAGTTGGCGAGTCACCGTCTGCCCCTAGGGCAGACACCGGTTTCCATCCATAGTTTCTATATTCACTTATCAATTGAACACCCATCACAATAGCCCAGAGTAATTAATTTCCATACAAATAGCAATAGTAGTAGTAGCTACACCTGTTGCGGCTAATCCGTGGCTGTACTTCATAGTGCAGTGTCTCACCACATCCTAGATTAAAATTCTCAAAGGGCCTTTGCGCGTTGGACCTATGTCTCCGTGTACGCCTGCCAAACGGCCGTGTATTTTTTTAACATCATATTATTATGTTAGAAAAGTACGCGTGAAAGAGAAACAAATAATAATAAAATAATCCTTCTCATTTCCCCATCTCAAAGGCGGCAACTCACTTGTTTTTCCTCTGATTCTGCTTGTGTCCATACGCGACAGAATCATTTGCCACTATTACATAAAAAAATTGTCTACCTCACAAGTGGACGTGTAGCATCGCTCAAACTCGGTGCATGGCATTCAAAGTATCTGAATACAAAAATGTTCGCCTTAATATTCGTGTCGATAATTTTAGTATATTTCTGTTATAACATTCAGATGGAATAGTTGTTGCATCGAGCTGTTTTCTGTTACAAATGCTAATGAATTTTAAACCCACATAATGCATTAGGGCGATTTGCTTACAACTAATTGTTTAATGATAAGACTGGTTGTAATCCAGTTTTTAACAGAGTTTGCTTCAAAAGAAATCACTTTTGAAACAGTTTTTCAACGCCTATTAAACCCTTTAATGTATGGAATATGACAAATCCTTCCTTAGGAATATTTGTCTATCTAGTTTCAGTAGTTTCGGCTCTGCGTTAATGCAGTCAGGAGATACAGGACGTTTGATTTTATAGTTTCAGGTATGAAGATTTCTACATATATACCTAACAGATATTGAAACTTGGCACTGGTATAAGCTTATAGATCAGAATAGCACATAAGCTACGTTTTGTCTTGATAAAATAATCAACATGATGGAGCCGTGGCCGAATCTAGTGATTATATAAATTTCGGTATAAAACTTTCAATTCTATTCTACCTACAATAACATTTAGTGTATATTTTTCTGACAGTCACATAATTAGTCCGAAGATGTCAAATCAAACAATACAATTTGAGACTAATGGTTTTTTGTACGTAAAGTTTCTGAAAATAGTAAAGAAAGAAAAAGCTTATTTATGCTTATTTTTTCTGTGTACACGATGTCCAATTAGAGGTCACCTAACAATAAGAAATAATAAGCTGAAAAGCTCCAATATACCTTTTATTTTAGCGTTGTAATAATTATTTGTCGTAAAAATGTCGTAAAAATTCTTATAATTTTGCGGTATCGACCATGATTATGACATAAGCGACTAGATAAAAAAAATCTATTAACGAACGTAAAACAAACAAAATCATGTTCAAAACGTACGCGTTTACTCCATTTAACCTTTAAGTATGGACGTGTAGCGTCACAGCCTCCGGACGACTGTTGGTTTCTAAGTTTTGTTAACTTCCCCTTACTTCCCCATACCTGAGCTGTTCAGTAGCTTCAGTTTTAGTAACGATACGATCAGTAGAGCACGAAGTTGCGTCATTATTATTTTATTTATTATGAATTTTTATTAAACATTATTCTTATATTTAGTTACATTATGCCCCACAAAACCTTGTAACAGGTTTGACTGTGGGATCCAGTCTCCGTACTGATTAACAATAGTTTCTGCAGGTACAATGTTATGAAATTAAATTAAATATTACAAAGCAATTATATAAAGGTAGGAACTTAAACTAAATACAATCTAAATAATACTTCTTAAGATTTTTCTTAACTAAAATTTTATCTTTTTCTTGACGGATGTCCTCAGGCAGACTGTTTAACAGGTATGGCAAGCGTTTTTTTAAAGTTCTATCTCCATAATAGTTATATACTCTTGGCACTGTAAATCTGCCGGAGGACATCGATCGAGTATTGTAGTTATTTGTGACCTCCTCCAAGTTAATCTCCGGATTGCTATGGTTGTTAACTAAAAGAAGATATTTATGCTTTTATTTAACTGGTAAGATTTTACAGATTTTGTACAGATTGTATAATCATTTGTATATTTTTCTTTAGTTTTATTACTAACTAGTAGTTTTATAAATCGGTTTTGAATTGCTTCTATTTTGTCAATATATGTTTTAAAGGTAAGACCATAGAAATCCAAAGCGTAATCACAGTCAAATAATCCATACAGTCGTTCGACGAACGCGTCTAGACGGGTCAATCGTGCGGGGGGCAAGAGGTGAGACGCGGGAAGAGCGGTACCTACCTACGTATGTCGCCTTAGTTCCCAACTAGGTACATGTTTTTGGGGGCTGGCGCGTGCTTGTTTTTTGTTCGTTACTTATTTATTTGCTTATGAATATTAATTTAGATGCTGCATACGAATTGTACTGTGAGACTTTGCAATGCTTTATGCTGCTTAAAGATTTTAAGAAATAAGGATTTAAA
This sequence comes from Euclidia mi, assembly GCA_944739405.2. NCBI lineage: Eukaryota > Metazoa > Arthropoda > Insecta > Lepidoptera > Erebidae > Euclidia > Euclidia mi. The sequence continues at coordinate 15,154,825 of OX123188.2, read as the reverse complement.
AAATCTGCGATTTCATAAATTTACTTACCCCAAAATGAAATCAAATCAAATAATTTATTTTCCAGAAAACACTGTTACAATGGTGTTATTAGGAATACATGTTTCAAGTGATTCTACCATAAGGCATAAACATATGGTCATAGTTTATCAAAATCAAATTTAAATCAAGTTTAAAAAATAAAATTTCATTAATTATAATTAAGTATTTAAATTATTTTGAAATGTATTTACCTATAACCACTTAAAATAATATGCACGTACCTACTAATCTACTGACATTTTACGATATCTCATGTTTGGCCCAGACACAGAATAAAGTAGTCATTACTGTGCGTAAACGACAAGGCAGACGTAAGAAAATATGCGTTTTAAGGAAATATTCGATTCAAGTGTGATTTTAATTTATTGCAATAAGTACCTAGTATTTTCGTATTAGGTAAGTACCTATCACATATTATTATGTATCTTGGTAACGGCGCGGCTTATCTCAAAAATAACCATATTTTTGGCCCCCTTTTATAAACCCCACACATGTTCTCCGTAACCTCATAGCCCGGAGACCCATCGAGTAAATGACCGTGGTATCTATTGCTTTACCTTGACGTAGTTTGCATGAAAATAAATCTGCAAAATACTTCATATCGATACAGGCTCTGCAAGCTGATCTCACGGTTACCCATCCATTAAACGACCGCTATGTCAATCACTTTATTTTAACTTGGTTTGTATGATAAAGACCAAATGAAAAATGCTTCATATTCTTAACCGCCTGCCACGACACCTGTGGGATGAAATAGGTGCTGACTGTGTATGCAAAGCTGTCACCGCACGAAAAAATGCTAACTGTTTTATAATCATTATTTATCGTTAATTAATGTAATATAATAAATATATTATAAATAATATTCATGTAACGTAGCAATTGTTTTATTTTTCTATAATAAATAGACGGTATTTGAATAAGTAGGTATTGTTTACATGTGGCAGCCCTAGCCTCCTTACCCTTGTCTAGACGTTGTCGGCTTTTTCTTCGAGATCAAAGGCGTCAAACTACTGTATGCTCTTTATACTGTGGCGTAATCGAGGATGGAATCTACTACTGACAAAATAATAAACATCTCAATGTACTAATAGGAACTTTATAACGTAAATAATAAAATTTACACAATAGTATTCTAAGTTTATCACATAAGTGTTCTACATGATGGAGCCATGAAAATTTTTCGTCTATTTTCATGCCTAGGTAAGTTACACTATTTACTTTTTCTATGGGGTTACAATTACAATTTAACGATTTGTTGTGAATACATTCAAATGTGTGAGTATACAGGGGCGAGGAATTAACAGGAGGTGGTAAGTAGGGAGAGTGTACTATAAGTAATTTAGTTTTGTCAGTGTTCAATACGATACCATTGTCGTGGGACCATTTTACGACAGCATATATGTCCTGTTGTACTCGACGACAAGCGTCAAGCATGTCGGTGCCGGCTAGCAACACACACAGATCATCTGCGTACATGTGTGCGGAGCAGTGCTGCAGCACATTGCACATGCTATTAACGTGCATAAGGTAGCTTACAGGTGCACATCCAGAGCCCTGCGGTACTCCGCATCGCACCTCTATCTTGTCACTGAGTGTGTCACTCACCTTTACGCGCTAGGAACGCGCTGTGAGGTAATCACTGAACCACTGGTTCAATGGTTTTCCCACACCACATTCCCTCATCGCATTAAGAAGGGTGTTAAACTCTAATGTATCAAATGCTTTTTTATTATCGAAAAACATTAAAATAATGAATTTCTTTTCTTCTAGGTAGGTGTTAATTTCATCTGTAAATTTGGACAATAATGTGTTGGTACTTCTCCCTTTTAGAAAACCATGTTGACAATTATCTAATACTAGAGGTCGCCAGCAGCTACGCCTGCATTTTTTTTAAATTTACCCGTTTTGGCCGATCCCGTGGGAATTTCGGGAAATCCGGTCCCCAAGGAACATACATGCCAAATTTCAGCTTCCTGCGCCCAATAGTTTCGGCTGTAGCGTGTCTGTCAGTCAGTCAGTAACGCAAGGGTTTTATATATTAAGATTTTGTGCACTTGTAAGTATTTGCTTAGTTGACTAACGATACATTTTTCCATAATTTTATCAATACTTGACAGTATTGCTATTGGTCTATAGTTTGTTACATTTTTATGGTCTCCTTTTTTATATATCGGACGAATTATTGCTTCTTTTAGTTGGTTAGGAAAAATACAGTGTTTAACGGACAAATTAACAAGTATAGCCAAAATTGGACTTATTAATTCTGCTAATAGTTTTATGTCAGACATGCGTATGAGATCGCTGCCAGGTGATTTTTAGAGTCCATTTTTTTAATAATATTTCTTATTTCAGCACTAGTAACCGGTTGCCATCTCATACTCATATCTGCTCATTTGACATAAGAATCCCTATTTAAGAAGTTTTCATGACATATATGTTTTATATTAGTGACTTCCGTCGTAAAGGAATTAGCAAATTTATCACATATATCTTTAATATTTTGTTGACCCCCCATGTTAGTGTGTATTACAGAGTCTAAAGACTGTTTAGTATTTCCCAGCATATTATTAAGCTTTTCCCATAACTTTTTTATGTTATTTTTACATTCTAGTATGCTATCCTTATCATATTTATTTCTACTTTTATTTATTGCTTTCTGACACTTATTTCGATACTTAGTATAATTAAGACGCTTTAGCATATTCTTTGGTTCATTACTGCATACTTCGAACAACCTATCTCTTTCTTTTATCTTTTTTTTTAATTACTATTAATCCATGTCTTATTTCTATTGGTATTATTTACTACTCTTTTATGTGTGTAACACTCATTATATATCATATTAAAACGCTGACTAAATTTATTATATATTTTTTTAGGACATTCCAATGACATAATGTCGTCAAACAAAATAAATTAGCGGGTCTTAATCGCGTACAATTAATTTATTTAAGGTATAAATACCTATTTGTTTCCGACGTTTCGCTCGTCTTGCACCGAGCGTGGTCGCGGAGAGACTGATGAGAGCTCAGCGCCGTCTTGTGGAAGTGCGGGTTTCGGCACCTACCCTCACTTGGTCTTTATTTAAGTTCGCACTGTCGGTACTCCGACACACTACACTAATGACTACCGCACGCGGTAGTTCATATATCGGGCAGACTAAGCGTTTGTACGCTGTTCCTTTACTCTTTCAGCGATTGTTCGCTGAAAAAGTAAAGGAACATATCGCAGCTGTGAAAAACCGACATATTAATAAGTCGGCTATAGCTGAGCATTTGTTGGAGTCTGGACCAAACCACTGGATAGAACTGCATCAACCACAAGTCTTATCCACCGATCGTCACTATTACTACAGGATAGTACGTGAAGCGGTAGAAATCAAGAAATATAACAATTTCAACCGGGAGGATGGATATAGATTATCGGCTACTTGGAATCCAGTCATCAGCAAATGTAAACACCGCCGCAGTGATAAATCTCAACAGTGTGTAGACGTGTTTGATCTTTGCGTAGAGACGGAAAACTCCACATCAAACCTTATACGACTGCCTCGTTGGTCTCGCGGCATAAATGTGCGCGTGGGATCGGGAGGTCCCGGGTTCGATTCCTGGGTCGGGCAGTGTTATTGGGTTTTTCTGTCACGAAATTTTCAGTAGCAGCACGGAGTCTGGCAATGTGCCCGGTACGGCAATAGGCTCGCCCCTTATTACGTGGGACTAAATTATATCTGGCGAAAAGTGGGTGTAGAAATACACCTCTGCCTATCCCTTCGGAGATAAAAGGCGTGACGATATGTATGTATGTATGTACGTTTATATTATTATGACAATAGCGGGCCATCCACTAACATTCATTTCTTCTGACTTGTCCCGTTGTGCAATCCGTACAGAAAAGTGACGGGATAAAATAAAACCGTTGAAGCCACTAATTAAACCACAATCCTACGTTCTTTCCCCTGACTATATCACGACACGCCAGTCCGACAGGAAAAACAATCCTTCAATGACCATACACACGTTTAGGTACATTCCTGTCAGTTTGCATCTTGTCAGTCCTACCGAGGGATTGCGTGCCTGTGGATGGTTATAATCCTATAATTTTATGAAGATTGTTGTCATTTAAAAGGAATGCTCGTCATTTTGAATTATCTTTATGGATTATTTTCATTTTGCAACAACATATGTACCCGTAAGCAAGAGATTGCTATTGCTACATCAACCAGATCAATGTATTGCTTTGAGTTTTATTGCGAGTGAATATCTATTTACCTAAACCTAAAATTCAACTGCCTCTGTGGTCCTGCGGTAGTGTAAGCGACTGCGGATCATGAGGTCTCAGGTTCGATTCTCGCGTCGAACAAAACTGATGGTTTTTCTGTTAGGAATTATCCAACAGAAGTTTGGAGTCAGGGAGTTGGCGGTGTCACACCCCCGTGCCTTGGAAAGCACGTTAAGCCGTTGGTCCTGCGCCTCGGAGTCAGGGAGTTGGCGGTGTCACACCCCCGTGCCATGGAAAGCACGTTAAGCCATTGGTCCTGCGCCCAATCTCTCTCCGGTCGTGTCGCATGTGGCGTCCCATCGGACTATGAGAGTGAGGGAATAGAGAGTGCACTCGTGTTGGCGCACACACTTGTGCACTATACTATGTCCCGCGCAGATGGCAAGTCTCTTGTATAGACAAGCCGCCGTGGGCGAAATCCGTCGGGAGGACATTATTATTATTAATAAACCTAAAAGAAGACATAGAATCTGGGTTGAAAGTGGTTATTAGAAAAGGAGAAATCTAGTGTAGACTTTTAAAAGATCTGGCATGCGATATCTAATATCTTGATTTGACGGCCGGTTGACGCAGCGGGAGTGTAAGCGACTGCAACACCGAAGGTTGCGGGTTCGATTCCCGCTCAAGTCAAACATTTGTGTGCATGAACATGGATGTTTGTCTTGGTCTGGGTTGTGACGTATGTCCGGTACCTACCGCGTCTACGTCACAGTACCGTCCATACGCTCAGCCAATCAGAGACGGCCTCGCTAGCGCCCTCGAAGTCCACCGCTATGGCTAGACCCGACTCCAAAATTTCATCATTTGGAGTCGGGTCTAGCCATATACTATGTATATGTGTGTATTTACAAAAAAAACTATATATGTATGTTCATCCATTATCTAGTACTCATAGTACAAGCTCTGCTTAGTTTGGGACTATATTAGATGGTGATGTGTGTATGTGGTAGAATATATATAAAAAAAAAAAACATTTCTAATATCATCTTTATCGTCTATTTCTTGGGAATTCATTTTATACTTCCGGGACGAAGACGAACACAAAATGATAACAAACGAGCAGTCAATCATGCCGGACAAATAAGCAGGCACTAACTTGATCAAATCGCGCGTCGCGTCCTTAGCGACGGGAGGGATGGCGGTGTTTTAATACCGTCATTCTTTCTTGCTCTTGCAAATCCACTGGCGTTCATTCCGTAAGGATTGTAGATTCCGGCAGGAATGAACGTTAGTGGATGGGCCGCTATTGAGGCATGATATACAGCCAACCACTATCAATTGTTTCTCTAGGTAAGTGTGCTAATGCGGTACTTCGTTTTATGTGCTTTCTAAGTAAGTTTGATTTTATAATATAAAAATTTTCTGCTTTCCTCCACAAACTCCTCGAAAAATGGAAAAAACAACCACCAACAGGAGTTTCAGGAAAGACAGATTTTATTGCTTGCATTGCAGCTTGTTCGAAATCAAGTATGAAAGATTTTGGCATCCACTCTGGTATTTGACTCTTTATCAACTGAAACATAATTTCGTAAGTTCTCTTGGTTTTGTTTGGAAGCAGCGCAAAAATTACGGGTATAATATTATTGTGAGTTTTAGTGCTTCCTAAATCCATATGCAGCGAGTATAATTGATAAAAGGGATGCAAACAAAATTTAAATGTTCCATCGCATAAAACATCATAACTGGTGTTGACTAGGAGAGCTCTACAAGATTGATTAGCAAAAATCATGATTCTATTTTTAGTTCTGTAGTCAGCAAGTAAGAAACAATGAAATTTTTCTGGTATAACTATTTCCCTTAAAGTCTTGAAACATGTTTTTACCACACCTAACGATTCGTTAATTTTTCGATAAAGTTTGGTTTTGATATTGTTGAATTTTGGTATTTTTTTAATTAAGTCCATTCCGGTGTCTTTCATCTTGCCGACGGTTTTACGATAGATACTCGAAACAGGCACAGTAACCTCGGATATAATTTTTTTCACACTATTATCCAAATGTAAAGAGTATTCGTTGGACACAGTATCTGGTTCACATGCATGGTTGTCTTCTCTTTTAATAAGATTAGCACATGTTGTAATTAAAATTGCCTTGCAGATATTTCTGTGTACACAGCGCCAAACTATTGATCCATCCTTGTTTTTTCGTTTCATATGATATTTATATCCAGCACGAAGAAGAAGACATTTTCCTCTTTGCGATGCTATCAAATCGAATCCAGCACCATTATTTGAATTACATGGTCCTGGCAGATCCATTTTCACCTATAAAATTAAATGAATCTCGTTTTCAAACTAGATAACCATTTATTGTACCTACTTAATAAGACAAAATAATATGAATAAAAATGATTCAAGTAATAAAATACCTATGTAGATAATTAAAAAAAACATTGGAAAAGATTTCGGAAACATGATAAAATATGCATTCATCTCTGGGCCGCCATTTTGTTAACATTCTGAGTTAGCGTCGCTACGTACGTAACTGTGATTGATTTAGAGTAACTCTGAAAAAACTATATAACTTAGAAATTATTTATAAGTATACTATAGTATATTCAAGTATAATATTAAAAGATAATATAAGTAGAAAATTATGTCTTACTCACCTTCAAATTTTCACAAGTGTTTCGAATATCAATAAGCCGGCACACGTCACAATTCACTTATAATATTATATTATTCAATAGCACATTTTTAACAAAACTGACCAAAATTCAGCATTAACCACACTGTTTGATGAACTGTTTGTCATCGTACGCTATTCGCTGGGTAGAGAGAGCTTGACCTTCACCTCTCTCCTTAGTTTGACGTCCTCTGATTGGATTCCCGATAACCCTTTGTCCAATAACGACGCTTCACTGTCTTTGTGCGTGGTTGACTTTGACCAATAGTATGACATCAGTGCAGTGTAACACACTAGCGCCACCTAGCGCTAACAGACATCATTTTCAAAAATGTTTGTCTTATTAAAGAAGTTTTAAATAAATCACAGACACTTTTCTTCCTGACTGTTTTTGACGTTTAGCTATTGTAAATATTTAACAGAATTTAGAATGGGACGAGATAACGAACGAAAAAAATATTAATTTTGAAATTCGTCAACTCGGCCCAATGGTCCGAGTTTGTTTTGGGACGAGCTGACGATTGATTTATTTAAGATGTAAGATTTTCAAATAAAAGTAAATAATTTACAAATGTTTTTTATTCCTATCCTAAAATATAAAAGACCAAAGACATAAAAAATAAAAAATATGGATGTATCACAAATAGCTTTTTTTATAAGGCGTACAATATCGGCAAAAATCGCCAGCGTACCAGGAAAGGCGCGCTTTAAAATAGTCGGCTGTTAAAGTGTTAAGTTTCAGGGACGACGAACCTATATCTTTAAACGTAGACGATAGTGTGGCACCGAATTTTATAGTAGTTAGTATAAGGGTCAGTGTTTTATTACTATAACAGTCTTGATTTAAACATTTTAGCGTCAAAAATGGTTTACAATAAATGTCGAAGAATATTAATGCTTTTTGTCGGCTAGTAGATATCCGTATTAATATTTAAGTGAACTTAATCGATCTTTCTACGAAGCAATTTTATATACATCTGTCTATTTGGACGTTTAGTATTGGGCTAATGTTTAAATATCACTAATTACTTACTATTCCTGTGCTAAGGAGAGGACGTTCAGCCATCGGTTCCGGATGTCACGAAGATCTTTGACAGTCGTTATGCGGGCTTCAGTAACTCTAAATAAACTGACACTAGTCTAAATCATGAAATATCGCTATCCCTTCGGGTTGCGGAGGTCAAACAGGCAGTCGCTCTGTAGAAAAGCTAATATTCAGCTAAATCTGGTTAGAATAGTAAACGGACCTCAGGTTGAAACTAGGATAACGGTAGGAGGATGATGATGACTAGTTTCTTAATATGGAAAAGCATGTTTTGTCTTGAACACAGTGATAGAGTCTCATCATAATCACAGCGATTTCCCGGTTGCGTTCCATGACTCTAGCCTTTGAGACTGCGGTCTGGTTTTGCAAGCGACAGAGATATTGCCACTCATAAAAATCGGAATTGTCAATCGGCCCCTACCAAGTGCGATAAGGTATTGTCTTCTTAGGGCTTAGGGCTTAACGTAAAGTGTGCGGTGCGTCGCGAATACTCGTGATAATGGCTTTAAATACTGTTAAATGTAGCAATTGCAACATTGTTATATCGGAGTTGCTTGCCTTTGTGCAAAATAAGGCGGATGTGATGGACGAGGACAGTATAATACGTTTGTGTAATACGGCGTTCAAAAGTGATGAAATTATAACGGCGAAAAAACTACTTTTTGAATCCGTGAAAACTAGTAGTCGCAACATAAGCCGGAAAGGAGATGGTAAAGAAAAGCGGGACATGGAGGATATCCTATGTATAATTAAGGAGACTGACCCTGAGTGCTTGCCAGTCTTCGTTGCAAGAGATCTTCAGCGTCTACCCCCGGTTACTTTCGACCATCTAGATGCTACGAGGCTGCTAAAGGATATTATTATATTGCAGCGTGATATAACTACCATAAAAGAAAATTATGTGACCAAGGATATGTTGAAAGCCTCATCTCCTGAGGTGGAACAGTTTGTAAATAACCGGCGCAGAGGGGCAGGTCTTATGGACAGTTTTGATTGTGAAAGTGGGCCTGTTGGATTACCGCATATTTCGCCAGATAAGGTTATTGAAATAACGGATTCAATAAATAGAAACACGCAGGTACCTTCATACACAAATTCATTGATTACGCACAGACCTACACCAAATCAAGCTAATGTTTCGCTCGTGCAATCCTTATCGGAGGCGCGGGCGCCCGGCGAAACTGGTTTGGCGGTGACAAGTAAGCAGCGCGTGGAGGCCGGTACTGCGGTTACGAAAAACTCGTACGCTGAGGCCGCGGCTAATATAAATGAACCAAAAGGAAACTTAGTAGAAACAATGAAGGAAAATAAGAATGAATGGACGTTGGTGCGAAGAAAGCGGAGCAATAAATTCATTGGTAAAAAAGGGACGGCTGATGTTACGACGGATTGCATGTTCAAAGCCGCAGATATAAACATAAAAAAACAGCAAGGACTGTCCTTCAACTGACATAACTAAGTACATTAAGTGTAAAACGGGGATTGACGTTAGCTTAGAAAGAATAAATATGAAATTAAGTAAGGATTATGACGCGTATAAATTTATTATTCCGAAGGATAAATTATCTATTTTTATGGATGAAAATCTGTGGCCGAGTGGAATATCCTTTCGCAGATATGTTATGTTTAACAAAAAGTGGAATACTTACATAATTACCAATCGAGTGCTAACAATACTGTACAAAAATAATGGATGTGAATAATATGGACAAGGATACCGTAACTAAACTAATTAGTTTCAACTGTAAGTCTTTCAAAAGATCTTTTGACTGTGTTAAGACGTTAAGCTGTGATGTTGACGTGATAGGCCTCCAAGAGACCTGGTTACAACCTAGTGAAATACCGTATTTAGGGGGTGTAAGCAAAGACTTTAGTTTCTTTGGCAAGTCGGCGATGGACACAGGCGTAATGTTACAAGGTCGTCCGTACGGAGGCGTTGCCTTACTGTGGCGGAATACGACATTTGATTCTGTTACTGTTATTCCATGTAGTAGTGATCGTATTGTAGCTATTAAAGTTCATATATCGAACCGGTCTAGCTTGATTATCAATGTATACATGCCAACCGATTCACCTGACAACCTGTTAGAATTTGTTGATTGCTTAAGTGAGATAGCGGCTATAGTAGAAAGTAGTGATACTGAAAATGTGTATATAATAGGAGATTTTAATGCACACCCAGGGGAACTATTTGGAAAAGAAATGTTGAACTTTTGTTCTGAACAAAACTGGTTTTGTGCTGATTTAATTAAGTTGATGACTGATTCTTATACGTTTGTAAGTGATGTGCATGGTAGCCGACGTTGGCTAGACCATTGTTTGGTAACCGAGGCTGCGTGGAAATCTGTAACGTCTGTTAAGGTACATTATGATATTTACTGGTCAGATCACTTCCCGTTAGAGATACAATGTAATTTGATGAGGGCCAGGCCAAAGTCAACTGCATCTCAAAGTTTACAAATAAATAAAGTTTCTTGGGGTGAACGTAGTCCGGATCAGATCGAATTGTATACCAAAGAATGTAATTCTAAATTAAAGCAAATAGATTTTCCTAGTAAATTAAGTCAATGTTGTGATAATATGTGTAATGAGTTAGAACATAGATTAGTAATAGATAAGTTATATAACGAAATTATTTTATCATTACGGGGGGCTGCTGAGTCCACCTATGACAGTCATTGTAGAGGAAATGGTGGCAAGGGTCGACCTATCTTGGGGTGGAATAGGTATGTGAAAGACGCTCACCAGAACGCTAGGCAAAAGTTTACAAACTGGGTTTGGCATAGAAAACCATACACAGAATATATTTACAATGAAATGGTTGAGTCCCGTAAAATTTTCAAACAAAAGCTTAAGTTTTGTCAAAACAAACAAGACCAGATTAAAATGGACATATTGGCCTCAAAACATGACAAAAAAGACTTTCGCGGATTTTGGAAACATACAAAGAAATTAAACCCTAAGCCTAGTGTTCCAGTGAGCGTCGGAGGTGCAAACACGCCCGGGGAGATTGCAAACATATTTATGACGCATTTTAAATTACAACCACCACCTTTAGAATTGGATGTAAGGGGTGCCATTGCTGGGGCTGTTGTGTCAGAGGTGCCTGCTCGTATTACAGCTAAACAAATAGGTTTAATAATTAGAAATATGAAGCGAGGCAAATCACCGTGACATGACAGCCTTAGTATCGAACATTTTGTGCATGCCGGCCAGCATCTCCCTCGACTGCTTGCGTTATTGTTTACGTTCTGCATTCGTCACTCCTACCTACCTGATGAGTTAATGCGGACGATGGTCATACCAATACTGAAAAATAAAACGGGTGATGTCAGCGACAAGAATAATTATAGACCGATCTCGTTAGCGACTACTGCGGCTAAAATACTTGACGGTGTGTTTGAGGTACAACTTAGTAAACATTTAAAAATACATGATGCCCAGTTCGGCTTTAGGCCACAGCTATCAACGGAATGTGCTATTTTGTCCCTCAAGCATACTGTTGGGTATTATACAAAGAGAAATACCCCGGTATATGCGGCGTTCCTGGACCTCTCCAGGGCGTTTGATCTGGTTAGGTATGACTTGTTGTGGTGTAAAATGCGTGAAGCGGGAGTGCCTGATGCCATAACAAGTATGTTTCAGTATTGGTACGGTCATCAAACCAATCAAGTTAGATGGGCCAATGAGTTGTCTGAGGAGTACAGGTTGGAATGCGGGGTGAGACAGGGGGGGTTGACCTCGCCAGCTCTTTTCAACCTGTACATAAATCAGCTGATTGTGGAACTCAGCAGTACGTATGTCGGCTGTTCTATAGACGGTCTCTGTGTCAATAGTATTAGCTACGCGGACGACATGGTGCTGCTGAGTCCCTCAGTCAATGCACTCAGAAGGTTGTTGGCAGTCTGTGAGTCCTATGCAGAAGCACATGGACTTGTGTACAATGTGCAAAAAAGTAAGTTACTGGTGTTCAGAGTAAAGCACAAAAAACCAGCGTACGTTCCACCGGTCATGATCAAAGGTGTATCCCTTGAGAGGGTGCTAGATTTTAAATACCTGGGGCACATCGTTACTGAGACTTTGAAAGATGACTCAGATATGGAAAGAGAAAGGAGGGCGTTGGCTGTCCGATGCAATATGTTGGCCCGCAGGTTTGCACGTTGTACACCAAAAGTGAAAATAACACTATTCAAGGCATTTTGCCAATCGCTGTACACGTGCACCCTGTGGGTTCGGTATACGCAAAGGGCATACAACGCCCTCAAGGTTCAGTATAATAATGCTTTCAGGATGTTGTTGGGGCTCCCGCGTTACTGCAGCGCATCAGGAATGTTTGCCGACGCACATATTGATGGTTTTAATGCCATCATAAGAAAACGAGCAGCATCCATGATGCGCAGAGTGCGTGGGAGCGTCAACAGCATTCTGAGGGTCATTAGTGATAAGCCGTATTGCGCCACCTTGGCACACTGGGTGCATGTACATGTGAATGTACCCGGTGTGTCAAGCGAGCGCAAAAGATATTTAAATTAAATCCCTTGTATCTTTTTACTAACATAGTTTTATTAAGGTTTGTTATTACTAACAATTATGGACCACGGTCTGAAATAAAGTATTTTTATTTATTTATTTATTTATTTTGTCGTCAAACCTACAAAAAAATTACGCCGGTGACCAAAATTTGTATGTAAGGGCAGCGAAACACACTTCACACTCTCGAGTAAACTAGAACAGCCTTACAGCAGACTTAGCTTTTACTCAAATTATTCAAGGACCATTTCAACGGCAAATACTACTAGAACCCACGCTTGAAGATATTCTGGCAATATAAACGTTTATAAGAGGCTTAACTATAATAATTTAAGACTCTTTCATCATAACTTAGAAGTCATAGGCGTGAACAAACATTTCGAACATTTAAAGTATGTCCCATTTGTTCTACGCCACCTTGAAACGCCCGACTAGTAATAATTTAGCAATAGCTTAGCGTAACATGCATAAGTTCGTATCCACAATTATTTCGTTACTTGTACCACGTATTAGACAAAGGAATTTATATTAAATAGTTTGGCTAGGGAATTGAAATCTACACTCTACGGATACTCATATTATAAAGTCGATGAGTCTGTTTGAAGATGTCTTCTTGTTTACAGCCTTTTGCAGTGCACGGTTTTAGTAAAGGCACTCCTAATTTATTCACAGAAATACTATGAGTCAATAGGAAGTTTAAGCCTATTACAACACGTTGGTCAGAGGGGTTACCACAGTCTTTGATGTCGAGTTTTCCGTCTCGTCACAAAGACATTCTCTACTTCGTGTATTCTTTTAATTGCCTCTTACAACACCTACGGAATGAAATGGGGTAGTGACACTTTGGATTCATAGTCAGACCAGACGGATATGAGGATATAATTATTTTGTATTGCTATGCCGAAAATCGTCGGTTCAACATCCACTCAGGCAAAATCTGTCTGATGAGCATGAATACTTAATTTTGTCTAGATTTGTATGTGTAATGTAAAAAAGTATGTTTTTCTGTTATTTGGTTACGATAGTGCAGGCTCTGCCTATGTAGTTTGAAATCATTGACTGTGTCTGAGCGATTCTAATATGATATTACTACTCCACCACACCCTTGGGTGAAGACTCATATCAGACTAAGTTAAACTAGATATAAAACGCGAATCCTAGACTTAGTGTCTAAATTAAGTACTTAAATGATAACGAGAACAAATCGCTTCTAAGCTTATTAATCCCAAGTGTATAGAGTCAGATTCTAGTCTACTAGATATGGCTGCTAGTCAGACATGCCACCAAATTACTACGTTTGACCTTACTCAACTGAAAAATAAAAGGAATAGGTTGTAAGAACGTAGGTTCTCAGTCTAGATTAGTGGTATTTTGAAATAATATGAAGAAAGTAATGATAGTTGTCTCTTCTTGTATTTACTGCCGTGATTGTTATCATACGCCACTATCAGAACAAAGTTTGTCTAATCGGTGATCCAGCGAACCTAGAACCAAGAAGTGACGCTGCTTATGCCACATAAGCAGCGTCACTACTTGGTTTCAGGACTATGTCAGGAAAAATATATATCGGGTTTTCTAGTCAAGAGAAATAGAAACTCATAGTAGTCTTTCTCTTGAATGTTTAATTACAATAAACGACTGAAACAATAATTGTATTGTTTCAGTCAACTAGACCTTTACAAAAGAAATACCATAAAAATAAACAGCTTTATCAAAATAAATCCGTCCATACGGTATTGATTCAGTAGATAATGAATAAGACCTTTGTGTTGATAAAACCAGATGAATTAAGTTTCTTTAAATCAAGTTTTAACTGCTCGGCAGTTAACTACTTTTACAGGTGTAACACACAAACTGTTTTACCACATGGGAAAACACTGTGTGAACTGTGTTCAAAATCTATGCCCTGAACATTGACAAAGTCCAATAGCAATGGTTAGTATACCTTTACCCAGTAACTATGTATATGTAAAAAAGTGAACGCAGTACTACTAGAGTACTTAGGAATTTGGTAGATAATAGTTATACCAATAGTAGTATTGACAAATCTATTAGTTTAAACTACTAGATGAGACAACAGATAGGCATTCATGTGTTTTAAACTTAGCTCATCAAAACATACAAGGCCTATCTGGCAAAGAATTAGAGATAGATTTATTTTTAAAGAAACATAAGTTGCATGTATTATGCATTACAGAACATTGGTTAAGAGGTGACCAATTAATATTTAATAATGAATTTTATACAGTGATTAGTGCATTCGTAAGAAAGAACGCTATTCGTGGTGGCTTTCTCATATATGTTTGTAATAGTATTAAATGTAAAGAACGAAAGGACATAGCCGAGCTTTCTATCGAGCGCACCGCTGAGATATCTTGATTGAACTTGAGCAACACGTCATAGTCTGTGTATACCGACCACCGCAAAGTGACTTTAGCCAATTTTAAAGCATCATGGAGGACGTCTTAAAACACTTAAGTTCCAGCAGGAAGTCAATAATCGTATGTGGTGATTTTAATGTTAATTTGTTAGAACAATCACCAACTTGTACTAGGTTAGTTAGTTTATTTATGTCATTTAACTTGAATGTTTTATTTTCTGAACCAACCAGAACTACCTCACATTCTTCTACATGCTTAGATAATATTTTTGCAATTGTTTGTACTTAAGTAAAGCTGTTTTGAGTGACTTGACATCGGATCACTGTGGACAAAAGGTTGTAATTCCAACTAATACAACCCCTACAGTACAAAAAATCACATGTAGGCCTATGACCTCTGCTCGCCTTAATCGCTTTAGTGATGATGTTGCTGCTAAGATCGCCAGCATTGACTTAACTCACGATGATCCAGATGAATTATATAAGTGATTATTTGATGTCATTAAAAATGAGTACAATAACATTTTTAAGCAGAAGACATTTGCCAAGAGCTCTAAAGTTAAACTTTGTGATTGGGCAACAATAGGAATATACAAAAGTAGATCTAGGTTGTATGATCTGTATGGTATGAAGCAATACAATTTTAATCCTTCATTTATTGAGTATGTAAGAAATTACTCAAAAGTTTTTAAGAGAGCATAAGCTTCAGCTAAGTCTATATTTATAACTAATAAAATTAAAGCATCCAAGAACAAAATAAAAACAACTTAGAACATTATTAACAGTGAGACTGGTCGAGCTAAGTTAGTGGATAATAGCTATGAATTAAAATGTAATGGAGAAATAGTTACAAAGAAAATTGATACTGCTCAGACTTTTAACAACTTCTTCATAAACATACCAGTGAAAACAACCAAGTGTTTAGACTCATGCCCAAGCAAAGCAGAGATATTAGTTAGGGGCAATGTGAATGAGTGTGATGTGCTGTTTAATTTTAAATACATTGAAACCAATGACATCCTCAAGACATTCAAGACCATCAATATTAAGAAATCTATTGACTTATGGGGTATTTCAGTTAGTCTTGTTCACCAAGTCATTTTTAGCATAGCTCCATATTTAGCTGCAATATTTAATAGATGCGTGGATAAAGGGGTATTTCCTGATTTAATGAAACACAGCAAGGTGATACCACTTTTCAAAAAAGGATCCAAGAGCGACCCTAGTAACTTTCGGCCAATTTCTATCTTGCCTGCAATCAGTAAAATTTTTGAAAAGTTTATTTTGCATCAGTTAGAGAGCGACTTTCTCACTAATAATTTATTGCACAGTGAGCAGTATGGCTTCACTAAGGGTCGCTCCACTGTTGATGCCGGTGTAACTCTATTAAAACATATCTTTAACGCTTGGTAAAATTCGAAGGATGCCACTTGTGTTTTTTGCGACTTGTCAAAGGCTTTTGATTGTGTTGAACATGATACACTTTTACGTAAACTCAACCATTATGGTATTCGAGATAGCGCACTCAATCTTGTTGCCAGTTACCTTAGTGATAGAGTTCAGTATGTAGATGTTAGTGGAAGTAGGTCTCAAGGTTTGCCAGTGGGAATGGGCGTTCCACAGGGCTCTATTCTTGGTCCGTTTCTTTTTATAATATATATTAATGACTTGCCATTCTTTGTTAGAAATCTATGTGATATTGTTCTTTTTGCTGACGATACTTCACTTATTTTTAAAGTTGATCGTAATACAAGTAACATTGACAGCGTAAATAATTCTCTTGCGCAAGTACTACATTGGTTCACGACAAATAATTTGCTTCTCAACTCGGGCAAAACAAAATGTGTGAAATACACTTTGCCGAATGTCAAAAATGTTCTTACTAATATAATTTTAAATAACGAAACAATTAACCTAGTTGATTCAACTATATTTTTAGGTTTAACTTTAGATTGTAAGCTTCAGTAGGGCGCCCAAATATCCTGTCTGGCAGTCAAACTTAGTTCTGCAGCATTTGCAGTTAGGAAAGTTCGCCAATTCACAGACGTAGATACTGCTAGACTAGTTTACTTTGGTTACTTTCACAGTGTAATGTCTTACGGGAATCTATTATGGGGTACGGCGGCCGATATTCAGACAATTTTTGTTATTCAAAAGAGGGCCATACGTGCAATATATAAGTTAGGTGCTAGAGATTCTTTACGAGATAAATTTAAAGAAGTAGAAATATTTACATTTGCATCGCAGTACATATTTGCTAATTTAATGTACGTTAAGAAAAACTTAACTCTTTACCGTAAAAATAGTGACTTGCACAAAGTGAACACAAGGAATAAGCATAAACTAGTGGGCACTTACTACCGTCTTCATAAAGTTCATAACTCATTTGCGGGATTCGGTATACAATTCTTCAACAAATTACCTCTGAAAATAATGAATTTACCTCTGCACAAATTTAAAACCACTACTAGGAATTTTCTTTTAAAAACGGGTTATTACACTATTAAAGAATTTCTAGATAAGAAGACATCATGGGTCTAGTTGCTTTTTTTAAATTCACCATTATTGTTATTTTTATGACTGTGTAAAATACTCTCTTCTTAATTAGTAACATGTTAAGTGGAGGTGCTTCGTGAACACATGATTTTTGCAGGATTTGGATATTATTATGATTTGTTGAATGTAGTTTAACATTATATTTTTTCCCTGATCATATCGTTGTTCACTTGTCACCTTCACAAAATTCTTTCTACATTTGCATTCCTTCACGCGTTCCACAAATTTATGTTAATAATAACGATCTGGAAAGTGGAGGTAATTGGCGGTCATGGTCAGTATACCAATAGATTGTTTCTTACTGCCGGTTCGTATACCGTTATCGTCATGCTCACTAAAATGTCATTTCTTGTGGTGGCGTCGTGTGTCGGGTCATCCCTGTCCCTCTAATATGGCGAGAGGGATGATGGCTGGCACATGCGTCATACTCGTGAACGGGTGCTACTTGCAATGACTGGTCGATGACGGTCTTGCGGGCTGGTATTAGATTTTAATATTTAACTGCATCATTTCCATCATGGGTCTGATCACTTTCGCGGATTGCCTGCATTATTAGGTATATATAATGTAAGTGGATGCTCCTGTTTCACCATGTCTATTCTGAGGAGGCTAACCAAATGAACATCAAAAGTATTATGCTTGAGTATTATTATGTAGAGTCAATATATACAAGTGATATAGAAGGTGTAATAGTTGCAGCACCTTACAAAATGTAAATTATGTATATTATGCAAAACCTGGCGATAAAAAAGAGTGACCGTGAGTTTTATTGCCCGTTCTTTCTCATGGTTCTACCTATTGCTTTGCGAACGTGGCAGTAAATGTAAATGTAGAAGCATACAGTAATAATGTTTTAAATTTGAGTATAAGTAATTATTTTATAAATTTATTATTTTGACATTCATAAGCGTCACATTGTGACCCAAATGAATAAAGGATTTTGAATTTTGAATTGAATTTTGAATTTTAATATTGATGTCCTTTAAAAAGAAGCTAGCGGAAGACTAATATTACCGACCTATTCCTTACTAGTACCGAGCAACGTCAAACATTTTTGCACTTAACATATTAAAACAAATTTCTGAGAAAACTTACAAGTTACAAAGAGCTGTTGCTAGTTTTAGTATTGTTTGTGACAAAATAAAAAATAATTTCAAAGAGGTCTTCAATTTGAACCAAATGGCTCCAATGCTTTACCGTAATACAGACAAACAGACAAACTTTCATACTGACAAATATAGCATAAATCAAAAAGCCAAAAGCAAATCCAAAATAGAAAACGAATTTAAATTTGCACTTGAATAGATGGCAACGAAGTCTCTACATCAGCGATTACAAAAGACGCCTGCATCCGAGCTCCGGTGCAGAGGTGCATACACAAGTGATGCCAAGACGCATGTAGCTGTAAGTGGTCGGTCAATTAGTAAAATGCTTGAGCCCGTGGCGACGTGATGAATGGAATCATGCCAGTTGTTCTGTTCGCTGACTTTGTGCGGCCATTAGAACAGCGGATAGATAAATTTTGCTCTAAAGACGAAACAAAAGGTCTATGATAATATGATATAAAAACAAAATGGTGTAAGAAATAATAAAGACCTGAACCTATTCGAAGTAAGCAAACTATAAATTAATAATTCTAATAAAGTAATTGAAAGGTTTTTGTAATTACTTTTGTTGAAAGTGATGATAACTTTCAAAGAAGATTGATTTGAACGATATATAGTCCGCATTTCTTGAGATATATAGTACATATTTAAAAACCGCAAGTAAGATTTTATCGTTTATACAAACTCAGACTCTATGGAAAATACAGTTATTTTCGCTGGCGAAAGTGGTAGTTATATTTTGGTTAGGTGAAGATATACATATGAGTATATTAAGTGGATACCTCTACTACGCAACTTTTCGACCTTTACCACCAAAAAACCATTTAAACCATTGTTTACACAATTGAATTTAAGAAACTAACTGATTTCAAAGTACCTCTTTAGACTAATCACCGCTGTTTTCATGGCCATAAATGTCAGAAAGTGAGGTGAGTTAGCTAGATATCTCGTCGAGACTGCCGAGCATTGTGCGCCGTTTCATATCTGCTACGCCGCGCTACACCGAGCTACGAAGTGCTACAGCTATTGTGTGCTGCTACAATTAAACGTCGTGCTACGCTTGTCTGAGATTAGTGGGATGCTCATTATGAATATGTTATATCTCAGGATATCATTTAAGAAAGATTTAAAACCAACACTAAGATCTACGGTCAAATTAGAATAGCCAGAGATGAAAGTAGCACAGTGACAGCCAAACAACGACTTGTATTATGCGCTGGTACGTACTAAACTTTCGTCCCCTCTAATAAATCCATGGCTTATTCAAATTATGAGGCTTACTTCTCCAGGACTTTTTGCGTTTGGACCCCGTCCGATCCGTTATTGCTGCTGCAGCGAAGCTCCGATATATCACCATACATATTTTAGTCATCGATAAGTAAGGTCACCGACCCCAAGTAATATGGGAACAGGGCAGGCAAAATAATAATGATAAATACAAAAAGTACACTATAACTAGCCTTAAATTAGATTAATTGGTATAACTAGCCTAAAGTCTTATATTTAGTTTTAAATAATATCATACATGGCTGAATAAAGAAAAGTGTACATGAGGCTTAAAAAATAACTATTTGCACTATTGGCAAAAAAACTAAGATTGCGTTATAAAACATCGCTATCTGCTCGAACTAGGTTATACGTGTGTTTCGAGCTGACGCTTGATTATTATTATAATATTTAATTGAATGCTATATTATAACGTAGTGTGTAAGTAATTAAATTAAGCTTTATAGTAAATTATAATATACAACTACGAAATACAATTTAAAATTCAGGTCAGTTAGTATGTAACTTATAAGTGCGAAACCACTCGTAAAATATAAAACAAACACGTAAAAATAAAAATATTATTAATATTCTGATAATATTAGTAACGTTCATTTTAAAATTACTAGTAATTTTTCTGTGTCGTCGTAATTAAGCTTTTGTAAATATTCTGATACTGTTGTATTGCACATTTTATAATTATGACTATATATATTGAGTAATTTATTGAACTTATTATATAAGAACGGGCCTAGAAAAATGTTAAATCTATTAACAAAGACATGATTCGTATGAGGTGTTGTACAAACTAGGTCCTTTCTTCTTCTTACAAAAGGAATAGGAGAATAAGGGATTTCGGTGTGCTGTTTTAGTATAATGTTGAGTATAAATAGTTGGCGCACTGTTAACACGTTGCATGACAAGTAGAGCTGGTGCGTAGGGAATTTAAAAGGACGAAAAATAGCAACTTTAAGTATTGCTCTTTGTGCTCGTTCTAGCGGCAAAAGAACTGATTTTGCCGCACCACCCCACGTTGTAATGCAATATGTTAATACGGATTGACACAAAGCTAAATAAACCTGTTTTATTAATTTGTAATCGGCTATGTTACGTAGTTTTTTGAAAATATAAATTAATTTAAAGATAAGTAAGATCAAAATTATTTGTACCAACTTATTTTATAAAAACAATAAATGATATGAACTACCTAAGAAGCAATCTGTAAAATCAACAGGCTCTGTTTTGACAGAGCCAAAGTATATCATACCTAGATTATTTGGCAAGACCAAATAATCTAAGGCCTCCTGGGCACGGCTTTACACTCAGTCAAGTGATGGGTTTATCAAACTACCAATTCGGTACCACAATACAGCCAACATTAAAAAAAGAGGACTTTGAATTAAACAAGAACGTATTTGGTTAGTGCTAGTTACGAACAACAAAAGCAGGGAAGGGTAAGTAAGCCAATAAAAGAACCAGTTGTGTAACTACTGTAAATACGTATTATACAATTTTTTTATAAACTCACACCCCAAAAAATCTGGTGCAATTTCGCACCTCTGGTAGGCAGAGGTGCGAAATTACACCAGATTTTGCCATGTCATGAATTTTGTAGGTCTCACGTAATAGGAGACGAGCTTATTGCCATTACCAGGCACTTTGCCAGCCTCCGTGCTGCTACTAAAATTAGTAGCAGTTTTGCCCTACCAGGGCATCAAAACCGGAAATTCCCTAGGCGCTGGACCACGGTGGCGGTCATGTATATTTTATTTCTGTTTGTGACCTATCACGAAGAGTCATCTTGACTCATCAATGCTTTAATTCTTGAGTCCGGCAGCCAATATCTACTTTTCCAAGGTGTGACTGACATAACAGATTTCTGTATTCATGTGTCCATGGTTCCACAAGTTATAGCTACTTGGGCAACTTGTTATGGGTCCTGTACCTCCTGTGTCAGATCTTATTGACAACCGAGACTAACGGTTCAAAATGCACAGAGGATTTGACAGAGCAAGTCAGAGGCTTCATTAAGCGTATATATTGGAGCATATTTGATTAAACAAAATTATCTGATTGACGTACTATCGCAGGCCACAACTATTGAAGCTAGAAACTGTAGAATTGAGAAAACGGGTTCCTTTAATGACGTAGGCACACTAAGACAAGATTTCCTTATATTTCACTAATTGGGGTTAAACTAATCGAAAGTTTAAGACGGGCGAAGCCACAGGTGACTGCTCGTTTATTATATAATGTAACATCTAAAAGGCACTATATGAATAAACGTGAATATATAATACATATTCCGTTTCTGATCAATTTAACTTCTGCTAATTTATATATCACACACACGTATACTTACAGAATAATATATAATATGAAAGAACAACATAATTATTATAACATTCGAGTGTTTGTAATAATACAAAAAGAAACAAAGATACATTATATGTGTTTCAATAATATTTCACCCGTTTTATTAACAATGTTTCTTATTGCTTGAACAATGTAGGCATATTACTCAGATATTATACATACATACATAGGCAGAGACTACGGAACGTACCTCTCTTGCTTCTTACACTTTCATCAAGTTTCTCATACATGCTCTTCTGACCTGTCCTTTTTTTAGGATGTCTCCAATCTGGTCAGAGAACGTCCGCCTAGGTCTTCCCCTACGTCCTGTCCCATTCACATTTGCCTCCGATATTATGTAGGATGTAATATAGTAAATATTGGAAGAACGTAATAAAAATATTGTGAAATACATAAGAAAAGGTTTCTTAAGGAAGCACTGTGCTGTCTGCTATGCCATAAGTATATGTTGTACACCAGAGGATGCCTACAGCTACGTCCGCACATTTTATTCTTATATATTTTAATCAAACATTTTTCCCATCTCGTGAAAATTTCGAGAAATCCCTCCTTAGCGCACTTCTACAGTCCTCAAAGAACATACATACCAAATTTCAGCTTCTTGCGCATAATAGTTTTGGTTGTAGCTTGTCTGTCAGTCACTCAGTAACGCAAGAATTTTATTTAAAGAGATACATATATTGTTCATATCTACATCTGTGGTCATTTTATTGTGATAATGAAAACATTGTCAACACAATGTTAGTTGATTTTTCTTGAAGAAAAGAATCCTTCACAAGAAGCATTTGAAAGCGGGCAGATCAAGATCAGTATGACTGTGTGTAGTGCCTGGGGAAAGCTTCTGTTCAGCAGTGGATGTTGTTGGTGAGGACAGTGAATAAAATACTACAATCTCTCAACAAAATTTCGATATAAAGTCAAAATCATTTATTCATTTGGGTCACAATGTGACGCTTATGAACGTCAAAACAATAAATTTATAAAATAATTACTTAATGACTCTACATTTAAATTTACTGTCACGTTCGCAAAGCAAGGGCGTAGAACCATGAGAAAGAACGGGCAATAAAACTCACGGTCACTCTTTTTCATCGCCAAGTAGTATAACGTAGCAGACCAACGGAACCAGTTTGTACTTTAATGTTTCCTGGTTTACTTAGAGCGCTAGAGAGAATGACACCTGTCAGTTTTTCTCTGGAATTTACTACATTTGATTTTTTTCTTTATTGTGAACGTTTGCTGAGATAAAAATGTTAATTATCGCCCGCTTAACAAGGCTGTCACTGTCGTCTTGTTGGCATAAGAGCCAGTCAAAAGTTTTCAGCTGTTAGTTTCAAATACTGCTGTTTTCAAAGAGTGTAGCGATTGAGAAATTAATTTATAATAACAACGAAACTTGCATAGGTATTTAGGGCAGAAGTAAATTTATTATTTTCAAACTCCTCGAATATACGACTGAATGATTTTTTGTGGCCTGCTAGACAGTTAATTTCTCTGATACTCCAAAATAAACCTAAGCTTTTAAGTTATATAGCTACAACATACATAGATGTTAGTGAAATGTGAGTGGGACTAACAACCTAAAACTATATCGATGCCTTACGGGCAAAAGAGGCTAACCCCCACTTTACAAACTTTACAGGAGAGTAGTTTAAAGTTCAAAATAAGTGAAAAAAAAATCATATAAAATTTGCTGTACGTTCCAAAAGTTTCAAAATTTGACCATATAGTTTTTGATTAGGTCTCTACGAAATGACATTGTTAATTAGAACAAATCACACGCCTTACACTATTAACTGTCGCTTACCCTCAAATGGTCTAATTATACTAACAGGCAAAAACGTCGCAAATGAAAACAACTAAATTAATGAGTTCCAACCCAAATGATTTAACTGCACCATTTACTTTATTTCTGTTGAAGTAAAAGAGCATACCTGTGCTTTTTCTGTTCATCAAGTGGATCCAATATGACATAACCGGCTATTGGTTAATGGCAGAAGAACAAGGAAATTGTAATAAGTTAATTATCTATAAAAAATACAATAAGCTCTTTTATACAACGCGAAAGCACATTGTGATTAATTCTTATAAAATTATACATACATATTTACATACATACATTAGACTTTTATAAGTTTTTAAACTGGTTAACCAACTAAGGTATGAATGAGAAAAAAGAGAAATTGTGATCAATCAGTCTTTATTTTAGAAAATTGAACAAAGAACTTAGGGTCCCAGGTCAACCTCATCTGCAAGTGGTGCACCTGCCGATCAACAGACGAGGCTCTGGCAAACAAAATATCCCAATAAGCGGCAATAGGCTCGCCACCTATTACGTGGGATCAAAACACTGGCGAAAAGTGGGCGTTTAATATGCCTCTGCCTACCCCTTCGGGGAAACAGGCGTGAGTCTATGTATGTATGTATGTAAGTTAGTCTTGCATTATACATTCATGCTGACATTTTAGGTATGACAAAAAAATATAAACTTAACATTTTGTACCTAAGGACCACTTTTAGGTATGACGGCGTTTGGTCCTCGTCGTCCGCATGTCCGCGTCTACAGTTGCCGTAAATTGCCTCGCGACGTCCGTTGCCGGGGGAGTCCTCCACAAGTCCTCTACAGCAAAGAAACTACCCAAAACAACCGTGTCCAGTGAAGACATGCGTCAGGCGGAAGGTGAGGACACCGTGGCGGCCTCCAGCCACTCCACAAAGAGGGTTCTTACTCGCTTTTGCCGTGTATCCATTCATTCGCACTCACCCATACATTCACTCAATCGATAAAACAATGATGATGACACATGTTAAACCAGTCATGGTGGCAAATCTTGAGACAGAATAACAATTTGCAAAAGAAGGAACCTACTAACGTGCGCTAATATATTTATGTTCAAAATGAACGTGCAGTTTTTATTCTCTCACTCTTATAGTCCCATAGACAATTCGACACAACAGAGTCATATCAGTTGCAGGATTTACTCTTGACTGTTACTGAGAATTCTTCGAAAAATCCAATAATTCCTTGCTGGCCCAACCTGGTATTCGAACCCTCAATTATGATCCTAAGCCAGACCAGCCAACAAAAACTCTGTAGGTACTTATTTAACCATTCAGTATCGTCTGAACAAGATAGCAAAATAATGACTTCTTACCTTTAAAACTTAAAATAACTAATTAGAATACACAATTATAGATGAATATAAAAGACTATTAAAATAATCTTACCGTTTTATTTCCTTCGAAAATCTTCTCGCCAAACTGATTCGCAAGCTCGGAGGTGCTTACGCCGCGGTGAATGTTCGCTGTGCAACGCTAACGACATTTTGTTCGAACGAAAGAGTGGAATATCCGATGCTGTTTGACATTCTTATGTAAGCTAACCGCCAAACCTTTGATTTACCTCGTTACCTAATCACCATAACAGATATTTTTTGGGAGGGAAAAAAAGGGTAAGCGACAATGTAAAGCGACATTAGTTTGGATGATTTATCCTAATCGCCTTCGATTATTGATTTGGTGAATAGGGAAAATAAAAATAAGTGCCAAATAAAGTCACGGAAATGAGACCTACATGTAATAAGTGACATATATTTTATCCAAAGAAACTGCCCTAATATCCTAACCGAAAGTTTGGTACACAAAGATACAAGTAAAATTTGATTAATGTATTTTTTACAAAAAAATATTTACAGCCCCAACTACTTAACGTTCAAGTAAAGAAAAAAATAACAAAGCCAAAATTGCTTATCTCACAGTTTTGAAATATTATTTTTATCCAACCACCATAATACAAAATTCACCAAAAATAACTGTCAGTTATGACAAAAAACTTAGTGTTAGAACCTCAATTCCTTAACTGCCTAAGCGACAAAAAGTTTGTCCTAGAGCCGTGAAACTTAGACCATTAGACGTAGAAAAAAAGCCGATTCTAACCATATATACACCACTGTTTTTTAATTAGTACAACAAATTTAACAGAGCACTAAGTATCTTTAACTGATCATATTTATGCAGTTAAAAAATAAAAACACTGAGTCCCAAAACTGTCTCAAAACTGTCCACAAAAATACGTGATAATTGGTAAATGTATAACTAATACTATGACCGACCCGCGTACTATCATGGTAAAATGACCCATTGATAAATTTCCGGCCCCTCCCCCGTCCCGCTGCGCCTGCGCCACGCCCCGACGATGCGACAAACAGTGCTAAATTGCTAGCGAAAGTGAGGGTATCTAATTTCGTTGCAAAAGTAAATTGTTTGTCTACGTTTGCCCGACGCGATGGCCTATCATATCAGTTCATATCACGGGAGTATGTAGCTATGCTTCGTGCCTACTTGTTGAGTGGAAAAATCGCGAGTGCAGCTGTTTACCCATGGACATTTTATTGTGAGTGTACAAAAGTGAGCCGGTCAGTGTCAAACAATGAAAACAGTGCATATTGGATGCTTTTGACAACGGTGGTGGACATTTCGAAGGACAATGGAAATACTTGTAAGTTTAGTAAATAATACGTACTTAAGTAAATAATAATTTGATACGGGCGGCTCAAAATCGGTCTGTGTTCTCCACACACCTTAAGGAAGGCCTATGTCCAGCAGTGGACGTCTTTAGGCTGACATGATGATGATAAAATAATATTTGTAAATAGCAGATGATTCTAACTTCATAAATACTCCAAAATTACTCTTTTCTTTTAGTCCAGAACACCTTCTTTTATTTTGATATTTGTTTGCTTTCTAATTACATACCTCCGTATTTAATTACTTGTTAAACGATAAATTTTACCGGTCCTAAGCCCGAATGAAGTATGAAGGAGAGGGTAGAATTAACAAAATTAAAAAATAACTACCTACATTTATTATTTTTCTTCATTTTATTTTCTATGGCTACCTACATCATAAGTGCGACAGAGAGAATGCGAATGAGCAGGATGGAATATTATCAATGAATTAGTGAATGGATTGTAAAATATGACTATGATTTAAGTGAGATTTTCTGCAATAAACAAATGATAATAACTTTGCTCTTTATTGATATTATGAAATTCTTACGTCACATATATGATAATAATATCTTCGCTAATCTGTCCTTAAAGTTTTTGTACTAATTAAAAAATAGTGGTGTATAAGTCGATTTCGCAAAAAATGTCGCTTACCCCCTTTTGGCCGGAAGGCATCGATATAATAGAAAAGCTATTAGGCAGGACTTGTGAAGTTGATCGCATAAATAATTCACAGAAAGGTGGGAAATTTTACGTATTAGTGTACAGAGGTATATATAATATATCACAGTCGTCATGTAGGTTTTACACATATTTTGAATAAATGATTAACCTAAGCTTAGTCTCTAAAATATTATTATCATTAATGTACTCAAACAAAAATGAAGTGAGTTTTGTAGCCATTTCTTATTAAGAAAGTCTTTTGAACATAATTATAATCCTGCTTCACTTTCAAAAGATATTTTTTGAACAGAAAATCCTAATGATTATTTGACGATTAGACTTTACTTTCTTTTAGTCTTTTTATTGTCGTCTAGACGTAATTTTGCCGTATTTTTTATTTGTCTTTAAGTTATCTGGATTACTTTGTACGAAAGTTAACGAATTTAATTATTTTTCGTAAACCTAGATTATTTATTTTAAATTACAATATTATTCTGCTCTGCACAGCTTGCTAATTTAGTTAGTAAATACTTTATTAAAATAAAATTAATCTGTTTGACAGACTGATCCATTTAGACTTTGTGCTTCATTTTAATTGATTCCAGAAGAATTGCACAAACTGTTAACTCTACTAACTAAGTGACGAGCCGGCCATTTAAGCTTCTCGGCTATCTGTGCAGCTTTCAGTTAACAAAGTCACATGCGTCGTTATTTAAAGATGGGGACCTTGAACCTTAATACTTACAAGTATTAAGGTTCAAGGTCCCCATCTTTAAATAAAATAACGAAACCATAATACATATTGTCTATTAGTGTTTACTAATACGTGTGTTTCAATCAATTCGCCTGTATTATCCATTACTTTAAACAATATAGACACTCTTAGTAATATAATGTGAAAAGATCTTAAGAAATCAAAATAGAAGGACCCAAAATATGCACTGACATTCATATTATTATGCATTGTCAATTATTATTGGAAAGATACAAACACAACTACAGCTGGTTTTAATAGTATGAAACACACTGAAGTAAAATTTAAATTAAAGGAATAAACTAGCGTCACACATGTAAGAAATAGAATTGTATGTCTGGACTTTCAGGATCTCAGAAGATGACAGTTTTTTGTCATCTTCTAGGCATTTTCAATGTAAAACTAATCATATTTATGATGGAAAAATTACAGAAATCGATATTAAAAAGAAAAATATCTAAAAGTTTATACATATTATCTTCAGTATTTTAAATTCTTACACTCAGCAGGTAAGTTATAATCAGAAGTGTATGTAAAACAACGTATACATTACAATAATTTAGTATCAGCCCGCAGCGCAACATTGTATTCGAAAGTATGCAAGTATTTCACACCGCATTCACTTCGTTGTTTAGTGATCTAGTGTAAGAACATACCAGTTTCTGATTCGCATCAAATAAAACTGCTGAACATTTACGAGTGAACGTCAACTCGAACTCAGCTATTTCTTAGCTGTAAATTTATTTGCACTCGAGAAAAGGAGGTTTCAGAAATTTCATTTCGCGTCACCCAAAATTGAATTCCTTTACGACTGCTCCAATAATTAAATGAATAATCCATTTACACTCGTCTAGCAGGGTGTCCGCGAAACAGAGAAAGGGCTATTTCTCCGAATTAGTCTCGGATAGGGCCAAATTTAATTTCAATGTCTTTTAATTTTATTCTATTCGTATTCCTGTGGACCTGATCCATTAACCCGCAAGGTGAGTACGGTGTATCAAGTGGAATTTTTAATATGGCCCCCGGAATGAGACTGTCGGTGACCGTACGTGTTTACAATTCTTTATAAGGTCACGAGTGAAACCTATTGTTTTTCCGAAGAATATTTTTTTAGTTACAATTTTCTCAGTAACGCGAATCAAAAAATATTTCAGCGAACCATGTACATAACAAACATAATGGATTCCAGTTTAAATATCTTTACTTATATTTCATCCACATCGCAGTTATATTTTTATGGAAAAGTTTAGAAACACAGGTAACATTAAGCAATACCTCAACTGAGAGTGTTGTGCTCTGACATTTTGAAATATTGCCTAACAAAAAGTAACTGCGGTGTGGATGCATCATTACAATCATGTGGATATACCAAATATGTTAATAACTAAACAAAATAGTTCGAGACATACTTGTTACTAACGCTTTTCTATCCACTGTACAAGAATACTCATTTCTGCCATCACTCATGGTCATAGCAACAGTCGGAGCTCCCAAATAGACACTCTTTGCCTTTCTAAAATAATCCACAAATTGTGGTTTCAAATCTTGTAATGCTCTGTGTCCTTTTTTTAAGTGATGATAAAATTTTATACGTCTAAGAGCAACACAAGAGTTTAAGTATTTCGGTAAGTATTCAACAATCAGACAATACCTTAGCTCCTTTTTAATCTCAAAATTTATATGAACATAAAAGTTTTGACACCTCTGAAGTAATCTCATTACATTTAAAATTGCTTCGGAAATTATTTTCGTCGGCATTATGTAAAATGAATTGTACTTACATATTTCCATTTAGGGTAGACAGCAACATTTATACAGTAACATTAATGTCACTATTGGAATATAACTATTTGTTTAGTAGTGATAGGAGCATCACATTTCGTGCAGGTTATTCAATCACAAGGGATTTATCGTACTAGTTTTAACACGGAATTGTGTGCTTATTGATTTGATGATGATTATATATAATCATACATTTCTCATTACCATATAATAATAGAAAACTTTTTAAATAGACAGATTCAACACAAGTTTAGCCCGCAGATTATTTCGTCGAGTTCTTTTTTAAATTAACTCAGTCATACCACATAAATAGAGTCACATAAAAACAGCAAATAATTATCTTCGCCTAAAATCTTGAAAACGGATTTCACAATAACCTTGAATTATTTGGCCGCCTTGAAAATATACACCTACATTTAAGTCGTCTTACTGACTCATCTAATTAAACGGACAACGAAAATCCGCAAAAATCTTCCAAACCCAAATCGACAGTTAAATTTTAATTTCAATAAGTAGTTAACAGAGCGTCTTCGTCTTACGTAAAACCGGAGATCGCATAACTCTTCTCTCGGAGGACATAAAAAATCTTACCACGAACAATCGTCTTCTGCATCAACTTCATTACCATAATCCCAATTACTTACCATTCCGCCTCTGGTATAATTTGCTAGCGCGGTCTGACCTTACAAGACCTAGTTTCGTATGCATTCCCATTTTTGTAAACTGCTTAAGAACATTGAGTTACTTTTACTAGAGAAGACACTGAGAAAAATTTCTTTGTGTTTAGTGTCTTGTGGGATAATAACATTTTTACTGAAACAGTTTATAGCACTTAAGTTTGCGCTTGGCTGTGCTATTGATTTTGTACGAATGATCTGCCCGAATATTATTCAAAATCATGCCATGAAATGTTATATTAAAGTACATGTCCATTAAAACAGATCACATTACAAAATAACAACATACTAAACAATACCAAGTACGACCCAACTTGCCACTTATGGAGGGACGGCTGCTACGCTGCGATATAAGACATATATATAATACTAGATATCGTCACTGCAGTAAGCGGCAATATAAACTCATTGATCATCATCATCATCATCGGCCTATATCAGTCCACTGCTGGACGTAGGCCTCTCCTATCGCGCCAATGAGCTCGGTCTTCAGCTTTCCTCTTCCAATTCCTGCCCGCTGCCCTTCGAATATCATCGCCCCACCTAGCTACAGGACGCCCTACACTACGTTTGCCGAGACGCGGTCGCCACTCAAGAACCTGACCGCTCCAGCGATCATCGGTTCTGCGGCATATATGACCTGCCCACTGCCACTTCAGCTTACTTATTCGCTGAGCTATGTCGGTTACTTTAGTTCTCTGCCCAATGATTTCGTTCCGGATTCGATCCCTAAGAGAAACTCCGAGCATAGCTCTTTCCATAGCTCGCTGAGCAACCTTGAATTGGTGGACAAGTCGTACCGTGAGTGGCCACGTCTCAACGCATTGATAATCTACAGAATTATTATTTCAAAGCAAGGAAAACATAAACAGGTAATAAATCATAATTTTAACTCTTCAATAATATAATGATTCTACAGTCATTATTAATAATTAACCAAGTACGTCCCACGTTATTTTCATCGTCGCCAGTGCAGTTTTGAATGGCAGTTCTAGAATATAAAACTATATTGTGTGAAAGCTGCCAGATCCGAATTTACGCGTGAAAAGAGTACTAAAAAAGTTTTTACGGGTGGTTTATGCGATATGGTGACTGTTGCCTTCCGTTTTTGATGGCGGATGTAAACTAAAGTTTGACGAAATATTTTTGTTTTAGTAATTTGCTTTGGAGTGGACGTGTTCCGGGTTGCGGTTAATTATAGTGAAGAAAGAAAGTTTGCAGGCTATTATAAGGCTTAATGGTTTTGGCTTATTTAAAGAATGTAACGTGAAGTCGGCGATGCAGTATACTGCCACCCAATTTATAAAGGCAGTAACTGCTACTTCAGTAGTACTTACTGCGCTTATAAATTTAGCGACAGTATAAGAATCAAGGCATGAGTGTATGAATATTGAATAAAAAAGCTTTTAATGAATACTTACACCACAAGGTTGAGTATCAAAAGTAATGATAGTAAGAAATCTAAGAAGACTGGTGTATGTGTATAAGTTCTACAAAACACGTGTCCAGGGATGTAATGTAGTAATGATATGTTGTGTCACTATGTGTTGTGTATTCGAGACGTACAATCCAGTACAGTTCTCTCGTCTTTTACGGAGTTGTATTTTATATTTGAATTATCAAAAATGATAATTATGGTTTTTACTTTGGTTTCTTCAATAATGTAGTTGTACATAAACGCCAAGTTACATTTTGAAATCTGCTAATTACATACATATTTATCATTCATCAAACTTTATTTATCTTTGTTGTTTGTTTAATCGGTATTTATGTATTGGCGGTTAAATATTTTACTGATATATATCTTAGGCGTCAAATACTCGGACATAATATTGTTACGTGCTGGGATTCGGTGATAAATTAAACTCCTATGCCACTAAAACTACACTTTATTTCACGAACTAAAACACTTAATTACACACTAATAAAAATTCTATATCACACCACTAAACACCACTTAACACTTCCGACTCTTCAGATCCTTCGCTGATCTTGATCGCTCCGTTATTAGAACTGAACTATCTCTATTCGCCCGTCCGCGCGGTATTTATACCGGCCGGATAACAAACTAGTCTATTCTAGCCTTCCCGAGAATGTTCTCGTAACAGTCGGAAACAAAATAGACACTTCGAGTAAACAAACAGTAACGCCATCTAGTAGAGAGTAGATGAAACACTTTTAAACCACCGATACATCCACTCTCTTCTAGTTCTCTCATTCACCGATAGATGGCGTTATTTTCAAATATCGCCATTCGTAACACTGCCTCCCTCTTAGAGATGTCCGTCTCGAACATCGTTGGACCCATAGTAACGAGCAACCGGTCCACATGAACTATCTTCGGTGCACCTTGCGGCCCCTTCTGGATGCGATAGGTGACGTCGTTCATCCTAGTAATTATGCGATATGGCCCGTCCCATGTGGCGTCCCATCGTATTGGGTTATGAAGCCACACCAATGACCCCTCATCGAAGCCCTTGTTGTTTGCCTTCCGGTCGTAGCAAGTCTACATCTTTTCAGACATCTGTTGTCCAGATTCCCTGATGTGCACCGCACTGCGATATGAAAGAAGGAATGGTTGGATGTGCTTGTCCCAATCTCTTTGTTTGCTCTTCACGACCTTTGGTAACCTAAGGTACCTGACCTTTCCAGTGGTTGGTTAAACCGTTCAACCATGCCATCTGATTGCGAGTGATAAGCCGTGGTCCTGGTGTTATGTCCACCCATCACGCGACAAGTCTCCTTGAACACCTCAGATTCGAAGTTCCGGCCTTGATCGCTGTAGATTTCCAAGGGCACCCCGAACCGACAAAAGACTTCATGCACCAGCTTATTGGCAACTGTGGTAGCTTCTTGATTTGGGATTGCAAACACTTCAGGTCACTTAGTGAAGTAATCCATTACAAACAAGAAGTATTTATTTCCGTCCTGGCTCTCAGGAAACGGCCCAACAACATCCAACGCTATGCGCTTCCATGGGGCTACCGCATTGTACACCTTTAATGCACCTCTGCTACGAGTGTGTGGCCCCTTCACAGCCGCACAACTTGTGCATTTGCGGCACCAATCCTCGACGTCATCCCGACAGTGGAGCCAACAAAAACCGCTCTCGGATCTTAGTAAGGGTCTTTTTAACTCCCATGTGACCTCCCGAAGCACCATTGTGATACAGCTGCAAGAATTCCGGCACCTTAGTTTTGGGCACTACCATTTGCAAGTGGCAGTGGTTACCGCGAGCGTTTTCCCATTTGCGGCGCAGAACTCCATCCTGGACAACCAAGCTTTCCCACTGTGCCCAATAACTCTTGGTGATAGGGCTCATTGCTGCGATACCACTCCATTTGGGCCTAGGCGTGTCTGATTTCTTCCATTCGAGAATCGGCTGTACATCCTTGTTATCTTGCTGAGCACTCTGCAAAGCTTCTTTCCATTCGTCGCTTAGATCCGTCTTCAACATCCTCACTAGCGCTGCCTGCTTTGCTTCCTGTCAGGTACAGTGCTTGCTCTGGTCGGGACACGGCCTACGCGATACCATGCGTTACCATGGGACTTGCCGCTGCGATGTTGTATTACAAAATCAAACTCTTGCAGTAGTTCAATCCACCTGGCTACTTGTCCTTCTGGGTCCTTAAATTGAAGTAGCCATTTCAGCGCAGTGTGGTCGGTTTGCAGGTGGAATTTACACCCGAACAAATATTTTTACTTCTTTACTATAGCCAAAAGTTCCCGTCGGGTGACGCAGTAGTTTCTTTCGGGTTTGAATAAAGCCTTGCTGAAGTATGCTATAACAAATTCTTGATCACCTTTCTTTTGTGACAGCACGCCGCCAATTCCAGTGTTACTGGCATCTGTGTCAAGTATGAATTCATGCTCATTGTCAGGGTAGCCTAGAAAAGGTGCAGTACACAGATGTTCCTGGAGCTTCTGGAATGCAACGTCACAGCTCTCATTCCAACAGAACTGTACTCTGTCTTCGGTGAGCTTATGAAGAGGTCGAGTAATGTCAGCAAAGTTCTTCACAAACCGTCGATAGTAGGAGCATAATCCGAGGAATGCTCTGGCCTGCGTTTTGTTCTCTGGAACTGGCCATTTCTTCACGGCAATGATCTTATCTGGGTCGGTTTGAATACCTTTTTCCGAGACTTCATGTTCTAGAAAGTTCACTTGCCATCTAAATAACGCGCATTTCTACGGACTCAGCTTCAAATTAGCTCCTCGTATCTTTGACAGCACTTGCTCCAAGTTTCGAAGTTGATCCTGGAAGGTGCGCCCCACGATGATGATGTCATCCAAGTAGACCAGGCAAGCGTCTTCAATCAATCCCATAAGCACTCGCTCCATCAGTCTCTCAAATGTAGCCGGAGTGTTGCATAATCCAAAGGGCACTACGTTAAATAGCCATAATCCTTTCCCTGTGGAGAATGCCGTCTTCTCCTTGTGGCGACGATCTATTTCCACCTGCCAGTAGCCACTTTTTAGATCTAAGGTAGAAAACCATTTCATCCCCGTCAGCGTATCCAGTGTGTCATCGATCCTTGGCAGTGGGTAGCTGTCCTTCTTCGTGATGTCATTCAATCGGCGCCGCGGCGGTAGTCTACACAGAAGCGCATGCTGCCATCCTTCTTCTTAACTAGCACAACCGGAAAGCACCACGGGCTGGACGAAGGCTCGATTCGTGCCACTGGCACACGTCTTGGCCTCTGGCGAATCGCTACTTCACTTCCTGTGTTTATTTTGTGCTGGACTAGTGCTGTCTTCCCTATGTCGGCATCACTGGTCGAGAAAATATCGGCGAACCGGTTTAACATCTTCTCAGCCTTGGTCTTCTCTTCTTCCGACAGGGTGCTTTGGCAGTCCTCTAAAAGTGAAGACACGTCGAATCGTGCATCCTGAAACTTGGCGCTGGTAGGTTGCTCTTGACATCTACGCATCCAAGCCACTCCTTCATAGATGCCCAATTCCGTCCCTTTCTTGAGCAACACTTCCTTTTCACTTGCATTTAGTGCGCGTACTGATGAAACTTTGGTACCCCTTACCAAGGTTCGAGCAATCTTCAGTGAGGCATCTTTCTCTAGGCCTTCGATAAGTACGCAACGGTTCCCCTGACCCGAATTCCCTGGTAGACAAACTGGTACAACCGTTGCCGACCGCGGGTGAAGAATGACATTCTTCAGGCAGTACACTTTTCCTGAAGTTGCAGCTTCCATGAAGACGTCTTCTGAGCCACATTTTTACACTCCCTGGTTAACATCGATCTCGCAGCGATGCTTCCGCATGAAGTCTAGGCCCAAGACGCAGTCGTCCACTATATCGGCCACGATGACTTTGTGACGGTAAACTTTGTTGCCTATCTTCAGATCCACCTCCATTTCACCTCGGACGGTTATGTGCTGACCGGTAGCTGTTCTCAGATTCACACATTCATTGTTCCTGAAGCAGCCCCTGAGAACCCGTCTTGCCAGATGGAAACCGACGACTTTCCGAGCCGCATGGTGTTCTGTTACTTGGGGCTCTTCCATTACCAGCCAGCACCCGCCCCGCAGTCCTGTCTTCTACTCGTTTCCCTGCTCTCGCTGCCTGGCAGGCACATCAGGTGACCCCTTTGGTGGAAACAGAGTGTCACCAGGCTGCCTACTATTTGGGCAGCTCAAGCGGATATGGCCTCTTTTCCCGCAGTTGTAGCACCGAGGTGACGACACAACTTCCCTGATGCGGGGACCTTGATCGTCGCGTCGCACTGCTTCTACCTCCAGAGCGTGAGCTATGGCATCCTTGAGGTCCTTGAAGTGCCCAAGCTTCACTGCTACTCTTACCACCAGGTCCCGGATCCCATCCGTAAACGCCTGTACGAGGTTGCCGTCAATAAGCGCAGCCGACCACTGGTATGCCTTCCTGACCAGCTTTTCCACCTCTAGAGCCCACTGCTGCAGAGTTTCTCCGGTGCGTTGTGTCCTGTCCTTCAGCTGAGCACGATAAACGTGTTCTAGGTGCGCGTCACCGTATCTCGCCTAGCGCCTCCAAGAGCTTTTCGTAGGTGACGTCTTGCGCGAGTGCCTCCAACACTGTCAAGGCCTGGTTGCGAAGACCCAAGGTTAGGGCGGTTAAGGCCTGTTCTCTGGTCCACCCAAGTAGAGTAAAATTGGGGCTTCTGCATCACTTGCTCTCGCGTCGCCGCTTGAGCTGCGTGATACAGAAGCCTCAATTTTACAATCGAGATCGATTAATATAAATGTGATCTGCATCACTCAGAACAAAATGATCTGACGCAGACGCTCCCAATAATACCGTTGTTATCTGCGATCCGTCTGATTCACGATATAATATTGTATTTCATTCACCGACATATCATTGTAGAACCAATGCAATGGGACAACTTACTGTCGTTTCTAGTTTGAGATGGTAATGTATAAACAACATTCTCAAGTTCGACTGCTGTGTTCAGTCGACGCGATCAGTCCGATCGGTTGTTGTGTGTATCATAATCTGGTATGGTGTCGAACTGACATAGCCAAGCAAAAATTATCTCGCGCACTTAAATAAGTACAATAAACAACAATATCATGTTCGATCACGGCACATCGTTGCATCGAAACGATTTGGTGCGCATCTTGTAGTAATGAATGCATAGGCCTTCCGTATAATGAGAGGTTAGCTTTTACTAGCAACTATAACTCAATAATAGAGTTGTAGACACTACCACAATGCAACAATATAGCTGAGTATGCACATATTTGTCACAGACTAATGTTATGCCTTGCAATGTTTTCTTTTATATGTAATAATTTTTCTGTGTCTGTGACAAATAAATAGTTTTTCTCTTTCTTTCTTTATAAGTAGCTAGCAGTATTATGGAGACATAATAATTGATTATAATACAAAAAAAAAAAAAAAAACATAAAAACAAAATCCAAACCGGAACAATACTCATTTGTTCCGTGCGGGATTCGAACCCGCAACACGTTGGTGCATTAGTTGCTGCGTCTATTAAACCTACTATTTACATTGTGATGCAAGTCATACTCTTAGCCAATGCGCCAAACGTGTAGTCAAAGATGTGATAAAATATTGAACCACTTTGTCCTAACATGGCGTGTATAGAATTATCCAAGATAATCAATAACTCAGTACAAACGTTTATTTTTTATAATTACGATAATAAAATCTTCTAATATATAATATATTTAAGTAGAAGACAATTAGGATTCTTGATGGATGATTTATATATTTTAGTCTTAAAACAAATAGCACTTTAAAATACAATAAATGTTAGATTAGGAATAGAATAGAATAGAATAGAATAATCTTTTATTTTCAAGAATATGGTTTTAAATAGATGTTATCAATTTAAGGTACAGCATATTCTGCCAGCATATTCTAATATTACAGTCATTAATTAAAGGAAAGTTTAAAACAATGGTATTAATAATTACAATGTAATAAGCAATAATGAATCCTTATACAGGTAATTCTCATGTTATGTCAGTGTTTATACAGTGCAATAATTAGGAACACAAATTGACAATTTGTATTTAATTCATACTTCTAATAAAAATAAATTATCATAATATGTCAGTGTTTTTGGGGTACTATAATTTGGAATGTCACATTGTAATTATTTTGTCATTTAGGTATTCATTAGTATCATAATAAAGTTTTTCTAATAATAATTTAAAAAGTGCAGTACGGAAATGTCTAAATGGTAAATTGATAATGTGTTCTGGAAGATGGTTGTATACTTTAATGGACATGCAATATGCGTTTCTTTTAAACAGTTCTAAGCGGATTTGCGGTATTTTGAGTCTGTTTTTATGTCTTGTTCGACTATTTTCTATATCGCCAAGTCTACAGAATAGTTCTGGATTCTTTTTTACAAATATACAAGTTTCATATATGTATAAACATGGTAGTGGCAATATTTTGTGATTTTTAAAAAATGATTTACAACTTGTTAGATAGTCAATATTAAATATTGCTCTAATGCATTTCTTCTGGGCTATAAATAATTTACTTACATCTACAGAGTTGCCCCAAACAGTGATACCATAGCGGAGTATAGAGGCAACATACGCATGATATGTCATTATTGCAGTCCTAACATTTACTATTTCCCGTATTCTTTTCAATACAAATATAAAGCGATCAATCTTACTGAGAATTTTTTGTATATGTGGCTTCCAGTTACAATACTTGTCAACCGTGATACCTAAAAATACACATTCACTCACATTATTCAACGGTTGATTATTAAATCTTACTTGTATTTCTGGTGTGTTTGCTTTGTATGTCTGGAATTGAATTAGATTCGTTTTTGCGACATTAATTTTGAGGTTATTCCTCCTTAGCCAATTTACTGAGTTGCTGATGGCATTATTGACTTCTGTCTCTAGTTTTTTTATGCTATTACTCTTTACTATGAGTGTCGTATCATCAGCGAAAAGGATACATTTTTTATTAATCACATCTGGAAGGTCATTTATATAAAGGAGAAATAGAGCCGGTGCGAGAAGGCTGCCTTGCGGCACCCCGTATTTATTTTCTACATATGTGGATCGATAGACATTTTGTAGGTTTTTATCAGTTTTTACTATTTCCACACACTGCACTCTATTATTCAAGTAACTTTTAATCCAGTCACATGCCTTGCCGCGTAGTCCATAGTTGACTAGTTTTGACATTAGGATGTCATGACATACAAAGTCAAAAGCCTTTGTCATGTCCAGGAATATACAGGCTAACTTTTCTTGTTTATTTATTGCTTGTGTAATTTGTTTAAATAGGTCAAAACATGCTAAAGTGGTGGAGCTTTGTTTTTTGAAACCATATTTTTCAGTTTTTAAGATGTTACATACAGATATGAAATTCTCTATTTTATTGAACATTACTTTTTCAAAGACCTTTGCTAGTATGGGAATAAGCGTTATAGGTCTGTAATTATTCATATCTGTCTTTACTCCTTTTTTGTGTAGTGGCTTTACTATTGATCTTTTTAGTCGGCTTGGAAATATTCCCTCAGATAATGACAAGTTAATAATATAAGTAAGTGGAACTATCATATTCAAGGCACATTTCTTAATAACCATGGTATTTATGTCATCAAATCCTGTTGAGTGCGTGTTTTTTAAAGATTTGATGATACTGAGGATCTCACATTCATTAACAGGTGTTAGAAAAATAGTCTTGGAATTAATTGGAATGGATGGGCATTGAACATTATTATCCATTTTTGAATTTATTAAAGAGATGTAGAACTGGTTGAATAACTCACATAAATATTTGT
The DNA here is from genome assembly GCA_944739405.2 of Euclidia mi. Lineage (NCBI taxonomy): Eukaryota > Metazoa > Arthropoda > Insecta > Lepidoptera > Erebidae > Euclidia > Euclidia mi. The sequence goes on along the minus strand of OX123188.2, from coordinate 15,114,960 downwards.
TTTGGGTCTTCATACTCAATATTATCTACTAAAACAGAGTTAATTTCTGACTTACTGGGTATATTGTTTGTTGTGTTCTTTACAAGTTTCCAAGCTGCTGAGCATACATTTTTAGAAGAGGCAATATATCGTTGACTGTCTATTTGTTGTTATAATTATACACATATACATTTTTTTAAAGTTTTTGTGTATTGTATATACATTCTTTTATTGTATTTTTTATTGGCTTTGTTTTGAATGTAGTTAAGGTACAACACTCGTTTCTTGGTGCAACAGCGCTTTATACCTTTTGTTAACCATTTGTTCTTTATTGGTTTATTTGTACACTTAATTTTCTTAATTGGAAAACATAGGTTATAAAAAAGGGTAATAGTATCGTGAAAACTATTGAATGCTGCTTCTGTGCATTGATATTCGAAAACTTCCGAAAACGACAGACAGGCCAAGTATTTGTTAAATATATTTATGTTTTCTTCATTGAGATCTCTAACAAATCTAAACCATGAGTTAGGTCGTTCCTTAATGTTGTTTTTTACCTCTAAATTTAGTGCGATGGACTGAGCTGTTTCGTGATCTGATAGAGCCAAGTAATGAAGATTTGCCTTTGATTCCGGTACATTACTAACGATGAGATCCAAGCAGGAATTTTGCCTAGTAGGTAACGTAATGTGATTTGTTAAATTGTTATTAAGGAGTATTGAATTCAGTTCATTTGATTGTTTACTTACTTTAGTCATGTCTATATTCCAGTCGCCGCAAAGAAGTACCTTTTTGTTTCCCCTTTTGCAAATAGTATTGACAAGTTGTTCGAGTTGGCTAAGAAATATACTTGTATTTGTTGTTGGAGTTCTGTATATACATGCTATTACAAGATTAAAACTTATTATTTCAATGGCACAAACTTCGAAATGAAATGGAATGGCTGAGATGTTACAATTGATTTCTTTATATTCTATGTAATTTTTTAGTAAGATGCATGTACCACCTCTTCTTTGGTTTGTTCTAGAGAAGAATGTTACTAGCCTGTAGTTGTTGAACTTTAAATTAGATTCTGTATTACGCTTCAAGAAAGTTTCAGTTAAACATATAATGTCAATATCCCCTAGGTCTTTTTTAAGTTCTGTAATAGCCGTGTAAAGTAGTTCCTGTTTATTTAGTAAGCCGGCAATATTTTGGTGAACTAAAGTAATCGATTTGTAATGATTTTTGTCATCGAAAAAACGTCTTACCTGCATTGTTGGTATTCGTTTGTATGTCTTGAATAATATAAATGGGAATCACTAATTTCTTATAAGATTATTTAATTACTCTTTTAATAATAATAATTTGTTGTGTTGATAATGTATGCCAGAATTTTGATTGACAGATTGGCAAATGTGACGCATGACAAGATATGGGACGTGCAAGCGGGATTTTGGAAGAGAATGGGATGTAGGGATCAAGTCTTTTCCTTGCGCTGCGTCACCGAAAAATGTCTGACAAAAAACCAGAAGATGTATTGCGCGTTCATAGACTTGGAAAAGGCTTATGATAGGGTGAAAAGAAAGGACTTATGGAAGGTGTTATCCATGTATGGGATGGACAGCTGTATAAAAAGGGCTCTGAAATCCCTGTATAGGGATTCTCGAGCAAGTGTCCGAATAAATGGTGCCTATACGGATTGGTTCGTCATCTCGAAAGGTGTCAGACAAGGATGTCCAGCCTCGCCCTGGTTGTTCAACTTATTCATAGATAGCTGCATGAATGATATGAGAGAAACTGAATGCGGGATAGATATGGTAAAGCTAAAGGTATGTAAATTGATGCAAGAAAGACGAAAGTGATGGTGTTTGAAAAGATGAAAGTTTGACTGAGTGTAATATTACGATTGAAGATGTAAAAGTAGCAAGTAAAAGAATTTGTATATTTGGGTAGCGTGCTTACAAGAGACGGAAGATGTGAAGAAGATATTGAAAGGAGAATGACTGCGGGCAATCGTGTAAATTGAGCACTGTATGCCTTTATGAAAGGCCAGACTGTGCCGAAAGAGGCGCGATTGGCGGTTCATAATAGAGTGCTTGTCCCCACGTTGATGTATGGAAGTGAGAGTTGGGTATGGCAGAACAGGCATGAAAGTAGAATTAACGCAGTTGAGATGCGATCACTGCGTAGTATGTGTGGGGTGAGACTGATCGATAGAATTCCGAACGTAACTATACGAGAGAGCAGTGGTCTGAAAAAAGATGTCGTGACTAGGATTGAGAAAGGAATGCTAAAGTGGTTTGGACACGTGGAGCGAATGAGTGAAGAAAGAATGACGAATAAGATTTATAAGGCAAATGTGTGTGGGCAAGTCGGTCGCGGCAGACCTCGTCGGACATTCCTTGATCAAATTGGGGACGTCCTTAAAAACGGCAAGGTCCGAAGTACCCGAAACCGGCGAGCATGTATGAAAAGAGTAATGAGTGTAGAAGAAGCGCGTGAGGTTTGTAAGGATAGAAGCAAGTGGCGTTCTGTTGTCTCTGCCTACCCCGACGGGAAGAAGGCGTGAGTATATATGTATGTATAATAATAATTATATACAGGATAATTTTGTTTGCAGTTCGGATATTTTTTTGTGTGGTTCTATATCAATAATAGAACACATTTCCATAAATAACTTTTTACTTTTTTATCCCACCAAATCCGAGTAAAAATATCCGAGAAACAAGGAAATCATAGACACAACGTTATTCGTTGCAATAATACTATCAACCACGCGCGCGATGCGACAGAGGTACGGGACGCGGGATGCAGGACGCGGGGTGCGGGGCGTGGTAAAGGACAACAATCCACGAGCCGGCCGCGCGCCAGTCAACTCGGGCGCATCGAGAAAATGGCACGTGTCGCAATTTTACGCAAGCGCCTACGCACTCGCCGGTCGTATGTCGTAAGAAAGCGCGCTATCGGCTCGCTAAATAGAATGGGTTAATATTAATAACTCCGAGCATACTTTATACATAACGTAAACAAGGTGATTAGCACAACAAATTGATTCAAGAAACTTCGAACCCGTGAGACGCAGTTGATTACAGTTTTAACCACTGAGTCAAAACAAAAAAGATTTTAAAGAAAAAAAAAATCGGTATCACTATAACGACCATTATGGACTGTGGGTGAGCAGAAGCAATTATAACAAAAATTTGGCGAGATTTTTGTATGAGATAATCTATTGTTTGTAATTAATTAATTTTAAATCTTTAATATGCCATTCACCAACTGGCTTGCCAGTCATATCAGACAATTTGTAAACTAAAGAAGACTTTTTAGCTACAACTTTGCATTAAATAAATTTAGGAGCGAGTTTTTTATTGAAATATTTATCTTTATCGCTTAAATAGTAAGTACGCCGCCACACAATATCGCCGACATTGAATTCGGCCGGTTTACGACGAAGATTATAAGAATTACAATTACGTTGGTGAGCGGCTATCAAAGCGGCCTGTACCTTTTCGAAGATAGGAGACAAATGGCCGAGGGCCTCCGCATATGTATCACGCGGTTCGAAGACAATATTAGGGTCAGATTGGTTGACCACATAGTGTGACCCACAAGTAACTAATTCACGACCAAAGACCAGAAAAGATGGAGAATAGCCAGTTACCTCGTTTACTGCGCAATTTATTGCCAACTGAATCTTAGGAACGATTAGATCCCAAACGCGCTGATCTCGTTCGATAAAAGTAGAAATAGCCGTCATAATAGTTTTATTATAACGCTCGACTGAGTTTACATGGGGTGTATACAGCGGCGTATAATGCACATTAGGAATTTTGTATTTAGTTATCAAATTTTTAAATGTGGAACTAATGAATTGTTTACCATTATCGAGAACAATAGTTGACGGAATACCATGGACCAAAAAAACATTTTCTTCTAAAATTTTAGTAATTATTTCGGCAGTAGCTCGTTTAATGGGAAAAAGCATACAATATTTGGAAAAACAACAAGAAACAACAAAAATAAAATAGTTTAGCCTTCTAGAAGTAGGTAGAGGACCAATAAGATCAATGCTTAACATCTGGAATGGTTTATAACAAAACTTAGATCTACCCATATGACCAAAGGTTGAATGGTTTTGATGTTTGTGAGCTATACTAACATCACACGAATTCACAGCCTTAACAACGTCGGAATACATATTTGGCCAGTAATAATTTAATGCCAAGCGCTTGTAGGTTTTAAAAATACCTAGGTGACCAGCCGTGGGCAGCGAATGGTTCTCAGCAATAATATTAGATCTTTGTTCAGACGGAATAACCTCTTTCTATTGAAAATCTCGAGTTAAAGAATTAAGACACTTTTTAAAACGAAATAATTTATTATTAATAATTTGGTAGTCCACGAAAGATGTGGGATTGTTTAGACAACCTTTATAAATGTTTAGATACCACGAGTCGTTAGTAGACATTGGGAGTGTTAGGTTTAAATTAGGAGTAATGTCATTATCATTGATAATGGCTGCAACGGGAACAGAACGAGACAGGAGGTCGGGCAATATGTTGTCTGAACCACGACGATGTCGAATCTCGAAATTGTACGACGAAAGACGAACACCCCATCTGGCCAAACGACCAGTAGGATTATTAAGTTTTAGAAGCCATTTGAGCGCAGCGTGGTCAGTGTAAACAATAAACTTTTTACCGTTATCGACATAATAACGTCAGTGCTCGATGGCAGATAACACAGCGAGTGCCTCGCGCTCAGTAGCGCTGTAATTCTTTTCAGCATCAGACAGAGACTTACTGAAACAGGCTATGATTTTTTCTTCGCCCTTCAAAACCTGGCAGAGGACAGCACCTACGCCGTAGTCGCTAGCGTCCGTGTGTATCTCAAAAGGTTCGGAGTAGTTCGGACAAGATAAAATAGAAGGAGAAGACAAGCAGTCTTTCAATTTGATAAAAGCCTGGTCCGTCTCTTTAGATCAACAAAAAGGAGGAGCCTTTTTACCTTGAGAGGTTAATTTGTTTAGAGGTGACGATATACGACTAAAATTTGGAATAAATCGCCTATACCATGAAGCCACGCCCAGAACAGGATGTAGTTCCTTTTTATTAGAAGGGGTAGGGTAATTAATTATGGCATCAATTTTATCAGGATCCGCATGAAGACCTTGCGAATCGACAACGTAACCTAAATATTTTATTTTATCACGAAAGAAATTACACTTATCTAAGTTTATAGTGAGATTTGCCATTTTCAATTTCTCGAAAATGCGTAATAAAAGCGTAATATGTTCTTCAAACGTTGAAGATATACATACAATGTCGTCGATAAAACAAAAGACCTTATTTTCAAATTCAGGACCGTAAAACAAAGTGTCGACTAAACGTTGCTGAGTTGCAGGTGCGTTTGTGAAAATGAAACGTGCCACGAGTACGTACATAGAAAGCGGTCTTAGAACGATCCTCCTCTTTTATAAACGTCTGCTAGAAACATTTAGAAATATCTAAACTAGATAGGTATTTAGCGTCTCTCAAGTTATCTAGAATTTCCGAAATGTAGGGCAAATTATAAGCATCTTTTCTAGTAACAGAATTCAATTTACGACTATCTAAGCAAAATCTTAGTTCGCCGTTCTTTTTAGGGGTTAGAATAACAGGGTTAGACCAAGGACTCTCAGAGGGTTCTACGACACCTTCCTTCAACATTTCGTCTAGTTGTTGTATCAAAATGCGTTGTTTATCGGTAGCCATACGATAATAACGCTGACAAATAGGTGGGCTATCGTCTGTGTCAATAGAGTGAGTAATGAGAGTTGTACAACCGAGACCCCGCTTTTTATAAGAAATATCGGAAAATTTTGAAATAATGTTATCAGCGGCAGCTCTCTGTTTAATAGATAAATTATTATAAGACACAAGGTGCGGTGAGTCATCGGTCCGCAGCTCTGTAACTTGTGAATCAGTTTCATTCAACAACAACACCGACTCTAAATGGTTAGGAAATAAATAAAAAATTATCCAAAAATCCATACCGAGAATTAAACAATTTTTAATCCCTGGCACTACATGAAAATTTAGGGAAACTGTTTTATTTTGAAATTCAATAGGAAGAGAGATAGACCCTAAAGAACACAATTTTTCACCACCAGCAGTTACCAAACTCAAAGGCTGAGAACAATCCAACTGATACTCATTATCTAAAAAGAAATTATGAGAATTGTTACCCAAGATTGTAACACATGAGCCAGAATCCAACAGGCCGACTACAGGTTTACCATTTACAATAACAGAAATAATTATATGGCGAGTATTCTATATTAGAATTACGGATTGGGGATAGACTGTAACGATTAAAATATTTTTTTAGATAATTTAACCAATTATTCCACTAATTTTTATTGAAATTATTTGATTTATTTATTCCCCAATCCTCGCTTATTAGTTTTTTGGTTTATTTGTTTTAGGATTACATTTAGGACAATCAAACACACGAAAACCTTTTAGACCGCATTTAAAACAAATTAAAAAGTGTGGTTGGCGACAATTATACAAACTATGAGAATTGGGTCGACACCTGGGACAGAACCGGTTGTCGTTTTTATTAGTGGTGGGTAAGTTGATAGCGTTTATCTGTGGTGGAGCGTTAAAGTTTTTATTAGAATTATTATAATAATTTTTTGGTTTGTAATTAGAAAAATTAGGTTTTTGAGGTTGTTGAGCAAACTCGGGCAACAAGATATTGGGTGTGGCTTTGGAAGATTCCCGATGGTCTTTAGTTCATTTATGAAAGGTCTCAAATTCACGACAGACTCTAACGAGACTAGGGATATCGGTCACTTTAGCAGTTAAAATAGTTTGATTGTAACATGGTAAAACATTACGCAACAAAATATCTAATTTTTCAGACTGACTAATAGGCACATAAAGACGAGAAAACACACCCTGCATTTTAGCAACAAAAAGTGTTATATTTTCGTCCTCAGCTTGAAGGCGAAATCTAATTTCATTTAAGATTTTAAAATCATAGTCAGTCGGACTAAAATCACGCTTCAAAAGACAACACAATTCACTCCAACTAGAAACCTGTTCTTTGAGCGAACGATACCGGAACAATGCATCGCCCGTAAATATCTCAAAAGCAAATAGTAACATTTTATTTTCGGGAATACACCAAGCCTGCATAAACTCATTAAATTTTTCAATAAACCCGCGAGCACAAGAATTGCCATTATATTTAAATTTAGCGAGTTCGAAAACAATTAACGATCGTACTTAAAGTCGTCAGAAACGACGGGGGTAGATACAGAGCAGTCCTTTTGTACTACGTGCGAAGTTGGTTCAGATGTACCCGACATCAAAGATTTAAAAATAGCTAACTGATTGCGGTAATTGCTCGAAACTATCTCAGCCGAGTCCGTATCAGAAAGGCGGTCCAGATCCAGTCTATTCAATCTAAAATAAATATGATCGAGAATAGATTCTGTGCGCGAATAGAGGTTTTGGTCGAATTGTGATCTTAGGAGAGAAATATTATTAGTAACCCTAATTAAGGTGTTCCGGATAGCCGAAATTTCCTCTTCGGGGTCCAAATCCGAATCCAATATAGTTTCAGAGGGAAACTGGGACGCAAGTGTCGCTATTTGCTGGCGCAGCTCGGCTACGGAACCAGACTTGTCGCCACCCTGAATAATCAGTTCATAAACCAGCTCCGATTGTATCAAATGATTGAAGTTAATTTTAAAAGACATGGTTAAGTTACGTTGAAAAAGATTAAACAGATAAAAGATTAATCTAACAGCACCAAAAGTCACTCACACAGGGGTTATACTTATAATATAACAATAAAATAAAAGGTAATGTAAATATGTTCACAGTGGGTCGTTTAAAAGAAAGATATACCTATGTAGTAAGTAAACAAGTTACGTTCGCAATGCGTAAGAATAACGCGAAGCGGAATCTACCCTCGTTACTTAGTCTAACGAATTTGGGTTAGAAAAGAAGTTATAAAAGTACATAAGATGTGGTGCAAGCCTTTTGTCGAATATATTGCCCGATTTATATAAGCTTTAATGCGTTATAATTTATGTAACACATTTAGAAACGAAAAATCAACGACTTACCGACTGTGAACACACTTACACACAGAAACACAGAAAAACGAAGCTACCAGAAGCCGAGTCAGATGCCTGAGCCCTTAAAACTGTTTGGCGCCAGTGTAACGTTTATTGGTGTGTGTAGAGAGATAAATTAAAGAAGCAGAGCGTTCGTTACAAAATATATTTGCTAGGAAGCGTTACACAATATAACCCGGTAGCAACTAGATTTAGAGCTAAGATTAAGACTCAGGGCAGGGTTGGCAGGCAGGCTGACGAGGCTTCGGTGCTCCGGCAGAGAAGGCACTTATCTTGAACAGCGACGAGGGTCCGAAGAAGGCCGTTCGCTGTCGTGCCGCCTTATTTATGTGCCGCTGGGGAGCGAGGCGGCCAGCCAGGAGTAGTGGTAGGGGCCAGCGCGACGACACCGACGTCACAATGGGCTAGTAACCTGTAAAAAATAAATCACACATACATATATAATAATGTGGACGCGCACAATAAATGTTTATAAACATACTTAAATACATTTTATGCTTACCTGATCAGAGGATTTGTTCCGATGCTCTTCAAAACATTCATAATTTCCTTGAGAGTAAAAAATGGCTTGTTATTTAACTGCGCAGGGAAGACAAATCGTTGGCCTATGATGTAAAAGACAAAGCCGATCTTTTAGGGTGTCTTTTTGCCTCTAACTCGACGTTAGACGACGGAGGTAAATTACCACCGACCATCCCGCGGTTTGAAGGCTCTATGTCAGACGTTCAGTTTCACGTTAAATCTGTTCGTAGAGCTCTCCTCTCCTTGGACGTTCAGAAGTCGAGTGGGCCAGATGGTGTTCCTCCCATCGTGCTCAAAGTTTGCGCTCCTGAGCTGGCTCCGGTCTTGACGCGTCTTTTCCGGCACTCGTATTTGACTGGCATTGTCCCGTCGTCATGGAAGACTGCTACAGTGCACCCGATTCCCAAAAAGGGCGATCGCTCTGATTCAAACAACAACAGGCCTATAGCTATCACCTCTTTGTTCTCCAAGATAATGGAATCCATTATTAACTACCAGCTTCTGCGATATCTAGAGGAGCACAGTTGATCAACGACCGCCAGTACGGCTTTCGCCGCGGCAGGTCAACTGGTGATCGTTTAGTGTACCTGACACATAGATGGGCGGAGGCAAATGAGAACAAGGGGGAGGCCGTAGCGGTCAGTTTGGACATGGCGATAGCCTTTGACAGGTTCTGGCACAAGGCGCTTGTGTCGAAACATTCTTCCTATGGGTTGCCTGAGACTTTGTGCAAATGGGTATCCAGCTTTCTTTCGGAGCGTAGGATTAAAGTCGTAGTTGACGGTTCATGCTCTGACCCTAGGCCCGTGAATGCTGGTGTCCCTCAGGGCTGTGTACTATCGCCAACACTGTTTCTTCTGCATATCAATGATATGATACAAACCAGTGACATACACTGCTATGCAGATGATAGCACCGTAGACGCACTTTACCCCGGTAGTGCTAAAATTTCTCAGGCACAAGTCATAGAGTGTCGGAACAAACTTGTGTCTTTAACGGAAACTATACTCGACCTGGTCTCCGATTGGGGTCATCGTAATCTGGTCACTTTTAACCCCAAAAAGACACAAGTTTGCGCGTTTACCGCAAAAAAGACCCCCTTTGTCGAATCTCCAATATTTCAGGGCAGTTCCCTTGATATTAGGCCGGTCATAGGGATTCTCGGAGTCGAGATAACGCGAGACGTCCAATTTCGCGGTCATCTGGAGGATAAAGCTAAACTAGCCTCCAAAAAACTGGGTGTCCTCAATAAAGCAAGAAGATGCTTCACATCGGTGCAGCGTCTCTTGCTTTAAAAAGCTCAAGTTAGGCCCCACATGGAGTACTGCTGCCATCTTTGGGCCGGGGCACCACAATACCAACTGCTTCCATTTGACCGCGTCCAACGTCGAGCGGCTCGAGTCATCGATGACGCGGTCCTTACAAACCGGCTCGACCATCTTGACCTGCGTAGAGATGTTGCGTCTCTCTGCGTTCTCTATCGTATATATCATGGGGAGTGTTCTGAGGAGTTGTTTGGTCTGATACCCGCTGCAGAATTTCACCACCGTACAACTCGCCACAACACCACCTTGACGAGTGGCGTTCTTCTACCGTACGATTTACACGCCATTTCCTGCCTCGTACGGCCAAACTGTGGAACCAGCTTCCTGCAGCGGTATTTCCAAACCAGTTCGACATTGGAATCTTCAAGAAGCGAGCATATTCCTTTTTAAAAGGTAAGCAACGCACTTGTGATCCTCCGGGCATTGCAGGTGTCTATGGGTGGCGGTGATTACTTACCATCAGGTGACCCGCTTGTTCGTTTGCCTTCCTATTTTATAAAAAAAATAATAATGATAATACCACTTTAATTAAAGTTGGGGACAAAAGCTTCAATTTAACCCCTGGTTTAAAATAACTTTTACTTCGAAGAAAACCTGATTTGAAACAAATATCGAGCAAAGATAAACTTGTCTATAAAGATATGTTGCATTATACAAATGCACATAAGAGAGATTTCAATCCTAATGGGCAAATTAGAAGCGATAAAGGTATAAAATGTCGTGAAATAATCAAACCATTGTTTTCTTAATCGTCAAACTTAGTTACAATAATATTGTAACTAAATTTGGAGGAAGCTTACCAACGTTAAAGAAATACAAAAATAGCACTGACTTGGTATATTGGGACGATCCTAACGAACTGGTTGACAGATTGAAACTATTAATTGCTTCCCGAGATGCCGGTAATACAAATCATAATAATGAAATTTTATCAATAATCGAAGAGTTAAAAGAAGCTGACATAATTAAATAATAAATAGTCCTAATAATATGCTTTTTTATATTTTTTTTATTCAGTATTATAGCTGAATTCGAGACAAATATACCTACTGAGTTGTGAACATGAGCAAAGCTGACGTGGTAAACGAAATTCATAAAAATGCGAGGGTGAACTATCCACGAAGACATGTTGTCATGAGAGATATAGATGACTTGTGGCAAGCAGACTTTATTGATATGCAATCAATTTCAAAAGAAAATAAAAATTACAGATATATTCTTACCGTTATTGATTCATTTTCGAAATATGCTTGGGCCTTTCCTATGAGAAGTAAAAGCAAAGAAGATGTGTATAACTCTTTCAAAACTTTGTTGGATAAAGGGCGTGTTCCTAAAAATCTGCAAACCGATAATGGAACAGAGTTTTATAATAACAAATTTCAGAAGCTTATGAAATCGTATCATATTAACCATTATTCAACCTTCTCAACAAAAAAGCTTCAAAAGTCGAACAATTTATCAGAACATTGAAATCTAAAATCAATAAGGAATTTAGTTTAAAAGACAATTACAATTGGGTAAATAATACCCTCAATGATGGTATTTACAAATACAATCACACTCACCATCGCACTATTAATGAAATGCCTGCTAATGTGAACAATATTAATAAAAATCTGATATTAGAAAGGTATTATAACTTGCCAAAAAATGATAAAAAAGCAAGTACAAAGTAGGTGATTATGTGCGTATCAGTAAATACAAAGGTATATTTGAAAAAGGTTATAATCCCAACTGGAAAAAATCGTAAAATACAAAATACAACTCCTATAACTTACTTAATTGAAGATACTATCAGAGGTCTGCCTATTTTAGGGGCATTTTATACACAAGAACTTCAAAAAACAAAACATCCCAATATATATCTAGTCGAGAAAGTTCTTAGAAGAAAAGGTAACAGGGTTTTAGTAAAATGGTTAGGTTTGTCTTCAGCTGAAAGCAGTTGGATTAATAGATCGAATGTAATATTATTAATAAAATAACGTTAACAAACTCGAATCACATAACTATTTATTAAAGTATTCAAACCGGAATCATCAGTCTTATAATGAGTTTTGGAGAGAGTAGTCGTCTCAATTGGCTTATTAATAATTTACCATTTGAATTACACTTACCAGGATATAATTACTGTGGCCCGGGTACTAAATTAATAAAAAGACTAACAAAAGGAGATAACGGCGTAAATAAGTTGGACGAATACTGCAAAGATCACGATAGTGCATATCACAAGTCATCAAACTTAAAGGATCGACATAAAGCTGATTTAATTTTATTAAAAATGGCGAAAGAGCGAGCAGTTGCTTCCGATGCCAGTATAGCTGAAAAACTCGCAGCACGCTTAGTAAGTAAGGCTATGTCAGCAAAAATTAAAACTGGTTCTGGTTTGGACAAAAAGCATTCTCCAAAAACTACACCTGGAAAAGGGTTAAAAAGTAAATTAAATTCTGTTATTACAAAAGCAAAAAGGCATATCAAAAAATTAAAACCTAAGAGCAAGAAAATGGCAATAGAATTAGATATTGCCGCTACTAAAGAATTGGCTGATGATTCATCTATTAAGCTCCCTCGCGTTATTCCTATTCCAAAAACTGGGGGAGTATTACCTTTGATTCCTATTTTTGCGGGATTATCAGCTGCGGGAGCTTTAGCAGGCGGTGCAGCTGGTATTGCTAAAACCATAAATGAATTCAAAATGGCTTAAAAGCTGTATGAAGAATCGAGAAGACATAATGAAAAAATGGAAGCTCTATGTATTGGGAAAGGACTACATCTTAACCCGGCGTCATGGGGGTTGGGTCCGTGAGACCCGTAACATTTTATTTCGCTTGTAGTTCACTTACTATGCGTGCGACTTTGCCGCTCTTCTCAGTAGCTAGAACTGTTGAGTTGATCTATGCGTCGCAGGTAACACATTAGACGTGAGGCAGCGGTAGTGGGAGTTATACGTGCACCAATTTCAAAAAGGTATGTGAGACCCATCCCCGCAGGTAGTGCAACAATTTCGCGCCATTTTGTATACATATTATTTTAGTTGTTTACTGTGTATTTATGCTTTTATATTTGTTTTTGTTTGTTCTTGTTTTCGATTTAAGTTGCTTATATACATTTCAAAGTATTTTATTTGTGTTTTTTGTAGGTACCTAGTAAAAAATGGACCGAGAAGAGAATGAGAGCATAATATACTTTTAATTTTACAAGTGTCTTTTTTCACGGCTTTTTTTTATAGATAATCTAGTTTACTACAAATAAGTGACATTAAAATATTAAGACTGGTTGTTAATTAATAAAAGAGTAACATTTAAGTAGAAGGGAAAGATTTTGTTAACATTTGTCGCTTATTTTTAAATGGTCCATTAAATCTGATTAAAACATGATATAATATAATATTTTCTTTTATTTATTTACATAAATACCTAAAAAACTACACACTAATGAATATATTCTTTTTCATTAATAAAGTATTGAAATAAGTAATATCTAATAAACGGGTCTGTGAGACCCACCCCAACGTCCTTGTAACACTTTTCCACCCCCATGACCCCGGGTTAAACTACATAAAGGTGGCCTTGGAATTTTCGTATCAAAAGAAAAAACTAAGATATTGGCTACGGGAATAGAATTCCTTATTTTAGAGGTGTCTTTATGAGAGATGAGCTCCCTAAATGTCCTTATAGAAAAGAACGTGGAGTTTTTAATTTGGATAGTTAAAATCCTGGTTCTCATTGGGTAGCCTATGCAAAGTATAATGATTATGTTGAGTATTTTGACAGTTATGGAAATCTTAAACCTCCGAAGGAATTTATAAAATATGTAGGTTGTAACATTCAATATAATTATGAAAATATACAATGTGATCACACCTTTAATTGTGGATATTTATGTTTAAATTTCTTAAAGAATTTTCGGTATAATCATGAAATAAAATAAACAGGATCATCTAAAAGAGTTCAGTATGCAAGCATGTCTACTACGGTTACCATCTCTGGAAATAAATCGGTACTGATTTCGTATTTTCAACCACCTCTTAATTTATCTGATCAGTACGAGTGCGGCTTACTATACTTTTCAGTATTAAAAACAAGACCGAATGTGCCCGTTAATAACAACAGTTTAACAGCTGTTATCAGAATTGAATGTGATCTTGTATACGGTTTTTACTGCAACGGATTACCGACTCATTTTATTCATGAATTTATATCTGATACTGCTCCAAGTCACGGCTACATAGAAATACCTCAGAACGTTATTTACTTTCCAGTTAACGAAAATATAATTTCATCCATATCTGTTAGGATCTTAGATCAGTTAGGTTACTGTATTGACTTTAGTGAAGAACATATTCAGTTACGTCTTCATTTAAGAAAAGCAAAACGATAGTATATTATAAAAACCCTTCAGTGAAAATAAAACGTCCTATTCCGTCAACGACCATTAAGGTGCACAAACGTAAGAAAAACTTGAAGAAATTGACTAAATCAAATAAAGATTTTCTTAAAGCTTTAGGGTTTAAAGTATGAGTATACTACAGATTACCGATTTACCACACTTAGATAGTTCAATCGAAAGTTATGAAATCCATTCATACAATCCCTACAATAACTGTTTTAGAGAAAACGATGAAATCAGAATCCCCATACACCAGCAAGATATATACGTGCTACCATCAGCCAGTTCAATCTACATCGAAGGTCAGGCAAAGCTGTTCGGTAAGGATGGGCATCCGATCAAGAAAGCTGTTACGTTTACTAATAACCCTGTTATGTACTTGTTTCAAGACATCAGGTACAAAATGAATGGAATAGAAAGAGATCGTATAAAAAATTCTGGAATAACATCAACAATAAAGTCATACATCTCATTTAATGAAGCAGAAAGTAAAGTTTCTGCATTATGGGGTTGGAATTTAAACGGATTCCAAAGTGATGGACATTTTAGCGTTGTGGTGCCCTTAAATAAGATTTTAGCACAAAATTACAATTTAACAAAAACACTCCTCTTGACGGCCAGCTTGCTCCACCTGACGGCGGGCTTGCTCCTCCTGACGGCGGGCCTGCTCCTTTTGACGGCGGGCCTGCTCCGGCATGAACGCCATCAGAGCCGCGATGTCGGGCACCGTCACGGAGTGTGTTGCGCTTGCAGGCTCCCCTGCAGCCGCGGAGTCCACCAGACGATAGAGAAGGAACGTCTCCGAAGCGTCTCTAGGCCAGGTCTTGCTGGCGCTGGTTCCTGGTACGCACTCCTTCAGTTTCTTTCTTCGGCATAACCGGCATAATTTATCCCTTTCTTCTGACACCAATTTGTTACGAGCTGGGGTTCGGTGATAAATTATACTCCTATGCCACTAAAACTACACTTTATTTTACGAACAAAAACACTTAATTATACACTAATAAAAACTCTATTTCACACCACTAAACACTTCCGACTCTTCAGATCCTTCGCTAATCTTGATCGCTCCGTTATTAGAACTGAATTATTCGCACGTCCGCGCGGTATTTATACCGGCCGGATAACAAGCTAGTCTATACTAGCCTTCCCAAGAATGTTCTCGTAACAGTCGGAAACATACTAGATACTTCGATTAAACAAACAGTAACGCCATCTAGTAGAGAGAAGATGACACACTTATAAACCACCGATACATCCACTCTTTTCTAGTTCTCTCATTCACCGATAGATTTTCAAATATCGCCCTGTAACAATATATCTTCTTACAGAATTTGGTACTTAATTTAATTTGATGATACATTATGTGATCTCATTAATAATCTAAAAAGAATAAGAAATATTTTACCAATAAAATTGTCTTCATTAGAAGTCAAAGATATATTGAAACTATGCTTGCATTTAAGTTACTTACCAACTCGTAAGATACACTATATAAGATCAAATTTACTTCTACTTACATATTTCTAGTAAGCAAATGAATTTAGCTAGCTTATTTAATAAACCTTTATAAATAAATAAATAAAATAAATAACTAATTTATTGACACAATTCACAATACTTATACAAAACATTACATTTATGTACATTTTATCTTTGGCTGTCTAGCAGATAGATTATAAATTAAAAAAGAATGCAGCCAAATCGTCCTTAGTAATTACATTACTAATCATGGCGGTGTATAAAACTGTAGCACTCATATTGTGACTTGACATGTCGACCGTCATAAATCATCAAGCAACGTGTGACGTGGCCTCGGACCAACCTAACAACGGCCGCCAACAAGCTTCAAAGACTTGCATGCCTAGCGGCCACGGGCTGCATGAAAACTTTACCTACAGCAGCACTCAAGATGTTGCTGGACTTGCCTCCATTGCACCTATTTACACAACAGGAAGCTACGATGTCGGCGGTTCGGCTAAGAGCTCTGAAGCTCTGAAAGACACCAATACACCGCACACTAGCAACTTAAATACACTCTTCAAAGAGGTTCCTCTAGCACAAGCCATTGGCAACCGAATACCAAAACAATTTGTTTTCGACAAGAAATACAAAAGCCAACTGTACGAGGATCTACACGGAGGAGCGGTTAACCACAACGAGCTCACGATCTTCACAGATAGGTCTAAGACGGATACAGGTACGGGTTCAGGAGTATTCTCCGAGGACCTAAACATCAACATCGCAGCACCGCTGGGAGCCTATAAAACGGTCTACCAGGCCGAATGTTTAGGCAATCCTAGCTGCCACAGCAATCATGGCACCTGAGGTAAGAGAACGATCCATTAGGATCCTCTCAGATAGTATGGCTGTCCTTTCAGCCCTCAAAAGCCATACACTCACACTAGAATGCCACCAGAAACTAACAGAGGTAGGTAAACTAAGCAAATTAACACTGCAATGGATCAAGGGCCACAGTGGCTCAAGAGGGAATGACGCAGCCGACGTACTTGCCAGAAGAGGGGCCACTTTAGAGGTGGTGGGACCCGAGCCCATTAGTACCCTCTCTTCTAGTTTTTGTCGCAACCTGGTAAGAAATAGAACCAGGACCCAGCACAACCAGTCCTGGATTGGGACTGAAACATATAGGCAGGCCAAGGAGGCTCTTCCCGCAGTAGACGGTAAGCTAGCGAAACAAGTCCTCCGGCTGTCCAAACAACAACTGCGGACAGTCACGGCCGCCTACACAGGACACAGGTTCTTTAATAAACACCTATTTACTATAGGTATCACTGACAGCCCACTGTGCAGAGCCTGTATGGCAGCAGACGAGACGGCAGCCCACCTGCTCCTCGACTGCCCTGAGGTCGCACAGTACAGGCAGCAGTACCTGACCAGACACAGCACCCTGAGGGAAGCAGTGGGCCACATCAAGAGTCTGCTGGCCTCCCTCGAAGAACTGGGGTGGCTCGAGAGACAAGACCAATCCCACCCGCACGCAAAATACACGCCAAGACGTGGAGTTGCGGAAACAGCCCGTGCTACTAAGTACCAAACGTGTGACGAGTTCGCAACTTAGATGAGTGGCTTCTAGTTGTGGCATTTCCATCTGAACCGTGCTTTGGAGAACACAAAGGCGGCGGTCCCGGTTTTTGTCTCTTGGATAACATGTCGAAGGCCTTCAAACGGCCTATAGAAACTCCGACAACACAGTTCACCACATTTAAACTTAAGACAATCCGCTATCCCATTCCATGATCTCATTATCAGTCCTATTGTATTTGGTCTATCTTACAATTTGACCAAGCGTGCAAACATTTATCATTAACGTATGTTAATCGAATTCACTTGGTAAGCCAGACTCTTATAGTTACTCGTATGAAAGCATCCGCGCATATCCATCTTCATTACATGATTATTCTGACTAATATCAATATATTATACAAGTGATATTTATTGTGTAAGACTTTTGGCGGCGACTGTACATTTGTTCTGACAGTGTTTCACACAGGTATATAATTTGAAGATACTGTTGCTGACATGTAAAGTGCTTCTGTGAGTAATTTAATAAACACTGTTTCATTTGTGATATTATTTTTATGGAAATTTTATTTATGTATCAGTCTGTTAATAAACTATCTCACTGCTAAATTGACATACAATGAAAAATTGTATATCGTAGTTTACTTACTATACACGAAAGATAATAAACACACTTCTTTGGGAACTTTAATGATCTAAAATAAACTAAACGTTCATAGATGAACTAGTAATAAAATTGTGCGAAGGTGGTACAAGTAATTGGTTAAACCTGGTTTTGATATTTAGGAAAATATTGTGAGTTTCTACATAACTGAATCACTGTTCATCTAGTGTAGGTCTGTGTACAGAATTCCTTAGAATAAATCTATTTTCAATGCCCCAAATCATCTCAAACGTATTGTTATATATCTACAAGGAAAATTGCCAAACTCCATTCAAAGAGTTCTTCCACGATATCGGCCCCAGTCAATGCACTGAGGTACACAAAAATACACACACTCCTTTATCAAGCACGAAATACAATAATACACTACATCTATAAAACTTCTAAAATAGCCTACAGAATAAAATATTTATCTTAAGATACATTTCTCCATTTTTCTTTTCAGAATGTTTTATTCAACCCTCTCGCGCCGATAAAGGCTCTCATTGTCCTTTTCGTAACATTGAAACATGGTAGTTCCAATGTGGCGCCATCTGGTGTCACCAATGTGTTGAAGCGAGTAAACGAGCGAACTATTAAATTGGTTTGATTTAGGGTTTCTTCAATAGAGCAATAGATAGGTAGGTATAGAAGAAATAATATTGTAAGAACTATACTGATTTGATATAAAACCAGATATATTTCTCCTTGCAATATTTTATTTCATCAACATAAAAGCATCGAACATTGTGTTTTAACGCGCTCAAATTTGGAATAACCAAATGATTGAAAGAAATACTATTATACGTTTGTATAGCTACAGTCATGAGCAGGGCTACCTAACATCATAGACATCATAGTACAACCATGAAGAGCTGAGCAGGAGAGAAAGAATGCTAAGTGAGAAGGATTGGATGCGGCAACCGCGGGGCACACCTAGAGCACAGTATAATTTCCGGTTACCTCACAAAATACAGACTATGAAGTCTCTACGAGCTCATAGAACTTACACTACAACATAATATAATCGTATAATATTCCACCTCTTACTTCCTAAACCATTTACCTGCGGTGATTCACTGCGTAAACGTATACCTACGGTTCATACACATTTGTAAACGTATTTCAGCAGTAACATAAATGTTGTTATTTTTACACAATATGATCGTACTGTATTAATTGAAAGCAGATATTACTAAAGACTCCTAATTCTTTACAAGCACTTTTGCTATGGCGAACAAAGGTGAAAGATTGTTGTCATAGCTCTACCAGGCATTATTATTATAAAATGTCAGGTATATTGACATATATTTAACCGTATCTTCGCAGTGAACCGACTCATAATCTTGTCTCCTGCGACTAAATTTCTTATACAAACTCCGTTGAAAATGATATTTTCGTGATATCTACCGCGTCAATGAGATAGAAAATTATACAAGTGTTCTATAATAAGATTCACAGAAACGTGTTAGAGTGTATCATCTGCAATTATCTACAAAAAAGACACATCAGCCGAATACTAGATTTCCAAAATTAATAATTCTCTATAACATAGTACGGCAGAAAAGTCGTAAACGTGACGATGATTACAAAGGTTTGTGGATATCAATTACTCTGATATTGTTATTACTACTTTACTGTTACAATAAAGTAATATTTCTATTTGTTGGACGTAATAAAAAAATTAAAGCTTTGAACAAATCCGTAACATAATATCTTACGTAATACATCGGTATGTATAATAATAATAATATTCTACCACATTTACACAACACCATCTAGTCCCAAACTAAGCAGAGTTTGTACTATGGGTACTGTATAAAATTCTTGTGTTATTAAGTTACTGATTAAGAAGAGATTAGCCAAAAAAACAATGAGAGCAGACAGAAACGGTTAAATTAAAATAAAATGTGCAAGCATAGCTGCGGGCATCCTCTAGTATTACGATAAACATGTTAACCACAGAGTAAACGACCACAAAAATACACCTACTTACACCATTAGCAAAATTAATATCTCTCCCAATCTGTCAACTAACACGCTATCAAATATGTCTGCGCCTTTATCCCGCCACATTTTCGTTAGGTTTCAAGGCACATGGTCAGGATCGCGTTAGCGCCGGGTCAGGGATTTGAGACTGCTGGAGATAAGTTTTTCCTAATTTGAGACATAATTTTATTGCATGTTTTTGTTTGCTTTGCGTGTGAGTGTGTGGCTCTAGTGTCGAAGTTTACAGACTGCCCGAAGGCCGATAACCTAACGATTTTTATCCTGAGACAAAAACCGGGACCGACAGCTTTACATGCCCTCCGAAGCACGGTAGCGCTCTGATTTAAATGCCACACTGGGTCACCCATCCAAGTGGCGACCTGTGCAAGCGTTGCTTAACTTTGCTGATCTGTTACGAACGGCAAGAAAGTCTCACTATGATTGTGAGGCAATATGACTATTAAGATTATTATATAATACCAAGCTGGTCGGTAATTTTGGTTCTTTGTCGGATAACTTCATTTCGGATTTTATCCTTCAAAGAGAAGCCAAGCATAGCCCGTTCCATAGCTCGCTGCATGACTTTAAGTTTCTGGACTAGTCCCACTGTGAGTGTCCACGTCTCGGCACCGTACGTCATAGCAGGTAGGTCGCATCGGTTGAAGACTTTGGTCGTTAGGCATTGCGGTATGGGCGAAGAGAAAACTCGACGTAGCTTGCCAAACGCTGCCCAACCCAACTGGATCCTGCGATCGTAGGTCGTCGTACGATTTCTTTCTTGAAGTTGTTTCTACCAAGCTGGACTACTTGCCCAAGGTAGACATACGTTTGAACAACTTCGAGCATCGATCTGTCAACATAAACCGGTCCCGGCACAATGTGTTCGTTAAACATAATCTTGGTTTTATCTAAGTTCATGCCGAGACCGACCCGTCGAGAGGCTACATTTAGGATATGCAGCATCTCGCTTAGCCCTTCCAAGCTCTCTGCCACGATGACGATATCGTCGGCAAACCGAAGGTGGGATATGTACTCGCCGTTAATGTTTATGCCCCGTCCAGTCTAGTCCAGCGTCTTAAAGACGTCTTTGAGTGCGTTGGTGAAGAGCTTAGGGGATATTACATCCCTCTCAAAAGTAATAAGTAGTATTTATATCCTACCAGTACCACATAGGTAGGCAAAATAGACCATACACGCAATACGTCTTGTCCTAAACTTTGTAAATATGTACATAATACTAATACCTATACATATTAGACATAGAAATACTCAGACTAAGACAAACTTTAGAGGTTTCAGATTAGCTTGTTTTTCTTCGCGTATTCAGTCCGTTTCAGCATATGTACGTGCTTACACGCGCGCTACATGACGCGCTTCAAAAAACCGGACTCACGTTAACGGGCATATTTCGGCGTGTTTTCTGTACGGTAGTAAAGTCGAACAGTAGTGATATCGTGTCACTATCGACATGGATTCTGTTGACTCGCGATTTTTCGCGCTTGTACGTGAAAATGAGATTATAAGCGAGTATAAAACGCTAGTCTGAAACTTACTATTAAATAGCAAATAAATTAGACTTATCCTGAAAACCCAGCTAGTGCTAAGTTAGGTATATTTTAAACACGTCCGAACACTATTTCTTCTACTTCAGCATTAATATAACACAACCCCCCCCCCCACACACAAACTAAGAGAAAACGTCTCTCACCAAAAATAAAAAGGTCAGAGAATAAATTCGACACAGTTAAAAGTTTTTCCTTTATTACTTTAAAAACGATACATCAGACAAAATGTTGATAAATTAACTTACAGAAGAATTCTAAGGGTTACCTGAAATATCCCTCTGGGGGCTAATAGGGAACTCATTACCCTTTGTTCTGGTCCCTTTTACCTTTGCCCCATAGACGCAAAGGGCACTCCGATAAAAGAACCTCAAATTTTCTTATGGGGTCCGTCCAAAGCAAATTAAAAAGAAATATGGCTGTGCTGTTAAAACTTCGAAGTGGGTATTATAGTCGGGTTGTAGAACGTAGGTAAAGGTACACCTACACCTTTAACGTACCTTAAGGTACGGCAATAAGAAAAAAGAACTTATACGAATAAGAGAATATTTTAAGACAATAAAAAATCATGGATGTATTGTAGCGGATGTCTTGAATCGTCGTTGATCGTCTGCGTAATTTTTGTCATATTAATGATTGTCAGGTCACGATTATTTTGTCAGAAATTGCAATTTTATTAGCGAATAATAATTTCCTCATTGCCCCGAACCATCAACCACCATTTTGGCAAACAAGAGCGAGCTCTTTAAAGTTTAAACGTTCCTTTACAAACTTTTCTCCCTCTTTTGAATTTTAAATGCATGTAAGCCTCAGCATCTCCCGTTTTCTTTCAGTCTCTAAAGAAAACATATAAAGGATTATAGCAGCACCATTACATCACTATTCTCCCAACCGCAGACTTAATGTAAACTTAATAAGGTAAGGGCGCCCTATACTGTAAAATCAAATGACTGCACAACACATATATACACAAAGACACTTGTTTGTAACGTTCCCTAAAGATCCCGTGATTGCTGTGCTGTGATCACAAGAATAAAGCTTATATTTGCCACACAAAAACCAACTTTATTTTTAAGTACATTAGGTTAGTAAAGACGCAAAACTAAGGGTGTTTTTCAATAAGCATCAGTTCACTATTCTAGGCACGCGTTCTCTCGCGACACGGGAAATAATGGGGGGTTGGGTGAGAGTTCTAATGACCATCGGTCTTTAAGAGCCGTTGTAAATTCTCAGGGGAAATGCGCAGTTATTTAGGATAGAGCCCTAAGTGACGTTGGGCAGGCATGTCCGAATTACCGTAGAAGAGGGTACCTTGTGGTGTAGTTGACTGCGACCCGTGGGAAAGGCGAGCCTTTGTTTACGGAAACGAACACCTACTGATATCATTTGGGACTTGTACTTTTTGTATATCGTTGTCATATTTCGCTGGGAATTTACATATACAAATATACGTACTGTTTTGGATAAACGCAGCTTTAGATGCCCCGTCTTGTGGAGTCGAGTCATACACGAAACGAAATTATTTGTTATTCTAGGAATAACTCCTATTTCATAACTGACTTTTCAAACGTCACAGTGGACAAGAAAGCTTGGTTAAGCTGTTGGTGCATCACACAGTATTGTTTTTATTTTTTTTTACTGACACTGGCATAGTATCCACTTTTAAGCTGAATGAATGAAAATTTCTTTAATGAATGTCTCGGCAAATTTCAACCACTTCAACTGAAGGGCACTAGTCAGATACGCAGGTTGTTTTAAGGTGTGCAAAGCTCATCCATTCTCAGAGTCAACCTTGCTTCGCTAAATTAACTCATCCGAAAAGCTCTTTTGCATACGACTTGAAAGACTATGCACATTTTGTGAAGGAGCATCATGACAAAACTTACCATGGTACCAAATTCTTCAAAGCACTTTGAAATAATTTATGTTCTTTCAGCGAGTTTGGGAGAAAAATAGTTCTACTATAATTCAGCGAAGCGACCGCCTAAACTAGATATCGTGCCAACCATATCCAAAAAGAAGTTTATACTTATTAAGCTATATCCTACTATCGTCCATGTACACGATAAGCTAAAAAAGATTCATGATTTTCATTTTACGTTATATATAGATTGTACACTATTTAAAGATCTAAATCATATACTATGTTCTGAAGACTACATAATGGCGATCTTGTCAGTATGCTGTGGAACAGATCTCGAGGCGATTACTTACATGGGGGATAACTATAAATAATTGGGGATTACGTTGGTTTAGGGCTATTATGTTCCGAGTAAGACGATTCTTTTGTTGGCTATGTCCGGCCCAAGGGATAACATGGCCAGTGTGAGTTGCAACATGTGATTAGGGTATATGTTCGGCTATTAGTGTGGTTTGTGTTGACTATTATTATAGTAGCGGCAGCTTTACCATTAAAGTCATCGTACGATGGCGAAGACAATCAGCTTGGCAACCTCTACCGGACACGACTCGACTCGTAATCAAAGATCTCACATGCAAGTACTATAGGGAAATACAAGTTCTAAGATACGTCCATCGGACTGCAGTGCACCAGGCATGATATTTGATTAGAAGAATACACATACCTTTTACCGCTTCATTATTGTTGCTATTAATAGGCGTATATGTTTTGTTAAAGGAGCAACGGTAACAGTAGACGACAGTTACAATTTTTCTCCGTTTGGAAGTCAAACTCACAAAAGTGGTAAGGTAATAACTAGAACACAACAATTAACATTGAGCTGCCAAATTAACATCACAAAAAGAAAATTGTTCAACCAAGTTAAATTGACCGAGAAATGATTTGCCAAGTTAATTTCATTTCAATTAAAAAAGGTTACGGTTGTTGTAACAGGCCCGAAGGCTTGTGTTTAAGATCAAGCAACAACCCTACGGCATATTTTACAACACGATACTGCCATCCGTAAATAATTCGACGTTATCATTAGATTAAATTTGATTCTCAACTTGTTCAGTGTTGCTAGGGTGTAGCAGAGGCGTTTTACTTGATGGTGTTGCTAGTTACGTTTATTCTTAATTTGTAAGAATACACTTATTTAATATGTGGACTACGACTTAAATTAGTAATACATATTTTGTTGAACGACTATCTGTCTGACCTTCACAAATAATAGGGATAGCGATATTCCATGGGTAAGCCTAGTGTCATTTTATTCAGAGATACATACATACATACATATCGTCACGCCTTTTATCCCCGAAGGGGTAGGCAGAGGTGTACTTCTACACCCACTCTTCGCCAGATATACTTCAGTCCCACGTAATAAGAGGCGAGCCTATTGCCGTACCGGGCACATTTCCAGACTCCGTGCTGCTACTGAGAATTTCGTGACAGAAAAACCCAATAACACTGCCCGACCCAGGAATCGAACCCGGGACCTCCCGATCCCACGCGCACATTAAATTTATGTCGCGAGACCAACGAGGCAGTCGTATAGGGTTTGATGTCGAGTTTTCCGTCTCTACGCAAAGATGGTATTTGCATCGTGTTATCCCTTAGTCGCCTCTTACGACACCCACGGGAAGATAGGGGGTGGTGACACTTGTATTCTATGCCGTCAACCACACGGCAAAATTCAGAGATAATAACTGTTAAAGATTAACGTGCTCTCCGAGGCATAGGACAAGCGATAATTAATACGTCAATACGCACATAACTTTGAAAAGTCAGCGGTACACGCCGTGGATTCGGACCAACACGAAAAATTTTATATAAAATAGTTTTCATCCAATTATCAGATCGGTGAAGGTCGCTCTTCTACGGATCTCTTACTATTTAGGCGTCTTATTTGGTACGTCTTAATGTATGATCCGTCTAAAATTTTACAGACCTTAGTACAAGTTTTTCTAGATTTCTCTAACAAAGCAATTATTAGACAAGGTTTTGCCACCACCAGAAATATTATGACAAAAAAACAAAATCAACTACACTGCATCGCACCGCATCAAGTAATAAACCTGGCAATGCACGACTGGCCTTAAAAGCTTAAGCGAAAGCATGGCAAGGCCAACGAGCTTGTGTAAAGAGCAGTGACCGATATTACCCGTTAGATATAGCTTAGTATCGTAGGTGCAAACTTTAAACGATGTGTTATATCGACGCTTTGCAAGTAACACCAGATGTGGCAGTTTGTATGGGACAAGTTAAAGAGGAGATGTGTTAGTGGCACTGGTACCCTTACATGGGAAATGATGGTAAGAGAGGTATGGCTTGGCGATGCCTTTATAAATATAAGTAAGGAAATGAATACAGAAATAGGGCTAGATATAATTTATATGTTTTCACGAATTTAAACGGGTACATTAATGAATTAAATAAAACTGCATGGGTCAAAAAACTTGTTTTTTTGAATATACTGAAAGTCCATGACGACAAATTGAAAATGATAAATTGGAACAAAAATGCAATTATCATTTCTTAAATCTTTTATTCGTCCTTAAGGACTGATCATATATTTATGATCACATATAAGGAATATGGATTTTGCACGTAGCAAAAAGTAACTGTGTGTACGGCGTAGTGGTTTTAATGGCCGCCTTGCCGTTAAACAGTGTCCCAAATGGGATTTTGATCCCCACACCACACAATACTTTGTCGGACCACAAACCATTGTTACAACTTTGGGTGGTCTTTGGCAAAGCGTGTCTAAAAGTGCTCGTGATGCATAAACGCCATAAACTACTTGTGTGGGAGAAGTATTAATAAAAAGCAAAGGAAAGGAGCAAATGAGCGCTAGACATAATTGTCTATTTAAAAAAAATGGTCACCAAGTTACAACCTGACCCAAATAAACCAATTGTGATGTTATAAATTCATACACAAATGACTGCAAAAGTAATTATGTTTTACACGGAATTAGCTGTTTTAAAGGAAAACATAACGACGATAAAGTCCCACCCACTTTTCGTTCATAACAGGCGCAAAAATCTACACTCTCAAATGATAGGACCCTAGCGACTAAAAGTCGTTTCAGAGTACGTACTTAGACGGCTCAGAGCGTCTATACGCCAAACTTGTCACAAACTCGTCAACAGCTTGTTTACAAGCAAACGACGTGTTCTGGCATGTTCCATAACAGCTTAATAGGCAGGTAATGTTTTAAATGTGACGAGATTTATGCGGGGTTGGCAGTGTTGCGTTTGAAGTATTAGAGGATGGGTTAGGCTGGTTTGTCTTGAATTTGAGTTAGAGCGAATTTAGTAATCACGTAGTCTTTACTCCTTTCCTTGGTTTATAAATAAACGAAAGTTTGTGATGATGGATAGATGGATGGGTGCCTGTTACTCTTTTATACTAAAACTACAAAACGGATTTTGATTATTATTTCGAGTAAGTATGTTAATCTAGCTCATTCTTTACGGTTCTAATTTAGATTTTCACATCATCTTACTTTGTGAACAGAGAGGTTAATTTTAAATGCAACTAATAAACTTGAAAAATTAAAGTAGTGAATTGGCTTTTTGTTTCATACGTATGGTTAGTAATATTTTAAGTATTTTTATTTATTTAAGTTTATGTTTTTAAGTTAAACTGTGCTCAGGTGAATCTTTATAGTTTCGAGTAGCGCAGTGGAATTCCTTATGATCTCGCCATTGTCAATGAGCACTTTTCACGCTGTGATCGAATTCTTTACCGATTTTTTTTCCGGGTGAAGGTCATAAAGCTTCTCTCAAAAAGCAGCTTTATAATAATATCGTCATTGAAGTCAGAGTGAATCCATGTATTTCGGCCACTGGTCAATCAATTGATTTAGGTGTTTGCTATCTCGGCAAAATGGAAAGATCAGTACAATACGTAAAACGGAAATAAAAAAATCTTGTTTGTTCCACCGGAGGTAACAAGTAAATACAATATTCAGTATTATTTCAGAAAATGGCACAACACGCGTCTTTTGTAAATATTTTTAGGACAGTTGCAATTTGGGGCAAAATTGGGGCTTGCTTCATCCATAGCACAGTATTGTTACGGACGGGGTAACGGGATTGGAAGGAAACACCGAGTAGCACTGATGACACTTTATTCAACTTCACACACGACGCGCCGTTTATTTTTGACGCGGACAGCACCAACACTAGTGTCTTTTGCACTGCACTTTTCACTGCACTTCACTGCACTTTACTGCACTATGCTTTCACTTCACTTTATTTTACTACTTCTTCTTTCTTCCTTTTATTTACTTCTTCCTTTTCTTCTTCACTTTACCACTTTTCAACTTAAACTGGCGCTCAACACGTCTACACCGCCTTATATATCCCTAGGAATGTTCTAGATCCACTAATTTCGATTGTCATTTCATAATTTAATTGTTTTTCTATCTCCTGTCTCTTTTTAACCTTTCCATTCCTACCTAAAGTTTCTAGAATTTTCTAATTTTTACTCGAAATATTTAAATAATCTTTTTTAAATATTTGCCAAATATTCATAAACATTTTCCAAATTTCATAAAAACCATAATCCACATAACTGTTATGACTAGGATTTGAACCCACGCCATCAGAACGTGAACGTGATGTGTTATCCGCACGGCCATTGTCTAGTTGTCAATGACTGGTGAATTTGGCGAACACTTGACAGAGTGTCGTACGTCATCGAACTAAAAACTCATTTCCAATTAATAAAATAGTCTTCAAACCTCTTTGCTAATTATTGTGTTTGACGACCGGCTAGTTTGTCGTGTAGACGTCAGTAGTCCTTGACAACGGTAGTGATGACAGCTTGAAATGCCACCGGCCGTCACACTACCCCCTCTCTAAGACATGCTCGTCCCGAGCATTGTTGGATCCATGATATACCGCTATCCTATCCACATGAACAATCTTCAGTGGACTTCTAGGTGTTTTCTGAATTCTGTAGGTTACGTCGTTAATTTTCTTTATTACAGTATATGGTCTTTCCCAGCTTGGCTGTAATTTGGGAGATTTTCCCTTACATCGAACCGGATTATGAAGCCACACCAAAGTTCCCTCTTCGAATTCTCTTGCATTTGCGCGTCTGTCATATCGAATCTTCATTTTTTCTCCCGCTTGTAAATTCTCTTGTCTAACGTGTTCATGAATTTCTTCGAGCTTTCTTCTTAATTCACATGCATAATCGGTAACATAGTTAGGCGTCCCTGGAGGACATCCAGCAAGAAGGTCTACTGGAAGTCGTATCTCCCTTCCTAAATTTGTTCGTGCCGGGGTTGTTGCCGTACTTTCATGTACAGCGGCTCTGTAAACCAGAAGAAATAGTGGGATATATTCGTCCCAGTTTCTCTGATGGCAATCGACCACTTTAGCAAGATGCCGCTCCAATGTCTGGTTAAGTCTTTCCACCATTCCATCTGATTGAGGGTGATAAGGAGTTGTCCTGGTTTTGTGGATCCCCATCATCTTGCAGATTTCTTGAAAGAGTTGCGATTCAAAGTTTCTCCCTTGTTCGCTGTGGATTTCTAACGGTAAACCAAATCGACAAAATACTTCATTTACTAATTTTGTCGCGACTGTAATTGCTTCCTGATTAGGGACAGCAAAAGCTTCTGGCCACCTCTTGAAATAATCCATCACCACCAAAATGTACTGCCGTGCTTTAACCACATTTTGAGATACGCGCGAAAAACGGTGAAATAATTTCAAATGGATGCTACTTCCTAACTGGAAGTCATATGTGAACTTTTAAAATACCAAAAAATATGTCATTAAAAGCACTTTAAGTCAGTGCTGGTACCATTCGAAAACGTTTCCGTAATTTAAAGAAAATAAATATTTCATATTTTCGCCAAGTAATCTTTAAAATATCTAGTCCTAAAAACATGACTATAATGCCGTTATGCATACCTTAACGGCATTTTTGCTAATGGTTTTATCCTAATATTGCAATTATATTACCAGTCTTAAGAAAATCAGTATAATACAAACCTTAAAAGCCGTTAAAAGCGCTCGAGATAATATAGGTTAGCATTATTGCTTAAAAAAGTAGACTCGAACTACGCTATAATGCCGCTAATTCACGTAACGGCAATAAAGACAAGTTAATTTCAATAATACCTCAATGATATTTTTGTTATAGACATTTTTTTATTGATTACATTGCTAAAATGCCGCTAAGTACAAAACCTTTGGTGATAACGGCATTTTAGCTATGCAATACGTGTCATAAAATGAAAAGAAAATCAAATAAAATCAAACAATTCAATTCAATTCTTTGTTTATTTCTAAATCAATCATTATTTTAAAAAATATCTTATTAAATCTTTTTACACTTACTGCATAACCATATGGCAGCATTTAAAAAAGATCTATAAAATGTGTTCTTTCTCATAAATTCGCCTCGATCACAACAATTTTTTTATGAGGAACTTTGCTAAATTAAGGCAAACAATAATTAAAAAAGTCAGTCTTTAGTTACTTAAAATTACTCGGTACTATTAATTGACCTTTTATTATAAAATTGGATCATTTGGATAATTAATCGAGAATGCCAGCTTTTCTCTGGTTCTGCAACTTGTATGGTCTTGAAAGTTTTTAATTTCTAATATAAAATAACGAGTATTATGTCAAATGTAAACAAGTAATGTACTTTGCATCAGTCTGTAATTCGTTATAAGTTGGATAGAACATTTTTTACCATTGAATTTTAACAACTCAACATGCTTTAGTTTTTATTAATTAACATGCCATAGACATTCAAGCCAAATTATTTAAAAGTTAAGAAAAATTGTATAATAATGTTATACAATCAGATAGTCTTAGTCTTAAATTAACATTGAAATAGACCGATTTTTAAAAGTGGTTTGCCATCGTGCCATGAAAAGTGGCATGTTTATAAGACTGACCAAAACTTCAAAACACTGCTATACACTTTTGAGCCCATATCGATTATGCCTGGTTTTGACTCAGCATAATTGATGTGGGCATCAAAGCAGCGAAGTTAAAATAAGACTGGGTGGGACATGTCACTAGGATGCATCTCGAAAACTGGATCCACATTGCCACACAATGAAAACCTGAAGACGACACTGAGGTAGGCCGAAAAAATTATTTAATAGTTTATCGGGATTTATGGAAGACTTTTGCCTTATAATGGGACAGTAACGGTTAAAAAACAACTCAACATAACTTAAGTTTAAAATAACATTTGCGAATAAAGTGAGAGTTTATGCTCTGCCCCTTAGTTCATGGGTAGTTGACAGATTAAATTGTTGAAGAAATCGTGGGAGCGAGAATACATTAATTATTTGAAATTTCTTTGAAATTTTCCTCATGAAATTCTTTAATTGCCAATAAAGTGATAATCTGTTGTAGCAAGTGACAGACCCTAGGGAAAATGTCGAAGGCTTTCTAACCTCAGCTCCCTCTTATTTAGCAACCGTCTTTCGCGAAGTACTTATATGATTGAAATGTCAGTTGTTCTGAAGCAGCAGTGGACTACAACGCATAAAAATATGACTATGATTAGAACGATTGACTGGTGTCGGTTGTTTAACAGGAACCCCCCCTCGTCATAGTTTGCAATTGTTTACAATACAGATCTATCGTAATAGGTTGTCCAGATCTTGAAAAACTGAAGTGCATGATACCAGCACTGGTCCCCTAGACAACGACCCGTACTTTTTCTGCGTGAAGTGAATTTATTTATTTATTATTAGGTTAACCAACGATTGTTTACACTATACATATCGTTTTACTTGCTAAAAACATTAACATGTGTAACAACCACTTACAAGCTAACACGACATGCTCAAAAACGGTTATTGATTATAAGTATTATAACATATTATTTAAATAATGAATTATATAATATAATAACAAGTGAAGTGAATTTTGTAGTATTTGTTCAGTTTTTCTTGGTTAAACACGTTGAAGAGTTGTTTCCTATTGTGGTACCGGACCAATATTTTCATTACGAGAAACGATACGATTCTAAATTCGCTCTTTATTGTGACGTTTGAGTAAAGTAACACAGCACTCAATGCGCGTTTGTTAGTGTAGTTCGCTTAATCATTTCTCCAGCTGTTTCTTTCTAATTTGTTTTAAAAGAATTAAAATTGTTTCATAAATCGTAACTCACATCGAAGCCTACCGTTAACTCTGATGTGGTTTGCATTGAATTTGCTTCGATGATTACATTTATTCTTCATTGTCAAGTATAATCTCGGGCCGTTAACGGGTTTTGCAAAATGATGCAAGGAAACACAAGCAAGGGGGAGCGCGCAGTCACTGGGGAAGAAACTGTGACTACACTGTGTAGTAATGTTAATTTATACTGAAATACTGTATAAATTAACTCTACTGTGCACGTTAGGTGGAAATCGTACATAAGAGTAATGCTTCAGTAACACTGCTTTAGTAAAAGCGAGGCGAAGATACACACGCACATAAGTACCTGTTTGGCCCTGTAGACTTAAAAACCATAGTTTGGTAAACCAAAACAAAAAAGCTTGCTTTTGAGAAAAGTTGGTAAATACCTAGGAATGTTATTAGCCATGGTTACGAAATAACTAATCACTCGCACCGTGTCCCGTCATCGCGTGCGCTGAATCAGCTAAACTTATACGCGCGCGAGAATACTTAGCGGCATTTTAGATTAGTTATGTTGGATAGCGGCAATTTAGTCTTGAACAAAATTAAAAATATTTTCTAGATTATTAAATAATTGGCCGTGTGGTTGACGGCATAGAATACAAGCGTCACCACCCCCTATCTTCCCGTGGGTGTCGTAAGAGGCGACTAAGGGATAACACGATGCAAATACCATCTTTGCGTAGAGACGGAGAACTCGACATCAAACCCTATACGACTGCCTCGTTGGTCTCGCGGCATAGGTGTGCGCGTGGGATCGGGAGGTCCCGGGTTCGATTCCTGGGTCGGGCAGTGTTATTGAGATTTTCTGTCACGAAATTCTCAGTAGCAGCACGGAGTCTGGAAATGTGCCCGGTACGGCAATAGGCTCGCCCCTTATTACGTGGGACTAAAGTATATCTGGCGAAGAGTGGGTGTAGAAATACACCTCTGCCTACCCCTTCGGGGATAAAAGGCGTGACGATATGTATGTATGTATGTATTAAATAAATGCAGTTATATAAGAAATCCATTTGTGAATTGTAAAATAAATATTTTAAAATAAAACGCTTAAATGCGGCAAAAGGCTTTTTGCGGCATTTAAGCGTAGGATTCTTAAATAATGGCTTTATATTTATGATTTTTATACATCAATAATAAAAATAGCTAAGCTTAAAAGCCGTTAAAGTACTTTTGTCGCACTGTAGCGTAGGAAAATGATTTAACGGCAATGTAGCTAGGCAAAAAATTACAAATTATTTGATAAAATGTGTGGCTATGTAGCCTAAGCCGCATTTAAGCTTAGCAATGTCACATAACGGCGTTTTAGCGTAGGTATGATAGATGATTTGTGCATTTAACGGCATTTTACGTTTTTATATCGTGATAACCATAAGAGCTATTGAAGCTGTTGTCAGACAGATCGATAGAGCTTTTTTTCTTGATAAAAATTTCTCATTTTTGAGTTTCATAGACCATTTTTCATACATACATGTATGTGTGTATGTATGTATGAAAAATGGTCTAAGAAACTCAAAAATGACAAAATGTCACTTAACGGCATTTAAGTTTAAGGACGGCAGTGTAGCGATTACCACTTTCTGTCAAAGGAAATGGTCCAGCTACATCCACAAATTCAAATTCAAATTCAAATTCAAAATCCTTTATTCATTTGGGTCACAATGTGACGCTTATGAACGTCAAAATAATAAATTTATAAAATAATTATTTATACTCAAATTTAAAACATTATTACTGTATGCTTCTACATTTACATTTACTGCCACGTTCGCAAAGCAATAGGTAGAACCATGAGAAAGAACGGGCAATAAAACTCACGGTCACTCTTTTTCATCGCCAGGTTTTGAATAATACACAATTTACATTTTGTAAGGTGCTGCAACTGTTACACCTTCTATATCACTTGTATATATTTACTGTACATCATAATACTCAAGCATAATACTTTTGGTTAGCCTTCTCAGAATAGACATGGTGAAACAGGAGCATCCACTTACATTATATATACCTAATAATGCAGGCAATCCGCGAAAGTGATCAGAACCATGATGGGAATGATGCAGTTAATTATTAAAATCTAATACCAGCCCGCAAGACCGTCATCGACCAGTCATCGCAAGTAGCACCCGTTCACGAGTATGACGCATGTGCCAGCCATCATCCCTCTCGCCATATTAGAGGGAAAGGGATGACCCGACACACGACGCCACCACAAGAAATGACATTTTAGTGAGCATGACGACAACGGTATACGAACCAGCAGTAAGAAACAATCTATTGGTATACTGACCATGACCGCCAATTACCTCCATTTTCCAGATCGTTATTATTAACATAAGTTAGTGGAACACGTGAAGGAATGCAAATGTAGAAAGAATTTTGTGAAGGTGACAAGTGAACAATGATATGATCAGAGATAAATAATGTTAAACTAAATTCAACAAATCATACAAATATCCAAATCCTGCAAAAATCATGTGTTCACGAGGCACCTCCACTTAACATGTAAATAAAATAATCGTGAGTTAAACAAGCCTAAGCCTATCCCCACGGTGTCTTATCATTTAAAAATTCCTTAATAGTGTAATAACCCCTTTGTAAAAGAAAGTTCCTAATTGTCCGTTTGTATTTGTGCATGGGTAAATTCATTATTTCAAGAGGCAATTTGTTGAAAAATCGTATACCAATCCCCGCAAATGAGTTCTGAACTTTATGTAGACGGTAGTTAGTTCCCACCAGTTTATGCTTATTCCTTGTGTTCACGTTGTGCAAATCACTATTTTTGCGGTATAGAATTAAGTTTTTCTTAATGTACATTAAGTTAGCATATATATATTGCGATGCAACTGTCAATATGTCTACTTCTTTAAATTTATTACGTAAAGAATCTCTAGCACCTAACTTATAAATTGCACGTATGGCCCTTTTTTGAATGACAAAAATAGTCTGTATATCAGCAGCTGTACCCCATAACATTATTCCGTAAGACATTACGCTGTGAAAATAACTAAAGTAAACTAGTCTAGCAGTATCTATATCTGTGAATTCCCTAACTTTTCTAACTGCAAACGCTGCAGAACTAAGTTTTACTGCGAGACAGGATATTTGGGCGCCCCACTGAAGCTTACAATCTAAAGTTACACCTAAGAATACGGTTGATTCGACTAGTTGAATTGTTTCCTTATTTAAAATTATATTAGTAGGAACACTTTTGACATTAGGCAAAGAGAATTTAACACATTTGGTTTTGCTTGAGTTGAGTACCAAATTATTTGTCGAAAACCAATCTAATACTTGTGCAAGAGTGTTATTGACGGTATCAAAGTTACTTAATTTACGATCAACTTTAAAAATTAGTGACGTATCGTCGGCAAACAAAACAATATCACATAAATTTTGTACAAAGAACGGCAAATCATTAATATATATTAAAAAAAGAAATGGACCGAGAATAGAGCCCTGTGGAACGCCCATTCCTACTGGCAAACCTAGAGACCTACTCCCATTAACATCTACATACTGAATTCTATCACTAAGGTAGCTGGCAACAAGATTGAGTGCGGTATCTCTAATACCATAAAGTTTCAATTTAAGTAAAAGCGTATTATGTTCCACACAGTCAAAGGCCTTTGATAGGTCACAAAAAACACCAATGGCATCCTTCGAGTTTTCCCAAGCATTAAAAATATGCTTTAACAAAGTTACACCGGCATCAACGGTGGAGCGACCCTTAGTAAAGCCATACTGTTCACTGTGAAATAAATTATTTGCGTGAAAGTGGCTCTCTAGTTGATGCAAAATAATCTTTTCAAAAATTTTACTAATAGCAGGCAAGATAGAAATTGGCCGAAAATTACTAGGGTCGCTCTTTGATCCCTTTTTGAATAATGGTATTACTTTACTGTGTTTCATTAGATCAGGAAATACTCCTGTATCTACGCATCTGTTGAATATTGCAGCTAAATATGGAGCTAAGCTAGAAATAATTTGTCGCACAAGTTTAACAGAAATGCCCCATAAGTCAACAGATTTTTTATTATTGAGCGTCTTGAATACCTTCAGTATGTCATTGGTGTCAATATATTTAAAATTAAAAAGCACATCACACTCATTCACATTGCCCCTAACCAACATTTCTGCTTTGTTTGGACATGAATGTAGACAGCTGGTTGTGTTCACTGGTATGTTTATGAAGAAATTGTTAAATGTCTGAGCAACATCAGTTTTCCTAGTAATAATTTCACCATTCAATTTTAATTCATAATTGTTATCTACCAATTTAGCTCGACCAGTCTCATTGTTAATAATGCTCCAAGTAGTTTTAATTTTGTTCTTGGATTCTTTGATTTTATTGCTTAAATATAAGGATTTGGCTAAAGCACATGTCCTCTTAAAAACCTTGGAATAATTTCTAACATATTGAATAAATTCAGGATTAAAATTGTATTTCTTCATACCATATAGATCATACAACCTAGCTCTACTTTTGTATATACCTACTGTTGCCCAATCACAAAAATTTACTTTAATGCTCCTTGCAAACGTCTTCAGTTTAAAAATTTTATTGTACTCATCATTAATAATTTTAAATAAGCATTTATATAATTCATCGGGATCATCAACGGTTAAGTCAATACTGGCGATCTTGGCAGCAACATCATTACTAAAGTGTTTTAGGCGAGCAGAGGTCATTGGCCTACATGTAATTTCTTGTACTTTAGGGGTTGTATTAGTTGGAATTACAACCTTTTGCCCGCAGTGATCCGATGTCAAGTCAGTTAAAACAGCCTTACTTAAATAAAGACAATTGCAAAAAACATTATCTAAGCATGTAGACGAATGTGAGGTTATTCTAGTTGGTTCAGAGAACAAAACATTTAAATTAAATGACCTAAATAAGCTAACTAACCTAGTACAAATTGGTGATTTTTCTAACAAATTGACATTAAAATCGCCGCATACGATTATAGACTTCCTACTAGAAATTATGTGTTTTAAGACATCCTCAATAATGCTTTCAAACTGAGTAAAGTCGCTTTGTGGTGGTCGATACACACACACTATAATATGTTGTTCAAGCTCAACACAAGAAATCTCAGCAGTGCGCTCGATAGAAAGTTTAGCTATATCCTTACGTTCTTTACATTTCAAACTATTACATACATATATTAGAGAGCCACCACGAATAGCCTTCTTTCTTACGAATGCACTTATAACTGAGTAATGTTGATTGTTAAATATTAATTGGTCACCTCGCAACCAATGTTCTGTAATACATAAGATATCAATCTTATGTTTATTTAAAAATAAATCTATTTCTAATTCTTTGCCAGATAGGCCTTGTATGTTTTGATGAACTAAGTTTAAAACACATGAATGCCTATCTGTTGTCTCATCTAATAGTTTAAACTAATAGATGTGTCAATACTACTATTGGTATAACTATTATCTACCAAATTCCTAAGTACTCTAGTAGTACTCCTGTCAGTATATAAATTAAATGCTAATAATTTAGCAAGTTGTCGCCTATGTACATAAGAAAGATACATAGTATCTTTTGTTAAAAAGAAATTACTAATAAAAATATTAGTGTCAAAAAATAAAATACTGTCACTATGACATGTCCTATTGTACAATAATAGATTTAATTTGCCTATCTGCCTGTTTTGGTCATCTGTGAGAGCATATGAATAAGGCAATGCACAAATAATAAAGCTACATCCTATTTTTGTGCTAACATCTATCATTAAGTCTGTTAATTCTATGAGACTGTTTTTGGAGACTAATGAGCTGTCACCATACAATATGATGACAGTAGTTTGTGCATTCAAGTCGGCATTCTTAATCTTATCAACTAGGGTACAAGACTGAGCTCCAGGTGAACAAAAGTTCTGTACTGGTTGCTCAGTGTAATGATCAATTAAGCTCCCTAAACCCACTCCCAGTTGGTCTGAAAAAATTATTACATTCTTACTGTCAGTCTTTACTGGATGCAGTTTGTTTTGTGTATTATACTGACATCCATGTGCATTCAATTCTATTGATTCAGCAGGTGTAGTCGCACAATTAGTTGTACAACTGGAACAGTAATTATTAGAGTTGGATAATGAGATAAGTTGTTTTAAATTTTCTCGACCAACTCTTGAAATTTCTTCATATTTTAAAATGTATTCATGAGTCTCATTCTGGTGTTCCATTATAGTTCTAGTGAGTTGAGCTTGTAGATTTGATATTTGTGCTTGCAACTCACTTGTGTGTTGTTCATATAACAACCTACCAGAAACTAATTCTTCATTTGTTTCCTCAAGCTTTAATAAAAGAGACTCACACTCTTTATTTAATTTACAGTTATCTTGTGCATACTGACTCAATTTGGTAGACCACTTAGGACCAGATCTAAGTTTCTTAATTAATTTATTTAACTTAAACAATTTTCTAAATTTATTCTTACTAAGGCATTTTTTGAAACAGTTACATTTAAGAGCTTTTAGCACATTAATTTTGTCACCCAGGAGCTCAGAGAATAAGTTATGAGTAGCAGTACTGTTAAAGGCCGCAATTGTGTCTTCTAGAGTTGAAATTCTGCCATAAGCCTCATTGAGACTTGCTTCTAACTCCGTATTGCGGCTAAGTTGTCTGGAGTAAATTTCGTCGCAGCTGCTGAAACACCTAACTTCTTCTCGTAGTCTGTCCCGTTGATCCAAGACATCCATATGCTCTATATGCAGCTCCGTGAGTTGTGTCTTCAGCTCAGATATACGGTCATTTACAATTTTAATTTCTTCTTCACAGTCAACGCGTTCCCTTAATAGTTGACTGTTGTCATCCTTGTATTTCTTTAACTCGAGCAGAGTTATTCTTAATTTATTTTCCACCTCCTTGGCCGTTGCCTTCCGAGTCATCATATGGGTAGACATTGCCAAGGATTACAAATTACCTAAAAAATAAGAAAACAGCTGAGCAAAGTCAAAGAAGAGAAGAGATGTGATGGGGCTTGAGTATTATTGTATAGACAGAATAAATAAGAAAAGTTACAAAAGAAAAGGGGGGTATATGAATAAAAAATATATTAAGTTAATTAATTGTAGAAACTAAGAAATTGAGAGCAATTTAGGTAATTTGAATACTTTAGAGTAATTATCTAATACTTTTATAAGGTTTGTATTGAAATATCTCAGCTGATGAACTTAATCAACTTATTAATAAAATGTAAGTAGGTATACAAGTTACAGGTTTAAACCAATAATAGCTAATACAGAAAAGTACACAAATATATGAAGTACAGACAAGAATAAACAGTGTAGTAAGTGTGAAGTGTATCTGTAGATTGTGTTTGTCTGGGGCTGTTGTTTGGTCCTCGATTTTGCTTCCACATATAGTCAAGCAAAAGGAGACAGAACTGAGCCAGATGTGTGTTGGACGTTGCTCACACGGGGGTGAGCCGAGTAATTCGGTGTTGTGGAGTGTTGAATAAGTTTGAATAAGTATTATACTCCCCGGGTTTAAGTCGTAGTCGTAGCAGATGTAAATTCAAATCCGTCCGTTGACACCAAGTCTCCGTTCTGTTCGCTCGAACTTTGGCCGTGTAGTTATTATACTTTTACAAACACAATTTTAACAATAACTTCTTGTCACTATTTTATCAATATATACTAACTTATATGTTAAATAATCAATTAAAATTATATTAAAA
Source organism: Euclidia mi (assembly GCA_944739405.2). Classification (NCBI taxonomy): domain Eukaryota; kingdom Metazoa; phylum Arthropoda; class Insecta; order Lepidoptera; family Erebidae; genus Euclidia; species Euclidia mi. The sequence goes on along the minus strand of OX123188.2, from coordinate 15,075,623 downwards.
CTTTTTTCATTACGGAGCTAAAATTATTCAGCAGCAACAGCAACAGCAATCCGTTCCCAAGGAGCTCCCACAATGTATAGTTTTAGTGCTCCGCGGCTCCGAGTTTGCGGCCCTTTAACTGAAGAACATTTAACGCATTTCCTGCACCAGTCTTCAACGTCTTCCCTACAGTGCAGCCAATAAAAACGTTGGCGAATCTTCAGTAAGGTTCTTCGCATTCCAAGATGTCCGCCAGATGGGCCATCATGACAATCACGCAAAACTTCAGGAATAATTGATTTTGGCACTATTGTTTGAAGATAACTGTCTCTTCCAGAAGCACTTTCCCATTTTCGACAAAGTAGTCCATCTTGTATTATTAGGCTGTTCCATTGCGCCCAATAACTTTTCATCACGGTACTAGTATCAGCCACCTTACTCCAATCTGGCCGAAGGGAGTTATTCTTTAGACGCTCCAGTATCGGTTTCAAATCTTTATCTTCTTCCTGGGATATAATAATGAGCTCCCTATTCCATCGCCCGTCGATGGTATCCGTTCTGATTACCTTGACGGCAGCTTCCTCTTTTCCTTCTTGTCGCACGCAATACTTCCAGCTCTTATCACAAGGACGTCTTGATAAGGCATCAGCATTACCGTGAGATTTTCCGCTACGATGCTCAACTTCGAAATCGTACTCTTGAAGTTGTTCAATCCATCGAGCTACTTGACCCTCACAATTTTTAAACTGTAAAAGCCACTTAAGCGCTGCGTGGTCCGTCCGGATCCGGAATTTTCTTCCGATTAGGTACTTTTTAAAATGCTGAAGAGTTTTCACTACCGCTAAAAGCTCCTTTCGTGTGGTACAGTAGTTCCTTTCAGGTTTAGACAGCGATTTGCTAAAGTAGGCAATAACAGCCTCCTGGTCTCCTTGTCTCTGGGAAAGAGTTCCACCAATACCCACATTGCTTGCGTCTGTGTCAACAACAAATTCCCCTTTGACGTCGGGATATGCAAGAATTGGCGCTTCACATAGACGCGTCTTCAACTCCTCGAAAGCAGTTTGACATTTTTCATCCCAATTAAATGGTCGTTTTTGCTCCGTCAGCTCATGTAAGGGTTTTGCGATGCTCGAAAAATTCTTCACAAAACGTCTGTAATAAGAGCAAAGCCCCATAAATGAGCGCACCTGCGTCTTGTCCTTAGGCATGGGCCAATCTTTAACTGCCGAAATCTTGGCAGGGTCCTTCTCGATGCCTTTTTCAGAGACGACATGACCCAAGTAGTTAACTTGTAGCTTAAAAAATGAACATTTTTTAAGGCTGAGCTTCAGATTTGCATTTCTCAATCTATTGAGTACACTTTCTAGCTTCGTGAGATGATCATCGAAGTCTCGTCCCATTACAATTATGTCATCGAGATATACCAGACAAGCTTCCCCTAAAAGCCTGGCAAGGATGTGTTCCATTAACCTTTCAAAAGTAGCTGGTGCGTTGCACAATCCGAAAGGCATAACATTGAAATGACATAACCCTCTGCCCATTGAAAAAGCTGTCTTCTCTTTGTCTTTTGGGTCCATTTTCACTTGCCAGTAACCACTTTTTAGGTCTTTTGTTGTGAACCACTTCATTCCGCATAACGTGTCTAACGTGTCGTCTATTCTAGGCAGAGGATAACTGTCTTTCTTGGTTACATCATTCAATCTTCGGTAGTCAATATAGAATCTAGTCGATCCATCCTTTTTCTTTACCAATACCACCGGTGCACACCACGCGCTAGTCGATGGCTCAATAACCCCGTTTTTCCTCATATCTTCAATCATATCTTCTACCTCCTTCTCTCTGGCAAAAGGTACACGTCGCGGGCGTTGACGGATCGGTTGTTCATTCCCCGTATTGATGGTGTGTTTTACTACTCCTGTCTTCCCGATGTCACCGTCGTCCTTTGAGAAAATGTCGACGTATTGTGTCAGCAATTTCTTTGCTTTTTCTGTTTCGATTTCTGTTAGATCGTCTTTGCAACCTTTCAAAACACTATCTACGTTAACGTTAGTCTCAGCCAAACTCTTGGTTTCCTGGCAGTTTCGTAACCAAGCGACTTCCACGGACTCTCCTATCTCAGAACCCTTTTTCAAAACTTTTTCTTCATTACTTACATTAAGGACAGGTATAACAGCCATTTGTGAAGAAGCAACAACTACACATGCTGGCAACCATGGTTCGTGTTCTCCATTGTCTTCTATCATTATGCAACGTCGCAGACTCGAAGTGGCAGGTAATGTGACAGGAACAAATGTCTGTGACCTAGGTGCGAGCTTGCTCTCCTTGAGGCACAAAACCTTTCCCGTGCCTGCACCTCTCATTGGAATCTCCACATCTCCACACTTTAGGATACCACACTTAATATCCAATCTACATTGGTGATCTCTGAAGAAGTCTAGCCCAACAATGCAGTCGTCGATGATGTCTGCAATCAGTACTTTTTGCCAATACAATTTGTCACCTACTTTGAAAGCCACTATTTGCTCTCCCCTGACTGGGATGTGCTGGCCGGTAGCCGTTGTCAGTCGAGGCCGAATTGACTGTTTTAGAATCTTTCCATTCTTCCTTATCAGGTGAGTCCCTATAACAGTTCGAGACGCACCGGTGTCCAAGGTCAGCAAACAGGTAACGCCATTGACCACTCCATCTATGGTTAAACTGTTCCCATCCGTGCTTTGTCGGATACAAACTTTAGGGGCTTTTCGTCTACCGGCCAGCGCTTGCCCCGCAGTCCTGGCTGGAATTAGTTTTCCTGGTCATGTTCGGATGTTTGAACAGTAGCGTCAGTCTTACGTTTACATTTCGGACAGCTACTGCTGAAATGTCCTGGTTCCCTGCAGCTATAACATTTTGGGCCAAATCTTCGCTCTGTTCGCTGCATTTCTGCGGCCACAACTCGGACTCGTCCACCCTTGTTGTCTCGACGGACAGCCTCCACTTCGAGAGCATGCGCTAAAGCGTCCTTAACGTTGTCATGGTGCTTCAGACGAACGGCAGACCTGACCTCATCGTCATAAATGCCATCAATGAACGCCTGGAGACGCATGCTTTGGACTTGTGCCGGGGGCGCAGACTGGTAAGCTTTTCCTACCATTTTCTCTACTTCTAGAGACCACTGCTGCAATGACTCGTTAGGGCGCTGACAGCGGTTACGCAACTGAGCACGGAATACAAATTCCAAATGCGCCTCTCCATACCTGGACTCTAGAGCCTCGATGAGCTGTTCATATGTGGCGTCTTTCCCCACAGACTGTAGCACTGATATTGCACCATCGCGTAAGGCCAGAGCGAGTGCAGTCTTGGCCTGCTCTCTGTTCCAACTGTTACTAGAAGAAGTGGCTTCAAACTGCATCCTGTACGCAACGGGATTGGAAGGAAACACCGAGTAGCACTGATGACACTTTATTCGACTTCACACACGACGCGCCGTTTATTTTCGACGCGGACAGCACCAACACTAGTGTCTTTTGCACTGCACTTTTCACTGCACTTCACTGCACTTTACTGCACTTTGCTTTCACTTCACTTTATTTTACTACTTCTTCTTTCTTCCTTTTATTTACTTCTTCCTTTTCTTCTTCACTTTACCACTTTTCAACTTAAACTGGCGCTCAACGCGTCTACACCGCCTTATATACCCCTAGGAATGTTCTAGATCCACTAATTTCGATTGTCATTTCATAATTTAATTGTTTTTCTATCTCCTGTCTCTTTTTAACCTTTCCATTCCTTCCTGAAGTTTCTAGAATTTTGTAATCTTTATTCGAAATATTTAAATTAGTTTTTCTATCTCCTGTCTCTTTTTAACCTTTCCATTCCTTCCTGAAGTTTCTAGAATTTTCTAATTTTTACTCGAAATATTTAAATAATCTTTTTTAAATATTTGCCGAATATTCATAAACATTTTCCGAATTTCATAAAAACCATAATCCACATAACTGTTATGATTGGGATTTGAACCCACGCCATCAGAACGTGGACAGGATGTGTTATCCGCACGGCCATCGCCTTGTTGTCAATGACTGGTGAATTTGGCGAACACTTGACAGAGTGTATACGTCATCGAACTAAAAACTCATTTCCAATTAATAAAATAGTCTTCAAACCTCTTTGCTAATTATTGTGTTTGACGACCGGCTAGTTTGTCGTGTAGACGTCAGTAGTCCTTGACAACGGTAGTGATGACAGCTTGAAATGACACCAGGCGTCACACTATGTTTACCGTGCCCACAGTTAAGTATTGACGAAAAACGATTGACATTTTTCTTATTTCTGGCCAGATAAACTTTAACGAAATACAAAACGAGACCTAAACATAAAACCAAATTACGTCTTAGATGGGATTTCTTATAAATACTTTTTGAGAAAGGCCCTTGTAATTTATTTAAAAAAATATATTTTCAGTTTACGTATGGTATAATAAATTTTATACAGATAACAGTAAGATTAAACGTAGAACTTTATGTTCGATAGAGGCGGTTACATTTCACTGAAACTGTCTAATGTTTTAACAATATCTAGGCTTGTTACAAAATACATATGTAAAAATTTGAGTAACTCTACCTATTTTTAGGCAGATTTTGTATTATTTATTTGACTATCTCTTTTATCGAATAGACACAAATGAATAATACAAAAGCCAATCCATAAACGATGGGTTAGAGATCGACTTATCAACGCTATTATGCACCTTACTTGTGACAGGCCACAATGTCTTGTCTATTCCTTGGTAGCAATCTTGTGAAAGCTTATTGACAGTTCAACGAATAACTTTGAAAAGTCTACATTATTTTAAATCGCCCCCTATTACGTGCGACCTATATGCATGGCGAAACCTATATGGTGGCTTTCGGCGTGAGTTTATACCTAAACGAAGATCTTGAACTCGTCTTATAACAAGCTACATTATTGATATACTTGTCTCCTCCACTATAGCAGTCCTGTGATAGCTTATCAACAAGTCGAAAATACAGATAGTCCATGAACACACCTAATAATTATAACCTCTGCCAAAAAGTATACAAGGTATTTCATGATTAATAACGCGATATGGAGCTGCTAGATAAATGAATATTAGTATGGTTCAATAGCTTCTTCACTTCAGGCTTACAGTTTTCACATTCAGCCGCAGATCTCCAACGCACAACAGCGTTTATTATGATTTCCCAACGGTTCCGCACACTCGCCCGCGGGGTATTATTGTCTCACAAAACCCTATTGTGGCAAGTTTATCCCTACATAAGTGAGGTTTCTTAATCTGTTCAATATTAAACAATACGCGCTTATGTAATGTTATTGGATGTTAGTTTATTTACTAATGTGTTTGTCCTACGAGAGTTTGTAAGGATAACGTTGTTGGAATATGAATTTAGGCGTTTTAGGTTGACATTTTATGGGATAGGCTGATGTTTTGAGTCTTGAATAGTAAAACCTTTTATACTTGAAATAAGTTAGTATAAATTATACTTGATTTCTGTAGTCAGCCTCATGCAGTGGGTGTTATTTTGAGCCTCGGTGAGCGATCAGATATTCCAAAATATCAAGTGTTAAGTGTGAAGTTGTGCGACTTCATGATGACTTTTGGATTAAATATTATAGATATACTTTAACTAAAATCCTTTATCATAAATCCCTAATATGATTAACTGTGTGTCTTCAACAAATTCTATATGATTCACCACGACTGTATGTTCAACATACTCAGAAATAACATGCGAACTAGAAAGCCTTCTACAATCAAAATAGCACAGTGAAACGTCTCTGGATGTTCAAGTCAAGAAAATTCCGAGAGATTTCCCACTGACCTGGACGTTCGCTCATTTAAAACAATTTCCTTTCCAACAATTTTCGTTCTCAACTGAATTTAAAATCAAAATTAAAATTAGCCTGCTCTTCCTTATCAATGAATTCAGTTCACGCAAAGAATTAATTGGGCTCGGGAGAATTAGGTAAATTGTCACCTACAGTGTAACACTAACTTCATTTACGTAAAATGTACGTGACGAGAAGTAACAACGATTTTTATTGTAATGTATTGGCTGGGGTCAGTCATGATATTGAAACCTTTTATATAAATATACACGTTGACAAATGGATGAACAAGTAACATTTCAGTACATAGGGCTTAGGTACGATATGGTAAATTGTCACTCTTTTTATTAAGTTGGTCAATGGATGACATAGTCCTTACGAATCGCAACCCCAAAGTTTAAAATCGCCATCGTCAGTAGGACAGAAATTCTTCATCTATGCGGCATTGGCGAACATCACTTTAAATTCGTTGAAATACTTTGGTATTTCACATGCATTTCATCAATACTGGCATGACAGTGACAGGTTTCTAAGGACATTTTAAATCGAACTAAAATCAAAGTATCACGGACGGGATACAATTGAAGTAAAGTATTAAGTTATAATTAGAGTTAGCAAGAATACAAAATATTGTGACCTAAGATACGTACTACGATACGTGTGTCCGCAAGACTTACGCGCTGTTATAATGCATTTTCATTGTCCTTAGTTGCATACAGTGCAGGATATGTCTTCAAGCGGGATGCAGTGGGTTAAAGCATTGTAGAAGGTTTTGAGCGCTGCCGAGATACCCAGCCATTTAAAAGGCTGATAGCATGTCTTTGCATGCCGCAGCCTTGTTTTAGCGCCTACAAAGCTCACCATTGAAATTTAAAAGTAACTGCCATATTATTAAATTACACTTACCTATTCTTCTTTGATAATTCAGAAAACCGGCGCTAGGCCTTAGGATGAGTCCTAAGGCCTAGCAGATAATAAGTGTCGCGACACATCTATATAACCTAGCGAACCGAACGTACGTTTGAATACGCTCGGAGTATTTTTCAAATTTCCTATGACACATCAGCCAAAATTATATCGTAATCAGCGCGGCACCGCACCATCCCTCGAGCAACACATCGTGCGAAGTGTTACGCGACCAATTGTAAGCCGTCGCCGTCATATAATGCTGACTGTTCGGCGCGGTTGGTGTGTCATGCTGACCGAATACTACGTACTTTAGTCTTTGGAGGTTCAGTATAGAAATTTCACCAGGTGTGTCGCTACGCTTATACTGTAATTCGTCCGCGAAATTAATGTGTTTACAAGTCAACGTGCTGGGAGAGTTATACGAGTTGAGGAACAGGAATAAAGTGTCCTGTATTTCTATCCATTTTAAATCAGATGTCTGTGTAGCGTCTTTCGTTGGTCACAGTTTGTTTGTTGGATGCCAAACGATCAGTGATTAGCCTAATTGGGAAAGCAAATGTGAAGATGTTTGGGTGGGTATAGACATTAGCGTAAATAAACGACCAGAAAAACTTTTAATCTGTGCGGTGTACATTCCGCCTCCTGTACAAAAACATGTTTTAGAACATTTTATCGACAATGCTAATAACTTCACCCCTCGCAGCATCTTTAAATAAAAACGGAATTTATGAACAAAAATTGCTAGACTTTATTTCTCTAAATCATTTGGATCAATATAATTGTGTTAATAACTTTAGAAATAAGATGCTTGATCTTGTTTTGACAGATGCTAAAGTGAGTGGTTTAAAGACGTCCGAGAATCCTTTAAGTAACGTAGACTTGTACCATCCTCCCCTTGAATTCGAACTGCTGTGTAACTTGTATGAGGAAACTTTGCGCTTTGACCAGGAGCCAAAATTTAAGTTCTATAAAGCAGACTATAGTCAAATTATTCATGAGTTGAGTAACATGTCATGGTCAGACTTGTTTTCACAATGTTGTGATGTTAACTCAATGTAAGACTTATTTTATAAAGTTATTTATAATGTTGTTGAGAAATACGTACCTAAGACTAAACCGAGAACTGCCAAATATCCTACTTGGTATAGCAGAGATCTTATACGATTGCTACAAGAAAAAAAAATATCATAAACTTTATTCCAGATTTAAAAACCCATTAGATAAAATTTCGTATCGCTTGCTTAAAGACAGAGTTTCAAAACTAATACATCTTAATTATAGACAATATATCAAGTCAATTGAATTATCGATCACTTCCAACCCTAAACTATTTTGGTCTTTTTTAAAACAAAAACGTAATGGAAATAGTGCATATCCTTCAGCAATACGATATGGCGATGCCATGGGCAGTGCTGGAGTAGATATTTGCAATATGTTTGCTTCATGTTTTTCATCTGTTTATAACAAGTGTAATACTGTAGATGACGTCGCTGGGTACATGTCGACGCTATGTCAATCCACAGATTCTCTAACCCAGTTCTCAATAAGCACGGAATGTGTAATTAAAATTTTAAAAAGACTGGCCCTCATAAAGGGTCGGGCCCTGACGGAATACCTTCTATTTTTGCAATAAAATGTTGTGATATTTTAGGGGAACCTCTCTCTATGATTTATAATAAATCATTGAGTTCAGGTTGTTTTCCAAAGATTTGGAAAGAAGCACGAGTTGTACCGATTTTGAAATCTGGTGATAAGTCAGCCGAGAATAACTATAGACCTGTATCTATTTTGTCAATTTTTGCCAAGGTATTTGAAGCATCAGTGTACCCTACACTCTCGTGGCATGTAAAACATATATTAATGCCAGAACAACATGGCTTCATAAAAGGGCGTTCTCCTGGAACAAATCTTGCGTGTTTTGTGTCAGACATGGTTGACGCTGTAGACCGTGGGTCATCTGTAGACGTAATCTACACAGATTTTAGCAAGGCGTTTGACAAGGTGGACCACAAAATGTTAGTAAATAACTTACATTCGATCGGTATTGCTGGCAACTTATTGCAATGGTGTAAGTCTTACCTTGTCAAACGCACATCTAGTGTCGTGGTCAACGGTTATTCGTCAGATTTGTTCCAGACACCCTCAGGCGTGCCCCAAGCGTCCCATCTAGGTCCTTTATTTTTTAACATATTCATAAATGACGTGGTCACCTGTTTTGTACACTCAAAAATATATTTATATGCAGATGATCTAAAAATTATCAAAATAATAGAGTGTAATCATGATCCCTATAAACTTCAGGAAGATTTAGATCGTTTTTCCAAATGGTGTTCAAACAACAATATGTTACTTAATGCTGACAAATGCAATCATGTACATTTTTCTAGGAAGAAGGAATCTTACTTTTGTAGTTACAAAATTACTGAACAGATTATTTGCGAGAAAGAAGTAATTCGTGATCTGGGCGTTCATATTGATAACAAGCTTCGGTGTAATATTCACGTAGATAAAATTGCTACTAAGGGGTTCAAAATGTTGGGTTTCATTCTGCGTAACAGTAAAAATTTCAAAAGAGCCTCTACAAAAATTGTTATATTTAACTCGATAGTCAGGTCAAGCTTAGAATATTGCAGCATAGTTTGGACACCATTCTATGATGTCCATAAACGTCGTTTAGAATCAGTGCAGAAGAGATTTCTATGGCACTTGTCATATCACTGCAACATGGACAGAACATTAACCGATTACAGCTCTCGTCTGAGACATTTCAAAATGATAAGTCTGGAAGATCGCCGTATGATCTTAGATCATATGTTCCTATATAAACTAATTAACTCTTTCATCGATTGTCCACATCTACTAAGTCAGATAAATATTAATGTGCCTCACAAACTTGCTCGTACTTGTAGATATAAGTTGCTTTGCGCCAAAAGTTTTAAAACTAATCTGGGTCACTTTTCCAACGTTAATAGAATGCAAGGTCAATTAAGTCGCCTGACACTCTCACCCAATGTCGATATTGATATGTCTTACTCTTTACATAAAGTTAAATCTATCGTTTATAAGGTATTCTCACAAAAATGAAAGAAATAAGATCAAATAGTAATTACATACACTTTCTCATCGCATTTATTAAAAATTTTACAATTTAGATTTGTCTGTATACCATTTCTTTTACAAAAGCTAATTGATATTATATGTAACTACCTATTTATAGGGATACGCATGATCTGGTTTGTAACTGCATTTCCTATTTATATGTTTAATACATGCCTAATTAAACTTGAAACTTACATACTTTGCAATTGCAATAATTTAGATTTTGCAGTCTTGGTTTGTTTGTTTACTTACCGTTTCTTCCATGAAAGCTTATTGATAATGTATGTAAGTACTTATCAATACCCAATATAGACAATCATAATGTGTATTGTAACTATATTACCTATTTAAATGTTTAATACATGCCTGTTTAAAATTGCATAATTGCATTCATTAAAATATCGTCAATAAATTTGCTTGTACACTATTTCTTTTATATACCTAAATTAATGTCCACATGCTTATTTAAAATTAAAATATATTTTTCAATCGCATTCATGAAAGTCTTGCATTCTATGTTAGTATACCGTTTTTTTACAAAAGGTGATTGATATTGTATCAATTGTATGTACCTAACAATATTCAATGTAGATAAATAAAATGTGTTTTATAAATCCATTACCTATATATGTAAATGCTTATATGCATAGGTATTTAAATGTTTAATACTTGCCTATTCAACATTTAAATACACTCGTCAGTTGCATTAATTGGAAAACTTCGTAAATCAAATTTGCCTTTATACCATTTCTTTTATTCAATATACTTAATACTAATTGATATTGTAACCTATACATAAAATAATCATGATTGTTTTGTAATATTGTGTATGTACATGTACATACACAATGTTACAAAACACACAACACACAAAATATACAATGTACATTCAAAATTAAATATTCTTTTCATTTGCATTAATTAAAGTTATGTAATCTAAACCTGTTTGTATACCGTTTTCTTTATATAAGCTAATGGATATTGTTAGTACCTATGCATAAAGATGAGCATAATCTTATTTGTAGTTGCATTTCCTATTTAGAGGTATAATACGTGCCTATTCAAAATTGAAATATACTTTTCAATCGCGTTACTTAATTGAAATTTTTGCAATAATTTTTTTTCCATATATTATACTTAAATAGAGTATTTCAAATTTATTATAATGTATGTAGATTTAAATGAAATTGAAATACTCTTTTACATGGCGTTAATGATAACCTACATTTGTTTGTATACTAAAAGTTTATTTTATTATAACAATCAAGTGATATTGTATAAATTTATTGATAAAACTAATCATATTCTGTATTGTAACTGCATTTCCTAGTTTTATATGTTTATTAATAATATTATTAACCACATTCTGTACTATTGGTGTATGCTTTGTTGGTTGTCCTCAAATAAATAAATAAATAAATAAGTCACATCTTAAAACTCACACACCTTATTTCCAGCGGGGTTGGAAGAGCCAACAGAACGACACCACTTCTATCCTTACAAACCTCAAGCGCTTTCTCTATATTCATACATGCTCATCGATGCTTCGGACCGTTCCATTTTCCAAAACGTCCTCAATTTGGCCGACGAATGTCCAACGAGATGTGCCGCGACCAATTTGCCCACAGACATTCGCCTTATAGATCAGATTAGTCATTCTTCCTTCCCTATACGTGCCTAAAGCATTTCAGCATTTCTTGCTATTAAGAAATCTTCTTTCAGATTACAGGGTTCTCTTGTAACGCTTTCGTGAATTATCACAAACACAAAAATACATATTTCATGTTACTGTTAGTGAATTTCAGTACTGGATCATTTATTTGCAAACAAAACCCTTCCTTGCTTTTGTTATTACTAACAGTAACCGAAAACGTACTAGTTTAATTAACTCCAAGTTCTCTTCTTTGATGTTAACTTTATTGTGACACTTAATTAGTAGATTGAGTAATCCATCACTCGACTCTAGTCGTGGCCCATACCTAATAATCTAAATATATACACTTTTAAAATGTAGTAGAGCCTTGCTGATTTCAGCATGAATGGGCCGGCTCGACCGGGGAAGTACTACCCTCCCACAGAAAATCGAAGTAAATTAACAGTACCTAAACTGTTGCGTTTCGTTCTGTGAGTGAGAGTGCCGGAGGCCCTATCCCCTATTCCTTCTCCCTCATCCCACTCCTCATCCTATCCCTTTTCCCAACCCAAGGGGCGGCAACGCACTTGTGACTCCTGTGGTGTTGCTTGTGTCCATGGGCGGCGGTAATTGCTTACCATCAGGCAATCCGTCTGCTCGTTTGCCGCCTATTACCATAAAAAATCTAATAATCTAGATAGATTATGACATTGTGGCGAGTATAAATATTTTATACTTGAACCACCACCTTTCACATGCCCAAGTTGCCGCGAATCGCTCCGCTTATGAAGTTTGGACCAAGCCCTTACACGTGGAGGACTCAAGTCGTTTACGCAAAAACGCCCTTGAACAGCGCTAGAGGACACAGCGGCGCGTACGCTTCGAGACCATTCGGGCTTCGACTCTCATCGCGCGCGAATAGCTTTTAATATCATATACTTACTTCATTGTATTTTTGTAATAATTTAATTCTTTGTGCAGTAAAGCTTTTTCATATCATCTATAATAATCATTCATTTTCGCCTTCTCATTTTATTTTCTTACTCAACCTAAGGTTCGCTATAATCACAATCATCTTTGCTACCTTCATATTACAATAGCTAAATTCATATTATTTCGCTTTGCTTATAAAGCTACGAGTTCGATGCTCGTGCCGTAGAATTATACTGGCCCGATATAATTCTACATTTGGTGACCCCGACTACAAGCAAATTCAAGTAACGGAGTGACGCTGAATAGTTGTGGATTTACGAAGAACAGAAAGGTATTCAGTTCAAAGTGGTTGCGGATAAAAGAGCGGTGAAGTGAGTCATAAGCGGTGAGCGATTTTTAAATGTTTACTATGTCTGATACGGAGAACTATAGTGATGCCGATGGCAAAGGTGATGTTCCTAGTGTTTCTGGAGCGGTATCGAGAATAGAATTACCTTTACGATGTCCGAAATTTTGTCCGGAAGAACCAGCTCTGTGGTTTGCACAATTAGAAGGACAATTTATGTTATCTAGAATTACTAGTGACGTGACAAAATTTTATTTAGTCACTACGCAATTAGAGCCAACCTATGCCCTTCAGGTCAAGGACATTATCACCAACCCTCCAGATACAAATAAATTTGAAAAGTTGAAGGAAGAACTAATTAAACGCCTGTCTGCGTCACAGGAAAAGCGGATACAGCAGCTGTTAATCCACCTCTGCAAAACCTAGCAGGGCCTGCCGGAGCCTCTGATTTTGTGAAGAGTATATGGACAAACCGGTTACCTAAAAGCATTCAAACAGTAATCGCTTCCCAAATCTCAGACTTACAGGTCGAACAACTTGCCGAGATCGCAGACAGGGTTCATGAGATTGCTCCAGAGACGCCACAGGTATCAAGCGCGGCTGCAACTACCCCCAGCACCGTCACCGACGATTTAATCAAGCAAGTCAGCGAACTAAGTAAGCAGGTTGCCAAACTAACTACCAGGTTGACCAACAGAGACGACAACCATTCATGCTCACGCTCACAGTCCCGCAACAGGAGGTATGGTTCATTTAATAAACGTAGACCGCAGCAACCGCCGCCGAATAATCCACATTGTTACTACCACTACACCTACGGTGATAAAGCAAACAAGTGCAGGCAGCCCTGTACTTTAACGTCGGAAAACTGCACGGGCGGTCGCAAGTAGCGGCCAACGACTGCCCAGTACCCACAGGCCGTCTATTTGTAACTGACCGGACATCGAAGATGCAGTTTCTGGTGGACACTGGCTCCGACTTGTGTGTTTTCCCCCGGTCCGCTGTTAAGACGCCCTGTTTCCGTTCGAAGTACACCTTAGTAGCTGCAAATAACACCACGATCTACACTTATGGCCCTATATCACTACGCCTCAATTTAGGACTTCGGCGAGATTATGTTTGGAAGTTCACCATTGCTGATGTGTCAAGACCAATAATTGGAATCGATTTCTTCATCCACTATAATTTACTTATAGACTGTAGAAATCAACGCCTAATCGACAACATGACTTCACTTTCAGCCGCTGCCGTACCGAACGCGTCAAATGAAGAAATCGTTTCTGTCAAGGCTGTAGTGGGCAACACAGACTACCATGAGCTTCTCCGTGAGTACCCTGAGATAACACGACCTCCAGGCAAGCATGTTACGGGTAAGCACAACACTCTTCATTATATTCGAACGACACCTGGCCCACCAGTCTCCAGCAAACCCCGACGGCTAGACTCAGCTCGAACAATAGCTGCCAAGAAAGAGTTCGAAGAGATGCTTGCGTGCGGTGTTGCTAGGCGTTCAGAGAGTGCATGGTCAGCTCCCCTACACCTTGTTAAGAAGAAGGACGACGGATGGCGACCTTGCGGTGACTACAGAGTCTTGAACGCAAGAACGATACCTGACAGGTACCCCATCCGTCATATACATGACTTCTCTTACCAACTTTCAGGATGCAATATATTTTCAACTATAGACCTCGTAAAGACATTTAATCAAATCAAAATAAATCCTGAAGATATACCTAAAACAGCGATCACTACACCTTTTGGCCTTTACGAGTTTCTATTTATGACATTTGGCTTACGTAATGCAGCACAAACTTTTCAATGGTTTATCGACGAAGTTCTTATAGCGCTAGATTTCTGTTACGGGTTTGTCGACGATATTCTGGTCTCGTCCCCTTCACCGAAAATTCATAAATTGCACCTACGTCAGCTGTTCGATCGCCTGAAAAACTACGGTATTGTCATCAATACTTCAAAGTGCAAATTCGGCCAGCCAGAAGTGGAGTTCTTGGGCTATAGCGTCTCAGCTAAAGGTACGAAACCTCTAGAATCTAAGGTTCAGGCTATTCAAGACTATCCTCTTCCGAAGACAATCAAGGAGCTACATCTATTCCTGGGGATGGTCAACTTTTACCGTCGGTTTGTACCCAACGCTGCCAACCTTCAAGCTCCTTTAAATGCTGTTTTAGCAGGCTCAAAAGTTAAAGGATCTCACCCAGTCGAGTTTACCCCAGAGCTGTTGAAATCTTTTAAGGACTGCAAAAGCGCTCTTTTGGTTGCTGCATTACTAGCGCACCCTGATACATCAGCTGAACTGGCGATCGTTACCGATGCATCTGAGTCATCGATTGGAGCTGTACTTCAACAGCGGAAAGGTGAGGAATGGCAACCACTGGCCTTTTATTCACACAAACTAAACAACGCGCATAGAAAATATAGCCCATATGATCGAGAGCTGTTGGCTGTGTACGAGGCGATCAAGTATTTCCGGCATATGGTGGAGGCAAGAACCTTTGCAATATTTACGGACCACAAGCCACTGATTTTTGCTTTTAAATCCAACCGGGACAACTGCTCACCCAGGCAATTTAGATATCTAGATTTTATTGGGCAATTCACAACGGACATACGATACGTTCCGGGTAAGGACAACGTCGTGGCTGACGCACTGTCACGAGTTGATGAAGTTTTTTCTGCTATTGACTTCAAAGACCTTGCCAGATATCAGGAATCCGATCCAGAAATGCAAGATTTGATCAAACGTGGTTCAGCGCTGCATTTGAAGAAAATTGATACCCCGATTGGTAACGTACCCGTATATTGTGGTATATCTACGCCGACGCCTCGTCCATACATCACCCCTCAACTGCGAAGACAGGCCTTCGAATCTCTGCATAACCTGCACCATCCAGGACGCAACGCTACAGCGAAACTAGTAGCTCAAAGCTTTGTGTGGCCAGGAATTAGAAAGGACTGCAGAGAGTGAGCGAGACAATGTCTCCAATGCCAGTCAAGCAAAGTATTCCGCCACACGACTTCTCCACTTTCCGCTTACCCGATTCCTTTTCAAAGATTTAGCCACATCCATATCGACATCGTGGGCCCCTTAACCCCTTCTTATGATTACAGGTACTGCCTAACTGTGATTGACAGGTTTACCCGGTGGCCTGAAGCGTACCCACTGAGGGACATAACAGCAGAAACCTGCGCAGCAACCCTGGTGTCGGGCTGGATAGCTAGGTTCGGCTGTCCAGCGCGCGTGACTACAGACCGTGGCAGACAGTTTGAGAGCCACTTATTCAAGGCCCTCACTGCCTTGGTTGGTGCACGACATCTTCACACTACTGCATACCACCCAGCTGCCAACGGCATCGTCGAACGACTGCACCGGCAACTGAAGGCAGCAATTATGTGTCATACTTCTTTGCAGTGGACCGAATCTCTTCCTCTGGTACTACTGGGTATGCGTAACGCATAGAAAGAAGATATTCAAGCCACTCCAGCCAAACTTGTCTACGGAGAAGCCCTGCAACTACCAGGCCAGTTCCTGTCTTCAAAAGATGAATACACTGCTGCTGACGTCTCCCAATACGCTTGCCGACTTCGAGCCTACATGGCTAATCTTACCCCTAAACCAGCTTCATGGCATTCTTCTTCGCCATTCTATATACCCCGAGACCTACATTCTTCTTCGCACGTCTTTCTACAACATGACCATGTCCGCAGTTCCCTCGAGCCACCCTACTCTGGCACTTTCAAAGTCATACTTAGACACCCAAAAATATTTCACAATCGAAATACGTGGAAAGCACACCAACGTCTCTGTGGATAGACTGAAACCCGCATATTTGATGAGAGAAGATGAAACAGTTCCTGCTTTGCAACCTACTTCCATTACTACAGCGCCTGCAACTTCTACGGAGAAGACTACAAGAAGTGGAAGATGAGTCAGATTTCCCAATTATTATCGACCGTAGGCACGGTCTGGCCGGGGGGAACATGTGGCGAGTATAAATATTTTATACTTGGACCACCACCCTTCACATGCCCAAGTTGCAGCGAATCGCTCCGCTTATGAAGTTTGGACCAAGCCCTTACACGTGGAGGACTCAAGTTGTTTACGCAAAAACGCCCTTGAACAGCGCTAGAGAACACAGCGGCGCGTACGCTTCGAGACCATTCGGGCTTCGACTCTCATCGCGCGCGAATAGCTTTTAATATCATATACTTACTTAATTGTATTTTTGTAATAATTTAATTCTTTGTGCAGTAAAGCTTTTTCATATCATCTATAATAATCATTCATTTTCGCCTTCTCATTTTATTTTCTTACTCAACCTAAGGTTCACTATAATCACAATCATCTTTGCTACCTTCATATTACAATAGCTAAATTCATATTATTTCGCTTTGCTTATAAAGCTACGAGTTCGATGCTCGTGCCGTAGAATTATACTGGCCCGATATAATTCTACAACATACTTTGATATTGTCTAAGCTAACGTTTATCAGATTGATGGTTTAATAGTTCATATAATAATGTGTAGTTTAATGTTGTATAGTGTTTTACTCTATAATCAGTTTGTTCGAGTTATTATGATTTAAATGATGAAATCAGTTTACATGGTAGTTGTATTTTGGCCCAGTATTATTTAATGCAGCGGCAGGATTGGATGAAATGAAATGAAATGAAATACTGAAATGAAATACTTCTTTATTTCGTGTAAACTATGCAAGAACTTACAAAACGTCATAAAAAAATCATTATAGATATACAATTATTTTTGTGTATTGAATTAGAACAGCTCAGTCCCAAGCGTTTTGGTCGTCTTTATATTCAGATATTTTATAATATGCTTTTGAACACAATTTCGCTTTTACAATAATTTTGAATTTATTTATAGATAGGTATCTTATACTATAAGGGAGCTTGTTATAAAATCGTATACATTGCCCCATAAAATAGCTACTTATTTTGTGGAGATGAGTGCTATGAACTACGAGATTAATCCTGTGTCTTGTATTTACAGAATGTATATCACATTTTTTACTAAATTTGTCAATATTTTTATATACGTATAGCAGATTTTTATAAATATATTGTGATACAACAGTCAGAATGTTTATTTCTTTGAATTTTTCTCTTAGAGAAACTCTTGGACCGAGGTTATAAATTCCCCTTACAGCTCTTTTCTGCAGAACGAATATTGTATTTAGGTCTGCAGCATTCCCCCAGAGAAGAATTCCATACGACATTAAGCTATGAAAGTAACTGAAATAAACCATTCTAGCTGTTTCTAAATCTGTGAGGCGTCTAATTGTCTTAACTGCCTATGCTGCAGAACTGAGTTTGCCCGATAGCCTTTCTATATGTGGACCCCATTGTAGTTTGGTGTCCAGCATAATACCTTAAAACATAGTTGTCTCGACGGGCTCAATCCTAGATTCATTAAGTTGTACATTGGTTGTCATATGTTTAACATTGGGCATTGAAAATTTTAAAAGTTTAGTTTTCTTATTATTAAGTAATAGATTATTTACATTAAACTAATTAACAACTTTAGAGAGTGCAATGTTTACTTCATCAAAGTTACACTGTCGTCGTTTAATATTAAAAATCAAAGAGATATCATCCGCGAACAATACAATCTCATGATTATTCTTTACGTAATAAGGTAAATCGTTAATATATATCAAGAATAGAAATAGTCCGAGAATTGAACCCTGCGGGACAACCATTTTCAAAGCAGAACCTGGAGATGTCTTACCATTAACCTCGACTTTCTGGATTCTGTTGCCCAAATAAGAAGTCAGGAGATCGAGAGCTTTATTCTTAATGCCGTAATGATATAGTTTCCTGATAAGAGTATTATGATGAACACGATCAAAGGCTTTAGACAAGTCGCAAAATATACCTAACGCATCTTGTGACTTCTCCCAAGCTGCAAAAAAAAATTTCAGTAACTCAACTCCTGCGTCAGTAGTCGAACGACCCCTCGTAAATCCGAACTGTTTCTCGTGGAATAGATTATGTCTATTAAAATAACTAAGCAACTGACTAAGAATAAATTTTTCAAAAATTTTACTAAGTGTCGGCAATACAGAAATAGGTCGAAAATTAGAGGGGTCTGATGTGTCACCAAATTTAAATAAAGGTGTTATTTTGCTATACTTCATTAAACCAGGAAATGTTCCAGAAGTGACACAACCTTTGAACACTGTTGCAAGATGTGGAGCAATTAATGTAATAATAGACGAAACAGTCTTTACTGACAATCCCCACAAATCCTTTGTCTTTTTCATATGAATAGTTTTAAATTGTTTAAGAACATCATCAGTAGTGACAGCAACAAATTCAAAGGCTGTAACACATTCCGGCACGCAGTCTTTAAGCAGCATTTCAGCAGACATGGAAGACGAATTGAGTTGCTCTGTAGTTACAATGGGTATATTGGTAAAAAACTTTTCAAATTCTGTCGCTACTTCCAAGTCCTCTGCAATACTCACATTATTGATATTTAGTAGATAGTCGCGACTGCGTGCTTTGGCTCTACCAGTTTCACTATTGATCACATTTCAAGTTGCTTTTATGGTATTTTCAGCGCTTTTTATTTTATTTTTCAATTAAATTGATTTTGCAGCATAACAAGCTTGTCTAAATGTTTTTGAGTATTTTTTTACATAAGTAATAAAGGCTGGACTATTATTAAAAGTTTTTTCATTATAAAGTTCATATAACCTAATCCGACTTTTATGAATGCCTTCAGTTGCCCAATCACTAAACATCAGACGGTCAGTTATATTTATTTTTTTAGGTTTAAATACAGAAGAAAATTCATCATGAATCAATTTAAATAATGAATTATATAACTGATCCGGACGGTCATGAATAGGCAACCAACGCATTTTATTTGATTAATTATTTTTAAAAACTTCTAATCGGTTTTCATTTATAGGTATAAAATTAATAATTTTAGTCTGAATCTTAGGGCTTTTTCTTGGACAACAGACTAACTGCCCACAGTGATCAGACTGTAACATATTATCTTAGGATTTTTGTAAAGGCTTAGTGTTAATAAATATATTATCAATACAGGTGAGGCAGTCAATCTAGTTGGTTCTAAAAAAGTATGACTTAAATTGTAAGATTTAAATAGATTTAAGAAGTCAATTGATAAAGAACATTTCTCTAAAATGTTAATGTTGAAGTCATCACAAATAGCAATCGTTTTATGGCAATTAGTAACTTTGCTTAGGGCATCCTCCATAATTACTATAAAACTTTAAAAAAAGTGCACATGGAGGCTTGTATACACTCATAACAATGAACTGATCAAATTCGACACAAGATATCTCTATAACACGCTCAACAGAGAGGCTCACAATATCAGACCTTTCTTTAAATTTTAAAAGTTTATTTATTATAATTAACGAGCCTCCTCGAATAAATTGTTCTCTGCTGAATGAGCTTGCAACCTGGTGGTTGTTGAAATTGAAAATGAACTGGTGGCTTTTTAGCCAATGTTCTGTAATACATAAAATGTCAATATTGTTACTGTTCATGAACAATTCCAACTCTAACTCCTTACCCATCAACCCTTGTATATTTTGATGTACCAGGTTAATACAATTTTTTTAATTATTTTTTGTACAATGTGTGGTTGATGAAAGTGTGTTTTTCTTACTTATATTTAAATTTATCAATGTCTTGTCTATGTTATTGCTAGAGATTGACTCTATTGTCTCATAACTTAATTTAAAGTATTTGGAACGGATTCCAAGCTTAAATTCAATGTCAAGTTAGACTGCTCAATAAAAGCAGTGTCATTAGCCAAATTTTTGGCTGTGTATATTAATATAACTAGAGGACGCCAGCAGCTACGCCTGCATTTTTTTTAATTAACCCGTTTTGGCCGATCCCGTGGGAATTTCGGGAAATCTCTTCTTAGTGCACCCCTACGGTCCCCAAGGAACATACATGACAAATTTCAGCTTCCTGCGCCCAATAGTTTCGGCTGTAGCGTGTCTGTCAGTCAGTCAGTAACGCAAGGATTTTATATATTAAGATATGCTAGCGATGATGCTATTTGTCTTTGAATATATTGAGATAGATAACAACTATCACATGTCAAATAAAAACTTCTAATGAAAGCATTAGAGTCAATAAAGTCAATAAAATCATTGTATAATGTCAATGTATGTAATTTACAATTTAATTTATATCTATAGTCATTTTCGGCCTGTGGCAACAACTTACTGTAGGAAATGCAAGTAAAATAATTTTTCTAACTTTTTAGTGTAATAATTGGTCGAAATACCTTTTTATAGTATTAAGATTTGCATTACCCCTTCTTCCAATAAATGTGATTATTGTTGAATGAGGACAGTATGTTTTACTCAAGATGTTTTGTAAAATATGTGAAAAGCTTGCTCCAGGCATACAAAATTTGGTTACTGTTTGACCTGTCCTTTGTCTCAACAATTGGCTCATGTTCCTACCTATCTCATCACTAAACATTACTAAATTGTTGGTGTTTGTATTTGTATTGTGATGTAAGAAGGAGGTGCTAGCATTAATGAAGCTGTTACTCATCACCGCTGACTGAGATGACAATGCAGAACTATCATTCAAAATGGTAGGCTGAGAACAACTTTGTGGTTTCAAGCTAGGTTCACTGACCTGATTATTATTAGTAAGTGATAGGAGTCTTTGCTCATTGTATTTACACAAATCCACTAAGTCATCCATCGCCAAGATATGTTCATTAATTTGACTTTGTGATAATTGATATTTCTTTGTCATGTTAAGTAAAGAATCCTGTAAGCGATCAATCTCTGTCTGCAGGCAATGAATATCAGTATCATATTTTAAAAGATTATTATCTAGTCGAGTCATGCAAATAGACATAATATCTTCCTTTAGAGCTATATACTTGCGGCAATAATTGACATTTGATTTTGAATTTCTAAATTTTCTTAAAAACTTTTTTTTTTCCTAATTTGTTTGCTCAACTTTACATACTTTTTCAGTTTATTTGATGACTTTATGGTTTTACTTGATTAAACAATTGAATTGTCATTAGTTATGTCAATTGTAATAACTAATAGGATAAAATAATGATCGCAACTACTCTAAAAGTCTGAAATTTAATTTGACTGAAATTCTTATCTTACATTCAATAATCCTTCTACAGAATAATATACACAATAGATATCTTGTATAACATATTCATAATCAGCATCCCACTAATCTCAAACAAGCGTAGCACAACGTTTAATTGTAGCTGCTCACAATAGCTGTAGCACTTCGTAGCTTGGTGTAGCGCAGCGTAGCAGATATGAATGCTCACAATGCTCGGAAGTCTCGACGAGATATCTAGCTAACTCACCTCATTTGCTGACATTTGTGACCATAAAAACTGCTGTGAATTATTTTGAAAGTTATTCAACTGAGTAAAGAAAATCGTAAATACTGAAAATTTTACATACATACATACATATCGTCACGCCTATTATCCCCGAAGGGGTAGGCAGAGGTGTATTTCTACACCCACTTTTCGCCAGATATACTTTAGTCCCACGTAATAAGGGGCGAGCCTATTGCTGTACCGGGCACATTTCCAGACTCCGTGCTGCTACTGAGAATTTCGTGACAGAAAAACTCAATAACACTGCCCGACCCAGGAATCGAACCCGGGACCTCCCACGCACACATTTATGCCGCGAGACCAACGAGGCAGTCGTATAGGGTTTGATGTCGAGTTTTCCGTCTCTATGCAAAGATGGTATTTGCATCGTGTTATCCCTTAGTCGCCTCTTACGTCACCCACGGGAAGATAGGGGGTGGTGACACTTGTATTCTATGCCGTCAACCACACGGACCGTGACTGAAAATTTTCTGTGCAATAATTGCTTTGTTCATCTATATAAATAATAAATAACATCAATTGCGAGTCAGACTCGCTTATGAAGGGCTTTGTAGTAACGGCGTCCACTTAATATACCCATTATCTTCACCTAACCAAAAAACCACTATCACTTATTCGCCTGCAAAAATTACTTTGTTTTCCATAGTGTTTGAATAAACGACAAAATCATATTTGCGGTTTTTGAATATGTGCTACATCTCGTTCAAACCAATTATCGTTAGAAGGTTTCATTACGGGAATGTGTATTTAAGTTTATTTATTTCAAAAACAATTCGACTACTTTATTATAATTACAAACTTTTAGGTTGCTTATTTGCAGGATTCCATTCATCACGTCGCCACGAGCTCAAGCATTTTACTAATTTACCGACCACTCACAGCTCATGCGTCTTGGAGTCACTTGTGTATGCACCTCTGTACCTACTGGAGCAAGGATGCAGGCGTATTTTGTGTTAATTAGGATTCGTTTTCTATTTTGAGCTTGGTTTTGGCTTCTCATTTGTGCTATTTTTGTATAAGTGTGTATGTTGGTCTGTAAGGCTATTTCGGCAAATCACGGAGATTCTTCTATGGAATGCTCTTCCTCCTGAGATCAGAATGGCCAAAACCAAATTCATATTCAAGTCCAAAGTAAGGGAACTCTTATTGGCCTCGAATGTATAATAAGTCGCTAACTTAACTAGGTATATGTTTATGTATATTAACAGTTATCAGTATAAGTAAGTCTGTAATTTCACTCATCTCTGATTTAAGTTGTAATTAAATTTGCATTTATTGTGTATGTATTACGTTTATATATGTTTATTATTACATATATTTATATAAGTATGTATATTTATTATGACCAATCATTTTAAATTCAATAATTAGTAATTTTTCGTAACCTACATCATATAATACACCTACTTCATATCTCTCTGCACCACTCTAAGTCTCTGGTAGATAATGCCCATGGCATTAAGTCCGCCTATATACCTACTTCGTCTATATGAAAATACACATTTTTTACTCCCTGAATATTTACTTGATCTTTTATATAAAACCGAAAATTACTCAATAAATCATCTAACACTTCTGTCTAGATTGAACCTAGGTTAATTTATATTTACAAAGGTTAACCTCCATAACACAAGCAAGCACGTTGGCTCGATTGTATTAAAATTAAGTAAACATATGTGCGACTCTTGCGAAAGTAATTTACGCAGCATAGGGGAACTCGATATCAGATAAATATTATTATTAGATAAGGCCAGCTGTTCATCGCGCAAATTTGAGACGATATTTATCTGCAGTAAGTGTGAACAGGAAAATGTTGGCCAGTTAAGTCGGAGAGAAGCTGCTTGTTTTGATGAGATTATGTTATGAATGAGATATATGAGAAAGAAAAGGATTACATATATTGTACGGATGGAGTAGTGGTCTAAAGGCTGAAAATACTGTGGGTTACCTTGCCCGCACCGCACAGCATTTGGGCATCATCATCATCAACTAAGCGTTATCCCATTTGCATCCCCAACTTTAGCCTTAGAGCCCGTAGTCCGCGCACTATTCCAACTAGATTTGACAGAATATTAGAAAAGCTTACTTTCTCCTTAGAGCTGAGGGCTACTACCGTCTGACCACCGCAACTCAAAGGGGTAGTGTAATTCCATGGCTTAGACTATAATCAGCTCACAGAGGAACGGGGCAAGCACAGTTAAAAAATCGGGCAAGTGCGAGTCTGACTCGCTCACCGACGGTTCCGTACGCATTTTACCTTATTTGAGGTTGAATTACGCTAGTCCTCTAAATCTGTATGAGCGCCCATACATCTTAGAGGACTATCTTAAATGGAGTCTACTATGTATGTATGGGGACACCCTTAAATTTTCCACTTTTTTTATTTTTTGTAATTTTTCCTTTATTTGTGCTGTAAGACCCTGCTTTTGGCCAAATTTCGTGATTCTAGTTCATCGGGAACTACCATATAGGTTTTCGACCCAAAACCTATAGGGTACTTACGGTTGACCTAGAATTGTCAATTTTGGTCAAAACCAAGGTCTTACAGCACAAGTAAAGGAAAAATTCCGAAAATTAAAAAGAGTTGAAAATTAAGGTTAATTTTGGTACTTACAAGTTTTCGCAAAAATCTAATTTTGACCATATCTTTTTATTGGGTTGACCCAGGACCCTGATTTTGATGCTAGCAACCATAGACCTCAGTATCTGGTATAAATTTCAATTCGCTAGGTCCACCCGTTCCTGAGAAAATCGGTGGTGACACACGGACAGACAGACAGACAGACAGACAGACAGACGGACAAGAAAGTGATCTTATAAGGGTTCCTTTTTTACCTTGAGGTACGGAACCCTAAAAATAAATATGCATATAATGTCGAAAAGTTTGAACCCCTTTACAAGTCAGTCTATTGGCAATGCTCATTCTTCGCTCAAAGAAGCATTGCCATGCAGCGTGGCAATGCTGCAAGCCTTCTGAGCAAGTTACCTGATGACATTGATGCGGAGGCATTCTACGACGTCTAAACTGTGTAAATATTTTCACTATTTAATATTAATTTTTTTGTTTATGTACATACATATTCTCAAAATTTATGATTATTAGTAGATTATGTTTCTTTGCCGTGTGGTTGACGGCATATAATACAAGTGTCACCACCCCCTATCTTCCCGTCGGTGTCGTAAGAGGCGACTAAGGGATAACACGATGCAAATACCATCTTTGCGTAGAGACGGAAAACTCTACATCAAACCCTATACGACTGCCTCGTTGGCCTTGCGGCATAAATGTGCGCGTGGGATCGGGAGGTCCCGGGTTCGATTCCTGGGTCGGGCAATGTTATTGAGTTTTTCTGTCACGAAATTCTCAGTAGCAACACGGACTCTGGAAATGTGCCTGGTACGGCAATAGGCTCGCCCCTTATTACGTGGGACTAAAGTATATCTGGCGAAAAGTGGGTGTAGAAATACACCTCTGCCTACCCCTTCGGGGATGAAAGGCGTGACGATATGTATGTATGTATGTATGTATGTGTATGTTTCTTTTATCTTATTCTGTGGGTATTTTCACTAGGCTGTATTTGTTTCAAGTCGATATATATATAAGTATATATATACAATCATCATCCAGATACATTTATAATAATATAATATTCTACCACATTCACACAACACTATCTAGTCCCAAACTAAGCAAAGCTTGTACTATATACTATACAATGGATAAGCATACATATATATTTCTTTTTTGAAAATACATACATATTATACTTAGAAACACCCAGACCAAGACAAACACTAAGTGTTCATGCACACAAATGTTTGACTTGAGCGGGAATCGAACCCACGACCTTCGGCGTTGCAGTCGTTTACACTCCCGCTTCGTCAACCGTTCGGTTTAAAATAGAAATTTGAATTTACCTGCCAATTATGTAATATTATATCAAATTGGCAGATAAAAACTTGTATAATCACCTTGTGCATAGTAATCTTTACCGTTATACACAATAAAATACTGCACATATTTTGGAACAACGTCAACACATTATATCGATAACAAATTGTATATCAGTAGCGAATAAACCTTCGCGTGAGGCAGTTTATTTAACAACTTTATTATTGTAATGATTAATGTTATGATCGCGGCGCTTGGTTCAATTGGGCGTCAATGGAATGAATGACGTTGGCTCGGTGATGGATGAAAATTGTCTGAGATTAACAAACAGAACAATATTTTTGAGTGCTGATGTTTATTATAGTAGATAGTAGACTTCGCCCGCGGCTCCACCAGCTTGATTCATAAATTTAAACCTTCCTCAGGACATATAGGGCGGTTTCAGATTAGCGTATTTTTCTGCGCGTATACGGTCGTTTAAGCATACGCGCGCTACATTACGCGCTTCAAAAAACCAGACTTACATAAACGGGCGTGTTCACTCGAAGCGGTAGCACGTCTTGTCAGTGTCAACATGGATTCTGACAGCTCGTGGTTATACGAGCTTAGAAGCGCGTCAACGCTCGTACGAGGTGCGCGTGTGCCAAAAGGCGCGCCTATACGCGCCTACATGCGCTTCCAAAGACGAGGTTATACGCGCGTATAAAAGGCTTATCTGAAACCGCCCATACAATATATTGGCAAAACCGTACAAAAATCCGTTCGGTAGTTTTGGAGTTTATCGCGTTGCTGACAGACATGACGAAAAGGGGACTTCATTTGATAATAAGCATAGGATGTTTACGTTTAAGCCAGGAAACCAATAGGTATAGAAGCAGCGAACGTGCCCTCCGAGTCACGAGGCAAGTGATCATTAATAATTTTATTTAATTCAATAGGTACTTATATTATTCTTCCCAATTTCAATTTTATAACCAACAAGTTAATCGGGGAAAATTATGTTGTACGTGCGGTTTGCGGTCACTAACGAACTATAATAAAATTATGCCACTTTAGCACTTCACCATTACTATAATAATTATAATGATATTTACGATCAGTAATGTCATAATAATTATGTGAATAGTATTCGTGTATATAATAGTATGGTAGCGCCATCTATCTTTTCCATTGCTAGTTAATTATGTCAACACCTAGGTAATAAATTCCTTTGCATACCGCAGTGTCAAAACGACCGATATTTTATCCCATTCCCTCCCAAAGGCACGCCGCGCTCTAATTGGTCGCGGAATTCAATGACGCTGCGACGGAGTCGAAAATCAACCGTCCCGCTGACGGACTGCGTCCTGGCGCAGCTCCACGCCGCGACGAACACATGCAGCACCGCAATATTTTACCGCTATTTTATACTATAAACGAGAATTGAACCGCCCGCGGGTGTAATGGAATGATCTGTGCAGCTTCGGGCTGGATCCAAGTGGAGTGATCAGCTTGTGGCCCGACACATCGAAGACGCCGGTGGCCGCCATTTTGTAAGGTAAGGCGTGCATCCTATAAATATCCTATATTCATATGTTCAACCACTCTTCTAGGCGATTTACCAGCCATCCTATATACAGTCCACAATTAAAAATATTTTTTCATATCACGAAATCGCCTAGTACATATTTCGGTGCAACGCCGAACCAGGATGTGTTAAGTGAGTAGGTACTTTTATGAAATCTTTCATGAGCGGGTCCGAGTCGCACAAGATTCAAATATTTAAATTGTAAAAAGCTTTTTGAACCAAGCACGTTTGAATAAAATTCAAGCCATTGCCATTTTCGAACAAAAGTATGGTGTTCTGAAAACATAAAAGTGAACGTGTATATATTTATATATGTATTTATATATTCATGTGTGTATGTATGTATGTAGTTTTATAATACATCTATATTATGTATATTTATTTGTAACTTATGTGTATATATATATATATATATTTAATGTATATATATGTTCAATATAGAAGGTGTAACAGTTGCAGCACCTTACAAAATGTAAATTGTGTATTATGCAAAACCTGGAGATGAAAAAGAGTGACCGTGAGTTTTATTGCCCGTTCTATCTCATGGTTCTACCTATTGCTTTGCGAACGTGGCATTAAATGTAAATGTAGAAGCATACAGTAATAATGTTTTAAATTTGAGTATAAGTAATTATTTTATAAATTTATTATTTTGACATTCATAAGCGTCACATTGTGACCCAAATGAATAAAGGATTTTGAATTTGAATTTGTATCTTTAGATCTACAATATTTGTGTTATTTCAAATTCATTTTCATTATATTACACCTACTTCTTTTCTCTCTGCACCACTCTAAGGTAGACTGGGAGATAATGCCCATGGCATTAAGTCCGCCTGTATACGCTGTGTATATAAAGTTTAAATAAATAAATAAACATGTCCGTCGGAGCGTGTAACCCGCTTGCGCCCGCATGTTACATTTTCTGAGGACCCACGTAGCGGATCAAATCTCTCTGTACACCACTGTTGCACTGTTTGCTTACGTTCTTTCACTAGGATTGTTTCTACTTAACCACAAAGCAGCGCCTTATTGGATTTGAGCGCAATACATTTAAAAAGCATAAAATTCAAGCTAAAATGCTTTAAAAATTTCACATTCAACTTTTCCTTTTATTTTTTTTGGTACAGAAAAGAGTTTGGTGATGCATACGTAAAACTGCTGAAAAAAAAAAAACAAGGCGATTTATAGTATTAGTTTATTTCGTAGAAGTATATTTTAAATGCTTTGACATTTTTGCAGTAAGTACTACGTCGAAGTAAAGCAGTTTTACTGTTTCTTTTATATGATGCATAAACTGTATGGATAAAGAAACTTTTAAACACTCGCGTTGCATGTTTGGATGAATTTTATTTTTTTAAGTGGTTGCCTAACAATGTAACACTGCCCAAAATGTTGTGGATCCACAAATGTTTGTTTTAAGTCTGGTTATTATATGCATCCGTTGATGAAATGAAATGAAATGAAATGAAATGAAATGAAATATTTATTTGCAGAAAATGTGGTACAGATTCAGGTGTTACAGTAATATAGTTTCGACACATTTTACCTTATAGGCATGCAAAATATATTATAAAATAATCAGTAGATAATAAGTTTTCGTGCCTTAACTTATAAGTACATAATGCATTATATTATTAACATTTTAAATAATAGTAATTCGTGCATAAAATTATAATTATATAATATGTATTGTCAAAATATTATATTAGGTACAAAATGTCAGAAAATTAGATAAAGTAATTATGTCAAAGTCATAGAATAGAATGCAGAATTATTACGTCAACCTTTAAGCTCAAAGAATTCTGTAATTGTATAGAATGAATGTTGAATTAACCAGTTTCTTAATGGCTTTTTCATTTTCATTAACGGAAGCTCTCGAATTGCTTTGGGTACCTTATTAAATACCTTTATGCACATTACATAACAATTTTTATGGAACAATGCAGATTTACAGGCAGGCATTAAAAGCCGCGTGGGGTCTCGTTTACCTAATATTGAATTATTACGTGCACCAATAAATTCTTTTGAATATTTTTTCACATGAGTACAGATTTCTAATATATACAATCCTGTTAGAGTTAGTATATTATTTCTTATAAATATAGGTCTGCATGAGTCTAATGGTCCCATATTAAACAAAGCCCGTATGCACTTTTTTTGGGTTATAAATGCTTTACTTATGTCCGGCGAGTTGCCCCATAACAATAGTCCATATCTCAAAGTAGATTCAACATAGCCATAATATGCGATAAGCGCCGCAGGTCTTCCAGCAACTCGTTGTAGGTTGCGAAGAGCAAATACAAATTTATTTAATTTAATGCATACATTTTCAACATGCGTTTTCCAGTTGCAATATTGATCTACATGTAGTCCTAAGAATTTTGTGTCCGTTACTTTATTTAGTTTTTTGTTCTTATATGAAATATTCAACGACTCATGTTTGGTTTTATAATTGGCAAATTGTATAAATTTAGTTTTGTCTATATTAGCACAAAGATTATTTGAATTAAGCCAAGTCATTACTGATTCTACTTCTGTGTTAACGATAGTGTCAAAATTAATAGATTTGTCTTTTTTTGGTATTATAATAGAAATATCATCTGCAAACAATATTGATTCATAGGGTGTGACAGTTGGGAGATCATTCACGTATATTAAAAATAAGAGGGGCCCGAGTATGCTACCCTGAGGCACACCATATTTGTTTTGTAGGAAATGTGACCTGTATGACGTTAGGATACTATTTTCATTTAAACGCGACACTTCTACGCATTGTCGACGGTCCTTTAGGTAAGTTTGTGTCCATTGCAGAGCCAGGCCTCGAATGCCGTATCTTTCGCATTTATTTAATAGGATGTCATGATCTACACAATCGAATGCTTTGGACATTGGACGTTTGAATGTTTGTGAAGTTCTTACAAAACAAAAGCCTTTCATAAATTGAAAGAAAATCAAATCAATTTGATCACCCTTGTATTACCTTATCCAGTCTACCCTCTGCATGCTATTCTTTTGTCTTGCAAGCGATATCAGAAATAGTAGAATTTATACAATGATAGCAAAATCAATCTTTCAGTTTACACATTCTAATACTTCTAAGATGAGTGAAAAATATTGTGTTATTATGATATTCTACTATGGCTGTTGAATAAGCCTGCTGTCAATTGAACTTAATGCTCGAAATCAGCAAAAAATAGGAGGCATAAATCTAATATATATATATATACATCATCATCATCATCAGCCCTTTATACTTGCCCCACTGCTGGGCACGGGCCTCTTCTCACTATGAGAAGGGTAAGCTGGCCAAGTGCGGGTTGGCAGACTTCACAAGTCTTTCGAGAACATTATGGAGAACTCTCAGACATGCAAGTTTCCTCACAATGTTTTCCTTCACCGTTTAACAAGCGATAATTACCAATTTAATACGCACTTAACTCCGAAAAATCATTGGTGCGCGCCGTGGATTCGAAACCGAGACTCTGCGTAGCAGTCTGTCGGTCTCTTCACTCAGCTTTCGCTGCGTTATATATATAATAAGCATGTAAACTTTTGTGGTCACTTACACTAAAATACCGGTACTTCATTAACACAACTTACTTTTTAGTGTAAGTGAGTTTAAATGCTTATTATATTTTACGGATATAATTCCCGTGTTATCTGTAAATTATATATACTGAAAACTCACAAACTAGGAAGAGCCTGTACTGCGGCAATCGGACTACTGATAAACATATTTGAACTTTCCCCAATATATATTTCTTAAAGATTAATTACACCCATACTTAGAAAAAGCAAAAAAAATTATTCTGGATAGAAATCGAACCTCCAACCTCCAGCCAACCACCAGCCCAGTTATTAACAACTAGACCAATAAAAAACCAGGTCAGCCAAATAAAAAATAAGACAAAACAACACTGAAATATTCCAATCACCTGTTCCAATACAATTATCGTAAGAACACTCCTTAGTACTATCGCGATAATAAATATTATTGTAACAAAGGATCGGCAATTTATTGGTGATTCAGGACGAGGTAATGAATTAAGCGCTCAAACATTACTACTGTTAAGACGAACGTTTTTTTTTCGACAAATTAGTCGGGAGTAAACGGCAGTAGTTTTCGGACGGGCAATAAAAACGATCACTTTATGAAGTCGTCGTATTGAATTACATAACTTGTGCTACATTACTGTTATGTACCTACTTTTGTTTATGTTTGGTTATGGGATACTAGACAATGATACGGGTTTTTTTTTTAATTAAAAACAAATTGACAGCAACAGACGTCGGTAATGATTATGAAAATATAAAGGAACGTGTAAGACATTATTTACGTGTTTGCTACCTATTCTAAAGAACAGTAATTTGATGTTCCGAGGGATAAACATAAACATTACAGAAGTATACAAAATAGCGCAATATATAGAGCAATTGATGCATGATATTTTCTACAGACCCAAAGCAAGTGGGTTACTGCATACAGAAGTTTATCCTCAATGAGTTTTCACAATGATTCAGTTGCCTAGATTCTATTAAAGTTTCATACTACTACTAGTATGAAACTTTAATAGAATCTAGGCAGCCTACGCTAGTAACAATTTCTATAGCTTCAAAATGTATACAATAACTTCCAAGAACATATACAGATATTTTTTTTGTTTAGTGCATGCCAATACATTAATAACTTCATAAAACAGTTGTTGCTTGTTGTAAAAGATTAAACATACGAAACGAGCCATGGAGTTTAATATTCCTGACATTTATCTTTTTGCCCCAACCCTATAATGAATATTTTTCAGACTATATACGAATGATAAAATTACTTCAGGTCATAAAAAGAAGAAGTTGCATTATAAATATGATACCGAACTGCCTAATTAAGTACCGCGTGTCAATTATTTTTACAATAAGGCCATTACATTCAACTGGGGTCTGCGAGAGCCCCTTGGACGTTAAAAAGCCGTTTCATTTTTAATTTCGTTTAAAGAGTATTAAAGTGTTTTAAGAGCGGAATATCTTGTTTTAAATTATTTGATGAAAAATATCTGTGGCGTGTCGAGTTCATTAGCTGTCATAGTTAATGATGTGGACTCTTTGTCATTGTCTTCGACCTTTGTTTCTGTAGCATAAGTTTGTGAGCAATCGTTTTGTTTTCAAAATTACTTCCGATCCGGTTTGGCAAGCCGTTTCAACTAGCGTTACTCACTTGATAAAGACAACATGTTATTGTTTACGCCAAATGCATGCTATTATTTAATTATGTTTTTCTGTATAGATAATAATATTATGGTGTATGTATGTCTGATATCTGTGATCGTCACCTGGGGTTACTACCTAAGATCAGGGTTGGTTTGTGGTTTTCGCCGCAATCAGTCACAAGCCTGAGTGGTAACCACATTTTTATAACATACCTGCTTGTGTTATTTTGTAGTGTCTTATGTTTTTGTAATATTTAACTGTTGTGTATATTGTAAAAATAAATGCATTTTCTTTCTTTCTTTCTATACGTGTGACTAATTTGTAGAACATTCACGCAATAGACTGCACGGTTGGCGTAATGGTTTAATCGACCACCTCGCCGCTTGACACTGTACTGAGTGATGTGGGTTCGATCCCCACACGAGAAAACACTTTGTGTGATCCATAAATTGTTGATTCGAGTCTGGGTGTTCATTGTGTGCGATGGTTGTATATTTGTAAAGTCGCCCGCAACACAGGATTTATTCCTAGCGTGGGAGTTGTCTTTTTAAGAAAAAGAAAAGATACTAACTTTTGCCTCGTATGAGTATCAATGATTTCTTGGCCTATAAAGTCATTGCTTAAGCTAAATTCAAGTTACACTTAGGAAATCAGGATACGGTTTAGAACTAACAACTCGCTCCTTTGGTGTAGTTGACTGCTCATTTAATATAAATGTAGCCTAAACTATACGTACAAATAAAGCAAAGATAATTAGGCAAAGATAATTAAGCATAAAGCAGCGGGCCCATAGATGAAATGAACACATCAACATCATTTAGTATTAAGAAGACACACTCATACCATCACAAAATAATCGATCAGATCGATATGGGTGACAAAATTAATGTGCTAAAAGCTCTTAAATGTAACTGTTTCAAAAAATGCCTTAGTAAGAATAAATTTAGAAAATTGTTTAAGTTAAATAAATTAATTAAGAAACTTAGATCTGGTCCTAAGTGGTCTACCAAATTGAGTCAGTATGCACAAGATAACTGTAAATTAAATAAAGAGTGTGAGTCTCTTTTATTAAAGCTTGAGGAAACAAATGAAGAATTAGTTTCTGGTAGGTTTTTATATGAACAACACACAAGTGAGTTGCAAGCACAAATATCAAATCTACAAGCTCAACTCACTAGAACTATAATGGAACACCAGAATGAGACTCATGAATACATTTTAAAATATGAAGAAATTTCAAGAGTTGGTCGAGAAAATTTAAAACAACTTATCTCATTATCCAACTCTAATAATTACTGTTCCAGTTGTACAACTAATTGTGCGACTACACCTGCTGAATCAATAGAATTGAATGCACATGGATGTCAGTATAATACACAAAACAAACTGCATCCAGTAAAGACTGACAGTAAGAATGTAATAATTTTTTCAGACCAACTGGGAGTGGGTTTAGGGAGCTTAATTGATCATTACACTGAGCAACCAGTACAGAACTTTTGTTCACCTGGAGCTCAGTCTTGTACCCTAGTTGATAAGATTAAGAATGCCGACTTGAATGCACAAACTACTGTCATCATATTGTATGGTGACAGCTCATTAGTCTCCAAAAACAGTCTCATAGAATTAACAGACTTAATGATAGATGTTAGCACAAAAATAGGATGTAGCTTTATTATTTGTGCATTGCCTTATTCATATGCTCTCACAGATGACCAAAACAGGCAGATAGGCAAATTAAATCTATTATTGTACAATAGGACATGTCATAGTGACAGTATTTTATTTTTTGACACTAATATTTTTATTAGTAATTTCTTTTTAACAAAAGATACTATGTATCTTTCTTATGTACATAGGCGACAACTTGCTAAATTATTAGCATTTAATTTATATACTGACAGGAGTACTACTAGAGTACTTAGGAATTTGGTAGATAATAGTTATACCAATAGTAGTATTGACACATCTATTAGTTTAAACTATTAGATGAGACAACAGATAGGCATTCATGTGTTTTAAACTTAGTTCATCAAAACATACAAGGCCTATCTGGCAAAGAATTAGAAATAGATTTATTTTTAAATAAACATAAGATTGATATCTTATGTATTACAGAACATTGGTTGCGAGGTGACCAATTAATATTTAACAATCAACATTACTCAGTTATAAGTGCATTCGTAAGAAAGAAGGCTATTCGTGGTGGCTCTCTAATATATGTATGTAATAGTTTGAAATGTAAAGAACGTAAGGATATAGCTAAACTTTCTATCGAGCGCACTGCTGAGATTTCTTGTGTTGAGCTTGAACAACATATTATAGTGTGTGTGTATCGACCACCACAAAGCGACTTTACTCAGTTTGAAAGCATTATTGAGGATGTCTTAAAACACATAATTTCTAGTAGGAAGTCTATAATCGTATGCGGCGATTTTAATGTCAATTTGTTAGAAAAATCACCAATTTGTACTAGGTTAGTTAGCTTATTTAGGTCATTTAATTTAAATGTTTTGTTCTCTGAACCAACTAGAATAACCTCACATTCGTCTACATGCTTAGATAATGTTTTTTGCAATTGTCTTTATTTAAGTAAGGCTGTTTTAACTGACTTGACATCGGATCACTGCGGGCAAAAGGTTGTAATTCCAACTAATACAACCCCTAAAGTACAAGAAATTACATGTAGGCCAATGACCTCTGCTCGCCTAAAACACTTTAGTAATGATGTTGCTGCCAAGATCGCCAGTATTGACTTAACCGTTGATGATCCTGATGAATTATATAAATGCTTATTTAAAATTGTTAATGATGAGTACAATAAAATTTTTAAACTGAAGACGTTTGCAAGGAGCATTAAAGTAAATTTTTGTGATTGGGCAACAGTAGGTATATACAAAAGTAGAGCTAGGTTGTATGATCTATATGGTATGAAGAAATACAATTTTAATCCAGAATTTATTCAATATGTTAGAAATTATTCCAAGGTTTTTAAGAGGACATGTGCTTTAGCCAAATCCTTATATTTAAGCAATAAAATCAAAGAATCCAAGAACAAAATTAAAACTACTTGGAGCATTATTAACAATGAGACTGGTCGAGCTAAATTGGTAGATAACAATTATGAATTAAAATTGAATGGTGAAATTATTACTAGGAAAACTGATGTTGCTCAGACATTTAACAATTTCTTCATAAACATACCAGTGAACACAACCAGCTGTCTAGATTCATGTCCAAACAAAGCAGAAATGTTGGTTAGGGGCAATGTGAATGAGTGTGATGTGCTTTTTAATTTTAAATATATTGACACCAATGACATACTGAAGGTATTCAAGACGCTCAATAATAAAAAATCTGTTGACTTATGGGGCATTTCTGTTAAACTTGTGC
Organism: Euclidia mi; assembly: GCA_944739405.2. NCBI lineage: Eukaryota > Metazoa > Arthropoda > Insecta > Lepidoptera > Erebidae > Euclidia > Euclidia mi. The sequence continues at coordinate 15,039,395 of OX123188.2, read as the reverse complement.
GACAAATTATTTCTAGCTTAGCTCCATATTTAGCTGCAATATTCAACAGATGCGTAGATACAGGAGTATTTCCTGATCTAATGAAACACAGTAAAGTAATACCATTATTCAAAAAGGGATCAAAGAGCGACCCTAGTAATTTTCGGCCAATTTCTATCTTGCCTGCTATTAGTAAAATTTTTGAAAAGATTATTTTGCATCAACTAGAGAGCCACTTTCACGCAAATAATTTATTTCACAGTGAACAGTATGGCTTTACTAAGGGTCGCTCCACCGTTGATGCCGGTGTAACTTTGTTAAAGCATATTTTTAATGCTTGGGAAAACTCGAAGGATGCCATTGGTGTTTTTTGTGACCTATCAAAGGCCTTTGACTGTGTGGAACATAATACGCTTTTACTTAAATTGAAACTTTATGGTATTAGAGATACCGCACTCAATCTTGTTGCCAGCTACCTTAGTGATAGAATTCAGTATGTAGATGTTAATGGGAGTAGGTCTCTAGGTTTGCCAGTAGGAATGGGCGTTCCACAGGGCTCTATTCTCGGTCCATTTCTTTTTTTAATATATATTAATGATTTGCCGTTCTTTGTACAAAATTTATGTGATATTGTTTTGTTTGCCGACGATACGTCACTAATTTTTAAAGTTGATCGTAAATTAAGTAACTTTGATACCGTCAATAACACTCTTGCACAAGTATTAGATTGGTTTTCGACAAATAATTTGGTACTCAACTCAAGCAAAACCAAATGTGTTAAATTCTCTTTGCCTAATGTCAAAAGTGTTCCTACTAATATAATTTTAAATAAGGAAACAATTCAACTAGTCGAATCAACCGTATTCTTAGGTGTAACTTTAGATTGTAAGCTTCAGTGGGGCGCCCAAATATCCTGTCTCGCAGTAAAACTTAGTTCTGCAGCGTTTGCAGTTAGAAAAGTTAGGGAATTCACAGATATAGATACTGCTAGACTAGTTTACTTTAGTTATTTTCACAGCGTAATGTCTTACGGAATAATGTTATGGGGTACAGCTGCTGATATACAGACTATTTTTGTCATTCAAAAAAGGGCCATACGTGCAATTTATAAGTTAGGTGCTAGAGATTCTTTACGTAATAAATTTAAAGAAGTAGACATATTGACAGTTGCATCGCAATATATATATGCTAACTTAATGTACATTAAGAAAAACTTAATTCTATACCGCAAAAATAGTGATTTGCACAACGTGAACACAAGGAATAAGCATAAACTGGTGGGAACTAACTACCGTCTACATAAAGTTCAGAACTCATTTGCGGGGATTGGTATACGATTTTTCAACAAATTGCCTCTTGAAATAATGAATTTACCCATGCACAAATACAAACGGACAATTAGGAACTTTCTTTTACAAAGGGGTTATTACACTATTAAGGAATTTTTAAATGATAAGACACCGTGGGGATAGGCTTAGGCTTGTTTAACTCACGATTATTTTATTTACATGTTAAGTGGAGGTGCCTCGTGAACACATGATTTTTGCAGGATTTGGATATTTTTATGATTTGTTGAATGTAGTTTAACATTATTTATCTCTGATCATATCATTGTTCACTTGTCACCTTCACAAAATTCTTTCTACATTTGCATTCCTTCACGTGTTCCACTAACTCATGTTAATAATAACGATCTGGAAAATGGAGGTAATTGGCGGTCATGGTCAGTATACCAATAGATTGTTTCTTACTGCTGGTTCGTATACCGTTGTCGTCATGCTCACTAAAATGTCATTTCTTGTGGTGGCGTCGTGTGTCGGGTCATCCCTTTCCCTCTAATATGGCGAGAGGGATGATGGCTGGCACATGCGTCATACTCGTGAACGGGTGCTACTTGCGATGACTGGTCGATGACGGTCTTGCGGGCTGGTATTAGATTTTAATATTTAACTGCATCATTTCCATCATGGTTCTGATCACTTTCGCGGATTGCCTGCATTATTAGGTATATATAATGTAAGTGGATGCTCCTGTTTCACCATGTCTATTCTGAGAAGGCTAACCAAAAGTATTATGCTTGAGTATTATGATGTACAGTAAATATATACAAGTGATATAGAAGGTGTAACAGTTGCAGCACCTTACAAAATGTAAATTGTGTATTATGCAAAACCTGGCGATGAAAAAGAGTGACCGTGAGTTTTATTGCCCGTTCTTTCTCATGGTTCTACCTATTGCTTTGCGAACGCGGCAGTAAATGTAAATGTAGAAGCATACAGTAATAATGTTTTAAATTTGAGTATAAGTAATTATTTTATAAATTTATTATTTTGACGTTCATAAGCGTCACATTGTGACCCAAATGAATAAAGGATTTTGAATTTGAATTTGAATTTGAATTTGATCATTTATCAATTATATCAAAGGACACATAAAATACATTCACTGTATCAAGTGTCCTCATCTCACGTATTCAATTTATTCACCGAATGCTTAAGTCGTTTCAAGGAATATCGAGTGCTTATTAATAACTATTGATTAATGGTGCTCGATCGCAAAATATAATAATATGTTATTACTAGAGGATGCCAGCGGCTACGCCCGCAATTTATTTTAAAATTTGCCCGTTTTGTCCGATGCCTTGGGAATTTCGGGAAATCGCTTCTTAGTGCACCCATTTGGTCCTCAAAGAACATACATGCCAAATTTCAGCATCTTGCGTCCAATAGTTTTAGCTTGTCTGTCAGTCAGTCAGTAACGCAAAGATTTTATATATACAGATATTTAAGGTGGTTTGTAACGAGGCCAAATTAGACAGGAAAGAAAGCTAAACAGTAATGGTTCATGACTACAAAACAGAAAAAATGTTTAATGTGTAACAGTGAATCCATCATGGGCCGATCTTCATACCAACGATACTTAATCTTATAGATATTGTAAGAATATAATAGACAAACGGAGTATGTGTGATACTTCTTCACGGGCGTTTGTAACGGAGTATATGTGAGGCCTTCTCGCGAAATCTACACCGGTATCCCTCGACATCTTGTAGGAGGTGTAACCTGCGAATCGCAGTTAGAAGACTACACTTACATCAAAATCACATTAAATATCTTCTGGCCTCACTTTAACAAAGTTACCATTCGGACCTTCATTACTTTTTACATCAGTTGAACAGTATTGTATTATATTTTTGTTTATGCTACAACTAAAGTAAAGTTTGCAAGGCACTTTTTGTATTTTACAAATAAACACGTCTCGGTTCACCCTTTTACGACCCAAAGACTACCCCAGTTGCCATCACAAAATTGATGTTGAAATACCCAGGCCTTTTAACTGATGTTTAGGAATATGAATTTTTGCTCGGCTTATAAACAGTGCTTGAACCCTTATTGTATTAATATTTTTCGTTGCTTGCTCTACTGTAAAAAGAAAACATTGAAAGTGGGACGTAAAGGGCGATCCGAGAAAAGACTTCTCTTGTACTCAGGTAGATAAATTATGGTTTATACTGAAGGTGTTTTTGGCTTCATGTACCTACAGATATCTTAAGTGAGGCACTCAGGACCTGTTATAGCTGAGACTGGGCAATATTTTGCTACTTTGGATTTATGAACTGCTTTTTTTAGAATATTAATATTCTTCTTATAACGACGATAGCATACAATTACTTATTCTTTAGAAATGTTTGGATTCGAGTAAGTTCAGAATTAGGTTTTGTCTGAGTAGTTTAGTAAGTATTTTTTGAAACTGTGAGAAGGCACGAAAGAAAGAGGAATTTGTATGGGAGTGGTTAATACCTGCCACCTGCAACAGTAAGTAAGGGTGTTTGTATTATAGTCTATTCAGTAATATAGAACCATATGGCACTAATTTATTTCAAATAAAATTTTAATTTAATTTGTATCACGTAATTTGCCATAAAGTTTATCAGTAAATCGTTTGCATTATCTCTATCTCTAAGATAAACGCAAGTTCAGAGCGTACTATGCAATAAAATGTAGTATTCCATAAAGCAAGAAAAAGGTTTCCTAACTAGATTATCACTACTCTTACTCGATACGAATCAGCTTTATGAGCTCAGTACGGATAATATTTCTGGAACATTCCAATCACATAAACAGCGGGCCTATAGACTAATGATTGGTCTCGCTCTGCTCTACTAGACGGAGCCCTCATACTTGTAAAATGAGGCAGAAAAAAACATGACTGTCTACTGGCATGGTTGAGCCTGTCACACTGACAGCCGTATGTTAGGTGCATATATCCACCAAATTAATTACGGAAATAATTCGCTGTACAATGCCAAGTTGCGCTTTTATCCTGAGTAAAAATAACTCAGCAAAAAATAAGAAGGACTCTGGTATCACATACTATCTGTAAAATAATAATAATTTTGAAATTTCAACATAAAATTACAAAAAACCGAAAACGCCATTCAGTGTTGCTGCTAGTACAAGAATAAACTTCCCCGCAGATGAGATTTTTATTATGTGAATCTATAGTTATTGTATTTCGTTATATTTTGCTATTTCTTTTATTTAACCTATTTATTATATATTTTACCTTTTTCTATATTATTTTATGTTTATACCTTTACAAATAAGGTGAAAAATATTAGTTGTTAGGAACTGAACATCTTTCCCAAGAAACATGGTTTACCTAATTATATGTATTGTGTAATTAAGTGTGTAAGATTATTGTTTTATTCAAAGTAGTTTTCACGACTATTCATGTTAAATTAATAATGTGTAACTAAACTGAACATCTTTCCCAAGAAACATGGGTTACCTAATTATATGTATTGTGTAATTAAGTGTGTAAGATTATTGTTTTATTCAAAGTAGTTTTCACGACTATTCATGTTAAATTAATAATGTGTAACTAAATTTATATGGACTAGTAGCATGGAAATAGAAAGCCCTGTCTTGGAAACACCTTATTTCCTCTATGATTATTTCTAATAATAATTTGCAAAATACTATAAGTACATAAAACAAACCACCATATTAAATGAGACCTAATCATTGGATAATATACCCAGTATTTTTCTCATAAAGGAACCTACGCGGAACGCCTAACCTATTTTATACACAAATATATTGATGCTTTAAATTAATTGTTATTTTTTAGAAATTTTCTAAACTGATTTTGAGACCAATAACTTATCCACTAGACCACAGGATAAAATATTTTCCCATTTACTCGGGTAACTGTTGAGAAGCTGACAACACAATTCTTCACGCTTGCGTCTTGTTGCTTTTGTTTGACACACACTGACAAAATGAGTTGCCTCATTTATGAACCTATTTTTCTTAGGCAGCGTGGTATCTAGTATAGCGAAGCGATACCAATCATTTGTCTAGGAGCGCGCCATTGAGATAATTGAATAGTGGAAATCAGAGGCGAAATAAAATAAAACCGCGGCTGCAATTATTCGCTGAGCTCTTTGGAGAACTACGGTCAATGCGAGTGCCTATCACACTTAATGTCATATAATATTTATAAAATTTTATTGATAATGACAAAACCAATGAGCTAGTAGTCGATGATTACTTAATAAAATTGAGCTTACTGAAGAAAGAGGCTTGTCGATTTAATTATTATTATAGCGTCATTCTGTCAACTAGTCTAGTATAAACATATCTGGCAGAATCTTATTTATTTAGAGTTGCCGTAAAGCTATCGCAAATCAAAGAGATACATATACTATGCTTTAGACGCCGTGAGAGAGAATTTACCCTAGTAAGGAGATTGTATTTCTTACATCGATAAAAAATACACAGGTTCAGTATTAAAGGTATTTTGAAGATATTCTTCGGAAATATATGGTACTTCAACAACACCTTTTTATAGGCTTGCTTGGAGCACGTAACTAAGTAGTAATAAAGTCGTCGTCATCTGCCCTTAACAGTCGACTGCTGGACTAGGCCTCTCCTTTGAAAGGAGGAATTGGCCTTCTATACCACGCTGGCCAAACGGGTTGGTATAGGGCTTGTATCAAGTTTTCCTTCTCTTACAGTGCTGTTCTCTGCATAATATGCTCCCTCTGTCGGCTGTTACGACACCCATGGGATGATATGGGGTGGTGACATTCCGTATTCTTAATCCGTCACCACACGGACAAGTATAAACACGGATAAGTAATAAAGTAGGATATTTAAAATAAAAAATTTAGCATACCTAAAACTTTCAATCCCAGTTTGTGTTTGGGTTTTAAGCTTCCTTTCATTGAAAGTTTTGAAACACATTTTTCCCAACACTCTGAGGGCCCTGATTCTCTTTCCGCTTAAGGTCTAATAACAGATTTCAAATTACATGAATTTATTATATAATGTTTCTTTCGTGCCAAAGAACATATTTTAATGAAAATATATCTCTGTATCTAGTAATATCTTCCCATTAAAAGCTACAGATAAGGTTACAAAGTAACATGTTGGATTATAACACTAACAAAATGTGAGGCAGTAGTCTCGTCACAGCCCAACAGTCTTAATAAGCATAACAGTCCAGGAAAACGAAATCACAGACAAAAGCTGATAAAAATACAACATACTTTGCATAACCATCCCATTCACAGCGATAAACAAGAATAAAATTAACAACATCTGATTACAAAAGTTACACCATCGCGATGTCCGCATTCACAAGAAAAAAACAGCTTCAACCAAACATAAAATTTTAATTTCCCACAAATTTCTTTTAAACTTAATTCACAGTTACGCGATGGTGTAACAGCTTCCCAGTTTCACGTTAAATGAGTTCTCTGTTTATGTAATGGAGGCCTCCCCGGCCGTAATTGATTCCGAATTAATCTGGGCTTGTGATAAGATTCAAGTTGTGACCGACAGTGAAATTTCCGTGAAAGCCTTGCCAAAAATGATTCTTAATCGTCTTCAGCGCTTAGTTTCGCTTTAACGAATGAATTGTGCGCCTGTAATGTCTTTTCGGAAAGTGCTGATGCGTTTTGTTGAAAGCTTAGAAGTCTGTAGTCGGCTGATAGCCATTTTAAGTAAAGCTTAATAAATCCTTTGCAAAGGTGTTCGGATTTCAGGAGAAATGTTTACTGGAAACAGCAGCTAGATGGTATTGAAACCGGTTAAGATTCGTGTAACGGTTATATTAATAGTCGTAGCTTCTGTTTTGATAACGGTTACTATGAAAGATATTAAACTTAATAATTGAATTAAGGTTTTTACTTTGATATCGATATTTCTAGTCAATTGTTATAAATCACAAATGTTATAATTATTATTTACGTCCATCAGTGGCGGTTGGAGCAGGTTTTGGAGTGGCAGACACGCGGTGGACTGACGAACTTGTTGGGATCGCAGGCAGTGGATGGATGCGTTTGGCTACAGATCGAACTATGTGGGGAGCCTTGAAAAATACCTATATCCAGCAGTGGACGTCTATCGGCCGATATGATGAAGACGATATCCATTAGTTGAAGTGTCTTCAGTTTTCACAAGTTTTGCACAATAACAAAGCAAACGGCTGAAAAAGTTGTTTGAATAGGTAGAAAAATAATAAATATGAGACGAACACCTATTAAAACCAATGTTACAAATTCTAATTCTCATGCAAACGTCGACCTCATATTTCATATTGACATTTTACGACCTATTATTTCCCCATCGAAGCACCCATATGAATCCATAATGTCGTTACCACGCGTCACCTTCACCACATTGCATCACGTATTCAAATACACTCCAATACCCAACTCATACCAACTTCGACAACTCATACTAACTTCGACAACAGTCACGTCAAAAGCCTTCGAGAGCCTACAAAAAAGGAACTTTGCCCGTAAAACAACTTTAGTTGAATATCACAGACGTTAAAAACTGTTTAATAGTATCGCACGGTTGAACACAGGAACACTGTTGAACACTTTTGAACAAATCGAGCAAAGTTGGGAACTCGGTCGCGCTCAGACCTTTACCGGTAGTTTCGGTAACTCGTTACCGACTCAGGCTCACGCTTAAAAAGTTTCAGTAGCATTGCTGAAACCAACCACATGTATTACACAGGGATTACAGTAGCTGAAGTGGATTGAGTTACTGGAAAAGAATGGGAGTGCGTTATGTGAGGTTTTAATTTTTGCTGCAATTACAAAATACTGGCAATTAGCTGGTGTAACGGGTTCTGGTAGTAAAAACGCAGTAGAGGTTTTAGATGCGTTTATTGCAGAGTATCGTCTCACTTCCCTTGCCACGAGTATGACCGACCAACAACACGACACTGGCCTGAACACTAAGGGCTGTAGTCTCCCACGCTGTTCCCTCCGGTAGTGTATAGGCAGGCTGCTCGAAGGCTGTGCGTAGCGGTACAGGCCCTCGCTGACGTTGGCTCAGCTGGCAGACGCCGGCGGTGTGAGTACGATGAGCAGGGCAGGCCAGACTCTTCGCCAGAGGTGAAGCCGAAGGCGATGCAGGAAAGTGTAGCGGTCTAGGAGCGTAGCCGGAGTCTTAACGTGAACCTGGAACCTGAAGGAAAGCAGCATTAGGAGAGCCACAACCAATAGAGTCAGGCAGGCGGCGTCAGCCGGCCTCAGCTAGCAGGTAGAGAGATGGGCAGTACGCTAACGCAGTAAATGTAGAGCTTACCCGTAGCTGGGACCAGGATACACGTAAATACGACGTAGGGTCAGTAGGTACGCTTAGTTATAGTAGAAGCGACGTTAGAGTAGCGGTGCCGGCCTCTCTGTCGGCCCCTTTATATACCGGGCCCTCCATCAGGCTGAGAGTCCGTTTATGACCATATTTGGTCAGGCTTTGCGAGTGCGGACGATGGCTTTCTCTGATTGGCCGAGCGTATGGGCGGTACTGTGACGCAACGCGGTAAGTACCGGACATACGTTACACTGGTATACTGGCATCCAGACTAGAAAATAAAATAGATATTGTTGTCTCCTTTCGACAGTAAGATATCGGTATCCTATTGCCTGCCATAATGGAAGGAGAGCTTTAACTGTGCTAGTTTCTCCAGGGGCCGACAACCAGGACTAGGGATGTTCTATTTTCCCGCAGAACACCAGCACTTCCCAGTCCTTCTGTGCAGTAGGCGTCAAAGACCAAATCAATCTGCCATCCTTGCCATCCTCATGCTCATTTCTTCTCTTCCTCCTGCTGTGAAGTAACTTAAATAGACACATGACAACAAGGCAGTAATTCTGTTATTAAAATATTATAACGATTTATGTTATGCTTACCTGTTGGAAATTTGTTTTTTATCTCTGCCATTATATATATTCGAAGCTTTTTTTTTTGACCCGATTCAAAGTCTGCTCGTTATTGAATTGGAGCAGATTAATCGTACCTTTAGTTCTAAAGCAGTGCCGGTACGCATCAGGATCTGTTCGTAGCAGAATAGCATAGCAGAAATAATGAGAAAACTGAACGTCAGTAGCACTTAGAGAAATACAGTATTATTTGCTTTTTGCAGTGAAGTAGGCTACCTTATCTACTACAAAAGACAAGGTTATACCTTTTATTTTATAAGTACTATTTATGCACTTTAAAAACTTATTCTACTGCTCTCTCTCTGTACGATACCATTTCGTTTACTCCACCGACCTTGCACTTTTTCCAGGGTATTATCGGTGATTCAGCCCGAAGTACAATTAGCAACACAATGGCAATAATAAGTTGCAGCCGGACAAAGTACGTGAACATTTTAAATTTTTGAACGACTGTTACTGTCCCATGACAATGCTTGGGAAATATGAATCAGACGTAGCTGGGGATTCATGTAGAATATTTTTACCAGGATGATAGAAATTGTTGTGTGTGAGGTACACTTTTAAATATTATATGGCCTCGTGGTTGTATATGCAATTTGTAGGATGCAAAGGAAATTCACTTTTTTATGGTAATAGTCGGCAAACGAGCAGACGGATCGCCTGATGGTAAGCAATTGCCGCCGCCCGTGGACGCAGGCAACATCATAGGAGTCACAGGTGCGTTGCCGCCCCTTGGGGTTGGGAAAAGAGATAGGATAAGGAGTGGGATGAGGGAGAAGGAATAGAGAATAGGGCCTCCGGCACTCTCACTCACCAAACGAAACGCAACAGTTTAGGTACTGTTACTTAACGTCGATTTTCTGTGAGAGGGTAGTGCTACCCCGGTCGAGCCGGCCCATTCATGCTGAAATCAGCAAGGCTCTACTACCTTAACTTGCTGTATTTAATTTATTTTCGATTGATTGCATGATATTCGATCGCAATGATATTCATATTTGGTCGATGTATATAAGTATATATATATGATATATGTAGATGTCGATGCATAAATAATCTTCGTTATAGTTTATTGGAAACGCATCCATTTCGCATCGAATTCATATGCATTAATCGATAATTAACGACTATGTAGTTTACCACACAAGCTTTTAAATCCAAATGTTTAAAATCTCGTGTGCTACAAGATAGACCTTGATCAATATCATCATCAGCCCTATACACTGTCCCACTGCTGGGCACGGGCCTCTTCTCATTGTGAGAAGGGTAAGGCCATAGTCCACCACGATGGCTAAATGCGCATTGGCAAGCTTCGCATGTCTTTCGAGAACATTATGGAGAACTCTCAGGCATGCAGGTTTCCTCAAGATGTTTTCCGTCACCGTGAAGCAAGCGATAATTAACAATTTAATACGCACTTAACTTCGAAAAGTCATTGGTGCTGCCGTGAATAAGCAGTCTGCCTCTGCGTAGCAGTCTGTCGGTCTTTAAAACATTATTGATGAAACAATTGTATACATATCAGATATCTGCTTAAGAATGCTTCAAGTAGGTACTATTATTTATATCCCCTACTAACGAAAGAAAACTAACCCATTACCATTTTTGGATCAGTTTTTACATAATGACTAATAAAAAATTGTCTCTGACTAGTAAAAACATTACATTTCGTGAGACGTCTCAAACTTCGTATCTATTTCAATTGCCAAAATCCCCACAGTAGACAAAACTAAATCTACGAAGAAAAATCTCTTAGTGCTTAATTGAGCACGCACAATGAACAACAAAACGAAACTCACGCACTAAAAGTTTGTTCTAGTTTTGTTCTTATCGGCAAAATAAACAATACCAAATGTATTCTATAGCTACGGATAATGGGCGAATGACATGCTGCATGTGGCTTTTAATTTAAATAAATATTTGTAGAAAATAAGTCTCATAAAATACGTACATATCTTCTATACACATGAATAAAATTGGAGTGTGTACAATTTTTGTCTGTCTGTCCGTCTGTTCTAATCTCTGGAACGGCTGGACCGATTTTGACGAGACTTTCACTAGCGGATAGCTAATGTAAAGGAGTAACTTAGGCTATAAATTAACCGGGTACGCGAAGTAGTTCCATCAGGACGCGGGTGAAATCGCGGGAAACAGCTAGTCCTCACTAAGTGCTTAAACCAACCTAGTTCCTTTATATTTATTTATAGAATAAGAATGGCAAAGCCGCTGCTGTAAGTCTCTTGGTATGCAGTCAAAGGTAATATTCTGTGAAATCTGGAAAGACCAGTAAGCGGGCCTCAACGCTAGGACAATGATGCTATCGATATGCAGTTAACCTCAGACACGAGTGAGGAAACAGTGGCATCTCTTGACTCTGCCAAATAACCGACCAGATGGTCCAAGTGTATTCGATTTCATTTATGTTCGTGTTAAAATATCAATTGTTTAAAACATATCGTATCATTCACATTATAATTATTTATGGTATCATTCGTTTACTGTTTCGATTATTCTGTCCGTGTGGTGACGGTTAAAGAATACGGAATGTCACCACCCCATATCATCCAATGGATGTCGTAAGAGCCGACAGAGGGAGCATATTATGCAGAGAACAACACTGTAAGAGAAGAAAAACTTGATACAAACCCTATACCAACCCGTTTGGCTAGCGTGGTATAGTAGGTCAATTCCTCCTTTCAAAGGAGAGGCCTAGTCAAGCAGTGGATTGTTAAAGGCTGATGATGATGATGATGATGATGATGATGATGTATTATTATTACGATTTACCACCACTTTTTATCATTATTACGTCTGTGTACTGCCGCCAGCTTGACTTGACTTGCCGTTTGTAAGAAATCAGTTAAGCAACATTCGTCACTTGGATGGGTGTCCGCATTTTGTGGTATTTTATTATACATCCACTGTTGTCCCTCAGAAAAACAACAGCGCTGTTGCTGTTGTGCTTCGGAGGACATTACAATACCATCGTGTGGTCAATAAATTCCAACACCAGAGTTGGCCACACACTCAAGAAAAAAGATTATTACGTGAGTATGATCAATATAAAATCCGTACTACATTAATTACTTTACAATTAAAGTTACTAGAGGTTGCCCAGTGGTTGAAATTCGACCATAATTTATTAAAATTTTAAGTTTCTACATTATTAAGATTGTATTGCCAAAGATCACAATCACAGACTTCGCCGCACAATAAAAATAAATAAAACTTTTATGAAATTACTGAAACGGCTATTAAATACTCTTCTTGGTTATAAAACACTAAAACAGATGTTAAAATTAGGTATAGACTTTTACTTTATAAAATGTCATTTTCTTGCCCTTGCGCAGTACGTCCTTTGCTTCTATACTTCTTGTTATCTAATTATTTACAAAGGAGTAAATCTCTTTCATCCATATCCCATCCTCAAACAGTCGACCAGTGTTTTCCTTGGCCTGATCATCCTTTTCGTGCCTCTATTTTCATATTCACACATCCATCGTAACATTCTCATCTTTGCTGCAATGTACCAATAATAACCCTTCAGTCTTTGCTTCGGTTACATACTTACATTAATTTCCTACAACATATCTTATATTTTTTTCCATATCTACCTATTCCTCCTCCTTTATAACAATATAATTCTCAAGGCAAGGCAGGCGGATTGTAAAAACACATACCACAACCCTATTTCAGAATGACCATTTGCAAGTACTATAAGTATAAACAAAGTTTTAAATTAAGAGAAACACTGAAAAGTCTGAAAACTTGCCAATACGATCTGACATTGATACATAAAACTGATTGATGGCAAATGTATTATTTCACTCTCATTCACAAATAGCTCAATTAGCTCAATACCATGTAGATTTTCAACTATAATAAAACACAATCATCAAGATTTAAAAAAAGCAAAATTTCCCGCGCGCGGCGTACTGTTTTTGCCTACGGATATCAATAAACAGATAAAGTTTTGTTATTTTACACTTAGTCAAAAACTTATAATAATAATTAAAAACATACCATACATTTAATACATTAATATTTTATTAATTTATTTTAATTTACACGCCAAGATAAATTATATTGTGAAAATACAAAATCTATTAGGCAGAATAGGACAAACCTTCGACAAAAAAATACATACATGTAATCTTTATTTCATCTATTTTCAGTTTGAAACTCATGTTTAAATAATAAAAAATATTAATGGATTATACTTATAATATACCTATGCGCTTTATTAAAAAAATGCCAAGATAAGTAATATATTGTACTTAATAAATACAAAATCTATTAGGCAGTATACCAAACAACAAACCTTGAACAAAAAAGTATTGTTTTCCTTTTTTTTTAAATTTATATATTCTCCTTTTTATTTGTAGTGTATTTTAATATTTAATTTAATTGTAGTTTTAAGTAAGTACATAAAATTGTTTTATTCTAAAATTAATTTAATAGGTAATGTAAAATGCTTTCATATGTAAATAAGTACATTTTATAATTAAACTATTTTCAGTTTGCCAGTCTATGGGTCTGTATCAATATTATTGTGGTAAAAAGGATAACAAATTTTGCTTCACGTATTTATACTTAGATAAAAATTAAAATTAATGGACTATTCATAATACAGGTATATATTTTTAACGTATATAAATATAAAGAATGCCAAGATAAATTAGACGACTGGTTGGCGCCACAGGAGTGTAAGCGACTGCTAAGCCGAAGGTCGTGGGTTCGATTCCCGCTCAAGTCACACATTTGTGTGCGTGAACATGGATGTTAGTCTTGGTCTGGGTGTTTCTATGTAAAATGTGTATGTATTTAAAAAAAAGTATTTAACTATGTTTATCCATCGTCTAGTACCCATAGTACAAGCTTCTGCTTAGTCTGGAACTAGATGGTGTTGTGTGAATGTGGTAGAATATATTTAAAAATATATACATATTAAAAAAAAACATTGCAGAACTACAAAATCTCTTAGGCAGAATAGGACAAACCTTGAACAAAAAAGTATACACATGTATTAATAACCTCTTTTCAGTTTGTAAGTCTGTGAGTCCATAACCGTAAATTAAAAAGTAATATTGTTCATACGTAGTATCTTGGTAGTATCCCTATAGTGTGTGATATTGTTTACGTATACGATGTTATGCATGTGTGTGTGCAAAATCTAAGGTAGTAGTGGTATCGTTTATTTTCATTAAAATTATATATTTCTAAAGCATTAAATAAAAATATTAGCATTATGCACATCTTCTACATGTAAGCAAAAAGTTTGTCAAATTTCATAATCTTCCGTTCGCGCATTTCTCGTAAAATGGGATCACAAAATTTCGCTTTACGTATTAATATATAGACAACAAAAGGAAATATAACAAAGTTCACAAAATCTGAGCATTACCGTTCAACAAGGCAATCTTTCTAATAATCAAACTTCTATCTCAACGCAATCAAAAGATACAGCAATATTAGTATATTTTCAAACTCGCAACTTCTCGCAAGGCTATCAAAGCCTACAGGGTACTTCCCGTGAACTCAGAATCTTGAAATTTAGTACGAAGCAATGTATTATAGCACAAATAAGGGAAACATTGCGAAAACAGTAATTTTTTTGTTATATCATATAAAAAATGTCTTATTAATTTTAAAAGTTACTAACCCTTTCCTTATGAACGCGTTAAGTTATTAAATTGAAATTCATATCTAATACTCAAGCCTATATCATCGTTAAGCTGTAACAAAATGAAACTTCTCTGTCAACGCCGTCAAAAGAAACAGCAATATAAGCCGCATATTTTCATAATCGCAACTACTCGCAAGGGAATCAAAACCTACAGGGTACCTACTTCCCGTGAACTCAGAATCTTGAAATTTGGTACAAAGCAACGCCTTAAAGTACAGATAAAGGAAAAATTGCAAAAAACGTAAATTTTTAGTTATCATATAATTAAAAATATTTTTAATAATTTTAACGTTACTATCGCTTTCCTCATGAACCCGTAGAGGTATAAATTGAAATTCATATCAAATGCTCAAGTCAAAGCTAAAGGGTTATTCCAGTCGATTTAGAATCTTGCATAAAGCAACGTTTTATAGCACATAAGAAAAAGTTCGAAAACATAGTTAAATCACATATTTTTTTAAATAACTATATATACCTACATCTTTTGTTAGGAACCCTCGGTGCGCGAGTCCGACTCGCACTTGACCGGTTTATTTTAGAAGTGCTTAAAGAGCTTAATAACTTTCGGATGTTTGTTAGATTGTAACGCAAAGTGAATTGAGAAACAGCTCCAGAGGATTCGGTTGGATATTCCAATGGGGTTTATGCTAGCTAAACTTTACGTGAAAATTGGTAATTATGAGTTAATCGCTGAACAAGATCTTTATAATTATTTCCTCATCCCAAAAGTATACTAATTAACAGAAAACGCCCAGCCAAAATTATTAGGACAAGATGCTGAAATTGGGCATGTAGGTACTTTCATTCGGGACCTTAGGGGCTAACACCCCCCCAGGAGGGATAATCCCGAAATGCCCACGTGATTGGAAGAAAACGCGGGCATAGCTGCTGATCTTCTAGTCAGAATATAATAATAGACTATTCACACACTCATCTGATCTCAAACTGAGCAGGGCTTGTAGTAGTGTATACCGTTATCATGGTTATTTTAAATAACCGTGAATGAGAGCGGCGTCCCGCAAACTCTACCTGCCGTAGAATTGTTTCTTCTCCTCCTCAATCCTCTCTTTTCTTTTCTACATATCATATTTTAAACTCAGTACCGTAAAGGTAATCGCTCTGGATCTCTAACTAACTAAAAACTCTATTAAATGAAATTATTTTGGCTTTTTTTCTTGTAAATGCCAAGTTGTTCATTCCTGTAGCATCATCATCATCCTTCTAGCGATATCCCAATTGATATCCAGGGTTCACTTACTAGTCTAACCAGATTTGACTAAATATTATCTATTTTACAGAGTGCCTGCTTTCTTGTAGCACAGTCGTATAAAAAGAAGCCAGATTTTTTTGTCATTCAGTACAAAGAAATGTGATCGTAATAAAGCAAATTCATATGCGGCCTTGAGCTTACATTGTATATGTGTGTGTGTCTGTTCTTAACTACTCACACAACTTAATTAAGTTCTAAGTGATGTTAAGTTATCATCCACAATTCTCGGCGATACAAAGCCC
Organism: Euclidia mi; assembly: GCA_944739405.2. NCBI lineage: Eukaryota > Metazoa > Arthropoda > Insecta > Lepidoptera > Erebidae > Euclidia > Euclidia mi. The sequence goes on along the minus strand of OX123188.2, from coordinate 15,022,974 downwards.
GCCTGTAATAAATGGTACCATTATTACAGTTACGCTGTAATCAAAGTTTATTACAGCTCAACTTGTAATTTAAGATTCGCTGGAGTATAATTTTTGCCGTTTGATGAGCAATTATGAAAAACTAGCTTAAGGCCGCGGCTTCGCCAGCATTAAATTTTAATAAAGGGTAGCCTATGTACTTCCCCAAGTTTCAGACTATTCATGTCAAAGTTCATACAAATAGCCCTGCAGATTAGCCGTGTAGCATACATATAAATAGATAATACAAAAAAAATACTTACTTATGTTTTCATAATCGTCGAACTTCAGGTAAAGATTAGTGTGTAGGTACATTATTGAAGTTTTGAAGAGCTTATATACCTACTAAATATAACAGCAGCAAAAATTAAAACTGAAAGCATTACCACAAAGTACATAATATATTATCAGACCGTCCGTCCCTTCACCCGCTGTGCTTAAGCGCGCCAACTCATAGAAAGCTTTTAATGACGCTGCGCTTAGGTCAAATATATCGTGATAACTTCTAAACTATTCGTCCAAACTAAGTTCTTACTGTAAAAGACAAAGTTCATCTTCATTAAATACTGATCTGGCAATAAATTTATCAATTTTGAAAACAATTTGATAACTACAGTAGAATGAGCATTGTAAAAAACATAAATATATTTTTTTATGTTATACTGTTTTATTACAATAAAAATGATGTAGTTAGGTTATGTACTAAGACCTAAAAAGTAATTCGGTAAGTCCTAGCTACCATATCGCACCAATCTTCTCATCAATCTTGGGTATTGATCAAACAAATATAAAATCGTTGGGCTAGTGAATTTTTTTAATAATGTTTACTCTGGATACGCAACGCCCAAAACAAATGCTTTTTTAGTTAATTTTATTTTCATGTTTTTAGTTTTGTTGTTAGTTGATACTTCTCATTCTTTTTTCATAGTGAGCCGTTTTCTAACAATCAAGCCCTGTCATTCGATACCCATATTGAAGTATTTGTGGAAAATAGGTAATCTGCCATTTTGTGGCGGTGGCCATCTTGGCTTCTTCATAGTAAGCTCTATTTTACCAATCAAGCCCTTTCATTTGATACCCATATTGAGGTACCTGTGGAAAATATGTTATCCGCCATTTTGTGGTGGCAGCCATCTTGGATTTTTCATAGTGAGCTCCATTCTACTAATCAAGCCCTTTCATTTGATACCCATAGTGAGGTTTTGTGGAAAATATGTAATCAGCCATTTTGTGGCGGCAGCCATCTTGGATTTTTCATAGTGAGCTCCATTCTACTAATCAAGCCCTTTCATTTGATACCCATAGTGAGGTTTTGTGGAAAATATGTAATCAGCCATTTTGTGGCGGCAGCCATCTTGGATTTTTCATAGTGAGCCCTATTCTACCAATCAAGCCCTTTCATTAGATACCCATATTGAGTTATTTGTGGAAAATATGTAATCCGCCATTTTGCGGCGTCAGCCATCTTGGATTTTTCTTAGTGAACTTTATTCTACGAATCAAGCCCTTTCATTTGATACCCATATTAAGGTATTTGTGAAAAATAAATAATCTGCCATTTTGTGGCAGCGGCCATCCTGGATTTTTCATAGTAAACTCCATTCTACCTATCAAACCCTTTCATTTGATACCTATATTGAGGTTGTTGTGAAGTAATATGTGATCCGCCATTTTGTAGCGGCTGCCATCTTGAATTTACAATCATTTAAATATTATCTTTTAATCTTGATGACAATATGAGTGTATCATACCAAATATCAGATCAATCATAAGGAAGGGGGTAAAATTCCAATTACTAAATTTGACCCAAGAAACAAATAAAGATAATACAGGATTTTTGCTGACTTAGTTGATACTTTTCCTTATAGTATGGCAACATTATACAAAATTTTTATAAATTTTAGCCTATGTGTTATTCTGATGTATAAACTATATCACTGTAAAGTTTCATCCAAATCCGTTTAGTAGCTTTTGCGTGAAAGAGTAACAAACATCAATCCATACATCTATACATTCATCTTCACAAACTTTCACATTTATAATATTAGTAGGATGATTGAGTTTGTAGTCTTTGTTTATCTCAAAATGCAAATGTTATTTGAAGCTTGGTTTTGTGGTGTGCTGTGGTACTTTTTGACATCATCATCATCAGCCCTGTATAAAACCTGTTCTCACTGCTGGGCATGGGACCACGACGCTGGCGCAGTGCGGGTTGTTAGACTTCACATGTCTTTCGTGAACACTACTATTAGACAATAAGCATAATATATTCTTGCTCTTCAAAACAACTGGTTATTAGAAGTATTCCTAGGTGATAGCAAAAAATGCTGGTCTGGCTGTCCTCAATATTGCAAACATGGTAAAGTGACAGTCGTAGGTTCTTTACAAAAATTATATGTTACTATTTTTTTTTACTTGGGCCACAAATAAAAACCTTTTGGTTGAAAATATAACATGTAGGGTCAGAAATAAAGTGTTTATCTTCGATCCCTATACGAACAGGCCCGTGAAATCTAGTACATAATGTATAAAAACCGAAGGCCAATTCTCGTAGTTATATTAATTTGTTTACAATGCATTTGTGGATAAATCGTATATTGAACAGAGTGTCAAACTATGTGTCAACATGGATCTTTAAGTATCAAAGTAGACTCATTGAGGTAACATAATAGACTACCTATAGGAATTAAGTGCAGCAAAATAAATTGTGAGTCAATTCAAAATAAGATCGTCGGTGTCTCTCAATCTCAAAATACGAGAATTGGCCTTCTGCTTTGAATAATGATTATATCGTAAGCAGTTACCTTATATTATTTGCACGGTTGGCTTATCCCACCCGCTTCATGATAAGTATTGTTAAGGTGCCGACATGACGTGGAAGTATTGTAAAAACACTGACGGGCAAAAACAGGGGAACTGACAAGAATTTATGATATCGGGTAACCTTGCCGGTATAAATCATGCTTTGAACCCCATTAGCTAAACACTGCCGGTGCAATGTGGATATATCGGATACCATACATTATTTTAATATGTTCATCTATACATACATACATACATACATACATACATACGTCACGCCTTTTATCCCCGAAGGGGTAGGCAGAGGTGTATTTCTACACCCATTTTTCGCCAGATATACTTTAGTACCACGTAATAAGGGGCGAGCCTATTGCCGTAACGGACACATTTCCAGACTCCGTGCTGCTACTGAGAATTTCGTGACAGAAAAGCCCAATAACACTGCCCGACCCAGGAATCGAACGCGGGACCTCCCGATCCCACGCGCACATTTATGCCGCGAGACCAACGAGGCAGTCTCATATATACATATTATAAAATAAAGTGTTATTGAGTTTTGACAAATTCTCAGTAGCAGCACAGAGTCTGACAAGTAACGGCAATAGGCTCGCCCCCTATTACGTGGGACCTAGATTCAGAAAATGCCGAAATGTGGGTATAATATTACACCTCTACCTATAAAGGCTTGAGTCTATAAAAGAAATATCAAGTGAAATTATGAATTATTCGTCCTGTTTGTATGAATGTGAAAAATTCCAAACCTGCCGAACTGATTGTTGTACGGTTTTTACCACCTAGTGCGATTCCTAAGGAAGGCATAGGCGTAAATTTAAGTGGGCGGAGTCGCGAGCAACGTCTAGTTTTTTATACATGTAAATTACGATTAGATAAAATACATATTTTGTACAAACACCCTCCTCAAGGAACATGTATGCTAAATTTAACCTTTTTGCGCCCAGTAATTTCAGCTGTAATGTGTCTGTCAGTCAGTCAGTTACGAAAAGATTTTATATACACAGATTGAAGTGATTCCACTGGAAAAATAAAAGCTTTTACACAAACTCTAAATCCCTTTTCTACCCTCTTAGGGGAAAATTTCCAAAATAAATATCTTTGTGTTCGCTAACGTCATTTGCGGATCCAATAAAAAAGTATGAAGTTAATACCTAGAAGGCATAAAAAGTTCTATGCAAATAATGACTCCCCTTTTTATCCACTTATAGTAATAATTTCCAAAAATACTTTCTTAGTGTTCACTAACTTCATTTCATCATCTTCTTGCCCTGGTCCCAATTTATTTTGGGTCGGCGCAGTACGTCCTTCGCTTCCATTCTTTTCTGTCACCCGTCATCTGATCATTTACCCCTTTCTCTTTCATATCCATCCTCACACAGTCCATCCATCTTTTCCTTGGCCTCCCTCTGCCTTTCCATCCCTCTACCTTCATATTCATCACTTGCTTACCTACATACATATCATCTCTTCGCATAATATGTCCATACCAAGCCAAACGACTTCCTTTCACTTCCTCGTCTATAGGCGCCACTTTTAGACTACCTCTCACGTATTCATTTCTAATCTTATCCATTCTTGTAACTCCACACACTGTTCACTAAATTCATTTGAGGAACCAATATTGAACAAAGCTTGAAGTTGATCCATTGAGGGAATAAAAAGTTTATACAAATTCTGACAACCAGTTTAACCCCTTTAGGTTAGGGGAGGAATTTCCAAAAAGTCTCTCTTAGTGTGCACCTACACACCTCAAGGAACATACATGCTAAATTTCATCTTACTTGCACTCAGTTGTTTCGGCTGTAGCATGTCTGTCAGTCAATCAGTAACGAAAGGATTTTATATACAGACGGATTATACAAATATATAATATTTGACTGTCTCCGTGGTACAGTGGATAGCGTATGCGGTAGGGGAAACGAGAGGTCTCGAGTTCAATTCCCGGGTCGGGCAAAAGTATTACTGAGTTTTACCCAATTCTCAGTAGCAGCACGGAGTCTGCCAATGTGCCCGGTAACGGCAATAGGCTCGCCCCCTATTACGTGGGACCTAATATGCAACATGGCGAAATGTTGGTGTAATATTACACTTCTGCCTAACCCTTCGGAGATACAGGCGTGAGACTTAAAAAAAAAATAAACGAACTGTCTGTAATCTCAAAATAACTGTATTGCATATTGTTGCTAACCCGTTTCCAATACCCCAATGATTTATTTATATTTTTTTTCAGTCTGTCTAGTTATTTTTCATTTAGGCGTAGCTACTTGCAAAAGCTACTTAAAATTAAATTAGTCAAGGATTCCGTCGCAGTATACATTTATATATCTCAGCGACATTGTAAAAAAATGTAAAATAAATTATCCAAGATCAAAACCCTTTCTTAGTGTTTTAGGTTAAAGAAATGAGAGAAGCCTTGGAACAGTTGGACAAAGAAGATAACTGATAAAAAGTGCTTACCTGCTTAAAAATAAATAAAAATGGCAAAATAACGGTTCTAAGTATTTTGGCTTCTATTGGTCATATAAAGAACGAACCCACATTTTAGTTAGTGAAGATGAAGAGCGCTTAGATGAGGACAGCCGCATATATTTAAATTATTGAAAATAAAATGCACATCATAGACGATGAAAAAAAAATCAAGTGAAGAAATCAAAAGTTTCATACAAACTGGGATCCCTTTTTAAACTCCCCGTTTTTCACTAAGGTCACTTGAGGACCGATATACAAAGTTTCAAGTGAATCCATTGAAGTTTTTTTTGTATATTACAAAATGGGACACCCTTTCTTAAGCCCCATAGGGGAGTGACTTCGAAAACTCCTTTCTTGGTGTTTACTAACGTCATTTGAGGAACCTATATACAAAGCTTGAAGTTAATCTAATGAAGGAATAAAAAGTTTTCAAACAAATTCCAACTCCCCTTTTTAACCCTTTAGGGTAAGATATTTAAAAAAAATCTTAATATTTACTAAGGTCATTAGACAAACCAATATACAATTCCGTTTAATACACACTTAGAACCCCTATCTAACCCCCCCGAGAATAGGTAGGAATTTTCAAAAAACAAATTCGTAGTGTTCATTTTCGGTATTTGAGGAACCAATACACAAAGTTCAAACTTTGCGAACGTCAATCTATTAAAGGAATAAAAAGTTACATACAAACGTTGACCCTCAATCTTACCCTCCTAGGGGTGGAATCCCCAAAAAAATAATTCTTAGTGTTAGCTATTATCATTTGAGGAACCAATATATAAAGTTTTAAGTCAATCCACTGAAGGAATAATAAGTAACACACTTTGACCCCTATCTTACCCCTGGAGGTAGGAATGAAAAAAAACTAATGCTTAGTGTTCACTATCATCATTTGAGGAACCAATATACAAAGTTTAAAGTCAATCCACTGAAAGAATAATAAGTTTCGTTTCATACACACTTTGGACCCCTATCCTACCCCCTGAGGGTAGGAATTTTCGAAAAACAAATTCTTAGTTTTCACTATCGTCGTTTGAGGAACCAATATACAAAATTTGAAGTCAATCCATTGAAGGAATAAAAAGTTTCATAAAACTTTGTTCCCCAGTTTTACCCCTTTAGGGGTGGAATTTCCAAAAATCCTCTCTTAGTGCTACCTTACACTCTTCAAGGAACATACATGCTAAATTTCATCTTCTTGTGACCAGTAGTTTTGGCTGTAGCGTGTCTGTCAGTCAGTCAGTAACGCAAGGATTTTATATAATTAAGATATTAACCTAACCTAACCTTTGCGTAACTAGACTATCAACCACAAGGTTTTAGAGGTTGTCTAGTACTTTTGACTTTTACAAGAAAATGCTGTTTCGTGTGAAATTTTAAATTTGCAACTGATTAATATGCGAGGCTTATGCTGCATTTACACAAGAGATGTGCGAATAGGCTGATTGGAATGCCAGAATAAAATTTGCATTTTTCTTCAAGTTTCGCTCAGCACATTGATGTATAATTTGTTTTATCCCCGTGTTTTTTAACAATATACATATATGAGGCAGTTGCAAATAAATATAAAGGTCGGAGTCATAGACCGCTATGGCCTTCTTTACCTTATTAGAAATGTTAGAATGCTTGTAAATAGCTTGAATAGATCGAACCTATTATTATGTTGTTTAATATTCGATATAGATTTTCTTGCGTTACTGACTGACTGACACAGTTGAAACGTCAAAACGAAAGTCTGAAATCTGGCATACAGTGTGTTCCATGAGAAGCGTAGGGGTGCACTAAGAACGGTTTTCCCAAAAATCGGACAGTGAAGATACAATTAAAAAATGTCTAGTCGTAGCTGTGGGCATCCTCTAATTGATATAGTTTGAAAAATATTCAACCTCACACCCGATTCGCAGATGTTACATAATATAATTTATACTAAAAACCTCAAAATTCAAGTTGTATTTGAGGATAACACGTCACAGTTAGAAAGTAGAGAGGTATTTAAATGAGTTCTAATAATTATGCACAAACTTTTGTTAGGCACAAAGGGAACTTTTCACGATGTTGGTTAGTAGGTTTTTAATTTATACAATGATTAATAGATGTATTTTTTTAACAAGCTTGGTCTATGGATATTTCATGTTAGAAGGTTTCAATAACTAAAATTCGTTTACATATAAAGAGATCTGCTTTGAATATCTGATAGGAGACTTTTATGTATAGAAGTCAGTTTACCAAAACGTTGTGCTGAATAAACACGGTTTGGTGATAACTAGTACAATATTTAATTAAATGTTTAGCTGCAATCAACATCGCCAATCTAAACCTTGTACAAAAGTCATCTTTTTTTTCTTATTTATTGTGTAGGTATTAGTCTACCTGTTAAAAACTCTTTTTAGGGACTAAATCTTCGATTTTTCATTCACTATAATTATATAATTATAGTAATTTTAAGTTCATATATTAATTCATTAAAATAAAATTTTATTATACCTGTAACATTTACTACCTCACAAAAATAACTGAGCCGTGAAGATATCTATCGTGTACCAGGCAATAATTTTAATAGAACTCTCTCAAAGCGAACTTCGTTTCTTGAACTACGTTTATACCCGACAAATTGTCGCACTGCTCACAAATTCCGGATCATTGTCATGAATAATTAAATTAATGTCTTTAAATTAAGATTAGTTGCTGTTACTGCTACCACTTCCAAAGAATTAAAAGATCTGACAACTGTTGACACTTGAAAATTTATCTCATAAAACTTCCCAACTTTTTCTTCACTTAATAAAAGAAGTCAACGATATAGAACGGTCTTCCGTCCCGTTCTCTCTAGTAAATTATGAGCAGGCCAACCAGCGACAGAAAAAGCTTTTCAGAGTAATATTTCGTGTTTTATAAAATAAATTTCCTTCAAAGACACAGGCATTAGAGTCATGGAATGATAAAAGTTTAATATAATTACGTAACATAATCTTTGAAAAAGTAATGAACTGAGAAAAACGTGATAGTCGGCAAATTTTATATAGATTCGTTTAAATAAAATAATGAAGAAAGTGAGACAAGGAGATAAAATATAATTTATTTCTTAATCTTTTTTAAGGTCATGGCACCAAACGAAACGTAGGTAAAACTTATATTTAGGTTTATTCCCAAACATACAAAGGCTGATGGCTAAAAAAGAGAAATATACTAATACACTAATTAGTTACACTCAGTGCAGTATTATAAATTTTATTAATATTTAGTTGATGGTATAAATTGCTCTCATAATTTATATTAAATACAGTCACAGCTTTTCTACATATTTAAAAAGTAAAGATAAAATAATCCAAAAGTAGAAGCATACAAAATAGAATACCTAAGTAGGAACTTCACAAGCTCGGACATAAAATCCTAGACAATCAAATGTTCAAAAGCTTGCGGACACAATTCCCTCTTGAAATAAACAGTTAACAATGGCTTCAGGAATATTCCTCTAAATCCGCTTTGCATCAGCAATAAAACGCAGTTAACTTTTCCTCTTGCTATTTTTAACAACGATTCTAACAAGCGTTCTGGTCTTTGAAACTCAAAGAATTCCTTTAACGAGATGGGTTTGCAGTCGGATTTTCCGATTGGTCTTTCCTAAGAATTTCGCCGCAGTACAAAACTTTCCTTAACCTTGTTCACTTTTGTCATCAAATGCCTAAGTTTAAGAGAGAGAAGGAAGATAGTATCGACATGACACATAGTAATGAGACAACGTAGCTGAGCGGTCTTTAATATTGTAGGCGACACCGTGTTTCGAGTTTTCGTGTTACCTACTCGTTTCGGCGTCAACATTTTTATTTTGCCGAACAGCGATTGTAAATTGCTTTTGTTGCCCTTTTGATGTTTTTAGTTATTATGCTATTTTCTTCGTTAGTAATTATTATTCATATTTGCTAACGAAACTAACTTTGTTTTCATTTATATTCTAGATTTGAATTTCAATTTGGAATTACATTTTAGTGAATAGGTCTATGTAATTTATTTCCTGCTTAGTATTCAAAAGAAAATATTTTAAGCTTAGTTATATACATTTCAAATAAATATGTTTGCAAATTGCATGACTGAAAATAGCTATCAGCAAACAGTAGATTAAATAAAATTAAAAGCAAAATAAAAACAATCATAATTATGTTAATTAACCATTACATTGGCTGTTCATTAGCGAATTGATACAATTTTGAGTACAGAGGCTCAAGCACGAAATATTTACGAATTTGTTAAGTAAATGTATCGAGTCCTCGTTGACAGAACTATAGCAGCTAGCACTAACCAATTTTGACATCTATCGTTTACCGGATGACTTTACATTAGTAACGTACATAGAGATGTGGCCATGTGAGCTAAATGACCGCCTTATTGAATGAATGGTACGTTCCAAACTAGGTGAAATGGTTAATATTTATAAAATTTATATTGTAAAAACTCTTTTGTAGAAAACAAAAAAATATTTTATGGTTTCCGAATGTCCTTTTTTGTCATAGTCAGATGACGGACTTGTGTCATTAAATAAACATCTAATAAATCAAAATACAAGTAATTAAATCATTGGCACAATGTTATAATATAAAAAGAATAAAATACTATTATGAAAGGTTTTCGTGATACATTATTTTATTTTGGTTAAAACTGCGTGAATACTACAATATAACGTGTTCAACGAAGAGTTTATAATAATCTTAATATATATATTTCTTTTGTGCGTGTGTATGTCACTGAACTTCTCCTAAACGATTGGATCGATCTTGATGCATTTTTTGTGTGTGTTCAAGAGGACTTGAGAATGGTTTAGATTCACAATTTAGTCCACTGGAAAATTTATTTTTACTTAATTTTTAATTTGTAAGTAGTTGTGGATTTTGGGATGTTTCACATTGGAACCGATGGACTGCGCTGCTATCGCAGTGTCAAATGTTATATTAATAATTTCGTCAAGGAGTACATAAAAACCTTTCCTGAATAATAAAACATTAAAAAATAAAGATTTCGAGTCGATAACATATGTCCGCAAGATTCGGATTGTCGAGTGTTTTGTTAAATTCTAATGGCTCTGACAGACAAATCACAGTCGCCATATTGGCCGATCTAGCGAAACGTCACAGATACCGGATAACATTTTGAGTACTACTAAGTCTTAGCACGAAGTAGTTTGTATGTGTAAATACTTTTTGCAGTTATATTTCTTAGACATAAGTTCGCCGACAATGATATAACTAGCGATCGGAAAACCAACTGTTAACTTGCTTATTTAGTTCTGCGCACGCATTGTCACATGGGATGAGTGCGTATTTGGTACTGCGCATGCTTTGTCAGATAAATTTAACGGAACACCGACCTTAAGCAGTTAAAACGACAATTATGGAAGTATCCGCCCAATAAAGGAGATTTCTGTTACCCCGAATATAGATGATATACTATAACTAGAGAACCCCGAATTCACGCGAGCGAAGCTGCGGGCAAAAGCTAGTATAATATAAGTTAACAAGTTTCATTGTTGTTGGAAAACCTTAAATGTATGATGTCTAAAGAAGATTTCGGTTATTTGTTCTAAGAAGCATGAAGTTTTATATAGAAGCTAATAAAGTGAACTAGTGTTATGTACCTGACATTCAAAGCCTATTTTAATAAGAATATCAGGTTGAAAATAAAATAATGGGTATTGTTGTATTGGTGTTTTTCATTTATTATTAGAGCTTAGTAAGATTAATAGACAGCTATCTTATCACATGTCTTCTGACTAAAGCGTTCGATTTTATTGATATCCATTCATATCCGAGAGGGCTAGGTAAGACGCCGATATAAGACTTAGAAATTATTTACGGCAGATACTCGTCCGTCACCTAAATTTTATTATTATACTCGCTGTGCCCGCGTATTATGGTACCTACTTCAAAATAAGAGGGTTTTAAAAGAATCTTACAAACCCAATTTTACCCCCGGGACTCGCTACAGGGTTCAATGAACCCAGACCTTCATAATTTCTTCCATAACATCAAAACTTTTACGTTTGTGACGTTGCCGCTCTAAGTACCTTTCAACGTTAGAGTAGCACGGCAGACGGCATTCTTAGTTGTCAGTTGGCGCGCTGCGTGTGAGTGCAACGGACGTGAAAGGTGTGTATGGGTCCACTAGACCCCGTAGCAAGTAAATTATTTTTTAGTTTCGAAGCTGTTTTTTATTTGTTCAACGATGATTGATCTTGCATTGTTATTTGTCCTAAGTAGCTTACTTGTAGTAGTATAAAAAAAATTAAAAAGATTTGCTTAAAATAAATAATAACAGAAATTCAGAAGTTAGTCTGAATCTTATGATAAGAAAGTAGCATAATTCCTTGTATTTTTGTAGACAAAATAGGATTAAGAAAAACAATAAATATAAGTATTTCATTAATCACTATCTTTCTTTATTTACACGTAAACCTAGAACAAAAGTAAACGTTCACTTTTATTAAGTAGTTTTGAAATAAACAATGAATATTACACTGGGTCCTGTGAACCCCATAGCGAGTATTAACGTTACAAATTAGGGCGCGAGTCCTTAAGTGTTAAAGATACAATATGAAAATCCTTCCTACATACATAGACTCACGCCTGTTTCCCCGAAGGAGTAGGCAGAGGCATATTAAACGCCCACTTTTCGCCAGTGTTTTGATCCCAAGTAATAGGTGGCGAGCCTATTGCCGCTTATCGGGACATTTTGTTTGCCAGAGCCTCGTCCGTTGATCGGCAGGTGCACCACTTGCAGGTGAGGTTGGCTTGGGGCCGTAAGTTTTTGGTGGGAACCCTATGCACCCTTCCTAAGTGTTATAAATGAATCCGCGGTCCAAATTGTATGTTTCTATCTTCAGCAGTGTGATTATATGTCAGTCAGGATAAGTTATTTTATACTTGTAGAGTACCTACTTAATTGTAGAGTAGAGTACGCAGGAGTGTTAAAAGAGTCTCTAAAAAACATCCTATGTTCATATTAGAAAATTGATATGATGTCGATCTCGGTTGGTACTTTTTTCGTATATGGATTATTTTCACTTATATTTTTACAATGCTCGCAACCTAAATATGGTGTTATTTACTTCATATTTAAAGTGGCGAAATTTGCGTGTTTACTTCTTTATTGTGTCAATAATCATAGCCTACATTCAAAAGGAACACATCAAATATGAAAATACATAAATATTCATCATAAAAAGGCTTAAAACGTATAAACATAATACATTTATGTTTCGAATCTTTTCTCACATCCAATTTCTAGGTGAAAATTGTTTCGACAAAAACACATAAGGTTGACATTAACTTTACTTTGCTTATGTCAAATCAGAGTTCGTGCTGCCGTTTTTTGCTTATTTGTTAGAAAGTTCGATACATTTGCATGACATTTACTGCAGGATAGTCGTCGAAAGTAGTTTGTGCTGCCCATAGATATACGATGGAGCGGAAAAAATCCTAAATCTATGGTGCTGCCAAAATTAGTTGCATCTTACTCACGATAGAGGCTTGATAGGGGCGCTGTACAATTGTCATACAAATTTTGACAATTACCTTACGAATACTTCCTCGAGAGTATTTCGAGCTCGGGGCTCAGAGATCGTGCTGCCGTTTTTTGCTTATTTGTTAGAAAGCTCGATACATTTGCATGACATTTACCGCAGGATAGTCGTCGAAAGTAGTTTGTGCTGCCAATATTAGTTGCAACTTACACACGATAGGGGCGCTGTACAATTGTCATACAAATTTTGACATTTACCTTACGAATACTTTCTCGAGAGTATCTCGAGCTCGGGTCTCTGAGGCCCGAGGGAGGAGGAGTCACTTGTTACTCCTGGTATTACGGATGTCCATGGGCGGTGGTACACTTACCATCTGGTGATCCGACTTCTGGTATTATCGTTTAAATTAAGCCATCTGTTTTAGAAGGCAGTTTTTACTTGGAAATTTTCGTTAAAAAATTACCAGCAAGTGCCTCACGTGCTAGGTTTCTAATGTTTTTCTTCTTTATATACCACCAACTATATTCAACTTCAAACTTATTGGTCTATAATATCATAGCGGATAACATACACTTTCTAACAATATAACAGATTACATGATTAATAGTAGGTACCTATGAACAACAACTAACAATATTTAAAGTCCGTAATTATATTGAAATCTAATCAAGGCTAATTGCAAAAATTAGTCACGACGATATAATATGTACGTGTGTTACCTCTATAATATCGGTTCAAAGGTTTATAGAAACACTGGTATCAGTCTGTATATCTAACTAGTAGATTAATTACTTATACAGATATGTGGAAAATTATCTAGTAAGTTAGTGTAATTCAGTAGTTAACTACTCCGACAGTACGTCAAATGTCAAAGCCAAATGATTTATTTATTCATAAGTTTTATAGAAAACACTTAAATAATGTTATTATTTTAGTTACAGCTAGAAGGTGCCGGTGTACCACTAAAATCACTGCGGTGTTTTCAAGTAACCTCAGCCCCAGTGGCTAGTTAACACTTGGATCAACCAGATAGTGAGAATGCCGAGACTCCTCTCCTGTACTTATTAATAAAACTGTACTGTGCCCTCGTTCACATCTCATCCTGTAATCTGATCCACTTGTACCTTGCGCTAGTTTTCAGTAACAACAGTATTTTTATTAATATTTTCCACTACATCGATTAGAATCTTCCCCTGAATAAGTGCGTTATTATAATAATATAAACGCTGATTTTTAATTGGTTTTGGAGCGAAAGCTATCTGTATACTAATGGTTAATGGAACCTAGCCAGCTAATAAAATTTGAAATCTAAGCTATAAAAATCGTAACAAAAATAATAAGTTCTTGGTTTGAGAGTTCGTAGTTACCACTCTGCGACAGGGGTGGGTGCGGGGGTCGGTTGCAATTTGTCGCTCGGCACTTCGACAGCCTTTAGTCTTGCGAAATTAGATCAACGGGACGCCCGTACGTCACGTTCCATCCCGTTACTCTACCCGTGTTACGTACGTCGCACGCGCTTCATAAGTTAAGTTCGCGTCTATGGTGCGAGTGTATTACATGTCTGGTGAAAATATGGAAGAGGCCAGGCGCACGTATTACCAGACCACCTGGAATTCACTCACCCCAAGTGCCATCACCAAACACAATCTCAGCTGTAGTACAACGCCTCATAGACTTCGGTCAGTTTAGATAGGTGATAACGTGAAAGAAACACATAAGTGAAACTAAAAGACAATGTGTGAAAGGTGTAAATTGATTGTGTTGCAGGCAGCAGACAGGTAAGGTAAATGATTTGGTTTATTAATTATTGAATACCTACTGTGATTACATTCTTATAAATTCGTTAGAAATACGCAAGTACTAAACTTTCCCATTGTTAAAATCGTTGTCTAGTTATTCAAAAGATAATGTAGGTACCTTGGACTAATAACGTTACTAATGATTCTTAATTTATCGTTTTTCTTCTACAAGTGCATTATGATTTCGTGAACCCACAGCTTGGTATTTCTACATTTTTTTATTTTAAGTCCGAGTAATGTACGAAAGAATGATTGAATAGGTATAGCTATTTAGTTACATACGTTTGTTGTTCTAATTTTATTGACTGCACTTCATGGTTGGCGTAGTGGTTTATGCGATGTTTGACACAACACTTTGTGTGATTCATAAATTGTTGTCTGTGTCCGTTAGAGTAATAGGTGTGTAATGTCCCTCATGACATAGGATTTAACACCGTAGTGTTAAATCCTGGGTTCTTAAAAAGAAAAAAAAAGAAGAAAAAAAATGTATTTAAAATTGTTGGCATCGTAATTAACTAAATCATGTATTCTAAGTAAATTACGTATCACTATCGGTCCGCACGTACTACCTACAACCGCTGTAGGTAACAACTGACGGCGCTGGCACCAGCGCGCGCGCCGAGGTCACGACCGCGCGGCGCTCGAGAACACAACTCGAGATAATCGTGCGTTACTACGTATTTCCAACAGTTACTGACTTTTATAACTTTTTTGTTTTAGGTGCTAGGTAAATTTTGATTTTGAATAATTATGAACAGAGGATTTTATTTCGGACATGAGGTTTTTTTTTCCTAAACCAATAAAAAATCAGCGTGTATAAGTCAGTTTGTATTAAGCGTCCAAAGTATCCGCAGATACGTATGCGTCTATCACAATATGACTATCAATTCTCGCAGTGAAAAGACCCCTGGTACAATATATCACAGATCGCAGGCACCCTACCACCAAACTTTAATTTCAATCATGTTCCAGATATTTTAGCGCAAAATGAATAGACCTAAATATTTTGTAGCTTTGTAATTATCCCGACACCTTTTCATAAAACGTGAGTGACATACACCATGTTGACTATTCAAATATTACTAAGTCCGTTTGAAAAGCTGATTTTTTGACAACTTTTCCGTAATGATATCTCACTTCATTTAACCCGCTGCGGGTTTGCTTTCAAGCGACGTACTGGCTCGTGTTAATTAAATATTCAGCAAGCCTTTTATATAAAATTACATCAAGCAAATTACAACCTCAGTATGTTGGGTGCGTCGTGTATATTTATTGTTTGTGAATAATGGAGCCTCTTGGTGGTGAATATAAGAATACAACGTGTCACCAACCCATTTTATTTTGTGCGTGATGATGGAAAACATAAGAAGTCAATCTTCCGTTGACCTCAAATCCTATGTGTGTCGGTTTTTTATTTGTAAGTAGCTGTGGTACCTTTGTGTTGTATAATACTTCACAATGATTTAGTAATAGATAAAGCTTTGTGAAGACACCAACAGAAGCTAAATAGAAAGTCTTGGTTTGGAATCAACGATGTGTACCACATAACGCTTGCCCGAAGCCTCAAAGAACACGTTAAACCGTTGGTGCCGAACTGCCGACACCCACAAAGATTTTTTAGTCACTACAACGATCTTCCTATATATCCTTTAGGCCAACCTAAAGGATATATAGGAAGATACTGACTGTCTCAAGACAGTCAAACTGCAGACAATAATACATGAATCCTGAAAACTTTACACTTCTTTTTTTGGGCAGTCGTGTAAAAAACGAAAATTCAGAAAAATGTGGTAAAATTAGAAAAGTGAATAGGCACTGCACCCTAAAAAGAAAGGTTTTTGACGACAACCGTTAAAAAACTCTAGAATGATTATTACAATAGTAATTTATAAAAACAATCGCAAAAGCATAACATAACTTCACGCCTTTTATCCCCGAAGGGGTAGCCAGAGATGTGTTAAACACCCATTCTTCACCAGCTATGTTTTGGCCCCAATGTAATAGGGGGCGAGCCTATTGCCATCTACCGGGCACATTGTTAAGCGAGTGATAATTAACATTAACACTTTTAATACACACATAACTTCGAAATGTCAGAGATGTGTGCCCGGGGTAACTGGGGATCGAACCCGAGACCATCGTCTCGGCAGTCCGTTACGTACACCTCTGGGCTATCGCCGCTTTCAAAGAGATTCCATAATTAAAATTTCTTCGTAATAAATTAGCTATAATCAATTTGACAGCTATCGCGGTATCAGTCCATTGGGTCCAATCAAACATATTAATTTATATTTCACATTAATTTCAACCGATTGCGTTCAATACGTCGAATAACTTTCGGTGTCTGCGTGAACGATTAAAACATACAAAGTACGATTATATGTAAAACGTTATATTTCACTCATCCATCGTAACCCCGTAAACCATGAATTTCAATAACTTTTATTGCATAAATGTGGCTTCAGTATTGTAAACATTTTAGACTTGTTGATAAATGTGGTACAAATATGGCGGACTAGCTAAGTGATCAAACACCGAGTGTAATAAATGCTTTGGTTAATTTAACTTTTCTCTCCTAGTTTAAATACATAGATATTGGACTAAAGCAATTTAGACTTTATTCTAATTCTGTCAATGAAGTGATGTAAAAGTTCTTCTGTTCAATAAATTAATTCTTCGTTCCAAACTCTGAAACACGCCTTTACTCAGATAAGTATTTATAATATACACCGCTATTTTTTAATTAGTACAAAAACTTTAAGGACAGATTAGCGAAGATATTATTATCATATATGTGACGTAAGAATTTCATAATATCAATAAAGAGCCAAGTTATTATCATTTGTTTATTGTAGAAAATCTCACTTGAATCATAGTCATATTTTACAATCCATTCACTAATTCATTGATAATATTCCATCCTGCTCATTCGCATTCTCTCTGTCGCACTTATGATGTAGGTATCCATAGAAAATATAATGAAGAAAAATAATAAATGTAGGTAGTGTTTATTTATTTTGTTAATTCTACCCTCTCCTTCATACTTAATTCAGGCTTAGGACCGGTAAAATTTATCGTTTAACAAGTAAGTTATTAAATACGGAGGTATGTAATTAGAAAGCAAACAAACATCAAAATAAAAGAACGTGTTCTGGACTAAAAGAAAAAAAAGTTATTTTGGCGTATTTATGAAGTTAGAATCATCTGCTATTTACAAATATTATTTTATCATCATCATGTCAGCCTAGAGACGTCCACTGCTGGACATAGGCCTTCCTCAAGGTGTGTGGAGAACACAGACCGATTTTGAGCCACCCGCATCAAATTATTATTTACTTAAGTACGTATTATTTACTAAACTTACAAGTATTTCCATTATTGGGGACCAGTGTAAGGAGACGAAATGAGAACGCTGTCCAAACTCCAGTCCAAAGAAATTGTTTTAATTTCAAATTAACGAATTTACAAATGTAGTATAAACGTATACGCTCTCAGCCGTGTTTGTCGGTGAGTGATGTAGGTCGCGGCAGTAGCGGCGGCGTCACGTTGTCCCCTCCCCCTCCCCCTCTCAGCTAGAAGCTTGAACATACTCCCCGCCCTGGAAGCTCTCGACTTCCAGAGTACTACCAGCAGTTGGTGAAGCAGGCATCTCAACAGGCAGCGAGCAAATCTTTGAGAAAGAACGCTGCACTTCTCCAGAGGCTGTCCGGATCCTAGCGACACGCGATACTCCATCCTTTCCGGTGTAGACTTGTATTATTCGACCAAGGCGCCACTTTAACGGAGGCGCATTATCTTCTTTGATGAGGACGAGTCTATCAACAGTGACTTCGCTCTTGTTCACCTTCCATTTGGTTCGTGTCTGCAGCTCGCTGATGTATTCTTTCGACCATCGCCTCCAGAAATGTTGTCGCATTTGCTCGATCCGGTCATAACGAGGTAGACGACTAGTGATTGCGTTAGTGATGTCATCGCAAGCTGGTGTGGTGAGTGGACGACCAATCAAAAAGTGGCCTGGTGTTAGAGCCTGCAGGTCGTTTGCATCTGCGGAAAGAGGAGTGAGCGGGCGGGAGTTAAGGATGGCTTCGACTTGTGCCAATACCGTGTAAAACTCTTCAAATGTGAGATTAGAGTTCCCTACAACGCGTCTCAAATGATACTTGCAGGATCTTATGCCTGCTGCCCTCAGACCACCAAAATGAGGAGAGTAAGGGGGAATAAACTTAAATGAAATACCGTCTAATGCTGTTTTCTCAACTATTCACCTAAGTCGTTAGCGGCTCCGACAAAATTTTTGCCGTTGTGCGAATATATTTCAGCTGGCTTACCTCTACGTGAGATAAACCTTTTAAGACAAAGCAGGTATCCGTCAGTGGACAGAGTTGTTACAAGCTCAAGATGTATTGCTCGCGTAACAAAACAGATAAATACACATATGTAAGCTTTCATTAAACGTGAACCTTTTCCTTGACGGTTCAAAATATATAACGGACCACAGTAATCAGTACCAGTGTACAAGAAAGGAAATCCAGGTGTCAATCGCTCAGGCGGTAGGTTGCCCATTATCGGACTAAATGTCTGACCGGTTAGCCGAACGCAGCGAACACACTTGTGAACGACTGAACGAGCTAAATTTCTGCCACCGAGTGGCCACCATTCTTCTCTAATATTAGCTAATAATAATTGCGGACCAGCGTGACACAAATATTTATGTTTAAATTGAAATAAAAGTGAAGTGTATTTATGTTTACTACAGAGGAGAATGGGGTGCTTCTTATCATATGTAAAAACGTTAGAATTATGTAACCTGCCTCCTACTCTGATCAATGAATCATCATCATAAAACAAATTAAAGCCAGTCATATTACGTGAATATTTAATATTCGACGTTTTATTTGATAGTGAATTGTACTCGTAAGGAAAAGAATCCATCTGAGATAAACGTGCAAGTAAAATAGTAGACTTACGAAGTTCATTCACAAACAACGCGCCCTGTCTACGTTCGGTTTTAAATCGAGTGTTGTGAATAAACTGCAATATAAACCATAGATAATATAATACAAATAGATATAGCATTTCGCCTGATACTCGTGTCCGTGATATGAATTCTACAAGCATATCTTATATTGCACAATTTGACACATGCCAGTCGCTCATTGACATTCATATAGGCATTTTATAGCATAATTTAGGCAAGAATGCCTGCTTGTGCCGTTGTAAGCTGCAGGAGACCAAGCCATATATTTAATCTTTCTAATGGAAACATTTGTTTTCATCGGTAAGTACATATTTCATCTAAATTAAATAAAATATCACTGTGACACAAAAAGTATACATTGCTGATTTAACATAACGCTACTGTTTGTAGGATCAACTTTACACGGCAATCTACTCTAAACGTCAAATTATGTGCAAATATGACATGTTGAGTGATGTATCTCTATTGCGATAAGAATATATCGATACTCCAGTTGTTTAGTAATTGGCAAATAGCAAAGATTCAAATCGTTACACGTGCTCTTCTTTGCTTCCAAAATCTGTCCAGGTTTACTTTGACTAAATAACTTGTGTTTTTTAGCTTTCCGTCCACACTCACAGAAAAATTAAAATGAGTAGAAGCAACAGGACGAATCGATTGGATACCTAAAACAGGAGCACAATATGCTCACTACATTTTAGTGAAAATTTGTTTATAATAAAAGAAAAAGGCAGGCGATATTTAAAACCAGGCGCTATTCCCGCCCTTGAAATAGCTAAATTATGTTCTAAAACTACCAGGGTACATGCTATTTTTATTATTATATAAAATAAATATTTTTATATACATTGCGCCTCTAGCAATAGTATCAATGTAGCGGCATAGCCTACGAGTATGTGCATAATAATTTTGTTTATACTCATTACTTTTTTAGACCACAGGAACGAATCCGCCTACTTCACCATCACTTCAAGGACTTAATTTCAAAGTACGTATCAATATATAGATTAAATTATTTGTTTTAAATGCTTGCGGGATATTTACTATATATAATTGGTTTTAAGTATCCGATATTGCGGCACAGTTCCAAACACCATGATTAGAGATGTTCTGATATCTTACAGGTGGGTGAAAGCTTACGAGCGAGTAAAACGATCTACTCCCTTTCTTAGGAGTTTACTAGTCTCCACGTCATAATAGTATATATTACTATTCCTATAACTATCAAAATAAACATCTATAACATTATTCAAATATATACATAGACTAAAAATGTATAAACAGAATACGCTTAAATACGTAACATAACTGCTCTTTTCAGCCGTCGTCTCCGGGGAATTCTAATGCATCTTCACCAAGAAAGAGGAAATTGAAATGTATAATTACAAGTAAAGCTAGTGTAACAAAGCGTCAAAGATTGCAAATAAAAAGGATTCAAGCTCAAAATCGAAGATTAAAAAAGAAAATTACAAAAATGTCAGACATTTTTGAAGATTTAAAGAACAAATTTTTTATGAGAACTGAAGATTTACATACTCTTGAAAATATTAATTTATCAGTAAGTTTACGGTATAAACAATCTAACTTTGCGCGCGTTGCTGTCATATTGTAGCTATATGTCTATCTAATGCGACCCTTCTTTTTTTGCAGGTGCATGAACTAGTGAAGCGTATGGTAAAAAAAGACAAATCAGCAGTAAAAAGCACAACACAATATCCACCAGCACTCAAAAGTTTTGCACTCACTCTACATTACTACTCACCAAAAGCGTATGAGTACGTACGGCAAACATTCAACACCTGTTTGCCACACTCGCAAACTATAAAAAAATGGTACCAGAGCGTTAGCGGCGACCCAGGTTTTACCAGCGAATCATTCAAAGCTCTGAAATATAAGGCTGAATGTGCAAAGTTTCCTCTGTATGCAAATTTGGTGCTAGATGAAATGGCAATACGGCGACGAATAGAGTGGGATGGGCAAAAGATGCACGGCTATGTCAACATTTGCAATAATTTAAACAACGATCATGTCTGTGAGGCAAAAGAAGCTTTAGTGTTTCTTGTGACAGCCATAAATGAATAGATAAATACTTGCGACAACACATGAATAATATTAAACACGTTTTGTCTAATGACCATATTGCACCAGTATGGCATGCATTTTTATTTATCTGCGGTATGTTTATTATTATCTTTAAGTCTAGTCAGTCAATTCGTCGTTTACCGGAGGTGGACGCGTAACCGGCATAGGTATGCCAGAGTAGGTACTCTACCTATGCTATTTCTCTGTAGTAAATATAAACAATTTTGTTTCTTCTTCTCCTTAAGTGTAGGTATATATTTAAATAAAACTTTTACTACCAAAGTTTTGTCTTTTATTTATTAACACTTTAAAAAATCAATTGTTATGAGCCACATGTGGTTCATGGGACTGGCAATGGAAGTAGATGAACCTGCGGGTACACTCGCATTATTTAAGGCTACCTACTGCTCCGCTCTTGTGGCTCATAGCGCGATGTAAATCCTGAATCCCTTCATGGGCATCGCAGATAAGTATAATAATTTGAAAAATATAAAAATATTAATGTGTAACATCAAAAAATATATAGCCCGCAAAAAACACTAACTGCCCGTTCACATATTGAATGGGATTATAAATGGTGGATCACACCTGTATTCACTTCTCGCCCACACACTGTTTCTAATCTTTTAACAAAAAATTGAGCTTCTTAGCTGCCCTATGTGTTATAGCAGTGTTTTATTTTAAACAAGAGTTTAACATAGAAAATTGATGAATTGATTCATAAAATATACTTCTTTGTTATATAGAACCCAATATTATTCACCTGTCAGTTGAACACTTGTAAGTGTAATTTAGATCACATTACACAAACAATCCTATTAAATTAAATATTTTTATTAATCGATAAATACACTATCGAGTATGAGATTGATATAAATAAAAAATCAGCTATCCAATGGATGCAGGAACATAATTTAAAAATAAACCTAAAAAATAAAACGAAGGCTATACATTTTACGCAACGGTTACCTAGTATGAACCTCAACATACATTACCGCAATGAAAACATAGAAGAAGTTAACTCAACAAAATTTCTTGGCCTCCAGATTGATAAAAACCTTAACTGGAAAACTCATATTGAAATGTTATGTAAAAAACTAAGTATATCTGCATACGCTTTACACACACTTTCATGCACATTATATACGGATGGTCTACTTACAGCATACTACGGTTTGGTAGAAAGCCACCTACGCTATGGGCTAATATTTTGGGGTAACTCAACGGAAAAAGAAACAGCATTCAAATCTCAAAAAAGATGTTTACGGGCGATGTTTAGACTTATGAAGACAGATAGCTGCGTGCCCTATTTCAAAAAATACAAAATGTTAACTTTACCATGCTTATACATATTAGAAGTAGCTGTGTTTGTTAAGTCGAACCCACATTACTATAAGCGTCTAGCCGACGAATTTCCACGCAATAGACGCGACAGTAGTCAACTTTGTCTCCAATTCGCTAAGACGACCCTGATGCGCAAAAGTGTGTACTGTATGGCACCAATTATTTTTAACAAATTACCAAAAAGTTGGAAGGAACTGCCTCAATCAATGTTTAAAAATAAACTTCGTACTTTCTTGACCGCCAGAGCATATTATAGCGTGACTGAGTTTCTTAATGAGAAAGAATTTGTATTTACATAATTAAATTTATATAGATCTATATAATAATCTTATAATTTGAATATGAAATAATTAAATTTAAATAATTTGGCCAAAAAAATAATGTATTGTTAAATGTATCTTTTTTTGTATAATTTTATAAGTAACCAATTTATTTTTGCACGTCATGCTGTGACAAACATGTTTGCACTTAATTTATTTTGTCATCTTGTATGTATGCACTTTCTTTGTATGTACACACACATGTTTATGCAAATAAAGCTTATCTTATCTTATCTTATCGATAAAAAAATTATCGATAGTGCCCCATGTCTAAATGTCATGTCATTTGCACAAAACAGATTATGTTAAATAATACCAGCGTTAGAAATTTGTAATGTATTATATAATTATAAACAGAAACAGCGAAATCTAGGTGTTTAAATCATTTGGGCCACAAAATACGAACATATACATTTTTATCAAAGGCATTCCTAACTAATTAAATTAATTAGTAATACGCAAAAACCGTTTGAATGTATTATTTTGCACGATTTCACGCTCTTGGTAACACTTAAAACTAGAATATAAATGTAAATCAGTTCTTACGACTTTGAAAATAAGGTTAATATTTCTTTATGTGTGGCTTTTCAGATAATACCTTTTTATGATAATTTTGTCTTATATATTTAACGAATCACGCCGTGGCGTTTTATGTAGTGGTAAATGTGTATATGTGTGTGAGAGGCGACACTGCTTCTCGTATGATATGCCTGACATACTAATTCCATTTACTTCTGTATTCCATGATATAAACGCTGCTGACCGTATCTTACGAAGAAATGACGAAAATTGATCGAAAGGAAATACATTGCATAAAAAATTTAAAACTACTGATTTATGTGATTTGAGTACTGGTAAATCACCTAATGGCACATCCGAGCTACATTCATAATGTGTGTCGAGAATGAACCTTGGACCGCTCCACCACAAATCCTTATCGATGAGCTCAGTAACGCTCACTCCCCGCGATAACAAATCAGCTGGGTTATGCACGCCTTGAACGTGTGACCAAGTGCAACCGGAAGTCAAATCATTGATTTCAACCACCCTGTTTTATACAAATGTCTTTAAAAGAGTCTGATATGTACGCAGCCATCCCAATACAATTGTGGAATCAGACCAAAATAATATTTTATCAAACGTTAAATTTATTGAATCTTTTATCTTTTTATAAAGACGCGCACCAATTAATGCACCGCACAGCTCGAGCCGCGGTATGCTTACCGGCTTTAGAGAGGCAACCTTACTTTTTGCACATAATAATTTAACAATAACATTGTTCGATTTCTCACAAACGCTACGTATATATGCGCATGGGCCGTAAGCCTCTTGTGAAGCATCCGTAGATATGTGTAGTTGTAAATTTTGTACGTACTGCGTGGTTACATGACGTGGAACGCGTATATTATGTAAATGTTCTAAAGAACTTAATATTTTATTAAATGAACATGCCAAATCAGCGGGCACTGGGTCATCCCAACCGACTTTACGAAGCCAAAGTTTTTGCATTAATATCTTTGTAATGATAATACTATGTGCTAGCAGCCCCAATGGGTCATATACTTGAGAAATTATTAAAAGTATTTTTCTTTTAGTTATTTGAATAACATCAATATTAGTGTTTAAATTAGACTTAAAATATAACTCGTCACTACTGTTACACCAACCTAACCCGATTGTTTTACATTGTATGTTTTTATCTAGCGATAATGACTTTGTAAAACTATCTGACGAATCAATGTCGAAGTTAAATGTCCATTTTCGCAATGGGAAACAACCTGATTTTAAAACGTTACTAATATTCTGACACAACGACAATAACTTTTGTTTATTATTGTGGGAAAATATCAAATCATCACAATAAAATGAATTTAAAATCAATGAAGAAACTTCTTCATCATCACATTCGACAGCTAACTGTCGCAAACATCTCATGGCAAGATACGGAGCAGAAGATGTACCGTAGGTCACCGTACATAATTGATATATGCTAATCGGATCCTGTTTATTCTCTCGCCATATAATCTGCTGTAAATTACGCTGATCAGGCTGGAGAAGAACCTGGCGAAACATCTTCTCAACATCAGCACAAGCCACGAATGTATACAGCCTAAAACGTAAAAGAATGCCTAACAAATCATTCAGTAACGGAGGACCGATGAACTGTATGTCATTCAACGACTTGCCGGAAGATGTCTGCGCACCCGCGTCAAATACTACTCGGAGTTTTGTAGTGCTACTTTCTCGTTGTACACAATGATGAGGTAAAAAGTAACACGGCGATGTAAACGTATCGATACGTGTCATGTGTCCCAATACCAAATATTCCTTTAAAAAATCTGAATACATCTGTTTCAACACGGGCGAACGATCTAACTTTCGTTCCATAGCAAAAAATCTATTTTTTGCCAATTCATATGAGTCGCCTAACGAATCAGCTGATTCTCGCAACGGAATTCGAACCGCGAATCTACCGTGATTGTCGCGAGTGGTGGTGGAGGTAAAAATATCCTCGCACAACCTTTCGTCCGCCGTAAGAATATTATTTGACGACTTGCCAATATCAACTTCTTCCGATTCCCAAAAACGTTTAATTTGATCATCAAGTGAAATAGAAAAAGCGCAACGAATCATATTATTCGAGTATTTATTTTTAGAATGACTATTTAAGGATAGTGCGCCCGAAATAATCCATCCTAAATGCGTATTTTGCAAGTAAGGCCCACTCGGTAAATGTATAAGGCCTTCCTGTAATTAACTCCAGAATACATCAGCTCCAATCAGCATATCGATGTCTGCTGGTTTGTGATAATCTGGGTCCGCGAGTGTAACGTTGTGCGGTATTTGTAACAACTGCACATCAACGTAAGTGTTCGGTAAATTAATGTTATTTGAGGTAAAACGGAACAATGTAATTGTGTACTAAAAGTACTAATTCTCGAACGTATTAACAAGTCACAGGATTGTTCTGAACGCAGAACACTATTAGCTATACCAGTTATGGAGAGAGTGGACTGTATGGGTGATAAACGCAACTTTTTGCAAAGTGAATCTGTAACGAAACATCTCTGGCTGCCACTATCGAGAAGGGCACGATCAATGTTTGTGTGTTGTAATGATAAATGAATAAGACTATTATGTTTCTGTGAACATTGCTTACAGGAAAGAAGAAAGAAAGAAAGAAAGAGAAAGAAATATATTTATTGTAAAACATGAGTATACATCAAACAATATGTGCAAGGTTTTAAGAATAACAGGTAGATCTGCATGTTTTGCCATTAATGGCGTACAATAATAAACATGTTTTTGGTCCAGAAAAACCAAAATTTTGTATTTGACTCTACACAACAAAAGATAAAAAATTAACTAAATCCTAAATAAAAATATAGATTAGAAAATATCGTACATAACTGCGAAAAAATGTCAAATAAAAAAAATATATAATTTGAAATTAAGAAATCCATTTAATTAATTGCGCTCATTTAAAAATTCCAGGAACCGTACTTACATTCCTCTATCGAATGTCCAGTACGTAAACAATTAATACATATCATATCTGATTTGTTAGACACGAAATTATATCGGTCAAGTACAGATAGATTCAAAAATTTAACGCATGAATACAGCGCGTGATTGGCGTTGCACATAATACATTTGTGAGCGCGCGACGATGACGGTTGGCCTGTATGTGTACCCACACGAGATGGTTGTTTTTGTGAAACGAAAGAACGGAATTGATGGGAAGATTGTGAAGTATAGGCCTTTTTAATGTTTCATTAATATACTTGTGACCTTGGGCTTGCACCATATCCAAAACATCTGAACGATCCTTTAAAAATTGTAACAAATTGTCTAATGTAACTTTGGAATCTTTACAAAATGAACTCTTTTTATTCTTCCATTCCTTACATGTATTTGTATCTAATTTTGTGACAATCAAATAAATAACCAGTGTGTCCCAATATTCTGTGGGCTCACCCATTATTTTTAACGATCTCAGGTTTTTCAAAACGGAATCAATAAGTTTTCTAAGTTGAATAGGCGATTCTTTCGTTATCGCTTGTATAGAAAACAAAGATTTAACATGATTGTTAATAATTAACCTATTGTTATCATATCTATTGGTCAGCAAGTCCCACGCCACTAGATAATTATCTGAACTAAATTCTAACGATTTTATAACGAGTAAAGCACTACCTTTCCATGAGGAACGCAAATAATGAAACTTTTGAATTGGATTTATTTCCGTTGCATTATGAATTAAAGAAATAAATGTGTCACGGTACTCCAGCCAGTTTTCAAACAAACCATCAAAGGAGGGTTACGAAATTGTAGGTAACTTAATTATGTTATTTGTGTTATGAGAACACTTAACGGATAAAACTTCACGTTTGTTACAAATGCACTTAGCCAACGACATTGTTGTATAGTATTGAGATTCAATGGATTCTCTAATTTCTAACTGCGGTAACAACTCTTTCTTGTCACTGATATCCTCGATGCTAGATTGAATATCTAAAAATTCGTTAAAAACCTGTTCACTATTAGTTATGCGTAGCTGCAACTCAATTTGTTCATCGAGTAACGAGGGTTTTTCTAACGAATTAGTGTATTTTACAAAAAGAGTGATTTTACCGCGTAAACTGCCACGTTTTTTAATTAAATCACGTAAATCCAGATCTTTTCCCATTTTGGTGGTCATGTAGAAAACAGAAATAAGTAGGTACTTACAAGTATCACCGAGAATGAAGAAAGGTCACGTACTCACGGGCACTGTAATGCAAAAATACACGGTATTAATACACTTCGAAACCTATCCAAAATCCACTCGCTATACCTCTTTGTCCCAGGTTTTACGTCGATATGATTCTTCGTAAGATTTCGCCGTTGAAATTCGAATGTTGTTTGGAACGGTACTTGCTAATCCAGAAAATAGGTTTATGATGCAACGAAGAAGGTCCAGTGATCCAGCGAAGAAGGTCCAATGTTGGGGACCAGTGTAAGGAGATGAAATGAGAACGCTGTCCAAACTCCAGTCCAAAGAAATTGTTTTAATTTCAAATTAACGAATTTACAAATGTAGTATAAACGTATACGCTCTCAGCCATGTTTGTCGGTGAGTGAGGTAGGTCGCGGCGGTAGCGGCGGCATCACGTTGCCTCCGCCCCCCTCCCCATCTCAGCTAGAAGCTTGAATATCCATTGTCCTTCGGAATGTCCACCACCGTTGTCAAAAGCATCCAATATGCACTGATTTAATTGTTTGACACTGACCGGCTCACTTTTGTACACTCACAATAAGATGTCCATGGGTACACAGCTGCACTCACGATTTTTCCACTCAAAAAGTATGCACGAAACATAGCTACATACTCCCGTGAAATGAACTGATATGATAGGCCATCGCGTCGGGCAAACGTAGACAAACAATTAAATTTTGCAACGAAATTAGATACGCTCACTTTCGCTAGCAATTTAGCACTGTTTGTCGCATCGTCGGGGCGTGGCGCAGGCGCAGAGGGGGGGGGGTTAGAAATTTATCAATGGGTAATTTTACTATGATAGTACGGAGGTCGGTCATAGTATTAGTTATGCATTTACCAATTATCACGTATTTTTGTGGACAGTTTTGGGACTTAGTGTTTTACTTTTTAACTACATAAATATGATCAGTTAAAGATACTTAGTGCTCTGTTAAATTTTTTGTACTAATTAAAAAATAGCGCTGTATAATATTTTAAATATAATATTTTTCAACGGTTGCTATAGTTTAAGTTTAATTGCCATACATACATACGTACATAGTCTCACGCCTATAACCCCGAAGAGGTAGGCAGAGGTGTATTTCTACACCCACTTTTCGCCAGATATACTTTAGTCCCACGTAAAGGCTGCTACACACAGAGTCGGCGGCCTGGAGGGCGGCCATGCCGCCGGCCGAACCGCGTGCGCCCGGTGGCACATAAAGCCGCCGACCTGGCCGCACGAATGAGCCGCCGGCATGGCCGCGCGGGTAGGCCACCGGCCGGCCGCGGGTTGCAACTTGCTACTTGCGTGTGGTCGTTCTATTAGGGTTGTTAACCATACTTTATAATAACGTATCCTACTTTATTTTTGGCAATTATACTTTTGTATACTTACAAATAAAGTAAATGAAAATACTTTACTTCCAACCCTTACTGTGACGTGTAAAACCAAACACGAATTAAGAATACTTATCTATGTAACGTTACACATAAGTTAAATGGATCATGGGAACTATTGAGGCTCAAAGAGATCTAAAAGATATTCACCACTGATGGTAAATATTTTTTACAGAAAAAGGCAATTGGCAATAGTATAGACTCACGCCTGTATCCCTGAAGGGGTAGGCAGAGGTGTAATATTACACCTACATTTCGCCATGAAGTTTAAGTAATAGGGAACGAGCATATTGCCGTTACGGGGCACATCACCAGACTCCGTGCTGCTACTGAGAATTCGGAAAAACCCAGTAACACTTATGCCCAACCCGGGAATCGAACCCAGTACCTCCGATCAGCAGTCGCATACACTATCCACTGGACCACGGAGGCAATATATACTTAAAATCATATCTCCGTTCTCGCCACTTCAGAAGTTCAGAATTAAAGAGTTCATGCGAGAGAGAGTGATGAATCCAAAGTGGCGAGAAGAAAGAAATAAAACGTCAATAATTAACGTTATTGAAAACAAACTGTTTATTTTTTAATTTTTATTACTTACTTATCGTGTCGATGGCAACAGTTTAAATATATTTGGCCCAAAACTCGGCCACTCGGATGGCATTTGGCCTTGCCTCATACAGGTCGTCAAGCGTACACGACTTCGGGCCTGCAGGGCACGTAAGTAAATGGTCCATCGTCTGTGGAGACTCGCCACATCCACATTTGTTCGTACTTGGGTCTATAAATCCCCACCTTGACAGATTGTCCCTGGATCTGCCAACGCAGCCGTTTGAGTGCTTTCCAGGTTGACCTAGGAAGCCAGTATCCTGCAGGTAGTTTTTTCTCCAAAGGGACGAAGGTTGGAAGAGGGAATTTGTCACGCCATAGGTTTTCTCTGGCCTTGGAAACATTGTTGTCGCTGGCTGGGATGGTACTGAGAAAACTCTTTCTGCTTTTCAACCTCTTCGTGGCTGTGCTTTGGCCATACAATAGGTGTCTGCAATCTGTCTCCTGTTTCATTTTTTCTATGGCAGAGGCTACTTCTCTACGGACAGCTGGAGGTGCAATGCCTGCCAGTGGATATAACATCTCTACCGGGGTCGGCTTCGGTAGAGATAAATTTTATTGTCAAACAAGCTATGAAACATTTAAAGATAGAAAAATTTGGCAAAAAAAGTTGGCAACCTTAGGGTTGCCAACTTTTTTTTTCCAGTTGTATAGAACTTAGGTTCTATATAACTGGAATGATGCCCGGCGGCTTTCTGCGGCCGATGCCGGCGGGACCGACGCCCGCCAAAAGCCGGCGGCATGAGCCAAGCGACAAAAGCCGCCAGCCCATTCCGCCGGCACTGTGTGTAGCAGCCATAATAAGGGGCGAGCCTATTGCCGTACCGGGCACATTTCCAGACTCCGTGCTGCTACTGAGAATTTCGTGACAGAAAAACCCAATAACACTGCCCGACCCAGGAATCGAACCCGGGACCTCCCGATCCCACGCGCACATTTATGCCGCCAGACCAACGAGGCAGTCGTATAGGGTTTGATGTCGAGTTTTCCCTCTCTATGCAAAGATGGTATTTGCATCGTGTTCTCCCTGTTATTGCCAATCGAATAAAAACCCTGTGTATTGCTTAGGTACTATTATTGCCAAGCAGCATGATATTCTAACAGCAAATGCTATGTCTGTTATATGCTGATATACGACAAATTTAATGTTTCTTTATAGGCACAACGATGCGCGATGCTAAAAGGCCTGAAATAATGTTAATTTGTGATGAACAATAGCAACCATGATGACCTTATTCTTCTTCTTCGAGTGTTATTTCACTTAAATGGCCACTCCCGGTGCACAAACAGCCTAACCGCTTCAATTCAGTACAAACAATGATATGGATTCTAATGCAAATAGGTATTAAA
Source organism: Euclidia mi (assembly GCA_944739405.2). NCBI lineage: Eukaryota > Metazoa > Arthropoda > Insecta > Lepidoptera > Erebidae > Euclidia > Euclidia mi. The sequence goes on along the minus strand of OX123188.2, from coordinate 14,991,533 downwards.
CCTATGCAAGCTGTAATTCACCAGACATATCACTAGTCTGTAGCTTTTTATATCATTATTACGATACGAAAAAGTCTTTCAACACGCATCAATCTAATACTAACAAGATAAAAGCTAGAATTCACGTCGATATAACCAAGTTCGTCTGATTATTTCACCAAGACAACGGGGCACAAAAACAGATGACCCTCGAGATGTGCTCTGTTTACTCTGTCGGCTTCAATACTCCAGGGATTTGCGGCTCGTGGATTTTTGTGCCGCGTGATATTGTTCGTTTTTTCTCCTTCGTTCATTTGGGGTCTTAACCAGATGTTCAAAGCATTTTACTATCCTCGACAAATATATCTATAGTAGGTATATACTCGAATAAGTTGTTGTTCTCTCATTCCAGAACTCTGAAAATCGGACGATGTTCTCTTCTGTAAAATGGGACAACATTCCCAATAAATACCTACGTCTCTTTCTACCGACTGGTAAATTTTGTAATAGTGTAGCACAATCCAAGACATTATTTCTATGACTAAACCAAATGATATTAACCAGAGCAAAGTGAAAGAAACCGTATTATTTCCGTCTTGACTTTCATAATGTATTGCGTGTATTGTGATGGAGGAAAACAATTGTTTAAGAGGCTTGTGTGGGAATTATTAACTTGAGAGTTCTTGAAAAAGTATTCTTGAAAAAGTATTCTTGAAAAAGTATTCTTGCAAATGTTATTTAACAGGTAAAATAACTCATGAAATAAACATATAGGTAAGCGTGCCGAATATAATAGCGAAACAATATTTAATTTGCTGAGTTGAACAGAATGCTTTATAAACCAATCTGATCTTTTGTACTTATGGGATCATCTCATTGATTTGAACTTTAGGTGAAATCAGAAAATGTTTTTGTAGTCTAAATTGATTACAATTATAACAGCGGCAAGAGAACGTTAGTCTAAAAAGCGAACAGATGTTAAAATTATTTATTTTACCAAAAGTTTCTGGCTCACTACAGGCAGAAAGTAACTTTTGGTAAAATAAATGCTAACCTATTATATTATGCAAGTTGTTACATAGTACTGATAGATTGGTATCTATCATTGCATAACGGGGCCTTCTAGGCGTGGCGGCAGAAACTAATTATAAATTACTTAAGAGCATCGTTATCATAAAATACGACGGATATTTCGTTAATGATTCAAATTAAGTAGTGCATTCATCACTGCGTCAAAACTACGCCCAGTTTTAAGATTGCCATTAATCTTTTAGGCTCATATCTTTTTAATTATTTCTTATGTACCTACAGCAACACATACACATATAGCAGAACATACATAAATGCCCTCTTTCAACTTATTAATGATAAATGTAAAGTAATCATTCAAGGCTAAGCAGATTTAAGAATGCACAGACGCGACTAGGAACATATAAAGCTAAATGTCAAAATCAATCGCTTTTTACTTCTCCTTATTGAGATTCCTGTGAATCACACTAGTCTTTCGAACTATTATACCGGACACAATTCCAGCCTTCAAACTAATACTGTCAGCTTTCAAACAAAATACTCCAATAACAGTTTTCTCATTTCGAAAATCTAACATCAGCGCGCCTTGTGAAGTGGGCTCACTTAATATACACAAAAAAAATTCAATATAATTTGATGGTATGCTCTACCAGCAAGCTGACCAAGTAAAATCAACTTTGCAATACCCAGAAAATGATGAAGGCGAACAAACTCGAACAAAAACTTATTCATATCGTAAACCCGACCATTTCCACGTTCTTTATGTTCCAATGTGCTCCTGAAATGCAGGAAAAATCTACTTAACTTTCAAAGGCGAGCTAATTGGCGGTACTGGCCACAATCTGCAGGTAAATGCGACCAGCTTAAACTGACCCCTATTTCCGTTCAATACCAACTACTCGAAGTCATTGGTGAAAGTGGTTTCTGTTTTAATTTCGTTGAGGTTTTCAATCTTCTTGTTTTAATGGTGCGCGGCCGTGTAATCTGTTTGATTAAAGTTAATGGTATCGTTTGTAAATATAATAAAGATCTGTTAGATCTGCAACAATAATGGCGGATTGAAATAGAATGAGGCAGTGTTTTGCTATTTCATCCTCTTTTATTATAACGTTTCAGAAATAAGTTAAGTGCGAAACGCTTATTCACCTAAAATTGTTACTATCTTTTATTAATTTATTCTTTTAGTATTAAGATAGCCCGCTATTTCATAAATCTAGTAAGCTCTACTGACTATTCACCCACGGACACTCTTGACGGAGCAATTTGTGGATCTCACAAATAGTTTTCCTACGCAGAGTTTGAACTCGTTACACGCTGTGCATTGTTAAACTGAGGCCGACAAAACAATCAGAAGATTAAATTAACGTTAAAGAAAATAAAATGAACGTCAAAGCAATTGCAAGACCATTATTTAACCTTTAACCTAATATTTAGGGGTCAAATAAAATATATCTCGTGATCAATGTGTATAATATTACAAGACTTTTATAGCCTTGTCAAACATAGCCATGGCTCCAAGTCCGCTGAGAGCGAATCAGTGTAAGCGAATTCTAAGACAACATACACAATACATTTATAAATATATTTACTTGTATAAAACGTGGCTCCGCCCGAGAGAATTATACACCTTAACCTGCCTCAATCACACTACCTATGGATACAAAAAAAACGTTTACTAGTTTTTAAATTTGTCGCGTTCCTTCTGGCAGGTAGGACGCAGCGGTGAATTGATTTTATAATGTATGGATACTATCCTAAAGAGTTTGTTTGCTAGCCGCACGCGCTAATCTCAGGAACTACTGGATTGAATTGTAAAACCTTTTTGTATTGGGTAGTCCATTTATCGAGGAAAGAATATAGGCTAAATTACTTGACGCAATGAGCCACAGGTGCAGAACATTAGTCATAAATAGTTACATAATACGATGATGTAACTCTGACGACAGTTAGTCATGCTATGTTATTTTAAATCCAATATCGTATGTCAAGAAATAACCTGAGTAAATTTCAAGCTGCTAAGGTTGCTGCAGATAGCGGCCACGATTAAATGGATTTACTTAACTAAATTACACGTTGAACTGATTTTAATTGACAGTTCAGTTATCCAATATTACATAGGTGCTTACCTAAGCACCTATGTAATATTGGATAGCTACGTATATTTCTAATAGGTTGAGACGGTACTTGACATACTAATTATTAAAAAATATATTGACTCAAAAAGCTAACTTCACAACCTTATGGGATAAGGTTGTGAAGTTAGCCTATGTAATATTGGATAACTGAACTGTCAATTAAAATCAGTTCAACGTGTAATTTAGTTAAGTAAATCCATTTAATCGTGGCCGCTATCTGCAGCAACCTTAGCAGCTTGAAATTTACTCAGGTTATTTCTTGACATACGATATTGGATTTAAAATAACATAGCATGACTAACTGTCGTCAGAGTTACATCATCGTATTATGTAACTATTTATGACTAATGTTCTGCACCTGTGGCTCATTGCGTCAAGTAATTTAGCCTATATTCTTTCCTCGATAAATGGACTACCCAATACAAAAAGGTTTTACAATTCAATCCAGTAGTTCCTGAGATTAGCGCGTGCGGCTAGCAAACAAACTCTTTAGGATAGTATCCATACATTATAAAATCAATTCACCGCTGCGTCCTACCTGCCAGAAGGAACGCAACAAATTTATAAACTAGTAAACGTTTTTTTTGTATCCATAGGTAGTGTGATCGAGGCAGGTTAAGGTGTATAATTCTCGCGGGCGGAGCCACGTTTTATACAAGTAAATATATTTATAAATGTATTGTGTATGTTGTCTTAGAATTCGCTTACACTGATTCGCTCTCAGCGGACTTGGAGCCATGGCTATGTTTGACAAGGCTATAAAAGTCTTGTAATATTATACACATTGATCACGAGATATATTTTATTTGACCCCTAAATATTAGGTTAAAGGTTAAATAATGGTCTTGCAATTGCTTTGACGTTCATTTTATTTTCTTTAACGTTAATTTAATCTTCTGATTGTTTTGTCGGCCTCAGTTTAACAATGCACAGCGTGTAACGAGTTCAAACTCTGCGTAGGAAAACTATTTGTGAGATCCAATAATTGCTCCGTCAAGAGTGTCCGTGGGTGAATAGTCAGTAGAGCTTACTAGATTTATGAAATAGCGGTCTATCTTAATACTAAAAGAATAAATTAATAAAAGATAGTAACAATTTTAGGTGAATAAGCGTTTCGCACTTAACTTATTTCTGAAACGTTATAATAAAAGAGGATGAAATAGCAAAACACTGCCTCATTCTATTTCAATCCGCCACTATTGTTGCAGATCTAACAGATCTTTATTATATTTACAAACGATACCATTAACTTTAATCAAACAGATTACACGGCCGCGCACCATTAAAACAAGAAGATTGAAAACCTCAACAAAATTAAAACAGAAACCACTTTCACCAATGACTTCGAGTAGTTGGTATTGAACGGAAATAGGGGTCAGTTTAAGCTGGTCGCATTTACCTGCAGATTGTGGCCAGTACCGCCAATTAGCTCGCCTTTGAAAGTTAAGTAGATTTTTCCTGCATTTCAGGAGCACATTGGAACATAAAGAACGTGGAAATGGTCGGGTTTACGATATGAATAAGTTTTTGTTCGAGTTTGTTCGCCTTCATCATTTTCTGGATATTGCAAAGTTGATTTTACTTGGTCAGCTTGCTGGTAGAGCATACCATCAAATTATATTGAATTTTTTTTGTGTATATTAAGTGAGCCCACTTCACAAGGCGCGCTGATGTTAGATTTTCGAAATGAGAAAACTGTTATTGGAGTATTTTGTTTGAAAGCTGACAGTATTAGTTTGAAGGCTGGAATTGTGTCCGGTATAATAGTTCGAAAGACTAGTGAGATTCACAGGAATCTCAATAAGGAGAAGTAAAAAGCGATTGATTTTGACATTTAGCTTTATATGTTCCTAGTCGCGTCTGTGCATTCTTAAATCTGCTTAGCCTTGAATGATTACTTTACATTTATCATTAATAAGTTGAAAGAGGGCATTTATGTATGTTCTGCTATATGTGTATGTGTTGCTGTAGGAACATAAGAAATAATTAAAAAGATATGAGCCTAAAAGATTAATGGCAATCATAAAACTGGGCGTAGTTTTGACGCAGTGATGAATGCACTACTTAATTTGAATCATTAACGAAATATCAGTCGTATTTTATGATAACGATGCTCTTAAGTAATTTATAATTAGTTTCTGCCGCCACGCCTAGAAGGCCCCGTTATGCAATGATAGATACCAATCTATCAGTACTATGTAACAACTTGCATAATATAATAGGTTAGCATTTATTTTACCAAAAGTTACTTTCTGCCTGTAGTGAGCCAGAAACTTTTGGTAAAATAAATAAATTTAACATCTGTTCGCTTTTTAGACTAACGTTCTCTTGCCGCTGTTATAATTGTAATCAATTTAGACTACAAAAACACTTTCTGATTTCACCTAAAGTTCAAATCAATGAGATGATCCCATAAGTACAAAAGATCAGATTGGTTTATAAAGCATTCTGTTCAACTCAGCAAATTAAATATTGTTTCGCTATTATATTCGGCACGCTTACCTATATGTTTATTTCATGAGTTATTTTACCTGTTAAATAACATTTGCAAGAATACTTTTTCAAGAATACTTTTTCAAGAACTCTCAAGTTAATAATTCCCACACAAGCCTCTTAAACAATTGTTTTCCTCCATCACAATACACGCAATACATTATGAAAGTCAAGACGGAAATAATACGGTTTCTTTCACTTTGCTCTGGTTAATATCATTTGGTTTAGTCATAGAAATAATGTCTTGGATTGTGCTACACTATTACAAAATTTACCAGTCGGTAGAAAGAGACGTAGGTATTTATTGGGAATGTTGTCCCATTTTACAGAAGAGAACATCGTCCGATTTTCAGAGTTCTGGAATGAGAGAACAACAACTTATTCGAGTATATACCTACTATTGATATATTTGTCGAGGATAGTAAAATGCTTTGAACATCTGGTTAAGACCCCAAATGAACGAAGGAGAATAAACGAACAATACCACGCGGCACAAAAATCCACGAGCCGCAAATCCCTGGAGGATTGAAGCCGACAGAGTAAACAGAGCACATCTCGAGGGTCATCTGTTTTTGTGCCCCGTTGTCTTGGTGAAATAATCAGACGAACTTGGTTATATCGACGTGAATTCTAGCTTTTATCTTGTTAGTATTAGATTGATGCGTGTTTACTAGTTTTTAAATTTGTTGCGTTCCTTCTGGCAGGTAGGACGCAGCGGTGAATTGATTTTATAATGTATGGATACTATCCTAAAGAGTTTGTTTGCTAGCCGCACGCGCTAATCTCAGGAACTACTGGATTGAATTGTAAAACCTTTTTGTATTGGGTAGTCCATTTATCGAGGAAAGAATATAGGCTAAATTACTTGACGCAATGAGCCACAGGTGCAGAACATTAGTCATAAATAGTTACATAATACGATGATGTAACTCTGACGACAGTTAGTCATGCTATGTTATTTTAAATCCAATATCGTATGTCAAGAAACAACCTGAGTAAATTTCAAGCTGCTAAGGTTGCTGCAGATAGCGGCCACGATTAAATGGATTTACTTAACTAAATTACACGTTGAACTGATTTTAATTGACAGTTCAGTTATCCAATATTACATAGGTGCTTAGGTAGCTACGTATATAGTACTTGATCAGTACTTGACATACTAATTATTAAAAGATATATTGACTCAAAAGGCTAACTTCACAACCTTATCCCATAAGGTTGTGAAGTTAGCTTTTTGAGTCAATATATTTCTTATCTCATATAACCAAAAAGAGACAGATATAATAAAATCTATACATCCAATCTAAACATATAAATAAAGGTGATTTCAAAATGTCTGTGATTTTCTCAAGTGCCTATAAGTAGTTATAAAACAGCATTTAAAAAACCAAACATTCTGTCTTTCTTCCCATCCGAGGTAATTTTAGGAATGATTGAATCGATTTAATGAAACTTTCACTTGAAGATAGAGGACTTAATATATCCTAGTATCAAAATATATCTTCAGTGTTCTCACCATTTGTATGCCGACGACTTGCAGATATATACCCAGGTAAATGTAGAGTCGCTGGCTATGGCAATTGACATGGTAAACAAGGATTTGGCGGAAATACAGAATTGGACTACAAGGTTCGGGCTGACTGTAAACCCAAATAAATGTCAGGCTTTTGTCTTGGGTAGCCAAGGCCTGATACGAAAGTTAAACACAACATCTTTGCCAACCATCATATACAACGGTACGGACATAGATTTTTTTAGATAGTCGGAAACTTAATTCGATTACTAAAAAACACGCGTACAAACTGCCGTACTAGCCAAAATTTAAGATAATCTTAGGAAGCTAGGTATCTAAATAGTATAGACTTATCTAAGTCATTTTGGCAGACGCCTCTTCGCGAATGTGATCGGGATAAGACTGCGTTCTATGTGCCTACTAGAGGAACATTTAATTTTGTAACTATGCCGTTTGGTTTAACGAATGCGCCTGCGACGCAACAGCATTTGGTGGATCAGTTATTTACAAATAGTCCTGAGTTCGAAAACTCGGTATTTGTTTTCTTAGATGATATCATGCTTATATCGCTTTCTTTTAGCGTAACCGCCAGACGTCAACGTCAATAATTTTAGCTCCGTAGTTAAAAAACTTTTAATATAATTTTAATTGATTATTTAACATATAAGTTAGTATATATTGATAAAATAGTGACAAGAAGTTATTGTTAAAATTGTGTTTGAAAAGTATAATAATTACACGGCCAAAGTTCGAGCGAACAGAACGGAGACTTGGTGTCAACGGACGGATTTGAATTTACATCTGCTACGACTACGACTTAAACCCGGGGAGTATACTACTTATTAAAACTTATTCAACACTCCACAACACCAAATTACTCGGCTCACCCCCGTGTGAGCAACGTCCAACACACATCTGGCTCAGTTCTGTCTCCTTTTGCTTGACTATATTATGTGGAAGCAAAATCGAGGACTAAACAACAGCCCCAGACAAACACAATCTACAGATACACTTCACAATTACTACACTGTTTATTCTTGTCTGTACTTCATATATTTGTGTACTTTTCTGTATTAGCTATTATTGGTTTAAACCTGTAACTTGTATACCTACTTGCATTTTATTAATAAGTTGATTAAGTTCATCAGCAGAGATATTTCAATAGAAACCTTATAAAAGTATTAGATAATTACTCTAAAGTATTCAAATTACCTAAATTGCTCTCAATTTCTTAGTTTCTACAATTAATTAATTTAATATATTTTTTATTCATATACCCCCCTTTTCTTTTGTAACTTTTCTTATTTATTCTGTCTATACAATAATACTCAAGCCCCATCACATCTCTTCTCTTCTTTGACTTTGCTCAGCTGTTTTCTTATTTTTTAGGTAATTTGTAATCCTTGGCAATGTCTACCCATATGATGACTCGGAAGGCAACGGCCAAGGAGGTGGAAAATAAATTAAGAATAACTCTGCTCGAGTTAAAGAAATACAAGGATGACAACAGTCAACTATTAAGGGAACGCGTTGACTGTGAAGAAGAAATTAAAATTGTAAATTACCGTATATCTGAGCTGAAGACACAACTCACGGAGCTGCATATAGAGCATATGGATGTCTTGGATCAACGGGACAGACTACGAGAAGAAGTTAGGTGTTTCAGCAGCTGCGACGAAATTTACTCCAGACAACTTAGCCGCAATGCGGAGTTAGAAGCAAGTCTCAATGAGGCTTATGGCAGAATTTCAACGCTAGAAGACACAATTGCGGCCTTTAACAGTACTGCTACTCACAACTTATTCTCTGAGCTCCTGGGTGACAAAATTAAAGTGCTAAAAGCTCTTAAATGTAACTGTTTCAAAAAATGCCTTAGTAAGAATAAATTTAGAAAATTGTTTAAGTTAAATAAATTAATTAAGAAACTTAGATCTGGTCCTAAGTGGTCTACCAAATTGAGTCAGTATGCACAAGATAACTGTAAATTAAATAAAGAGTGTGAGTCTCTTTTATTAAAGCTTGAGGAAACAAATGAAGAATTAGTTTCTGGTAGGTTGTTATATGAACAACACACAAGTGAGTTGCAAGCACAAATATCAAATCTACAAGCTCAACTCACTAGAACTATAATGGAACACCAGAATGAGACTCATGAATACATTTTAAAATATGAAGAAATTTCAAGAGTTGGTCGAGAAAATTTAAAACAACTTATCTCATTATCCAACTCTAATAATTACTGTTCCAGTTGTACAACTAAGTGTGCGACTACACCTGCTGAATCAATAGAATTGAATGCACATGGATGTCAGTATAATACACAAAACAAACTGCATCCAGTAAAGACTGACAGTAAGAATGTAATATTTTTTTCAGACCAACTGGGAGTGGGTTTAGGGAGCTTAATTGATCATTACACTGAGCAACCAGTACAGAACTTTTGTTCACCTGGAGCTCAGTCTTGTACCCTAGTTGATAAGATTAAGAATGCCGACTTGAATGCACAAACTACTGTCATCATATTGTATGGTGACAGCTCATTAGTCTCCAAAAACAGTCTCATAGAATTAACAGACTTAATGATAGATGTTAGCACAAAAATAGGATGTAGCTTTATTATTTGTGCATTGCCTTATTCATATGCTCTCACAGATGACCAAAACAGGCAGATAGGCAAATTAAATCTATTATTGTACAATAGGACATGTCATAGTGACAGTATTTTATTTTTTGACACTAATATTTTTATTAGTAATTTCTTTTTAACAAAAGATACTATGTATCTTTCTTATGTACATAGGCAACAACTTGCTAAATTATTAGCATTTAATTTATATACTGATAGGAGTACTACTAGAGTACTTAGGAATTTGGTAGATAATAGTTATACCAATAGTAGTATTGACACATCTATTAGTTTAAACTATTAGATGAGACAACAGATAGGCATTCATGTGTTTTAAACTTAGTTCATCAAAACATACAAGGCCTATCTGGCAAAGAATTAGAAATAGATTTATTTTTAAATAAACATAAGATTGATATCTTATGTATTACAGAACATTGGTTGCGAGGTGACCAATTAATATTTAACAATCAACATTACTCAGTTATAAGTGCATTCGTAAGAAATAAGGCTATTCGTGGTGGCTCTCTAATATATGTATGTAATAGTTTGAAATGTAAAGAACGTAAGGATATAGCTAAACTTTCTATCGAGCGCACTGCTGAGATTTCTTGTGTTGAGCTTGAACAACATATTATAGTGTGTGTGTATCGACCACCACAAAGCGACTTTACTCAGTTTGAAAGCATTATTGAGGATGTCTTAAAACACATAATTTCTAGTAGGAAGTCTATAATCGTATGTGGCGATTTTAATGTCAATTTGTTAGAAAAATCACCAATTTGTACTAGGTTAGTTAGCTTATTTAGGTCATTTAATTTAAATGTTTTGTTCTCTGAACCAACTAGAATAACCTCACATTCGTCTACATGCTTAGATAATGTTTTTTGCAATTGTCTTTATTTAAGTAAGACTGTTTTACCTGACTTGACATCGGATCACTGCGGGCAAAAGGTTGTAATTCCAACTAATACAACCCCTAAAGTACAAGAAATTACATGTAGGCCAATGACCTCTGCTCGCCTAAAACACTTTAGTAATGATGTTACTGCCAAGATCGCCAGTATTGACTTAACCGTTGATGATCCTGATGAATTATATAAATGCTTATTTAAAATTGTTAATGATGAGTACAATAAAATTTTTAAACTGAAGACGTTTGCAAGGAGCATTAAAGTAAATTTTTGTGATTGGGCAACAGTAGGTATATACAAAAGTAGAGCTAGGTTGTATGATCTATATGGTATGAAGAAATACAATTTTAATCCTGAATTTATTCAATATGTTAGAAATTATTCCAAGGTTTTTAAGAGGACATGTGCTTTAGCCAAATCCTTATATTTAAGCAATAAAATCAAAGAATCCAAGAACAAAATTAAAACTACTTGGAGCATTATTAACAATGAGACTGGTTGAGCTAAATTGGTAGATAACAATTATGAATTAAAATTTAATGGTGAAATTATTACTAGGAAAACTGATGTTGCTCAGACATTTAACAATTTCTTCATAAACATACCAGTGAACACAACCAGCTGTCTAGATTCATGTCCAAACAAAGCAGAAATGTTGGTTAGGGGCAATGTGAATGAGTGTGATGTGCTTTTTAATTTTAAATATATTGACACCAATGACATACTGAAGGTATTCAAGACGCTCAATAATAAAAAATCTGTTGACTTATGGGGCATTTCTGTTAAACTTGTGCGACAAATTATTTCTAGCTTAGCTCCATATTTAGCTGCAATATTCAACAGATGCGTAGATACAGGAGTATTTCCTGATCTAATGAAACACAGTAAAGTAATACCATTATTCAAAAAGGGATCAAAGAGCGACCCTAGTAATTTTCGGCCAATTTCTATCTTGCCTGCTATTAGTAAAATTTTTGAAAAGATTATTTTGCATCAACTAGAGAGCCACTTTCACACAAATAATTTATTTCACAGTGAACAGTATGGCTTTACTAATCGCTCCACCGTTGATGCTGGTGTAACTTTGTTAAAGCATATTTTTAATGCTTGGGAAAACTCGAAGGATGCCATTGGTGTTTTTTGTGACCTATCAAAGGCCTTTGACTGTGTGGAACATTATACGCTTTTACTTAAATTGAAACTTTATGGTATTAGAGATACCGCACTCAATCTTGTTGCCAGCTACCTTAGTGATAGAATTCAGTATGTAGATGTTAATGGGAGTAGGTCTCTAGGTTTGCCAGTAGGAATGGGCGTTCCACAGGGCTCTATTCTCGGTCCATTTCTTTTTTTAATATATATTAATGATTTGCCGTTCTTTGTACAAAATTTATGTGATATTGTTTTGTTTGCCGACGATACGTCACTAATTTTTAAAGTTGATCGTAATTTAAGTAACTTTGATACCGTCAATAACACTCTTGCACAAGTATTAGATTGGTTTTCGACAAATAATTTGGTACTCAACTCAAGTAAAACCAAATGTGTTAAATTCTCTTTGCCTAATGTCAAAAGTGTTCCTACTAATATAATTTTAAATAAGGAAACAATTCAACTAGTCGAATCAACCGTATTCTTAGGTGTAACTTTAGATTGTAAGCTTCAGTGGGGCGCCCAAATATCCTGTCTCGCAGTAAAACTTAGTTCTGCAGCGTTTGCAGTTAGAAAAGTTAGGGAATTCACAGATATAGATACTGCTAGACTAGTTTACTTTAGTTATTTTCACAGCGTAATGTCTTACGGAATAATGTTATGGGGTACAGCTGCTGATATACAGACTATTTTTGTTATTCAAAAAAGGGCCATACGTGCAATTTATAAGTTAGGTGCTAGAGATTCTTTACGTGATAAATTTAAAGAAGTAGACATATTGACAGTTGCATCGCAATATATATATGCTAACTTAATTTACATTAAGAAAAACTTAATTCTATACCGCAAAAATAGTGATTTGCACAACGTGAACACAAGGAATAAGCATAAACTGGTGGGAACTAACTACCGTCTACATAAAGTTCAGAACTCATTTGCGGGGATTGGTATACGATTTTTCAACAAATTGCCTCTTGAAATAATGAATTTACCCATGCACAAATACAAACGGACAATTAGGAACTTTCTTTTACAAATGGGTTATTACACTATTAAGGAATTTTTAAATGATAAGACACCGTGGGGATAGGCTTAGGCTTGTTTAACTCACGATTATTTTATTTATATGTTAAGTGGAGGTGCCTCGTGAACACATGATTTTTTGCAGGATTTGGATATTTTAATGATTTGTTGAATGTAGTTTAACATTATTTATCCCTGATCATATCATTGTTCACTTATCACCTTCACAAAATTCTTTCTACATTTGCATTCCTTCACGCGTTTCACTAATTTATGTTAATAATAACGATCTGGAAAATGGAGGTAATTTGCGGTCATGGTCAGCATACCAATAGATTGTTTCTTACTGCTGGTTCGTATACCGTTGTCGTCATGCTCACTAAAATGTCATTTCTTGTGGTGGCGTCGTGTGTCGGGTCATCCCTGTCCCTCTAATATGGCGAGAGGGATGATGGCTGGCACATGTGTCATACTCGTGAACGGGTGCTACTTGCGATGACTGGTCGATGACGGTCTTGCGGGCTGGTATTAGATTTTAATATTTAACTGCATCATTTCCATCATGGATCTGATCACTTTCGCGGATTGCCTGCATTATTAGGTGTATATAATGTAAGTGGATGCTCCTGTTTCACCATGTCTATTCTGAGGAGGCTAACCAAAAGTATTATGCTTGAGTATTATGATGTACAGTAAATATATACAAGTGATATAGAAGGTGTAACAGTTGCAGCACCTTATAAAATGTAAATTGTGTATTATGCAAAACCTGGCAATGAAAAAGAGTGACCGTGAGTTTTATTGCCCGTTCTTTCTCATGGTTCTACCTATTGCTTTGCGAACGTGGCAGTAAATGTAAATGTAGAAGCATACAGTAATAATGTGTTAAATTTGAGTATAAGTAATTATTTTATAAATTTATTATTTTGACGTTCATAAGCGTCACATTGTGACCCAAATGAATAAAGGATTTTGAATTTGAATTTGAATTTGAATTTAATGCCCATGTGTCATTGCCTATTAAATAAAGTATATGAAAAATTAAAATCGTAAAATCTAAATTCTTCCGCGACGAATTGAAGTACTTGGGCTACGTAGTGAACTCTAAATGATTACAGGTAGACCCATGTAAGGTGGAAGCCATTCTTCAATATGCTACGCCTAAGAATAAAAAAGAAGTCAAAAGGTTCTTAGGCATTGCATCATGGTATCGGCGATTTATCCCTAATTTTAGTACTATTGCCGGGCTTTTGAACAAACTTACCTCTACCGGTAAGAAAGATGTACCATTCCAGTGGTCGGTGGAAGCTGATGCCTCCTTTTCTAAACTAAAACAATTGTTAAGCTCCACACCAATATTATCGTGCCCCGATTACGAGAAACCGTTTCAAGTTCACACGGATGCGAGCTCGTGTGGCATCGGTGGGTTGCTTACACAAGTAATAGATGGCGTGGAAATACCTATCGCTTACATGAGTAGGTCACTAAATGCACAGGAACAAAACTATAGTATAACAGATCGGGAGACATTGGGAGTTCTAACAGCCCTCGAATATTGGCGCTGCTATTTAGATAACGAGTTAAAGTTTGTTGTGTATACTGACCATTCCGCATTGAAATGGTTCCTCAACTTGAGCAACCCGACTGGTAGATTAGCTCGGTGGTCGGTACGTTTGTCAGCCTTTAACTTTGAAATAAAGCATCGGCGCGGCGCAGATAATATTATAGCAGATGCGTTATCACGATCCTTACCAGTAACTACAATTAGCGCGAAGAATAATAACGTGAACAACCCTTATGTTGACACTGATCAATGGTATTTAGCCACCTACAATGGTTGTTTATCTTCGCCTAATGACTATCCAGACTATTCTATTAAATATAATAAATTGTATCGTTTGATAAAATCTAGGTGTATGCTACGTAAAGACTTCGAATGGAAAGAAGTACTACCTTCTTCTGATCGAAATGAGCATGAATTTAATCTAATTCGCTGGACACTTGACAGTCTTTTCGACCATATTGGCGCTGCATAAAGGGCCATCGATTGTACAACCCCTGCATATAGGCGACGAATTCTTCCCGCGGTCCCCCGAGTTTGGGGAGTAGTCTATGTAAGGCACCTATTGTTTTTTCTATCCGAGGAACGAGGCACCTGAAATGCTGTTCGAAACCCCAACGGCTATCTAATATTAGGCCAAGGTACTTCATTTGCTGACCTATCTCAATTTGCACATCGCCCACGCAGACCGACGAGCTAGGTGGTTGTCTTCCACGTGGCATTTTGTGAAACCACATAGCCTCGGTCTTGTGCGGTGCTATCTCCAGGCCCAGGGCGCGGATTCTGGTCACGACTCTTGCTACCCCAAGCTCGGCAAGACGAATGGTCCCGTCAAAGGTTTCCCCACCGGCAATGATCTAGGTGTCATCTGCATAGCATACGACATTAACTCCCTCAGGCAGTTCTACCTGTAGGACTGTGTCGTATGCAAGGTTCCACAAAAGAGGACCCATTACTGAGCCCTACGGTACCCCACATGAAGTCAGTCTCCGATATACCCTGCCATCCATACCCACATAGCGTATATACCTGTCGCGAAGATAGGCCCCAATTATGCCCTGCAAGTAAGTAGGCACCTCATGATAAATTAGGGCTTCCTTGATCGCGTCCCAGGGCAAAGCGTTAAATCAGAGTAATGAATGTAGAGGAAGCACCCGAGGTTTGTAAGGATAGAAGCAAGTGGCATTATGATGTCTCTGTCTACCCCTACGGAAAATACGGCGTAATCATAATATATGTATGTATGTAATTTATCAGATACATATTGTTATTTGTTGTTATTTTAGTAATTTGAGAACTCTAATCATGTTTCTTATTAATTTTAAATTCATCTGGTAGATAAGGCCTATTCAGAGGTGGTAAAACGGGGCCTTAATTACAGTTGACTTGACTGTCCGGTCAGCGTAGTGGTTTAAGCGGCCACCTCGCCGCTTGACACTGCGCCGAGTGTTGTGGGTTCGATCCCCATACGAAACAACAGTTTATCTCGTGTGGGGATTCACAAATTGTTGTTTCGAGTCTGGGTATTCATTGTGTCCGTTAGTTATATGTTTGTAAAGTCCCCCGCGACACAAGATTTAGTCCTGATGCGGGAGTTGTCTTTAAAATAAATTAATTGTTTAAAAAACACTAGAAAAACACGCTTTATAAATGCACGTAAAAAGAAAAATGGGTCGTTCAAATTGTCTCTATTTCTGGGCTCAAGTGTAAACTATGTGCTTTTAATTATAATATTTGATTGTAAAAGCGATGGGCGCTGGAACAAGAAAGACGTTCTTATTTAATTTGTTGAAAAATCAAGTGAACAGATGTAACGGGAAGCAGGTTACACACATTGGCGCTTTAACTGGAGTTGCAGTACGACTAGTAGGGACATTAAACAGTCTGATCAAAGTACCAGTTTGTCGAACTCAAACGAAAAATGCGCCAGCAGCGAGGTAAGATGACATTCACCGACATTTTTAACGCCTCTTCTTTCAGGAAATTAAGTACATAAGAAAAAACCTCACTAAAAAGGTCAAGAAATGTCAAGTAAAAACCTAAGTAAAAAATTAATAAATAATAAAAAATAATTTGATAACTAGGCTTCTATTCGTGCTTAAAATTTACTTAATAATATTATTAACAAAATGAACACAGATTGCCTAACCAGCGGAAGACATATAACATTATAAATCTGTAAAACCCAAGAAGCCCTACCCACCTAAGAAGCACCCGCTGTCAACGTTCGATAAAATAGAATAAATTTTGCCTACAATATAAGAACTGTTCTTGCAAATAAAAGCAATAAACCACCCACAAATGGATACTTCGTCAGGCCCACTGCCGCAGCATGGCTGGCACACGCATGGCTGAGTGTGAGTTGGCGTACAGAAGTGAGAACATAGCAGACAATGGGTTAAAAGCTATCATTGAGTCTGAAAACAAATTATTATTGTTTATAGCACTTTTAAAAGAAATTCCAGTGACATTGACAGTTTGTAAATATTATTTATGATACAATGTTTGTTTATATTATAATCTTAAAGTAAGAATTTTTACTGTGTTATTTCTGTAAATATTGTGTGGATTACTATGACACTGGCGATACGGGAGTTAGTGTCAGTCAACCTACCACATCGCTGACTGGTTTGGTGCTCTGTCCGGACTGTTCTCAGGACCGTTTTTTCAAAGGTAAGCGGGGCTTGAAAGTACATTTTGGCAAAGTACATAAATCCCAAAATGTGCTTTCTGGCCCTTCAATATCTTCACCACCTATATCAGGAGACAACAACCAAATTCCTTTTTGGCAAACTCTATCTAAATTAAAACATTCGATTTCTATAGTCAAAAGAGTTCCCCGTGGGGCAAGACCATCAGTGTCAAAAAAATTGGCTGAATGCATTGGTCTTGTCGTAAGGGAGAACTCAAAAGCGGCCTGGGAGCAATTATTGACTTTCCCTTGTAGGATTCTACATGTTGATAAAAATCAGGCTGGCAAAAATTCATTAACATCTCAAATTAAATATAATTGTCAAATTTCGGCCAACACTTTAGACCCTAAATTCACTTCAAATAAACATAAATCTCTATATCGATATGTGGAATCCAAATTGAGGGAAGGCGACATACGGGGCGCGTCTAGACTCTTATTCAGCAGTGATGTGGTGGCGCCTTGCTCTCCAGATACGCTTGCGGGTCTGAAGAGCAAGCATCCAGCGCCCATTAATGATCTTTCCTTTCCTGAAGCTCCCGACAGTGAATCAGAACATCTGATCACCACGGCCAAGGACGTCTTAGCAGCGGCTTGCTCCTTCCGAAGTGGCTCGGCAGGTGGCCTCGATGCCTTGACACCACAGCATCTAAAAGATCTTGTGTGTGCAAGTGCTGGGGTGGCTGGCTATACACTTCTGAAGGAGTTGACTGCGCTAGTAAATATGATGCTCTCCGGTAATGTGGACGATGCTATCATTGATATCTTGTATGGGGCCAACCTGTGCGCCCTTAACAAGAGAGATGGTGGCATCCGTCCCATTGCCGTGGGTTGCACTTATCGGCGTATAGCAGCTAAGGTATGCTGTAAATTTTACAGCAGGGAGCTATCTGATAAATTCCAACCTCTCCAACTAGGTTTTGGTTCCAAGGAAGGTTGTGAGGCTGCTATACATGCCCTTTCGACGTATCTTGGAAGTGGTGATGGGGAGGTCATTCTGAAGGTTGACTTGAAGAACGCCTTCAATTCAGTGAATAGGGACACTTTGTTGTCACAGGCAAAATTAGAAACCCCTAAAATTTACAAATATCTTTGGCAATGTTACAGGTATCCCACAAAATTACTATATCAGGACAATCTTTTGGAATCTGCAGTTGGATGCCAACCAGGTGACCCTCTTGGACCAGTCATTTTTAGCTTAGCTATACAACCCATTATTCGGCAAATAAATTCTAAATTTAATGTATGGTATTTAGACGACGGAACCCTAGGAGGAGATCTAGACATTGTATTACAAGATTTAGCTTTTATTAAAAATAAATTCGCATCTATTGGCTTGGAACTAAATTCTAGTAGATGTGAGTTGTTTATAAATACAACAGACTCTACAAAAAAAACTTTCAATAGTATCTAAATTGAATCATTTGGCACCAAACATCAAAATTATTGAAAAGAGTTAATTTCGCCTCCTAGGTTCGCCCGTATTTGAAGAAGCTTTTGATTCTTTCTTGGAAGAAAAATTCCAAATTTTTATGAAATTTCAGATCGTCTATTCAAAATTAATATACATTCGGCTTATACTATTATTCGATATTGCCTTTTCGTCGCAAAATTTACTCATGCCTTAAGATCATCGCAACTTTGGAAAAAAATAACACTATTAGGACAAATCGACCAAATTATACAAGTTACTTTAAAAAAAATATTAAATGTGGACTTGGACGACCGAACCTGGCTATAAGCATCTTTACCCATACGCTTGGGTGGGCTTGGCGTTCGCAAAATTTCCAGTGTCAGTTTACCGGCGTTCCTGTTTTCGGTTCACAGCACGGAAGAGTTAACTAGGAAAATATTATCATTTACACTAGTTAACTCAGAAGTGCTGTGCAAAACCGAAGCTATAAACGCCTGGAAAATGGCTTGTCCAAACACTGATTTGCCCACCAACCTATTCTCCCAAAGACAGTGGGACGCGCCGCTTTGTAACATTGTGAGAAAAAATCTTTTGGATACATCTTTTGATGTTACAGAGCGAGCTCACTTGCTGGCTGTGGGGGAATGGGAATCCGGTCTATGGCTTCAGGCACTACCATCGTCCAACACAGGAACCATGTTGGACGGTGAGACGTTCCGTATCGCCACTTGTCTCCATTTAGGTGCTCCGTGTGTTTCTCCGCATCGATGTCATCGTGGAGAAGACGTCGATAGCCTCGGGCACCATGGGCTATCCTGCAGCAGAAGCGCTGGTAGGATTCCTCGTCATGCTCACCTAAATGACATAATCCGTCGTGCTCTTGTCGCGTCTGGTGTACCAGCTTTCTTGAACCAAATGGTTTGGTACGCGACGACGGGAAGAGACCTGACGGTATGTCACTGTTGCCATGGAAAATAGGTAGGCCTTTGGTGTGGGACGCAACCTGCGTAGACACCCTCGCGCCATCCCATGTTCCAAGCTCGGGAGGTCATGCTGGCGCTGCTGCTGCATCTGCGGAAACCCTCAAACGGCGCAAATACAGTAATCTAGTAGCTAATTACGTATTTGAGCCATTTGGGGTGGAAACGCTAGGCTCATGGGGTCCGAGCGCTCGTTCTTTATACCGAGACATATCTAAACGGTTAGTCGACGTCTCACGTGACCAGAAGGCTGGTTTAATCTTTGCTCAGAGAATCAGCATTGCCATCCAGCGTGGCAATGCTGCCAGCCTTCTGGGCACGTTACCCGAGGATATTGATGCGGAGGCATTCTACGACGCCTAAACACACCTGTACATAATATGTATCTAGTTTTACTCTTTATTTTTAGATTTATGTACATATATATTCTAAGACAGTATGATTATTTAAGATAGTAATGTATATAGTTATAATTAATCATCTGTTCTTAAACTTATCTTCATATTTCAATAAATCACTAAAATAGTACATAAGAGTAATGCGTCAACAGTGGCAACATGTAGAGTTCTTCTTCGTGGACGAGATATCCTTGGTTCCCTTTGGTAACCAAGGATATCTCGTCTACACTTGAGCCCGGAAATAGAGACAACTTGAACGATCCTTAATTTATTTTTCGTTTTACGTGCATTTATAAAGCGTGCTTTTCTAGTGTTTTTAAACTTTTAATTTATTTTATACTTTTTGGTCTTTGATAACGAAATATTTTTAACTTTCATACATTTATTTTAAGTAGGCGAATGAGCCTGCATGCTCTCCATCTTTGCCAGTGCGTCTGTATTGCATGGTGTTTTATCTTTCAGCTTAAAAAAATCTATCTCTTCAATCTAGAGACCACTAAGTGATTTTACTCTACTTATGGCCACATTCGCCTGTCCAGCCACAAAAGAACGGGATCCTAAGGACACCACTGCGTGGTCTACCGTACAGCCTAGCATCTTGTGCACGGTAGATGCTCAACTTTAAATAGTGATTTGAAGTCCCAGTGGGGAGCATACGCCTTTCCACCGTAACGTAGCTATACTTGACCGGGAACTGGGTGCCTATAGGCTGAATTAGGTGCTCACCGTCATTTCAAAAATTCAATATTATAGGTTTGTTATTATCTTGAAACCTGATCGTGTTCAAAGTCTATTTCGTGGCCTTTCTCACAAGTGCAAACATGACTATGATACGATATTCCATCATCGAATGCCAGTAGGTACCTATCTTACTAGGTACCTTAGATTCCATTACATAGTTAGTTACATACACGTCAACCTAATAAAAGCGTGTTAAAAAAGAAAAGTTTTGGGAACGAAGAGTCATTGTGTCAACGTTGATTCAAACCCGAGACCCTCTGCGCAGCAGTCTGTCGGTCTATTTATTGACTATCTTAAATACCGTAGTCAATAAAGTTGTTTAGTTGTGAAAGCATATCGCACAAGCGAAGTAAACGTATATTTAGTTTTGCAATTAAATATTAACATGGATTTATTGAATTTAAAATATATAATTAATCGGACAGTTGACTCCGTATCAGTTTTAATGCATGATTTATCTCCGCAGAGGCTAAACGTTTAAATTCGTTAATCAGTTTATTTTATTATTCCAATTATATTACTCATTTCATTTTAAGCTTCGTCATTTCTGCGGTCGTGTTATGCAAATAAAAATAAAATACAATTTGAGGGAGGTGTTACATTAAAATATTAATAACACTCATTCTGAACTTAGCTGAAAAAAATTACTGTACGTTATCTTATTATAGACTTTCGTTCATTGAGAGAATAGGTAAAGCGGCAGCTTACAATTCAACTGAGGCCATCTAGCGAACGACGACAAAGTCTCGACAGCAACAATAAGGCGACAAGAACAATATCGGACACAATACGACGGAAAACAAAGTGCTGAATCACGCAAGCAGAGTACGTGCACGAGTTGACTATATGTAAATAGAACTTCTCAAATATGACCATCGGACTGCGCAAGCACGATCACCCAGCCTGGTTAGAGGATCCTTCTTCTAGTTGGAGATACATCACACCTATCTTCCTCTACAAAAGCACTAGACTGACTACTGAATGGGTATCTTGCACTCATATTACAACGCCTTGGTCCCGGAAAGACTATCTTCGTCTAAATAGTATGCGTAAATTTCGCGATAAGTTAATAAGAGTTTCTATAAATTTACAAAACCTCAGGATCAGAAAGAATTGCATGCATGTGTAATGAGTACGAATTATCTGAAATCCGACCAAGACCGAACTAGTTATGTTCACACACAAACGCGCGCTGGGTACTTACCGACTGCCCAGGTTCTTCGATACAGAGCTTAAGCTGTCTACCGAGGTCAAGTACCTGGGTGTCACTCTCGACAGCAAATTGAGGTGGAACAGCCACATGGAAAATAAGCTCAATAAAGCCAGCATCGCCTTCTGGCAGTGCAAGAAGATGAAAGGTAAACGCTGGGGCCTATCCCCCAAAATTTTCTTATGGCTTTATAAGACAATAATACGTCCGATGATAAGCTACGGCGCAGTAGTGTGGTGGCCTCGGACCAACCTAACAACGGCCGCCAACAAGCTTCAAAAGCTTCAAAGACTTGCATGCCTAGCGGCCACGGGCTGCATGAAAGCTACACCTACAGCGGCACTCGAAGTGTTGCTGGACCGGCCTCCTCTTTATACAACAGGAAGTAACGATGTCGGCGGTCCGGCTAAGAGCTCTGAAGCTCTGAAAAGACACTAACACACCACATACTACCAACTTAAATACACTTTTTAAAGAAGTTTCTCTCACACAAGCCATTGGCGACCGAATACCGAAACAATTCGTGTTCGACAAGAAATACAAAATCCAACTGTACGAGGATCTGCACGAAGGAGCGGTTAATCAAAACGAGCTCACGATCTTCACAGATGGGTCTAAGACGGATACAGGTACGGGTTCAGGAGTATTCTCGGAGGACCCAAACATCAACATCGCAGCACCGCTGGGAGCCTACAACACGGTCTACCAGGCCGAATGTTTTGGCATAATCCTAGCTGCCACAGCAATCATGGCACGTGAGATAAGGGAACGATCCATTAGGATCCTCTCAGATGTTACCATCTGCCTTACGGCTGTCCTCTCAGCCCTCAAAAGCCATACTATCACCTCGGAACTCACGCTTGAATGCCACCAGAAACTAACAGAGGTAGGTAAACATAACAAATTAACACTGCAATGGATCAAGGGCCACAGTGGCTCAAGAGGGAATGACGCAGCCGACGTACTTGCCAGAAGAGGGGCCACTTTAGAGGTGGTGGGACCCGAGCCCATTATTCCCCTCCCTTCTGGTTTTTATCGCAACCTGGTAAGAAATAGAACCAGGACCCAATACAACCAGTCCTGAATTGGTATTGAAACATGTAGGCAGGCCAAGGAGGCTCTTCCCGCAGTAGACGGTAAGATAGCCAAACAAATCCTCCAGCTGTCCAAACAACAACTGCGGACAGTTACGGCCGCCTACACAGGACACGGATTCTTTAATAAACACCTATTTACTATAGGTATCACCGACAGCCTGCTGTGCAGGTGTCCTGAGGTCGCACAGTACAGGCAGCAGTACCTGTCCAGATACAGCACCCTGAGGGAAGCCGTGGTCCACATCAAGAGTCTGCTGGCCTTCCTCGAAGAGCTGGGATGGCTCGAATGACGACACCATTCCCATCCGCACGCAAAATACACGCCAAGACGTGGAGTTGCGGAAACAGCCCGTGCCATCAAGTATCAAGTATACATGTGTCACACCAAAAACATCTGCGATTCTTAAAACGCTCAAGCATATCAACATTTTAAAAGCAACTTTACTCGCTGGTTTCTTGGCCTGAATGTTAAAGATTCGGTTATGGCACTTATCGAAGGACGCAGCTCGCAATGACGGCCCGTTTCACTTACAATTATCTTCGCCAGTAATGAAGCAATCGTATCGTTTAAGAAGTGATAGACAAAAATATTGTTATTGTGAACGACCGATCATAAATTTTACAAAGACGAGAAGAAGGAAGAAGCGAATGGGGTAACATTGGAAACAGCTTTGTTATCATAAAGATCAATAATTATTTTCGTAAGTGTCTTAGATTTAGTAAAAGAGTGATAATACATATTTTAGTTAAGTGTTTTTGGCTCAAATTGAAAATTAACTCTTATTTTTAAGACAAACACCTTTCTGTCGTGTGAAAGTATTTCAGGTTATTTGGGATAATGCCATAGTAAATTTTTGTTGCAGAAATTATGTTTTATTATTCTGCCGCGTTTCAAATAAATCCTATACCGTTGTGGACCTTAAAACGAAGACCTATACTCGAAACAACATTTTAAGATTACACAAAGTGTTGTCCCATGGAATTTGTTCAACCCACAACACTCGGTTAAACATCATTATGTTAAGCAATGAGGTGAACGACTAAGCTATCCGTGCAATTCATATCGAATCATCACTCAAAATTTGTAAACACGGAATTTGAAAACATGACTACCAATCGTCAACAGGCTTTCTATTACAAGGAGTATTAGATGTAGGCCCTACACGTCTAACTAACACTTCAAATATACTAGCACAATGTAATTACGTTTGTTACAAATTGAACAAAGCATGTTGATTATCAATCCAACAAACTAAGAGTTCCTCTTAATTAAAATAAAGCACATAGGAGTCTTAGGGCTTAAGTCGCCCCAATAAATTTAATTGGCTTCGATTGGATCGCTATTTAGCGAGGTCGCAGATACTTTAGTCTATTGGATGTTGACCTAGATTGTAGCTGACTTAGTACATGTAAAAATAGAGCATTACTGTGTTTAGTGTGCGAATATATTATGCGAAAGGTTTTAAAGTATATGAATAATGTGTATAAAACAACTCACAAGACACACTCTGTAAAGACGTTGCCATATTATAGGTAGGTAATATTAATTATTATTTGCGCTGTGAGAAACATACTAGTACATACGTAAAGCCAAAACAATTCGACGCAAGAAGCTGAGGACGTAAAACATGACTACCCTACTGCATCAAAAATAAAGAGTGCTTCACTTGGAGTGATGTATGAAGTCAAATCGATTCAGGCATCTAGAACTAATCGTGTAACAAAGAAACTCATACAAAACAGGGATGAATCTTATAAACATAACATTCCTTTATTGTCCAAAGTAAAATATTCAAGAAATACACTGCAGAAAATATTAAAAAACGGAGCGCACAAATGAGACCGTCAAGTTTTTAATTAACAAAAAGGGAAACAGGCACAAATAGTTTTCAATTTGGCTAAAAAAAGGAAAAGATAAAAGTTTCCGTTTAATTAGTTAGAAAAATCAGGGTCCCAAAGATAACAGAAGGACAGGTCTCCCTTGTCCTCCTTGAAACAGTTTCAGTTTAATTGTCGGTTTCTTCAGTGAATAATAGACGTTGGTGATAAATAATTTTAATTATGTTGTCACACCCTTTGGTGTCGTTTTAAAAACACCCCTTATAAACAAAGTTGGGTTGAAACATGGCGTGAATGGTTATGTACTTTGGTGGGTATATTTTTAATTTGATAGAATGTGGTTTGCTTTTATTACTGTTAGCATTTTTGTCATTTATGTTTCAAAATGGTGAACTTCTAACGTATTCCAATAAGGATTTTTTTTATTTAAAAAAAGACAACTCCCACATTAGGACTAAATCCTGTGTCGCGGGGGACTTTACAAACATACACCTAACGGACACAACACCCAGACTCGAAACAACAATTTATGAATCACACAAAGTATTGTCTCGTGTGGGGATCGAACCCACAACACTTCAGCGCAGCGTCGAGCGATGAGGCTACCGCTTAAACCACTACGCCAACCGTGCAGTCAAGTTTTAAGTATGTAAGACTGTTGATTCATTCGGTTTTACCATGAATAAGCTATCGTACAAATCACGTTATATAATGTAATTGTAAAAGTCCTGATTTTGCGTGTATGGTTGTGCTTTCAAAAAGTCTTCATGGAGTTCGCTTCATGAAGGTAAAGCTAACGTTGTTAGAACATGAGCTTAAGGTATACATTTATTGTCTTTTGTACAATTAATTCCAAAGCAAGTTGTAGCGTTTGCATGAATGGATATCGACACTGAATTCGATGTACGGGATGCTGCAAAATTGTAACCGTAAACCCTCTATAGAATCGATCTAATAATAAATCATCTTTATCGTACACCAAAATAATTTTAAGATAATAAACATGAATGTTTTACAGGCAACCTAAGGATGGACAAGAAAAGCACGGAGCCAGAAAGAAAGAAAGAAGGGTAGTTTGGCGTCGTAGATGATTTAGATACAATAATAAATAGATAGAAAATATAACATAATATACACATACACACACTTTCGGGGAGATGGGCCTTGTTAGCCTTGGTTGGCAACCTGTCTAGGAGAAGGAAAACTCTGAAATTAAACCAACTTTCAGGGAGCATACCCGACACAAAGCCCCGATCTAAGGTGGGAACCGACCCGTGCCGAGGGATTCGTGGCCAGAGGGTAAGCTGGCCGCAAACGGAAGGTGCCTGTGTCACAGGGCACATGTGATATTCCGCCTTACCGTCGTAAAGGGCTCTATGGGGATGGACATTTAAAAACTCTAAATCTCGTGGGAACGCAATGAGAACATTAAATAATATTTCCTCACACGGCGGCGACGCGGATCGCAACCCATCACGTCTCGTTTCCCGTGAGGGCGAAAAGCGGCCTACGGAAAGCCGGTTTGAAACATTGAATGTTGGAGGAGGAATGAACGGTAAATTGGATGAAGTATGTCAGATGATGGATTATAGAAAGATTGATGTTCTTTGTCTGAATGAAAGAAAAAGAAAAGGGTGTGACACCACCAAGCATGGCGCATATACGGCCTATTGGTCTGGGGTAGATAGTACCACCACGCCTGTAAGGGAGTTGGTGTAATACTGTCTGCGCGAATGAATGAGTGCGTAAAAGATTTTATAAATGCTAGGCTACTATGGATGAGAATAAAAGTAGGACTTACTCGTGTCTTTATTGTAGGGGTGTACGCCCTGGTCAATATAGTTACGGGTATGTCACAACAAGAGCAAGACGAAAGGCAAGATTTTTGGGAGAGTTTAAGAGAGATTTTGAGGAACCCTAAGGATAATGAAAGATTGATCTTATTAGGGAATTTCAATGGATGGGTGGGAGTAATGCGAGATGGATTTGAAAGGGTGTTAGGTGCATTTGGTGATGAGAGTGTCAACGAAAATGGAAAAGCACTGCTTGAGATTTGCTGGCAGTGGAGCCTTTGTGTGACAAGTACCATGTTTGATCACAAAGGATACATATGTATATGCGTGAGGCGAAAAATGTTAGAAGAAGTATGATTGATTTTGTGATAGTAGATGATCGATTGAGAAATAATGTGTTCGATACAAGAGTATATCGAGGGATCGGCATCCACACAGACCACTTCTTGGTGATGAGCCGGATAAGTGGGCTCTTTAAAGGATCGCGACACCAAGAGCGTAATGAAAATAGGGTCTTGGAGAGAATAAAAGTAGAAAATCTACAAGAGAAAGATGTGAAAGATGAGTATAAATGAAGATTGATAGCAAGATTTGAGAGGTTGGATGGCATAAATGATACGGATGAATTGTGGCAGTCCTTTAAAGAAGAGGTAGTATGAGTAGCGTCTGAAGTATGTGGTGTGATCAAGAGAAGGAAAATACACGAAAGAAGTGAAGATATGGAAAGAGTATTTCGAAAGTTTATTTGAAAGAACGGCGGTAGAGACACCGATAGCTGAAATGAATGGTGATGATAGCAATGATGAAAGCGTTATTGGCGTGGATCGTTGGAGATCGTGAAAGCACTGAAAAGTATGAAAGAAGGTAAGGTTGCAGGATATGATAGGATTACACTCGAAATGCTGAAGGTTGAACAGGGCATTATAGTTGGTCAGTTGCAGCGGTTATATAACTTATGCTGGAGCACCGTCCGAGTACCTAATGACTGGGCCACAGCTGTGTAGTTGTGCCTCTTTATAAAGGAAAAGGCTCGCAACAAGATTGCAAAAACTATAGAGGCATTAGCCTTCTCAGCATTGTTGGCAAATTGTATGTAAAGGTATTGATTGAAAGCGTTATGAAAGTAACCGACAAGAAAATATAGGATGTACAAGCGGGATTCCGAAAGGGAATGGGATGTACGGATCATGTTTTTTCCTTGTGAAGCATAGCCGAAAAGTTTTTGGCCAAAGTTCAAAAGGTCTATTGCGCATTCGTGGATTTGGAAAAGGCTTACGATAAAGTGGAGAGGAATGAAATGTGCTCGGTGCTGTCAATAAATGGGGTGGACAGCAGCCTCATTCGAGCTCTGAAATGGATTAAATGATGGATTATAGAGCTTGAGCGGGGATAAACGGGGCATACACTGACTGGTTTACCATCGAATGAGGTGTTAGACAGGGATGCGTAGCGTCGCCGTGGCTGCTTAACCTCTTCATGGACAGTTGTTTGCAAGATCTAAAACATAGTGACTGCGGATTAAGGATGAATGGGTTACTTGTCAAATGCCTTCTTTATGCTGATGATCAGGTAATACTTGCGTCTTCAGCGGAGGAATTGCAGGAGATGATAACAATCATGCATGGTGCGTTAGAGAGGAAAGGAATGAAAGTGAATGTAAGTAAAACTAAAGTTATGGTTTTTGAAAAGGAGGAATGCGTTACGGCTTGTTGTGTTTTGATCGATGGACAACAAGTGGAGCAAGTGAATGAGTTTGTATACTTAGATACGTTGTTTACAAGAGATGGTAAGAATGAAGAAGATATTGAAAAAAGAGTTAATGCAGGTAATAGAGTGAATAGAACTCTGAATCCATTTATGAATAGCCAAAACGTGTTCAAAAAGGCACGTTTGGCTGTGCATAGGGGGGTATTAGTGCCTACCCTTATGTACGGTAGTGAAAGTTGTGTATGGCAGAAGAAATTTGAAAGTAGAATAAATGCTGTAGAATTGAGAGCACAGAGAAGTATGTGCGGTGTATCTTTGACCGACAGAGTAAAGAATTGTGTGATAAGAGAGTGGTGTGGGGTAAAAGAAGATGCAGTTACAAGCATTGAGAAAGGCATGTTAAGATGGTTTGGGCACATGGAGAGCATGGATGACGATAGACTGACAAAGAAGATATTTAAGGCAAATGGGTGAATGGGACAGGACAAAGGGGAAGTCCTAGGCGGACTTTATATAACCAGATTGGAGACATCCTGAAAAAAGGACAGGTCAGAAGTACCCTTAACAGAAGAGCATGCATGAGAAACTTGATGGGAGTGAATGAAGCAAGAAAGGTACGTCAGGATCGTTGCAAATGACGTTCCGTAGTCTCTGCCTACCCCTTCGGGAAACTGGCATGTGTCTATGTATGTATGTATACATACACTAGCGTACAAAAAAATACATAGAGTCACCAAGTTCATACACTATATAAATAACTATATATGTACATAAATACTAATAATATATACTAATAATATGAATACTAAAATAAATGAAAGAAGAAGAAAATAAAATAAGACAGTCTTACTAGAATATCAAGGTTAAAGAGATAAGTAGTAGTCTTTTAGCAACTGTTTAAGGACGCGTTTACAAAATTAGTAGGTACAAAATCGCGTCACTACATCGACACGGTGGCAACGGTACAGTCAACAGCAAAAGTAGATGATCAAAATCAGAAATTCAACATTAATGAATGGAATTCGCGTCAGAACTATGTGGTGTGGAAGTGATTTAAAAGTATGTGATTGTAAATTATACCAATCATTTGCTACTAGTACAGCTGCCATATATTCGTGATCAGTAAAATTCATCAATATTGTATTCTAAATTCAAATTTATATATTGTAGAATTTCTACTAAGTTACTTAGCGATAGTTCTGTCAAAAACAAATAATGTCAAATCCAATGAGCGCAACGGTACATAGATACGTGTCATTGGAAACTAATATGTCAATGGATCGGGTTTTTATCGATATTATGCGCTGTCAACGGAATTTTTTAATGTTTCGAGGTACTGACGCCTAGAATGTCAACCTTTGGCGTTAGTTTATTGAAATGTTACATTCTTGGGCTTAACATGCATTTATCAGAGGACAAAATTTAACTTTTAGTTATCAAGAACTTTAAATTTATAAAGTTAAATACAAGTTTATAGGATCGCAACGCTCTTCCCGCTGCCGGTATCTCGAAAAAGCGGGTGCAGAATAGCAGATGGCAGAAAATTATTTATACCTAAAAAGAAATTGCGTTTTCAGACTACCGTAACTTTTAATGGATTTTGTTTAGGTTCTTTCTGACGATTTCATTCACAGACAACGTAAAATCTCCATGCCTAGATGTTATCTGTAATATTATTCATTGTTGGTCAATAATTTAATATTTTAAGATAGGTATGTAGCATACCTTTGAGCAAATGATTTATTGTCTATGATTTAAAAACAATCGTGTCAATAATAGAGTAAAATGTATGTAATCTCTCATTAACGTACATCGTACTCAATTTTCCCATTATTTACAGAATATATTACCTGTAAAACGATAAAAAAATCGGCAAGTTTATGAACATTCGACCATTCAAACACAAAATCAAATATTTTTAATTCAGTAAAATTTAACAATATAAATTTATAAATATAGTGGCATAATTAGGCATTGAAAAACAAAGACTGGTCAAAAAGTATAAAATCTAAAACACAACTGTATGAGCAAAGGTTGTGAAGCCCTGAATGTTTGTTTACAAAAAGTCTATCTTCTCGTGGCACCAACTATAGACTATTTATTTTTCACAGACACAGAAAAAGTAAAACATAAAAAAAAGAAACAAAACGCGAGGCGTTGCATTAGTCTGTGACAGATAGGTACACTGTGTACTGTGACAGATATATTGGGGTAACGGGATTGGAAGGAAACACCCAGTAGCACTGTTGACACTTTATTCAGCTTCATACACACGACGCGTCGTTCGATTTCGACGCGGACAGCATCAACACTAACGTCTTTTGCACTGCACTACACTTTCACTTCACTTTATTTCACTACTACTTCTTTCTTCCTTTTACTTCTTCCTTTTCTTCTGGTTTACTAATGTTTGCCATAATTTAAAATGCCATAATTTCATATGCCATACTGGTATTTGCCATAATGTCATTAGAAATAACGCTTCAGTTGCCATAATCGTGTAATGACATAAAGTGACTTTCACTAATTCCATTGGTTGGACCATCAATCAAGTGTCATAATAATTTAAACCTATAAGTGTATTTGCTATAATTTTGGTTTTCAATAATGCCATGTTTCATAACATTTATTCACCATAAACTGAGGTTGACGGAGCCCTGCTTCGCAGGGCTCCTATTTTCAGGTTAAGAGTCAAAAGAGAACCTAACACAACCTATTTAGTTACTTTCACATAAAGCCTATTGCCTAAAATTACGTTCCGTTTTGATTCCGTGAGGTTGACGGAGCCCTGCTTCGCAGGGCTCCTATGGCAAATAAAAGTTATCACTGTTGAGTTGTTAGGGCAAAGTTATTAGTATAAATGATAATAGTGCAAGTAAATATTATGATCAGGGATGATTACGGCAAACAATATTAGTGCAAATGAATTTATGGAAAACGAAGGAATACACTACCGCTCAGTTAACCGCTCAATAAACTAGCGCTCAGCGCGTCAACACCGCCTTATATACCCCTAGGAATGTTCTAGATCCACTAATTTCGATTGTCATTTCATAATTCAATTGTTTTTTTTCTATCTAGAATTTTCTAATTTTTATTCGAAATATTTGAATAATCTTTTTTTTTAATATTTGCCTAATATTCATAAATTTATTCATTTTCATAACAATGTAGCTAAGTACATACTATTATTTAGATATCACTAAATACCTTTTTAATTAAACATAACTTAAATGTTAAAATACTATCCTATATTCATAAACATTTTCCAAATTTCATAAAAACCAAAATCCACATAACTGTTATGACTGGGATTTGAACTCACGCCATCAGAGCGTGAACGGGATGCGTTACCGCACGGCCACGGCCTTGTTGTCAAGGACTTGTAAATTTGGCGAACACTTGACAGAGTGTATACGTCATAGAACTAAAAACTCATTTCCAAATAATAAAATAGTCTACAAACCTCTTTGCTAATTATTGTGTTTCGTGACGACGGTTTGACATGACACCGGCCGTCACAATATTGTAGCCGACAAGGTAGCCGACTAGGCAAAAGCAATCATAGAGTTATAATTTTGTATCTCATCAGCTACTTTTGAACATTGACATAAATGCACAAAAATGCAAAGATAATAATATTTATTGAACTATCGTTTTGTGTCACATCAGTTACTTTTGAACATTTGACAGAAGTTACAAAAAACAAAATACATGAGAGATGAAATTTGGCATAATTATATTAAATATACAAACACTGCCTCTGTGGTCCAGTGACTGCCTCCGTGGTCCAGTGGATAGCGTATGCGTCTGCTGATCGGAAGTCTCGGGTTCAATTCCCGGGTCGGGCGAAAGTGTTACTGGGTTTTCCAAATTATAAGTAGCAGCACGGCGTCTGGTGATGTGCTCGGTAGCGGTAATAGGCTCGCCCTTATAATTATTACTTGGGACCTAAAAATTCATGTTGAAATGTGAGTGTAATATTACACCTCTGCCTACCCCTTCGGGGATAAAGGCGTGAGTCTATAAAAAAAATATATCAAATATGCAATTTTTATCCAATTCAGCTGTTTTTCCGTAAAACATAACAAATTAAATTACTGGGGTAATTAAAAAATAAGTATGGATCAATTATTTGCCTCATGATTACGTGGCCTCAGTTTCATCATTTATATTTGTTTTTAACTGTTGACTAGTTTTGAACATTTTCCACTTCTTTGTTCTGATGTGAATTGAGTTTATAACTTTTGGAGTCAAAACTGATCACGAATATATGGCAGCTGTACTAGTAGCAAATGATTGGTATAATTTACAATCACATACTTTTGAATCACTTCCACGCCACATAGTTCTGACGCGAACTCGGTTCATTAGTATTGAATTTCTGATTTTGATCATCTACTTTTGCTGTTGACTGTACGTACTACGTACGGTAACTTGCGGAAATGTAGTTCAACTAAATATCTTTGAGACTTTAGAATTTTTTGTGATATGTATCTATGTTATAGGCCTGGAATATTATTATTATATTGTAGGTGTCGTATGAATGTAATGACGGTAAGACGCGATAGACTTCGAAAAAAGCAATATGCGCATACAAAATATTCGCTAAAATCAATTTGATACATCTCGTATTCTGTGCGAATTACGTCCAAATAAGTTTCTTATTTTTTTATATAAATTATTTTGTTTCTTGCGTTGAAATCCAGTAAGAGTCACCGAATAACCCTGGAAGGTTATTTCAGAAGTTCCAGTGGTAGGGTCTCTTATGTACAAACAAAATGAGCCCAAACTCGGTATGCATAGCTCTACTCACATATGAGTACCAGCAAGAGTCATCGAATAACCCTGGAGTGTTACTTCATAAGTTCCAGTGGTTGGGTCTCTTATGTACAAACGAAATGAGCCCAAACTCGGCATGCCTAGCTCTACTCACATATGAGTACCAGTAAGAGTCATCGAATAACCCTGGAAGGTTACTTCATAAAATGCAGTGGTTGGGTCTCTTATGTACAAACAAAATGAGCCCAAACTCGGTATGCCTAGCTCTTCTCACATATGAGTACCAGCAAGAGTCATCGAATAACCCTGGAAGGTTACTTCATAAGTTCCAGTAGTAGGGTCACTTATGTACAAACAAAATAAGCCCAAACTCGGCATGCCTAGCTCTACTTACACATGAGTACCAGCAAGAGTCATCGAATAACCCTGGAAGGTTACTTCATAAGTTCCAGTGGTAAGGTCACTTATGTACCAACAAAATGAGCCCAAACTCGGCATGCCTAGCTCTACTCACATATGAGTACCAGTAAGAGTCATTGAATAACCCTGGATGGTTACTTCATAAAATGCAGTAGTAGGGTCTCTTATGTACAAACAAAATGAGCCCAAACTCGGCATGCCTAGCTCTACTCACACATGAGTACCAGTAAGAGTCATCGAATTACCCTGGAAGGTTACTTCATAAGTTCCAGTGGTAGGGTCTCTTATGTACAAACAAAATGAGCCCAAACCCGGTATGCCTAGCTCTACTCACATATGAGTACCAGCAAAAGTCATCAAATAACCCTGGAGGGTAACTTCATAAGTTCCAGTCGTAGGGTCTCTTATGTACAAACAAAATGAGCCCAAACTCGGTATGCCTAGCTCTTCTCACATATGAGTACCAGCAAGAGTCATCGAATAACCCTGGAGGGTTACTTCATAAGTTCCAGTGGTAGGGTCTCTTATGTACAAACAAAATGAGCCCAAACTTGGTATGCTTAGCTCTACTCACATATGAGTACCAGCAAGAGTCATCGAATAACCCTGTAGGGTTACTTCATAAGCTCCAGTGGTAGGGTCTCTTATGTACAAACAAAATGAGCCCAAACTCGGTATGCCTAGCTCTTCTCACATATGAGTACCAGCAAGAGTCATCGAATAACCCTGGAAGGTTACTTCATAAGTTCCAGTAGTAGGGTCACTTATGTACAAACAAAATGAGCCCAAACTCGGCATGCCTAGCTCTACTCACACATGAGTACCAGCAAGAGTCACCGAATAACCTTGGAAGGTTACTTCATAAGTTCCAGTGGTAGGGTCACTTATGTACCAACAAAATGAGCCCAAACTCGGCATGCCTAGCTCTACTTACATATGAATACCAGTAAGAGTCATAAAATAACCCTGGAAGGTTACGTCATAAAATGCAGTGGTACGGTCTCTTATGTACAAACAAAATGAGCCCAAACTCGGCATGCCTAGCTCTACTCACATATGAGTACCAGTAAGAGTCATCGAATTACCCTGGAAGGTTACTTCATAAGTTCCAGTGGTAGGGTCACTTATGTACAAACAAAATAAGCCCGAACTCGGCATGCGTAGCTTTACTCACATATGAGTACCAGCAAGACTCATCGAATAACCTTGGACGGATACTTCACTGGTACCAGTGGTAGGGTCTCACCAAAACAAATAAAATGAGCCCCAACCTGGCATAACTTGGTCTACTCTTTTATGAGTTCCAGTCGCAACACTTGAACGCGATGGTATACCATCAGTCCAGATAATCTTACCAGATTTCAACGCAAGAAACAAAATAATATCTAAATACCGAAATATATCCTGAGTCAACATAACGGAGAAAATAAAGTAATAATGTCCATTTATATAAAAGTAATGAGAAACTTACTTGTACGTAATTCGCACAGAATACGAGAAGTATCAAATTGATTTTAGCGAATATTTTGTATTCGTATATTGCTTTTTTCGACTTCGGGCTGCAGCGACAAGCGACATAGAGTCCACTCCTAACGGCGCTCAAGCGCAGACTGAGATCTCATTGCAGAATTTGGATATATAAATCAAGAAAGTGGCTAAAGAAAACGACCCTTATTGCCACACATTAAGACACACTTATGCGGGCAAAATAGAAGAAAAATTTAAGATGATTTTTTGCATTTTTTGAGTCAATTTACAATACTTTCAAAAATATTTTCAGATTGTTTTTGAGTTGGCTATATTTAATACCCTATTCTAACTTTGAAAATCTAAATAAATGTAAAAATAGAGAGAAAATTGTACCCAAAAATAGCAGTATTTGCCTATTTTTGATTTAGAGGCAGTTTCGAATCGATTTTACATTAATAATAATTATCTATTTTGTATTTATTTTCAGATTGATTTATAGATAAAAAAGTAATCAATTTATCGTTATCATTAGTTTTATTAGTTATTATCTTAAATTGTCGTAAAATGTACCGGAAATATGTGGTTTTTGATACATGCGTAAACGCGTCCTTAAATGATGTAATAGTTTGAGCTTGTTTGATGGATAACGGCAGTGCATTCCACAAGCTTGCAGCTTGAACTGTGAACGAAATATCGTAAAATCTGCTCGAATGCATTGGGATAGCCAGTCTCAAATTCACCGATGACCTCAGAGATCTAGAATAGTCCGTAAGGAATTCGAAGCGTTCTTTTAAATTAGGGGGAGTAGAAGGATTGAAGAGAATATTATAGAGTAAAGAAAGTATGTAAGTATTCCGTCAAAGGCGAATTGGGAGCCACTTGAGCAAATTGCGGAAATTGGAAACATGATCATATTTGCGCAATCCAAATATGAATCGTATACATAAGTTCTGAAGCCGCTCAAGCTAATAAGCTTGAGCGGCTTCAGATCTCTCTGAGGAGCAACTTAATTAAGTTGCTCCTCAGAGAGATCTAGATAGCTGCTGACATCACCATAGTCAAAGATAGGTAAGAAGAGAGAAATTGCAAGCGCAATCTTAATGGTAATAGGTAGAAAGTTTTGTAGTCTTTGCAAAGTCCCAGTCGCAGAAAATATTTTTCGACTAACTTCCTTAATTTGAGGACCCCAGGATAAGGTCTTTTCAATATGTACTCCCAAGTCCTTTACACAATCACTTACAGGTATAGGTATACCATTAAATTGAATCTGGGGTAAACAAGTCATGTCTATACGCGAAATCATTCTGGGACTACCCACAACAATAACCTTCGTCTTTGTGGGTTGATTTGAAGACCAATTCTGAGGCTCCATGCAGATATTCGCTCTAGATCAGAATTGACGATTCGAAATGCTTCAGTGAACTCATTGACAGGAGCTTGGGTGTAAACTTGAAGATCATCTGCATAAAGGTGGTAGGATGACTGAAGTTGATAAGAGATAGAATTAATAAAAATTGAGAAAAGTAAGGGAGATAGAACGCCACCCTGCGGAACGCCGACTATAGTCCTGCACCACTCAGAGAACAAGTCTTCAATTTGTACATGTCGTCGGCGACCAAACAGGTAACTGTGAAACCAATCAATCACAGGAGATATGTTAATTGAGCGTAGAATACCAAGCAGTATATGGAAATCAACGTTGTTAAAGGCATTTTCCATACCCAGCCTGATGTCGTCGGTAATGTTGATCAGTGCCGTGACCGTGCTGTGACCAGGGCGGAAACCAGATTGGAGCGGATTAAAGAGAAGGTTCTTATTAAGGAATGTGGTAAGTTGGATATGGACGAGGCGCTCGAGTACTTTCGAGAGGAATGGTAGCACGGAAATCGGAAGATACTCGGAAAATGATGAAGTATTAGGTTTTTTGGGTAAAGGAATAATTTGGGCGTCTTTACATAAAGTGGGGAAGACTCCTCCGGCTAAGGAAAAATTCAAAATATGATATAGGATGGGAAGGATTTCATCAAGGATGGGAAGGATCATTTTTCGCCTGACACAATCGTTACCGACAGCATTCGAGGCAATTGATAATACGGCTCTTTTTACATCACACTCTGATAGTTGATTAAAAACGAAGGAAGTGTTGAAAGATCATACAAAGTATTTGCTTTAGTAGTCTTATCAAAGAACAATGGCAGAATTTGGTCTGAGTTCGTTGTGGCGACCTTAAACTTCATATGAACAAAACAAATTGTTCTTTGTTTCTACGATTTTTTATTTTTTCACTATGTCTCATTAAAGCCGGAGTATCTTATGATGATAAAAAGCATTCCAATTGATTCCGAACTAGGTACCTACTTTATTATTTGATTGTTGCCATAGACAGGAATAGACGTGAGTAGTAGCGCTATTAATCCGTATCGATTATTGAATAAGTAATCGATTCGATCGACTTTTATAGGGTTGGTTTTGTTTACAATATAATTATTAAAATGCAGTTATTTAATCTTTAATCAACATTTTATCTATAAACTAATATTTTTGAAGCAAAAAACCTTTTAAATCAAGTAAAAATGGAACTTAATGTCACAGCATTGCTTTAATGTTGTATCGATTTCACATAAAATCGATTTAAAATGTGCAGCTCTGCTTTTGTCTTTGGCTGTGACAGTTAGATGCTACAGAATACTTCTGCCTTTTGATGTCAATCTGCTATATGTCATTTGACAATTCAAACGTACCTACATTGTTCATTGTTAACTAAAAATTAAAGCACCGATATCTTATTTTTTCCGGCTTTCTCGAGTGAAAATAGAATCATTTATAGACTCTGTTACTTACGCCGAATTGTTTAATATATTTTTTATTACTGTACGCTTCAATTTAATTTCAGACATTTTGATGTATGGAGATCTGCCAGTGTCCTTTAGACGAAGCAGTGAAACGGTGATTTAGAGAATCAAGATCTAATTTAACAGAAATAAGATTTTGTGTAGATTTTCCAACTCCCAAAGTTTTTAGAAATTTGCAGACTTTAGCTGGATCTTCATTCTCAACAGAGTTATGGATGTATTGGCGTTGTGCTTACACCTTTTTGCAGTGATTTCTAATCGCAATGTAGTTGTCCCAATTTCTAGGAGTTGCTCGATATTTATATTTCGTTTTGGCCATAGGTTTCTTCGACAGTAAATCCTTAATTTCATTAGTTAACCAAATTGAGGGAAATTGATGAACTCTGATTGCGCGTACTGGTGCATGGACATCATATAAACGAATAATAGAATTCGTAAATAATTCCACTTTCTCGTCAATTGACTTTGCTTTCTGTAAGGCACTCCAATTTATTAGGCATGCTTCAGCACGGAGATTTTCGCCATTCATGCCACCAAAATTACGTTGTAGAAGAATTTTAGTTTTCGATCTAGTGTTTAAAGCAATATTGAGGGCCAAGCTCTCGGTTCCTAATATTATATTCCTATAACAACTATGCCTACGGACTTGTGTCCTGGTTGGCCAGTCAGTTTTATTCCACTAGTCAGTACTAGTGGAATAAACCCGACTCGTAGATTTTTTGTTGTCTCTATTTATTTCATTGCTCCTCTAAGCTGAAACTGAGAATTAAATTGGTACATTATTATGTGTTACATTTATGGTTTGACTAAAAGCTTTAGCTTTTAACATTGCCCAATTCACTGTAAACTCAAACAATTAGTAGTTTAGACGTCTTTCTCAGAAATGCACAAGATTTCTGAGAAAGTTTGGCTATACAAACAGTATTTTCTTAAATTATAATTTTACTAAAACGTGATAGTTGGTGAGGTTGCAGCGGCTGCTGACACTACAAATTCTGTACAGTGTCCCTGTTTCTCCAGAGGTGTTTACAGTCTTTTTCACGCAAAAACAACGTAACTAATTTGCGGCAAATTTGTGTAATTTAGAGATCAAAGTAATAATATATTAAAAGATGACATAATGCAGTTGACATAACAAAGCTGGGCTTTTTATTTTATTACAAGATATAAGAAACCAATTATCCGTCTAATTATTTAATTAAACATATTTTTCGAATTTATATCAATCTACTAGGTTAATTAAAATTCCTAATGCCATGCTGGTGTGGATATACTCAGAATTTGAAGAAAATAATAATTATATTACTGTAGGTACTACCATGAAGCTTAAAATAAGGAAACGCTTTGTTTCACCAAGAACTTTAACTTTAAGCACCTTAATTTGTAAACAAATTAAGGTGCGTCCACAATCGTGTTTGTAATGAATTATGATCACGTCCCGCGGTGTAGTCAGACTATTTGTGAATTAATCTCTGAAGCACATTCACCTCACGTCGGCAGTGAACAAATAAGCGGGCGAAACGTGACTTCTTTCACGTTAAATAAGATTATCACGTTATTGTGCTTTTTATCATTGTTAAAATATTATTCAGAATGAATGTCTAATCATATTTTTTTATTAAAACGCATAAATAACTCTGCATTGCCGACCTATCGACCGTCTCACACCGGCCGTGGCCGCTGTTAAAATTGTATGCCGTGTACAAATCGTGAAAGTTTAACGTCGATTGAATGTCCAATATTGTTTCTTAGGTAAATATGTTCATAGCAGGCTATGACGGCTTATTCCTTTTTCACAAGTTTCTGCCTTTGACTACATACATACATACATAGACTCACGCCTGTTTTCCGGAGGGGTAGGCAGAGACTACGGAACGCCATTTGCAACGATCCTGACATACCTCACTTGCTTCACTCACTCCCATCAAGTTTCTCATGCATGCTCTTCTGTTAAGGGTACTTCTGACTTGTCCTTTTTTCAGGATGTCTCCAATCTGGTCAGAGAACGTTCTCCTAGGTCTTCCCCTTTGTCCTGTCCCATTCACACTAGCCTGATATATCTTCTTTGTCAGTCTATCGTCATCCATCCTCTCCATGTGCCCAAACCATCTTAACATGCCTTTCTCAATGCTTGTCACTACATCTTCTTTTACCCCACACCACTCTCGTATCACACAATTCTTTACTCTGTCGGTCAAAGACACACCACACATACTTCTCAGTGCTCTCATTTCTACAGCATTTATTCTACTTTCAAATCTCTTCTGCCATACCCAACTTTCACTACCATACATAAGAGTAGGCACTAACACACCTCTATGTACAGCCAAACGTGCCTTTTTGGACACGTTTTGACTGTTCATAAACGCCTTCAGAGCTCCATTCACACAATTACCTACATTAACTCTCCTTTCAATATCGGCTTCATTCTTACCATCTCTTGTAAACAACGTACCTAAGTAAACAAACTCATTCACTTGTTCCACTCGCTGTCCATCGATCAAAACATTACAAGCCGTAACGCATTCCTCCTTTTCAAAAACCATAACTTTCGTTTTACTTACATTCACTTTCATTCCTTTCCTTTCTAACGCACGATGCATGATTGTTACCATCTCCTGCAACTCCTCCGTTGAAGATGCAAGTATAACCTGATCATCAGCATAAAGGAGGCATTTGACGAGTAACCCATTCATCCTTAATCCGCAGTCACTATGTTTTAAATCTTGCAAACAACTGTCCATGAAGAGGTTAAACAGCCACGACGATGCTACACATCCCTGTCTAACACCTTTATCGATGGTAAACCAGTCAGTGTATGCCCCGTTTATCCTCACACAAGCTCTAGAATCCTCATAAAGGGATTTCAGAGCTCGAATGAGGCTGCTGTCCACCCCATTCATTGACAGCACCGACCACATTTCATTCCTCACCACTTTATCGTAAGCCTTTTCCAAATCCACGAATGCGCAATAGACCGTTCGACCTTTGGCCAAAAATTTTCCGGCTATGCTTCGCAAGGAAAAAACCTGATCCGTGCATCCCATACCCTTTCGGAATCCCACTTGTACATCCCATATTTTCTTATCGGTTACTTCCATAACTCTTTCAATAAGTACCTTTGCATACAATTTGCCAACAATGCTGAGAAGGCTAATGCCTCTATAGTTTTTGCAGTCTTGTTGCGAGCCTTTTCCTTTATAAAGAGGCACAAACTATTGGTATACTTTATCCTGTTAATGATAAGGTTCGTAGCCAACTGTAGTCCGTATACTATGCACGAGACGTGTCGCTGTTGTCATGATTCTAAGCCTGGCCACTAAAGGCATCAGCACACGGCAGCGCCGTATTCATTGGATTATGGCATTTCCAATATTTTGTCTCACAGAGTACTCAAAACGAATGGTAGTTCTGAGTGTTCTATAAGACAAGATGTTTGACATCTTTGGGAATGTCATTGGTAACACTAATGTGCGGTCTAGTAATATTGATGTGTGGTTGTGCAATATGACGCGGCGGCGCACGGCAGACGACGTGTCACTCGCTACGAAATGTATTTCATAGAAATACATAGAACTACCGCCTCCGTGGTCCCCTGGATAGCGTAGGCGATTGCTGATTGGAAGTCCCGGGTTCGATTCCCGGGTCGGGCAAAAGTGTTACTGGTTTTTTCCGAATTCTCAGTAGCAGCACGGAGTCTGATGATGTGCCCGCCAACGGCAAATTATAGGCTCACCCCCTATCACGTGGGACCTAAAAATTCCTTGCGAAATGTGGGTGTAATATTACACCACTGTCTAACCCTTCGGGGTTACAGGCATGAGTCTATAAATAAAAAAAAGATATATATATACAGGGTGTAACAAGACCCTTAACGAAAACTGAAACCCCATGTTGTACCAATTAGTTCGAACATTTTTTACTTCGGCACCATACCTGGGAAATTACTGGTTCAGGAGATATTGAGGCTCAAAGTTAGTATGGAATTTTTCTAAATAGGTACAAAATCGATGCATTTACCCCGCCAATATGTCCTTTTGGTGTCCTTTAACCCCATGGATAAGTAGATATTTCGAGCATTGCACGCGCGCGCTTTTAATTGCGGTTTAAAAATGTGAAAACTCAAAAAAAAGTTCGTTTCCCAGGTATTATTTTTGGTTAGTATGACTTGGCATGATGTCCACAACGAGTAGACTTCGACTTGGTGATGGGTCTTGTGACACCCTGTATAATATATATATTTTCAATGGATTTTTCTACGAGTTTTCCTTATGTAGGATACAGAAGAGATTAAAATTGCAATTAAGTTCTCCGCCTTCCTCTTTATTCAATTATATTTGTAATCGATTGCAAAATTTACTTCATTCTGCATAAAATAATAACCATCATTACTATCATAACAAGGATTTTGAATGATTCTGCCAAAATTGGTTGTACATCAAAGAACCTTATTTATCCTTCAGTGATTGAATTAAGTACTTACCCATTCTATTGCGAATAACAGGTTTTTAATATTAATCAACATTATATATCGGGCAATTTTGGGTGTTTAATATTTTAACGTACTTTGCCGGTGTCTAATAAGAATATTGTTT
Organism: Euclidia mi; assembly: GCA_944739405.2. Classification (NCBI taxonomy): domain Eukaryota; kingdom Metazoa; phylum Arthropoda; class Insecta; order Lepidoptera; family Erebidae; genus Euclidia; species Euclidia mi. The sequence goes on along the minus strand of OX123188.2, from coordinate 14,949,118 downwards.
CGGATACTGTACCTATGATTTTTAGTTAATTTATTAACTGTCGAAAAGTTAGTATAAAACGGAACTCAATATTAAAATGAAGATTCAAAACAGTATTGTTAACTTATGCTTTATTTTTTTTTTTTTTACGAGGTGGAAAATCCCTTCGGATCTCCGACTCTTGGGGGAAATAAGTGCCGGAGTATGTGGTGTTTCCACTAAAAACCACCTCGAATTTCTCATGTACCCCTGTGTCGGAGGGTAGGGCATCGCCAAGGCATTCGTCGCCACCCTCCAACGGGCATTGGCCCGCCAGATGGTTAGGCGGGCCCCGAACAAAACCCCCTTGGCGGCGGATTAAGGTGTTGGGCTCCGCTGCCAAAACACCCAGCGGCCGCAGAGGATAGGGAGGACGGCAACGCAACACCGCATCTCTTCTTCCTCTGCGGCCCCACCGCGACGCATCGAATGGTGCGCCCCCATTTGGTCGCGGGAGATAGGGCGCGCGGCAACGCAACACCGACACGCCTCTCCTCCCGCGACCGCACCCGACTGCGAGGGACAGACAGAACTGTCCCCCGCACCCGCACCGTTGGACGCATCCTGCGCAAGCCCCTCCAAGCCCACGTGGAGCGTCCCCTCCTGGATCCCTTTTAGCTTCACCGCGGGTGACTAATCCACGGTTACTGAGCCCCCCCACCACGACAAGGTAGAGATCCCACGGGGGGGATTGTTAACTTATGCTAGGAAACAAAAATAAAAATAAGGTAACAAATAATAATTCTCAATAATTTTATTACTTGTCACAAGGTCTTATGTAATAATTGTACTCGACAAAGCTGATTTATTACTCACTTATTCACATAATTATAACCGCAAGACTATCGACGGAGCCATCTAAGGGCCCATTGGGCTGATGTGATAAATAATAATCTAAACTTGTCTTTGTGAGCGATTGCATAGTTATGAAACATGAAATGGAAGATATAAAGTTACAGTTATATTTAAATCCCATAAAAACAATACTTGTCAAAAATACCAAGTCTCGCGACCGTAAAAAGTTGTGAGTTCCATGTAATACCAAGTCGATTAATTAAAAATCTTTAATTTTTTATATAAATAGATTGACTCGGCCATAGCATGAAAACACAATATATCTCATAAGTAATCTTAATATATAAAATCCTTGCGTTACTGACTGACTGACAGACACGCTACAGCCGAAACTATTAGGCGCAGGAAGCTGAAATTTGGCATGTATGTTCCTTGGGGACCGTAGGGATGCAGTAAGAAGGGATTTCCCGAAATTCCCACGGGATCGGCCAAAACGGGTAAATTTCAAAAAAATGCAGGCGTAGCTGCTGGCGTCGACTAGCACATATATAAATCTGATTGTTTAATTAATGCGATTGCCAAGTCAATATATTTATTTAAAACATTAAAGATTTTTAATTAACTGACTTGGTATTACATGGATCTCACAACTTTTTACGGTCGTGAGACTTGGTATTTTTGACAAGTATTGTTTTTATGGGATCTCATTTCTTTAAGTAGATAGTCTTACTTTGATATGAATTTAAACTTTCGTGGTCACTATAATTACTTTTAAAGGTACGTGGTATATATCCCGTAGGAACCGTAAAAAGTAGTCTTACTTTTGTCCTTTCCGGTACCTTCTATTTCTTGTACACCAACAACGAATTTTCTTAATTAATGCTCTAACTGCAAGTGTAATTTTGAAATCCTTTATATTTATATGGCAATACAAAGTTATTTTTGCAGTTGATATATCTCAAAAACTGGACAGAAATTGAAAAATAGTTGAATTTTTCCTTGGTTTCTATACTAAACACTAATCGTATTCTAAATTTGAAGCTTCTATATCTGCTAGAAGTGCCTTAGACTTTTGATGATCGGTCAGTGAGTGACAAAATTAAGAATTTTGACTCGTTATAATTCTTAAACTACTAGTTCAAATTAAATGAAATTTGATATACACCACGTTTATACAATGTCTGCATGGTTACTAAAAATCAGGCTTCTAGTTTTATCCACAACGAAGTTATAGGGTGTCGAAAATGGCCTGAATTGCTTCGAGAAAAGGATGGAACGGCCGTGCCGCTTTTTTGCTCGACTTGGTGGGGGCACTTCCGTGCCCCCAGATAATACATACGATTCACTTGACACCTGAATTCTTGTATTTGACAGATACCGACACAGTATTTTAAACGAAATGCGATTTGATTTTGAATTGACTTACAACAGGTATTTGGCTACACTTAATGTCAGTTTAGTCCAATTTGACCCATGTAGACCGACGTTCACGTTGTTCCACGCTTTATTCGATTTACGATTTCGTCCCGATAGCATCCAAATATTCAGTTATTTTACGAGAAAGACACTGACATTAGATCGAACAGTGCATTTTGAACAAATATAATAACGAGAATTGGCCCTCTGAATATAACACAACACAACTACTTTCTAAAGGAAACTTAATACATAAAACACATTCTATCATATTAGAAATCAGAAACGCAGTGACCAGGGTACATAAATCTGTTGGAATTTAAACTGCGTCCGTGCAATACCCAAGGGAGAACACATGCCGAGATGAGGGTAAAATACACTGACTTAAGAACTGAAAATATCAAGGAACAAGGAACTATGGGCAGGCACGGGAACCGACATCGCTATCGTATTACAGAACGCTGATTCGAGGATCGGCCTCTTGGGAAAGTAATGACTAATGTTTTTGTGTAGTTTTGGTAATAATTTGCAGTTGATTGCAATAATGAGTCTTTGTTTTATTTATTTATTTATATTTAAAACTGCTCACTGCACTTACAGTTGCCCAACGCGTGCAGTGAGCCATTAGAATACAATTTTCTACAGTAAAATCTATAGTAGGTACATAAAGTGTCTTATTAATATGCTATTCTAAATGTAATTAGGTACATGACAAAAAGAATGCAGCCATTTTCAAAAATGTGGTTTGGTTCGTGAAAAATATGTCCAAATCAGGATACTGAGCAATCAAAGAATTGAGCAGTAAAATTGCATGGAATGTGGGTGCGTATTACGCCGTACATGTTCGCACTTGTGGTGCGGCAAGCAAGCGGCGCGAGCGTAGCCGAGTGTACTGGTTCGGCACTGATAATGAATAGTGTGAGAGTGTTACCGAATCGTCAATTTTATGATTTAATAACATATAATAATGCAACATAAAGGCACACTTGCGTCGTAATGCTAGCGTGTCAAGACCTACCATGCCAGACACAAACAGAGACGGGTATAGATAAGGATAGTACCCATAAAGCTTTTTATACAGAAACCGGCAGAATTTCCGCTGCACTCGCTCTATCATCATGCGATACTTGTCTTCGTGAGGGTCCCAGATGACGGAGTTATATTCCAAAGTACTCCGAACAAAGGAGAAGTACAACATGACAATAGCACTCCTGCGCCAAAACGGAGACGCTTGTCTCATCACAAAACCTAGAGATTTAAAGCTCCTCTTACACATTGCTGTGATGTGTGTATTAAAAGTAAGACTTGAGTCTAGAATCAAGCCTAAGTCTCGTCTTTGAGTGACTCGTTCAAACGGGACACTTGATATGTCGTAAGTGTTGATGTACGGAGAGCGAACACGAGTAAACGTTATTGTTTTGCATTTTGAGGCGTTAAATTCTAAGTGATTGCGTGCTCCCCAAGCTACAACGCTGTTGATGTCCCGTTGAAGGGCTTCGCAGTCGTCTAGGCAATCTATGCCCAAGAACAGTTTCAGATCATCAGCAAACATGAGACACTTTGCCGTACTGACGACACTCGGCAAGTCGTTGATCATTATTAAAAAGAAAGTCGGACCCAAAACACGTCCCTGGTTTACACCGGAGCGAGTGTCATATGGGTCAAACTGGAAGTTATCTAACTGTTTTTACAGCATTTTAGGTATTTGGTACAGCATTTATGTGATGTAGTATATGGTTACCGTGAATGTTACACATTAAACTTAAACAACAGTTTACATATTTAAACGTTTCCAAATCATTCGGATCTAGTAACTACATTAGTTGTTAAAATCTGATGTTTCGGCTACTTTGAAACAACCGTGGTCAGAAACTGACATGAGTTTTGTCTTTCGACTGAGATGGAATTTTTCTCTTTTTTAATGTATACTTTAACTCATCCTAGTTTGAACAGATATAGTGTATGTTGTTGAATTGTTATTTGTAGGTCCTATGGGGGTAACTATTAGAAATCAGTCGGTATTGGTTCCAGTTACTCCAGAGCGTAATGCTGAATATCTAGGACTTAACTGTTACCTATTTATGTTTTCTGTTTATGTTGCTATTGTAATGTTGTAGCTATTAGTTACCTATTGCAAGTTACTTTGTACATAATATAACAATTTCAATGTTTATTTAGCAATTTTTAACTGTAGTAGGTACTTTATTAGGTATTATTAGATCAATTTATTTTATAATGGTTCAATAACATATACATCCCTAAGTGAAAACCATGGTTTTCGCTTATGGATGTACATGCTACTGAACCATTTCATTTTCACCAGGTGTGTTAATGCGTACTGTACAATTATATAAAATAAAACATTGATATAATAGCACCCTTTATTTTTCAAACGTTTTTACAATATTCATAACATTTTTGTTGTATCTGAGAGTTTTGATCATAGTCAATTCTAGACCCAGTCAAAACTTTATTGATAACTTAACACCAAGTAAAAATAAATAAGTTGGTGCATATTTCTTCAAAATTTTAAATAATTTCAGCTTTGTGTGCATTTAAAAATACTGTAATCTTTTACAATAGAAAACACAGTCTTCATATATTGTTTGATATTTTTCTGAATTGGCTCTTTTTGCCAAACTTTCGTGATCACAATGTTGGAATGTAACCTGTATGTTGGAAAAGCAATATATGAGAGTATGTGCTGGATAGGTCAAACATGTTTTATTCTTAAAAAAATGGCATGGCCAAACATATATTCCCTACGTTACAAGCGGTGTGTTGTAAGACTGTATTTCCGGTTATCTGAAATGTTTCGAACACGAAGATGCGTGAGTTCCTAATGCAGTTCTTCCGCGTGACTCCACTCATCTAGCACAACATATTCATCTCATTGACATGCAAGCTGTGCGATACAATCGCTGGCAGCTATAGTTTGGCTAAAAACCTGTGTTGCACATTTTACTTTCATGTTTGATATTTTCTTTGGATTCACATGATATATTACTTTTGGCATTAAGCAAAGTCTTGATATGCAGGGTTTTCACTTTACAGAAGCATAATATGTTTCCATTTAGCTAAATTTTCTTGTCCATCATTAATTACTTTAAAAATCCTTTTTATTATTTTCTCAAATTGATCAAATAAATGTTGTCATTCAAGCCGGGTTTAAGGGAGGCTGTTCGAATCATTCGGCTAAGTGTTATTAGTGAAGGTAATACAAAAACCTTTCTGAGGCATCAATACGCTCTTTGACCCTAATTCTAATAGGTCACCACTTTTTCGTCTTTTTAAACCGTCTGTCCATTTTTCATTTACCAATCATCCTTATATTGTAACATGGTGAAAATCATTGCAGGGGATGTATACGTTCAGTGTCTTTAAAATAAATGGGTTTTCTCACAGCTTTAATCATCATCATCATCCTCCTAGTTTTCAACCTGGGCTCCGGTAGAGATTTGGCTGAATATGAGTTTTTCCACAGAGCGACTGCCTGTCTGACCTCCGCAATCCAAAGGTATAACACTATCCCATGGTTTAGATTAGTGTCAGTTTATTTTGAAGGTACTGATGCCTTATAATGACTGCCCATTACTTTAAGGTAACTATACATACGAAACGATATCCTTAAGATCAGTAGATGACTTATAAAAGTGGCTTTAGTTACTTACAAATTTTATTACAGTTTCAAACACAACATTTTCTTGTCGACATTGCTTTGAATGTCTGAATTCCAGTGGAATGCAAAAGAACAATGCCCATTTCTGGCCCAGTTCGAAACTCATGAACAGCACTATAGAGTTTCAATTTGTTGTCTAATAATCCTTTTTATTCATAACTTAATTTATAGGCGTTACTAAAAGTGGGCCGAGAAACTTATGCAATAAATAGGTTTAAAAAGATGTGTTATCGTCTAAATAGCCAACACGTAATAGATCGGAAATTGCCAGTAAAGAAATCATAATATTGAATCGAATATATTAATCGATTTCACATTTTCTCTACTCAAATGATTTTAGTGACTAGCAAATCTTTACTTGGTCCTGAAACATTTTTAATTGTGTATTTTTAAGGTATTTATGCCATTAACTACAAATAAGTTTGATTTTGAATCAAATATATAAATATAACATATGACCGAAATCTGTATCGATTAATAAATATCATTTAAAAACTGCAAAATGGCAACACTTTTGTGACTCATAGTAAATGTCAAGAACGTCATATCTGATATTCAATTTATTTTGTTTGTTATTTGTTGTGCGCATTGTGAGTGTTTGTGAATCTTTTATGACTTCTGGCCTTTTCTTTTGGATTTCTACCCTTACCAAACTATTAACTCATTCCTTTCTACTCAAAACTACGAAATACTGTAACTATCCTAATAAAAGTACGTACCCACCTAATGTTTTTTCAGCATAAAAAAGTACTTCTTGTAAAAAAACCATGAATGTGGCGGACTTCTAATCAATCTCGAAATTATATTTTAACACTCTTTTATCGAATGCAATAACAAGTACTACGATTTTTGACAGTGCACACCTGGGCCGGCATCTCAAAGAAAAATGGGCATTGTTCTTTCTCGAGTAAGATGGGTACCTAGGCGAAGAGTGCGGGAATCAGAGTTCAATATGTTGCCACAGTACGAGGGGAGTTCAATGTATTCTCGGTATAGATATGAAGGAAAAGGCGGAAAATTCTGAATAAATTTTATTTTTCAATATACTCCCCTAACATCTCAATACATTTATTTGTTCGTGAAAGTAACTTTTCAATTCCCTCTGAAAAAGATTTTTCTTCATGGCCCGAAAAATGTTCGTTTATTGCTCCCTTCAACTCTTCATCGTCCGAAAAATGCTTTCCACGAAGGTCTTTTTTAAGATTAGGGAATAGATAATAATCACTAGAGGCCAGGTCCGGACTGTAGGGTGGATGATTGATTTCTTAAAATCCGTACTCCCGCACAGCAGCCTGGGCAAGGCGCGCCTAGTGAACCGGCGCGTTGTCGTGAAGCAGCAACACACGTGCGGTTAATTTTCCACATATTTTTTCTTTAATTGCCTCCTTTAAATTACGCAGGGTGGTTGCGTATGATGCAGCAGTAATACTTTGACCTTTTTTTGTGTACTCGATTAGCAAGATTCCCTTAGAATCCCAAAACACCGTGGCCATGAGCTTTCCTGCGGACGGAGTGACTTTGAACTTCTTCGGCGGGTCTGATCCTTTTTTGTGCCACTGCATAGACTCTTGCTTGCTCTCAGGGTCATAGTGATGAACCCATGTTTCATCACCAGTAACAATCCGATCGAAAATACTTTGCGGATTTTCACCACAGAGGTCCAAAAACTCCTTACAACAGTCAACTCGCACTTGTTTCTGTAGCGCGGTGAGCATTCGCGGCACCCATCTTGCACTGACCTTTGACAAACTCAGGCGCTCATGAAGGATTGTGTGAATGGTACCCACGGATAGCTTAGTCATTTCTGCTAATGTTTTCACTCTTACACGGGCATCTTCAAGTACAAGTTTTTCGACTAATTTGACGTTTTCTTCAGTAGCGGCACAAATTGGCCCACCAGCGCGGGGGTCGTCTTCAATGCTCTCTCTACCCCGATTGAATTTACTTGACCACTTCTGAATTGTAGATAATGAAGGCGCAGAATCTTGGTAAACAGCCACCATTTCTTCATGGATAATTTTTTGAGATTTTCCTTGTTTTGTGAGGAATTTTATCACTGCACGATGCTCGATTTTTTTCATCATTGTCGAATCAGTCATCATAGTTGTTTTTTCGCAATGATATCTTGAATAGTAATGGTGGCAATTAAATGAAATTTTGTATTTATACCCTCAAAGAGTGTCATTAACTAATGAGATAATTAAATTACTCTTATCATTAGTATATCGTAGTTGATGAAAGAAGGATCGTCAGAATCACAAGCTGGGTCGTCGTACAAAATGCACAAGAATTAAGAAACACATCCATTCACACAAAAGAAAATAATGGAGATTTTAAAATTTCAAAAAGCTTTTATGTTAAATGTGACATACATGTTTGACAATGTAATATTACTTTACTCTATGGTTTGACAGCTGCTCATTGTTTGAAAATCAGGAAATTAAGAAACATTAACATTCGTTTAACATTTAAATGTTGTTTTCAAAATAAAAATTGTTGTTTAAAGATATTTTATGGAGAAAAATTTAAGATTTTTTTGAATATAGAAATAAATATTATAAGAATCATAGAACGTGAGAATAAGTGATTATGTAACAAAGTGAGTTCTACTGTCATCTAGCGCTCATTTTATGTAAATAAATGAGGTTCTACTCAACTTTGTACTAAGCTATAAAACCATGTCCAACATTCGGCAAATTGGTAGATGCACTGCCATGGAAAATATCCTTTTTATTGACTTTGCTGCTGTAACTGTAAACGCTAAATATCGATATGACGGTATTTTTCACTTAACATTACAGTAGCAATATCTCGCTGCTTTCTGGGAATGTAAAGATTGGCCTGAAATAGTTATGTTGCTCTTAATTCAGATGCAAGATGGACGCGATGGAAACCTGACAGTTAATACTGGTTGCCAACAAATAAAAGAAGTAAATATTGCTACAAAATTTAAATATTATTATCATTTCAGCCAATGAAAACAATGCTCCCAATGAAAGGGAAAACATATGACGTGACTAATTCTCCCTTTCAACCGTCCTCCCTTTGGAAGACGCTCCATATGCTGCGTACCCAGATTGGCAGATCTAAAACTTGTCTCGAGTACAAATAAATGCAACTGTAGCACATCTCCATAGACGATGAGCCATCCAACGCGCCCCGCGAGCCCAGAGTCGTATACGCTTGACGACTTAACTAAGAAAGTTTATACGTTATTGGCGTGGCCGAGCATTGCGCTAAAACCATTTAAAGTGTTGCCATCGACACGATGAATAAGTAACTATAACAAAAAAATCTTAAAATCGGAATATTAACATTTAAAAATGATGCTTGCATATTTGTTATATAATAAGACCATAACCAGACATCTATTTACTCTGAAGTAATGAAATATAATCGGTGAACAATGTCAGTTCCAGTATCGTTTGCTCATTGACTTCGTATAAAGTTATCTCTCGCCCGTATAGTTGGTAGTTCGGTGCTATCTATGCAATGGATCTGTTCGAGAAGTCTAGTGGCCAGTTGTAGTACTGAAAGTGCCCGTGTTTCGTCGAATATAAACTATGTATTTTCACAGCTTTTATAGCGGTTTACTCGGTTTGAGCAAGTGATGGCTGGAATTTGACTACTTCGGTGATTTGTGGCTAAGGATGAGCTTATGAATGAACTTGGCCATTGGGTTCTGGTTTTCAAGTTTGCAATGAGCAAGTGTTCCCTGAAATTATCCCAGCATTTGACTGTACTAACCAAGTGGTGACTTCACCCCCTTCCTTCTGTCATGAAAATCTATAATCATCATGGGGTGTTAGTATGTTGTGGGGTAGGTTGTTATTGCCGCCGTACGTCCTCAACACTACCACTATATCTAACACTATATCGAAGATATCCCGGACGTTAGCGTGCACGAGATTAGTGTGGCTCTCAAACAGCTCAAAAACAACAAGGCGCCGGGTGATGACGGAATTACAAGCGAGCTTCTGAAGGCCGGCGGCACACTCGCTATAGAAGCCCTTCAGAAGCTATTCAATTCCGTCATTCTCGAGGGTAAAACGTCAGGCGTGGCATAGAGTTGTGGTGGTGCTTTTCTTTGAGAAAAGGGATAAAACTCTTTTAAAGAACTACAGACCCACTTCTGAGCCACGTCTACAAGCTGTTTTTGAAGTCATCACGAATCGTCTCGAGACCAAGCTAGACGACTTCCAGCCTCCCGAACAAGCCGGTTTCCGTAAAAGCTATAGTACCATAGACCACATACATACGCTGCAGCAGGTTATACAGAAGTCAGAGGAGTATAACCAGCCTCTATGCTTGGCGTTTGTGGACTATGAGAAAGCCTTCGATTCGATCGAAAGTGCTACAGTCTCTCCAACGGTGCCGGATTGACTACCGATATATCGAAGTGCTGAAGTGTTTGTATGAAAACGCCACTATGTCAGTCTGCCTCCAGGACCAGAGTTCGAAACCTATTCAACTCCAGCGAGGGCTGAGAGAGGGGGATGTCATATCCCCGAAACTGTTTACCACTGCGCTGGAGGATGTTTTCAAGCTTTTGGACTGGAATGGACTCGGCATTAACATCAACGGCGAGTACATCACTCACCTTCGATTCGCAGACGATATCGTAGTCATGGCTGAGACCATGGAAGACCTAGGCACAATGCTCGATGGCCTCTGTAGAGTCTCCCAATAAGTAGGTCTTAAGATGAACATGGACAAGACGAAAATTATGTCGAACGTCCATGTTGTACCTGCTCCTATTCAGGTTGGGAACTCTACGCTCGAAGTTGTCGACAAATATATCTACCTGGGACAAGTAGTCCAATTAGGTAGGTCCAACTTCGAGAAGGAGGTCAATCGTCGAATTCAACTCGGTTGGGCAGCGTTCGGGAAGCTACGACATATCTTCTCGTCCGATATCCCGCAGAGAACCTAAGAGATCCGCAGTAGAACCAAAGTCGCCGACATAGCGCTCCGGATAGCCAAGCTGAAGTGGCAGTGGGCAGGGCACATAGCTCGAAGAACCGATGGCCGTTGGGGCAGAAAGGTTCTGGAGTGGCGGCCGCGTACCGGACGACGCAGCAGAGGTAGGCCTCCCACAAGGTGGAACGACGATCTCGTCAAGATCGCGGGAGGTGGTTGGATGGGGGCGGCTCAAGACTGGTCTGTGTGGAGAACCTTGGGGGAAGCCTATGTCCAGCAGTGGACGTCGTTTGGCTGATATGATGACGTCTTCAACGAGATTGTGGCAGCTTCAAAATGATGGCACTTAGACGTCTCGTTCCGGCACTGCTAACTACCTATCAGGATCTGTAGCAACAGATGAACGCCAAGATATCTGTACGCCATATCTTCTCTAATGAGATTTACCGGGACGATAGTGACGGAGCCAGGCCATAAATAAAGAAGTTGCCCTAATTGAATCACTAGACCAACATACCATATTCCTTATGCAGAGCACATTCTCCGTAGTGTGAGTAACTTCAAGCCGATCGAAGCCAATACATCGTATTTTCAGCAAAATTAAGTGGCAGATGTACTCAAACCAGTCACTATATAAGGTTTATTCCACACGAAGCCCGCCTCCGGTCGCAATCAGCATAATAGAGACTAATTGAACGCATTTGTACTGACAGCGTCGTATGTTGTGCGAGAGAGTGTATCGGGCTTTATTTCCCTATGGCACTGAATAAAAGGCAGAATGCAAATTCTTGAAAGAGGTAATATTGATTGTTTTGTTGGAAAGTATACGTGTGTTATTCTCGGATTGTATATTTACGGGATTTGTTGTAAGGCATCCTTCCCATGGCTCGTCCCCGTTCAAAATTGGTCTTTTGTGTCTATGAAATCACCGGTGGATGATGGTAGGATGGATGGATGTTATCAATTGCAATTCTTGTCCTGAAGCAAAAGCTACATTTCCGTTGCTAATTACATACCTAACTTGTATTGTATTTGAAAGTGAGTGTGAACAGACACTTTTAGAAACATTACTGACCCTACCAGCACGGTTCCAAAAGAAATCAGTTGCGTGAGTAAGACACCGCCAAGAGACTACATAGATTGTTCAATGTACCTTTGTTAAGAAAACGGGGCGTACAGTGTATACAGCTATTAACCTGTATAGAGCATAAGATTGCTAATAAGTAAACTAAAATTAAATTTAAAAACCTTTGGTATACTATATGGTGCAGTGAGACCGCTACTTTTGTTTCTGTATGTGCATTAATTATCGTTTGGGGCAACGGGTCTTGCACAACACACAGATTCCACAATAGCTATTACCTGACCAAGTCGGGCTAAGTTCATTGCGACATTATTGTGTATAATTCAAACTATAGGTACCTTATATTAGACGTATTATTAGACCTACTACCAGGGCTTATAATGTTTATATAATTTAATAAAACGTAAACTACTTTCATCATTATATATCACACGGGTAAAAGCACTAATGTAAATATAATATCCCTGCAACACAAATAACCACAATATTACTTTCTAACAAAACTTGGATTGCAGTTTATAAGCGAAGAAGGTGACGATCATCAATTAGACATATTAATTGTCTTACTATCAAATGTTAGCAGCGGCTGTTATGAAGATACATTTATTATTATGTCTGTTTTTAACACGCTTTTAATAGGTCGACATGTATGTAACTATGTAATGGAATCTAAGCTAACTAATTTAACCATCTTCCAAGGGTCGTAGCGTAATGAAAATTGGCTGCTGTATGTAGTTCTGATGACAATATAATAATATGGTACTGTCGAACTGATCTGATGCTGGAGCCGGAAGATATGAACTGGAACTTCATGGTGGAAAATCGTATCATAGCTGTTTTGGATTTCTTAGAAAAGTCTACAAGACTTTTCTAAGAAATCCATTCATGAGAAATCCATGAACTTTGACAACGATTAGGTTTCAAGGTCTGATGATGAAGCCGGCAGATAGGCATTGGCATTCTATGATGAAATATCGTATCTTAGTCGTGTTTGCACTTGTGAGAAAGGCGACGTTGTGGTGTTGAAGGTGGTTCGAAATTAAAGAACGCACTCGCTATCGAGACACATACACTTTAATGTTCTTTTAATCTGCTCTTACAATAGTTGCCTTAGTTTGTATACATAACTAACACGTGCTTATATGCTAAATAACTTATCATATACCTATCTACTACTACTCTACTTATCTATCATATATCTAATGATATGTGATGGACGTGACACACACCGCATCACCCATCCCAAAAGAAAAAAAAAAAATATTAATTTTTTTTTAAAATCAATTGTTATATAACCTAGTTCTATTCTTATGTACAACATCTATTTTATTTTTACATTTAATTACGACGTTAGGCGATTCGTCTTTTATGACCTGAAACGGACCTTCATATATACAATCAAACTTAGTGCCCGTTTCATTTTTTACTAAGACTAAATCACCTTCCTTATACGTAATTGTTTTTTTTTTGTCATAGTTATATTTTCTAACACATTTTTTTCTCATTAAATTTTCTTAAGCATCAGCGTGAGCCCTCTGCAATCTGTATTTAAATTTTAATAGGTAGTTATCAAAATTATATAAAGGCTCGACGCTATTATCTTTTAAATTATTCGGCAATCTACATAGCTTTCCAAAGACTAACTCGTACGGTGTATATTGAGTCACTACATTAACTGTTGTATTATAGGAAAACACCAATACGGTATCCACGAACTCCATTCAGAAGAATTATTATTAGTTTGTATACAAATATGCGCCTAATGTTTTATGGACATTTTCTAAAGAACCTATGCTCTCATGATTATATGCCGTTGATAAAATTTTATTAATTCCTAATACGTTACATAATTCTATCATTACTTTAGAAATAAATTCTGAACCTCGATCTGTTGCAATTATCTTGGGTATCCCATATCTGAAAAGAAAATTATCGACTAAAGTTTTGGCTAATTCATAAGCCGACTTAGTCTTTAACGGATATGCTTCCACAAATTGGAGACATCCTAAGAAACGGAAAGGTCTGAAGTAACCGAAACCGGCGAACATGTATGAAAAGAGTAATGAGTGTAGAGGAAGCGCGTGAGGTTTGCAAGTGGCGTTCTGTTGTCTCTGCCTACCCCGACGGGAAAAAGGCGTGAGTATATGTATGTATGTATGTATTTTAATTAACTCACCGTTAAAACAGTTTTTTAATATAATAATTTCTTTAATAGCTCTTTAATTTGGGTCATGTATAGAGAGTGTCGCCTTTCAAGACATATATGAAACAAAAGATCCTAATGTCGCTTACAATTGTTTTATCGATATATTTTTATTATTCTATAACTTATGTTTTCCCCAAAAGACAATTAAAATTAATACTATTAAAAAAATTACTTGGGTGTCGCGTGGTATTAAACAGTGTTGTAAGAATAAGAGAAAGTTGTTATGGAAGTATCGACTTAATCCAAATGAAACCAATAAAAAATGTTTTAAAAAATACTCAAAATTATTAAAGAAAATTATAAATTTAACACAAAAATCACAGAATGATTATAAGATCAAAAATTCTTCAAATAAATCAAAAATAAGTTGGCAAATAATAAAAAGAGCACAAATTAACACACCTAAGCAGATGATCTCAAATATACATTATGAGAATAAAGATATAAGAGATCCACAACGTATCGCTACAGCTTTTAATAATTTCTTCGTGGATAAAACTCAATGCCTAGAGGGTTCAGGAATAAAACCAACGTCACCTATTTTTACTCAAAGACAATCCATGTTTATGGCTCCCTGTACACCCTTTGATGTTAAGAGAATCATAATGTCCTTAAAGAACACGTCCAGTGTTGGTTATGATGGCATTGCCACCAAGGTTATAAAAGCCGTATCCAATACGATATCTCACCATTTAAGCCACATAATTAACCTGGCAATTAGTGAGGGTATATTTCCAGATAAACTGAAGAAGTCCATTGTGAAGCCTCTACATAAAAAAGACAAAAGAGATGAAATGGAAAATTATAGACCTATCGCACTAATACCAGTAATAGCGAAGGTGTTTGAAAAATATATTCACAAAGAAATTTATACTTATGTGGAACAATATAATATTTTAAATAATGCTCAAAAAGGTTTCAGGCAAAACAAAAATATTAACATTGCAATTTACGAATTTTTACACACTGTAATGGTTTATGTAGACAGCAGAACACCTGTAGCAGCCATCTATTGCGATATGACACGTGCCTTTGACTGTGTCCAATACAGTACGCTTGTCGCCAAATTAGAAGCATACGGTATTCGCGGTAACGTTCTTGATCTAATGAAATCTTATTTACAGAACCGTAAGCAAATCACTGAGGTTAGAAATATTAATATGGTCACCAAACGGGAACAAATATACAGGTCAAAAGAGCGTGACATAGTATATGGTGTCCCCCAAGGTAGTGTCTTGGGTCCCTTACTATTTAATTTGTACATAAATGATCTACCCACTGTAACAAATAACCCCATGACGCTTTTTGCCGATGATAGTACACTAACAATTGCTTGCAAAGGAATAGAATCATATGAAAGCGATATCAATTGTACTCTAGCATCAGTAGCAAAATGGTTACATAATAATAATTTAAATATTAATTTAAAAAAGACAAAGATTATGCATTTCAGACAACGCGTGCTGCCAATGGAAGATCTTAATGTTAACTGCCATAATATAAATATAGACTCGAGTGATACGACTAAATTTCTAGGACTATTAATAGATGCAAAGTTAAATTGGAAATCACAAATAGAATCACTTAGTAATAGAATTAGTACTGCGGCCTATGCTCTACACAAACTATCAGTTATCGTGAGTGTAGACACACTGATAACTGCTTACTACGGATTAGTAGAGTCAATCCTGAGATATGGAGTTATATTCTGGGGGAATAGTACAGAAAATGAAGTAGCTTTTAAGGCACAAAAACGGTGCATACGAGCAATGTTCAAACTTAAATCAACGGACAGCTGCTACCCATATTTTCGGAAATATAAAATATTGACTTTGCCATGTCTGTATATCTTAGAAATAGCTATGTTTGATAAGACTAATAGTGAGCTATTTCCACGAGTATCCGATGTATTTCCCAGAAACAGAAGAAATAAAAGTAGACTCTGCTTACATGACTCAAAAACTACATTAATGCGAAAAAGCGTATTTTGTATGGCTCCTATTGTCTTCAACAGAATACCTGAATCATGGAAAGATTTGAATACGATACAATTTAAAACAAAACTTAGAAATTATTTATTAATGAAAGCCTATTATCATATATCAGACTTCCTTAAAGAAAACATATTAGAATAACAACTATATTTATAGCAGAAATAAATAAATTTTACTATATAATTGTGATATTGTATCCTATTTAATATGACATAGTTTAATTTTGACATAAAATTTATATTCTATTCAATGTTAGCTTTTATATTCAATATTGACATTTGTATTCAAGTTTGACATTAACAAGCACTGAGTATATATTACATTGTATATTTTAAATAATGATTTAATTTTGATTGCAACTTATTTCTTAACATTAAATTAAATATTTTGATTATAATGTAATTTGCAGTATTTAATCTCAATTCATTAAAATGTTTATAAATTTAAAAGTTTGTTATTATATTGTGTTTTGTGAAAAATATTTCAACTATTGCAATTAGTAGTGGATTGTAGAGTGTATTAGAGAATTAATGAATTGACTTATTTGTTTGGAATTAAGAAAAAAAACTGTATTGTAATTCACTTATTAAATTTGTACGCCAGTATCAGGCTGAACATATGAAACTGTATTACATTATAACATCTTGCATATCATGTACACTATGTTCAAACAAATAAACATTTATCTTATCTTATCTTATCTTATCTTATCTAGCTCTTTCGGTACAAAAACTTACTATGTCTTTCAACAACTCGTCTCGCGAAGATGACGATAAAGAATCATAGTTTATTTAAATATTCGAGTTTTCTGGCACATATAACAAATTGCGTGACTTTGAAAATATTTTATTCTTCTTGTTACCTACGTGACAACTTATTCCATGAATCTAATCTTCCTTGTCAGTATCCGATTTTTTCGACTCTAATAGACGTTTATTTTGTGCTCTCGTACGTACACATAAAGTCTTTTCATGAATGTTTTTTAAATCATCACTCGATAAAATTATTCTGGACAATGCATCTGCTAACACATTATCTTTTCCTTTTACGTATTCGACCTCGAAGTCGTATTCTTCCAAACATAGTCGGAATTTCCTTAACCTGCTTGACGGATCTGTCATGTTAAGTAAAAATAATAACGGTCTATGATCGGTTTTTACGATGAATTTTCTTCCGTACAAATATGGTCTGAAATACCTTACTGACCAAACTATAGCCAATAATTCCTTTTCAATAATAGGATAATTTAACTCACTTCCATTACATAGCACACTACCTATAGCAAATCCCGAACTGTCTGTCTGTACTATTTTTTTTTATTTTTTTTTATTTTATTTTGGAAAACAAACTGTGTCTAAAACTATTACAAAATCTTTAAGACTAACTAGTAACCATTTAAATGTTTTCACATATGCATATTTATAGATTGCAGAACAAAAAATTTAAAACACTAATTAACTTGATAGTGGAACTGAAAAGAACAAAAACACATTGAAGTTAAAATCCAAGAGAATACTAAACAAAACAAAAACAAAAACACAGTTAGGGAACCGATTGAAACCATTGAGTTGACAATAGTTTGTTAATAGTGACCGGATTTGAATTAAATAGATCTAGTTCGGAGTAGGCAACCAGTGTGTTTAATAAATTAGCTGATTTTACAAAAAACGAGAAATCTCTATAGTTAGTGGTACCGTGTGGGACTTGAAGAAGAATGGGTATCCTAACTGATCAGCTAGGAATTTTAAGTTGTACCGATGAAAGTAAATAGGGTGAGTCTATTTTCGATTGAGCAATTTTGACTAAATAAGTGATGTCCGCTATTTTTCTCCTTTCGTGAAGTGGAAAAAGATGATGTCGCTTACAACGCTCCTCGTAGCTATTATCGTATTTCCTACATTTGAATTGAAGAAACCGAGTAAATTTTCGCTGTAAGGATTCCAAACTGCCTATGTAGTCATCATACTTTGGATTCCAGACTTGAGAGCAATATTCAAGGACACTACGTACATAAGAACAATAAAGAATTTTGACAACTTTTAGATTTGAGAACTGAGAACAAGATCTCAAAACAAAACCTAAGTTTTTATTAGCTTTCCTGGCGATATAATCTACGTGCTTCTCATAGGTCAGTTTAGAGATATATATAAGATATAAGCCTAAATCACGTATTTCATTAACTCTGCTAAGTAAATGCCCTTTTAAGGTATAATTAAATTCTTTGTATTTTGGTTTACGGGTAAAAGTTATTGAGAAGCATTTTGGCGTGTTTATTTCCAGATTATTTATGCGACAGTAATGCTCGAGTCTAGCAAAGTTTTGTTGCAGCAGGAGCGAGTCGTCAATACTTTTAATTTGTTTAAACACCTTCATGTCATCTGCATAGAGCAGAAATTGTGAGTGTATGAAACAGGAGTGAATGTCGTTGATGAACAAATTAAACAATAAAGGCCCGATTAATGAACCTTGAGGAACACCAGAAGGGATAATATTCCATTTAGACATCGCACCGTTGACTACTACCGCCTGGGATCTGTTCCTAATGTAAGAGGTGAACCATCTGAATAAGCTACCGTATATACCCGCGCGTAGCAACTTTTGGAAAAGGATTTCATGGTCGATTCTGTCAAAAACCTTGCTGTAATCCGTGAATATGACGTCTACCTGTCCACCCGCAACCATTTTAGACGTGACAAAATCGGTAAATATTAAAAGGTTGCTTGTCGTAGATTAGTTCCTTACAAATCCGTGTTGTTCAGGAATTATCGTGCTCGTGTGTATATTGTAGACCTGATTATAAACAATCCGTTCCAGTACTTTTGCGAAGATACAAAGCTTTGAAATAGGCCTGTAGTTGGATACGTCGGTCGTGTTACCGCTCTTATGTATAGGGGTGATAACAGCAGACTTTCAGATCCTCGGTACTGTGCTTTCAGAAATAGAGCGCTTAAACAAAATGGTAAGGGGTTTGGTTAATTCATCAGCGCAGTTCACAATCAGCCTCGGTGCTATTTGGTCCGGCCCAGCCCCTTTGGTAAGATCCAGTGACTTGAGCAACTTGCCTAGAGTGACAGGACATATTTCTATATCGCCTATCAATTGAGCACAATATGGATACTCATGGTTGCCGTTAAATACAGGACTGTGACCCTTAAGTGGTAAGAAATGTAGACTGGAAGTATGTTGCGAAAAGATTACATATATCCACATTTGATTCGGCCGATGTGGTGCAGTGTGTCATAGTGGAAGGAAGAGTGCTACCACGTTTTTTGTTCGATTTAATGAAGCTCCAAAAAGAGCTTAGGATTCTGAGTTATAGAATTTTCTATATTTTTTATGTATGTGTGATAGCATTCCTCCTCCACACGCTTAGCCCTTTTTCGCAGAAAACTAGAGGTGGCATAGTCGGCTGCGTTACCGTAAGTATGGTATTTCTTAAGATACTTGTACTTTTCTGTAAGAATTTATTTATTTATTTAACTTTTTGCACAGCACAAAACACGTGGTACATAGGCGGACTTAATGCCTTAGGCATTCTCTACCAGTCAACCTAGGGTGATGCAGAGATAGTAAATAGTAGGTGCGTGACTATTAGAAAGTAATTATTGGGAATTAGATAATAATTACACATACGTACATACATACATACATATCGTCACGCCTTTTATCCCCGAAGGGGTAGGCAGAGGTGTATTTCTAGACCCACTTTTCGCCAGATATACTTTAGTCCCACGTAATAAGGGGCGAGCCTATTGCCGTACCGGGCACATTTCCAGACTCCGTGCTGTTACTGAGAATTTCGTGACAGAAAAACCCAATAACACTGCCCGACCCAGGAATCGAACCCGGGACCTCCCGATCCCACGTGCACATTTATGCGGCGAGACCAAAGAGGCAGTCGTATAGGGTTTGATGTCGAGTTTTCAGTCTCTATGCAAAGATGGTATTTGCATCGTGTTATCCCTTAGTCGCCTCTTACGACACCCACGGGAAGATAGGGGGTGGTGACGCTTGTATTCTATGCTGTCAACCACACGGCATATATAATAATTACTATATATGAAAATTACTACTTAAATTATAGATAAATATTTAAAATATATAAATATATTTATATAAGTATACACGTATTAAGTATATGACGGCGGAATGCTTGATTCTTGGCCGGTATCAACACTTCACATCACAGTTCGTTATAAGTTCACACCAAATCAAACTGACTATAACTATTTTGTATTACTGAACACGAAACGAGTGACAGTTTCTAGGTACTTGATGCCCGCCCGGAGTCTCCAAGAGAAGTGATAGTTGTCGTTGCTCCGTTATGAAACATCCTGTATGTCTATCAGAGATCCTCAAATACACAAAAAAAAATATATAAATTTAATTAGTTGGAAAACTAAACTTTGCAAGCTAAACACCGCACTACAGCTGAAAACTGTCACATGATCGCATATTAAACTAGCCTCCGAAATGGCACTTTTCTAACGACTTAAAAACAACTGCAAAACAACACAACCTTCATGTTTGAAAAGGCTATCATGCACAAAAATGCTTTTAAATTTCCATACGTAATGGTTATTTGATGGGCCGCCGTTGTATTCTTGATACAAGATTGATGCCTCCAAATAATGCGAGATAGAGGGTAGGTAATGAGTTTTGGGTTCAATGACTTTTATAATAGTGGCTTGAATTAGATGGTACCTCATTACCGTGGTAAGTAATGATAAATGCATGTCGTCTTCAAAGCCTCGGTTAACAATGGACGGGTTATATGGCGGGTGTAATCTCGGTTGAGATCTGTGCGGTATTTTTTTTCGTACTGGGTCAACTGTAAAGTGAATTTAAAAAATTGTCTATAGGATAAAACATTTCAAAACATGTTGGCAATAATTTAACTATCTTATTTGGTGTATCTTTATATTTATAGGGTGGATAGGGTTCCCACCAAGAACTTAGGGTCCCAAGCCAACCTCACCTGCAAGTGGTGGACCTGCCGATCAACGGACGAGGCTCTTGCAAACAAAATGTCCCAATAAGCGGCAATAGGCTCGCCACCTATTACGTGGGATCTAAACACTGGCGAAAAGTGGGTGTTTAATATGCCTCTGTCTACCCCTTAGAATAGAAACTGTAATTATAATCTTTCGTAGGACTCTAAACGAGAGATAATTTGTATTATTTGACGCCCATATTTACGTAAATTGATAAAACCTACCGAAATTTCATCGTAAAATAATACGTAAGCAATAACCGAACGCCATGTGCGCTCTGATTGGTTGAATAAGTCACGTGTTCTATTTCCTTCCTCACCACTTTTACGAATAAATAGTAACTTTAACGATTTTGTGTGGCCGTAAAAAACGGGAAAAATACACGGGGAAAAAAGGCCCGCTTATCTAATCTTCTAAGTCTCTTCTAAGTCTTGGGGACTCCTGAGAAAATAGTAAAAAAGGTCATCACTCATCTTTGTCATAGCGTTTGATATAGAACAGGTATTTGATTGTAGCATCTTATAAATCATTTAGGTACATTTACTGAATGTAGCTCGTCCACGTTTCGTGTAATATTTGAATGGACACTGAAATATTGTTTGAATTATATCGCTGTGCCTGTTAGGAACATAATGGTTGAAGTTCTTTGATGGTGGCAGCTGCTTAATTTATAATACAGCAGTTTTAAGATAATATTAAATTGTTAATTTAATTCACAGATAAAGTAGTTGTTATAATTTCAAATAATACTTTGGCCAATACAGTTTTCAATGATTAAAATACCGTCTCCAAGAAAAACACCAAGAAATAATATCATTTACCTGAGGAATCGATTTGATAGTTATTTTCAGCGAAAACTGACAAAGTAACACTACCTTTTATTCAGTAATAAAATAACAAAGTACCATTTATCTTTAAATTGAATCCAAGAAAAAATTAAAAAATACATTTTACAAGATTGATGATTGTATATCCTTTAATAAAATAAAATATTCTTATAATATTAACTAAAGATTCTCGTAGATCTTCATAACTTTGCCATCTATCAACATCAAACTTCATGAAACAGATAAGTATTTAAGGTTAAATAAAAAACGATAGTTTTCGATAGGTTTAAATTCTGTGTTTCAAACAACTGATCTCAAGACATTATTATGGCAAAATCTGTATCGGTACATACTGTCTACTACTATCCCACTGCTGGGCACAGGTATCTGCTCAAAATCCCTTATAAGAGAGAATGTTATACATTTGGTCCAATCTTAATTGAATTTTTGACCGTTACTAATATTGTCACTGATTTGTGATTTATATCGTAATATACAAATATTTATCAACAGTCATAACCACAAATTTACTATAAATTGCACCAATTTAACTTTCCCATTTAGTTCAGATTTTTTTATTACAGTTTGACCTTTCAAAGTCTCCTTGCATAAACCAAGGTCAAGCAACAAAACTTAAACAATACTTTCAAGTATTTCAGCCAACTATTTGTGTACCAACATTTTCACTGCCTGATAAAATCGGCCCCAGTCCACATCGCGATTTCTAGCAGTATTATCTAATTTCTTAAAAAAATTAAGTTGCCAGAATCTTTATCTAAGACCTCGTACAATTGATGCAGATGTGATTTATAAACATCGCTTGTGAAATGAAGCAAAGCTATCCGTTACTAGCTTATATCAATTTACCATGTACACTTTAATCCAGCCTTAGACTCAATATCATTCGTCACTCTACCATAATCTCTGTTAAATTTCATTAAAGACTGTAGAACTCAGTATCACCTTTCTAGTGTAACAAGATTTAGAAAGAAAATTGTATATTGAAATTCACGATCCAAATTTGTGACTATATTGTACGAGTTAAATCAGCGTCAGGCTATTCAAAGGCTGAATTCTTGTAGCGGTTATTGCAGATCTTGATGGCAGCAGGGAACGAAGGCTCAACGTATTCTTTGCAGTATGACACTCTCTACGAAGAAAGTCTTGACCAAATTCTATATCTCACTTTCTCGTATCTATGCGTAACAATCTATTGAGGATTTGTTTGAGGGTTTGCCACGCTTAATCGTTTCAAGTCGCCTGTAAGAAGTCATCGTTATAGGTAGGTACATGTTTGATATTACAGTTTGACCTTTCAAGTCTCCTTGCATAAACCAAGGTCAAGCAACAAAACTTAAACAATACTAATAATAATAATATTTGCAATAAATTTTAAAATTATATAAACCCATGAGTAAATGCAATAGTCGTACCTACTTAAAAAGATATTTGTATAGAGCAAAATAAGTTTATAAATATATTTGCCGCTTTGCGTGACGCAGTATAAGCAATTCTGTGCTGTAATTTATACAGTGCCACAAAAACAACCACATCATACCAATAATGGAACAGACGTTGGAATTTTTATTCAGATGCAGTTGAGGCAATATATTGCTGGCGTGAGAGGCTGATTCGGCGGTGGGCCTCAATGCCGGCCTCCGTTAACATACTGGCCGCCGCGTCGGCCCCGACCCGCTGCCACGGAAAAGAAAAAAGTGCCTGTTGTCAAACGTCATAATTTTTAATACTATTGTTATTGTATTTTATTGTATATAAGTTTTTAGTGTATATATTAAGTTTTTATGTCTAATAACGGTGGCAAAAGTGGTGAGGAAACAGGTGCCAGTCAACCTGGCACATCGACTACTCTGGTGCGCTGCCCCAGTTGTTCCCAGGCACGTTTCTTTAAAGGTGAGCGGGGCCTAAAAGTACATTTTGGTAAAATACACAAAAACCAGAATGTACTTTCTGGCCCCAATATATCAACACACAACACCACACAAAATATGCAAACAGTCCCAAATGAAATTCCTTTTTGGCAATATTTAAGTTAATTAAAAAATTCTATTCCGATCAAACGAATTCCCCGGGGTGCAAGGCCTTCAGTGGCCCAAAATCTGGCACATTGCGTAGGTCTTGTGGTCCGGGAGAATTCTTTGACGGCTTGGGAACAACTTCTCACCTTTCCTTATAGAATATTACACGCACAAGAAGACCGGCTAACTAAAAAAACTCTTACAGCAAAAATTAAGGAAAATTGTACATTTTCGGCATCCAAATTAAACTACAATTCATCTAAAATATATCGTAATAATTCTATCTACCACCACGTAGAAACAAAACTGAGGGAAGGTGATATTAGGGGAGCGTCCAGGCTCTTATTTAGTAGCGATGTGGTGGCGCCTTGCTCTGCCGACACACTCGCGAGTCTGCAGAGCAAGCATCCAGCGCCAGGGGATAACCTCTCTTTCCCTGATCTACCTAACATGGATTCTGAATTTCTCAGCATTACAGCCAAGGACGTGGTTGGTGCCGTTTGCTCCTTCCAAAGTGGTTCCGCTGGTGGTCTCGACGGCTTGACACCACAACATCTGAAGGATCTTGTGTGTTCAAGCGCCGGGGCGGCCGGCGACACGCTTTTGAGGGAGCTTACGGCCTTAATCAACCTCATGCTCTCCGGCAATGTGAACGATGCCATCGTCGATATTTTGTATGGTGCTAATTTATGTGCCTTACAGAAAGAGAGACGGTGGCATTCGTCCCATTGCCGTTGGGAGTACATACAGGCGTATGGCAGCCAAGATATGCTGCCGACATTATAAATCTACTTTGGCAAGTAAATTTCAGCCCCTGCAGCTTGGCTTCGGTTCTAAGGGGGGCTGCGAGGCTGCCATACATGCCCTGTCTACGTACCTTGGCTGTAATGGAGGTGAGGTTATCTTGAAGGTTGATTTGAAAAATGCCTGTAACTCGGTGAACAGGGACACCTTGTTGACACAAGTTAAATTAGAAACACCCAAAATTTATAACTTTATTTGGCAATGTTACAGACACCCTTCTAAATTAATATATAAAGAAAATCTTTTGGAATCCGCTGTTGGCTGTCAACAAGGTGACCCTCTTGGACCACTAATTTTCAGTTTAGCTATTCATCCAATCATCAACCAGTTAAATTCCAAATTTAATGTCTGGTACCTGGACGATGGGACCCTCGCGGGGCGGGTTGAGACAGTTTATGAAGATCTAGCACTCTTGAAATCAAAATTCTTGTCAATCGGTTTAGAACTCAACCCAAGCAAATGTGAAATTTTTATTAACAACAGTTTAGACCAATCTGCCATACTGTCAAAATTCCAAAATCTGGCGCCGAATATTACCCACATCGAAAAAAGTTCTCTTCGCCTCCTTGGGTCCCCAATTTTAGACGAAGGTTTTGATTCATTTTTACATGAAAAAATTCAAAATTTTAGTGAAATTTCAGATAGATTACTCAAAATTAATATTCACTCGGCTTTCACTATTATTAGATATTGTCTTTTTGTGCCTAAATTTACACATGCTATTCGATCTTCACCATTTTGGAAAAACCCATCATCACTCTTTCAAATTGACAATATTATAAAAAATACCTTAAGCAAAATTCTAAATGTGGCCCTAAACGACCGAGTGTGGCTGCAGGCGTCCTTACCTGTACGCCTGGGCGGCCTCGGCGTTCGCAAAATTTCCGATGTGAGCTTACCAGCATTCCTTTCCTCGGTCCACGGCACTGCAGAATTGACCAGGAAAATCTTAGCACCTACACTGGACGATTCTGAGGTGCCGTGTGTGATCGATGCCGTGAATGCTTGGAGAATGGCTTGTCCAAACACCGAGTTACCCCGAGACTTATCCTCTCAGAGGCAGTGGGACGGGCCGCTTTGCAGCGCAGTACGAGAAAATCTCCTTAGTACATCGTCCAATGCTGCAGAGCGTGCCCGTTTGCTGGCTGTGGGAGAATGGGAATCGGGTCTCTGGCTTCAGGCACTGCCATCGTCCAACATAGGTACCATGTTGGACGATACCACTTTCCGCATCGCCGCTTGCCTGCGTTTGGGTGCGTCATGTGTTTCTCCGCATCGCTGTCACTGTGGGGAGGCTGTCGACAGCCTTGGTCACCATGGCTTATCATGCAGCAGGAGCGCAGGTCGAATATCACGACACGGCAATCTCAATGACATACTTCGCCGGGCTCTTGTCACCGCTGGCGTTCCAGCCCAACTTGAACCGCAGGGGCTGGCACGTGACGATGGCAAAAGACCGGATGGTATGTCCTTACTGCCATGGAAGTTGGGTAGGCCTTTGGTGTGGGACGCAACGTGTGTCGATACCCTCGCGCCATCTCATCTTCCTGGCACAGCGGGTTGTGCGGGCGCTGCTGCTGCTACAGCGGAGACCTTCAAACGGCGCAAATACGCAAACCTAGTAGGGGATTACGTATTTGAGCCGTTTGGCGTCGAAACGTTGGGGCCATGGGGTCCAAGTGCAAGATCTCTTTTTAAAGATCTCGCAAAGAGACTGGTCGACGCCTCGTGTGACCAGAAGGCTGGGTTGTACTTGGCCCAAAAATTTAGCATTGCCATACAACGTGGCAATGCTGCCAGCGTTCTGGGCACGCTCCCAGTCGACGGCGATGTGGAGGACTTTTATGACGCCCTCTAACTTATTTTCTGTTTTCGTTTTATTTGTTTTGTATATACATATTTCGTAGGATAATATTTTAACATTTATGTTTAATTAAATAGGTGTATAGTGGTATTTAAATAATATTATGTACTTAGATTGTTATGAAAATGAATAAATTAATATTATTGTTTGATATTCAACATAATTATGACAAAATTTTATTCTTTGACACTAATACTTTTATTAAAAGTAATTTTATTTTAACAAAGGATACTATGTATCTTTCTCGCTCTTTTAAACGACAACTTGCTAAATTATTAGCATTTAATTTATACAGTGACACAAGTACTGGTAGAGTAAATTTTATTGAACCTGACATAATATATGACGATTCCCTTATTGACATTCATAATAATAATAATTTAAATTAAATTCTGAGACAATAGAGAACACCTCTAGCTATAATAAGATTACTCGTAACTCTTTGACTAATACACTTAAACATAATAACAAAAATTTGATTAAATTAGTACATCAGAATATTAGAAGTATGATTAATAAAGATTTAGAAATTGAATTGTTTATGAACTGTAATGCTGTTGATATATTTTGCATCACTGAACATTGGCTAAAAAGCAACCAATTGTTCAATTTCAGTAATCATATAGTAGGAAGCTCGTTTAGCCGGCAGCAAGCATTACATGGTGGCTCGATGATTTTAATGAATAAGCAACTTAAATGTAAGGAGCGTCATGATATTGTAAGTCTGTCTGTTGAGCGAACTATTGAGGTAGCCTGTGTGGAACTGAGGAGATTTATTGTAATAAGTGTATACAGGCCTCTTTCAGCATTGTATGATAGCTTCGAGCGTATTATAGATAAGATATTAAACAAAGTTGCAAAAATAAATAAAAATGTTGTTGTGTGCGGTGACTTTAATGTAAATTTATTGGAGAATAGTAGTCTTAGTACAAAATTGAAAGCGCTATTTCTATCATATAATCTGAAGAACTTATTCTTAGAGCCCACAAGAGTTACTTCCTCTACATTTACTTGCCTATATAATATATTTACAGATATCATAGTAAGAGACAATCAAATTATTAGACAGTTAGACTCAGACCATTGTGGACAGCAGATCTCCTTAAATGATTACAGTAAGAATGTTTCTAGGCAAAATATAGTTGTAATACCTAAAACTGCAACTCATTTTGCTAGGTTTCAAAGTAAACTAATGACTAGCTGGTCACTGTTAAATGATGAAGGTGACCCTAATTTGTTATATAATAGTTATTTCAAAGCGTTTTGTACAGACTTTAATTCGGTTTTCACACCTAGAACGATTACAGTTGGAGGTAATGCAACCTTCTGTGAATGGGCAACAACTGGGCTTCACAAAAGTAGAAAGAGATTTTATGAGCTGTATGACGCGAGAAACTTTAATTTAAGTTAAGCGAGTTTACAAGCGAAGCCGCGCGCGATACCCGCGGCTTCGCTTGTAAATTCGGAATTCTGCTAGTATTACATATAATTTATAAACAAAAGTTAATGTAAAATCTTTCATGCGATCAATTGTAGCTGTAAATCTTAAACTTAGCAACACTACCAGCCATAATTTTCAACGCAACTATAATCAATCTGTACCCTACGGTTAAAAATCTTGGGCTACACATGGAAACCACGCTGAATTGGGAGGCTCAGGTGACACATGTAAGTCAGAAGGTCACTGGCACCCTGTGAGCTCTCCACCGCCTTAAAAACTTACTCCCTTCCGAGACTAAAACAATGCTTATGCAATCTTTGATTAACCCTCTGATCGAACATGGTGATGTATGTTACTTTGACCTGAATTCAGATGCCCTCAATAAACTTGACCGTCTTCTGAATAACTGCCTTCGATTCATTTTTAACCTTCGTAAGTATGACCATGTGTCTACTTATCATTCCCAATAAGAGTGGCTCTCTATACGTCAGCCCCGTAGTTTGCGTGTCTCACGTCGTCACTACACTATACACTATTCTCACATCTCCTACTTCTCTTCAGTATATGACTCCTTACTTTCAATACTTATGTTCTAACCATGAGCGAAATCTTCGCTCCTCTAATAATCTTCAACTCATGGTTTCTTGTGACGTCGCTGTGACGTCGTGATAACACCGTCCGCCCGGCCGCCTGCATCTTCGCCCCCCACCGCACCTCAAGCTGCTATAAATACTCAAGCGCTGGCTGCGCTCGTCCCTTACTTCTGGCGAACCGGCAGACGAGCTAAGTGACCACCTTTCCTGGACGAACCGGCAGGCGGACCCTCAACAAAACCTTTACCATCGCCGAATCACGCGACCCTGTTTAAATCTTTGCGAATAACATTTTTTAGTATTTTTTTTTGCGAGTGAAACGCTTGCTAAATGATGTTTAGATTTACTTGAGAATTAAATAAATTTTTATTGTAATATTTAACCACGTTTCTCATTTAAACACACCCTAAGTAGGGAAAACGTTACAGTGGACACCTGGTAGGTCCCCTTTGTTACAGTGGCGCCCACGGAAATATATAGGTAGGGTTTTGTTGAGAATCCGCTGCCGGTGAGTCCCTTTTTTTTATTTTTTTTAACTGTGTATGTGTGAAATCGTTCCAAAGCAGTGTAATTATTTGTGGCATATATTGTTTCTTTTTGCTTGTTCTATTGTGCTCGGGAAGTCGGTGGTGTTGTGCCGATCACAATAGACATTTTCTCTTTTTGTTCTGTTATGCTCGGAAGGTCGGTTTTGTGTTGCGCTGGTCACAACAGACAAATTTTGTCTTTCTACGCATGGTAAGCATTTTTATATTATAACTATTTCTGTTGCCGCGTGTGATAATTAATTTTGTATCAACCGCATAAGTAACAAGTTATAATTGTTTTGCTTGCGGCCACGTGTCAACTAAATGACGCGCTGTGGTCACATTCTTTGTATTGTGATTTATGGCCTCGCGTCCTCTAACGACGTGCTAAGGTCACCTTCGTTGATCGTATGCTTCGCGATTAGCTTTTTTAAATGCCACTACGGTAATTAAGTGCTACTGGTTATTATTGCGAATAATCTGCTTTGGCTGACTTATGGAACGAATTCACACCCTTCTCTTTTTCATTTCTTCTCATTTCTATACTATAACCTTCTGCTAGTGATTTTGTACGGCGATATATTTCTATATAGTCGGTATTATTTAATGCGTTGACCGCCTACTACGGCGATTATCTTTTAAAATTAACTATTCTTTTCTTTCTTACTAAGAAAGTTGCATCTTTATTATACCACGTGTACCTACCATAATTGGACTGGCTGAGAATGAACGTATCTAAAGATGCTAGCGTATTACATTCTAGGTATTTAGCTAGAATTCCGCGTTCATTTATTAATTAAATGTACACGTGTCACATGCAGGTTGCTCACTAACAATAATGAACAAATGTAATCCTTGTCTATTTTGCATAAAATATGAATATCATCGTAGAATTATTGGTTGTTCGTTTTATCAAATGTTTATTTTGCTACAATCGTTGTTTTTGGTCATCGATTTTATCTCCTTGTTACTGCCTATCGGTATGTTATTTGAGAATGCATCTATTTATGCATTTACTGTTCTTTGTGAACTCAAACATAAAATTCCTGCGTCGCAATTATTGAATTATATTTTGTTTTGGATTTTTTTTGTGTCGCTAGGATTGTTTTTTTTTCAATGTCTGGTTTCTATTGAAATATATAAAACATATAATGTTGAAAATATGATGAAATTAAACCGTTGACAGCCGGATAAATACTAAATTATCAAAATGTAACTTGTTTCTTTTATACAAAATGCTATGCATCTGGTTTAAATAAACCAATTTAAGTCGTGGCTATAATGTGTTCTTGTGCTTACGCAAATGTTATTTTATCAAACTGAATTTATCAAACTTAATTGAACTAAACTAACTTTAACTTAAGTGGGTATTTGCACATAAATTGAATCAATAACTTCTATTCTTGAATAACTAAGTGGCTATTTACATATGAATCAAATAAATAATATTTATACCTCATTAAATAACTAAAGTGGCTGTTTACATACAAATTAAATAAATAATTTCAATACTTAAATATCTAATGTGGGTATTTCTACATAAATGAATAATTTATATACTTTAATAACTAAAGCGAATTAATTGATGTACAAGTTTAAGAATACCCTTTCGTATTTCTCAATCAACTATTTTAAACCCAAAAGCTGAATAAAATAATTGAATCTTATTCTATTACAGCATATGTCTTATGTCATTAATAACAATGTAAGACGCATATGTATGCGAAGTTATAATTACCTACATAATTATTTGTGAAGGCCAACAATAGTGCTATT
The DNA here is from genome assembly GCA_944739405.2 of Euclidia mi. Classification (NCBI taxonomy): domain Eukaryota; kingdom Metazoa; phylum Arthropoda; class Insecta; order Lepidoptera; family Erebidae; genus Euclidia; species Euclidia mi. Next base: position 14,918,144 of record OX123188.2, on the reverse strand, counting down.
GTTTTCGAGTTGGAGCTCACAAGTCACAAGGTAACGCATTGTTGTGTTTACCATTTATGTAAACATGCTAACATAAAATGAATAAATATTTCAGTTATAAATTGTCGCAGAAGTTTATTGTGTGTAATATTGTTGCACGATTTTTTTATTTATCTAACTAATTATCCAACTATCTGATAACTATCTAATTTCACATAACTATACAAATATCAGATATGTTTCTCTTGGTGATTTCCATATAAAAGATCTTAAATTAACTCACTACAAAGTTTAAGAATCTAATGATTAATGCTCATCACTAATGATCTAATCACTAAAATAACTTAACGCTTTGTTACAAATAGTGTATAAAGTCTTTGACTCCCAATTACAGCTAAACCATGTACCCAAATATCTTGTAATATATAGCTTTAGTAATGACTGATCGAAATATAATAAAATATTTTTTTCCCTTATGGCTCAGTGGCTGAAAGGTTGTTGTCGGATCGGTCTGTGGTTCGATTCTCGATTGTGTTTTTTTTTGTGTTTTTAACTATGGCAGTGTGTACTATACCATCGACGTTCTCCTTCGATGGTGTATTATTCATTACATTTTACTAAGAATTGTGCAATTGTCTTTAATTAATTGTATCGTGTACAGAAACTAGATAATGACTCGCGTCAATGGAATGCGGTCAGCGCCAAGCGCGCAGTGATGACTCACGTGTTCACCGGTTCAAACTTTCAATCGCAGAAATCATTGTTATTCCATTTTAAATTAATACAATTTGTCCTTGCAATATTGCATCGACCTTGTCAATGAGCAATTTGTTTGTGATACTGCCAACTGATCGTAATATTGTTAGTATCGTAATATAGTAAAATCGTAATATTAGTTTACGAATACGGGTTGTCAGGTGGTGCCTACCAACTTAGACTGGGTGGCTATTTGCTATAAAACTCACGTATAATACTTCTTCGCGCGTCGTGTATTATAATGAATGCGACTCGCATCGGGAATGAATGCTGGCTTGTTCATTGTGTGTGGGCCTTTTGAATGTGATGTACGTCAGGTAATAGGAACGTTCAATGCTTGGTGACGTATGAATGGTCGAGGGTTATACTTGTTTTTTTTTTTCTCTTTCAGGGTTAATAGTTGCCTTGTATTTAACCTACTGATACCACCACCACTCATCTGTTTCAGGGTCCCGGAATGCAGTGGCCGCCTACCAGCCACAGAATTTTCCCTCTGGGAAAATTCTGGCCTAATGGGGGGAGTGTGTGACGTCGCTGTGACGTCGTGATGACACCGTCCGCCCGGCTGCCTGCATCTTCGCCCCCCACCGCACCTCAAGCTGCTATAAATACTCAAGCGCTGGCTGCGCTCGTCCCTTACTTCTGGCGAACCGGCAGACGAGCTAAGTGACCACCTTTCCTGGACGAACCGGCAGGCGGACCCTCAACAAAACCTTTACCATCGCCGAATCACGCGACCCTGTTTAAATCTTTGCGAATAACCTTTTTTAGTAATTTTTTTGCTAGTGAAACGCTTGCTAAATGATGTTTAGATTTACTTGAGAATTAAATCATTTTTTATTGTAACATTTAACCACGTTTCTCATTTAAACACACCCTAAGTAGGGAAAACGTTACAGTGGACACCTGGTAGGTCCCCTTTGTTACATTCTATTCACAGATCTTGTTTCTTTCACTCTTCTTTCACCGTTCAATCTATTCTTCTATGGAATGTTCTTCCTCCTGAGATCAGAATTGCCAAAACCAAATTCATATTCAAGTCCAAAGTAAGGGAACTCTTATTGGCCTCGAATGTATAATAAGTCACTAATTTAACTAGATACCTAGTTGTGTATACAACATGTTTATGTATACAACATGTAACATATTAAACGCACTTCCTGGAAGTAGTTTGTTCAGAGTCGGCTACTGAATCCATTTCGGTCATTTTAAATATTGTTATATTAATAAAAATAACGTAAATTATAGTTACTCATTGGTTTGAAAAGTTGAAATATACGAAAATGAACCTTAAGTCAAAGCAGAACGCTTTCTTTTAAAATGCATTTGTTTAGTGGTTTCACGTTGGGTCACACGAACGCACACATTAATACAACACAATAGCGGCAAAAGACAATAACACACAATTTACCACCAAAATATTTATCATCTATGTTTCGCTTAATAATCAACAGGTGAGAGCGAGACGTAATGTGTCGCCCGCGCTGGCCAATGACAAGCGCTGGCGAATGACGATGCGCTTAGACAAGTATGACAAATATCTAGTCAGTCATGTCATCCATCGGGAATCTGTCAGCGAGTTACGAAAAATATTTTAAAATGTTCACTTGTTTATTTACAAAATATGTAATTATCGACATGACGGCGCCGGTGATGAATGTTCTGCATCATATTGATGTTAACTTGTCGCCCCCGGACTTTTTCACTGTGGGGAAATATTAGATCACTAGTTTATTGTGAGGAGACAACAATTAGTGCCAAGGAGTTAATTTAAATATTAGCTGCTTTTGAAACAGTGAAAAGATGTGATGTGTGAGGAAACAGTAAAGTGTTAAGTGGACTAAAAGAATGTGACTTTATCCTGTAAGTTATTTGATTATTCTATTAATGTAATTATTTATTCACAACTCTTAAACACGCCGTTCTCGCTTTTTTCTCTCATTGATATTCTTTTACTTTACAATTTCAATAATGCTAATTAAGTATGATTAAGTTAAGGTAGTCACAATAGTAATTTACGACGTTATGAAACAAAAGATCGTGCATGTTATTACCAAACAATAAATAATTTTATACAAAATCATCTGTCCACTCCAAAGCCTAAAAGTGTGATGGAAATAAATAGTCATATCTTTGGAAATATCAACAGTAACTGACAAATTATTCAAACATCATTTTTGTAAGCCCCACTCGATCAGAGTGTGATCTAAAGTCTGAATTTGAAACATCTCGTTTATATCGTATCGTACCTATTTTATTCCTATCAGATTGTTGTCGTTTGTTTACCATAGCAATCATTTCGTGTGTTTATGTGCGTGCGCAGATTTATAGTGACCACGCTTTTCACTTTTAATCGAGTTTATACTTTCTTCAAAAAACAATATTTACGTAAATAAAAAAAAAATTACAATGCATGCATTATGATTGTAACAAGGTATTCTAATTGAGGTGTCTGAAGATGTGCGTTATTTCCGATACACGTTTTATATGTATATTAACATTTATCAGTATAAGTAAGTCTATAATTTCACTCATCTCTGATTTAAGTTGTAATTAAACTTGCATTTATTGTGTATGTATTACGTTTATATATGTTTATTATTATATATATTTATATAAGTATGTATATTTATTATGACCAATCATTTTAAATTCAATAATTAGTAATTTTTCGTAACCTACATCATATAATACACCTACTTCATATCTCTCTGCACCACTCTAAGTTAGACTGGTAGATAATGCCCATGGCATTAAGTCCGCCTATTTACCTACTTTGTCTATATGAAAATACACATTTTTTACTCCCTGAATATTTACGTCATCTTTTATATAAAACCGAAAATAACTCAATAAATCATCCAACACTTCGGCCTAGATTGAACCTAGGTTAATTTATATTTACAAAGGTTAACCTTCATAACACAAGCAAGCACGTTGGCTCGATTGTATTAAAATTAAGTATACATATGTGCGACTCTTGCGAAAGTAATTTACGCAGCATAGGGGAACTCGATATCAGATAAATATTATTATTAGATAAGGCCAGCTGTTCATCGCGCAAATTTGAGACGATATTTATCTGCAGTAAGTGTGAACAGGAAAATGTTGGCCAGTTGAGTCGGAGAGAAGCTGCTTGTTTTGATGAGATTATGTTATGATTGAGATATATGAGAAAGAAAAGGATTACATATATTGTACGGATGGTGTAGTGGCCTAAAGGCTGAAAATACTGTGGGTTAACTTGCCCGCACCGCACAGCATTTGGGCATCATCATCATCCACTAAGCGTTATCCCATTTGCAACCCCAACTTTAGCCTTAGAGCCCGTAGTCCGCGCACTATTCCAACTAGATTTGACAGAATATTCGAAAAGCTAATATACTTTCTCCTTGGAGCTGAGGGCTTCTTCCGTCTGACCATCGCAACTCAAAGGGGTAGTGTTATTCCACGGCTTAGACTATAATCAGCGCACAGAGGAACGGGGCAAACACAGAAAAAAAAATGCATATAATATCGAAAAGTTTGAACCCCTTTACAAGTCAGTCTGTTGGCAATGCTCATTCTTTGCTCAAAGAATCAGCATTGCCATCCAGCGTAGCAATGCTGCCAGCCTTCTGGGCGCGTTACCTGATGACATTGATGCGGAGGCATTCTACGACGTCTAAACTGTGTAAATATTTTCAATATTTAATATTTATTTTTTTGTTTATGTACATACATATTCTTAAAGATTATGATTATTAGTAGATTATGTTTCTTTTCTCTTAGTCTGTCGGTATTTTCACTAGGCTGTCTTTGTTTCAAGTCTATATATATAAGTATATATATACAATCATCATCCAGATACATCTATAATAATATAATATTCTACCACATTCACACAACACAATCTAGTCCCAAACTAAGCAAAGCTTGTACTATGGGTACTAGACAATGGATAAGCATACATATATATTTCTTTTTTGAAAATACATACATATTATACTTAGAAACACCCAGACCAAGACAAACATTCATTTTCATGCACACAAATGTTTGACTTGAGCGGGAATCGAACCTGCGACCTTTGGCGTTGCAGTCGTTACACTCCCGCTTCGTCAACCGGTCGGTTTAAAATATAAATTTGAATCTACCTGCCAATTATGTAATATTATATCAAATTGGCAGATAAAAAATTGTATAATCGCCTTGTGCATAGTAATCTTTACCGTTATACACAATAAAACACTGCACATATTATAGAACAACGTCAACACATTATATCGATAACAAATTGTTTATCAGTAGCGAAGAAACCTTCGCGTGAGGCAGTTTATTTAACAACTTTATTATTGTAATGATTAATGTTATGATCGCGGCGCTTGGTTCAAATGGGCGTCAATGGAATGAATGTCGTTGGCTCGGTGATGGATGAAAATTGTCTGAGATTAACAAACAGAACAATATTTTTGAGTGCTGATGTTTATTATAGTAGATAGTAGACTTCGCCCGCGTCTCCACCCGCTTGAATCATAAATTTAAACCTTCCTCAGGACATATAGGGCGGTTTCAGGTTAGCGTATTTTTCAGCGCGTATACGGTCGTTTAAGCATACGCGCGCTACATTACGCGCTTCAAAAAACCAGACTCACGTAAATGGGCGTGTTAACTCGAAGCGGTAGTGACGTCTTGTCAGTGTCAACATGGATTCTGACGGCTCTCGGTTATACGAGCTTAGAAGCTCGTCAACGCTCGTACGAGGTGCGCGTGTGCCAAAAGGTGCGCCTATACGTGCCTACATGCGCTTCCAGAAACGAGCTTATACGCGCGTATAAAACGCTAATCTGAAACCGCTCATACAATATATTGGCAAAACCGTACAAAAATCCTTTCGGTAGTTTTGGAGTTTATCACGTTGCTGACAGACATGACGAAAAGGGGACTTCATTTGATAAGCATAGATGTTTACGTTTAAGCCAGGAAACCAATAGGAATAGAAGCAGCGAACATGCTCTCCGAGTCACGAGGCAAGTGATAATTAACAATGTTATTCAATTCAATCATCATGATCAGCCTTTAACAGTCCACTGCTGGACTAGGTCTCTCCTTTAAAAGGAGGAATTGGCCTACTATACCACGCTGGCCAAACGGGTTGGTATAGGGTTTGTATCAAGTTTTCCTTCTCTTACGGTGCTGTTCTCTGCATAATATGCTCCCTCTGTCGGCTCTTACGACACCCATGGGATGATATGGGGTGGTGACATTCCGTATTCTTAATCCGTCACCACACGGACTAATTCAATAGGTACTTATATTATTCTTCCCAATTCCAATTTTATAACATTATAACCAACAAGTTAATCGGGGAAAATTATATTGTATGTGCGGTTTGCGGTCACTAACGAACTATAATTATGCCACTTTTGCACTTCACAATTACTATAATAATTATAATGATATTTAAGATCAGTAATGTCATAATATGTGAATAGTATATGGACTAGTACGCCGAAGGTATTGAGTTTGAGTCTGCAGCGCACACCACAATCTTTTTGAAGTTCAGAGCATTTTTATTACTTGCTAAATGATGAAGAACATCTGAAAAATAAATAAAAAAATACTCACTCAATGGACGTAATTCTATTATTTTTCCACTTAAGTTCGTCAAAAGCTGCTTAAAACAAAGTATAATAAGAATAGAAGAGAAATGGATAGAATAGAACTTTTTGCCCTGGTGTGTAGGACTTCAGAGTTCACACTAGTGTATAGTGTAGATAAAACATTTTTATAGACTTCGTCAATCACACTTCAAGAAGTTAAACATCGTTAAACCAAAACAAGATTTATTTTTTTACAAATAAACTAAATATCCAAGTTTGCGTGGAACATTGTGAGTCACCGCAATGACTCAGAAGGGGTTAAGCTGGCGTGTTATTATGGCATAAGCTTATTAGCGGAACACTACGGCTTTAAAGGGTGGGCAGTACACGCGATACTGTGTATAATTGCGGTGTCGAATTAGCGGCTGTTCGGACGCTGCACTCGGTGTGCAAGAGAGCGTTAATGATCAAAGATACTGTGCACATTGCTCATTATAAATGTATTTGAATATTTTCTATGTTGCCATAGGGTTCGTTAGTCTTGACTGTAGCGTTTTTCACCCATGACGCAACTCGTATCTTTTATCGAACGTCACACGTACCGTTGCTACGCCGCTACATTTTTTTTAATTTAATTATTTCTTCCCGATCGCGTGGGAATTTCAGGACATCCCTTCTTGGTGCACTCCTACGGTCCCCAAGGAACACATGCCTTTTAGCTTCTTGCACCCAATTGTTTTGTCTGTGTGTTGTCTGTCAGTCAGTTAATAACGCAAAAGTTTTATATATTCTGATTTTTTATGTGGTCGTAAGGTTTGATAGTCTTATGTTTCCAGCCATAACACAGCTGAAATGTGAACGTTTACCAAAAGTCACGGCAACATTAAACGAGACATTTTATACCAAATATTAAAAGTTTTAATGAGAGTGTCCTTGCGTTCAGTTTATTTTTGGCTAATCTGCATTCATAATAAAACTTCCAATTAATTTCTTTAAATTAAAATAAAACTTAAAAACTAATTAAAATATTAAACATCTATCGTCAAGTGTTTAGTTGTCTCATCACCAGCCTTTAACAGTCCACTGCTGGTCCAGGCCTCTCCTTTGAAAGAAGGAATTGGCCTACTATACCATGCTGGCCAAACGGGTTGGTATAGGGTTTGTATCAAGTTTTCCTTCTATTACAGTGCTGTTCTCTGCATAATATGCTCCCTCAGTCGGCTCTTACGACACCCATGGGATGATATGGGGTGGTGACATTCCGTATTCTGAATCCGCCACAACACGGTCGACTTTAGTTGTCTATCCAACCATTTTAGTATAATTATGATTATTTAAAAATAGTTAAAAGTCTTTGACTTTTTGACAGATGGCTACTGCATTGTATAAATTATTCAAATGTATGTCCTCTGTTCGTATAGTAAACCTACATTTACTGCACGATTGGCATAGTGTTTTAAGCGGCCGCCTCGCCGCTTGACACTGCGCTGAGTGTCGTGGGTTCGATTCCCACACGAGACAACACTTTGTCTGATCCATAAATTGTTGGTTCGACTCTGGGTGTTCATTGTGTCCGTTGATTGTATGTTTGTTAAGTCCCCCCCGACACAGAATTTATTTCTAGTGCGGGAGTTGTCTTTTTAAAAGGGTCAAAAAGATTTATGCTTGTGTCTGCGGCTTTCAGTTTCCTGATCAAGCTAAGTGCTTTAGCAAAACTGTTTGAAAATGATCTATTAATACAGCCTATATCATCTGATGTACGGTAAATACTACTCAATTATTTGCCTGTGAGTCTCTATTGCCTCTGTTTATTTTCGATAGTACTTTTTACGCGGTTATTAATTCACGAGGAAGGTGTGACGGTATACTTAAACTTTCTTCATAAATTACACTGTATTTTACACAAATCACTATGTAACCGCATGAAAATTTGTCAGTAGTTTTTGAGTCTATGGCGCACAAACTAACAAACCCATATATATAGAGAAAGGTTAAGTTTTATATGTTCTGTAATGTTAGTACTCTTCAATTTCCCTGGCATCAAAATCGTACCTCTCTCCCACCTAACTTTTACAATTAGAAAGTGACAAGTCTAGAAAAAATATATGCTGTAGATCATAATGAAAACTTTCAACAGAAATTGGTTTGAATGAGATGAAGTCATTAGTTATGGGGATATTAAATAACCACAAATAAAAGTTTATCGTTTATAAAAATGCCATGGAAAACAAAGTTATTTTTGATAGCGAAAAAGTAATAGTGGTATCTGGTTAGGTCAAATCAAAGGAATGGATATGTTAAGTGAGTAGGTACTTTTATGGAATGCTTCATGAGCGGGACCGAGTCGCAAAAGATTAAATTATTTAAATTGTTAAAATCTCTTTGAAAAAAGCACGTTTGAATAATATTTAAGCCATTGCCATTTTCGAACAAAAGTATGGTGTTCTGAAAACATAAAAAGTGAACATGTCTGTCGGAGCGTGTAACCCGCTTGCGCCCGCATGTGACATTCTCTGGAGACCCACGTAGCGGATCAAATCTCTCTGTACACCACTGTTGCACTGTTTGTTTACGTTCTTTCACTAGGATTGTTTCTACTTTGACACAAAGCAGTGCCTGTATAAAAGATAGGAATTGAGCGAAATTCATTTACAAAGCATAAAATTCAAGCTAAAATGCTTTAACAATTTCAAATTCAAATTTTTATTTTATTTTTTTAGTACAGAACAGAGTTTGGTGATGCATACGTAAAGCTGCTGAAGAAAAACAAGGCGATTTATAGTATAGTTTATTTAGTAGAAGTATATTTTAAATGCTTTGACATTTTTTTAGTAAGTGTCAATGTGTAATTTTTTCGTCGAAGTAAAGCAGTTTTACTGTTGCTTTTATATGATGCATAAACCGTATGGATGAATTTTATTTTTTTAATAGTTTGCCTAGCAATGTAACACTGCCCAAAATGTCGTGGATCCACAAATGTTTGTTTTAAGTCTGGTTATTATATGCATCCGTTTGAATGTTTGTGAAGTTCTTGCAAAACAAGAGCCTTTCATAAATTGAAAGAAAATTAAATCGATTTGATCACCCTTTTATTACCTTATCCAGTCTACCCTCTGCATACTATTCTCTTTCTGTGTCTTGCAAGCGATATCAGAAATAGTAGAATTTATACAATGATAGCAAAATCAATTTTTCAGTTTAGACATTCTTATATTTCTAACATGAGTGAAAAATATAGTGTCATTATGATATTCTACTATCGCTGTCGAATAAGCCTGCTGTCAATTAAACTTAATGCTCATCATGCTCATTATCATCATCATCATCATCAGCCTTGTATACTGTCCCACTGCTGGGCACGGGCTTCTTCTCACTATGAGAAGGGTAAGGCCATAAGTCCACCACGCTGGCCAAGTGCGGGTTGGCAGACTTCACATGTCTTTCGAGAACATTATGGAGAACTCTCAGACGTGCAGGTTTCCTCACGATGTTTTCCTTCACCGTTTAGCAAGCGATAATTAACAATTTAATACGCACTTAACTACGAAAATTCATTGGTCCGCGCCATGGATTCGAACCCGAGACTCTGCGTAGCAGTGTGTCGGTCTCTTCACTCAGCTATCACTGCCTTATATATGTATAATAAGCATGTAAAAATTTGGTGGTCACTTACACTAAAATACCGGTACTTCATTAACACAACTTACAAGTGACAACAAAAGTTTAAATGCTTATTATATTTTACGGATATAATTCCCAACAAAATTTTAAATGCTTATTATATTTTACGGATATAATTCCCGTGTTATCTGTAACACATAAGCCTAATTTTCTGTAAATTATATATACTGAAAACTTACAAAACTAGGAAGAGCCTGTCCTCCAGCTTAGCAGTCATTAAAAACTAGACCAATAAAAAACCAGGCCAGCCAAATAAAAAATAAGACAAAACAACACTGAAATATTCCAATCACCTGATCCAATACAATTAACGTAAGAACACTCCTTAGTACTATCGCGATAATAAATATTACTGTAACAACGGATCGGTAATTTATTGGTGATTCAGGACGAGCTTATGAATTAAGCGCCCAAACATTGTACTACTGTTAAGACGAACGTTTTTTTTTCGACAAATTAGTCGGGAGTATACGGCAGTAGTTTTCGGACGGGCAATAAAAACGAACACTTTATGAAGTCGTCGTATTGAATTACATAACTTGTGCTACATTACTGTTATGTACCTGCTTTTGTTTATGTTTGGTTATGGGATACTAGACAATGATACGGCTTTTTAATTAAAAACCCATTGACAGCATCAGACGTCGGTAAAGATTATGAGAATATAAAGGAACGTGTTAGACATTAATTACGTGTTTGTTACCTATTCTAAAGAACAGTATTTCGATGGTTCGAGGGATAAACATAAACATTACATACGTATACTACTATAGCACAATATATAGAGCAGTTGATGCATGATATTTTTAACCGACTTCAAAAAGAGGAGGAGGTTTACAATCGTCGGAATCTTTTTTTATGTATGTTCCCCGATTTCTCTAAGACGCCTGGACCGATTTCGAAAATTCTTGTTTTGATTGAAAGAGTATACCTCCTAGTTGGTCCCATGATCATCAGGTCAGGATCTGATCATGGAATCCTGAGAAATTCTTCAAATTTTATAAGCACACTTGAAGCGATTTGACCGTAACAACCCAATGATTTGAAGAATATCTCAGAATTCCATGATCAGATCCTGACCTGATGATCATGAGACCAACTAGGAGGTATACTCTTTTAATCAAAAAGAGAATTTTCGAAATCGGTCCAGGCGTCTTAGAGAAATCGGGGAACATACATAAAAAAAAGATTCCGACGATAGTAAACCTCCTCCTTTTTTTGAAGTCGGTTAAAAATATCATGCCTCAACTGCTCTATATATTGTGCTATAGTAGTATACGTATGTAATGTTTATGTTTATCCCTCGAACCATCAAAATACTGTTCTTTAGAATAGGTAACAAACACGCAATTAATGTCTTACACGTTCCTTTATATTCTCATAATCATTACCGACGTCTGTTGCTGTCAATGGGTTTTTAATTAAAAAAACGTATCATTGTCTAGTATCCCATAACCAAACATAAACAAAAGCAGGTACATAACAGTAATGTAGCACAAGTTATGTAATTCAATACGACGACTTCATAATGTGTTGGTTTTTATTGCCCGTCCGAAAACTACTGCCGTATACTCCTGACTAATTTGTCGAAAAAAAAACGTTCGTCTTAACATTAGTACAATGTTTGGGCGCTTAATTCATAAGCTCGTCCTGAATCACCAATAAATTACCGATCCGTTGTTACAGTAATATTTATTATCGCGATAGTACTAAGGAGTGTTCTTACGATAGTTGTATTGGATCAGGTGATTGGAATATTTCAGTGTTGTTTTGTCTTATTTTTTATTTGGCTGGCCTGGTTTTTTATTGGTCTAGTTTTTAATGACTGCTAAGCTGGAGGACAGGCTCTTCCTAGTTTGTAAGTTTTCAGTATATATAATTTACAGAAATTAGGCATAAGCTTAATTTTCCCGTGTTATCTGTAACCCATAAGTGTGACAGATAACACGGGAATTATATCCGTAAAATATAATAAGCATTTAAACTTTTGCTGTCACTCGTAAGTTGTGTTAATGAAGTACCGGTATTTTAGTGTAAGTGACCACCAAATTTTTACACGCTTATTATACATATATAAGGCAGTGATAGCTGAGTTAAGAGACCGACAGACTGCTACGCAGAGTCTCGGGTTCGAATCCAGGGCGCGGACCAATGACTTTTAGTAGTTAAGTGCGTATTAAATTGTTAATTATCGCTTGCTAAACGGTGAAGGAAAACATCGTGAGGAAACCTGCACGTCTGAGAGTTCTCCATAATGTTCTCGAAAGACATGTGAAGTCTGCCAACCCGCACTTGGCCAGCGTGGTGGACTCATGGCCTTACCCTTCTCATAGTGAGAAGAGGGCCGTGCCCAGCAGTGGGACAGTATACAGGGCTGATGAAGATAATGAGCATGATCAGCATTAAGTTTAATTGACAGCAGGCTTATTCGACAGCGATAGTAGAATATCATAATAACACAATATTTTTCACTCATGTTAGAAATATAAGAATGTCTAAACTGAAAAATTGATTTTGCTATCATTGTATAAATTCTACTATTTCAGATATCGCTTGCAAGACACAGAAAGAGAATAGTATGCAGAGGGTAGACTGGATAAGGTAATACAAGGGTGATCAAATCGATTTAATTTTCTTTCAGTTTATGAAAGGCTCTTGTTTTGTAAGAACTTCACAAACATTCAAACGGATGCATATAATAACCAGACTTAAAACAAACATTTGTGGATCCACGACATTTTGGGCAGTGTTACATTGCTAGGCAACCTATTAAAAAAAAAATTCATCCATACGGTTTATGCATCATATAAAAGCAACAGTAAAACTGCTTTACTTCGACGAAAAAATTACACATTGACACTTACTGAAAAAATGTCAAAGCATTTAAAATATACTTCTACTAAATAATCTATACTATAAATCACCTTGTTTGTTTTCAGCAGCTTTACGTATGCATCACCAAACTCTGTTCTGGGCTAAAAAAATTAAATAAAGATTTGAAATCGAAATTGTTAAAGCATTTAAGCTTGAATTTTATGCTTTGTAAATGAATTTCGCTCAAATCCAATACTTTTATACAGGCACTGCTTTGTGTCAAAGTAGAAACAATTCTAGTGAAAGAACGTAAACAAACAGTGCAACAGTGGTGTGCAGAGAGATTTGATCCGCTACGTGGGTCTCCAGAGAATGTCAATAATAATTTTTATCTACAGACCCAAAGCAAGTGGGTTGCTGCATATAGAAATTCATCCTCGAGTTTTCACAATGATTCAGCTGCCTAGATTCTATTAAAGTTTCATACTAGTAGGCTAGTAACAATTTCTATAGCTTGAAAATGTATACAACAACTTCCAAGAACATATACAGATATTTTTTTGTTTGGTTCAGTGCCTGCCAGTAAATTAATAACTACATAAAACTGTTGTTGCTTGTTGTGAAAGATTAAACATATGAAACGAGCCATGGAGTTTAATATTCCTGACATTTATCTTTTTTTCCTCAACCTTATGATGAAGATTTTTCAGACTATATACCAACAAATGGTAAAATTACTTCAGGTCGTAAAAAAAGAAGTTACATTATAAATATGACACCGCATCGCCATGCCCGTGCATAATTATGTCCCGTGCGTCCATTATTTTTACAATAAGACCATTACATTCAACTGGGGTCTGCGAGACCCTCTTGAACGTCAAAAAGCCGTTTCATGTTTAATTTCGTTTAAAGAGAATTAAAGTGTTTTGAGAGCGGAATATCTTGTTTTAAATTATTTGATGAAAAAAAATCTGTGGAGTGTCCAGTTCATTAGCTGTCAAAGTTATTATGTGGACTTTTTGTCATTGTCGACCTTTGTTTCTGTGCCATAAGTTTGTGAGCAATCGTTTTGTTTTCGAAATTACTTTCGATCCGGTTTGGCAGGCCGTTTCAACTAGCGTAATTCACTTGATAAAGACAACATGTTATTGTTTACGCCAAATGATACTATACGTACAAATTTAAAGCAAAGATAATTATAGATCACATGAACACATCAACATCATTTACAACATCACAAAACAATCGATCCTTTATCAATTATATCAAAGGACACATAAAATACATTCACTGTTTCAAGTGTCCTCATCTCACGTATTCAATTTATTCACCGAATGCTTAAGTCAATTCAAGGACGACACCCATGGGATGATATGGGGAGGTGACATTCCGTATTCTTAATCCGTCACCACACGGACTTTACCTCAGTTGCTTTCACAAAATGGATGTTGAAAATACCCTGGCCTTTTAACTGATGTTTAGGAATATGAATTTTTGCTTGGCTTATAAACACTGCTTGAACCCTTATTGTATTAATATCTTTCGTTGCTCGCTCTACTGTAAAAAGAAAACATTGAAAGTGGGACGTAAAGGGCGATTCGAGAAAAGGCTTCTATTGTACTCAGGTAAATTATGGTTTATACTGAAAGTGTTTTCGAGTTCATGTACCAACAGATATCTTAAGTGAGGCACTCAGGACCTGTTGTAGGTAAGACTGGGCAATATTTTGCTACTTTGGATTTATGAACTGCTTTTTTTAGAATATTAATATTCTTCTTATAACGACAATAGCATACAATTAATTATTCTTTAGAAATGTTTGGATTCGAGTAAGTTCAGAATTAGGTTTTGTCTGAGAAGTTTAGTAAGTATTTTTTGTAACTATGAAAAGACAGCAAAGAAAGAGGATATTGTATGGAAGTGGTTAATACCTGCTACCTGTAACAGTAAGTAAAGGTGTTTGTATTATAGTCTATTCAGTAATATAGAACCATATTATTATGGTACTAATTTATTTCGAATAAAATTTTAATTTAATTTGTATTACGTAATTTCCCATAAAGTTTATCAGTCAATTGTTTACATTATCTCTATCTCTAAGATAAACGCAAGTTCAGAACGTACTATGCAATAAAATGTAGTATTACATAAAGCAAGAAAAAGATTCCATGATACTAGATTGTCACTACTCTTACTCGATACGAATCAGCTTTATGAGTTCACTACATATAATATCATGAATATTTCTGAAACATTCCAATCACATAAGCAGCGGGCCGTTGAGATAATTGAATAGTGGAAATCAGAGGCGAAATATAATGAAACGGTACATCTAGCCTGTCCTGTTTTAAAAATGTCTCCAATCTGGTCAGAGAACGTCCGCCTAGGTCTTCCTCTTCGTCCTGTCCCATTCACACTTGCTTTGTGCATCTGCTTAGTCAATCATTCGTCATCCATCCTCTCAACGTGCCCAAACCACCTTAGCCTACCTTTCTCGATGCTTGTCACTACATCTTCTTTTACCCCGCAACACTCTCTTATCACACAATTCTTTACTCTGTCATTCAAAGACACACCACAGATACTTCTCAGTGCTCTCATTTCTACAGCATTTATTCTATTTCTTGACTCTTCTGCCATACCCAACTTTCACTACCATACATAAGCGTAGGTACTAACACCCCTCTATGCACAGCCAAACGTGCTTTTTGGACACTTTTTGGTTATTCATAAACGCCTTCAGAGCTTCATTCACTCTATTACCTGCATTAACTCTTCTTTCAATATCTTCTACATTCTTAACATCTCTTGCAAACAGCGTACCTAAATATACAAACTCGGAACAGGCCAGTCTTTCTGTTACACAGCAGCGCGTATAGTATAATGTTCTTTAGTAGTATAGTGCGTATAGTGTTCTTCAGTAGAACAGCAGAAAACTGTGAAAACGGTAACTGAAAATAAATAGCACCATAGATATATAGCCATGTTTTTAAGCGTCAGTGCTCTTTACCATAAACAAGTCAGGCTCATCTTCTACTAAAGGCAGTAAAAAGTACGATTGGATATGTGAATGTGTACTTTTAAATCTTATTCTACTGCTCTCTCTGTACGATACCACTTCGTTTACTCCCCCGACTTTGCACTATTTTCAGTATATTATCGGTGATTCAGCCCGAAGTACAATTTACAACACAGTGGCAATAATAAGTTCCAGCCGGACAATGTACGTGAACATTTTAAAGTTTTGAACGACTGTTACTCTCTCTCCCATGACAATGCTTCGGAAATATGAATCAGGCGTAACTGGGCATTTTCATGTAAAATATTTTACCTGTTCGACCACAATGATATTCAGATTCGGTCGAATAAGATAGTGCATAAATAATTTTCGTTATAGTTTATTGGGAACGCATTCATTTCGCCTCGACACAATATGCGATAATCGATTATTAACGACTCTGTTGTTTCTCACACAAGCTTTTAATTCCAAGTAATTAAAATCTCGTGTGACACAAGATAAGCATTTGATTAATATCTACTTAAAAACATTATTGTTGTAACAATTGTATACACATCAGATATCTGCTTAAGGATGCTTCAAGGTACTTGATTTATTTATATCCCGTACTAATTAAAGAAAACTAACCCATTCACCATTTTTTGGATCAGTTTCTACATAATCTCTAATAAATAATTGCCTCTGACTAGTAAAAAAGCACATCTCCTGATACGTCCCAAAATCCGTCTCTATTTCAGTTACCGAAATTCCCGCAGTAGATAGGTAAACCTAAATCTACGTAGAGAAATCTTTTAGTGCTTAATTGAGCACGCACAATGAACAACAAAACAAAACTCACGCACTAAAAGTTTGTTTTAGTTTCGTTCTTATCGGCAAAATAATTAATACTACATGTATTCTATAACAAAAAATAATGGGCGAATGATACGATGGATATGGCTTTTAATTCAAAATAAATATAGAAAATGAGTCTCATAAAAATACATTTGAAACAATTGATGTTGACCCAAACATTTGGCTGGGTAAAGGCACAATTAGATCAAATTAAAATATGTATACAAACATAATTATTCAAATCATAATACCCTTTATAACAGTAAAAATATTTCAGTAAGAAATGTTTAAAACAATAAAACCGTGAACCGGGTAGTGCCTTGAATATTATACATATATCTAATAGATTTAAAAAAATTATCTTGATGCTTAATATTTGAGTATTTGGCAAAGTTTAATTATTTAATCATATAACATATCAATTATTTTCCTTCGCCAGTGTGTCAGTTTTATTATTTCTCGTTCATATGACCACAATCTTAGCACGCCTGGACGATTGTACACCACATGCTTAGTATTCGTTATTCCGTGACTATTTCTTTGTATGTAATCGATTTTAAACTTTCGCGATTTGCATACATCATACAACATTATGTAACAGGTCTTAGTCGCGATAATTGCCTTATTTATAGGCATAAATACCTTTGTTGTTCTCCTACGTTTTTACCGGCTTGCGACGGTCGTGGTCGCGGAGGGACTCATGTATGTAGTGTCTTTGCATGTAGTTAATTAGCATTGATAAAACTAATTTTCTATCTTATTATCACTCAATGCTTAAATCAGATTAGTTGCTTTATATTTATTTTATTCATAAAATAGGTATGGAAAAAGCGTTACTGTAAATCTGTTGCTATCCATTTCTTATATTCTGTCAAATTCGTTGAAACCAGTAAGCAGGTCTCTGGCACCAAGGCAAGAGTCTTGGATGTAACCGGAATAACGCTGGGACGATGGTGATATTGGTACGCAGTTATTTGTAACGAACTTGAATTGTCTAGAAATACCAACACCAAAATAGGCCACAAACTAACACGCAAGAAGAAAGATTATTGCAACCTCTACACAACATAGAATATACAATACATCCCTCTTTTATATAGTTTGCGTACGACCAATATAAAATCTGCACTGCAATTATTACTTTTATTATTAAACTTATAACAAAAGGAAATCGAACAAAGTTCACAAAATCTCAGCATTACCGCTAAACATGGCAATATTTCGAATATTTACATAATTCATTCCACACACAGCTTTGGACTTCAACAACTCCAGCCCACATTAATCCAAATATGAGCTATTAAGTCCCCAAAGTACGTGTGAAGAATACTTTATGTGACCCAGGATGAGAGAGAGATAGCTTTATATTGTGTCTCGTTTTTTAAGAAGTACTTAAAGAGCTTAATAACTTTCAGATGTTTGTTAGATTATAACGCAAAGTGAATTGAGAAACAACTTCAAGGGATTCGGTTGGATATTACAATGGGGTTAAGTAAGCTGATCTTTTGCGGTGAAAATTGGTAATTATGAGTTAATCGATGGACAAGATCTCTTTATAACCTCATCCCAAACAATTGCATTATTCTGTATTTATAAAGTTCTTGCGTAACTAACTAACTGACAGAAAACGCACAGCCGAAATTATTAAGCGAATTCAAATTTTGGCTTGAACGCTTTACTCGGGACCGTAGATGTGCTAATAAGGGATTTCTTGAAATTACCAACAGGATCGAGAACAAACAAGCCAATTAAATGTGCGGGTGTAGCTGCGGGCATCTTTTAGTCTCTCTCTGATCACAAACTGAGCAGGACTCGGACTATGGTAACCAGATAATGGTTATACATATAACCATGTATGAAAGCGGCGCGCCGAAAACTCAACCTCAAGTAAAATTGCTTCTGCTTCTCAATCCTGTCTTTTTTCTACTTATTAATTCGTACATCTTTTAATCTCAGCAACGTGGAAGCAGATTCCTTAAGATAGCTTAAAGTGTTTAGGCTTTGTTTGTTTAAGTGATTGCCATGTTTTCCATTTCAGTAGCATCATCGCGGTATTCCAGTTGAAATCTGGGTCCACTTACTAGTCTAACCAGATTTAACTAAATATTAGCTTTTCCACAGTGGAACAAGATTGCAGGCAGCATTCTTGTAGCATACTTGTATACAAAATTGCCAGGCTTTCACGTCATTTGACTGTACAAAGAACTTAGATTGTAGTTAAGCAAATGTATATACGGCGTTGTGCTTATATTGTATGTGTGTGTTCTTATCTACTCACACAACTTAATTAAGTTCCAAGTGATGATAAGTTATAATCCACAGTTCTCGACGATACAAAGCCCGCTTGTAATAAATACTACCATTATTAAAGTTACGCTGTAATCAAAGTTTATTACAGTTCAACTTGTAATTTAAGATTCGCTGGAGTGTAATTTTAGGCGTTTGATGTGCAATTATGAAAAATGATTGAGTTTGTGGTCTTTGTTTATCTCAAACTGCAAACGTTAGTTGACACTTATATCTGTAGTGTGCTATGGTACTTTTTCACATCATCATCATCAGCCATGAATACGTAATTTGTTACACTGCTAGGCACGGGCCTCGTCTTACTATGATAAAACGTAAGGCTTCACAAGGTAAGGTCCACGACGCTGGTCAAGCGCGGGTAGACAGACTTCACATGTCTTTCGAAAATACTACTTTTTGATAATAAGCATAATATATTCTTGCTCTTCTGATAATTCTCAACTGATAAATTGTTGTGATGGCAAAAGATGCTGGTCGGAATGTGCGCAATATTGAAAACATGGTAAATTGATAGGGTTTTTACGAAAATTATATTTTATTATTCTATTTTTTAGACTTTTGAGACGAATAAAAATCTTTCTTTTTTAATATCAATAAAGTATCTTCAATGTGCGTTATATCCAAAATTCAAAATTCTTTATTGCCATGATAAACCTATACAGATGACAAATAATAAATAATGATTGATTTTAGGTTATTGTTAGCCGTTATCCGTACCTTCTGAACTAATCTGCCCATGAAAAATGAGGGTCATGAAAACTGAAGGTCAATTCTCTTAATAATATTAAAATTTGTTCAAAACGCAAATGTTGTGTCGAATGCAAGTCTCGGTGCCATACTTATGTTATAAATGATAATCTCCTGAATTAACTGGCAATTGAAAGACACCGCAATTAGTCGTGAATCGAACAAAGTGTCAAACCATGTACCTATGTGTCAACGTCGATCACTATGTGTCAAATTAGACTATAGAAACTAAGTGTAGCAGAATACCAATTGTAAAATCTCGCATTACGTTCAAAATACAGTATCGGTGTCTGTCAAAATATAAGGTATCGGTCTTCTGTCTTTAATAATGATTATAAGGTAAAGCAGTTACCTTATATTATGTGCACGGTCGGCTTATCCCACCCGCTTTATGATAAGTATTGTAAAAGTACCGACATGACGTAGAAGTACTGTAAAAACACTGACGGGCAAAAACAGGGGAACTGACAAGGATTTATGATATCGGGTAACCTTGCCGGTATAAATCATGCTTTGAACCCCATTAGCTAAACACTGCGGGTGCAATGTGGATACATCGGATACCATACATTATTATTATAATATGATCATCTATACATGTTATAAAATAAATTGTTTTTCGAATTCTCAGTAGCAGTACAGAATCAGACGTAGATGCCAGTAACGGCGATAGGCTCGCCCCGCATTACGTGAGACCTAAAGATTCATAACACGGCGAAATATTGGTGTAATATTACACCAATGCCCAGCGGATGCAGGCGTGAGTCTATAAAAAAATCAATCTCCAAAAAAATCAAGTCTCCATTTGTCCTGTTTGTATGACTAAGATAAAAACAAAGACTACCAAATAGATTATTTTACGGTTTTCACAAATATATAGTGTGACTACTGAGGAAGGCTTAGGCGTATAATTCAAACGGTTGGAGCCGCGGGCAAAGTCTAGGATTTTACAATTGTATTAGAAGTACCTAACCTTTGCGAGGCTTGACTATCTTACACAAGGTTTTAGAGGTTGTCTAGTACATTAAAGTTTTACAAGTAAATGCTGTATCTTGTTACATTTTAAATTTGCAACTGATTAGTATGCGAGATTTATGCTGTGTATACACAAGATACGTGCGTATAAGGTGAGCGGCGTACGATAAAGAAAGGACGTTTCTTTCCTAGCTTCATTACATTGATGAATAAGTATGCTTTATCTCAACCCGGCCAGAGTGTGTTCGACCGGGCTTGGGACTGGCAGAGGAGGTGTGTGGAGGCTCTCCCCTATAACGGGGCATACCCACTAAAACCACCGCGGTGTCCCTACGGGTCCCGTGTGGCGGGGTCAAGCGATTCACGGATAGCATACTTTTCCGTGACCCCGCCCGGGGTTGGTTCGCCTCCGTCTCGTTATGACTTGCGGCGCCGGCGGTGCGGATACTACGCCGCCTACTTGCCTTTTGGCGGCTGGGGAGCAGCCCCAGCGCTCCTGCGCAGGCCTCCAACAAGCCCACGCGAAGCGTCCACTCCCGGGATCTCGCTTAGCTTCACCGAGGGTGCCCTAACCACGGTTACTGAGGCCCCCCCACCACGACAAGGTGGAGATCCCACAGGCGCGATCCTTGTAACTGACCTAATATGTAAGCGATTATTATATTTCTTGGTATTTTATAATAGCTTTTACCCTACATTATATAAAAATATATGTATTGTTACGAGCTGGGGTTCGACGATAAATTAAACCTCACTATGCCACTAAACTGTACTTTATTTACTAACACAAACACTATTCACACTTATTTCTCACACTAATAAAAACACACTTATTTCGAACACTTTTCCACTTCACTAAACACTTCCGAATTACTTATTTATTTATTTATGGCTCTTCAACAATGATGAGTACACTGTTACATTTCTATTATGACAACATTACGAAGTTAAATCTAAGTGTCTCACTACTTATAGAAAAGCACTGCATGCACAATTATAGTTTGAAAATTTAACAATATAAACAAAATTTTAATTGCAATTACAATTAGAGAATAACATAAATTAAATTATAAAATAAATTAAATTAAATTTAGATTAAAGAATAAATTAAAAAAATAAAATTAAATTAGTCAATAATAGTTATTAAAATTCAAATTAAAAGAAATAAATTAAATAAAAACATACATTGAATAAAAACATAAAAATACAATCAAAATTAAAACAATAAAAATTAAAGCAAAAATGTCAGAAGAAAACAAAGTTTAACAACCAGTCAACATTAATCTTTTTAGGGCTGGCACAGAAACATTGAACAAATCAATATCCACATCCAATTCTTTGTAGATACTATACATATAGATAGTGAGCAGTGTTGCCTTAGGTTGGTGTGACTTGATGGCTGGCAAAAGAGCTTTTTATTGGTGGTACGAGGGATATTTCGTGGCACATTAAAAGAAACCTTGCTCAGTAGTTGTGGACAGTCTAAAGAGCCAGTAATAAGTTTTTTGAGAAATACCAGATCCAACATATCTCTGCGTTTCTCCAAGGATGGTAATCCTGAAATATTTCAACCTATCCTCGTATGATTTAAGGTTTTTTGCCAAGTTACTGTTAAATGTCAAATGCCATAAAAATCTTTATGGCATAAAAATCTTACTTCCCTCGCTTCTTGTTTATCGCTCCGATATTCAATTGTAACTGTGTCTGTCTCGCGCGCTCGCGCTCTATTTATACTGGCCGGATAACATCACTAGCGCATTCTAGACTCTTCCACAAAACTGTCGAAATAATCGCGAACAGTCGATGCTCGATACAGCAACGCCATCTAGTACAGAGTAGATGAATTACCTTTAAACCACCGATACATTCAATCTCTTCTAGTACCCCCATTCACTGATAGATGGCGTAACACTGCCCCCCTCTTAAACGTGTTCGTCTCGAACATCGTTGGACCCATAGTAACGAGCCAACCGGTCCTCATGTACTATCTTCGGTGTACCTCGCGACCCCTTCTGGATTTGATAGGTGACGTCGTTCATCCTGCGATATGGCCCGTCCCATCTGGCTTGTAACTTAGGCGATTTTCCTTTGCTTCGTACTGGGTTATGAAGCCACACCAATGATCCCTCATCGAAGCCTTTGTTGTTCGCCTTCCGGTCGTAGCGAGTCTTCATCTTCTCAGACATCTGTTGTCCTGACTCCCCTGGAGCTCCTACATTGTACACCTTCAATGCACCTCTGCTACGAGTGTGTGGCCTCTTGACAGCCGCACAACTTGTGCATTTGCGGCACCAATTCTCAACGTCATCCCAACAGTGGAGCCAATAAAACCGCTCCCGGATCTTAGTAAGCGTCTTCTTAACTCCCATGTGCCCTCCCGAAGCACCATTGTGATAGATCTGCAAGACTTCCGGCACCTTAGTTTTAGGCACTACCATTTGCAAATGGTACTGGTTACCGCGAGCGTTTTCCCATTTCCGGCACAGAACTCCATCCTGGACAACCAAGCTTTCCCACTGTGCCCAATAACATTTGGTGATGGGGCTCATTGCGGCGATATCACTCCATTTGGGCCTAGGAGCGTCTGATTTCTTCCATTCCAGAATCGGCTGTACGTCGTTGTCTTCTTGTTGAGCACTCTGCAAAGCTTCTTTCCATCCGTCGCTCAGATCCGTCTTCAACATTCTCACTAGCGCTGCCGGCTTCGCTTCCTGTCTTGCACAGTGTTTGCGTTGGTCGGGATAAGGCCTACACGTCAGAGCATCTGCGCTACGTTGCTCTTGCCGCCAGACAGGTACGTCAGGTGACCCCGTCGGTGGAGAGAGGGTACCAACGTGCCGCTTACGCTTTGCGCAGCTTGAGCGGATATGGCCTCTTTCCCCGCAGTTGTAGCACCGCGGTGAAGAAACAACTTCCCTGATACGGTAAATTCGATCCTCGTGATGCGCTGCTTCCACCTCCAGAGTGTAGGCTAAGGCTTCTTTCAGGGACTTGAAGTGCCCAAGTCTTACCGCTGCTCTAACTTCCAGGTCCCGGATCCAATCCGTAAACGCCTGTACGAGGTTCCCATCAATAAGCGCAGGCGACGACTGGTATGCCTTCCTGACCAGCTTTTCCACCTCTAGAGCCCACTGCTGCAGAGTTTCTCCGGCGCGTTGTGTCCTGTCCTTCAGCTGAGCACGATACACATTTTCTAGGTGTGCGTCACCGTATCTCGCCTCCAGCGCCTCCATCAGCTTTTCAAAGGAGACGTCTTGCCCAAGCGCCTCCAACACCGTCAAGGCTTGATCACGAAGGCCCAAGGTTAGGGCGGTGAAGGCCTGTTCTTTGTTCCACCCATTCGTTCGCATAACGGCCTCAAACTGGACCTTGTATGCAGACCATGATGATGAGCCATCAAATGGTGGAACCTTAAACCAACGAGGCGAGGGCGCCACAGCTGTAGGTGTAACGTCGTAGGACCCGAGCCTACACAATTTCTTCTCCACTTCGGCAATACGGGTCTCGAGGTGATCATGTACACGCTTCTCAATGTCGCTGATACGGGCCTCGTGCTGCTGAAGTTCCTCGTTGACCACCTTCAAGTCCTTCCCTACAGCGGCCCTGAGGTCCTTCATAAGCACCACCTGCTCTTCTAGGCGGCGCGCGTACTCCTCCTTGTCACGCTGGAGCTGTTCTTCCAGGCGGCGCGCGTGCTCCTCTTGACGGCGAGCCTGCTCCTCCTTGTTGCGCTGAAGCTGTTCCTCCAGGCGGTGCGCGTGCTCCTCTTGACGGCGAGCCTGCTCCTACTTGTCGCGCTGTAGCTGTTCCTCCATGCGGCGCGCGTCCTCTTCTTGACGGCGAGCCTGCTCCTCCTTGTCGCGCTGTAGCTGTTCCTCCATGCGGCGCGCGTGCTCCTCTTGACGGCGGGCCTGCTCCTGCATGAATGCCATCAGAGCCGCGATGTCGGGCACCGCCACGGAGTGTGCGCTTGCAGGCTCCACTGCAGCCGCGGAGTCGCCTGGTCCACCAGACGATGGAGAAGGAACGTCTCCGAAGCGTCTCTGGTCCAGGTCTTGCTGGCGCTGGTTTCTAGTACGAACTCCTTCAGTTTCTTCCTTCGGCATAACCGGCATAATTTATCCCTTTCTTCTGAGACCAATTTGTTACGAGCTGGGGTTCGACGATAAATTAAACCTCACTATGCCACTAAACTGTACTTTATTTACTAACACTAATACTATTCACACTTATTTCTCACATCGCTCCGATATTCAATTGTAACTGTGTCTGTCTCGCGCGCTCGCGCTTTATTTATACTGGCCGGATAACATCACTAGCGCATTCTAGACTCTTCCACAAAACTGTCGAAATAATCACGAACAGTCGATGCTCGATACAGCAACGCCATCTAGTACAGAGTAGATGAATTACCTTTAAACCACCGATATATTCAATCTCTTCTAGTATTCACCGATATATGGCGTAACAGTATATTAAAAATATTTCAATTGAATACTCCACTCGCAGATGTTTCATAATATAATTTATACTAAAAGCCTCAAAATTCAGGATTTATCTGAGCATAACACGTTACAGTTAGACAGTTGAAAGGTATTTAAATGAGTTCTAATAATTATGCAAAAACTTTTCTTAGGCACAAAGGGAACTTTTAGACGGTGTTTGTTATTAGGTTTTTAATTTATACAATGATTAATAGATGTATTTCTTGGAATGTTTAGTCTATGGATATTTTATCTTAGAAAGTTTTAATAACTACAATTCTCTTACGAATAATGCGATCTGCTTAAAATCAGGAAGGGGACTTATGTTAAAAAGTCAGTTTATCAAAACCTGTGCTAAATTAACACGGTTAGGTGATAACTGGTAGAATCTTTAGTTGAAATCAACATCGTCCATCCAACCACTGCAAAAAGACATCAACATTTTATACAGGTGGAGATAAAAAAATCAAGGGATAGACCCTTTTTTATTATCTGCACACCTGTATCCCCGTAGGCCGTAGGCGTATGCAGAAGTTATATCTACATTTCGCATTATGAAATTTAGGTCCCACATAGGTAGGGTCGAGGCTATTGGCGTTACCAGACTCCGTGCTGCTACTTAAAATTCGAAAAAACTTAGTTACACTTTTGCCCGACTCGGGAATTGAACTTTGGAACTCCCGATCAACAGACGCATACGTCCTCCACTTGACCACGGAAGAAGTCAATTATATAATTATCACAATTTTAAATTCATATAATATTTCATCAAAAACAATTTTATTACACCTGTAACATTTACTACCTCACAAATATAAGTGAACCGTGAAGATATCTATCGTGAAGCAGGCAATAATTTTAATAGAACTTTCTCAAAGCGAACTTTATCTTGAACCACGTTTATACCCGACAAATTGTCGCACTGCTCACAAATTCCGGATAATTGTAATGAATAATTAAAAAAACCGGCCAAGTGCGAGTGGGAATCGCGCACCGAGGGTTCCGTACAAACCTGTAGGTATATATAACTATTTAAAATAATATACATATGTGATTGTAACTAAACATTTTAGATTTTCGGCATTTTTAATAATAACTTTATATGTGCTATAAAACGTTGCTTTAGTTGAGCACATTTTATGAATTTAAATTTAATACCTCTACGCGTTCATGAGCAAAGGGTTAGTAACTTTAAAATTATTAAAAATATTTTTTTAGTTTTAATTATTTGATGCAACAAAAAATTTACGGTTTTCACAATTTTTACTTTGTCTGTGCTATAAGACGTTGCCTCGTACCAAATTTCAAGATTCTAAGTTCACGGGAACTATCCTTTAGGTTTTGGTTCCCTTGCGAGTTTCGAAAATTTTCGAGAATTAGCGACATAAACATCTTTTGATTGCATTGGCTTAGAAGTTTGATTTTGTTACAGCATAAAGATATTATAGATTTGAAT
Organism: Euclidia mi; assembly: GCA_944739405.2. NCBI lineage: Eukaryota > Metazoa > Arthropoda > Insecta > Lepidoptera > Erebidae > Euclidia > Euclidia mi. The sequence goes on along the minus strand of OX123188.2, from coordinate 14,891,510 downwards.
ATTTGATATGAATTCTAATTTAATAACTCTACGCGTTCATGAGGAAAAAGGGGGTAACTTTAAAATTATTAAAAATGTTTTTATTATTGATGTAACAAAAAATTTACGGTTTCTGCAATTTTTCCTTTATCTGTGGTATAAGATGATGCCTCGTACCAAATTTTAAGATTTGAAGTACACGGGAAGTACCTGTAGGTTTTGATTCCCTTGCGAGTAGTTGCGAGTTTTAAAATATGCTTAAATTGCTGTTTCTTTTAATTGCGTTTAGATAGATAGATAGATTACACTTTATTGAACACCAAAACAAACAAAGTATTTACATAAGAATATAACATAAGACTAGTGTGCAATTGGCGGCCTTATCGCTAATAGAGCGATCTCTTCCAGGCAACCGCGGATGGACAGAAATGATGTAGGTTAATAGTCATGTTCATTGATGGTGTAGCGTCGGTAATCTATAATATTCATATATAAGTACTTAAATATATACACATTGTAATGTACACTTACATAAATACATACTATATTATACTATACATACTACAATATATATATATATATATATATATATATATATATATATATATATATATATATATATTATACTACCATAATATACATAAGTATAGGTACTATGATACAATACATTAGATAAAATGTGATTATATATAAACAAGCAGTGAACAGAACACTTGTAGAACGACAGCTATACAATATATGATAAATTAACTATATTTATTGTGATTCGCGTTAGATTGACAGGTAGTGTTTATTTAACATACACTTAAATATGTTAAGCGATTTGGCTTTACGGATTTCTAGTGGCAATCCATTCCACAGGCGTGCAGCTTGAACTGTAAAGGATTTTCCATAGTAATTGCAAGAATGGATTGGCATCGCCAGGGTCAAATTCTCAGGCGACCTCAAGGACCATATGATATGTGTGTCATGAAGGAACCTAAAACGTTCTTTGAGATAAAAGGGAGTACTGGGATTAAATAAAACATTATAAAGTAATGTTAGAATGTGAGTATTCCTGCGAAGACGAATTGGGAGCCACTTGAGTCTGTTGCGAAATTCTGAGACATGATCATATTTGCGTAATCCAAATATAAATCGTATACAGAAGTTTTGAAGGCGCTCAAGTTTGTCTAGCTGCTCCTCCGTGGGGTCAAGATAGCTGACGTCAGCGTAGTCGAGAATAGGAAACAGCAGCGATTGTGCAAGCGCAATTTTAGTAGCAGTCGGAAGAAAGTTGCGTAGTCTACGCAGAGATCCGGCTGATGCAAATAGTCTGCGACTCACCTCCTGTATTTGTGGTACCCAGGATAGATTCTCATCAAGGTAAATCCCCAGATTTTTAACCTTCTTAGTATAAAGGTTACTTTTCCGTCAAAACTAATTAGTGGTAGATCGGACCAGTTAATTTTTGCAGTCATTCTTGGGCTACCAATAATAATTAATTGAGTTTTTTCAGGATTCACCATCAGTCCATATTTCTTGGCCCACTCGCAGATCCGGGCCAAGTCTGTGCTAATGGTTCTACAGGCATCTGGTAACTCATCTAAGGGTGCTTGCGTGTAAATTTGTAAATCATCTGCGTAAAGGTGGTAGGATGAAAGAAGTTGGTTAGAGATAGAATTGATGAATATCGTGAAGAGTAACGGAGATAGCACGCCACCCTGTGGTACCCCGGCATTCGTGTTAGACCAAGTGAAATAAGAGTCTTCAATCCGTATACGTTGCCGGCGACCAAACAGGTAACTATGAAACCAGTCAATTGCCGTTGGAGATATGTTAAGAGAGCGGAGAATGCTGAGTATGATGTGAAAATCCACGGTGTTAAAAGCATTGCTGAAATCGAGCAAGGACATAACCGTTAGATTTCCACAATCCATACCTCTACGAATGTCATCAGTGATGTGTACCAATGCAGTGACGGTACTGTGGCCGGGACGGAAACCAGATTGGTATGGATTAAGGAGTGAATTTTTATGAAGAAAGGTACTGAGTTGGGTGTGGATTAGGCGTTCAAGGACTTTCGACAGGAAAGGTAGTAAGGATATGGGACGGTAAACTGAAAAGGAACAAGGTTTAGGTTTTTTAGGTAGAGGAATTATGTTTGAAATAGAATTAGTTTTTATTATAAGTCAAATCGATTAGATCGATTGAGTAACATTTTGTTTAGTCTATTGAAAATTTCTGACAATGATCACACTGAACTGTCACTTCCGTTTTCCGCTTGAAAAAAATGATCTCGCCGGGTGTCGTCTCGTACGTAAAATATCGCCTTTTGAATTAACGCGAATTGAATTAAATTAAGTAAACCGTTTTGAACGCCGCCTGATCTAGTGCTGGCAACGGTAAATTGATTGTGAACTATTGATTGACATTTGTGAAAATTGTGAATCTGGTATCAACTTCCACGTGCCAACGTGTCCTGAAAACGTCGCGTTTGAAGCTTAGCGTATGAATGTGTCTAATTTAGCTCAAGCCTGACATCAGCAAGGATAGCGGGTAAGTGAAACATAATATTGATATTGATTGATTTTAATTCATCACTGTGCAACGCAGTGCATTGTGTCTGGATCATTGTCTATCGTGGTCAGGTAGATGTATTACATCTTCCACTGCGCACTTCTGATACACATTCCTGCCTGGCTACGGTAATTCTAGACATAACTTTTGATAGCAAGAGCGTGGTTAACTGCCTATATTGTAAACTTGTATCTTAGCCGTTGATTGTATCTGAACTCAGATTGGTGTTGTATGAGCTATATATCTCACCTTGTAGACAATATTGTAGTGTTTGTCAGGTCAGTTATTGACTAAAATACATAATATTTGGTTGTATAAGTTGACCTAGATAATTTGAAACACATTGTCACACATAACCTCAATCAGTCATTGTTGATTTGTATTGTTGAAAAATCTAACTTAAATTTGTTGTTGCATTAATAAGTCACTTTGATTGGATACATATCAGTTATATATGTATCAATTGATTTAGTTTATTGCATATATTCATAAACATTAGAACAACCAACTTGACCTTGCCACTTGGGCGGGTCACATTAATAAACTTTGTTTTGTTATAATATAGATAATATTGCTAGGTAACACATATTCTGTGCTTACTTACTATTGTATATCTCAAATAACACAGCCAGTCTGTCTGTTGCAAATAATTAATTAATTAATTTGAAGTTTCAACTTTTAATTTGTTATAAGTTATAACTTTTGATAACTTTAACTTTGTTTTGTGTCAATATATATTGCAACTATTAATTTTGTTGGACAGTAGATACCTGTCACTTGCCTGCACTTGCAGTAAACAGGCTAATACTTTGTTGGTTTCAAAGAATTGAGAAAAATTAAGTTTTGATTGTTAATATTGTTTAACGCTTGTCCGGGCTCTTTTGAAATTTTGATTATGTCAGCTATCAAGGACTTGCGTGCGGCTGCTGGTGCCATTGCATCAGATTTGCGCTGGTTTGCCTCGGCCAGTGCCTTAGTGAACCGGCCTGATCGCCAGCAGGCCTTACTACAAAGGTACGAGCGGATTGACGATCGCCTGGCAAGTGTGGAACAGCAATTCCGCACTTTCAGCACTTGCTGTCTTGAAGTGTCAATCAATGATTTCACCGCTGACCAGCGAAATAAGGTCAGCGAAGACTATGCCCAGGTCTTAGACCTGTATGATGCTGTCTCCAATACTGCGAGACAACTAGTTGCCGATAGGGAAGGGCAACCCGGCCTGAAGCAGGAGCTTCCTAGGTCAGCACCGGGGCTGGTGAGTAGGCTCCCTACTTTGGACCTCCCCCATTTTGATGGCTGCCTAGGAAGCTACCTGGGCTTCGTTAATTTGTTCGACAGCCTAGTCAATGATAGGGCTGACCTTCGGCCGGCACAAAAAATGGCCTATCTAATGTCGGTTCTGGATGGGGAGGCTAAGGGCCTCATCCAGCATCTGCCCGTGTCTGACGAGGCGTACCAGACGGCTCGGGACCAAATTACCCGTAGGTACCATAATAAGCGTGGCCTCGCCGACACGCACATCGAGCAGATTTTGGGTTTGCCGACGCTCACCCGGATCTCTGGGTTGCGCACCCAACTGTTGAACCCGCTCTTGGTGGCCATCAACGCACTTAAGTGCCTTGACCTGCCCGTAGACCAATGGTCTTATCTATTGGTGCACATTGTGCTGAAGAAGCTGCCTGCCGACCTGAGGTCGCGTTTTGAACAGCGCTTTGGTGGGGATAGCGCGACCCATCTGCCCCCCTTTGCTGACCTGGAGAAGTTCCTGGAGGATGAGTGCCGGGTCTTGGACAACTCCGGTGGTGACACACCGGCTAAGACGCAGCCGCCCAAGGTCAAGGAGCAGGCTCGCGGTCACACCCGAGCCAATGTTGACCGGCGCCCTCCTCGCTTTGCAGTCACGCAGAGCCCAGCGGAGTGCTCTTACTGCAAGGTCACGGGGCACAGAACAGGCATTCTTGGACCTACATGTCGCCTCTCGTAGGCGCATCGCGAATGCCCGCCGCCTTTGCTTCTCTTGCTTGGGGTCCCACTACCAGCGAGACTGCCCTAATTCTCGCCCCTGTCCTCACTGTGGAGGACAGCATTTGGACATTCTCTGTATGAATGCCAGAGAGGTTGGCCGCTTGTCCAACCAGCCGACGCCCCGCACGGGCGGGTGTTTTGAAGGTGGCAGCCGAGGCTCACCGGCGCGTAGGCGAGAGTCGCCTCGCTCAATTGATCGCCACTCGCCCCATTTGGAGAACCGTAGCGTGCGCACGCCTCCTCTCTCTCGCGCACCTGAATGTGCTGTTCAGCGTCACCAGCACCATGACTGCTGCCCCAGGTATTCCCCTCCTTTGGCGGAGCGTCCCCGCCTTGACTCGCGCCCACCTCGTTTTGGGCGGGTGCGTCACTATGACCCCCCACAGATGGCGCGCGGATCGAGTCATCGCGCTTTTGAGGACTTCAAGCCGCACCCTCATTTTGACTTGCCTGGTCCTGGCCAACGGTCGCCGCCCAGGCAACAATAGGTCATTGACCCCTGCCCTATAACTCCAACCTCCCCCATTGAGACCGTTATCCTACCAACGGTTGCTGTTAGGGTCTGGGGACCCACGGGGACCTCTGTTGTTGTCCGTGCTATATTGGACACAGGTTCACAAGGTTGCATTGTTTCCACTTATTTGGTAGGGCAGGTTAAATTAAATATGGGCTTTTTTCCCAATTGTACAAGGGGCATAGGTGACGTAGCCTCTAATGTTGAAGGGCAAGTTAAGGTTTTGTTTGGCCCTGTTGAATCTTCACACCCAAGGATTAAAACCTCGGCTATTGCGCTGAAGAATATTTTGGGTATGCATCCACAGAAGCAGCAGCACCTGCTGCTGTGGTGAATTTGACATCGGGATTGGAACTGGCAGACCCCAAATTTGACACACCGGGACTAATCGACTTGTTGATTGGCTCTGATGTCCTCGGTGGAATTTTGATTGGTGGGAAAAAGGTCTTGGTGCCAAATGGTTTGACTGCCATCCCGACCATATTTAGATTTGCTTTGATGGGACCTGTACCTAGGGACCCCCCTCCACCCGAACTTGACAATTTGTTGGCTGTAGGCTCTGCTCTCTCTGATGCAGTTCAGAGGTTTTGGGAGGTAGAGGAGCCCCCTCAAGTTGCCCGTTTGAATCCAGAACATGAGGAGTGCGAGCTGTTCTTCCAGAACAACACTGGTCGACTCCGTTCTGGTCGGATTATTACGAGGCTACCCTTCCTGTATGTTCGGCCTCCGCTTTGTGAGTCACGACCTTTAGCCGAAAAGAGATTGTTGGCTATGGAGCGTCGCATGGGTCGTGATCCGGAGCTCAGACAGAAGTATATTGAGTTCATGAGAGAATATGAACAATTGGGACACATGTCAGTGTCAAATTTGGATTGGCGTTCGGTGGAGCATTACTTTCTCCCGCATCATGCGGTATTGAAGCCATCGACTGGCAAGCTGCGCACAGTGTTTGATGGTTCTGCGCAGACTTCAACAGGCGTATCCTTGAACCAGTGCTTGCATTCTGGTCCCAAGTTGGTCAAGGACCCTTGTGACGTCATCACCAGCTTCCGACGACATCAGGTTGTCTTTGTGGCCGACATAAAAATGATGTTCAGGCAGACTATTATCTACCCTGATGACCGTCGCTTCCAGCTGATCCTTTGGAGAGAGTCTCCTCGCGATCCCATGGTCGTCTACGAGCTCAATACGAATACGTACGGGTTAAGATCAAGCCCCTACTTGGCAATACGTTCTCTTTGGGAGCTCGCAGACCGCGAAGGCTTACGTTTCCCACGAGCCTCCGCCATCTTGAAGGACGATATTTACGTCGATGACATTTGCTCGGGCGCCTCCACAGTGGACGAGGCGATTCTCCTGCGGGACGAATTGATAGGTATTTTGGCCTCCGCTGGTTATGAGTTGCGCAAATGGATTTCCAACTCACCAGCGCTTTTGGAAGGCTTGCCAGAGGATCATCAGCAAGATCCACATCTATTTGAGATTGTTGACAACCCCGCCATGATGGCTGTTCTCGGCGTTCAGTACAGACCAGTCCAAGACATCTTTACATATAACGTAGACTTGAAATTGCAGTGTTCTTGGACTAAACGTCTCGTATTGTCTACTGTCGCCAGAACCTTTGATCCGAACGGTTGGATCTGTCCAATTATATTTTGGGCAAAATGCTTCTTGCAGAAGCTTTGGACAGCGGGATTGACCTGGGACGAACCTCTGCACGGCACTCTTGTTGAGGAATGGACCTCCTTTGTATCCTCACTTCCTGCCGTCAACGAGATCTCCTTGCCTCGTCCCATCCTTCCTCCCGGGAAGTACAAGGCCACCCTTCACGGGTTTTGTGACGCCTCGGAACGTGGTCACGCGGCCGTGGTGTACTTGCGCACAGTTAGTGCCTCAGGTCAGGTGAGAGTCTCCCTGATCATGGCGAAGAGCAAGGTAGCACCCCTTCGGACATCTTTGACCATTCCGAAATTGGAGCTATCGGGAGCAGCACTACTTGTACGCTTATTGAACCACGTGTCTAGTACTTTGGGTAAAAGCATTTGTATTAGTGGGACCTACGCCTGGACAGACAGCCAAATTGTACTTTGTTGGTTGAAGGCGTCTGTCCACACCTTGGAGGTATTTGTCGCTAATCGCGTTTCCCAAATCCAGAAATCCGAAGTCAAACTTGTTTGGAGACACGTGCCAGGTGAGCACAACCCCGCTGATTGTGCCTCGCGCGGATGCTTGACGCCTAGTTTGATAGGTCATTCGCTGTGGTGGGGTCCGGAATGGTTGAGTCGACCAGAAATTGATTGGCCTCGAACGCCAGTTTTGAATACTTCTAATTTGCCGGGTCTACGAACACTCGCTCTTGAGAAGGTAGATTGCGCCTTCGACCCCGATTTCCTGTTGAATCGTTACAGCTCCCTCGACAAGTTGTTAGGTGTAACTGCTTGGATAAAGCGTTTTGTTTTTAATTTTAGACACCCACAACAGAAACGTCTGACACCGTTTCTCTCACCACAGGAACGACAGGAGTCCCTCACCTTTTGGGTTCGTTCTGTGCAATTGGCGCATTTTGAGAAGGAGATTGCTATCCTTAAGTCAGGGAAATCGAAATTGTCGGGAGCAATATCTAAATTGAACCTCTTTTTGGACGATACGGGTCTCTTGCGTCTTGCGGAGGGCGTCTCAAGAACGCCAACCTCCCTTACGGAGCACGTCACCCCCTTTTGTTACCTAAGACCGGTCATTTGGTACGCTTGTTGGTAACTGACCGTCACCTTAAAAATTCGCATGCTGGTTGTAATGCTTTGTTGGCCATTTTGCAACGCGAATTTTGGATCTTGTCTGCCCGAAGAATTATTCGGAGTGTAGTCTTTCGCTGCATCCCTAAGCTATAAGCTCAAGGCTTCTACCATGCAGCCCTTGATGGGGGACTTACCGGCAGATCGCGTAACTGAAAGCAGGACGTTTGACGGTGTTGGCACGGACTTCGCGGGTCCTTTTTTTGGTGAAAACGTCGACACTTCGAAACAGCAAGACTGTCAAGGCCTACTTGTGTGTTTTTGTTTGTCTTTCCACAAAGGCCGTACACTTAGAACTGGTCTCCTCGCTTACGACCGAGGCGTTTGTAGCCACATTTGACAGATTTGTATCCCGCAGAGGGCTGCCTTCCTTGATCCGTTCTGACTGCGGCACTAACTTCAAGGGCACTTATAATTATCTGAATGATGTTGTTAATTTTCTTGAAACCAACAAAGCTGATATAGGTGATAAGCTTGCCCGACGTGGGATAAATTGGTTGTTTTCCCCACCAAATTGTCCACACTGGGGTGGTATATTTGAGGCCGCCGTAAAATCGGCCAAAACACACTTGCGCAGGACAATCGGTGAATCTGTCCTTACATTTGAGGAACTCGCAACTGTGTTTTGTAAGATTGAGGCCGTTATGAACTCTCGGCCATTGTGCCCGATCTCCTCAGATCCGAATGATTTGGAGGCCCTTACGCCGGGCCATTTTTTGATTGGTCGCCCACTTGTCGCCTTGCCTGAGTACCCCTTTATTGATACGAGATCTGGTCGTCTCTTGCGTTTTGAATTGGTACGCCAGATTACTCAGAGCTTTTGGAAACGCTGGAACTTGGAATATTTGCACATACTCCAGCAACGCGTTAAGTGGACCGACAAGACCGATCCACCCAAGATTGGTGACCTCGTTTTGATCAAGGAGGCTAACCTTCCGCCACTCAGGGGGCGCATCCTTCGTTTGATAACTGGGGCTGATGGAGTTTCCCGATTTGCTGAGGTCTTGGTGGACGGTTCGATTCTGAGGAGAGCGGTTGCAACATTGTCACGTCTACCAACCGATTAGCGGACCGGTAGGCCGGTCCGGGGCGGGTGGATGTTTGAAATAGAATTAGTTTTTATTATAAGTCAAATCGATTAGATCGATTGAGTAACATTTTGTTTAGTCTATTGAAAATTTCTGACAATGGTCACACTGAACTGTCACTTCCGTTTTCCGCTTGAAAAAAATGATCTCGCCGGGTGTCGTCTCGTACGTAAAATATCGCCTTTTGAATTAACGCGAATTGAATTAAATTGAGTAAACCGTGTCCTGAAAACGTCGCGTTTGAAGCTTAATAGCTAAGTATAAGATACTTCATTCATTTATTTTGGCCAATATACTTGTATGAATGTGTCTAATTTAGCTCAAGCCTGACATCAGCAAGGATAGCGGGTAAGTGAAACATAATATTGATATTGATTGATTTTAATTCATCACTGTGCAACGCAGTGCATTGTGTCTGGATCATTGTCTATCGTGGTCAGGTAGATGTATTACATCTTCCACTGCACACTTCTGATACACCTTCCTGCCTGGCTACGGTAATTCTAGACAAATTATAAGTGCATCTTTCCACGCTGACGGAAAGATGCCACGGATAATGGACTGGTTTAAAATGTTGCATAGGATTGGAAGGATTATATCTAGGATGGGAAGGATCATTTTCCTGCTGATGCAGTCATCACCGACTGCATTGGACGCAATTGCCATAATACTCTTCTTAACATCACAATCGGTGAATTGCGAGAAGACAAAAGGAGAATAATCTGGGGTTGGTAAGGATGAAAGATATTGTAATGTGTTATTTTTAACATTTCCATCAAATTTGGGCGAAGAAGAGAAATGCGCATTGAGAGAGTCGAGATTTATATTGTTTGGGATAGATTGGTGCCTAGTCTTACCAACTCCTAAAGTCTTGAGAATTTTCCAGAACTTTGCTGGATCACCATTTTCAACGGATTAATGTATATGTTGGCGTTGTGCTTTCCTACACACCTTGTTGCAGTGATTTCTTATAGCCACATTATTTTCCATGTTTGAAGGAGTTGGCCTGTGCTTTACTTTTGTCTTCGCTGCAGCTTTTTTTGTCATTAAAATTGCGAGTAGTTGGGAGTTTAAAAATATGCTTAAATTCCTGTGTCCTTTGATTGCGTTTACATAGAATCTTGATTTTATTGCAGCTGAACGGTGTTGTAGACTTGAATATTTGATATGAATTTCAATTTAATACCTCTACGCGTTCATGAGGAAAGGGTAGTAACTCAACATCATCCTCTTAGCGTTATCCCAGTTTCAATCTGGGGTCCGCTTTCTAGTCTAACCGGATTTGGCTGAATATTAGCTTTTCCACAGAGCGACTGCCTGTCTGACCTCCGCAACCCGAAGGGATAACGATATTCCATGGTTTAGACTAGTGTCAGTTTGTTTAGAAGGTACTGATGCCCTGTAACGACTGTCAAAGATCTTCATGACAACCGAGACCGACCGCTTAACGTGTTCTCCGAGGCACGGGACAAGCGATAATTAACCATTCAATGCGCACATAACTCCGAAAATTCATTGCTGCGCGCCGTGGATTCGAACCCGATACCCTCTGCATGGCAGTCTGTTGGTAGATCCACTCGGCTATCGCCGCCTAGGAAAGGGTAGTAACTATCAAATTATTAAAAATATTTTTATTATATGATGTAACAAAAAATTTACGGTTTACGCAATTTTTCCTTTATCTGTCCTTTAAGACGTTGCTGCGTACCAAATTTCAAGATTCGCCGTTCACGGGAAGTACCCTGTAGATTTTGATTCCCTTGCGAGTAGTTGAGAGTTTAAAAATATGCTTAAATTCCTGTGTCCTTTGATTGCGTTTACATAGAAGTTTGATTTTGTTACTGCTTAACGGTGTTATGGACCTGAGTATTTGACATGAATTTCGTTTTAATACCTTTACGCGTTCATGAGGTAAGGGGATTAACTATCAAATTATTAAAAATGTCTTTATTATATGATGTTACAATAAATTTACGGTTTTCGCAATTTTTCCTTTATTTGTGCTATAAGAAGTTGCTTCGTACCAAATTTCAAGATTCTGTCAAGTTTTGATTAACTTGCGAGTTTCGAAAATTCGCGGCAATTTACACCATAAACGGCTGTATCTTTTGATTGCGTTGGCTTAGAAGTTTGATTTTTTCACAGCTCCAAGGGATAGTAGACTTGGATATTTGATATAAATTTTAGTTTGATATCTTCACGCGTTCCTGAGAAAAAGGGTCTTGACAGACGGACGGACAACAAAGTGATCCTATAAGTGTTCCGTTTCTTCCTTTCGAGCTACGGAACGGCAGTTTTAGTTAATAGGTCTATGTAATTTATTTTCTGTTTAGTATTCAATATAAATATATAAATATTTTAAGCTTAGTTATATATTATACATTTCCAATAAATATGATTGTAAATTGTATGACTGAAAATAGCTATCAGCAAAAAGTAACTAAAATAAACAAAATAAAAACAATCATAATTATGTTTCTGTTCATTAGCGATTTGATACAATTTGTAGTACTGATGTTATTTAAATAACATTTGCATACTAGTTAAATACTCAAAGTCATTTTGTATTTAGCGACCAACTTGCAAGTCAAGGAATATAATTTGGCTAGTTTACAAATATTATTATACATTTTTTGCGACATATCTACCTAACACTTGTGGCGGTCCAGATCACTCGGACCCCACCTCAAAGCGCGAGCGGAATCGCTCCGCTTAATGACAGTGCGATCGCACCTCGAAATCACGCCACCTCAAGAGATCCTTTGTGCGGGGCGAGGTCGACGACCGCTAGCTTACACGTGCCGCGCGCACGCAGCGAGTGTGTGACATTTGTATGGAGGCCGCCGAGAATGTCCTTGGAAGACCGGCACGAGTTACGACGGCCAGCGACCACCGCACAGTCTGCATCTAGCTAGCTTACGCACTGTACACCTCGCGATCGCGCTTGCTTATAATATTCTTTGTATTTAAATAAGTACTTGAATGTATAACGTTATTAAATCATTAGTTTTGTTCATATAATAACAATCTTCATTTTTCGCCTGTATCTATCTCATTTTCCTGCTATCGCTTGCTGCCTATATCGCATAGCTTGTAGCTTCACCGTATGCTCGGCGCGGGTTCGATTCCCGTAAAAGTTAGGGATAAGCAAATCTCGCTTATACCTACATCTGGTGACCCCGACGTGATCGTCACCCGCGTCGCGACGTCGTTTCACGGAAGACTCCCGGAAGATCCAGGTCCCAGAACGTCGTGCATCCAGGTTCCAAAACGTCGTGCATCCAGGTTCCAGAACATCGTGCATCCGGGTTCCAGAACGTCGACGCATTCAGAGCGTCAGAGTATCCTGAGAACAACCAGTGGACCTAACGCTAACCTAGTAAACAACTGGATAATATAAGGGTGTGGTCCCACAACTCATAAGCGGTGAGCGATTTAATTTTTTTAACATGGCGGAGTCAGACGGTTTTGCCGATTGTAAGGATGCTCCCGCCCTCGCTGGAGAGGTAGCGAAGGTCGGAATGCCATTGCGCTGCCCGGCATTTACTCCGGAGGAACCAGCATTATGGTTCGCGCAGCTTGAAGGCCAATTTATTCTGTCTAGAATAACTAGTGACTCCACAAAATTTTATTATGTGGCCACTCAGATTGAGACTCAATATGCCAGGCACGTCAAGGATATAATCACCAACCCTCCAGAGACGAATAAATTTGAGAAGCTTAAATCCGCACTTATCAGTAGGCTGTCCGCGTCTCAGGAAAAGCGGATCCAGCAGCTCCTACTTCACGAGGAGCTAGGTGATCGCAGGCCTTCGCAGTTCTTGCGACACCTGCAGGGTCTAGCAGGCCCTTCAGGTGGTTCCGATTTTGTGAAGAGTGTCTGGACTAGTCGGCTACCCCAGAACATTCGAACTGTCATCGCGTCGCAAATTTCTGAATTACAGGTGGAGAAGTTAGCGGAAATCGCAGACCGTGTGCACGAGATAGCACCGATGACACCGCAGGTCGCGAGCACCTCCGCTTCCGCAAGTACTGCTTCTACGGACCTGGCGGCGCAAGTAAGCGAGCTGACAAGGCAGGTAGCCGAGCTCAAGTCACAACTGAGCAGCAGAGGGAGCCATCGCTCGCACTCGCGATCTAGCGGAAGCCGTCAAAGGTATGACCGATCTAGCTCCACTACTGAAGCAGCCACCCGAGAATCATCCGCACTGCTTCTACCATTTCAATTACGGAAAGAGGGCGCGGAAATGCAGGAGCCCCTGTGACTTCCCAGCGGAAAACTGCAAGGGCAGTCGCAAGTAGCGGCCAACGACTGTCCCGTTTCTTCAGGCCGTCTGTTCATCACCGACCGGATATCGAAAATGCAGTTTCTTGTGGACACCGGGTCAGACTTATGCGTTTTCCCCCGGTCTGCTGTGAAGACGCCCTGCCTTCGATCCAGGTATGATCTGGTAGCTGCCAATAACACCGTAATCCACACGTACGGTGCCTTACACCTCACCCTGAATCTAGGCCTCAGAAGGAGCTACCGCTGGACCTTCACCATCGCAGACGTATCGAGAGCCATCATCGGCGTGGACTTCCTCAACTTTTATGATCTGCTGGTGGATTGTAGGAACCAACGTCTGATCGATAATACCACGACCTTGTCAGTTCCTGCCACGAATGGCAACTCAGGGGACATCGCGTCTGTGAAGGCCGTGGTTGGTGACAGCGAGTACCACCAGATTTTACGTGGGTACCCAGAGATTACACGCCCACCAGGCAGACAACTACCGGGCAAACACAACACGGTGCACTACATCAGGACGACGCCAGGACCCCCGGTAGCATGCAAGCCGCGACGTCTGGACCCTGCTCGACTGCAGGCGGCAAAGAAGGAGTTTGAGGAAATGCTCGCCAGTGGAGTAGCACGACCTTCAGAGAGTGCTTGGTCCGCACCGCTGCACCTGGTGAGGAAGAAAGACAACGGATGGAGACCCTGTGGCGACTACAGGGCACTTAACGCGCGAACAATACCTGACAGGTACCCCGTCCGCCACATTCACGATTTCTCTCACCAGCTCGCAGGCTGTACTGTGTTCTCCACTATAGACCTCGTAAAAGCCTACAACCAGCTAGCGATAAACCCGGATGACATACCGAAGACCACCATCACGACACCCTTTGGTTTGTTTGAGTTCCCCTTCATGACCTTTGGTTTGAGGAATGCGGCTCAGACTTTCCAAAGATTCATAGACGAGGTACTACTTGGCTTGGATTTCTGCTATGGCTACATCGACGACATTGTGGTATTTTTTGCGTCCCATGAAGAGCACAAGACGCACTTACGTCTAGTATCTGACCGGTTAAAACAGTATGGCATAGTCATAAACACAGCTAAGTGCAACATCGGTCAAGCAGAGGTTGCATTTTTAGGATACCATGTGTCAGCCGAAGGGACTAGGCCCCTAGAGACAAAGGTGCAGGCAATACAGGAGTTCCCAATACCCAAGACGATTAAGGAGCTGCGCAGATTCTTAGGAATGATAAACTTTTATCGCCGATTCGTCCCAAACGCCGCTAAGCTTCAAGCACCTTTGAACGCTGTCCTTGCTGGGCCCAAGGTAAAAGGTTCACATCCGGTGGACATGAATCCTGAACTGCTGAGGGCTTTCGACGACTGCAAGTCTTCGCTGTCCAAAGCGAGCCATCGTGACCGACGCATCCGACACGGCCATAGGAGCTGTTCTTCAACAACGCAAAGGTGAGAACTGGGAACCTCTAGCCTTCTACTCTCACAAGCTCAGCAGTGCTCAGAGGAAGTACAGCCCGTATGACCGAGAGCTGCTAGCAGTATACGAGGCCATCAAATACTTCCGGCACATGGTGAAGGCTAGAGCGTTCGCTATCTTCACGGACCACAAGCCTCTCACCTTTGCCTTCAAGTCGAATAAGGAGAGCTGCTCGCCGAGACAGTTCCGGTACCTTGACTTCATCGGACAGTTCACGACGGATATAAGGTACTTACCCGGACAGGAGAATGTTGTGGCAGACGCACTATCACGTGTGGAAGGGATATCTGCAGCTGGCATTAACTTCGAGGATCTTGCAAAACTTCAGGACGAGGATCCAGAACTGCAAGATCTACTACGTCACGGCTCGTCACTTAGGCTAGAGAAGCTAGCCACTACCTGCAGCAACTACTTGCCAGTGTACTGCGACGTTTCAATGCAGATCCCTCGCCCGTATGTTACTCCGACTCTACGTAAACAGGCTTTCAACTCACTGCACAACCTTCATCACCCGGGAAAAGCAGCTACAGTGCGACTGGTTACGCAACACTTTGTGTGGCCAGGGATCCGTAAAGATTGTAGAGAGTGGGCAAGGCAATGTACAAAATGCCAGGCGTGTAAAGTGGCACGCCACACCAAATCCCCACCTACATCCTTCCTTACTCCCTCCTCTCGCTTTTCCCATATCCACATTGATATCGTCGGTCCCCTAAAACCTTCTTATGATTACAGGTACTGCCTTACCGTCATCGACAGATTCACCCGATGGCCTGAGGCGTACCCACTTAAGGACATCACGGCGGAGAGCTGCGCCGCTGTGCTGGTGTCTGGCTGGATAGCCAGGTTCGGCTGTCCTGCACGGGTGACCACTGACCGTGGTCGTCAGTTTGAGAGCCACCTCTTCAAGACGCTCACAGTCTTGGTTGGCGCGCATCATCTTCGCACCACCGCCTATCATCCGGTGGCGAACGGCATCGTGAGCGGCTTCACCGGCAGATGATGGCCGCTATCATGTGCCACGATTCTTCCCAGTGGACCGAAGCTCTGCCACTGGTACTGCTCGGAATGCGTAGCGCTTGGAAAGACGACATCCAAGCTACGCCGGCCGAGCTCGTCTACGGGGAGACACTCCATCTTCCTGGAAAGTTCCTGTCACCGAGAGAGGACTACGCTGCGGCTGACGTCACCGAGTTTGCCAACCGGCTGCGCCAGCACATGGTCAAACTCACTCCCCGACCAACTAAGTGGCATACGACGGCTACACCATTCTACGTGCCCCGAGACCTGCACAGCTCTTCTCATGTGTTCCTGCGGCGAGACCATGTCAGGAGCTCACTGGAACCGCCCTACGCTGGGCCCTACATGGTGATACAGAGGCATCCAAAATACTTCACTATCGATGTACAAGGTAGACCAAACAACGTCTCCATCGATCGTCTCAAACCGGCCTACGTGATGCGTGAAGATACTAGAGACGCTGGGCCAGCGACCACTACCACTACTACCAACTCGAGCACTCCGGCTGCTGGCGACGCGGAGAAGACGACAAGAAGTGGACGTCGAGTGCGATTCCCGGACTTCTATCGACCGTAGTCACGGTCTGGCCGGGGGGAATATGTGGCGGTCCAGATCACTTGGACCCCATCTCAAAGCGCGAGCGGAATCGCTCCGCTTAATGACAGTGCGACCGCACCTCGAAATCACGCCACCTCAAGAGATCCTTTGTGCGGGGCGAGGTCGACGACCGCTAGCTTACACGTGCCGCGCGCACGCAGCGAGTGTGTGACATTTGTATGGAGGCCGCCGAGAATGTCCTTGGAAGACCGGCACGAGTTACGACGGCCGGCGACCACCGCACAGTCTGCATCTAGCTAGCTTACGCACTGTACACCTCGCGATCGCGCTTGCTTATAATATTCTTTGTATTTAAATAAGTACTTGAATGTATAACGTTATTAAATCATTAGTTTTGTTCATATAATAACAATCTTCATTTTTCGCCTGTATCTATCTCATTTTCCTGCTATCGCTTGCTGCCTATATCGCATAGCTTGTAGCTTCACCGTATGCTCAGCGCGGGTTCGATTCCCGTAAAAGTTAGGGATAAGCAAATCTCGCTTATACCTACACACTTACTGTTCCCAACCGTTTTGAGATATCACGTCCTTTCCGACTTTTGTGTGCGTTGCTCAAACGCACGTTGTTTAAAGCTCGTGTACTCGTGTGCTCGTGCTCGTTCATTTATTGTAAATCTTTCTATTCTGTACTTCTGTACAGAATAGAAGGATTTACAATAAATCAATGAAGACGTCGTCACTAGTGAACAACAACTAAGACAAGAAATTCGAAAATTTGACCCTTCTGCCAATAGCCTTACATAAATTATTCTCTTACATACCGAAACAATACTAACCAAGACGCCACAACAAAAACTGTTTAGAAGCAAAGCTGTATGTCAGACGCACAGAATTCCCTAATTATAAAGTAGGTATCCAAGATTGGGAACCCGAGGGATCGTATCAAACGCACTTTCAACAAACTTCCAAACATTTGTCTAGCCAAGTTTGATTAACCAGTTTCGTGATAACTTGTGCCCTTAACGGTCACTTGTGATGTACAATTTAATTTACTATGCAACGGTTTTAATTTGTGGTCAAACGTCATTTAAGCTTAATATGTAAATAACCAACGTTTAGAATATTAAACTAATTTATAGAGAATTAATACAATGGTATCTTCTTTTATTTGAGATCCTCAAGAACCTATTTTTATCAAATGTATAAGAAATAGGGCGAAAATATAAATACTTTATACGTACCTGCACTGGGAGTAAGAAGTACAACATTATCTTAATAAAATATTCCTGATTATTCTTTGAGGGGAAAAACTTTTAAAGTAATCCATCCTTTCACAGAATATCGACGTAAAGTGACAGTATCTGTGCTGTTGCGTTTTGTTCGGTAAGTGGAACTGTCGGCAGATCTATGCTCTTATCTTTCTCCCTCAAACCGCTCTTTCTCCTATTCGTTTTTCCACTCCAAAGGCTGCAACGCACTTGCGACTCCTCTGGTATTACGGGTGTCTATGGGCGGTGGTGCTCTTACCATCTGGCGATCCATCTTCTGGTATTTTCGTTTAAATTAAACTATTTGATTTAGAAGGTATTTTCGTTACAAAATTACCAGGAAAGTGCCTCACAAATGCTAGGTTTCTTATGTTTTTCTTATTTTTAATATAAGGCGGGTAATATATACTTTCCAAGCAGACATGGATTACATGATTAATAGTACCTATGAAATATGTCTAACAATATTTATCGTCCGTAATTATGTTGAAATCTAATCAAGGCTAATTGCAATAATTAGTCACGACGATTTACTATGTACGTTTGTTGTCTCTATTATATCGGTTCAAAGGTTAATGGAAACAGTGGTATCAGTATATAATTATCTAACTAGAAAATTAAGTATTTAAGCAGATATGTGAAAAATTAACTGGTAAGTTAGTGTTATTAAATAGTTAACTATTCCAGTAGTACGTAATTTTTTTTTAAATATTCTCACGCCTGTATCCCCGAAGGGGTAGGCAGAGGTGTAAATATTACACCCACATTTTGCCAGATTTATTTTAGCCCCACGTATTAGGGGGCGAGCCTATTGCCGTACCGGGCATATTACCAGACTCCGTGCTGCTACTGAGAATTTCCTAGCGGAAAAACCCAATAACACTTTGCCCGACCCGGGAATCGAACCCGAGATCTCCCAATCCCACGCGCACATTTATGCCGCGAGACCAACGAGGCAGTACGTCAAATATTAAATTATTTATTTCTTTCATTGGTTTTGTAGAAAACCCTTAAACTAAATATTTTTTTAAAAGCTAGATAGTGCTGGTGTTTCCTACTTGGCTTCCCTGGGAAGAAATATTTAAAAAAACTCAGAGGCTTGGCAGCCTTTTTGTTAACGCGGTGGCAAGTTCATTGAAGGCTATTTTCTGCGCTAGTAAAGGCAGTCAGTAGACTGTTATGTGAGATTCTTCTATAGTGGTTTGGAATATACTGCGGTAATCTAAGGTAAGTGTTGTGGGTTCGATCCCCACACGAGGCAACGCTTTGTGTTATTCACAAATTGTTGCTTCGAGTCTAGGTATTCATTGTGTCCGTTAGTTGTATGTTTGTAAAGTCCCTCGCGACACAGGATTTAGTTCTAATGCGGGAGTTGTCTTTTTTAAAAAACAAATAAAATATATATAACCACTACGATATCTTCGACTTTCCTCAGCGGCAGGGGCTGGTCAACATTTGGATCAACCAGATGGTGGAAATGCGAAGATCCTCTTCAGTTTTTCCTCCAATAAGTCTCACCTTCAGTACTGAAGCGTACTTGATCCAGTCCTAGCTTACGCTGGTTTTCAGTAAGAAAATATTAAAGTTACACGAGAGTAATTCTACTCTTGTATAAAATAAGAGCGTTACTATATATAAGCCTAAGTGTCCAAAGTACTCGTAGATATGTATATCATAATATATCAATTCTTGCAGTCTAAAGCCCAGGTACAGTACAAACAGCCACAGCTCACAGAAAACCTACCACCAAACCATGTTCCATACATACAACCATGTTACAGGATTATTAGCGGCAAATTAATAATCCTAAATATGCTTTAGTTTCATCGCGACATATGACGTGAGTGACGTCCACGATGTCGACTATTCAAATTTTACTGAATCCGTTCAAAATGCCGATTTTTTTCAACTTTTCGGTAACGATATGTCATTTCATTTAACCCTTCGGCTTCGGGTTTACTTTCACGCGACGTACTGGCTCGTGTTAATTAATTAATAATGCTCGATGTTCATCAAGTCTTTTATATAAAATTACATCAAGCAAATTTCAACCTCAATATATTGGATGCATCGTGTTTATTATTATTTTTTGAATAATAAAGCCAGTTTGGACAGTGACGGAAAAAATATAAAGAAGAATAAGAGACGATTAAGGAAAATATATCAAATCAATAGTACCTTCCGTCAATATCAAATCCATAACCAATCCAATGACGACCGGTTGGCGCAGCGGGAGTGTAAGCGACTGCTACGCCGAAGGTCGCGGGTTCGATGCCCGCTAAAGTCAAACATGTATGTATATATCGTTATATGGTTTGGGTGTTTCTATAAAAACATTTATTACTCTCTCTACAAAGGTTAATAACTTAGAATAGGTTAGCTACAATAAGTATAACATTTAATATTATGATCCTTTGTGAGAGACTGGAGTCCGTACTAGGAAAGTCCTGTGTGACGCATCACCAGGCCCCCACCCGGGACTTGTTGGTTTGGTTACAAGAGTTGCCACACTTAAACAATCGATAAAAGTACATGATTTATACCGGGTTATGACATAAAAAGAGGAGAACAAAACGCACAAAATAACTTAACATGCAAATTGACTAAATGGGTATGTGTGTGTGTGAGAGTGTGTATGTGTGTGTGTGTGTGTTTGTGTGAGTTCGTATATGCGTATGTTTTTATGAGTGCGTGAGTAAAGAGGTTTGTAGAAGGTTTATCTCTTGATATAGAGCAATTGTTCCGTAGCATCGTAGTCGAGGTTTTGAAGCCAATTGAAGAGTACTACCTGGCATTTCTTTTTGGGTAGGTCATATATGGATAGTAATTTGTTAGCCATATTGTACAGATATCCGCCGACGTAGCCAAAGTGGCTTTGGGCGATACTTGTGTTAACTTGTGGTAAGGTACAAACCGTATGCTTCCGTCTTTTATTAATGAACGTACTGGGTTTGTAAGGGAGGCATGAGTGCTGCCGAAGGACTACATTTTTTATAAATAATTGACGCACAGTTAATACACCTGTCTTTTTATAAAGCTCTGCTGTAGGATGCAAATAAGGTAGAAAATTAGCAACTTTTAGAACCGCCCTCTGAGCCCTTTCAAGTTTAATTAGGTGCGTTTTCGCTGCACCACCCCAAATGGTTATGCCGTATGTGATTATTGACTGGCAGAGTGCTAAGTATACCATTTTTGTGATGTTCGCGTTAGCAACATGGCGCAGATTTTTAAAAACATAAATAAGTTTTCTCGTTCTGGCTGCGAGAAGAAGTATATGCGAATGGAAAGTGAGTGTGTTGTCCAATGTGATACCTAGGTACTTAATTGTGTTGGTTTTCTGGAGGATAGGACAAGAGCAAGTTGTATCGGCAGTGGTTGAGCAATGCAAGGTGTGAGCAGTGATATTTAAAGGGTGACCGGAATGAGGAATATTTTTGTTGGAAAATTCTATATACATAGTTTTATCGATATTTAGAGCTAGTTTATTATTATAAAGCCATGTTAAAACCTTGTTGAAGCCCGATTGTGCATACATATATGCCTGCTCCCATGTGTTTGCTTCAAAGACGAGTGCTGTGTTGTCAGCAAAGGTGATAATCTTGCCATTAGTAATTTTGAGTTCACAAAGCTCGTTAATGTCTATGTATAATATGTATGTATTTAGAAAAAAATATATTAATGTATGTTTATCCATTGTCTAGGACCTATGGTACAAGTTCTGCTTAATTTGGGACTAGATAGTGTTGTGTGGATGTGGTAGAATATTATAAAAAGAAATTGCTTACTTCACAATGATTAAGTAGTAGCTATAGCCTAGTGAAGACACTAACAGACTGCTACGAAGACAGTCTTGGGTTGGACTCAAAGGCGTGTGCGATATAAAGCTTACCCGGCGCGCGGCGCCACAACAACATGTTAAGGCGAGGTTGCAGTACTTTTTAAGATTTTTGAACGTCTGAAAGTCACATGAACTATGATATTTTTAATGAATAAAAATTAAATTATAAAAGTTGAACATATCTTCTAGTAAATCGTAAAGATAGAAACACGATTTGGAATGATTGGCTCGATAAAAAAAAATGTCAAACATGGCACTAAATCACAATTTTAAACGTGTACTGCTTAGACATTCCATAATGAATTTATATGAAAGTATTATCAATAGAAGCAGCTCTTTATTTTAAAATAAATGGTAAAAACAGATTTTGTAATTTCGTTAGCATTTTTCTCCAAGAAAAAAAATAGTCAAAATGTTGGCATTATATCGCTCGCCGGCCGTTCATCAGTGCCTGTCTAGGCGTGATTGAGGGCGGACGTACGTCGTTGCTCCGCAAAATCCCCCTCCACCCCCGCATGTACGTTTTCGCAAAAGTACAAAGTAATTCGTATTCCAAACTCAATCGTTCAAACCATAGACATACTAGTAAGAAACCGTAGACAGGTTACTGACAAGGTAACATGACGGAGCTTACGAGTGGCACGCATCGCGAAAAGCGTATACACACTAATATAAATATGTCAAAACGACACACTAAGAATTAGATAAGAAGTGTAAGTGAGATAGCACATCTAATCGCAAGCGCGAAATAGAGATAAACATACTCTCTGGACCGACGCGCATTGTGACATCATGCTGATCGTTTCACAAACAATAATTTGACTCAGATGCGACATGATCACTTTGTATGTCTTGAGTAAATTCAATTCGCCTCAAAGTAAATTTGATTAATTCATTTAAGGTAGGGAAATAAAAAGTCGATGTGATTTATTTATAACATTTATTAAAAAAGTACGTTTTATTCTTCTCATTTCATTCAATAGAAACCTAAAACAGTACGTTAATATAAAAACTGTGCGCTGCGGACCCACCGTAGCCCTGGCAATACCCCTGGGGGTATGGTGGGTCTTTTAAAGCTTAACCGTACTCCTGGCTGAAATGCTCGTAGTGTTATACCAACGTGCTACGTGGACATTAAACTGAACAGTGTTATCTCTCGTATGATAATGACTTACTACTTACGTTTTTGTATTTTTAGACAAGCGAAGACAAGCGCTAGTACGATGATATAGTGCAACAAGGAGATAAATTAGAGAATAAAACGTTTAGGTATTACTGCTAATGGTTATAATGCTTTCTATATTATAGGTATAATCTGTGGTACTGTTGAAGACCTGTCATCATCATCATCCTTGCGCTGTCGAATCATTCCCACTAGTTCTATTGAACAGTTCTATGATAGAACTAGTGATACTTTTTTTCCCACTAGTTCTATTAGCACAACTTGATGAGAAGAATAGAACTAATGGGAAACAGTTATAGGAAATTTACCACTAGTTCTATGTATGTTTTACAAGGGTAGTGTCACAACATCACGCTCACAAATCCGAATAAATATGTATTTATAAAAATGTGTTAAACGAATGAACGTCTACAAAACAATTGAACGTCTACAAAACAAATGAACGTCTACAAAACAAATGACTACCAGAAAGTGATCAGCTATCGATAGTGATTGCAAAAAACAGGTGCATGCGATTTTCGACCTTATTGACAATTCATGACAAACTTTTTTTTTGTTTTTTCTCGCTTTCTGGCAATATTAGGGTAAAAAAATTATAAATTCTGACTAATGTCAATTAGGTTGAAAATCGCATGCACCTGTTTTCTGCAATCACTATCGATAGCTGATCACTTTCTGTAAGTCATTTGTTTTGTAGGCGTTCATTTGTTTTGTAGACGTTCATTTGTTTTACACATTAAAAGAATGAACGTCTACAAAACATATTTATTCGGATATATGAGCGCGATGTCGTGACACTACGGATCATTCTCAGTAGCTCTATTGAATACCCTTGTAAAATCATACATAGAACTAGACTGGGACATTTCCTATTACTTATCCCATTAGTTCTGTTCTCCTCATCAAGTTGTGCTAATAGAATTAGGACAGTTCTATCATAGAATTGTTCAATACTACTACTATACTGGGAATGATCCCACAAAATAGTAGAACTTGAAATTAACGAACTGAAATTAATAAACTAATTACACAACAATATTATCTGGGAGTACGGTTAAGCATTGAAAGACCCACCATACCCCCAGGGGTACTGCCAAGGGTACGGTGGGTCGGCAGCGAAAACTGTGCAGTACAATCTACTTAATTGTTTAATACTAAAAGGAGAAAAACAAGAACAAGTGTATGGACTTTGATCATCCGTCAATGTTTGTAACTTACGTATGATTTTGTATTTCTATAATAATAATATATTGTGTTGATTCAGCCTCAAATCACTTTTATTACTTGACAAAAACACACATCAGTATTTTATTATTACGAATGTCCCATCTGGATTCTTTGTTTTTTAGTCTTTGAACACGCACAATACTGCTTCTCTTTTACACTCGTTAAATGCCAATTTTTTATTCACTCTATTATTTGTGATACTGAATTTATTATAAATTGAAAATAAAGTGTAATATTGTAATACTCATGAATGAGAAGTGATTCCATAACTTTTAGTCATTTTCCTACTATAGTTTAACTACTTTAGCAAAATCTCATTACACACGACGGCATTTTCAAATGTAACGTACATACACGCCAGTAAAAGAGCGAGCGCTTCTGACCGCAGCGCGTGAGCGACTAAAGCCAAATGAGACATTTAGAAAAAAAAAGTTTGTCATGAATTTGTCAGTTTTTAATGTGCCACTTTTGAAGTTGGCATAACTCATCTACGGTTTTTTTATGCTGCGCTGTGGCACACGCACACACGAAACCCCCCCTCCCCTCCCCCCGCTCACTCGCTGACGCCACCGCCGTGTTTTTGTTTTTGCGGGGGGTGAGGTCGAGCTACGCACTGCACTGCAACCTCGCCTTAATCCGTTGATGCAGATTATTTATAGTCACTACAACGATTCAGTACCTTCAAATAACTTACCTATTCCAAGCCAAAGAATAAAGCTATCACTTTAAGATGACGGTTGCTCCGTAGAAAAGCAAACATCCTGTCAAATCTGGTAAAATTTGAAAAACTAATCTAGGACCCAGTAAAATATCGTTGATCGCAGGCGTTAAGACGCTAAAATAATAATTAAGGCAATAATACTTTACAAAAACAATCCCAAAAGCGATTACATAATTAAAATTTCTCCGTAATAAATTAGCAATTATCAATTTGACAGCTATCGCGGTATCAGTCCATTGGGTCCAATCCAACATATTAATTTATATTTTACATTAATTTCAACCTATTGCGCTCAATACGTCGAATAACTTTCGGTGTCTGCGTGAACGATGAATACATAGCAAAGTATGAGAATGTGCGAAACGTTTTATTTTACACATCCATCGAAACCCCGTAAACGACGAATTTCAATTACTTTTATTGCATAAATGTGGCTGCAGTATTGTAAACATTTTAGCCTAGTTGGTAAGGCGCTGTTATACCTCAGAAGCCGTGAAACACCTAATTTTACGTCGCGCATCTAGCCATAACGGTACATATTACAAACTAGAAAAAAATAGAGCTTAAAGTCAAAAGTCAGAACAAAAGACTTTTTGAAAAAAAATTTCATGTATGTAAAATATAATCACGGTAAAAAATCACAAAATCGAGGCAAAAAATAATCTTTCGTCTCACTGTTTGCAATATTTTGAGCGTAAGCTGTCATATTTTATTTGATAATATTGTAGGAAATCTAATGAACTAAAGAATTACCCTATTTATTTTCATATTTTACGTGTATATTTTGTAAAATAAAATAAAATCTGCCAAACGTCTATGATTTTGACGCTCGGTAGATCCCATCAATATCAAACGCTTCAGCAATTTAAACCTTATTAGCATAAGCGGTGTACTGAGTGTCAGTTGCTAGTTCGTCGTTAGTCGCCCCGCCCAGACCTCATCATTCGGCTATGAGTCCTGTGAGAGATAGGTCATGTCGCTTGCGTCTCCGCTGCACGAAATTTTACGTAAACCTGTTTGTTATTATAATACGCCAAATTGAGTTCGTAATTGCATATTTTATGTTATAGACTGAATACTTTGAATCAAATAGGCTTTTCATGTAACTATGGGCACATATAATTAGGACCTAAGTTTATACTCTTGTTGCGTTTAATGTGTTATTGTTTCTGTGCTTATAAATATATAGTTAGAAGAATAAAATATGGACAATTAGAGAAATGAAGTTCTACGAAGGATTTGTACAAGAAAGCGTCGTAATAAAATAGTAATTCATCCATGGCCAAGTGATTAGGAAATATGTAACATTTTTACACAAATTATTTTCATAAGAGTCTTTTATGACTAACTATGTAATAGATTATCGATTATGCATAATATAATTATATAAATTATTCTCACAATACATAGCTGCCACAGTTTTCAATTTTCGAAAGAGTAATAACATAAAATCGAATCATTCCTCTATTGCAAATTCATTAGCTTGTCAGAGCGCCTGGAGCGCTAAGATGTCGCCACGGCGAACAATACGCAGCGCTAATATGGCGCTCCGCAATCCGCACACAAGCGGTAACGAATGTTGTATTATTGTGTTGTGAACATAAACCTATATAGGTACATCGGGTAAAACTTTGATTATTCATAAACTATTAGGTATGTCTCAGCACATCTAATATCTTTTTAATTTCTAAAATCAATCATTTATAAGTAAGAAGGTGACTTCTCTGTTTGCTATAACACAAGATATAGTATTTTTTTAATAATAAAGTACGTAACTAATTATCTTTATTGTAATTACAGTGAAGTTAAAGATAACAGTTCTGCAACGTCTTACACACATTTGACTGCAGTCATTCCTAACACAATCTGTTTAAGAGCTAGCCAAGAAATGCCAAACAATTTCTTTAACAAATTTGACTCAAATTCCGTAGCGATAAGCAAACATTACAAGAGGGATAGCAGTGACTGGTTCGAATTGCGTAAGAATATGTTGACAGATTGAATTTTTGGTATAGTGGTAAAAAGAAGAGATAACAGCAGTAAAGCCAACATAGTAAAAAATATTTTGTACAAATAAAATATTTGCAATGTAAAATCAGATGCGCATGGAATCTAAAATGAATAACTGGCTTTGCAACAACTGGCGAAGCAAGAAAATGTAACAATCGAGCCTTGTGGATTATCCGTTTATTGGTGCCACGCCAGATGGATTAATAGGTCCAAACACGATTGTGGAAATTTAATGTTCTATAGTTGCCTATAAGAATGGCCTGGAGAATAGTATAAGAGCAAATAAAATACAAATATGGAAGCATGATAAAAAAGTGAACTGACTAGTCTAAACAAATATTGTAATTGTTATTACCAAATTCAGGGGCAACGCCACGTTACACGCAAACAAAAGTGTTTATTTACTGTGTCAAGTGGCGAAAGTATACCACTAAAAATAGAAATTATAGAAAGAGATGATGTTTTCGGGGAGAAGAAAAGCTTGTAGCGTTTTATATGAATTGGCAGTTGCCTGAAATTGTTGATTCTCGTCAAGCTCAAGGGATGGCATTGCGAGATCACGGAGAGGAAAATGTTTCATCAGTGCTTGAAATTTCTACAATACCAAGCCGTAAAAGGAAAGTAAATGAAACTGTGCCTCGTGAACAACAGCAAATAATAAGTATTGAAGCCTTATCACCTCACACACTGCCTTTAACATTCGATGAGAATAAAGAAAACCTGCCGGGTTGTAGCAGACAGCTAACTTTTGATGAGCTGTAAACTCTGTATTTCGTTAATAAATGATAAATGAAAATAAATAGATATCTTTTAATATTTATTTTCTTTGAAACAACACATATTTGAAGCGAAAGAAAATTTTTATATTTTCATACAAACATGTATGAGGAGAGCTAACGAAAAAGCAGTAACTCAAATTCTAATTCTATAATTTTCTAAGCGACATAGCAGTATCTCATGAATAAGGTATATCCACATATATTTTAGATGTTTCATCTATTTTGAAAAATAATAATGGGTTGGGTTTCGAAACGAGTCGCCTGAATTTGAGGGTATTGGTAGTGTAGGGGGCTTAAGGGAGTTCGTTTTAATCCCCTAAAAGTAATTTTGGCTGCCGGAGTTGCGTCTAAATATTTTTAAACAATTTCCAAAACTTCATAAATACTTCGGCAATTATGCAAAACGGAACGTAGTTTTTATACTTTAGTTCAGTTTTACAAATGTCATTTTTAGGTTTTATGTGAAAAACGTGAAACGAAACACAAAACTGCCATCTTGGAATGATCATATTGACAGCTAATGTCAAATTTGTGCGTCATTGATTTCGAGTGCCTAGGGTTAGGTGCGACTGTAATAAGTAACTAAATAGGTTATGTTAGGTTTTCTTTTGACCCTTAATCCGAAAAAAGGAGCCCTTCGAAGGGCTCCATCAACCTTAGTTTATTAAACTAGTGTGATGAATGTGAAAGTTGGCAGTGCCATAAACACCGATGTTTGGAGATTATTTTTTCAGAGGAAACCAAGTATTTCCGGCAAGTGAAAATGATGAGGGGGGTTTCAAGACCTCCCCTCCTCCCTCTCCAATCACTCGCAACCCCTAAAAACGGCGACGTATTTCGAAACCTTTACCATAATAATTATACCTATAATAACAATAAACATCCATAAATAAATAAAAGAAATCAACTTTTACTAAACTTCAATTATCTCGTAAATCGCTTTAGTTGAGATACGGCTTTTGCGCTTAGTAGAACAGTATTGTGTTTTTTAGGGTACCGTAGCCAAAAATTGTAAAAATGGAACCCTTATAGATTCGCAATGTCTGTCTGTCTGTCCGCCCGTATGTCACAGCCAATATATTGCAAAACAGATTTGAAAACTGGCAGGAATGGAAATAGATGTAGGTATTCTATGAACTGATTCACTACTTTTATACAAAAACAAAACAAACATAATAATGGCCTCTCCATACATGGAACTGACTTAATTATTTTTATCATCTTACGGCACGTAGGTATTTGCCTACGTTCGTCAACTATTAATACCTATAACGTCTAATGTAAACCAGTTTTGCTCATGGCTGCACTGAGAACAAAAATTGCGCTATGCCTATAATATTGTACAAACAGATTGATGTATGTAATATAAATTTTAATATCAGTATCTCAATTCAATATGCTAAAACGTTTTGCTTGCGATTTTGAAATATTGGAATACGGATGTCGCCAGAATACGGCCGCACGCGACGAGAATGAAGGGGGGCGCCCCGCAGTAGACGGAGCTAAGCTCCCTTCACCTGCCCTGCTTCACCCCCTCATTTACCAAAGCAGTCGCTTAGGACAGCGCCGTAAGTGTGGTGCGAATATGGCAGACTAGCTAAGTGATCAAATAAACACATAGGGTAATGAATGCTTTGGTTAATTTAACTTTTCTCTCCTAGTTTAAATAAATAGACATTTGATTTATGCAATTTAGACTTTCTTCTTATTCTGACTATGCATGCAGTTCTTCTGTTTCAAATTTATTTCAGGTTGCCAAACTTTGAAACATGTCCTACTATTCTCAGATAAATATTTGTATAAAACAAGTATTTAAAAAGTTGCTGCAGGTTAAGTTTGATTGCCAATCGAATAAAAACCCTGTGTATTAATATAATAATAATAATATTCTAGCACATACACACATCACCATCTAGTCCCAAGCTAAGCAGAGCTTGTGTTATGGGTACTAGATAATGGATAGACATACATATATACTTTTTTTTTGTAAATACATACATATTATACATAGAAACACCCAGACCAAGACAAACATCCATGTTCATGCACACAAATGTTTGACTTGTGCGGGAATCGAACCCGAGACCTTCGGCGTAGCAGTCGCTTACACTCCCGCTGCGCCAACCGGTCGTCAAATGTATTGCTTAGGTGCTATTATTGCCAAGCAGCATGATATTCTAAAAGCAAATGCTATGTCAGTTAGACGCTGAAATACGACAAATGTCTCTTTATAGGCACAACAGTGCTAATAGGCCTGAAATAATGTTAATTTGTGATAAGCAATAGCAACCATGATACCTGTACAGTCTTCCTCTTAGTGAATCAATTTCTTTGAGTGTTATTTCACTTAAATGGCTACTCCCGATGAAAAAAACAGCTTTATAACCGCTTCAATTCAGTATAAACAATGATAAGCATTCCAGTCCCAATTGCATACCTATCCAAGCTGTATCAATAGCTCACCAGACATCTCACTAGTCTATAGCTTTTATAAACCTTTATTACGATAAGAAAAAGTCTTTCCACACACATCATTCTAATACTAACAAATTAAAAAAGCCAGACGTCACGTCGATATAACCAAGTTCGTCTGATTATTTTACCGAGACAACGGGGCACAAAAACAGTTGACCCTCGAGATGTGCTCTGTTTACTCTGCCGGCTTCAATCCTCTAGGGATTTGCGGCTCGTGGATTTTTTTGCCGCGTGGTATTGTTTGGTTTATTCTACTTCGTTCATTTGGGGTCTCAACCAGATGTACAAACTATTCTACTCTCATGTATACGGGTTTTCAATACGAGTTCCAACATGACATGGTTCGGTAGCAGGGGTAATAGAATGTTGCGGCATACAACTAATGAATCACAATATGATTGTTTTATGTATTTACAGACCTCCAAAAATGTGCAACTTGAGTATGTTTTATCAGAATCTGGATTGTATTTTAAACAGTGTATGTAAAAAGTATTACAGGAAAGTAATCTTGTGCGGCGACTTTAATATAGATATTTAGAGGGGAAATAAAATCGCAATGGATTTTGTCTGCTTTCTCAAAAGCTATGGGCTTCAACTAGAAATTAATGAACCAACAAGACTTGATAGCCAGACATGCTTAGATAATTTTGCTCATAACTGTAAACAAAAATGTAAATCTGAGGTTATCGACCTAGCTTTGTCAGATCACACTGCGCAAATTCTGCAAATCAAAGTAAATACATCTACCAAAATAAAATCTTGGCGCAAAACAACTCGAGATATATCCAAAGAAAATCTTATTAAGTTTGACCAACACCTGAAAAGCCTAACATTCTCAGAGGTTTACGACGCGGATGATCCAAATACAGCATATGATAATTTCATTGATCTGTTTCTTCTATTATACGACTTATGCTTTCCTTATAAAACAATTACAATAAGAACAGAGAAAAAGATACGATGGATTTCTAGGGGCATCCGCATGTGCAGTAGGAGGCAACGCCAACTACTTTGGCAAAAAAGATTGAAACCGACGGATAGCAATAGGAGTGTTTTAATGCGTACTCGCAAACATTCAAAAAGATCATCAAACTGACTCAGAAGGCCCAAAATAACCACTTAATCAATAGCTCAAAAAATAAATCAAAAACTGCTTGGCAAATAATAAAGAGTTCAAAAACTATTGCTGAACCAATAAATCAGATAAAAAATGAGGGTAAAATAATAACCAATCCTAAAGAAATTGCTCAAGCTTTTAATAACTTCTTTATCGATCAGATTTCACACGCTTCCAATAACGAACCGCATAATACATACGTTGAGCGAAATCCACGTTCAACGTTTATGTTACCAGTTACAAAACAGGAAATCACAAACGCCATAAAAACGTTAAAAAATAAGAAAAGTACGGGGTACGATGGTATTTCAACTAATGTCGTCAAGTACGTAAGTAGTAGCATATCCGATCCCCTCTGCCATATTATTAACGCTTGTATAGAAACCGGAACTTACCCGACAAGACTAAAAACAGTAATTGTAAAACCACTTTTAAAAAAAGACAATAAAGACGACATGACAAATTATCGACCAATTGCTCTAATCCCAATATTTTCTAAAGTACTAGAAAAAATTATATATCAATATATCTTTACGCATTCTTGTCAAAATTTAATATATTATGTGATGAACAGAACGGGTTTCGTAAGAATAAAAACATAAACATGGTAATGTTTGATCTATTGAAAACAGTAATGACTAGCGTTGATTCGAGGTTACCCATTTGTGCTATAATCTATATATACGGATTTAACAAAGGCCTTCGATTACGTATGTCATGAAACACTTTTGCATAAACTTGATGCTTACGGTATTCGTGGCAATATTCTCAACTTATTAAAATCATATCTGGTTGGGCGGATTCAATATACTGAAATTTCCAGAGTCTCCATAGCGTCTAAACGGGAACAAAAATATATTTCTTCTCCGAGAATAACTAAACATGGTATCCCACAAGGAAGCGTACTTGGTCCACTGTTATTCTTGTTGTATATAAATGATCTACCGCGTCAAATCAGTCACCCGATAGTACTCTTTGATGACGACAGCACATTATTGATTAAATGCCATAACAAAGATCAATATGAGGATGAAATTAATAACACTCTTAAAAATGTAATTAACTGGCTGAAGAATAACAACCTCGTCATTAACATTAAAAAAACTAAAGTTTTGCATTTTCACCAACGACTATATACTCATGACATAAATGTAAATTACAATGGTCAAACTATGGATAGTGCTAACGTAACAAAATTCTTGGGAGTTCTAATTGATCATCAACTTACATGGAAGTCGCAAGCAGAGAGTATATGTAAAAAACTAAGCTCCTGCGCATATGTTCTGTGTAATCTCAGAGGAAAAGTAAATATCGACACTGTACTCGTTGCGTATCATGGTTTGGTGGTGTCTGTGTTAAGATTTGGAGTGATCTTCTGGGGCAATTGTAGCTACAGAGAGAGTATATTTATAGCGCAGAAGCGCTGCTTGAGGTCCATTTTTAATTTGAAAATTACAGACAGTTGTATGCCATTTTTCAAGACCCATAAATTGTTAAGTTTCCCATGTATATAAATTCTAGAAACTGCCTTCTTTGTTAAAACAAATAAACAACTATTTCCAGCTTGTAATGAAAACAGAACAAGAACAGTAAACCTAAGAAGTCAATACCAGAATGTGTTATGTACAGGGGGGTATAATACCTCTTTATTAAAAAAAAGTGTGATGGGTATGGCTCCTGTAATATATAACAAAGTGCCAAAAGTCATTAAAGACCAACCTATACGATTATTTAAAAAGCAGCTATGGACTTTGCTTGTACAAAAATGCTATTATTTCGTGTCAGACTTTCTAAACGATAAATTAGAATAAATAAATAGATATTAAATATAATTACTATTTTTCAACGAGGTCTCTGAATGTGTATTGTTCTATTTTATAAATTGGGATTTAATCAATTAATTCAATCATACTGACATGCAATTCTAATCTTATTTTTCGTAAATGGTATTATTATTATAAATCTAATTGTATTTAATTTTTAGAACATTATAATTGTAAAGTATAATAATATATAGGTAATCTGGAATTATTGTTTGCATGATTTAATATCGTATTTTTGTAAACTGACAAGTGAACATTTATTTCTAATAATTATAATTTATGTTTTTGCATACCGAAAGGTAAAATGTACACGGATACTTTTAAGTATGTTAACATCTGATTTTGTACCTACATTTAATGCAAATAAATACATCTATTCTATTCTATTCTATTCTATTCTATTCTATTCTATTCTATTCTATTCTATTCTATTCAATTCTATTCTATTCTATTCTATTCTATTCTATTCTATTCTATTCTATTCTATTCTATTCTATTCTATTCTATTCTATTCTATTCTATTCTAATTTCGAATGGTTGATATCATCTAGGTGAAATCAATAAATGTATTAATTTCACTTTGTTCAACACATTGTCATTTTGAGTTCTAAGACACAATCCCGTGAAATAAAATATACCTATATACTCGAATTAGTTGATGTTGTTCTCTCTGCCCAGAATTCTGAAAATCAGATGAATCTAGTCTGCAAAATGAGACAACATACCCGTCATCCTACTTCGGACTTCATATATATTTTTTCATATTCTTTCTACAGAATGTTTACTTTGGCATGGTATAGTATAGTCCACGACATTATGTTTGTTCAACCAGATGATATGAACCAGGACAAACTGAAAGAAACCATATTATTTTCGTCTTGACTTTCGTAATGTATTGCGTGTATTGTGATGGAGGAAAACAATTGTTTATGAGGCTTGTGTAGGCATTATTAACTTGAGAATACTTGAAAAGTATTCTCGCGAATGTTACATAACAGGTAGAAGAATTATTGAAATAAACATAGGTTAGCCTTAACTCATTAGCATACAATATTTACATTTCAGTCTTTTTGCCTGGCTGAACAGAATACCATTTAACCAATCAGATTTTTATAATTATGGGTCATCTGATTGGTTTGAGTTAAAATCAGAAAGTGGTGATGTTGTCATCATTATAAAAAAAAAGAATGACTGTTGCTAGAGAATATTAGCCAAAAATTCCAATAAATGTTAAAGTTGTGAGGCAAGAATGACATTTGGATTGAAAAAGGTAACTTAATAAATGAAAGTTGTTAGCATAGTTCTGATAGATTGACATCTATCATTATTTAACGGTTCCTTCTAGGCGTGGCTGCGGAAACTAATAATAAATTACCTAAGAGCATCCTTATCATAAAATATGACGGATATTTTGTTAATGAATCAACTTAAGTAGTGTATTCATCTCTGCGTCAGAACTACGCCCTGTTTAAAGAATGCCGTGCCGTAGATCTTTGAGGCTCATATTTATTTTATTTTTCACTCTTACTCTTACAACTTTTTAATTAGAAAACAGAAGGAAATATTCACGGTTACATCAGAACATCAAAAGGTAAATGCCAATATCAAGCGCTTTTTACTTGTCCCTATTGGGATTCCTGAGACTCACAAAAATCTTTAAAATAAAAAAGAACAACTATTTAACCGGACAGATTTCCAGCCTCCAGGCTAATACTGTCAGCTTTCAAAAATCTTACATCAGCTGTGTGAAGTGGGCTCAGTTACTATACACAAAAAAGGCAATATAATTTGATACCATGCTCTTCCAGCAAGCTTACCAAGCAAAAACAACTTCGCAATATCCAGAAAATGATGTAGGCGAACAAACTCGAACAAAAACTTATTCATATCATAAACCCGACCATTTCCACGTTCTTCATGTTCCAATATGCTCCTGAAATGCAGGAAATATCTACTTAATCTTCGAAGGCGAGCTAATGGCGGTACTGGCCACAATCTGCAGGTAAATTCGACCAGCTTAAACTGACCCCTATTTCCGTTCAATAGCAACAACTCGAAGTCATTGGCGAAAGTGGTTTCTGTTTTAATTTCGTTGAGATATTGAATCTTCTTGTTTAACGGCCATTTTCAATATTCGAACTATAGATAGATCTGTAGATTTTAGATTCGTGTTTGACATGTTTTGCATGGAGCTAATGTTAAAAACTGTCAAAAACGAATCTAAAATCTACAGATCTATCTATATTTCGAATATAGAATTCCGTAGTTAATGGTGCGCGTCCGTGTAATCTGTTTATTTTTTATACGTTAATGGTATCGTTTGTAAATATAATAAAGATCTGCTGGATCTGCAACAATAATGGCGGATGGAAATAGAATGAGGCAATGTTTTTCTGTTTCATCTTTTAATTTAACTTTTCTAAAGTAATAATCGATTTTAAACTTTCGCGATTTGTATACATCATACAATTTTATTAAGACGGGTCTTATTCGCGATATTTAATTAATTTAAAGTATAAATACCTATGTTTTTACCGACGTTTCGGCCGTCTTACAACAAACTTACAAGACCCGTCTTAATAAAATTGTATGATGTATTCTAAAGTAAGTTTAGTACGAAATGCTTATTCATGTTAAATAGTTATAATGTTGTATTCATTTATTCTTTTATCTAAATCAAATCTAGTATCACAGTAGGCTTCACTAACAATTCACCAACGGACACATAAGACACCTAGTCTTGAAGGACCAATTTATGGATCTCACAAAGTGTTGTCCTGCACAGAGGTCGAATTCATTACATTCTGTGGTGCTTACAGCCGAGGCCGACAATAATGATAAAATATTCTGAACATTAAAAGAAAGTTAAAGAAAATTAAATAAACTTTAAATAAAATTACAAGTCTATTATTTAATTATTTTATTTAGGAGAAGACCTAGGCGAACGTTCTCTGACCAGATTGGAGACATCCTAAAAAGAGGACAGGTCAGAAGTACCCTAAACAGAAGAGCATGCATGAGAAACTTGATGGGAGTGAATGAAGCAAGGGAGGTAAGTCAGGATCATTGCAAATGGCGTTCCATAGTCTCTGCCTACCCCTCCGGGAAACAGGCGTGAGTCTATGTACCTATGTATGTATGTATTATTTAACCACTTAACCTAAAGGGGTCAAATAAAATAACACGTGATCAATGTGCATAATAATATATTATTACTAGACTTTTATAGCATTTTCAAGCATGTAATAGAAGGGTTATTATATATATGTATAGGTATATGTAGTATATGGCCTATATGTAGTATTTTAGTTATATTTGTCACTGGTTTGAAAAATAAAAGAGACAAATATCAATTCTTACTTTAATTTATTCAGTTTGTCACAAGAATATAGGGTAGATAAAAATACATTTACATTTAGCGCCACTCTTGGCCATTCTTATTTAAGAGTCATTGTTTATAAAAGCAGTACAAACTATACATTATTTATAACATTGGGTAGCAAGGTTGTGGGTAGTTCGATATATTAAATATAACATTAACACAATGTATTAGCAACAACATAATTCATTTAGTAATATTCCCCACAGGTAAATTTACTCTAGGTATATTTACTATGGATATATTCAATATTTACCACTTGAATATTCACCACAGGTACATACAATTGATATGGCTTGTTTCACAGCATATGAATCGATTCTATTATAAATTTCTCAAGTTCTAAACTTATAACATCTCACAACTGACGAAACCACCCACAATATCAATTATACAATAGCTACACTATATTAAATTGCTTCTGCATTATTTCTATTGACAATACTCTAAACTAAATAACACCACAGAAGCAATATAGAATTGTGAAACACAATAATATAATAGTCAGAATTATATCGTACCTTAGCCGTTGCCGGAGCGAAAACTGAACATTGAACAGAACCTATTCACCTTTTATACTCTATTTCTCCGTTTGACAGTGTCAAACGTCAAACCTATTTGTCTATTTACAATTGGCAACATTATAATTTTAAAATATACAATCAATTTATGTACATTTATAATATGTTTAGGCTATACATAGTTAATGATACAATATATATGGTTATATCTTGTTAGATACATATGTGAATAAGTCTAAAATCGATCTTATTGTAACGTAACCTAAAAACTAAAGTTGAAATAACAATGATATAAATTCTAGCCAGATTTATAACGGTTTGATATCCGAGCTTTTACTGGGACAGTAAAAAGTTACTTACAAACGGGACACACATATTTAAGACGTACTTACTTTGATATATTTTTGAATATCTTTACAATATATTTCAACTATCACGGCCAGACTGACCTGTACTTCGCTCTTGAAGTACCCTCTTTATTTTTTACCACCTGCAGCAACCTGCATTTTTTTTACCACCTGCAAGTAACTGCAGTTTTTTAACCACCTGCAGTAACCTGCAGTTTTTATTTAGGACCTGCAGCAACCAGCAGTTTTTATTAAGGACCTGCAATTTTAATTAGGACCTGCAGCAACCTGCAGTTTTAATTTAGGACTTGCAGCAACCTGCAGTTTTTATTAAGGACCTGCAGCAACCTGCAGTTTTTATTTAGGACCTGCAGCAACCTGCAGTTTTTATTTAGCACCTGCAGCAATCTGCAGTTTTTATTTGGCACCTGCAGCAACCTGCAGTTTTTATTTAGCACCTGCAGCAACCTGCAGTTTTTATTTGGCACCTGCAGCAACCTGCAGTTTTTATTTGGCACCTGCAGCAACCTGCAGTTTTTATTTGGCATCTGCAGCAACCTGCAGTTTTTATTTGGCACCTGCAGCAAACTGCAGTTTTTATTTGGCACCTGCTGCAACCTGCAGTTTTTTTTTACCACCTGCAGCAACCTGCAGTTTTTTTTACCACCTGCAGCAACCTGCAATTTTTTTTTACCACTTGCAGCAAACTTCAGTGAATGTAATTCAACAGCTTTTTAATTCATCCTTAATACGATTTTAAAACTACACATTTTTTTTTCACGGCGGTTTTTTATGCTTTGTCCACTCTGAAGGTCATAGGCGATTTTTTTTTATAAACCATATTTTATTCCAGAACCTCGCAAGGTCCGATAAGCTTTTCATTTATTATTTATCTGTAACATTTATCTAGTTTTAGTTTGTTTATTTAATAAAAGCATTAGTTATACTAAACCATAAAAGCCCAAACCAATATAAATGTGCACCTACACGGTGTTCCACTTAACAATTTGGATCATGAAAATAATTTACTGATAGATCTTATTTATAATTTTTTTTTCCTTATAGGTATGAGACCGTTCCAAAATAGATATGGCAGATATTGGCATATAATATTTGAAAACACAGTTTTGATTTTTACTTATGAGGTTGCGGTATTCTTTTATTTCATTTATTTATTTGCAAAAATGGGTTGTACATTGGTGTTATAAATACAGATTATTCTGTATTCCATGTAGCATAATATGGTCTTGATTTACACATAGGTACAAAATATTATTTATTTTATTTCGTACAATTAATCTTTAATAATATACACAAAATGTATGAAGGCTATCTGATGCCCTAGGCAGCTTTTACCAGTCTACGATAAACTGATGCAAAAATAAAAGTACGTGTATTGAAGAGTTGGTGAAAGAAGACCTTTAAATACAATATAAAATAATAACATTTATTTAATATTATTTGATATGATTATAACAAATCCAATTCTATGATATAACTTTTTATTTTTGCCAAATTTAGATGAAAGTTTCTGTAGATCCGACCTTGTCCCGTATTGCTGATCCAACCTTGTCCCGTATTTTTTACAAATATAAATATAAAAGAATCGTATAATTAAAGCTAATTACAAGTTAATTGCTGAATTAATGTATTATTTGTAATAATCTATGAACGTATTAGTGTTTTCTGTGAAATTAATGTGAGTTTATTGTGATTTCTTTTTTGACAACCAATCTCCCGGCCAAAGAACAATGGCAGAATTCGGTCTGGGTTTGTTGTGGCAACCTTAAACTTCATATGAACAAAACAAATTGATTTTCTACGATTTTTAATATTTTCACTTTGTCTCGTAAAAGCTGGCGTATTTTATGATGATAAAAAGCATTCCAATTGATTACGAACTAGGTACCTACTTTATTATTTGATTGTTGCCATAGACAATGGTGTGACAGGAATAGACGTGAATGCTATTGATCCGTATCGATTATTAAAATATAATTATTAAAATGCAGTTATTTAATCTTTAATTAACATTATATCAATAAGCTAATAACTTATGAGGCAAAATAACTTTTAAATCAAATAAAAACGTCACAGCATCGTTTTAATGTTGTATCGATTTCACATAAAATCGATTTAAAATGTGCAGCTCTGCTTTTGTCTGTGTCTGTGACAGTTAGATGCTACAGAACTACAGAATACTTCTGCGTTTTGATCTCAATCTGACATAATTTCATTTGATAATTCAAACGTACCTACATTGTTCATTCTTAACTAAAAACTAAAACATCGATATCTTGTTTTTCAGCGTTTCCCAAGTGAAAATAAAATCATTTATAGACTCTGTTACTTACGCCGAATTTTTTGAAATATTTTTTATTACCGTGCGCTTCAATTTAATTTCAGACATTTCGATGTATGGAGATCTGCCATTGTCCTTTGCATTGTCATTTTACAAACAGGTATAACATTGTAACTACTATTTAAAATCAACTTATACATTAAAATAGTGTTAATTAGTATATTTCCAATTAATAAAAAGTGCTATCAAGTTCCTAAATAACCACCTATAAATAGTAAAAATAAATAAACATAACCTAAACCTTGTTAGTTGGTTACACAACTTTGGATGAGATCAGCTGTTCTTTCTTACAATAATATTTAGCTTTAAACTACTACTACTACTTTTTTTATCTTCTCCTTTACTTTCTTTGAACTAAGTACGTGTATTTCTCTCTTATCACTATGATTATGACTCGTAAAGCTTTGGCTCGCCAGGAAGAGTCTAAACTCCAACTGGCTTTAATTGAATTAAAGACCTCTAAGGAGTTGTGTAACAAACTGATAGAGGAAAGAGAAGATAATGAGAAAGAAATGTTGAACTTACTGGAAAAAAATAAGAGCTTAAAATGTGAAATGGCGCAGCTACATAATCAATTCTCTGATGCCATGAGTGCTCGAGATGGACTCCAGCTCATTGTGGACGGGTTTGCCGAGTGTAGCTTGCAGTATGAACAAGCCCTTGACCGTATACAGTTCTTAGACAAACAGTTACATGAGGCAAACAGTAGAATAAGTCATCTTGAATTCACCCAAGATCAGATTACTACGACAGCAAATCAAAGTCTATTCGATGAGCTGGTGGTTCATGCTCCAAGCATGATTACTGATATAAATCATTCTAAAGTATCACTTCCAAATAGTCTCTCAGTGTGCAAAGAATCAAATAATACAATAAAATTGATTGGGGGTAGTAGGAATAGAATTAAGAAATATGTCAAAATAAACAAATTCACAAAAAAGAACCAAAAATTAGTTCACAGACAAAGGTTTTTCATAAAAAAAATTAAGCTAAATAGGGAAAGATTAATTGCTCTTGAAAAATTAAAAAATATACTCACAGAAATATCACCAAAATAATTTGAAACATAAATTAGAAATAAATAATTTGCAGGTATAATTAAATAATCTAAGTGACAAATTAGTATCAATGACAAATAAATATAAAAGCTCTGAACTACAAATGAAAGAGTACATATTGGCAATGAATGAGTTGGTGGCATCAAATAGTAACAAATGCTCAATACCATTGAACAATGACATCCCGTTCAACCTCCAACACTCGCCAGTTTGCTCATTGCCAACATGTAACCCGGTTTTGCTAAATAGTTCTATAAACAATACAAAATCAAATATTAAACACACTGTAAATAAATAAAAATATAACAAACTAGACAGTAAAACTAAATTACAAATTAAAAATAAAGTGATAATATTTAGTGCCGAGATTGGAAAAGGTATGGGTCAGTTGTTGGCAAACACATATAGTGATGGGTTAGTGATGAACTAATGTTTGCCTGGGTTAAGTTCCATTGCTATTTTAGATAAAATTATAAACTTCAATTTTGACCAGGATACAACTTTATTGATTCTATTTGGTAAAAGAGGATCTTTAAATAAAAGACTTTTATTCTATTATTACAGTAAATTATGTGAATTAAATTTAAATCAAATTATTATGCTCATTTTACCTTTCAGTAAAGGGTTCCCACAGAAAGAAAATAATATTAGACATAGCCTTAAT
Organism: Euclidia mi; assembly: GCA_944739405.2. Classification (NCBI taxonomy): domain Eukaryota; kingdom Metazoa; phylum Arthropoda; class Insecta; order Lepidoptera; family Erebidae; genus Euclidia; species Euclidia mi. Next base: position 14,850,430 of record OX123188.2, on the reverse strand, counting down.
ATAAGTTTGTGTAGTTGGTCATACAATAACGATCAATTTCATGTTTTTGACTCTAACAATTATGTTAGTAAAGCTTTACATTTGACGTAAGATGCTTGTTATCTGAATTCTTATTATAAAAGACAACTAGCTGAGTCGCTAGCATTTTGTATTGACATTTCAGCCAAGAATTTGGCTAATAAACGTGTTGCCCCTATACAGCAACAAAATGACATTTATAATGATTCAGCCCATATTTTGGCTACACAGTCTGACATTTCTATTAATTTAAATTAAATAGTTCGACAATAGAGAATACCTCTTGCAATGACACTTTCATTGATAATGGGCTGGTATGTACGAATAAGCCCAATTCAACTAATAATACACTTAGAAATTCGCAAGTATTTAAACTGGTACATCAAAATATGTACAAGGTATGTCAAATAAAGATTTAGAAGTGGAGTTGTTTATGAACGGCGAATGCGTTGATATTTTGTGTATAACATAACATTGGCTTAAAGATCACCAGTTCATGTGCAATTTTAATAACAATCTAGTTGGTAGTTCGTTCAGCAGACAAAATGCAATACATGGTGGATCGTTGATTTTAGTTAACAAGCTGCTTAAATTTAAGCATCGTAGTGACATTAGTTTCTCTGTTGAACAGAAAGTTGAAATAGCCTGTGTGGAGTTGGACCAACTTGTTGTATTGAGTGTATATAGGCCACCATCGCCCTTCTATGGTAACTTTGAAAGTGTCATGGATGATGTGTTACGGAAGCTATGCCAACAAAATGAATCTATAATAGTAGGTGGCGATTTTAATATTAATTTACTAGAAGATTTCCTGAATTGCCACAAAATTAAGGATTTGTTCAAGTCATATTATTTTGCATGCTTATCTTTGGAACCCACCAGGATAACTTCCACGACATCTACTTGTATAGACAATATATTTACAGATATTGTACCAGTTAGAAAGCAAATAATTAACAAATTAACATCAGATCATTGTGGACAATCTATAACATTTGCTATGCAGTCTAAAAAAGTAGGTAGAAAGGAATTGAGTGTGGTGCCAAAAACTTTGCGTCGTCTGGAGGGACTTAAGGATAAACTCACAAGTACACTACCATACTTATGTTATAATAACGATCCCAATAAGTTGTACAATTCTTTCTTTGACATGTACTTTACTATATTCAGTTCTATCTTTGTCCCTAAGAGGATCTCAGTTGCTGGTACTACATCCTTCAGTAAATGGGCAACCACTGGAATTTATAAAAGTAGAAATAAGCTTTACGAATTATACGAACAGAAAGTAATTAATCAAAATGATGAAGATTTTTTTCAATATTTATTTATTATATGTGTGTGTGTGTGTGTGTGTGTGTGTGTAAGTGTAGTGTAGGTGTGTTGTATTAGTGTATTAGGGGTTTGACAGTCACTGGTTTGTATTATGCGGAATTAAGTTCTTTTGTGACATAATCTGTAATATCTGTTTCTTATAAGCGTTACGTGAGGCATTAAAGGGATCCAATTAAGAGAACAAGTGATTATAAATATATGGAATGCGACAAAATGGCGACATTTGGTAATATTTTGTTGTACTGAAAGGGACCGACAGCAAAGACGTTTGTCTAGTGCGTTTTTGGGGTACATTAAAGTTGATGCCTTCTAAAAGTTCATCACAATCAAATTTATTATGAAGTAAGTCATACAAAAATATCATATCGGTTATTTGACGTCTGTCTTCTAAGGCAGCAATTTTATGATAGTAGCATGACTCTTCATACGATTTATTTATTATTTGAGCTCTATAATTTAAATGTTTGACAAATTTATGTTGTATATTTTCAATATTTTGTTTGTGTATGTTAAAGAATGGCCTCCAAATTAAGTTCCCAAACTCTAACACGCTCCGGACATAGCTACAATAAAGAACTTTGAGGCATTGCAAATCCTTAAAAGGTTTGCTGTTGCGGATAATGAAGCCCAAAGATTTATATGCTTTGCTAATAATTTGCTCAATATGTGCATTAAACGTAAATTTGTTGTCTAATATTACACCTAAGTCTCGAACTTGTGTGACTTTGGGAATTTTTACATTATTCATATGATAGTCGAAATATATGGGCTGTTTTTTCCTCGTGAAAGTTATTACCTGACATTTCTGTGTATTTACGTTTATTTTATTAAGTTGGTAATAAGTTGTTAGTTGATTTAGATCAGATTGCAGCAGTAGACAGTCCGCTATAGTATCTGTTTGAAATAGAATTAGTTTTTATTATAAGTCAAATCGATTAGATCGATTGAGTAACATTTTGTTTAGTCTATTGAAAATTTCTGACAATGGTCACACTGAACTGTCAATTTTTTCGTTCTTTGTCGTTTCCCGCGGTCAGCGAAAAAACCTAGCTCTGGATAGATTTCGTGTTGTGAGCGTTTTGATCTTGTATTTAGAACCCGTTTGATTGCCACTTCCTTGATCAATAACTGGCACCGGTTAATTGTGATAAAAATAGTATTTTAACGAACATTGTAAAACTTGAGTGAATCCGATGCACGTGGTTGGTGCCGGAAGAATTTGCTGATTGAAGACGCTGCGTGGAGTCTGGTAAAGTAAAGATAATTCACTTGCTAATATTGGCCAATTTTAGTCTCGTGTGTGTCTAACTTGCCTCCAGGACTCCACTCAAGAACATCACCAGGAGATATTTGGTAAGTAAGTTGTTTAATTCTTAGCGCCAAGAAACTTGGCCCATGTGTTAGATCCTTTGTCTTGGGCTAAGACTGGATGAATTAATCGCTTCCACTGATCTGTGTTAAAAAATACCCATTCTTAGCCCGAATTCTACACATAATTTTTGGTAGCAGAGCGTGGTTGAAATTTAGCCGCTGTTGCATTACTGAGTATAAACTCAGATTGGTATGAGCTTGTATCTTATCACCTTGTAGACAGTATTGTAGTGTTTGTCAGGTCAGTTATTGTCTAAAATACATAATATTTAATTGTATAAGTTGACCTAGATAATTTGAAACACATTGTCACATAACCTCAATCAGTAATTGTTGATTTGTATTGTTGGAAAATCTAACTTAAATTTGTTGTTGCATTAATAAGTCAGTTTGTTTGGATACATAACAGCTGTATGTATCAATAAATTTAGTAAATTTAGTTTATTGCATATATTCATAAACATTGTAATAATCAAACTTGACCTTGCCACTTGGGCGGGTCACATTAATAAACTTTGTTTGTTATAATATAGATAATATTGCTAGGTAACACATATTCTGTGCTTACTTCATATTGTATATCATAAATAACACAGTTAGTCTGTCTGTTGCAAATAATTAACTAATTAAGTTGAAGTTTCAACTTTATTAATTTGTTATAAGTTATAACTTTGATAACTTTTGTGTTTGTTTCAATATACTGAAACTTTTAATTTTGTTGGGCAGTAAATACCTGTCACTTGCCTGCACTTGCAATAAACAGGCTAATACCTTGTTGGTTTCAAAGAATTAAGAAAAATTAAGTTTGATTGTTAATATTGTTTAACGCTTGTCCGGGCTCTTTTGAAATTTTGATTATGTCAGCTATCAAGGACTTGCGTGCGGCTGCTGGTGCTATTGCATCAGATTTGCGCTGGTTTGCCTCAGCCAGTGCTTTAGTGAACCGGCCTGATCGCCAGCAGGCCCTACTTCAAAGGTACGAGCGGATTGACGATCGCCTGGCAAGTGTGGAACAGCAATTCCGCACGTTCAGCACTTGCTGTCTTGAAGTGTCAATCAATGATTTCACCGCTGACCAGCGAAATAAGGTCAGCGAAGACTATGCCCAGGTCTTAGACCTGTATGATGCTGTCTCCAATACTGCGAGACAACTAGTTGCCGATAGGGAAGGGCAACCCGGCCTGAAGCAGGAGCTTCCTAGGTCAGCACCGGGGCTGGTGAGTAGGCTCCCTACTTTGGACCTCCCCCATTTTGATGGCTGCCTAGGAAGCTACCTGGGCTTCATTAACTTGTTCGACAGCCTGGTGAATGATAGGGCTGACCTTCGGCCGGCACAAAAGTTGGCCTATCTAATGTCGGTACTGGATGGGGAGGCTAAGGGCCTCATCCAGCATCTGCCCGTGTCTGACGAGGCGTACCAGACGGCTCGGGACCTAATCACCCGTAGGTACCATAACAAGCGTGGCCTCGCCGACACGCATATTGAGCAGATTTTGGGCTTGCCGACGCTCACCCGGGTCTCTGGGTTGCGCACCCAACTTTTGAACCCGCTCTTGGTGGCCATCAACGCACTTAAGTGCCTTGACCTGCCCGTGGACCAATGGTCCTATCTATTGGTGCACATTGTGCTGAAGAAGCTGCCTGCCGACCTGAGGTCGCGTTTTGAACAGCGCTTTGGTGGGGATAGCGCGACCCATCTGCCCCCCTTTGCTGACCTGGAGAAGTTCCTGGAGGATGAGTGCCGGGTCTTGGACAACTCCGGTGGTGACACGCCGGCTAAGTCGCAGCCGCCCAAGGTCAAGGAGCAGGCTCGCGTTCACACCCGAGCCAGTGTTGACCGGCGCCCTCCTCGCTTTGCAGTCACGCAGAGCCCAGTGGAGTGCTCCTACTGCAAGGTCACGGGGCACAGAACGGCCAGTTGTAGGGCATTCTTGGACCTGCATGTCGCCTCTCGTAGGCGCATCGCGAATGCCCGCCGCCTTTGCTTCTCTTGTTTGGGGTCCCACTACCAGCGAGACTGCCCAAATTCTCGCCCCTGTCCTCACTGTGGAGGACAGCATTTGGACATTCTTTGTATGAATGCCAGAGAGGTTGGCCGCTTGTCCAACCAGCCGACGCCGCGCACGGGCGGGTGTTTTGAAGGTGGCAGCCGAGGCTCACCGGCGCGTAGCCGAGAGTCGCCTCGCTCAGTTGATCGCCACTCGCCCCGCTTGGAGAACCGTAGCGTGCGCACGCCTCCTCTCTCTCGCGCACCTGAATGTGCGACCGCGCAACGTCACCAGCACCATGACTGCTGCCCCAGGTACTCCCCTCCTTTGGCGGAGCGTCCCCGCCTTGACTCGCGCCCACCTCGTTTTGGGCGGGTGCGTCATTATGACCCCCCACAGATGGCGCGCGGATCGAGTCATCGCGCCTTTGAGGACTTCAAGCCGCACCCTCGTTTTGACTTGCCTGGTCCTGGCCAACGGTCGCCGCCCAGGCAACAATAGGTCATTGACCCCTGCCCTATAACTCCAACCTCCCCCATTGAGACCGTTATCCTACCAACGGTTGCTGTTAGGGTCTGGGGACCCACGGGGACCTCTGTTGTGGTCCGTGCTATATTGGACACAGGTTCACAAGGTTGCATTGTTTCCACTTATTTGGTAGGGCAGGTTAAATTAAATATGGTCTCTTTTCCGAATTGTATACGGGGCATAGGTGACGTAGCCTCTAATGTTGAAGGGCAAGTTAAGGTTTTGTTTGGCCCTGTTGGATCTTCACACCCGAGGATTAAAACCTCGGCTATTGTGTTGAATAATATTTTGGGTATGCATCCACAGAAGCAGCTACCTGCTGCTGTGGTGAATTTGACATCGGGATTGGAACTGGCAGACCCCAAATTTGACACACCGGGACAAATCGACTTGTTGATTGGCTCTGATGTCCTCGGTGGAATTTTGATTGGTGGGAAAAGGGTCTTGGTGCCAAATGGTTTGACTGCCATCCCGACCATATTTGGATTTGCTTTGATGGGACCTGTACCTAGGGACCCTCCTCCACCTGAACTTGACAATTTGTTGGCTGTAGGCTCTGCTCTCTCTGATGCGGTTCAGAGGTTTTGGGAAGTAGAGGAGCCCCCTCAAGCTGCCCGTTCGAATCCAGAACATGAGGAGTGCGAGCTGTTCTTCCAGAACAACACGGGTCGACTCCGTTCTGGTCGGATCATTACGAGGCTACCCTTTCTGTCTGTTCGGCCTCCGCTTGGTGAGTCACGACCTTTAGCCGAAAAGAGATTGTTGGCTATGGAGCGTCGCATGGGCCGTGATCCGGAGCTCAGACAGAAGTACATTGAGTTCATGAGGGAATATGAACAGTTGGGACACATGTCTGTGTCAAATTTGGATTGGCGTTCGGTGGAGCACTACTTTCTCCCGCATCATGCGGTATTGAAGCCATCGACTGGCAAGCTGCGCACAGTGTTTGATGGTTCTGCGCAGACTTCAACAGGCGTATCCTTGAACCAGTGCTTGCATTCTGGTCCCAAGTTGGTCAAGGACCTTTGTGACGTCATCACCAGCTTCCGACGACATCAGGTTGTCTTTGTGGCCGACATAAAAATGATGTTCAGGCAGACGATTATCCACCCTGATGACCGTCGCTTCCAGCTGATCCTTTGGAGAGAGTCTCCTCGCGATCCCATGGTCGTCTACGAGCTCAATACAAATACGTACGGGTTAAGGTCAAGCCCCTACTTGGCAATACGTTCTCTTTGGGAGCTCGCAGACCGCGAAGGCCTACGTTTCCCAAGAGCCTCCGCCATCTTGAAGGACGATATTTACGTCGATGACATTTGCTCGGGCGCCTCCACAGCGGACGAGGCGATCCTCCTGCGGGACGAATTGATAGGTATTTTGGCCTCCGCTGGTTATGAGTTGCGTAAATGGATTTCCAACTCACCAGCGCTTTTGGAAGGCTTGCCAGAGGATCATCAGCAAGATCCACATCTATTTGAGATTGTTGACAACCCCGCCATGATGGCTGTTCTCGGCGTTCAGTACAGACCAGTCCAAGACATCTTTACATATAACGTAGACTTGAAATTGCCGTGTTCTTGGACTAAACGTCTCGTATTGTCTACTGTCGCCAGAACCTTTGATCCGAACGGTTGGATCTGTCCTATCATATTTTGGGCAAAATGCTTCTTGCAGAAGCTTTGGACAGCAGGATTGACCTGGGACGAACCTCTACACGGTACTCTTGTTGAGGAATGGACCTCTTTTGTATCCTCACTTCCTGCCGTCAACGAGATCTCCTTGCCTCGTCCCATCCTTCCTCCCGGGAAGTACAGGGCCACCCTTCACGGGTTTTGTGATGCCTCGGAACGTGGTCACGCGGCCGTGGTGTACTTGCGCACAGTCAGTGCCTCAGGTCAGGTGAGAGTCTCCCTGATCATGGCGAAGAGCAAGGTAGCACCCCTTCGTACATCTCTGACCATTCCGAAATTGGAGCTCTCGGGAGCAGCCCTTCTTGTACGCTTGTTGAACCACGTGTCCAGTACTTTGGGTAAAAGCATTTGCATTAATGGGACCTACGCCTGGACAGACAGCCAAATTGTTCTTTGTTGGTTGAAGGCTTCTGTCCACACTTTGGAGGTATTTGTCGCTAATCGCGTTTCCCAAATCCAGAAATCCGAAGTCAAACTTGTTTGGAGACACGTGCCAGGTGAGCTCAACCCCGCTGATTGTGCCTCGCGCGGATGCTTGACGCCTAGTTTGATAGGTCATTCGCTGTGGTGGGGTCCGGAATGGTTGAGTCGACCAGAAATTGATTGGCCTCGAACGCCAGTTTTAAATACTTCTAATTTGCCGGGTCTACGAACACTCGCTCTTGAGAAGGTAGAATGCGCCTTCGACCCCGATTTCCTGTTGAATCGTTACAGCTCCCTTGACAAGTTGTTAGGTGTTACTGCTTGGATAAAGCGTTTTGTTTTTAATTTTAGGCACCCACAACAGAAACGACTGACACCGTTTCTCTCACCACAGGAACGACAGGAGTCCCTCACCTTTTGGGTTCGTTCTGTGCAATTGGCGCATTTTGAAAAGGAGATTGCTATCCTTAAATCAGGGAGATCGAAATTGTCGGGAGCTGTCTCTAAATTGAACCCCTTTTTGGACGAAACGGGTCTCTTGCGCGTTGGAGGGCGTCTCAAGAACGCCAACCTCCCTTACGGGGCTCGTCACCCCCTTTTGTTACCTAAGGACGGTCATTTGGTACGCTTGTTGGTAACTGACCGTCACCTTAAAAATTCGCATGCTGGTTGTAATGCGCTCTTGGCCATTTTGCAACGCGAGTTTTGGATTTTGTCTGCCCGAAGAATTATTCGGAGTGTAGTCTTTCGCTGCATCCCTTGCTATAAGCTCAAGGCTTCTACCATGCAGCCCTTGATGGGAGACTTACCGGCAGATCGCGTAACTGAGAGCAGGACGTTTGACGGTGTTGGCACGGACTTCGCAGGTCCCTTTTTGGTGAAAACGTCGACACTTCGAAACAGCAAGACTGTTAAGGCCTACTTGTGTGTTTTTGTTTGTCTCTCCACAAAGGCCGTACACTTAGAACTGGTCTCCTCGCTTACGACCGAGGCGTTTGTAGCCACATTTGACAGATTTGTATCCCGCAGAGGGATGCCTTCCTTGATCCGTTCTGACTGCGGCACTAACTTCAAGGGCACCTATAATTATTTGAATGATGTTGTTAATTTCCTTGAAACCAACAAAGCTGATATAGGTGATAGGCTTGCCCGACGTGGGATAAATTGGTTGTTTTCCCCACCAAATTGTCCACACTGGGGTGGTATATTTGAGGCCGCCGTAAAATCGGCCAAAACACACTTGCGCAGGACAATCGGTGAGTCTGTTCTTACATTTGAGGAACTCGCAACTGTGTTTTGTAAGATTGAGGCCGTTTTGAACTCTCGGCCATTGTGCCCGATCTCCTCAGATCCGAATGATTTGGAGGCCCTTACGCCGGGCCATTTTTTGATTGGTCGCCCACTTGTCACCTTGCCTGAGTACCCCTATATTGATACGAGACCTGGTCGTCTCTCGCGTTTTGAATTGGTACGCCAGATTACTCAGAGCTTTTGGAAACGCTGGAATTTGGAATATTTGCACATACTCCAGCAACGCGTTAAGTGGACCGACAAGACCGATCCACCCAAGATTGGAGACCTCGTTTTGATCAAGGAGGCTAACCTTCCGCCACTCAGATGGCGCAGGGGGCGCATCCTTCATTTGGTTACTGGGGCTGATGGAGTTCCCCGATTTGCTGAGGTCTTGGTGGACGGTTCGATTCTGAGGAGAGCGGTTGCAACATTGTCACGTCTACCAACCGATTAGCGGACCGGTAGGCCGGTCCGGGGCGGGTGGATGTTTGAAATAGAATTAGTTTTTATTATAAGTCAAATCGATTAGATCGATTGAGTAACATTTTGTTTAGTCTATTGAAAATTTCTGACAATGGTCACACTGAACTGTCAATTTTTTCGTTCTTTGTCGTTTCCCGCGGTCAGCGAAAAAACCTAGCTCTGGATAGATTTCGTGTTGTGAGCGTTTTGATCTTGTATTTAGAACCCGTTTGATTGCCACTTCCTTGATCAATAACTGGCACCGGTTAATTGTGATAAAAATAGTATTTTAACGAACATTGTAAAACTTGAGTGAATCCGATGCACGTGGTTGGTGCCGGAAGAATTTGCTGATTGAAGACGCTGCGTGGAGTCTGGTAAAGTAAAGATAATTCACTTGCTAATATTGGCCAATTTTAGTCTCGTGTGTGTCTAACTTGCCTCCAGGACTCCACTCAAGAACATCACCAGGAGATATTTGGTAAGTAAGTTGTTTAATTCTTAGCGCCAAGAAACTTGGCCCATGTGTTAGATCCTTTGTCTTGGGCTAAGACTGGATGAATTAATCGCTTCCACTGATCTGTGTTAAAAAATACCCATTCTTAGCCCGAATTCTACACAGTATCTATTCGGAGAAATATTTTCTTGTCATCGGCGAATAAGAGATATTTAGAGTGCTGAAACCAATCTGCTATGTCATAAAGGTAGATGTTGTATAAAAGTGGTGAGAGCGAGGAACCCTGGGGAACTCCGGAAGTCACGTCTACAAAGTCTGACCTGTATCCACCTATCACTACAACTTGGCGTCTATTTCTTAAGTACGACTCCAACCGACGAAGTAGATTGCCTTTTATACCTACAGCATTTAATTTAGAAATAAGGATGGAAAAATTTACGCGATCAAACGCTTTCTCAAAATCAGTATAAATGACGTCAATTTGAGCGCTATTCATGTTAGATAATATATAGTTACTTAGAACTAGAAGGTTAGTGTTAACATTACGTGATTTGACAAACCCATGTTGCGTTGACGGTATACAGTGCTGTGCAGCGAAGTAAATATCCTGGTATACATTTTTTTCCAGCATTTTGCCAAAGTTATTAAATAAAGAAATTGGTCTGAAGTTCGTTACGTCTGTTTTTTTACCCTTTTTATGTATAGGAATGATCTGGGCGTCTTTCTATTGTTTGGGAAAGATACCTTTATTCAGAGACTGCTGAAATATTATTTGGAGGGGTACACTTAAACCTTCTTCACATTTCCCTATAAATATAACGAGTATACCATCTAGCCCCGCACCTTTTTTATGGTCTAGTCCCCTAAAAACAGCTTTTAATTTCATTGTGGTAACATGAACTGAATTAACGATGTTTGCATGTGGGGATTCAGAGCAGTTTGTAGTTTGATTAGGCAAGTCCGAAGGATCAAAAACGCTGTGAAAGAAATTGTTAAAAGCATTACAAATATCTTCACCCCCAGTAAATGTATTTCCGTCATAATGCATACGACATGGAAGACCGGATGATTTGCGTCTAACTTTAATATAGCTCCAGAAGTCCTGAGGAGCTCTTTTAATATTTTGTTCACATCTTTCGGTGTATTTATTAAAGAAATGGTTTTGAAGATTCTTTACTCTTTGTCGTAATAGTGAGAACTCAGCATAATCTCTAGGGTTTTTAAACTTTTTCCATCTTTTGTGAACTTTAAATTTTTCTTTTATGACATTTATTAAGGAGGATGGATACCATTTAGGATAGCTAAACGTGCCAGATACCTTTACGGTCAGAACATATAAATCGATTAATGAATTTATTTTAACGTATAATCTATCTACCATTTCATCAACGCTACTTGTGTTCAAATACTCATTCCAGTTTACACTACACAGATCCGAATTAATTTTTGTATAGTCGGCCTTAAAAAATCTTTTGATTATTCGTGGTTGGGTTACAATCGGTTTAAGTTCGTAATTGTTCATGGTAATTTCCAGGGGAATATGATATCGGTCAATGTCTACTAAAAAAAATTGCTTTGTTTGCATTCCAAATCCGAGTTCGAATTCGAGATAACGAGATCCAATATGTTGCCACTACAGTTTGGAGTTAAATTATATTGTGTCATACCTGTATAGTTCAAGTTATTTATAAATTCGTTAGCGGCTATGCTTAAATCGGAATTAGACATATTTTTTATGCCATTACCGTCCTGCGTCCATGTAATTAGTGATAGGTTAAAATCGCCTATAATTAAAAACGTATCCTCGGGATGCGCCGTGTGAATCGTCATGAACGAATTCCCAAAGTCCTTTAACATGGAGTGCGTTTTTTTATTCGGAAGTATATATACTGCAGCTAGATGGATACTTCTAGAACGATTAGTCCAATCGCATGGCCTTTCGTTGTTTGTGAGGCATTTAAATGTTATCCAAACGGATTCCGAACAACCTGTGTCAATATCAGTCCTTGCCAGGGCCGAAAGCTCGCGTTTGATACAAACGAATACTCCTCCTCCCTTCTGAGTCGTGGGACGATCGTATCGGAATACATCATAACGATTATCACACAATTCGGTGTCAAGTATGCCCTCACATAACCAGCTTTCGGTAACAACAATTATGTCATAATCATTAGTTTCGATATTTCGATAGAAATGCGTCAATTTAGTTCATAGCCCGCGCGTATTTTGATAAAAAATGTTTAATTTACGAGTAACCATACTAAAATTAATACAACTTAGTTTTTAATAAAATAAGTTGTGAGTAATATACAGAAAAATAAACTACTAAGGTGGGTAAGTATAAAAATATACTAAAGTTACTTGCAATACGCGCGGTAACACTCTGGTTGTTATTGAGTATAAAAACGAGTCAGGGCTGGTCAACCGTACTTTAATAAAGAATGTGGGGTCGCAATTTGCAACGAGATATTGTGATATGTGTGAGTGACTGAAAGTTTGGATAGTTTTGTGGAGTGTTGGTTGTGTGTGATGATTGTGTTCATTTGATAAGTTTAAAATTATATACTCGAAGATGTAACTTAAACTAAAAAATATTTTTATACAGAGCAATTTCAAGAGCATATTTTCTTTATATCTTCCTCCGTGTTGATTATTATAGGTGGAGATGTTTCGTTGCGCCTGATAAAAATTGAGCAGTTTTTTACCCAAACAAATTTAATGTTTAAATCTTGAGCTCGCTTACAACAATTATTTAAAAGAATTTTGTTGGCAATTGTTAGGTGTTCGTTTATAAATATCTTGTTCGAGTTACCTTCGAAGCCTAAATCCTTGGATGTGATGCCCTTGGACTTGTTTAATTTCTTAAAATTTGCGATTAGAATATCTTTTGTTCTCCGGTTCTTCAGTTTGGCAACTATTTTTCTCGGGCGAACAGGATGTGATTGCTGGGATTGTACGCGTGTGATGAAGTCGATGTCGTCAGCTGTTATGTTTACGTTGACCATTGTTGCAGTTTGAAGTAATAGTTGCAGTAAATTTTCGTCAGGATTTTCAGGAACTCCAACCAATTCTATATTCAGGAATCGGTTTTGTTGTTGAGACTTGTTGTATTCTGTTTCCAGCATCTTAGATTTCCGTTGTTTCAATATGTAAGAAATTATTCTAAGTTATTGAAAAAGATTTGTTGTGAAGCTAAGACACTGTATTTAAAATCAAAAATTAAAAACAGTGACAATAAAATAAAAGCAACGTGGGATATTATAAACAATGAGACTGGAGGGGTCAAGATTAAAAGTAACGATTACACGCTTCAATTAAATAAAAAGATAATAAAATCAGATTTTGAGGTTGCCACAGCATTTGAAAATTTCTTCTCCATTCCAGTCTCAACCACTAAATCCCTGAACTCGTCCCCCAATGACGCCGAATCTCTATTAAAAAAATGTCAATAGGTGTAACATTGAATTTAGAGTTAGTTATGTCACTGACACAGATATTGTAAAAACTTTTAATACCCGTACCGTTGTGATTACGAAATCCATAATCAACACAGTAGCACCTGAACTGGCAATGATTTTCAATAGATGCATTGACTGTGGTGTGTTTCCTGATCAAATGAAAAGTAGTATAGTAATCCCGTTATTTAAATCAGGTAGCACATCTGACCCCACAAATTATAGGCCAATATCTGTGCTACCCATGTTAAGTAAAATTTTTGAAAAATTAATTCTAGCCCAGCTTCAAACTCATTTTAATAACAATAAGCTGTTACATGAAAAACAATTTGGTTTTACTAGGGTTCGCTCAACTACCGATGCTGGAGTTGAGCTTTTAGATAGTATTTTTGATGCCTGGGAGGAGTCGCATGATGCTCTAGGAGTCTTTTGTAACTTATCTAAGGCTTTTGATTGCGTTTTTCATAAAACATTGATCAGGAAATTACATTACTATGGAGTTAAGAACACTGCTTTGGATCTCCTAACATCAGGGACGCGTATTAGGGCCGCTTCTCTTTATTATTTACATAAAATGATCTCCCTAAAGTAACTTGTCACAGATCAATATTATTTGCTGATGACAGTACTATTATATTCACCGGCAATGAGAGTACTCTTCTGCAACATGAGATAAATACAACACTACACAATGTGATTGAATGGTTAAAATCAAATAATCTGAAAATTAATCTAGATAAAACTAATTACATGACATTTCGAAATAGGCTAAACAAATTGACTGACATGGAAATTAAATATTCTGACATTAATATTAAACAAGTAGATGTAACTAAGTTTCTAGGCGTACACATTGATTCTCACATGCAATGGTCGACACATATTGAGTCGGTTTGCTCAAAACTGTATCAGTTTTCGTATGCCCTTTTTAATTTATCTAAATCGGCAAATATGTCGACGACTTTAATGGCATATCATGGTCACGTTACACCTTACCTCCTATTGAGGTATGGTATTATGTTCTGGGGCAATGCCACCAATAAAGAATTAGCATTTGTAGCACAAAAAAGATGCGTGAGAGCAATCTGCAAATTTAAACAGACTGATAGTTGTAGACCCTACTTCTTAAAATTGAAACTACTTACTCTGCCATGTATATACATCCTTGAAGTTGTATCATTTGTAAAAAGGAATATGACTATATTTGAAACATTAAACAGCCACAGACACAATTAAAAAATACGGATATTCAGATCTTTGTACTTTCAAAAATAAAGTTAGGGTACTATTGTTGTCAAAAGGGTACTACACTATCAATGAATATCTATCAGATAAAGCTTTGTGACGTGCAAATGTTTTTAATATTTTTTAATAAGTATATACATATATATATATATATATATATATATATATATATACTAATTTGTGACATTATATTATTTATTACTATTTCATTTAAGGTGAATTGTTTGGTAAAATTATTTTTTCTTTTGTAATCTACACTAACATTCTTGACATTGTAATTGACATTGAAATCATTACTGTTATTGAGTTCGTTTGACATTCAAATTCCATTTCATGATCAAATTTCTTATATTTCCTATTCATTTTGCATGCTTCACAGCTGATTATGGCGATCTTTTTGTACCCATATTTCGCAAAATAAATATTATTATTATTTTTTTCTCTTTCACGCGTACTTTTCTAACATATGATGTTAAAAAAGTACACGGCCCTTTGGCAGGCGTACACGGAGACATAGGTCCAACGCGCAGAGGCCCTTTGAGAATTTTAATCTAGGATGTGGTGGGAAACCTGCTGAGGAGCCTCCATAACTGCACTATGAGGTACAGCCACGGATTACCCACAGCAGGTGTAGGACTATAATTACTCTGGGCTATTGTGATGGGTGTTCGATGGATGAGTGAATATGGGAACTATAGATGAAAAACGGCGTCTGCCCTAATTACTCTTATAGTACGTCGAAAGGGGGCAGACGGTGACTCGCCAACTCACTAGATGGGCCCTCTCTAAATAGCCACCATGGTAAACAAAGTCTGCCATAAAGGCAGCCAGAGGGCATCACCCGTGCGAGTGGCTAGGGGAGCAGAGCGGTGCGGCACCGGTTTCGCCATCGCGGGTCGTGACCCGGAGCGGGTTTCCCCGTAATTACGCCCTTGAAAATGACACTTCCACCCCCGAGCAAATAGCTCTTACGACTTCCCTCTGACCAGCCAACCAAGGCAAGCCAGAGTTGAGAGTCCTGCGGGCGCTCTTGGGCATCAATTCCAACCAGCCAGTAAAGGCAAGCCGGAAACGAGGCCCTGACCGACTCTCTGAAGAATTCGGGACCGTAGTGTCGCCACACACATTCAGCTCGCCACAAAGCTGCCCTGCGGTTTGTAAGCGTTCTATTCATCTTGCAATTCATTTTTTATTTATATCACAAGATAAAGGTGATGTTTGAAAGCTGTTACTCTGCCCTCCGAGATTGCGTTAGTCTCATTATGAGATAACGGCTGCCCCAGAAGGGTTTTATTATTATTATTATTATCATATTTGAGTAAAAGGATACAGAGAGTCGAGGTAAATGGAAAAGTTTCTATGGGTTCAGTGGTCACAATGGGAGCGCCGCAAGGTTCAATTCTTGGTCCATTCCTTTTCCTTGTGTATATTAATGATTTGCCATATATTATGGAAAATAATGAAGAGATAGTGTTATTTGCTGATGATACATCACTTATTTTTAAACTTCGACGAGAACAATCAAATAATGACGATGTAAATAACGCTCTCTCTAAAGTAGTTCAATGGTTTACTGCTAACAATTTACTGTTAAATGAAAGAAAAACAAAATGTATACGATTTTCAAGACCGAATTTAAAACAAGTTAAACCTAACATATGTTTGAATGGAGACTGTATTTTTAGGCATAACCTTAGATTCTAAGCTACAGTGGGGCCCACGTATAGGTCAGTTGTCGAATAGACTTAGCTCTGCAGCGTACGCGGTTTATAAAATTCGTCAGTTAACTGATATAGATAGGGCCAGATTAGTATATTTTAGTTATTTCCACAGCATAATGTCATATGGCATTTTATTATGGGGCAACGCAGCTGACATTCAAACTGTTTTTGTACTGCAGAAGCGGGCTATTCGTGCAATCTATAGTCTAAGTTCAAGGCATTCACTGAGGGAAAAATTTTAAGAAATTAAGATAATGACTGTCGCATCTCAATACATTTATGAGAACTTGTTATATGTCAGGAAAAATATAAATATGTTTTCTAAATTCAGCGACATTCATAAATTAAATACACGAAACAAAGACAAACTTGTTCTACCTTCAACTAGACTACAAAAATAAGTAACTCGTACAAGTGTCAAAGCATACGTTTTTACAACAAAATTCCAGGCAATATTCAGGAACTAAGTATTAATAAATTCAAAGTATTTATTAAACAGAGCTTGTGTTCAAAAGCTTATTACACAGTTAAAGATTATTTAGCAGAAAAAAACGCCTGGAATTGAGTTTAAAAATTATGAATTGGTATTAAATTATGAATTGACATTAAATTATGAATTGGCATTATGAATTTTGACATTTTGAAATTAGTGACATAATATTTTTATTTACATTTGTAGTACTTATATCTTTACATTCTGACATTTTTGATTTGACATTTGTAATTTTATTTATTTTGTTTTGACATTGTTTGATTTGACATTGTTATTTTATTTATTTTCTTTTGCCATTTAAAATCACTTAAGTAATATATTATTATTTTATTTTTTAAACATTCTTAAATTGACATTCAATAATACTTTCTGACATTTAAATATATGACATTCTATTTTTAAAATTTTTATTAATTTTACATATTGTTTACAACATGTATTTTACTATGTGTTAGCATGTAAAGTTGTGAGTACTATGTGGCCATTATTAAACATATAAACAAATAGTTGTTGCAACCTGTCTGATGGCTTAGGCTGACATGCTTATGCATACACCTTCTGATGGCGTGGAGGCATAGTGATACAGATCGTGCTGGCTCCCTCAATCAAGGTTGAGCCGTACGATTGCTGTTGAATGCGGGCCATCAGTGGGCCGAGTCAATTAAAAGCGTCAGATGATTTCCTGCATTGTACTTGCATACTAAACCCTTTTTTTTGTCTGGACTTTAAAAGATCAAGAAAAGACTAAAGAAATTGAAGTGAAAAAAAAAACAATGACTCTGAGTTTGTTTCGGCCTTTCTTCTCAAGAAGTCATTTAGCTAGGAAAAGCCGGCATCATCTAGAATAGGGTTTTGACATGTATAAGTGTTGTACACAACCAAAAAAAATGCAGAAATAAATATGTTTATGCAAAGAAAATTAAAAATTATTATCAAAATGGTTTCAAAATTATTATCCATCAAGAGTTAAGGAATTATTAGGAATGGTTCCATGGTTAACCACTTGTATTTTCGAACACATGAGTATTGGCATGACGCAAACCGGTCTAAACACATTGTAAACACTCAGTGGAGTAAACAATCATTGTCTAAGTAAAAAGTTATTTTCCAAGGCTAAACACTTGCTGGGTTAATGGGAATTAACTATAAAAAAAGTTTACAAAATTAAAACTTAAAATATATAAAAAGTTTACAGATCACAATACTTGGCAGTAAATATGCTTCCTATGGAAGTAATTATACACTGTTGTTAAAAATAGTGTTACAACCCATTTACATAATATGTATTCACTTGTTGAACGTTCGTCAACCATTCTCATTCTCTTCAATCAGTCTTACATAATTGTTGCAAAATCACCTCACCCAAAAGAACATATCCACTAGCCTGTTTCCAGCACCATAGCCACTGCGTCGAAGACAGATCGTGCTCCGTCATCAGCAGAACGGTCATGATGTCCTTTAGTCAGCGTCATGAGATTTCGACCATGATGCTCTGGAACTGTCAATTGGTTGTCTTAGTAATGTGAGGTGGACATATCCCACTTCTGATAATAGAAGGGTTATTATGGTTATAACATTGGGTAACAAGGTTATGGGTAGTTCAATATATCAAATATAACATTAGCACAATGTATTAGCAACAACATAATTCATTTAGTAATATTCCCTACAGGTATATTTACTCTAGGAATATTTACTATGGATATATTCAATATTTACCACTTGAATATTCACCACAGGTACATATAATTGATATGGCTTGTTTCACAGCATATGAATCGATTCTATTATAAAATATCTCAAGTTCTAAACTTATAACATCTCACAACTGACAAAACCACCCATAATATCAATTATACAATAGCTACACTATATTACATTGCTTCTGCATTATTTCTATTGACAATACTCTAAACTAAATAACACCACAGAAGCAATATAGAATTGTGAAACACAATAATATAATAGTCAGAATTATATTGTACCTTAGTTAGCCGTTGCCGGAGCGAAAACTGAACATTGAACAGAACCTATTCACCTTTTATACTCTATTTACCCGTTTGATAGTGTCAAACGCCAAACGTCAAACCTATTTATCTATTTAAAATTTACAATCAATTTATGTTCATTTACAATATGTTTATTTATTTATTTATTGAGATAAAAACGGCGTACACCACTTACAAATATCTCACAAGTATATACAAACAAACGCAAATCATATACATAATTAATACAAACAAAACACAAACACGTGATACAATACAGACCAAAATAGAAAAGTAATAATAAATCAACACCGAGAGTAAAAATAAATAAAAGTAAGTAAGTAATAAGTAATTAAATTTCCATTATGTCTACATCATAGATGTCATTCCTTTTACATCTGTCCCATTGGTCGATTATGTTCTCACAATACCGCTGGAAGACAGTCACAATAGATGTCCAGTTATCCACCAAAATATCACAGTCTGTGTTGGCGGCGAGAAGTGCATTGAGGTGATGGCGCGCACGGACTAGCGGTGACTTAGATCTTGCCACAGTACGACTGGGATACACGTGGAAGAGGTTGTGTGGCCGACCACGCCTGTTTGACGACACTCCGGGTTCATCTGGCACAAAGAACATGCATAACAAATTGTGTAGCTGAAGTGAGTCGACAGAGCCTCTTAGCACCTTGCAGCAGATAGTAAGCTGATCTAAAGTTCTTCTCACTTCTAACGAGTTATATCCAAGCTGACCGAGAAGAAATTTTGTCGGATATAGAAATGGATAGTATCCATAGCACATTTTGTAAAGCGACCTTAAAAAGGCCTTTTGTACTTTTTCAAGCATCTGCGTGTACTTGATTTGATGCGGGTTCCAAACACATGCGCTGGATTCGAGCTTGCTTCTAACTAAGGTGTTATAAAGTATTCTAATAACTTGGGGGTTGGCAAAGTCCTTGACATTGCGTAGTACAAAGCCTAACCGACTGTATGTTATTTTAGCGAGATCAGATACATGCTCGTGAAAGGTTAAACCGGTATAAAAAGTTACTCCTAGGTCTTTAACATGGTGTGATCTATTTATGGATAAGTTATTCAGTGTATAATTGCAAACAATTGGGTTTCTTTTACGGGAGAAGGTCATTACATTACATTTATTTACATTAAATAACATTTTGTTGGCGATACTCCATTTATGAATTAGTTCAATATCATTTTGCAAACGAATGCAGTCGCTAGGGGAACTAATTTCGAGAAATAGTTTAAGGTCGTCTGCGTATAAAAGACAGTTAGCGGCACACACCACTTTCGGAAGATCATGGATCATAATTAGGAAAAGAAGAGGGCCAAGAACTGAGCCTTGGCTAACACCGGATCGAGTGTGATATGGTTGTGATTCATAGATGCCATGTTTTACGTACTGAAGTCTATCTCTCATATAATCAGCGAAGAAGGCAAGTAGATTCGGGGTAAATCCGATGTCCGATAATTTATGCAGTAGTATGTCATTATCAATTTTATCGAACGCCTTTTGAAAATCAAAATAAATGACATCAACCTGTAGCCTACGATCCATCGCACCAGAGATGTAATCAACTAAACATAATAAATTTGTATTGACAGAGCGACCTGGCCTGAAACCGTGCTGTTCATCACCGATTAATTGTTTTACCTGTCTGTATATTTCTGTATGTAGTATATATTCAAATACTTTTGCAGGAGCACACAAGATTGCTATAGGACGGTATTCATCTACTTATATCTTATTAATATTCTTAGGGATTGGGGTAACTCTGGAAATTTTCCATTGGGTAGTTGTTAGAGGTTAAAAATATGACCAAGTGGAAGAATGAAGTGTTTCTTATAAGTTTTGAGTAAAAAAGTAGGTACATTATCTGGACCAATCGAGCTACTCGATTTTAATTTGTTTATGCCGCGATCTATATCTCGAAGTGACAAAGTAGGTATGGAAACATAACCGCCATGCACACCGTACTCGACGCATGTCTTGCAGTCAAGTGTAGGCAGATCACTTAGGAATACACTAGAAAAATAATTAGCGAATGCTTCAGCTGCTCCCACGCCTACACACACAGTGTCTTTGTAGGTGACACTAGGCTCAAAACCACCCTTAGATTTAAGGCTATGTACATGAGCCCAGAAACGTTGTGGATTGTTTTGTAAATTTTCTTCAATGGCTATCATATGAGCTTTGTATGCGGCAGTTATACGAGTCTTTAGGCTAGCACGGATGTCCGAGAATAATCTATAGGTATTTATACATCTGGACTTCAACCAGGTCTTGTGCAGTTTAGATTTCAAACTGATATCTTTAATAATATTAGCATCAAACCATACGGGATATCTTTTGCACTTTGTAGCACGCCTATTTCTTCTAGGAACACAAAGATCAAATAATTGGTAAATTATCTTATAGAAAGCGTCAGTTGCAGAATATACATCATCGCTCTCGAGGACAGGTTGCCAAGAAATTTCCTCAAGCAATGAACTAAATAATACGATATCTATTTTATTAAAATTCCAATCGTGTGATACTGCAATATTACTCGGTTGTAGAAATTCGGTCGTTTTGTCAGTGTGCGATCGAAGACTTAGCGTTATCTCGAGCCCCGGATGGTACAGTTGGTCGATCGGTACGAACCCTTCACCCTCGCATACGCACACATATCGCGACCGCGACCCAATGCACTCTCGCGCCAACACGACATCGAGAATACTTCCATGAGAATTAACGATGTTATGATGTTCAGTTAGATTACAATAGGTTAAAAAATAACAATAATAATTTTTAATATTGTTAGAAGCACTTTCCATATTTAGGTCACCAGTAATTAAAAAAGTACAATTAGATTGAGATACAAAAGATTCAATTTTGCAAAACACATTCATATAGATGGCGTCATTGGCACTTGGCTTAATATAAACTACACATACAATAAGAGAGGTACCTCGGTAAGTGATACATGCCAATAGATCTCCGAGCTCCGATTCAAGCTCTGGTCGGCGTCGCATGGTGACGCCCGGTCGCGCAGCAAGCAGGACTCCGCCACCGCGGGTGGCGCGGTCGCGGCGGAGCAAGCTCCAATCATCAGGTACGATCTCGGCGTCGCCCACTGAGCCATCCAAGAAGGTCTCCGTCGCAGCAACAAGTAAATGCTCAGAAAGCAATAAGCTGGGATACCATACGCGAAGTTTGGTTTTCAACCCCCGTACATTTTGATAAAATATATTTATCTGCGTTGATGTTGTTGTGCGCGGCTCATTGCTGGCCGATATCGCGTCGAAACGTTTGGCTATGCGAGCTAGGTGCGCGCTTTTTGTAGTTTATCCATTTCTTAACGCGCGCGTTTTCAGGCCAAACGTTCACCGAAAAACATTTTTCGTAGCAATCTTCTGGCACTCCTATTTTGAACGAGTTATAATGGTTGGCCGTTTTCAATTGTTCTACGGTAATAGCTCTCTCTGGGCAAAGCTCATTTAGATATGTCTTGATTTCGTCCGCACTTGAAAGCATATTCCATAAATGAAAATGTTTACGCGGTTCAGCCGCTTTTAGTGACGTCACAGATCGACCGGCAGTACAGCGCAGTGATAGTAAGGCGCGTCGCTTATTGTGTTGAACTTCCGTCCAAAGATCATCACCATTTTTGACATTTGGGTGGGTACTTGGTTTTTCATTAGACGGTCCTTGCAATGTGGTTTCAGGGACCGATTCCGATTCAGAGAGCTCAGCAACTTGGTCGTAATTAGGTGAGTCTTCACTAACTGTCGCAGCCGCTATTCGTGATGGGTTCTTCACTCTGTTTAGTTTCTTTTTAGTGTGGATGGGAAGGGCTTTTTGGTGGCTGCCCTTGCCTGTCGTTGCTGGATGTTTAGGCTATACATAGTTAATGATACAATATAAATGGTTATATCTTGTTAGATACATATGTGAATAAGTCTAAAAACTAAAGTAGAAATAACAATGATATAAATTCTAGCCAGATTTATAACGGTTTGATATCCGAGCTTTTACTGGGACAATAAATAGGTACTTACAAACGGGACACACATATTTTAGACGTACTTACTTTGATATATTTTTGAATATCTTTACAATATATTTCAACTAATCTATCACATGCATATGGCTCCATGTCCGCTGAGAGCAGGTATCAGTGTAACTCAACATACACAATACATTTATAGTTACTTTTTATACATTTATCTGTATAAAACGTGGCTCCGCCCGCGAGAATTATACACCTTAACCTGAGAATCACACTATCAATTGATACAATAGAAAACGTTTATTCGTTTTTAAATTTGTTGCGTTCGTACTGGCGGAGCGGGAACTTCATCTTTTAATATGTCTGGATACTTACCTTAAGAGTTTGTCTGCTAGCCGAACGCGCTAATCTCAGGAACTACTGGATTGAATTGTAAATCCTTTTTGTGTTGGGTAGTCCATTTATCGAGGAAAGCAAATAGGCTCAATCACTTCACGCAATGAACCACAGGTACGGAACAGTAGCCATAAATACTTACATAATACGATGATGTAACCCTGTCGACAGCTAGTCATGCTATGTAATTTAAGCTTAAGCTTAAATATAATATCGTATGTCAAGAAGTAAACCGAGTCAATTTCAAGCTGTTAAGCTGGCTGCAGATATCGGCCACGATTAAATGGATTTACTTAATTAAATTACCCCATGAGCTGCAAATTTTAATTGACAGTTCGGTTATCCATGCATAGGCGCTTAGACAGCCACGTATATATTTTAATTGGTTGAGACGGTACTTGGCGTACCTACTAATTATAAAGAAATATATTGACTCAAAAGTCTAACTCCACAACCTTACCTTACTATGGGATACATAACCAAAAAAAGACAGACTGAAATCACATCTAATCTAATCTAAACATATAAAATATAGAGGTTATTTCAAAATGACTGTGTTGTTTCAATTGCATGTAAGTAGTTAGTTACACGATACTTAGTCATAAAAGAGCATTTTAGAAAACAAACTGTCCGACATTCCTTTTGTTCAGGAATGGCCGAACCGATTTGAATGAAACTTTTACTGAAAAATAAAGGATTTTGTGGGGCTAAATTATACTAGTATCAAAATTTCAAAATAATTTTAGTGTAAATCATGTAACATTACGATAACTTTTTAGTATCCATTATCTTACAAAATTACTACCACATATATAAATAATAGTTGTATAACTTATAAGCCATATATACCATTATCGTCTGTCATTTCAATTTTGACGTGACTGTCAATGATTTCGCGGCTCTACGTTCAAATGCGATATAAAGCCGTGTTTCAATCACATTGATGTTGCATAGTACTTTATATAATATACGTTATAATTATTTTTTTTTTCTGGCAACACTGAAAACGTCAGACGTAAAATTACGTAGCTCGGTGATTTTAAATTTTTTAATAAAGTTTAAATCAATATTAAACGTTTATGTTTCACTAAAGTTGTATTTATGCCAAAAGAAGTGTGAAAGACATTGAGTTTGGTGTTTGAAAAGGATTGAAACCTCGCTGCCGACAGTTCTTGGCGGACAGATCAACTACCCAGTGTCAACGGACGGATTTCAAATCATCATCCTGAAACCCGGGGAGTATTTTACTTATTAACTTACACCCCTCATCACATATTTACTCGGCTCACATAACGTGAGCTTCGTCCATCACACGCTGGCACAGTTTCTGTCTCCTTTTGCTTGACAAAAGTGGAAGCAAAATCGAGGACTGAAGAAATGCCCCATACAAACACCCACTACACTAATCACACTTCACAATTATTATTTTAAGTGTATATGCATCAATTTCCAGTTGATTTATTTGAATATAATTAGTACCTAGTATAATAATAGCTACAGCCTACAGCTATCTTACCTAGATTACTTAAGATTGTCCAAGAAACTAAGATATTATAAGTAATATAGGTATCTAGTAATCAAATTACCTTTCTAGTTCCTTTGTTTTTCTTTTTCTGTTCAATTTGTATAACTTTTCTTATTATTTTATTTTTGTCAACATACCTACATCACTGTACTTACTTAAAATATTTCTGTCTTTCTACTTTTTCTGAGTATTTGTTATATTTATATATTAACATCCCTTTCCCCATACCCTACAATATTTTTCAAATAATTCAGCTGTTTTATTTTTCTTCTTTTAAGGTAATTTGGGTATAAAATATGTCTACACACACTATGATGACCCGTAAGGCTTTGGCAAAGGAAACAGAGCACAAGTTGAAGATTGCACTACTGGAACTCAAGAAATATAAGGAAGATCATAGTCAACTGTTGAAGGAACGAATTGACAGTGAAGAGGAAATTAAATATGTTAATGACAAAGTCTCACAACTGAAAGCATAATTGACGGAACTCCACATAGAACATATGGACATTCTGGACCAGCGGGACAGACTGCAGGAAGAAGTCAGATCGTATAGTAGCTGCGATGATACATATATGAGGCAGCTCAGTCGCATCATGGAGTTGGAAACTAGCTTGAGTGAAGCTCAATCCAAAATAACAACCTTGGAGGAATCCATTCAGTCACTAAGCAGCGCAGCAAACCTGGACCTGTTCTCTGAAGTCATTGGTGGAAAGGCAAATATTTTTAAATCTGTAAAATGTAATTGTTACTTTACATATAGGGTGTCAAATGGAAATTGACAAAATTAAATAAATTAATAAAGCGACTTAAGCTAGGCTATAAGAGGTCAAAGAAAATTGTAGATTTAACACAAATTAACCATGATTTAGTTAAAGAGAGTGAGTTATTAGTTTCTAAGCTAAGGATAGTAGTGAGCAATTAGCCTGTAGCCGATTACAATATGAACAACACACATGTGAACTGCAAACACAAATCACATCATTAAATGCACAGCTCAACAAATTGATAATAGATCATCAAAGTGAAACACAGTAATATATATTAAAATATGATGAAATTAGTAGAGTTGGTAGAGAAAATCTAAAAAACTGCTCTCTATGACCAACAACAGTAACTGTTTAAATTGTTCAAATCATAAGTTAGAGGCTTCACCTAATTGTACAACCAAGTTATATAGTGACTTTCAAGATAAATATCCTTCGAAAACATGTCATGGTTCAGGTTCAGACACATTGTTACATAATGAAAATAATAAGCTTTTAGATAACAATGTTTTAATTTTTTCTGACCAATTAGGCATTGGTATGGTTAGCCTGATTAATAGTTTTACTGATCGGTCAATACAAAATATTTGTTCACCAGGACAAGGAATGTCTATGTTAATTAATAAATTAAAGTATGCTAGACTAAATAAACATTCTACAGTTATAATTTTATATGGGGATAGCTTACTAGTTACCAAGAAAGAAATATTAGCTTTATCAGATATTATGATAGAACAAAGTTCTAAAGTGGGGTGCAATTTTATTGTCTGTGCATTACCATATTCCAATAACTTATCTTATAAAGAAAATAACCAGATAGGTAAATTGAATCTATTATTATATAATATCACTTGTAGTCATAGTGACCATATTTTATTTTTCGACTCTTATATTTTTATTAGTAATTTCTTTTTAACAAAAGATACTATGTATCTCCCTTTTATATATAGGCGACAACTTGCAAAATTATTAGCATTTAATTTACATAGTGAACGCAGTACTACTAGAGTACTTAGGAATTTGGTAGATAATAGTTATACCAATAGTAGTATTGACAAATCTATTAGTTTAAACTACTAGATGAGACAACAGATAGGCATTCATGTGTTTTAAACTTAGCTCATCAAAACATACAAGGCCTATCTGGCAAAGAATAAGAGATAGATTTATTTTTAAAGAAACATAAGTTGCATGTATTATGCATTACGGAACATTGGTTAAGAGGTGACCAATTAATATTCAATAATGAATTTTATACAGTGATTAGTGCATTCGTAAGAAAGAACGCTATTCGTGGTGGCTCTCTCATATATTATTATGTTTGTAATAGTATTAAATGTAAAGAACGAAAGGACATAGCCGAACTATCTATCGAGCGCACCGCTGAGATATTTTGTGTTGAACTTGAGCAACACGTCATAGTCTGTGTATACCGACCACCACAAAGTGACTTTAGCCAATTTGAAAGCATCATGGAGGACGTCTTAAAATACTTAAGTACCAGCAGGAAGTCAATAATCGTATGTGGTGATTTTAATGTTAACTTGTTAGAACAATCAGCAACTTGTACTAGGTTAGTTAGTTTATTTATAATTTGAATGTTTTATTTTCTGAACCAACCAGAACTACTTCACATTCTTCTACATGCTTAGATAATATTTTTTGCAATTGTTTGTACTTAAGTAAAGCTGTTTTGAGTGACTTGACATCGGATCACTGTGGATAAAAGGTTGTAATTCCAACTAATACAACCCCTACAGTACAAAAAATCACATGTAGGCCTATGACCTCTGCTCGCCTTAATCGCTTTAGTGATGATGTTGCTGCTAAGATCGCCAGCATTGACTTAACTCACGATCATCCAGATGAATTATATAAGTGGTTATTTAATGTTATTAAAAATGAGTACAATAACATTTTTAAGCAGAAGACATTTGCCAAGAGCTCTAAAGTAAAATTTTGTGATTGGGCAACAGTAGGAATATACAAAAGTAGATCTAGGTTGTATGATCTGTATGGTATGAAGCAATACAATTTTAATCCTTCATTTATTGAATATGTAAGAAATTACTCAAAAGTTTTTAAGAGAGCATGTGCTTCAGCTAAGTCTATATTTATAAGTAATAAAATTAAAGAATCCAAGAACAAAATAAAAACAACTTGGAACATTATTAACTGTGAGACTGGTCGAGCTAAGTTAGTAAATAATAGCTATGAATTAAAATGTAATGGAGAAATAGTTACAAAGAAAATTGATGTTGCTCAGACTTTTAACAACTTCTTCATAAACATACCAGTGAAAACAACCAAGTGTTTAGACTCATGCCCAAGCAAAGCAAAGATGTTAGTCAGGGGCAATGTGAATGAGTGTGATGTGCTGTTTAATTTTAAATACATTGACACCAATGACATCCTCAAGACATTCAAGACCATCAATATTAAGAAATCTATTGACTTATCGGGTATTTCAGTTAGTCTTGTTCGCCAAATCATTTTTAGCATAGCTCCATATTTAGCTGCAATATTTAATAGATGCGTGGATAAAGGGGTCTTTCCTGATTTAATGAAACACAGCAAGGTGATACCACTTTTCAAAAAAGGATCCAAGAGCGACCCTAGTAACTTTCGGCCAATTTCTATCTTGCCTGCAATCAGTAAAATTTTTGAAAAGGTTATTTTGCATCAGTTAGAGAGCCAGTTTCTCAAAAATAATTTATTGCACAGTGAGCAGTATGGCTTCACTAAGGGTCGCTCCACCGTTGATTGTAACTCTATTAAAACATATCTTTAACGCTTGGGAAAATTCGAAGGATGCCATTGGTGTTTTTTGCGACTTGTCAAAGGCTTTTGATTTTGTTGAACATGATACACTTTTACGTAAACTCAACCATTATGGTATTCGAGATAGCGCACTCAATCTTGTTGCCAGTTACCTTAGAGATAGAGTTCATATCGTTGTTCACTTGTCACCTGCACAAAATTCTTTCTACATTTGCATTCCTTCACGCGGTCCACTAATTTATGTTAATAATAACGATCTGGAAAATGGAGGTAATTGGCGGTCATGGTCAGTATACCAATAGATTGTTTCTTACTGCCGGTTCGTATACCGTTATCGTCATGCTCACTAAAATGTCATTTCTTGTGCTGGCGTCGTGTGTCGGGTCATCCCTGTCCCTCTAATATGGCGAGAGGGATGATGGCTGGCACATGCGTCATACTCGTGAACGGGTGCTACTTGCGATGACTGGTCGATGACGGTCTTGCGGGCTGGTATTAGATTTTAATATTTAACTACATCATTTCCATCATGGGTCTGATCACTTTCGCGGATTGCCTGCATTATTAGGTATATATAATGTAAGTGGATGCTCCTGTTTCACCATGTCTATTCTGAGGAGACTAACCAAATGAACATCTAAAGTATTATGCTTGAGTATTATTATGTACAGTAAATATATACAAGTGATATAGAAGGTGTAACAGTTGCAGCACCTTACAAAATGTAAATTATGTGTGTTATGCAAAACCTGGCGATGAAAAAGAGTGACCGTGAGTTTTATTGCCCGTTCTTTCTCATGGTTCTACCTATTGCTTTGCGAACGTGGCAGTAAATGAAAATGTAGAGTCTTCAAGTAAATATTTTATAAATTTATTATTTTGACGTTCATAAGCGTCACATTGTGACCCAAATAAATAAACGATTTTGAATTGAATTTGAATTGAATTGAATATTATGCATTTTCATTATACTGAGTATTTACAAGATCTGATATTGTAGTTAGTTTATAATTTATCAAAACGCTAATCACCATGTTCACTCTTGAATTTGTTTGAGGACTTGTCACTAATTCAGAAGATAAAACGTCTATTAAAATATTTTGATGTTGTTTGTAGTAAATACGTCAAATAATATTTTAATCTCACAATTACATAAACTCGTCCCTATCACTAAATAAAATCCAAATTAATTTTATATTATTTTCTCGAATCATTTACAAACAATTTATACTAGTAATCTAAACTTGGAAGAAGCATTAACACCAACAAGCCCCTAAATCACACATAACGGCTAATTCTCGAGTTAGTCGTTTGATCAAGCCCTTGAGTTTTGATTAGCTACATGCTCCGTAAGTGGCCGCCAATCAGGCAGCCTCATTTAGTGCGGATTAAGAATTAATTCCCGGGTCCCGAATCCGCGATTAATTTCTGCAAGATCCCACGGTTTCGCATCACTACTTACGGGTACGGATTAGGCAGACAGGTGGTGCAAGAATAAATAATTAATAAGAATTTAAGAATTTGATTTCTTTGCAGGGCTTTGTTTATTGTTTATTAGTTCCTGTGAGTTTATGTTTGTCTTGCCAACTTATATTTCTTTTTCAAGAATTAAATGAAGCTTATTTTAAGTCTGTTGTAAAAAAAGTTTTTTTTTGTTTTTTGCAAGTAATTTATATGTATAATCTGACATAATTCATAAATTTAGTCATACCACATAGGTATATTAACAAACTCGTCACTATGTAGTTTTGTAACAGTGGTCACGAAGGCCAACCAGAGTCAAAAGTCTATCTTAAAATGCTTATTGTAAAAACCTTTCACCGTCAATTATTGAAACAACTAAGTAATAGCACGGTAATAATATCTAACAGTATTGTAACTCCATACAAACGCACGAAACTCGAGTTATACCTACGCGCCTCGAGCAGAGTACCCATTAGACTGTGCGGACTGTGCCATGAGTACCCACAGCCGCGATCGTGCCGCAGCTCGCATGCGGCACGTCTGGTAGGTATATAACTCACGAAGGCGGCCGACTTACAATACTGTTAGATTATATTACCGTGGTAATAGTGATAAATAAACACACCACACTTTTCCTACTGCAAGCACCAACAGTATCCCAAGCTTAAGACCAATAGTAATTGCAATGCCAAAACTGCAACAAAACTACAACACAAATTTTTAGCAAAATAGAGGAGCACAATTAACAAACAGCAGGTGCATCCCGTCCTAGATACAACTCTGTCTTTATAGATGAACTGGATAAGGTGGTCCAATTCAATCGAAGTGAATTTTAATTAAATTACCTACCTGCTTCTCTGAGAATTTAATTTTCTTCGAATTAGAATAGATGTGAAGGGTTTTTGTTTTATGCTTTACCAATTATATTGTGATTTAATGCGTGTTGTGTGGAAATTCTATTTGTAAGATATGTTTCCCAAAACTTATTATTTTTCAGACTCAGTTAATAAGAATTTCAGATGAAGTGATCGTAGTCGTCTTATTTAAATTAATGCTGGAGTGGTTTCGGATCACTTCATTCGTAGTTTCACTAGAGATTGCGTTTATGTATCTAGATAACATTGAAGTCTTGAGTGTGGCACCAAAAAGTAAACGTCATATTATTATGAAAAATGTTTAAGACTTTTGTTATTATATTGTAACATTTAATTACTATTAAATGTTACTTTAGTTACTACTCGTATTGCAGAGAAAACGGGTGATTGGATGCTGATTGTAATGCTGCAATCAAGACCGGTTAATTACTTATGTATAATATAGGCCTATATATCGAACCTAGCGCGTCTCTAGAACAAACACTGTTTATATTCATCTTATCTTTCCAGCGGTAGGCAGTTAAATAATTTAACATTTTGCTTGTCCCAGAGTGCTATCTTCTATAGTTAGCTGGAATACTGTCATGAATCTACCAACCGTGACTTCAGGTTCCAAATCTATGCTGTACTCTAGGTTCCAAGAACGCGCTGAACTCCTAATCCGTACACCTGATGATGTCTACTCCAATCTACCTTCACCTTTAATTATTCCCCTGACTCTTAATCCTACTACATTAAAGCCCGTTCATCACCAATAATACTGTTCTTATACCAGCTTCTCGCACACACAACAGCTCAGCGACTACTCGTCAAACTGCCGAGCCAGCTTTGCTGGCTTCGAATCAAGACTGACTTTAATGTTAGTTACGCAGAATCTCCAGTAGCCTCCCTTGCGTACTACCAAGGCAAAAGAGTGCACTTGAACTCAGACCAATGCACGTTCAGTCGACCATCCTCGTGCGACGGCAAGTAATGCAAAATAAAGCACGTCGTTACTATAGAGGGTACGTCCGAATACACTGAGAACAACGAACCTAGCAAACCTTAGTCTAAATCTAGCTCTGTCGCTCTAGTCACGTCCAAGTACTGCCCGCGCTGCCGTATC
The DNA here is from genome assembly GCA_944739405.2 of Euclidia mi. NCBI lineage: Eukaryota > Metazoa > Arthropoda > Insecta > Lepidoptera > Erebidae > Euclidia > Euclidia mi. The sequence goes on along the minus strand of OX123188.2, from coordinate 14,819,042 downwards.
AATGATCACAGTTTGAATGAATGCAAACGCGATCGGTTTGCAATTTGCTTCAAGTGCGGCTGTAGGGATGTGACATTCCCTAACTGCCCGAACTGTAAATCGACGAAACCAAAAAACTAGTTGGTCAGGGTCGGGGCGTGTCAAAATCTAAATTAGGTTCTACAACCTATTCAACCAATTTTGACAAAGATGATTGGAGAAATTGGCTAAACACTCTAAAAGTGTATTTCTCTAGTTATTCCGTCGCCTCGATCCTGGATAATAAACCTAAAAATGACCTACGGCCCTATGTTAACGTAACGATTAACAGTTTACCTATTTGTGGATTGCTCGATTCCGGTTCAGCTATTACAATTCTAGGTAACAACTCCCATCTGGAGGTAATTACTAAAACCGGGTGAGAAATACAGCAGTGTCACAACACTAATTCCATTCGGTCCGCGGGTGGAAATATATTGTTGCCGCGCGGTTTTATCAACTTACCCACTACTTTTAATAATCAAACCCACTTATTGAAAGCTTATATTATTCCAGAAGTTACAAGTAATTTAATTTTAGGCATCGATTTCTGGAAACTATTTAAATTACTGCCTAACCATACCGCATCCGTATGCATGTCTAAACCATTGCCGTGTAGTGTGTTAGGTGAAAATAAGCTAAGTAACACGAACGTATTGCAATCTTTTAGTGAGTTGAGTGAGTCACAACAGAGAACGGCTAAGTTAATTATAAAGCAATACGAGTCGATTTCTACTGAAAAAACCGGTTTAGGACGAACTCACTTAATAGAACATGCAATAGACACTGGCGATTCTGCGCCGATACGCCAAAGATATTATAGGTTACCGCCGGCGAAATTAAAAATAATTATTGACGAATTAGACGAAATGCTTGCATTGGGAGTTGTAGAAAAATGCGAAAGTCCGTGGTCGTCACCGATTTTACTAACGCCCAAGAAAGACGGTAAACGAAGGTTTTGTTTAGATAGTCGGAAACTTAATTCTATTACTAAAAAGACGCGTACAAACTACCTTACGTATCCGAAATTTTAGACAACCTTAGGAACGCTAGATATCTAAGTAGTATAGACTTATCTGAGTCCTTTTGGCAGACGCCTCTTCGCGAATGTGATCGTGATAAGACTGCGTTCTATGTGCCTACTAGAGGAACATTTAGATTTGTGACTATGTCGTTTGGTTTAACGAATGCGTCTGCGACACAACAGCGTTTGGTGGATCACTTGTTTACGAACAGTCCTGAGTTCGAAAACTCTATATTCGTTTTTTTAGATGATATCGTGCTTATATCGCCATCCTTTAATGCTCATGTGTCACTATTAAATAAAGTATACGAAAAATTAAAATCGGCCAACCTTACCATCAACTTGGAAAAATCTAAATTCTTCCGTGATGAATTGAAGTACTTGGGCTACGTAGTAAACTCTAAAGGATTACAAGTAGACCCATGTAAGGTGGAAGCCTTTCTTCAATATGCTACGCCTAAGAATAAAAAAGAAGTCAAAAGGTTCTTAGGCATTGCATCATGGTATCGGCGATTTATACCTAATTTTAGTACTATTGCCGGTCCTCTGAACAAACTTACCTCTACCGGTAAGAAAGCCGCACCATTTCAGTGGTCGGTGGAAGCTGATGACTCGTTTTGCAAACTAAAACTATTGTTAAGCTCCGCACCAATATTATCGTGTCCCGATTACGAGAAACCTTTTCAAGTTCACACAGATGCGAGTGCGAGCGGCATCGGTGGGTTACTTACACAAGAAATAGATGGCGTGGAACTACCTATCGCTTACATGAGTAGGTCACTAAATGCACAGGAACAAAACTACAGTATAACAGAACGGGAGACATTAGCAGTTCTAACAGCCCTCGAATATTGGCGCTGTTATTTAGATAACTGGTTAAAGTGTTTTGTGTATACTGACCATTCCGCACTGAAATGGTTCCTAAACTTGAGCAACCCGACTGGTAGATTAGCTCGGTGGTCGGTTCGTCTGTCAGCCTTCAACTTCGAAATAAAGCATCGGCGCGGTGCGGATAATATTATAGCCGATGCGTTATCACGATCCCTACCTGTAAATATAATTAACGCGAATAATAATAACGTGAATGACCCTAATGTTAACACTGATCAATGGTATTCAGCCACCTACTATGGTTGTTTATCTTCGCCTAATGACTATCCAGACTATTCTATTAAAATTAATAAATTATATCGTTTGATTAAATCTAGGTGTATGCTACGTAAGGAGTTCGAATGGAAAGAAGTACTACCTTCTTCTGATCGAAATAATGCCATATTAGAGAACCATGCCGAACCCACTTCGGGGCATTTCGGTATATTTAAAACTTACAAGCGCTTAGCACTGCGTTACTATTGGTCCAAAATGCGCGATGACGTAGTTAAGTTCATAAATTCTTGCGACACTTGTATCGCGCACAAACATCAGAACCACGCACCCTTGGGAACCATGGGACGACCCAAAGTGTGTTCACGACCCTTCCAAACCATTAGTGTAGATTTGGTGGGGCCACTACCCGTCACAAGAAAACAAAACGCCTACATCTTCGTAGTAACTTGTTGTTTTAGTAAATACTGTCTACTTTTTCCTATCAGGCGCGCAACTGCTGAAATAATAACTAATATTTTGGAAGAAAAAATATTTTTAGTTCATGGTATACCATCTACACATTGGACAACACACTAAATATTGGACAATGGTAAACAGTTTGTCAGTGCTACTTTAAAAGCAATGTTGCGCAAGTACAAAATCCCTAATCTTCATTATATTCCTAAATATTCCCCACATGTCAATACGGTCGAACGCTATAATAAAACCAGTGGTTCTACCTTAGCGGTGTTTGTAGGAAATGACCAGAGATTATGGGACACTCTCGTACCTAAGGTGCAGTTTGCATTAAATACTGCAGTTAATGAAGTCACGGGCTATACACCTAGTTTTTTAGTCTATGGACGTGAACTAGTTCCATGCGGCTCACACTATGTCGACACAGACGCTGATGATATAGTATACATACCTAGGGACGATTACGCAGAAAACATAGGTCACTTATCAGGCATATTTGACAAAGTTCAGGCACTCCTCATTCAAGCTCATGCTAGGAATTCCCAAACGTATAATTTACGCCGTAAACCAGCTGAGTTTAATGTGGGAGACACTGTGTGGAAACGGACTTTTTATCAGAGCGACAAGGATAAGTCCTTCTGTAAGAAACTAGCCCCTAAATTCGTGAAGTGCACAGTGATTAATAAAAAGTCGCCTCTCGTTTACGAGTTGTCGGACGCGTCTGGAAATTCTATTGGGTTTTGGCACATTAAGGACCTAAAACTTATACACTATGGTGCCTAACTATTTGTTACAAACCGTAGAACACTTTCCCTTCCTTCTCTCTATATGCCGTCTTAGCTTGGACAGTAGCGGACTCATAGACCTAACGCAGCTAGTCGGATTTTCCTTGTTAGCCACGTAAAATCCGCTCCTAAGGCGGGCGGTATTGTAACGTATGTCCGGTACTTACCGCTTTGCGTTACAGTACCGCCCATACGCTCGGCCAATCAGAGAAAGCCATCGTCCGCACTCGCAAAGCCTGACCAAATATGGTCATAAACGGACTCTCAGCCTGATGGAGGGCCCGGTATATAAAGGGGCCGACAGAGAGGCCGGCACCGCTACTCTACACTAACCTACTACCGCTACTAAATTCTATACCGCTATATCTATAATTATACTACTTCATACGTGTATCCTGGTCCCAGCTGTGGGTAAGTTACTACATTTACTGCGTTAGCGTACTGCCCATCTCTCTACCTGCTAGCTGAGGCCGGCTAACGCCGCCTGCCTGACTCTATTGGTTGTGGCTCTCCTAATGCTGCTTTCCTTCAGGTTCCAGGTTTACCTTAAGCTCCGGGCTACACTACCTAGACCGCTACACCTGCTGCATCGCCTTCGGCGTCGCCTCTGCCGAAGAGTCTGGCCTGCCCCGCTCATCGCACACACACCGCCGGCACCTGCCAGCTGAGCCAACGGCCTGCGAGGATCTGCCGCTACGCGCAGCCCTTCGAGCAACCTGCCCTGCACACTACCGGAGGGAACAGCGTGGGAGACTGCAGACCTTAGTGTTCAGGCCAGTGTCGTGTTGTTGGTCGGTCATACTCGTGGCAAGGGAAGTGAGACAATACTCTACAATAAACGCATCTAAAACCTCTACTGCGTTTTTACTACCAGAACCCGCTACACTAGGTATGTATACTATATCATCAGCGTCCGTGTCGACATAGCGTGAGCCGCATGGAAATAATTCACGTTCATAGACTAAAAAACTAGGTGTATAGCCCGTGACTTTAATAACTGCAGTATTTAATGCAAACTGCACCTTAGGTACGAGAGTGTCCCATAATCTCTGGTCATTTCCTACAAACGCCGCTAAGGTAGAACCAATGGTTTTATTATAGCGTTCGATCGTATTCACATGTGGGAAATATTTAGGAGTATAATGAAGATTAGGGATTTTGTACTTGCGCAACATAGCTTTTAAAGTAGCATTTACAAACTGTTTACCTTTGTCCAATATAATTGTAGATGGTATACCATGTATCAAAAATATTTTTTCTTCCAAAATATTAGTTATTATTTCAGCAGTTGGGCGCCTGATAGGAAAAAGTAGACAGTATTTACTAAAACAACAAGTTACAACAAAGATGTAGGCGTTTTGTTTTCTTGTGACGGGTAATGGCCCCACCAAATCTACACTAATGGTTTGGAAGGGTCGTGAACACACTTTGGGTCGTCCCATGGTTCCCAATGGTGCATGGTTCTGATGTTAGTGCGCGATACAAGTGTCACAAGAATTTATGAACTTTACCACGTCACGGCGCATTTTGGGCCAATAGTAACGCAGTGCTAAGCGCTTGTAAGTTTTAAATATACCGAAATGTCCCGAAGTGGGTTCGGCATGGTTCTCTAATATGGCATTATTTCGATCAGAAGAAGGTAGTACTTCTTTCCATTCGAACTCCTTACGTAGCATACACCTAGATTTTATCAAACGATACAATTTATTATTTTTAATAGAATAGTCTGGATAGTCATTAGGCGAAGATAAACAACCATTGTAGGTGGCTGAATACCATTGATCAGTGTCAACATTAGGGTCATTCACGTTATTATTCTTCGCGCTAATTGTAGTTACTGGCTTACCAGTACGATCCCTAGAGCGTGATAACGCATCTGCTATAATATTATCTGCGCCGCGCCGATGCTTTATTTCAAAGTTGAAGGCTGACAGACGAACCGACCACCGAGCTAATCTACCAGTCGGGTTGCTCAAGTTTAGGAACCATTTCAGTGCGGAATGGTCAGTATACACAAAACACTTTAACCAGTTATCTAAATAACAGCGCCAATATTCGAGGGCTGTTAGAACTGCTAATGTCTCCCGTTCTGTTATACTGTAGTTTTGTTCCTGTGCATTTAGTGACCTACTCATGTAAGCGATAGGTAGTTCCACGCCATCTATTTCTTGTGTAAGTAACCTACCGATGCCGCTCGCACTCGCATCTGTGTGAACTTGAAAAGGTTTCTCGTAATCGGGACACGATAATATTGGTGCGGAGCTTAACAATAGTTTTAGTTTGCAAAACGAGTCATCAGCTTCCACCGACCACTGAAATGGTGCGGCTTTCTTACCGGTAGAGGTAAGTTTGTTCAGAGGACCGGCAATAGTACTAAAATTAGGTATAAATCGCCGATACCATGATGCAATGCCTAAGAACCTTTTGACTTCTTTTTTATTCGTAGGCGTAGCATATTGAAGAAAGGCTTCCACCTTACATGGGTCTACTTGTAATCCTTTAGAGTTTACTACGTAGCCCAAGTACTTCAATTCATCACGGAAGAATTTAGATTTTTCCAAGTTGATGGTAAGGTCGGCCGATTTTAATTTTTCGTATACTTTATTTAATAGTGACACATGAGCATTAAAGGATGGCGATATAAGCACGATATCATCTAAAAAAACGAATACAGAGTTTTCGAACTCAGGACTGTTCGTAAACAAGTGATCCACCAAACGCTGTTGTGTCGCAGGCGCATTCGTTAAACCAAACGACATAGTCACAAATCTAAATGTTCCTCTAGTAGGCACATAGAACGCAGTCTTATCACGATCACATTCGCGAAGAGGCGTCTGCCAAAAGGACTCAGATAAGTCTATACTACTTAGATATCTAGCGTTCCTAAGGTTGTCTAAAATTTCGGATACGTAAGGTTGTTTGTACGCGTCTTTTTAGTAATAGAATTAAGTTTCCGACTATCTAAACAAAACCTTCGTTTACGGTCTTTCTTAGGCGTTAGTAAAATCGGTGACGACCACGGACTTTCGCATTTTTCTACAACTCCCAATGCAAGCATTTCGTCTAATTCGTCAATAATTATTTTTAATTTCGCCGGCGGTAACCTATAATATCTTTGGCGTATCGGCGCAGAATCGCCAGTGTCTATTGCATGTTCTATTAAGTGAGTTCGTCCTAAACCGGTTTTTTCAGTAGAAATCGACTCGTATTGCTTTATAATTAACTTAGCCGTTCTTTGTTGTGACTCACTCAACTCACTAAAAGATTGCAATACGTTGGTGTTACTCGGCTTATTTTCACATAACACACTACACGGCAGTGTTTTCGACATGCATACGGATGCGATATGGTTAGGCAGTCATTTAAATAGTTTCCAGAAATCGATGCCTAAAATTAAATTACTTGTAACTTCTGGAATAATATAAGCTTTCAATAAGTGGGTTTGATTATTAAAAGTAGTGGGTAAGTTGATAAAACCGCGCGGCAACAATATATTTCCACCCGCGGACCGAATGGAATTAGTGTTGTGACACTGCTGTATTTCTCACCCGGTTTTAGTAATTACCTCCAGATGGGAGTTGTTACCTAGAATTGTAATAGCTGAACCGGAATCGAGCAATCCACAAATAGGTAAACTGTTAATCGTTACGTTAACATAGGGCCGTAGGTCATTTTTAGGTTTATTATCCAGGATCGAGGCGACGGAATAACTAGAGAAATACACTTTTAGAGTGTTTAGCCAATTTCTCAAATCATCTTTGTCAAAATTGGTTGAATAGGTTGTAGAACCTAATTTAGATTTTGACACGCCCCGACCCTGACCAACTAGTTTTTTGGTTTCGTCGATTTACAGTTCGGGCAGTTAGGCCGCACTTGAAGCAAATTGCAAACCGATCGCGTTTGCACTCATTCAAACTGTGATCATTGATACGGCAGCGCGGGCAGTACTTGGACGTGACTAGAGCGACAGAGCTAGGTTTAGACTTAGGATTGCTAGGTTCGTTGTTCTCAGTGAATTCGGGTTTACTTGGCGTACCCTCTATAGTGGCAACGGGATAATTATTGAAGGAATTATTACGCGCTCGATTATTAGGTTTGTGACTGTAAGCTAGGTCTGGTGCCAACGTGTCGTTATTATAATACGGTTCGCGGAATTGAGAGTTCAAACATTTCATCCGTTCGTAGTTTAAACATAACGTCTGCAGTGTTGCTATACTGTCTATTGAAGATATTGACGGAGCTAGCACTAGCGCGTAGCATGGACGTATGTTATGCAATAGAATGTCTAACATTTCGCGTTCGGACAATCGCTTTGACGGTGACAGCCTAGCAAACAGCTGATTCATTATCGAGAGATAAATAATTATAGTTTCGGTAGCACCTTGAGTACGTCGGCGGATTTCATTTAATAACCGGTAGTCATAATCGTACGGTGTGAAATCGTCTATTAATTTAGTGGTGAGTTCTTCCCATGTATTGAAATATTCTTTTAGGCCGCGGTACCAGTGAAGTGCGTTACCGGTGAAAATTTTGGAGGCATACGATAATATTTTAGTGGAAGGTAGATTACGCGCGGTTTGGAATTCGGTTACGCGTTGTAGGAACGCTCGGACGCATCCCGAACCGTCGTATTTTAGCTTAGACAGTTCGCTAACTCTCAAATGCTCGCAATGCAATACTGGGGCTAACCCTGCCTGCGTCGAGGTAGACGGCGCAGGTTGGACCTCTGCCACAGCATCAGCTGAGCGAACAGCTGATTGCTCAATGGCGGACAGCTCCGCCGAGAGCTTGTCGAACCGGCTGCACAATTCGGTAATTCGTTTTGAATACGCCGTAGGACGTTCCATCCTACGGAGTCTGTGGAATAAGTGGTTGTGCAGTGCGGTAGACCTCCTAGCTAGGTTCGCGTCGTAAGAAACAGATAACGAATTTAGTCGCTTGGCCAGCTCAGAGACGGCCTCGCTAGCGCCCTCGAAGTCCACCGCTATGGCTAGACCCGACTCCAAGATGTCATCATTTGGAATGGCTTCCAGTAATTTAGGGAGCTGCTTCCGCAGACCTAGGACAGAGGTAGCCGGCTCCTCACCTCTAATCGCGACCTCGTATGCTAGTTCATTTTTTTTAAAAGGAAGTATTTTATGGGGTGTGAGCCCATTGTGTATGAATAAATAAACTACGTACGTATAAACTACACACTAAACTTAGTGCGCAAGCGTTCCGCCCTTACAAATGGCCTACTTTACGATTAGGCGTAAAAGTTCGACCGTTAGGACTAATTAGAAAAACGTTAGATTCAAATTTGCGAACTAGTACGTAGTAGGTAGTTACACTAGAAGGTAGACAATTAGTACAACAATACGTACCGGTTCGCTGTAGCCGCACCTGCTCGCTTACAATGATGGAAACCTGCTAGATGAGAACTCGAGCACGGAAAGCGAGACAATAACCCACGTAGGCGCCACTGTAACGGGTTCTGGTAGTACAACGCAGTAGAGGATCTAGATGCGTTTATTTGCCGAGTATTGCCTCACTTCCCTTGCCACGAGTATGACCGACCAACAACACGACACTGGCCTGAACACTAAGGGCTGCAGTCTCCCACGCTGTTCCCTCCGGTAGTGTGTAGGCAGGCTGCTCGAAGGCTGCACGTAGCGGTACAGGTCCTCGCTGACGTTGGCTCATCTGGCAGGCGCCGGCGGTGCGAGTATGATGAGCAGGGCAGGCCAGACTCTTCAGCAGAGGTGACGCCGAAGGCGATGCAGGAAAGTGTAGCGGTCTAGGAGCGTAGCCCGGAGCTTGTTTGGAGAGGTGGACCTGGAACCTGACGGAAAGCAGCATTAGGAGAGCCACAACCAATAGAGTCAGACAGGCGGCGTCAGCCGGCCTCAGCTAGCAGGTAGAGAGATGGGCAGTACGCTAACGCAGTAAATGTAGTGCTTACCCGTAGCTGGGACCAGGATACACGTAGATACGACGTAGGGTCAGTAGGTACGGTTATTTATAGTAGGTAGGTAGTAGAAGCGACGTTAGAGTAGCGGTGCCGGCCTCTCTGTCGGCCCCTTTATATACCGGGCCCTCCATCAGAGTTCGTGTCGGCGCATAACCAAATATGGGCAAAACTCACGAGCGCTGACGATGGCCTTCTCTGATTGGCCGAGCGTATGGACGGTATTATGACTTACACTCGGTAGGTACCGGTCATACGTTACAAAGACTCCCCCCGAACTAGAGAAAACCTGTGTTGGCAAGGACTTTACAAACATTCAATCAACAGACACATAGAATACCCAGCTACAACAATTGGAAGTGGAAATGGTCTTGTCTTGTGTGGGAACACTCGGCGCAGTACTTAGAGCAAGGCGATGCCATATGCAGGCAAATTCACACGTTTGTACACGAAACTCAAATACAAGCCAAAGGACCATAGGCAAAAATGTATGAAGCCTGGGCTCACCCACCAACAGTGATGAGATTACTTTGAATATACTTGTATTTGGTAGTCGTTTACACGCTTGTGAATGCGTCAGTGTGCTACGTACATCCAAGCATGGCGGACAGGTCGTCACGTTTGTGATTAACGTTTTTGGGGTTCCAGATACACATTTCTGTCTGGAAATATTCCAAAAACGATAACGAGACAGATCTAGACGTGCGTTCGTTGCGAGATCACAGCGGCTACTAAGCGCCCGCCAACGTGTGAACGCGTCGCAAGCTCCTGCCGCAAGTGCCCTTTGATCTGTGTCCAAAAACCGACACTAGACCGGATCCTGTACAAGCGTCCACAAGCTCACGCAAGCCAAGCCAAACGCCCTGCTCACACGCTTGTGCTTGTAGACGCTTGTAGAACCTTGGCAAGCATGAAAACGCACCTTTAAAGTATGAATATATTGTTACTATTACAGTTTTATGACTAACAATAGTAGTTTTCTATAAAATCTATTAAGTACATATCTTCTTTCTGCAATGGAATTGAAGGTGGTGCCGGTACTAACAATTTTACATAACATAACTTCACGCCTTCTATCCCCGAAGGGGTAGGCAGAGGTGTATTAAAAACCCACACTTCGCCAGTTATGTTTCGGTCCCAATGTAATAGGGGGCGAGCCTATTGCCATCTACCGGGCACATTGTTAAGCGAGCGATAATTAACATTTTTAAATTTTAATACACACATAACTTCGAAAAGTCCGAGGTGTGTGCCCGGGGTACCTGAGGATTGAACCCGAGACCATCGTCTCGGCAGTCCGTTACGTACACCACTGGGCTATCGCCGCACTTAAATTTAGTACAAACAAAATCCTTTACAATGGCTTATGCCATAACTCTGTTGGACACTGAGCCCAATGTGACTCATGGTCCTTTATTTCATTTCCAATATTTTAATGACAACCAATTAATACAAATTAACATATTTTATGTTGAACAGTTAAATCATATTATATTTATTATTAATTGTAATTTATACTTTGTGGACATTCCGTATTGCCTGATAAAGATAAAGATAAAGATGATTTATTTATCTCAACATGTGTAGGTAAATTTATTACAGGTCTTTTAGTGTATAATAATTATGGTCTCAACATGTTCTGTCAGTGTTCATGACATGCAAATATATAATAAGACATAGTGGCAAAAAAAGACACAAATTAATTAATTAGAATGAGGATTACTCTGAATAATAAGATCATTGGTAAAATTAATTTAATAACCTAAAATATGTCATGTATGATTGCACAAATAATTAAAGTAGTAATGTCAATTAAGAGAATAAATCATAAGTTAAATAGAAATGTCAATATTAAGAGTAGTGTCAGTCTAATTAATGTCAAGTCTTCGTATAAAATTATTCACAGAATTTCAATTAGAATATATGTCATAAAGTTTTATTAAATTACAATATATGTCCATCATTTAGAAATTCATTAACTGTATAATAACATTTCGAGATTAAAATATTTTTTAGATGGCGTTTAAATAAAATATTGCTAAGTGTTTTATAAGAATTAGGAACCTTATTATAGATTTTTGGGGCCATGCAAAATATACTCTTGCTCAAAAGCGCTGTTTTTGCTGTGTGCATACACAACCTATGACAATCTCTTCGATTGCGGACGGAGATATCTGACATTTTAAGGAAAAGATGTGGGTTAGTTTTTACAAATACAGCTGTTTCGTAAATATATAGCGATTGTAATGTCAAAATTTTATATTTTTCAAAGTATGGTTTACAAGTATCTGTAACTTCCAGACCAAACATAGATCTTATGCAACGCTTTTGTAGTTTAAAAACAATTTCTTTATCGACTGAATTACCCCAGAAGATCACCCCATATCGTAATAGAGATTCTATAAGGCCTTGGTACGCAGTAAGCAGTGCTGATGTATTTACTGTCGGTGCAAGCTTATACAGAGCATAAGAACGGCTACAGATCTTACTAGCTAGCTCTTCTATGTGACCTTTCCAATTTAATTGTTTGTCGATAACTAGGCCGAGGAATTTAGCATTATCTACCTTATTTATTTCTGACTCTTCATATTTAATGCTAAGTTGATTATTTTGAGGTCTTTGGCAAAAGTGCATGACCTGGGTCTTTTTCAAATTAATTTTTAGGTTATTACTGGTCATCCAAGAAATAATCAAAGATACAGCATTGTTAATGTCGTTTTCGTACTGGATCATATTTTTACACGGTACTGTGAGTGTACTGTCATCAGCGAAGAGAGTTATAGGATGGTCAACTAATATAGGGAGGTCATTAATGTAGATAATGAACAGTAAAGGGCCCAAAACGCTCCCTTGTGAACACTAAACGTTAGCTTATCGTCGATGGTGACACCCAGCAACTTCAATTCTCTTGACATTTGAATGTCGACCCCACCCATGCTCAAGCGTGGGGTGTCATATTTCAGTTTTCTTGTTACAGTTATTGCGCAGGTTTTCTGCGGCGCAAATTTTAAGTTATTATCGACACCCCACCCCCGAACATGTTCGAGGACGCCATTCACTTGGAGCTCTATCTCCAGTGCTGTGCCACCATCGACGACAAGGACGATGTCGTCGGCAAACGCTTGGGAGTAGATACTCCTACTCTCGATGCTCTCAAGGAGCGGGTCCAGAAGGAGATTCCAGAGAGCGGGGCCTCCTATGGAGCCTTGTACGCAGCCCTTCGCCGTCAGTTTAGTGAACTCCTCTCCGGCGTACCTAACACTGACCCTCCGGTCATTCAAGTAGCTGCCGATTATGGAGTGCACGGGACACCAAATGTTACAATTCGTTCATTTTAGGCAGTTGCTACTTCTTTCTTAGTATTAAAATCAACTCCAGTAACCACAGTAAATTGTTTTTGGTTAGTTATGTATGACTCTATTAAGTTTAAAACGTTTCCCCGGATACCATAACGTTCAAGTTTATTTTTTAATATGTTGTGATCCACATAATCAAATGCTTGCGTCATATCGCAAAATACTGCACAAACGGGATTTCTTTGATCAATATTTACTACAACCTCATGAAGAAAATCATAAACAGCCATGTTAATTGACATATCTTTTCTAAATCCTTTCTGCTCTTTACGAATTACGTTTCTATTCTCTAAATATCCGTACAGCTCATTATGTATATACTTTTCAAATATTTTTGAAAAAACAGGTACAAGGGCGATAGGGCTATAGTTTGATATTAAGTCCTTACTCTCTTTCTTATAAATAGGTTTTACTAGGGAGATTTTGAATTTTTCTGGAAACACGCCTTGATAAATGTACAAATTTATCAAGGCGTTTAATACATAACTTAGATGGCAACAGATTAAATTACCAACAGATTTTATAATTTTCGTGAAAATGCCATCATAGCCCACACTGTTGGTATTTCTAAGGTTTTTTATAATTGTTAAGATTTGTTGAGGCACACTAGGGGCCATGAACATAGAATTATTACTATTCTCTACATTACATGCAGCCCTTGTGTCTAAATTAGAAGGTTTAATTTTATCAACATAATGATCATTAAAACTCTTTGCTATTTGTTTTCGATCAGTTATAGTTTTGTTATTCACTATATTTTTTTGTATACTTTCTTTTGGTTTATTGCACTTCGTATTGTTTATTATTTGCCAAGTCGCCTTCATTTTATTTTCTGATGTTTTAATTTTATGGACATTTTGGGCACGCTTAGTTAATAAGATAATTTTTTTTAAAAGCTTGGAATATTTTTTGTAACTCTCCTTATTATAGCGAGATGGTTTTATTCGTGAAGCCCATAGTAGATGCCTTTTTCTTCTACTACAAATTTTGATACCCTGCGAAATCCATTTTGGTCTTTTGTTGGCACATATAGTAACTATTTTTAAAGGAAAGCAAAGTTTATAGAATAAATTAAATTGGTCAAAAAATAAGTTAAATGCAATGTTGGGGTCATCAGTATTATAAATGTCAGAAAATGTCAAATTACTTATATAGGTTTTAAATTTATGTACATATTCAGGTGAATAATCAATTAATTGCTTTTGCCATTTATTTAAAATACAAGTCTATTTCACAGGGCAAGCGAGAATTTGTGCTGTGAGATCGGATAAGGCCAGGTCAATAATGTCAGCAACCCAACATTTTTTAAAGTTATGTGCAAAATTATCGATGCACGTTGAAGATTCTCTTCCTTGTCTTGTTGGTCTATCCAGAGCTAGTTTAAGATTATAATTAAGTAACAGATGCTTAAGTTCTAATGTTGCCCTGCTGGCTTTCAAAACATCAATGTTATAATCAGCCGCTATAAGGACGTTGGCATATTTCTTTTTAGTTATGAGTACAAGAATTTGTTTTAGTTTTTGAAAGAAAATGTTTAAGTTTCCTGCCTTTGGTACCCTATAAATCGGCTGCTTTACGGAAAAACAAAGTAATTGCAGTCAAGCAAAATTATCAGGACGAGCAAAAAACCGAAAATCACAAATTTAAAACGTACTGCCGACAACTTAAGTACTTTTGTTATTTCATAATTAGTAAAATAATTAGTTCTATTTGTTTCAAAGCAATTTTTTGAGTAATTATTGAAAACTTTCCTTTAAATTAAAAAAAATATTTTTCTATAGACATAAAATTAATTTTAAATAAAAAGAACAATTCAGTAACAAAGTAACTACAGTCACTATGTTTTTTAAATAATTTAAAAAGAGATGGACAAGTAAGGTTTTAGTTTTAATAACAAATCAAATGCATTTAATTGTTTTTTAACAAAGATAATAAAGCCATTTAAACATTAATATATCTAATATAAGATTTGTTGGCTTTTGCTTTTTATGAATCACATGATTTGCAGGAATTGTAAAAACTAGTTCATCTTAGGATTTATTAAAATAAGTGTCACTCAAGGAATAGGGCAGGTATATAACGGTTACCTAAAATAAATTCCAAAATCATAGATATAAGTTATAATCATATAATAAAGCATAGATATAAGTTATAGTATTCAATCAATCCGCCTATCGCAGTCCACTGCTACACATGGGCCTCGCCCAACACGCGCCACAGTACACGGTCCTCAGCCTTCCGCATCCAGTCTGTCCCAGCCACTTTTTCAGGTCGTCGGTCCACATAGCCGGGGGCCCCCCTACCTTACGCTTGCCGAGGCGTGGTCTCCACTCTAGGACACCCTTGCTCTATCGGCCATCAGTCCTTCTACAGATATGGCCAGCCCACTGCCACTTGAGCTTACTGATTCTGTGAGCTATGTCGGTAATTTTGGTTCTTTGTCGGATAACTTCGTTTCGGATTTTATCCTTCAAAGAGACGCCAAGCATAGCCCGTTCCACAGCTCGCTGCGTGACTTTTAGTTTATAGACTAGTCCCACTATGAGTGTCCACGTCTCGGCACCGTACGTCATAACAGGCAGGTTTTTAGGGCATTGCGGTAGGGGCGAAGAGAAAACTCGACGTAGCTTGCCAAACGCTGCCCAACCCACTTGGGTTGGGCAGCGTTTGGCAAGCTACGTCTCAGTAGGATCCAGTTGGATTCTGCCGTCGATTTCTTTCTCGAAGTTGTTTCAACCAAGCTGGACTACTTGACTAAGGTAGACATACTCTTGAACAACTTCGAGCATCGATCCGTCGACATAAACCGGTCCCGGCACAATGTGTTCGTTGAACATAATCTTGGTTTTATGCAAGTTCATGCCGAGACCGACCCGTCGAGAGGCTTCATTTAGGCTGTGCAGCATCTCACTTAGCTCTTCCAGGCTCTCTGCCACGATGTCGATATCTTCGGCAAACCGAAGGTGGGATATGTACTCGCCATTAATGTTTATGCCCCGTCCAGTCCAGTCCAGCGTCTTAAAGACGTCTTCGAGTGCTTTGGTGAAGAGCTTAGGGGATATTACATCCCCTTGCCTCACCCCTCTACGCAACTCAATGGGGCTGGTTTTACTGTCCTGGAGCTGGACGGTCGTAGTGGCCGTGTCGTACAAACATCTCAACACCTCGATGTAGCGCCAATCGATGCAACACCGCTGCAGAACTCCCTCGAACTTGGAGGTTACGGTTTTGCCATCCTCAGTATTGAGTTTCGACAGATGAATTCTACCAAGCTGGCGAGCGAAGACTTTGGTGCCTCGATTCTGTTCAATCGCATCAAATTAATATATACTTCCGATCAGACATGATGAAATCTATCTCGTTCCCTGTCACAGTATCGGGGCTTTGCCATGTCCACTTTCTATGAGGCTTCTTCTTGAAGAAGGAGTTCATTAAGCAGAGCTCCTGAGACTCCAGAAAGTTGACCAGCATTTGCCCCCTGTGATTTCGGCGCCCCACGCCATAGGGCCCGATTTTCCTTTCGCCGCGTTCTTGTACTCCCACTTTGGCATTAAAATCCCCCATAACAACGCTGTAGTGTGTCTTGGTGGTATGATGTAGAGCCTTAGTAATATCTTCATACATGGCTTCGACTATGTCATCGCAGTATGTCGAGGTCAGCGCATATACCTGTACCACCTTCAGAGAGTACCGTCCTGTCTGTGACCCTTAATATGAGGTACGCTACCCGTGTCGACACACTGCTGATTTCTACAACGCTGTTAGTGAGAGATTTGAACAAGACAACCAATGCCTACGATATATTTCGTAAATAGTTATTTACAAAATGTAAACACACAATACAAATAATTGGACATTTGCACTTACATTTTTGCTAACTGTACCATAGTTCTCGAAAGTAAACTGTGGCTATTTTGCATTTTAAACATTTTCTAAACAAAACACACAAGAATCACAAGCCTCGGCAAACTAATAACACGAAGTAGTAAGTGTTGTAACTGACAAGTTTAATTGTGGGAAAACTGACATTTGAAAGGTGATAAAACCGAGTAATGTCAAATAATTTAGACATTTGAAATTGACAAATGAACGACAGCATAGTAAAAACCAAGTAAATGGGATATAGTAATGGCTTTAATTGATTTACAATAAAGAAACAAAGCAACTGTTATTCAGTTGCTTTGTTTTACATTTGTCATTTTACTTGCTTTATTTTTACGTTTACAAATTTGCCATTTTGACCATTTTTAACAATCCAAAAACAGAGTAAAGTTGTTTGATTTTCTTATAGCCAGATAAAGGGGCTTAAAAAGAAATTTATATCAAATGAAAAGCCAAATAAATCATTTCACAACGTAAAAACAATGTAATCGACGTGCAATTACTTTGATTTTGCTTAGACATCGTGGTTTACTTTGTTTTACCGTAGATATGTTGGACAAATACCTGCAGTTACTTTATTTTACAAAGTTTTATCTCCGAAAATAAAGCCTTTTCGATGATTCTGTGAATGTAGCAGTGTCCGTTATAGGCAAAATGTTCCAAATATGTAAAAAAACTGATTTTGAAAAATATGTTAGTTGCTTTGTTTTTCCGTAGCACAGCCAATATGCATACAACTACTATTCTATAGCATACCAGTTCAATGGCACAGCACTCAATTACTCCATTTACTGATAGTTGTTTGACCTCCGGCAATTCCTTCCAGACATGCCCTAACCTTACCATAATACATGCTCCTCCTCTTTTACTGTTCGCCCTACAGATATAGGCAGCTAGAACATAATTGGTAACAAAGAGCTGTGTTTCATACCCCGCCATCATAAAATTTTCCGTGATACATATTACATCGATACATTTTTGTTTATCTCTAAGTTCGGATAAAGAAACAGACAAAGCATCAGATTTGTTGAGTAGTCTCGCAATGTTTTGATGCAAAATATACAAAGTTTTACTTACGAAAAAAATTGTTCGAAGGTGTCATGTTACATTCGCTATTTTCACAACACACTGAATGTTTACGGTCTTTAATCTGACAAGTTGTAAAACTTTCTGATTACACATCATCTGATTTTACGGCTATGCTTTCAGTAAAGCATTTCAGGTTTTCAAATATATTTATCATTCCCTTATTATTTAGTATGCCACTATGCCTTTTAAACATGGTATAATCATATGTCAAATGTAAATTAGAATCTAACACCATTGGATATTTGTGTATGGTTAGGTCATGATAAAGTAGGTAGTTGAACATTTCTATACGCCAATTAAACATGGTACTATAATTATTACACTTATATGTGGGTAAACATAAAATTACATTTGTGTGTTGTAAGGTTATTAGTTTTTCACGTATATAAGTAATTAATTCTGAATAGTTATATGTTTTTTTAAAGTCCTCATTACCTTTAAATATAACACAATAGTCATTCATAGTGTAATTGGTTAGTTTTGAGTCTAAATTGTCGATAAGTTTATTCATTCTACAATTAGGCGAGAGATAGTGACATTATGCTGAAATCTGAAAAGAACCTTTCTGCAATACATAAAACCTTGTTTGACTTGTTGGTACTTAAAATACATAGCTTCTTCTTAATGGATAGTGTTGTGTTGGCTGACTGGTGATTTTCTTGATTAAGGCAAGAGTTCGGGTCGTTGAGTGTTGAAACATTGCGTGTATCACATTTTTGAGGTGTATGTGTAAGTTCGAGGTTACGTGATGTTGTGTGCGGTTTCCTTGGTGTTTTCGGTTTGGAATGTTTACTTGGGGTGAGTATTTTACTTGTTATTTTTTCTTGTTGCTTTCCTCATCATATCTTGTTTCTTAGTTAGAGTTTGTATAATTTCCCTAAGTTCTGTGTTTTCCAGGGAAATGGTATTTATTTCTTGATGAACAGATGATAGCTCTTGTTTTAGTTTTTCTATTTGCTGCTTTAAGTCTAATATTTCGTCATCAGAACTATTGTCCGACAGATCTAACAAGCTTTTTGAAACAAGGTCTGTGGTAGAATTATTGCTACTCTCAGTATCAGTTAACGATTTATTGCGAGTTTTGCGCAACGTTATATTTTCAAAGAAATTCATGTTTGTGTTTTTGTGTATGTTATTATAGTTTATTGTCAAATTGTTTCCAATTTATTGCTATTAGAGACATGTAGTGACTGATAATTGGACCCTCATTTTGGATTGCAGTCATTTGAATTAATTAATTAACGCCCTACATTTCAATTAATGCCATTTGGAAATGGTAAGGAATATTTATTTTACAATTTATTGTATAACGTTTTTACACGTGTATATCACTAGAGTGCACGCACCCATTAATACTCATTGGTGTAGCACACTTGTAGCATCAATTAATTCTATGAAGAAGTAAACAGATGAATGCAACTCATTGTTTAATTTATAGATAACTTTATTATTATCAGAATAGAACATAAAATTAATCAAAACTGGTCTTCTTCATTATAATATCAAACATAAACTAAAACTACTTAAAAATCATCAATACTTGGCAAACTTGATATGCCATAGTCTTATTTTCATTTAGGAACGTAAATATTTACCTTATAGTTTATCACTAGCAATGGCATAAGCCACTTAATTAAATAATTCGCAAACGACTGTTCTATTCGCAAGCAATCAGGATACACGCCTTCCCGCTGTCACTCCAAATGCGCCTCATACATTTGCTGCATTTCTTACGTGTGCTGCAGAGTAAATACCAACCAACTCCTCCCCGAATAGGCATATTATGTTGCTGGGGATGTTCTTTTAATCCTGTAGTAGCCTGCCTTTCAGTTTAATAACTTTTGGTACCTATATTTTTCTGGGAAATACGAAGCTCAATTGGGACACGATCTTGCTAGATACAATTCCACTTTTTAGAAATATTGACGTCGGGTCACTTTTATTTGTAGATTATTCATTTGTTATAATATTATGAGACCGATTATACCTGCCATGTTACTGAGCGACCGTTAATACGCCATGATAATACAAAAAAAAACATTATTTACTAATTTAAGGAAAATAATTATTTTCAAAAAACTTATTTTCCTTCAACGCACGCGCGGGGCACAGGTGTAGCCCACCAACTTCTAGGACGACTTTTGCGCACGTACTTATGGCGATGTAAGAGGCATTCTACTAGTAGGAGCGGGCAGAATCAATCGAGGAATACACAAGACGATTGCGCTGTGGCATACCAAGTTCTGCCAATATATGACAATATTACACCCTGGGTTACATATGTAGACCACGCGTGTACTCTAGTGATATTATTCTATAAATTGACTTTTATCACATTTTGACCTAAGAGAAAGTAAAAAATTAGCGCCTGGCTTTTTAAATTTTTTTATATAGTTGAGGAATTCCATAATGCGATGTCTATGTTTTGTATGTATTCAAAAATGTTTACCATTTAAATTGTACTTTAAGTTTAACGAGTAATTTTATATTTTTTTATAACATAGGCACGTACTCGTTGCCGAGGCGCCCATAAAAAATCCTCAACTACTGCTGGCCGCAGGCTTTTTTACACTAAAAGAGACGCTAGGACATACTCACCACGCTGGCCAAGTGCTGGTTGGCAGACTTTACTAATATTTCGAAAACATTATAAAGAACTCTGAGTGCCGGTTTCTTTACAATGTTATCCTTCATCGTTTAGCAAGCGATAATTAATAATTAAATACGCACTTCACATACGAATGTGTAACGTTCGCGTAAGCCCAAAAAGATATTAGGCACTTTACGTTGAAAAATCAGTGATGCGCGTTGACGGCTTGAGTCCAAGCCTCTCTGCATAGCAGTCTGTCAGTCTCCGTCAGGCTACCGCTGTTATATTCAGTTCATTGTACCAACATAAACCTGCCATCCTTCTATCATTAGATGATTAACATGTTAAATCAATTACGTATTCACTTGTACAGTAGAGTGATTATTATTTACGCGGACAATCGCATCCATTGTATTTAACTTTACTCTTGATAGATTACCTGACCAATTGTTAACGCCGAATGCTCTGTGATATACGTTTTATTTGCTGGTGACAGCTAATCGTGTTATGTGTCGGGAACAGGTGTCTCTATAGTTTGCGCGTGGATAGTAAGCCATCAGTAGTAAGATTTTATGTATACTAGCTGTTTCCCGCAGTTTCATCAGCGCTATTTTCTATATCTTCAATGACTGTGCACACTGCGTAATTTTCAAGGAAATTTGTGTTTTGCGCCTTATATCTAAATATTTTTGGGATAAATTGTAGCCTAAAGCCTACAATATAATTATCTTTATGGTATGGTCCCTACAAATATATCTATTTACCTTGCAGTAAAAGTCCAAAGTTGCAAAGTTTACAAGACGCACATGATTTCACGAATCCTCCTCTTGTTCGTCTTTACCCTAACCTTACCTTATCACTCACATTAATCAATGACTGCCCTGTTGGTCTAGCCCAAATTAATCTTAATGCCCTAACTTTTAATCTGGAGGTCATGGGTTTGATACCCATCCAGAACATTTCCTAGTGTGATGAGTACGATAATTTGTTCAGTACTTGGTGTAATTAATCTATTTGCTTAAATATGTTAGTTATAAGTTATCCCAGGATAACAAATTATGTAGATTACATATAACAGCGATATTTCATATTTTATTTAACAAAACTTTTACTGGGCTACTTCGAATGTTATTCTATAACTGTACCTAACAAAAAGCAATTTCAGTTTGGAGTCACTTGACAGACACCCACAAAGGATCTCAGCTTTTATACATCTAATTGTTTGTGCTAACTAACACCTCCGAAACTAAGCCCCTTACTTACTTACACTTACAAGGATATATAATATTTCTGGTTCTTATTTATCGTTACTTTTGTATTAAAAATATTTGAAATTTTTATTCAGAATCAATACACTCTCGTATTTACGAACAACATGCGCCTTACGATTATCGACTGGGAAGCCTCACAAAATGCAATTAGATTTTGGATTGACTTACAATTTGGTATTCTGATACACTTAATGTCATTGTGTCTATTACAAACATATAGTTCGACATTGACTCATAGTTTGACACTGTGTTTAATTTACGATGTAGTCACGATATCATTAAAGTCATTTAGGAGAATAAAATTTATGACATAAGTATAACACTGAGACTAGACCGAAACTGCATATTAAATAAATATAATGACGAGAATTGGCCGTATGTGTTAAGCCAAATATCAACCTAACTCGAAAGTGTCAATGCGACGTCATTGTTGTTCGTAAAGAGTATCGTTTAAAAGTCCCCGTGACGATTTTTCTATTTTGTTTAGTAACTTTCAATCATGTAAGGAAGCAAAGTCCTAATACGTTACGATTTCGATATTTAGCAACAATTGCATGATATTCCTTTAACTAGAGGCAGTATCCTCTAACCAAGCTATAAGCCACCGTTTTTCAAAGTTTTCACGGTGCATTAGAGGTTCTTCAGCTCAGCATGATTGTATTCTTAGTTTCGTGGGCGTGTGTTAGTTATCGCCAGTCTTTGCTTTCGGCACTGTCTGATAGAGTTTATCAAGTGTATCTAGTGCAGTGCATTTAGTTTACGGCGAATAATGCGCAACATCAATACTAAACCGATTAAATCGACTTTTAATTACATAAATCGACACTTTAATATATGTATAAATAGCCTTTATTTATTGACTGTTAATATCCAGTATTTTAGTATCTGGTCGCTAACGGTAAACAATCTAACTGCGTTAAACTTAAGCTTAAAGTGAATCTCACTTGACTTATCCGGTTCTCGGGTATAAGCGTTATTATACTTAGATTAGCTACAGCTTAGCCATCCACTAATTGTTTATTAGTAACTTAGCATTTCAGTAACACTTTTGCCCGCCGATCAGCAGATAGATGCATACGCTATCCACTGAACTACGTAGTCAGTATTGGCTAAATGTTAAATATTGTAAAAGTTTATTTTCCTAGTTACCAGACTTTTAAGTTGTATAGAACTCATATAACTAGGACATTCCATGAACGATGCAATGAGAGCATGATGGAGAGTTAGACGAATGCGAGATAGAGAATCCGACGGACATCCGATCGCAGTCATGGAAATGTTATACTGACATACACCGGTGGCCTTGCCATACATAGGTCGTAAGAGAAATAGTAGATTTTGTGAGGAAGGTTGATCTCTTCTAGAGAAGCTACAACGCCTCTTTCCACAGAGTCCCTAATTTCGGGGATAAGCCTTTGCCACTGTAACACCAAAAAACACTAGTGCATTTCAAATCAAAGGCTTAGCTGTCTAGTCTCTTAGATAAAAACTTCCCCACTGGTTATCATGTGTCAGGCTAGAGACGTCCACTGCTTTATATAGGCCGCCCCCATGGTTCTCTACACAGACAGATCTTGAGCCAAACGCATCCAACCGCTTCCCGCAATCTTATTTTCAGATCGTCGGTCCACCTTGTTGGAGGCCTACCCCTGCTGCGTCGTCCAGTACGTGGTCGCCACTCCAGAACCCGCCTGCCCCACAGGCCATCGGCTCTTCGAACTATGTGCCCTGCTCACTGGTTAAACAGTTTATTTAGGACTGCCTAGCTTCAATTGAAATGTTTTAAAAAGAATATTAGTTTCTAGTACGCTTCCATCATCGAAAAACAAATTAAAATTCTCAGAAATTTCAATTTTAGTCTGAAAACTTCTCAAGGCCATCTTAAAATTTCGTCTCAATAAAATTAAACACTTGTACTCGTAATAAAGTGGTACTGGTATTACATTCATTTACCTTCACATTCCATTATTGATCTAAATACAAAGGCACAGAGATTATGAGAGGTATCGTTATTCGGTAAGTGAAAAAATATATTTAACTGGCATACACCTGCGATAAATGACGTGATAATGAGTGAGAGAGTGAGATTTTTTTATTTAAAAATTCGGACTGGGAGTTACTGGTTTGGGTAGTCGATGCAGCGTACTGTCGATTAGGTTTACTGTCGATGTAGCATACCGTTGTTTTAGTGTACTAACGATGAAGCGTACCAACGATTTGGGGTACTGTCGATATATTAGCCCGTCGATGGAACGTGTTCCATACAGCGACCATCGATGTAGTGACTAACGATATTATGAACTAGACCCGTACTTACGTGGCTGGAAACGCGACACTATGAAATGTGCGTCCGCTTCGGCCGCGTCCCATTCACTGTCAAATTATATCTTTCACTGGCTATTTAAACACACAAACTTTACTCTTTTTGCTGTCCAACAAAAACACCTAACTAATTTTTAAGGTACGACTTTTCTGGATTATTATGTCTATGTTCTGCCTATATTACGTCTAATATGAGTGATTTAAAAAAAAAAACGTTAATGGGGTACACTTTAGGTCGTTAATAGGATCTTTTACGTTAATAAATAAATATTGCTGTCTAAACTCATAAACACAACTATGTTTGCTTTTACCAACTTATTTTATTGCTTCAATTTCTGAAGTACGAACAGTTAAGTAGAATTTGATTGAAGGATCGCGGGCAAACTAATCCTCTATTAATAACTTCGCAATCACCGTTCGACCGGCAAAAACGTAACTTTAAGTTGGTTAGATGCAAATCCTCACTATAAATTGGCGGGGCGCCGACGGATTCGAAGCATTAATTTGTGGTAAATCGCGTGGAAAATTGAAGTTTTGTGCAGCCTCCGGCTTCCAGGCTTTGACAAACTTATATTTACACTGAACCCAACAGGATCTGCCTAAGACGTTTGAAGAAAATCAACCTTATTTACCTCACAATAAAGTTGTTGTTCCAAAATATATAGGGTTCGGTGATGGGAAAGTGTGCTCTCAAAAGCACGGTCGCGTGAGACGTGATGAGAATATTTTCACCGTTTTTAATGAGGATCACAGCTTTTATTAATAAATATGACGTAAACAACTTTATCACAGTCACTTTTAAAAGATCCATCTTCCAGAATCGTTTTGCTTTCTAAGCGAATAAAAGGCTGTTTTATTAAGTTATTACACGACCATCTAAGGAAACTTAAAACGAGGCAACATAATTATTCTTACTGCGGAATTATTCCAAATATTATTTATTTATACGGAATCATTTCGTATTTATTATATGAAACAAAATAATATTATTCGTGGTAAAGTTAGTACCACTAGAGGATGGCCGCAGCTTTTTTGACCGCACATTGTATTTTTTTATTTAACCGTTTCAACAAATTTCCCCGAACGACTAACGAACAACTGTAAGAATTTTTGGTAATCCTTTCTTCTTACGCACCCCGAGTAACATTCGTGCCAAATGTCAGCTTCTTGCTCCCAGTAGTTTTTGTCCGTGTCAATAAGTTAGTAACGCAAGAGTTTCATATATATATTGATTAATGTTGACGCTGTTCTGCCATTTTTGAAAAGTTCATTCCTAAAGAGTGAGATACTATGTGTGAATATATGAATAAATACATACAATTTGTAAGTATCTTATTACTTCTACAAGAATAATTTTTAAAATACCATATAATCATCACAGGTCGCCATGAACATTAATCCTGCACGTTGTAAAGCGCTTTTCTTACCCACAGCTATACTGACAACAATTTACGTCATTGAAGAAGTTTCTTCAACTAATTTGCATCATAGTTGCTAAAGAGCCACTCAAACTAGAGTATGTTACTGCGCTAACTAAGTAAGATTTAACTTTACATATTATGTTAAGATGTTATATGCTTTGCTTCTGTGTGTAGCAGAATTTGTCTAAGACTTTTGTTTTCTACTACACACTTCATTAGACTGGGCAAGTGTGATGTGCGTATTATAGTTGTTCGAAGTCATAATCTAAATATATTTCTTATTTCTCGAAGCAAGTTCACAATAATATCAATATTTTATTTATTTGTTGAGACTTCGATATATGTTTTTCAATATAAAATATGACAAAAATACCCTATTGCTTATAAACAGTGTAGTAGTCGTATATTTATTTTATTGTGTTGATGCTACTATCGGGCAATCCATTTTATGTCATAATCATCAAAGTCCTATCCTGGCTAAGGGCTATATGAGTCCATAATTGAATACGCAAATAACTTCGAAAACTCCGTGGCACGCGCCGTGAGTTTGAACCGACACCCTCTGCATGGCAGTATGCTGGGATGTCCACTAAGCTATTGTTGCCTTATTGGTAAGATTGCACATATAGCAGCTACCATACGAAATATTATTATTTTATCTATTTGTCACATCCAACAAAATTGCCAAGACAATTTTGATAAAATTATAGAGCAGAAATTGTTTACAACACAGGAACAGTCACGGAAATAAACATATTTTTTAAATCAAAATATTTCAATAATAATATTTAATAGAAACATCAATTTAAGTTCACAAATATAACCACAATCCTTTTCGAATAGTTGCTGTACGACGTAAACAATTTAATTGGCTAATATAATAAATGTATATCATCAATATATTATTTGTTAAATACTAAATGTTAGGTACAGTAGTGTCATGAACACGATAGTAGTGTCAGACATGGATCAATTCATAATTATATTAATCATACAATATCATAGTTATTACAAAATTGTGTTATAAAATTATACAACAGTTTAGCTCTTTTCAAAGTCTTCTGGATAAACCGTAGCCAGAGAGAAGAAAATGGTGAAACTATAAAGGTTCCTTGCAATTCACTACGAAACCTAAACAAGTATATATATATTTACCAACAGAAAAACTATACATATATCCTAAAAGGACACTATACATATATTCTATCCGAAAATGCAGAACCCTACTATAGGGTAGGAAAACAGCATGTCAATTAAAAATTAATAGAAACCATTATTCAGCATCCAATCAACTGACGCTAAAATAAAAGGCAGCAGACGTGTGACCGACATCGTGTTAAAAGCCGATGCTAATAATTATATTCAACCCATGAACGCGGTCCGTATAATAAAATCGGTTAAACATCAATTAATCCGACACCGATTAAACAGTGATTTGACCGGGAATCAAACGCGTGACCGCTCGCAGTTAGGATACGGTGCGAGTCACCCCCAAGGGATTTATTGCTATCCGCTGTTTAAGTTATTTGGAATAAAAATCGCATTGTATAGTTTAACATAGCAAAAAAATATTCATTATGTTATTTGGAGGTTATTTGACAGCGGCTGTGGCTTTATAATAACTCCACTGATTTTACTCCATAAATACTCGAAAATCAAATGATCAAACTATAAAGAACATTCGACTCAAAGCAAGCAATTGTAGATTGTGCCAAGTCTTGGTATGTGTCGGAATCTAATGCAACAGACTCGTCACAGTAGAAAATCGTGATTTCATCACTTTGTCACCTTTTTCATCATTAATGTGATTGATTATATTTATATCACTACTAAACGTGACGTTGGCGCCCAACGTGGGGTCCAGTTTATATGAATGTCGGCGTGCAGTTCACGCGGAACTATTTTCTATGAATTATTTTTCTCATTATCTCTTCCGTTTAAAGAAATTAAACTGTGTGTGTGTAATCGGTACATTATTGCGAGTCTTTTATTATCTTTGGATAAACAAAGTCAACAAACTTTGAACCCTATCATCTTAATATATAAAATCCTTGCGTTACTGACTGACTGACAGACACGCTACAGCCGAAACTATTGGGCGCAAGAAGCTAAAATTTGGCATGTATGTTCCTTGGGGACTGTAGGGGTGCACTAAGAAGGGATTTCCCGAAATGCCCACGGGATCGGCCAAAACGGGTAAATTAAAAAAAATTGCAGGCGTAGCTGCTGGCGTCCTCTAGTATGAAAATAATATTTTGTAGACACATACATAAAATTTTATTGACTTAAATATGTCTGATTTTGAAAGACTATATATTTGAAAGTTTTATAATAGGCAGATAGGGGTATTTCTATTAAATAGAAATTCTGCGCTAAAAAAAAATAATCACGAAATTCCCATCCATCCGGTGGAAGCTTTTAAATCATTATCTTCCACATCGATCTCCCTAATCTATACGGGCCGACGGCTTCAACTCAGGCTAACCGCAACAGCGTCGCGATGCCGCTCGTTAGCTCATGTCACTCAGGGGAAGTGAGACATGAATTTTGATTGTGGTCACGGACAAAATGATAATAAGCCTCTGAATTAGAACACCGCGTAATGACCGGTGCGTCGTTAGGCACAATGTTCCCGGTTTACGGTGGAGTAGTTAAAGAGTTTCTTTATGCGTTGATAGGTATTAAAAAATTAAGCATTTAATAATTCTGATGATGGTTTTTGGGTGTATATGGATTTTCTTCTTTCATTTAAGAACCTAGATCTTATGGGTTGAGCAATTGCCATTGCGGTTTCGGTTTCGAATTTCCATATAGTTTTGTCGAGGACGTCTTCTTCACCTTCATTGTTTGATGGGTACGGTTAGACTGTAGAAATATCTTGTCCATGGTGCTTATTAATGTGTTATAACAACTCATTCCTTATCGACTTACAGGCACATGCTAACACATCTTTGCGTTTATCACAATTATTTTAAACTAGCTGTCGCCCGCGGCTCTGCCCGCGTGGATGTCGGTTATCGCGATAAAAACTATCCATGAAAATAATTTTTCGTTTTTTATCGAGAAATCGAATACACCAACCTAATAGGCTACTTGACT
The DNA here is from genome assembly GCA_944739405.2 of Euclidia mi. NCBI lineage: Eukaryota > Metazoa > Arthropoda > Insecta > Lepidoptera > Erebidae > Euclidia > Euclidia mi. Next base: position 14,790,675 of record OX123188.2, on the reverse strand, counting down.
CGTATCAAATTTGTCCCAATAAATCAGTATTACCTGCAGTATTTAACATACAAAAGCTAAATATTTTGATTTCTGTTAATAAAAGTGCAAGATGGCTGAATAATTTCAATTCAAAAAATATTTTTTTTACTCTTTGCTTGGATCGCTGAAAATGTTATCGGCCATGACGTAACGTCACGAAATTTGTAAACAAACCTTATGTCAGTTGTCAACTTGTCACTGTTGTCATTCGTGAATTTTGTGTTCCAGATCGTGGTCTTTTTTCCTTATAAAATATTCAAAACCCTTTAATCGACGTATTACTCTTTCTATTTTCTCATTTAATTCGTAAAAGCAATCATGGACGAAATAAATTTGAGTTTCAATAGGTAAAGACTCAGGATCCCTTTTAGCAACTTTTAGCCAGGTGTCTCGCATGTTTTTATAACTCGATACCCACAACTTTCCTGGGGTCTTTATTGATGTATTTTTGCACTCTCACACAATACAATAATGGTAATTACTATATTTTCCGTGTAAATTTGTCGAAGCCATGGTGTATAACAATGTTGCATGAGCGATAACTACCTATTTTCAATATGTCAAATTATTGTTTACAGCAGTTTACAAGGCGAATGACGCCACAACACAGATAATCTATACGCTAACATGGCGGACAGCGTTTTCGCCAGTTTAGGAGACGCAAATTTTAAAAATTATGTTCTGTTGATTTATAGGCCCCAAAAAATACGCTAATATTTTTTTTAACCTATTTAAATGATGATTAATCATATTAGAGCTATTTAATACAAGAGTCAACAAGAGTCATTATCATAAGTATTATTTTATCGATTTGTCGCCGGGCGCTAAGGTTAAAGTTCCACAAAAAATGTTCTATATCTTCAAGTTTTATGAGTCAAACGAAAATGCTCAACAGACTGACCAATTATCACAGACATAGTAATTCTGAATGTTATAGTCTAGATGGGCACTTGTGGTTCCACATTTTCAGTATCAGAACTTCGATTTTTATATGTCAACAAAATGCTCATTAAACTTAACAACTTTTGCTTAGACGTCAAGTTTTTATATGGTATAGTCTAGATAGGCACTTGTGGTCCCACGTTTTCAGTTTCAGAACTTCGATTTTTATAAGTCAACAGAAAATGCTCATCAGACTGAACAACTTTTGCTAAGACGTCAGGTCTGTATATGGTATAGTGCAGATGGGCTCTTAGAGTTCCACATCAGATGTTCAAGATCTTCAAATTTTAATCTTGCAACAGAAAATGCTCATCAGGCATAACGTTTTTTGCAAACGCGCAATTTTTTATTACTTATAGCTTAGCTGCGCTGTTGTGGTTCTGCATCAGGTCTTCAATTTTCCAAAATCATTTATAGCTTATATGTTGCCCAGACTTGATAGCAAAGCAACAAAAAAAAATTCATCCAAATCCGTCCTGTAGCTTCGGAGATTAGCGTGTACAAACAAACAAACAGACAAACAACAGATAAACAGAAAAATAGACAAACAGACAGATTTTTTTAGATTCTTGCTCCATTACAGATTCTCAGCCTAACAGTATATTTTTTTTGAAAATATATCCAATGTACAGATTTTGTTTTACAGTCTTATTATATGATTGTATAGATACCTATAACGAATGTATGCGATTGAGTAACAGGTTCCAGTAATCCCATCATCGAACCCAAGGTGAAACGGAGCCAACAGGGGCCCAATTCTGCTAAATAAATATAGTCTCGATATCACGTCAGTGTCATACTTACGTCACAAAAAGCGTATTCTTCTAAATTATCTGATATTTGAATGAAATTGTAACGACATCGTATGTGTCAACGACGAACTGTTTATTTTAAATTATACTATAATGATATTAAGTTATCAGAATACCGCTTTTAAATCCATTCAAAATATGATATCAATGTCATATAAAAATAGCAGAATTGGCCCCCTGAAGTCATGATACAGTTATTTTCAAATAATGATTGAACCCGCTACATAAATGTAATTAATACGATATAACTTACGTATGTGTACTACTAACAACATGTGAAAGTAGAAGTATGTAGTAGATTTTTAAGTAAAATAGATATGAACTTTATTACTCACCAGAATATTGTCAGTAGGCGGCAAAATCGATAAGCAAGTGATTCCCGACAATTCATATTAAAAGTTGATAAACCAAAATACTGTTTACATTGTCTTTGGTTGCACAGCGTTTATTAGAAAAGGGGTGAAAGTTACCTAAAATTATTTCTTTCTCTCCTAAAATTTCAACCAAAGGGAAAATGGCGTCCATAATTATGGTTTTAAAGAAACGTTTCTAAAATTAAATTTTGTTACTTTAAGCCACAGATGAATGCTATATTTAGTATTATTTTGTCATAAACTTGCAGCGTCATTTATTTTGGGATAAATGTTCATCATGGCTGTCTGGATGACGCAAAATCAAGGGTCTATTTTCACAAAAATATACGGCAGTAAAATATAAGACATAAATCTCCAAGTTTATTTTTCATTCCACAGGAACGCGAACGTGCTGGTATCCAATGTGGATGCCTTGATTTAGCTCAATTGAGTAATTGTTAGATGAACATGGAATTATTTAGCGAAGACAACTGTATTATGAGAGTCAGTAATCCTTAGTAGATGATAATATAAGTTATATTTTAATCAATACCATTTTAGATATGTAACTAAATATTCATGGCAAAATGTAGGTGTAATATTACACCTCCGCCTACCCTTTCAAGGATACAGGCGTGAGTCTATATAAAAAACGAAATAAAGGGAATTAATTAAAAAATCCAATATTCAATCACGCATATCATTTTATTAAGAGTGTTGTAGCTAGGCTCTCTTCTATTTTTCAATTAATTACACATTAATTGACAATAATATAAATTATCCTTACAATTAAGGGTACAAAAATAAAATATAAAAATTACAAACTATCTACATAATTATTACGTTAAGGGAAAATGTTGAATTACTAAGCAAATAATAGAAAACTCAAAGCCAAATATTATGAAGATTAGAACATTTTATTTATTAACACTATATCTTAAACTTTCTATTATTTTCCATACTAAATGCTTAAAATTAAACAAATTTATTGACCATGATAGTCCTTCGCCGTTTATTAATTTAAAAACCATATTTAATTTAATATATTTTAATTAACTAATAATAATAGTAAGTACGGTAATTCCACGAAAGAATTCAATAATCAATTTTTTATGATATTGTGTAATACTTAATAAATATTTCTCAATTAATATAATATAATATTTTAAAGAGAAAAAAAGAATTATATATATTTATTTTGTTCTATCTATGACAAACTTCGTATTTATTTCAATAACTCCTATTAGATTACAAAGTCTTTCTGTTTTCTAAGTGTTTAATGTTAACAAACATTACAAATTAATTAAGTTATTTCATTATTATACATAATATGAATAATATTTACATTATTCTTAATTAATTAATAATGTTGACTATAATATTATGAAACTCGTTTGATTCATTAAATGTTAAACACGGTTACCAAATATAATTTGAAATTGCCGAATTATTAGCAACAAAAGAAAAATCTTTTCAAACATACCTAGTTCTACCTAGTCTCCTAATTTCAAGAAAAAAAAAGTCAAATGGGAGCAATTCACAGATTTATAAAATGCTAAAATAAAAAATATGCAGAGAACTAAAGTGTTTTATTACGAACCAGATGTTGAATTACATGCCAATGAATGAAGCAAAATCTCAACCAAGAATAATGAAAATATTATTCAAGACGAATACAGTGTACTTACATAAGAAATAGTTCACAAATTCACTAGAAACAGACCAGTTTTAACTAACTTTTTATACATCGTCTAAATAACTATTTTATTAAAATCGCTATCAGTCTGACTTCAACAACAGTAATGCTACACAGTTATTTATTATTATTTACATTAATGAATGAAAAAGTTTTATTATTTATATACTGATTCGTTCACAATCACTTCTTATTACACTTTACTAGGACTTTCAATTGATTTTTATCCGTATTTTATATTTCAAATTACATATTATTCACTTTTATTTTAACTGAAATTAAATGTGAAATGAAATGAAATTAACTATTTTTATTTATATTTATTACTAGGAGGATTCGATGAATGGTTTGACTGGATTTTTTTTATCGGAACATCTTTTTCTTTGTAGTGATGTTTTAATTAATTTTAAAAATAAAGCAAACACATAATTCGATCAATAATTTATTTAGGTTTTGAAGAATGTAAGTAAACTAAAATAATTAAAATGAGTATTTATTTCATTTGGCAAGAAACGGCGGTGCTTTGTTTAAATCTTTGGCAGATTTTAATGCCTGAAAGGTATGAAAAAGTGCGTATTATAGAGCTTATGTTTAGCTTAGCTAAACGATAGCTATGATTGGAGATAATCAAAGGAAACCTAGATGTAAAGGACAATCTTAAACATCGTATCTTACTACTCAAGTATTATAAATCCATCGTTATAACTAACTTAAATATACACATATTCGCTTCACACAATTCAGGCATTATTTTGAACACTTAGGCACATTTTGGGATTACAAAACAACATTTAAAACTATTAACATTAATAATAATACACGTTATTATTATCACCTAAGATTACAATTATTGTATTATTATTATTTATTTGCTACGAACCGTCTTTGGCGATTACACTATAAACTATAATCCTCATAATTATAATGATTTAAAAAGGTTGCACCAAGCTTGGGGTTTGAAATCACAAAAGCTTTTAAAAATGGATTATTGAAATGAAGGCTAAATCATTTATTATCCGCTGTCAATGTCAAATAACTCTGTAAATTTCTTAAATGTAATAGTTTTTACAAACGTATTTTAAGATAGTAATTATTTTTACATTTATTTTCGCACCAAACTTTCAGAATAATATACATGCCTTGATCTGATTACTAGGTAGTCAATCATCTGTGATGAAAGTCAACACAATACCTCAGACTCTTAGCACACCGCTGCAATGATGATAGACCGCTTTAAGAAAAAGAGATAGAATTATAACGAATTCTGTGTGCTAAAACAGGCATTGATGATCGGAATCCGCTTCTGTTTCGCTAGTTAGTACTGAGAGTTAGTAGTCGTAGTTCTACGTCAGATCCGCGTCTCATTTTTCGCGGAGGTGTGCTAGAGGCATTAAACTACTGAACTATTTAAATATAATCATAATAAAGAATCAAAGGCAAACACATTACATCAATATAACCTACCTCCACCTGCAACGATAAAGGCCCGAAGCATTCTCAATATTTACAACTATCATCTAAGATTAAGTAGATTACTATACGGCCGTATGAAAACTTCACTTAAAGCTAAAAGTTTCATAGTCTTTGGTGTATTTTCACTACAGTCGGGTTATGCACTAAATTGTCTTTGTCACAATACTACTGTCACTGGGGCTTGAGCTGTCATCCAGGCGCTGATTCTTCAAATCCTGGAACAAAGATGGCGTTTAGTCATTTCAATATTAAGCATATATTTTTTTTTAAGATGGCACTTTAGATGTTATTTCTGTCTCGTAAGGGACTTTCTTTTTTGACTTTGTTCTCTAAATAGTGAGATCCGGCACAATAAATAGTCTTCGCGATCACCTTTATCGTAAACTCATTAAAACCTCGAAAAAACCAAAGGTATTATATATTACACTTTAAGTAAGTTAATGAACGCTGCTAAATTTAACCTGTAAAATTATTGTATCATAAGTCAATTTTGCAGCTCACATAACTTTGCTTCATATGGGAATTGAACTCACTATACTCACCGCGAAAGAAACGGCGAGTCCGCTTCAAAATTTGTGCAGTAATATAACAAATGGCACAAGTTCTTAAGCTGTGGTCTGACCTTGGACACCTCACTTAACTTTCTGAATGGAAGACTTAATTAAAAATTTAGGAAGCGTTTAACCTCTGGGGCTTTCTAGGAAAATGAGAGAGGAGATAAACTAAGTGACTGTGTAAGACAATTTGTTAAAGTATCGAATTGTAGGTATATTTTGTGTGTACGAAATAACCATCACTAGTTCCAGATATTATTAAATTGTAAAGGAATGCATAAAATGTGTATTTTTTTCCAATATTGTTTTCATTTGATATAAGTGTACCCGTTGATATTCAAAGTATCTTTGTTACATTTTGTTAAAAACACATTTTATTCTGCTTATTATTTTAATCTATACTAATATAATAAAGCGGAAGAGTTAGTTTGTTTGTTTGAACGCGCTAATCTCAGGAACTACCGGTCGGATCCCAAAAATTCTTTTTGTATACGATAGCCCAGGTATTCCGGTAGGCTATAGGCTATATAACATAACGCTTCGAGCCTTTGTAGCCGGGCAAAAGGCTAAAAAGGCTAAAAGATAATGTCGGCTAATTTCAGGAACTAGCAGTCGGCTATATAAAATTACGCCACAACTTTTCGGGGCCAGACAAAAATAATAAAATGGTCAAACGAGAAGGGGGAGGGTTGGGTCAAAGGCAAAAGAAGGCTAATCGAATAGGATACAATCTATATGGTTATCGTTTTTGAGATTTTCGGGACGCTGATTAATAATATGATATTTATTTAGTGATCCAAGATGGCGGACGAGAAATTAAAGATGGCGGATGAGAAAATTTTAAAAATCAATATGGGTATCGCCTTTGATATTTTAAGGGATGGGGAATCGAAATACAATATCTATTTCGTGATCAAAGATAGCGGATTGGCAATCAAAAATGGCGGATGGGAAAATTAAAAAAAAACAATTTTGGTATTGTCTGCGATGTTAAAAGGGATGGGGAATCCAAATACAACATCTGTTTCGTGATTCAAGATGGTGGATGGGAAATCAAAAATGGCGGATGGGAAAAATTAAAAAATCTATATGGGTATCGTCTCTGATGATTTAAGGGATAGAGAATCCAAATACAACATCTATTTCGTGATCAAAGATGGCGGGTAGGAAATCAAAGATGGCGGACGGGATTTTTTTTAAAGTCGATATGGGTATCGTCTTCTACACGGTCGGCTATGCAGACGACATTACCATCCTGATCAAAGGTGACTCAGAAGACACGATCCGCAATCGGATGCAAGCAGCCATCAGGATCATGGAGGAATGGTGCAACCAACATGAACTGACGGTTATCCCCAACAAAACGGAGCTAGTACTTTTCACCAACAAAAGGTAAACCCATATGTGCAAAACACCAAAACTCTTTGGAACGGAGCTTACCCTATCGAATGAAGTCAAGTACTTGGGCGTAATACTTGACCATAAGCTAAACTGGGGTAAGCACATCAGCACTAAAACAACAATAGCATGCATAATCTTCTGGCAATGTTGGAGAATCATAGGTAAGAAAAGGGGTCTCAAACCATCTATCACCCTGTGGATCTACACTGCCATTATACGCCCCATGCTTACATATGGTGCAGTAGTGTGGTGGCCACGCACACAACTAAGCACAATCACAAAAAAGCTACAGAGCCTTCAACGCCTAGCCTGCTTGGCCACAACAGGCTGCATGAAGAGCACCCCAACAGTCGCCTTGGAGATACTAATGGACCTAAGACCGCTGCACCTAATGATCCAGCAGGAAGCTGGCGCTGCAGCAATCCCTCTAGACAAGCTCGGGCTATGGAGAAAGGATGATCGAATTACCCACGCACGCCTAAAAGGGACCTTAACCAAAGAGATCCCGATGCTAGAAGCCGCTTGCGATCTCATCCCTAAAACCTTTGTCTTTGACAAAAAATATCGCATCCAATTACAGGAGGAATACAAAGACAGCTCTGGTATACACGAAGTCAGAGTATACACAGACGGCTCAAAAACGAAGCATGGGACAGGTGCGGGCGTATTCTCCCATGAGTTAAATATCAACATCTCAACATTCCTTGGCACTCTTAACACCATATTCCAAGCCGAGGGTGTTGGGATAACAAGAGCCGCAACAGCAATCGCGTCTAGGAACGTAAGTGACCTGTCTATACGCATTATCACGGACAGAGTCTCTGTACTACAAGCTCTCGGCAGCAACAGCTTTAATAGCGGCCTCATCATGGAATGCCACCTAAAGCTGCAAAAGATTGCAGAAAAGACTCGGGTTACGCTGCAATGGATTAACGGCCACAGCAACTCCGCAGGCAATGACGCCGCAGACCAACTGGCACGGCAAGGATCGGACACAATGATAATGGGACCCGAGCCGATTGTACCGATACCGGCAAGCCAACTCAAAACGTGGCTACGCGAGAGAACCGCACATGAACACGAAAAACAGTGGACAGACATAAAAGAATGCAGACAAACAAAAGATGCTATCCCCTGCTTGAACAAGCGACTCTCGCACAAGCTGCTGCATTCTAATAGATAAACTCTTAAGCATCTGACAGGCATAATAACCGGCCACTGTTCCCTCAACAAGCACCTATTCAACATAGGCGTTATGGACAGCCCACTGTGCAGGGGCTGCATGGAAACCGAAGAAAGACCCGCTCACGTCATTCTGCACTGCACAAGTGTGAGCGATCAACGGGCAAGGCTGCTGAACAACCCCAGAACCATGTGTGAGGCTTTGAACGACATCAGCCAACTAATGGCTTTCTGGAAGGAGCTAAGGTGGTATGAGTAGTCGGCGTCAATCAAGTCGCCACTTACGCACAATGGCCCAAATAAGTGGCTAAGTGCGGAAAATCCACGACTAACTAAACTAAACTAAACATGACGTCTCCGATATTTTAAGGAATGGGGAATTCAAAAACACCATCTATGTCGTGATCAAAGATAGCGGATGGGACTTTTTTTAAAATCAATATGGGTGTCGTCTTGGATGTTTAAAGGGATGGGAATCCAAATACAACATCTATTTCGTGATTCAAGATGGCGGATGGGAAATCAAAGATGGTGGATGGGAAAAATTAAAAAAATCAATATGGGTATCGTCTCTGATGATTTTAGGGATGGTGAATCCAAATACAACATCTATTTCGTGATCAAAGATGGCAGATAGGAAATCAAAGATGGTGGACGGGATTTTTTTTTAAAGTCGATATGGTTATCGTCTCCGATATTTTAAGGAATGGGGAATTCAATATTATATAAAAATCTAAATTTGTTTGTTCATCATTTATAGACTTTGAATTGATAAGAGATTAAGCGCTAAGTCAATGGTAACTTTGGAAAAGGGGCTTGGAAAGAAGGAAATTAAATAAAAACTCTTAAAAAGGCAATACGCAGTTTGCTGGGTCAGCTAGTTATTAATATAACGTAACCACCCAAGAATCTTTGAATTTCTTACGCCAATTTGCATACGCCGATGTATTAGCACATAACATAGAACAATATAAATTACCGACATAAAAAAGGATCTCTTTATATACAAAATTAGCCGTTTCTCGCGGTTTCACCCGCGTCCTGAGGGAACTACTTCGCGAACCCGAAAAACCCAAATATCCTACGGACCCCTATATTTTCTAAAATAAAATATAGCCTATGTTACTTGCAGTTAATGTAGCTTTCTATTGGTGAAAGAATTTTTAAAATCGGCCCAGTAGTTTTTGAGTTTATCCATTACAAACAAAAATACAAATTCTTCCTCTTTATAATATTATTAGTGTAGACAAGCGAGACGTAAACATTAAAATTGATATTTTCCCGTTTATTCACAAGTCACCAGTCAAAGGGTGGGCATCATTTAACATAATTTCCTTTGTCAAAGGAATCAATTTATAAAAAAAATAACAAACAAAGTAAGATAGCTATCTTCGTATCATAGAACAAATATTATCCAGCCATGTATAAAAATGGGGTATTATTGAGTTCATACAGAATATAACATGCATGTAGGATTTTAAAATATGCACTTAGTAGTTTGAATTATAAGCATGAGTGAGTGTAAGTGAGACGACATATGTGTATGAGAGAGAGGAAGGATGGAACGGGAAAAGTTAAGATGGCAATAACCGTAGAACTGATAGTGTGTACTCTGTGTAATTTTGAGTTAATTAAATCTTAAATAGCGAATCTGCCATTATTTCACCGTCCCAGACCAACAAAAATGGGGGCTCGTCCGGGATCTCAAAAAGAAAGGCGGAATAGTACGGCCGGTGAAATAAAAACGACGTGTGCAGATCGGCTACCACGTGCACGGGAACACGCAAACGACGGCGGTTTCTGCGGTAAAAGACTGTCTCAACGAGTACGACGAAATGTCCAAATCCGCGAAAGATCGCAAGAAAAGTCGGCAAGAACGTCAGTCATCATGACACGGACTGTCATGATGACTGCGATGCGAGAAATCGTAATGGCAACATGCTTCAGATGACGGCCGAGCTGACCCAGCTTCAGCGGTCGCGACGACACCTATCCAGTGACGCGGTGGATAGACGACGTAGAATCCAACGCCGAAATCTTCGAGTGGACACCGCTTCAGCAGCTCCTAACCGCGAAAAGAGCGCTGACAGGTACAGCACAGCTATGGTTACGGGCGGAGCGTCCACAAAAGACTTGTGAGGTGCTCAAGGCAGCGCTTGTAAAAAAATAGGCTAGTTGACAAAAAAAATATTTATAAGTCCGTCCTTTAGATTATTCAAAAATAAGCGATACGTATTTTTTTTATTTGTAAATTAAACCAAAAATGACCAAGATATAGCTCATTAAAGTTACGTATAACGTCACGCCGTGCTGCATTTTTTCACACTAGATGACGTCACACGTAACTTTAAAGGGCTATATCTTTGTTATTTTTTATTTAATCGAAAAAAGAAAAAAAATTGTATCCCATATTTTTTTATAATCTAAAATACGGACTAAATAAAATGTAATTATTTTGACCCTGGAAACTACCCTATTTCCAGACACTGTCGACATCAAATCCATCCATGAGTTAATGAGCGACAGAAAGAAACGGCCTAATGAATCCTGCTTAGACTATATGCTCGTTATGAAGGAACTCGGAAAGCGCGGTAAGATGCCTGACTACGTCGCAATCAAGTACATAGTGGATGTCGAAACAAATAAAATCATGCTGTATGGTGTCACCGCATATAACGACCTTAAAAAAAACTCAAGATTTATGAAGCTATAACCAAAAAGATGCAAAGTGCGGCGCAGGTGCAGAGGTCTTCAGCAGTGAGTACAAGTAGCAATAATAAACCCCATTCAAGCGGCAAGCCATGGATTCGGTGCTATGGATATGGTGAAGTTGGACATGCATCAGTCGATTGCCCGCATAAAAGCAAAGGATTGAAGTATTTTAAATGTAACCAATTCGGACGTGAATGACGAAGAAGACAGCGCCCCAAGCGGATACTTTTCGAACGACGAATCGAAAATGGCGGCGTTTGTCTACAACGACGAAGAAGTGTCAATGTCAATGTTGACAAAAGAGAAGAAGCCGGTTGTTGTGTTGGAAATAAACAATGTGCAGTTAAAAGCATTAGAAGACACGGGCAGCGACGTGATCATTATTTCGGCGGATGTATATGATGCGATTGGAAAACCAGAATGCGAAAAGGACGAATTATTACTCTCGGGCATTGGACAATCAACAGTGCCTTCGATGGGAAAGTGTCGTTTGAATTTGTGCGTGGACAAACAGTGCTACCCAGATGTTATATTTCACGTTCTATGTAAAGACTATATACCATACGATGTAATAATAGGACAGAAATTTCTTAACGACGTTATAGTTGTGTTAAAAAGGGGTTGCGTGAAATTTTATAGCAAAGAGTGGGAGCGACTGGGATGTTATGTGAGTGAAGTATGCCCATCTGATTCTGTTGTAGGTCACATGAAGGATCCGGCGTTAAGAGAAGAAGTGCTAAATTGTGTACGAAACTACAAGCCTCATCAAACGAAAGAAGCACCGCTGCGACTACGAATCGTGCTCAAGGATGACGTTCCTGTGGCGCAGCGACCACGACGTTTGGCGCTGAAGGAGCAGGAAATAGTGGATAAACAGGTTGCAGAATGGTTAGAAAAGGACATCATACGCGTGAGTCATGCAGAATATAGTAGCCCACTGGTATTAGTTACGAAAAAAGATAATTCTGTTAGAGTCTGTGTTGACTATAGATTGTTAGATAGGAAAATGGTTAAAGATGAATTTCCATTACCAGTAATAGAAGATCTTATTGATAAATTAAAGGATGCTAGGGTCTACAGTGTACTCGATTTAAAAAATGTTTTTTTTTCACCTGAAAGTGTGCGAAGAGTCCATCAAGTATACTTTTTTTGTCACACACAATGGGCAATATGAATTCTTGAGGGCTCCTTTTGGTTTAAGTATCTGTCCAAAATATTTTATGAGGTTTATAACAATTATCTTCAGAGAACTACTAGCGAAAGATGAAGTCATCATTTTTATTGACGATCTATTGATACCGGCAAAATATGAGGCCCAAGCTGTGCAACGTCTTAAGAAAGTACTTATGATTTCAGAGCAATATGGCTTAGAGATGAATTGGAAGAAAGCAAAATTGATTTCCCGAGAAATAGAGTACTTGGGACACTTAGTGAAAAATGGAGAAGTGAGACCCTCTGCTGAGAAGATAGATGCTGTCATGAGATATCCAAGACCATCAACAACAAGGCAAGTTCATAGTTTTCTTGGTCTAACTTCATACTTCAGAAAGTACATTAAAGATTATGCATTTATAGCAAAACCCTTATCAGACTTACTCAAGAAGGATGCTCTGTTTGAGTTTGGTGAGAAAGAAATGATGGCATTTGAGAACTTAAAACGAAAGTTAGGAGATTCACCAGTATTAAAGATTTATAATTCTTACTTACCCACCGAATTGCACACAGACGCTTCTGCTGTTGCGTATTCTGCCATACTGCTGCAGCTACACGAAGATGGCTGGCACCCTGTTTACTACATGAGCAAGAGAACTACCGACGCCGAATCGAGGTATTCAAGCTATGAACTAGAAGCATTAGCCATCATTGAGGAAGTGAAAAAGTTTCGAATTTATTTATATGGTATCCATTTTAAAATAGTGACTGACTGTCAAGCCTTTGAGTTGACACTGAAGAAGAAAGAACTGTCACCGAAAGTAGCTCGCTGGGTTTTGTACTTAAATCAGTTTGACTATGAGATTGAGCACAGTGCTGGCACGAAGATGCAGCATGCCGACGCGTTAAGCTGACATCCGTGTATGATTATAACAGTAAACAGTGTACAAAACCAAATAAAGCTGGCTCAACAAAATGATGACGGATTAAAGGCAGTGTGTGAAGTACTAAAAAATGGTTCTTTTGCAGATTACTGGCTAGACAATGGACTTCTATACAAAGGACAGCATAAGCAGCTTGTTATACCTAAGTCGCTGGAAAAAGAGATTATAAAACAAGTTCACAGTAAGGGGCATTTCTCTATGAAAAAGATGAAAGAAATTATAAAACAATATTATTTTATCCAAGATTTGGATAAGAAGCTACAAGAGTTTGTGGTCTGTTGCATACCATGTCTACTGGCTACGAAGAAGGCAGGCAAGCAAGAGGGATATCTGAATCCAATTGATAAAGAAGGTACCCCATTACACACTCTACTTATAGATCATTTGGGACCACTGACGGATACCAAGAAAATGTACAATCACATAGTGACAATAGTGGATGGTTTCACTAAATTCACGTGGATCTTTCCTACTAGGAGTACAACGAGTAAAGAAACAGTTGAAAAGCTAAAGATACATCAACAGCACTATGGAAACCCTGTGAGGATAATAAGCGACCGGGGGACTGCATTTACTGGAGGTGAATTTCAAGAGTACTGCCAAGAGGAGAACATACAACATGTTACCATCACCACAGGAGTCCCAAGGGGAAATGGCTAAGTGGAAAGGCTGCACAGGACTATACTAGCTGTATTAACCAAGCTATGTCTGGAAAATCCATCATTGTTGTATAGACATATCAGTCGGGTGCAAAGGGCTATAAATAGTACCTACGAACGAAGTATAGACACAACTCCATTTCACCTTATGGTTGGCATAAGTATAAGATGTAAGGAAGACCTACACATATTGGAATTGTTAAAACAGGAAGAGATTAATCAATATGAAGAAAATAGAGAAGAGATTAGAATCAAAGCCAAGAAGCAAATACTACAAGTCCAAGATGAGAATAAGAAGACATTTAATGAAAAGCGGAAGCCAAGTACCCAATATAAAGAAGGAGATTTAGTGGCTATAAAAAGGACACAGTTTGGTACGGGGATGAAGCTAAAACCCAAGTTTCTAGGGCCATATCGGGTATCAAAGGTTAAGCGAAATGATTGCTACGACGTGGAGAAGGTTGAGCGTGCTACCGAAGGGCCTATTAAAACGTCTAGTTCCGAGGACCAAATGAAGCCATGGCCGCAGTAAGTATTTTCTATAATATTTTTTTTTTGTTACGAGATGGATGAAAGTCAATAAAACAGCAATAGCAATTGTAACGTTTAATGGCATAAACAGGGTGTATTCTGTATTGTTATAATATGTGATTTATGTCCACACTTTATTAATTGTGTATTTGTACACTATTTAACAATATTTTGTTTGTAATGAATTCCATATAAATCTGTAAGGTTGTAAAGCAAAGTAGCTTCAATTTTAAACTTGTATTATTGTAACCTAGTATAGAATTCTTGATGTTCCTTAACTTTAAGATAAGAGGTTGGTTCCTTTTGTTATTTAAGCTGAAGATTGAAATTGTAATTAAGGTTGTCTGAGGGCAGACAAATTATTAGGACGGCCGAGTTGTAGGATTTTAAAATATGCACTTAGTAGTTTGAATTATAAGCATGAGTACTCACTCATGCTTATAATTCAAACTACTAAGCTCTCGCTCACACTCGTGAGCGAGACGACGTATGTGTATGAGAGAGAGGAAGGATGGAAGGGGAAAAGTTAAGATGGCGATTACCGTAGAACTGATAGTGTATACTCTGTGTAATTTTGAGTTAATAAAAGTCTAAAATAGCGAATCTGCCATTATTTCACCGTCCCAGATCTACATGCATTATATTAAAGCTGCTTTCTACAGTAAAATATACAGTTGAATTCCTTTGTGCTTTTCGGTGTATAGAGTGCTATATTGTACTCCGAGAGTGTTATGGAACTGGACATTATTTTTTTCTTTTAGAAATGATACTTCACGACCCGTATGCATGTACGCTTTATCTTGGTTTCAATCTTAGCAGATGTAGATTCTAATACAATGTATGGATATGTATTTTATAATAATTAATTATAAATGTATTTTATAATTTTTTCTATACGTGTGTTTGTTAACTGACTTCTCCTATAAGGCTGGACTAATTTGGATGATTTTTAGGGTATCCTTCAAAGGGTATCTGGAATGCTTGTAAGTACAATAAATTTGTACGATGTGTCAAATTTGATTTGCAGACTGGATGACGCGGCGACGTCTGCTGAGTCTACTAGTCGATTAGTATCATCTCATTGTACTTAACACAAGCCACTAGAATTTTCTTTTAAAACATTTTTTGACATGAAACTTAGACTATACATACTCATAACGTCTAGTGCTAACGAACTTTTTAAAGAACCTAGATTATAATTACACAAAAGGATGGGTAATTCAAAGAACAATTGTCGAGTCAGTGTAATTCGTTTTCTGATGTGAAAAGTTCCTTTGATTTTTAAAGTGAATTATAATAGTCTTACCCTGGAGGTAACGAGTCTTTGCACCACAATTTCCAGTCTGTCGCCCGCTGACGCAATCAATGGCACTGTCAAACAGCAATCGTAGTCCACCGTTCTTGTACCGTTCACCTGGTAATGAAGATTCGATTAATATTGGTGAAGTTTACATGAGAGGGAATACTGATTGAGATATATAGATGATTCGAAAATAAAACTGACTATAACATCGCAAGCTTACTACATCATAATTATTTAGGATTACACTGCACAAGAGAATGGAAAAGATAAAGAAATTATAGTAAGTGAATTTTGAACAGTTGAGCGTTGAGACGGCAACACGTCAAGCTAGACCTTGACCTTTATGCAGGTTTTATGACGTAGGAAATAATTATTAAAACACTATTCCAACTGGATAGCTTGTCTTGTCACTGTGTACATAGTATGCACATTGTGCTCAATATAGCAACTGAATATGTGTGTTTTGTAACGTATAACTAGAGCAATACAAGTTCGGTGATTAGTTAAGGTAAATTGTTTTGTGTATCATTTCAATATATGTAAGTGCCGACACTTACATACAAAGCTAAAACTTTGAGAAGACAAATCTTTCGGTTACCTATGGTAACAACCAACAAACGATGAACGTGATTTATACAATTACTTTGATATAATAATTTATTTTCCAACGCCCAAATTGTAATAAGTTGCCATGATTTAAACAAAGTGTAAAACTTAGTTACAATATACCTAAACTGTAAAAATAAAATTGGTACGGGCTTCGTCCGAAATAACGAAAGGTCCGACGTTAAGAACACCTGCGCTGTATGTCCTTACTAGAGGATGCCTGATTTATACAATTACTTTGATATAATAATTTATTTTCCAACGCCCAAATTGTGATAAGTTGCCATGATTTAAACAAAGTGTAAAACTTAGTTAAAATATACCTAAACTGTAAAAATAAAATTGGTACGGGCTTCGTCCGAAATAACGAAAGGTCCGACGTTAAGAACACCTGCGCTGTATGTCCTTACTAGAGGATGCCCGCGGTTACACCCGCGTTTTTTAAGACTAGCTCCGCTCTCGTCACTCATAGTGCGATGTTATAAAGCCTATAGCCTTCCTCGATAAATGGGCTATCTAACGCTGAAAGAATTTTTCAAATCGGACCAGTAGTTCCTGAGATTAGCGCGTTCAACCAAACAAATAAACAAACTCGTCAACTTTATATATTAGTACCAGAGGATGCCCGCGGTTACACCCGCATTATTTAAGGCTACTGCTCTGCTCCCGTCGCTCATAGCGTGATGTTATAAAGCCTATAGCCTTCCTTGATAAATGGGCTATCTAACACTGAAAGAATTGTTCAAATCAGACCAGTAGTTCCTGAGATTAGAGCGTTCAACCAAACAAACAAACTCTTCAGCTTTATATATTAGTAAGTATAAGATTACCTAATGTAAGCTCGCCCTTATAAAGCAAACGTTGTGTAATTGGATCAAATATATGTAGCTCCTATTTTTAATGATAATTATCAAAGCACCGGTAAATTGAATTAGATTAAACGGTTTTTGGGCCTGGTAATAAATCTGTGTTTATAAAATTATTTTGTGCGTTAGATTTTCATATTATAATAATAATTTAGCTGGTAAAGCCCCTAGAAAATTTCAGCTCACATAAAGTGATTTTAAAACCAGACTTTAATGATCCCATATCACTCTCAATCAGTTACAAAAGCTAGCAGGGCTATCCTCCAAACTGCGTGTGAATTATGGCAATGTGGCATATCAACTTAATTATAGCCTTGATGATTGTGACAAGACAAGACTTTTCAATTTCCGCTTAAAAGTTCCAGAAACTCTGTCATGAGAGCAAGTAGCAGTTGAGTTGAGTGTGAATTATCTGCTCAAACACCTTGAAGAGTATAATAAGGTGATAGCAATGGCTGGATATGTGCCATTGTGCCTGTACCAAAATGCCCAATACTTTTGGGTACATATCAGTTATACATTTGCCTTCTTTCAGACGCACACATACGGGGAGTATGGAAAGCGCTACAGAGAATGTGAGTATTGCATACCATTAGACTGCATATTTCTTAAGAACTGCCGCTGGGATACCGTAATCGTCACTCTTTAGCTTTCGTGAACACAGTGTCACGCAATCACATTAGTTTATACAATTATCAGCCTATATTATAGACATTGTAGATGTGCTTGGTAAGCTATTCAAAAGAATAACAGTATAAAGTATATTGATAATGGCTAATATCAACATTTCTGCGCCCAATTTTGCCGCACATAATTCATTTTAGAACGAATTGAAATACCTGTTTTGAATAATTACAGCTTTAAAGCAATTAAGGCAAACATTTGATGTAGTTGCGTAATAATTCTATTAACTCTTTATAATCAGTATAATTGACTTTCAGAAAACTGAAAACAAACAACCAACGATTTTTTTAGTACTAGACAAGGCTGTGTCGTCCTTGTGTGAAGACTAATATTTATAAGTCAATACAAACCTGCAAAATCCTATCATATGGCCTCAATAGTCCAACGATATCAGCGGGGCCACCCTTCCTGATTCGGTTGATATACACCCCTCGTTCATACAGTCCGTCGGACACCGAAAACCCGTAGTCATCGTAGATAGCATCTTTGTACAGGATCACGTGGTGGACCGAACCTCTAGCAGGTGATACGGCTTCTGAACTGTATAGGCCTGCAACCAATTTGTTAGCTAAGGATAGGAAGTATTTTTCAATTTTATATCAAATGGTCTAAAAAGTTAATAATTACTGTTATGGTATTTTATTCAAGAGACATTTACGTTCTAAATGTACACTAAGTTCAATGCCTAGGTCAGGTTCTGTTTCGATAAAAGTTAGTGGTGTTGGGCATTTTCAGATTTGACAGTTTTAAAGTCTGCTGAAATTAATATTTTTCCAATGTCAGGGTTTAACCATTTGTTTTAAATTAACCCATTAGAGACAATGTGAGGCATTGCCATAAGGCAACGTGAGTAGTTTATTTAGCCTACAGATCATTTATCGAAAACCATGCACCGTCATTGTTCTGTGTTATTTTAAACCTGCACTGAGATGTGTTAGTCGTTGATAAGAATCAGTCAATGGTCGGTAGTGTCCCAAGTTTGAACGCAGTTTTAGATTTCTTTTTGTGGGTTGCCGTAAATTGAACAGAAATGGCGAACAAGAAAATGGAAGTATAATTTATTTTTATTTTATATAATTTGTGTCTTGTTTTTTACATAACATATGTTCAGACATAACTAAAGTTACAATGAGGCTAAATAAATATTAGTTTGACAAGTATATTTGATGTTGCGATGGTTATACCGCTCGTTGCCGTATGGCAACGCTAGGCTATTACGAGTACATTATTACCTAAAATGTGCCTGTTGTCCTTTTCAGCTTGAAGTTGCTTGAAATTGTGGACGGAATTACCAGAAGCTATGAGAAAGCAAAACTTCATTTTTATATTTTTACTGGTATTCCCCTGTTACTTCACTTGAAAAGTATAGGTTCCGGAGGTACTAGCACTCTTCGCCATAATAATGCCCAATCGCTAAAGTTGAAATTATCATTTATGTCTCAGGGTGATATCGTTCTACTCCGATGGATGGACAATTCTGTCGTAACTGTAGGTTCCACCGATCACGGAGTAAACCCAGTGGGCTTGGCATTCGAAACCGAACCATGTTGTATATAGCTATGAGATTGGGTACCGAGACCCAATCCCATAGCCATATACATCCAATACATGGGAGGTACGGACCTCATGTACGCCCACGATAATAATTATAGGATTGGGATTCGAGTTAAAATGTGGTCTTTGACACGTATTTTTACGGTATTTTTACGTGGCTTGTAGATGTAACTATTAATAACTCGTAGATACTAATGCACAAATCAGGGTAAGATATTTCGCAGCTGAATTGCCGCCGGGAATTAGTCCAAACATATTTGAAAAACCACAGCGCTCTCCCATAATCTGGTGATCGACCATCTCCTTGCAAGTTTGGATCCAGAGTTTTGGAATGCATAAAAATGATAGACTAAATGACTTTCCAAAACCAGTAGAAAAGAAACGTAGATGTGCAGGTACCGACTGTTCTTTTATTGGGAAAGTTATACGTTTGAAATATAATGTCGGTTTATGCCTTAAATGCTTTAAAAATTATCATTCTAAACAATAAACTTTGTATTTTTATAGAAACTCCTAAATAAATAAAATATTATACTTAAGTCTTTTTATTTCTATAACACATAGAAAAAGATTTTTTGTACTCCCATTGACCTAGCGTTGCCATGGCAACGGCTCAAAACTCAAAAACGGTAGATCAATATTTTTTTCTTTGCCCTGGTTGTGTTATTTAGACACCTTTTAACCCAAAATTAGGTATATAAAAAACCGAAATATATTGAATTCAGAAACTCAAGCTCTAATGGGTTAATTTAAAAATCTGCGTTTTAAAATCCACATGTCATGAGCTTTGTGTTTGAGTAAGATTTATTATAATTATTTTGCCCAACCCAGTTTTTGAACTCATACTCTCTCCACTGGAAAACTACGCTTCTAGGATTAATAATAAAGAGCCATATTAAACACGCTCATATCACGCTCATAAACCATAAACTATAAAGACGCCCATAATGTGCATAGAGTAATAAAACCGAAACATAAAATTAATATTTAATAAAACGTCCTTCCTAGTCAATATTAACTTTGATCAATTTACCTGGCACATCGTTCTCATAAATGGGGCTCGTTGAAAATTGAAAACTTGTTCCTGGTACACCGGGTTTCAACGGGGATTTCTGCGGCGTTGTTACTGTATAGATTCCATTATTTAAATAATCACTATCCCAGTTTGGTCGTCTAGTTTTCGGTGACACTATTCCGTAAGGACCCATTTGGACGTAATCACATTTGCATGAGGACTTTTCCATATTATGAAGTTGACAGTCTTTCATGTTTGTCGTTAGAATTTCTATTTGCTGCACGTCGTCCTCTCTTGTTATGTTTTGTTTGTTCTTTAGCGTATTATCAGGAATGATACATGTGTTTTCATAGTGGAAAGTTTTTAGGGAATTGTTTAAAGAGTAGTTTGGTAAAGGTAGATCGTTGAGGCCGTATGGTGCTGCTGTATTGAAGTTAGAGGCTAGAAGTTTGTCTTCATCAGTTGGAGAATAAGGTTGCTTATCCATCATTCTGGTTTTATCAGGTACTGCGTATTCTATCACTTCGGAGTTACCTATAACATAAACTGTTTCTATTATGTAATGTGATACTCTCTATAAACTATTAGAAAATAGTATAGCGCATTTGCTGGTACGGTTAAAAGTCAGGCTGCATTTTAGAGATAAAGCTCTTACTGGATACAAAAGTAAATATTGTTTAGTAAAATAAATTAAATATCTGTTAGATCAAAGAATAAATGTTAGACTTCGAATGAAAAGCAGAATTAAAAACATTAAAATGTTATTACAAGATTTCTCGACGTATTATATAGGAAGTTAAACTTTTATGGTCATTTAAACTTATTTTAAAATGTCTTTCGGGATATATACACGTACCTTTGTTTGGAGTAACCGATATTTCGGCACTGTTGCAAGCGCCATGTTCACGGCGTACATCCGTACTCCACACAAAGGTGCCACACAAAGGTATCCCAAAAGACAATTTAAAATAAATTTCGACGTATTATGTTTAGCAATGTTTTCGTTTGCAAGACATATTATTATATTCATAACTTAATGTATCTTAGTAAGAACTACGTGTGTAAGTACAGTTCACAGGCTATACTGTATTGTCACTGTGTAGAGATAAAATTGTCTTACCACAGTTAGCACTAGTCCTGACTGGCGTATTCTGGTCCCAAGATTCTACAGCACTATCATTTGATAATCCAGGGCTCGATGTAGAATGACTTGAATCTCTCGCACTTGATTCTGCACTTTCAAGTGAACCTACAAAAGAAGTATTGATAATTATAATTTTATAATTGCTGTTTTAGAGGCTTTAAAATTATAATACAAAGGGTCTTGAATCGCAACCGAGGCAGCGCTGAGATGATAATGATATCCACAAGAAACTCTTCGATATGCTCAATATAGTGCAATGTGGAGGCGAATAACATTGAAAGCGGACTTAACTACTAGATTTTTGCTCACTGCGTCCAGACGTATGTATACCTCGGTTATACTCAGTTCTTTTTTTAAATTCATTACGCAAAAAAAAACATTTTATATAAAAAAATAGATATGCTTGACCAAACTTCTACGTATCATATAATCATTTGCTTGAAAAACCAAGTAATACTCACCTGTTACTTTTCTACAAAGCTGTAGCTGAACTCTTTGTCCACTTTGTTGTAGAAGTTTGATGGCTTCCGAAAGGGGCTTGTTTAGAACACTTTCCCCGTTTATACTTAACAATTCATCACCTATAGCTAGTTTACCACATTTTTCGGCAACACCACCTATAAAAGACCATTTGGAAATTACGGTATATAATTTTCATTCATCGGTACTATACTGTACTGTAGTGTTTTACATGAGCGAAATTATTTGCAAGCTTACCTTCAACAAGCCCGCTCAACAAAATCGGTTGAGTAACGTCCTCACTGCCCGCAATTGTCAAGCCTAAAGGTCCACTCTCTTGTTTTATCAATTCTACTGTGAACACCGCGGTATTACCATTATCGCTGCTACTAGCATGACTTCTTTCACTTTCTTTAGCACTATTATTTGGACTCTCAGTATGATGACCAGAATCTTCGCCACTATGCACCACTGCTTTGGTTTCAATGTTGCTGAAGCTTTGAAGAGTCAGTTTTGCGTTGTGTTTATGGATATTAGACCAGTCTTCTGTAAGGTCACGTTTTCTAATTTTGAGGGTTATTATATCCTCAGGTGAGTTCTGAAGAATGTTGAAGGCCGTGTCCTGGAAAAATTTATGAAGTGACCATTTGTGCTGGTCTTTTAATAAGGACTTTGTGGTGATACCTATTAAATATAGAATTTGTATAAATAATTACTATTGGAATACTGTGTTTCTTTGAGGCAACCCAAATCCACTCCTACAAACCTAATATATAAAATTATGTTAACGACAATTATTTTATAACCAATTTAAATTTTCAATCATTTACAAGGGTTAATTTTGTATTTATTTACTATAGACAAGTTGAGTATTTAGCTTAGTTCGGCAATATATGTGCGTAGCCGAGAAAACGGCTCACATCATTGCACAAATTGATCTAAATGTATTAGAGTTTGGTACAGCTCAAAATATTCGATATGCCCTTCTAACAATATATGCGCTCACCGATTTACCGAATCAAATATTAACGGTACTGCATGATGCATTATAGACGTTCCAGTTAACCCCATCAACTAAGCTCAATGCAATTAAATCGGGCGCTAGTTTACTACAATTGTTCAATAAGACAGCTTCCACCTAACGATCGTGGATTGGAAGTCGGTCGAACGTCTATTCTTTGAAATATTATTGGATCGAATGTTAAGAGACCTGGCGTCTAACTGAGGACTGAAATTGATTGAGATGAAATTGTGCAGTAAACTTGCTTGATTAAATTAATAAACATCGCTCTTATAAATATATTTTCATCATTTTGCTGAGATAATAAAATAACGAGTGAAAATACAAATTAAACATTGCAGAAATGCGTTTAAGGGAATTGAATTTAATATTGTAGTTACACATAGTCAATTAAGTTTTGATTAGTGTTTGTATTAAGTGATTTTAGGTATATGTTATAATTTGCATGCCTGGGTTTTTTTTATTTTTGCGTTATTGTATGTTTGGAATATGGACAGATACCTACGCATCTACAAATTTAGCAGATTTTATGTTCATAGTCTTAAAAATGGTCACTCACCAGAGATAGATTATGTAGCGGTTGTCCATTGATTGCTAGAAGCTGATCGCCGGCAGCTAGGGCACCACTTCGGTGAGCTACAGATCCTGGCTTGATATCAGATATCACCATCGGCTCTTCATTACTCAAAAGTTTTTGTTTGCACCCTAAAATATCAAAAATGTTAGTTATACTTTATAACGACAATTTCTTTTTAGTTTATATTTATGATATCGAAACACAGTACATTTAATAGCTAGAAAATTAACTTACATGTATTAAAACAAATATTACTATTAAATATGTATTTAAATCGCGAAGGTTTGGATATATTATGCATTTACAAGATCATTTAAATTAAAAAGCACTAATTAAATTCGCTATTTTAAAACTAAGTCTTAACAGTTTGAAAATAAATTTGTCTTATTTAATTATGATCTATCTACCTGTTATAGTAACTCCGAGTCCAGCGGTAGTCTTAGCTAATTTAACGTTAAATACACCGCTGGAAGCCTCAATCGTATTTGGCATGCTGAACTCCACATTCAGAGTCAAGTATTTAGGATTATGGGAATCATTCCTTCGTTGTAGAATCTCATTCGCAACATCCACGGTCAGATTCTCATGCCCGTTGATAGACATGACCCTATCTCGTATTTGGAGGCAACCAGATCTGAAAAAAAAGGTAAGTTATACTTTTATGAAAAATAATATGGGCCACCAGTTACTCTAACGACCGGTTTGTATATACAACCCATCAGTAGATTTGGCTACCAGAGATACATATTTGACATATATACATACATAGGCTTACGCCTATATAGCCGAAGAGGTAGGCAGAGGTATATTGCTATACCCACTTTTCGCCAGATTTATTTTAGTCCCACGTAATAGGATCGAGCCTATTGCTGTACCAGGCACATTACCAGTCACCTTGCTGCTACTGAGAGTTTCCTAACGGAAAAACCCAATCACACTTTGCCCGACCTGGGGATCGAACTCGAGACCTCCCAATCCCACGCGCACATCTATGCCGCGAGACCAACGAGGCAGTCAGACCAACGAGGCAGTCGTACATATTTGACATAAGCTCTATATAAAATAATTATGACAAAAATCTATTAGCCAAATTCATGGATAGACTGACTATTGAAACTGGCCGGAAATGACAGATGTACAATACCTACTTGTAAATTGATTCAACGCACATAATATTAAGACACTGACAACAGCCAAATGGCAAAAAAAGGCTGGTCTCAAAAAATTTTTTTGCTAAATCTATAAAGTTTGGGACGGCGGAAAAAATATATGTTAATCTTGAACATATTTCTGAGAACCCTATTGTATTCAAAACACATTTTTGAAAAGTTTTCTCGATACAAAAAAAATAGTAAACTAAAATCTTAAAATTATCTTCCAACAAAAATATCTGTATTACTTATCAACGTACGTTGGTAAAATTTATAACAATAATATATCATATTTAAAAACAGAACCTGGTTGTTTTTTATTTTTCACTACTCAACTTATTTTTAAGGAATTAATTTATTTTATGATTTGTAAAAAGATCTGAACATCCCGTCGTCGTCGCGCTTCTCTTTCTTATGTATACAATCCGACAGTGACAGCAGCAGCTCAACTCAATAGCGGTTGTCAGCGCCTTAAACGAACTTAAAATAGCTTACATTAATATATTATTAGCTGAGTGTTAAAGACATAGACCTATATGAATAAATCTGAGAAAAATACAAAGGGAAACAAAATTCAAATGTAAATGTTGCAAGACTTACAATATTTTAATAAGATTCGTTCCTATCTTCGCATTATATTTTCTCCCTTGCTAATTAGTATTCCTCTCTAGATAATATCAACTATGTACCTATGTGACAAGAATTTTGTAATTCAAGGATATTCCAGGTCAAAAATTGCGGAAATATTTTTATTATTATAGTTGCCAAAGATTTGCCAAGATTACTACAGTACTGTGTTTCTAAGAAACTTGCACTGTGAGCTTCAATTTAGAAGAGTTGGTGCGTTTTCTTTTCCAGCAAAATACTACACTTAGTTATAAGTACACTATCTATATAACATTATTTTTCATCTATTTTTCAGCGATATAAAATAAAAGTGATCCTATAGACATAATCAAATAAAAGTGTGTGTCAAAGCAAGCAAAATTTAATTTTTGCTTTGCTTGATTTAAAATATTTTCATGTAAACATTTACTAATTTGATGACTCCTTTCTATTATTTAAAATAATATAAAGGATACGAATGGAAAAATGGAATATTCTACCACGTACACACAACACCATTGACTAGATGGCAAACTAAGCAAAGCTGGTTTTTTAAATTAATATAATTGCTAATTGTTTATATAGTACAACACATTAAAATTACTTATTTTATTAGAATTCAATTGAGTGCATGTGTATATGCAATAATTGCGAATGATATGGCTCAAACTAGCTCAAATTAGTTTTATTAAGGAAATGTTGCAAAATATATTTGTACGTCTATACGACAGAGCAAAGAGCGCTAATAATTTGTATTGTTGTAAGACCAATGTATGATTATGATGATGACTGGTACTATGAGTACATCTGGATAATGGATAAACATCCACATACTTTTTGTAAATACATGCATATTATACGTAATATATAAGAATATGTTACCTGTAAGCCGGTGATTGAGCAGCGACATGTGATATCACCAACATAGCGTTCTCTTCATGAACAGCTAAACCAGAGCTCTGGCCGGGTGGTACTTCTAACTGAATGTTCAAAGACTCCGTTCTGCAGACGCCCATACTCATGTAGTTTTGTTGACTATCTGTTGATGGAAGAATACAGATCTTAAGAAACATACTTGAACGATTTTTTCCTTTGTTAATGGATGACAAAGAAAAATTGCTGAAAATTGGCAAATTATATTTGGTGATTCGTTATCATTAAATTTTTCCTTATATAACTACAACTTTTTTATGTCTTTGGTGTGGCCCGGTGATCCGTCACAAAGGGTTTTCTAGTAAGGATGTCAGGCACTCACAGATGATGATTCATAATTAGTACTATGTTCTTCGTATATAATAACCGGCAGAATATATAATCTTTTTCACCTACTTTTAAGAGTGCTAAGCAGATGCTACGGTCCTAGCGGTGAAATGGATTCAGCTTAAGCTTAATCTTTATTATTATTTGAGTTTATGCTAATGACTTCACCAAAACCAATAGGATTGAAATTTTATTTACTGCCTCCATGATATCTAATAAGCCCATCAACACTTTTCTCGAATTAATTAACAAAATGTTTAACAACAACATCCCTCATATGTTTGGACCAAACTAGGAAGTTGTAACATCCTAAACAAATAAGCTAGGGTACTGTTTCTCAACCTTTTAGTTACGTCACCCCTGAGTCGGTAGGTTGCGGTTTAGTGTCAACCCGCATTATATTACATGCAAATGACTATAACGCTTATCCATTTAAATCCTTGATAGAGACTTTGTAAAGTTTTAAGCAGATTAACGAGGAACATATTATTTCTTTAGAACAATTTTTAAACAATAAAAATACCTATGTAACGTAACTTATTGGAAACAATTAAAAATCCCTTAAAATTCTTTTTTTAAGAACGATACTTTTTAAATTTTTCCCAAGAACCAAATTTTACATTATATTCATAATATGGTTACACCGCAATTTTGAATTTTTGCCAAAGGCTGCTCAAAAAGTCGGTCTGTTATTTGAAATTTGAGGAAAATGGTGTGAAACACCCTTTTAAATGTTTTCCTTTTAAACCGTTTTAGGTTTCATGATCCGCAGTTTGAGAAACGACGAAGGAATACGAAACTCTGTTTTTGTGGTGCAAATTAATTACTGCGGCTATCCTTTTCTCTTTGTTTGCTGAAGTTGGCCTTGTTTGAGTTCAGAAATAGTGGTGCAAAATTAGCGGTACCTACATATGGAAATTCTGCTTCAACTTTCTATACAAGTTTTGTTTGCGTAGTAAATTATGGCCAACGATGCTTTATTTTCAAACATCCTCAGATTGTATGTTGTAAAATGAATGTTTGACATCCTTGGATGTGATTGCTCCAATTCGTGGTTTGTATAAAATACCGATATTTATCTAAATAACATGCGACCAGCTTTGGCTCGTTAAAAAGACCAACAGCCTGCTATGCAGAGGATCTCGGATTTGAAATCGTACTATTGAATTTTAGCAGTTATGTGGGTATTAAATTATCAATTTTCGCTTGACCTTTGCCTTGAAGAAAACATTACGCCGTCGGGCTATCATAAAGATGCTTGAAGTCGTAACATACGCTCAAATATCCTGACAGAAGTCTAAACCACAGAAAATGGCTGTTTTTAGATTGTTGGTTTACCGAGGTCAAATTACAGTAGGTAGGTTTGTAAAGATGTGACATTCTGTCCAATGTGGTGAAACTAGAAGTAGAGCCTTTAAACCAAATCATACTTTTAATCTAAGTACCATTAGAGAACGGCTCCTTAAAAGTGTAGCCCGGTATAACTATCGTTCCACATAATGCTAATCATTAGCTTCACCCGTATTTACTAGTCCTCAACTACACAAAGCTGTTACGTATAAGCACAACAGCTCCCACTGAAATAACTTGGAACGAGTACGTAACCAAGTTTTCACTTCGCAACTCACTTGATAAAGTTATGATCGATCTCTCATAATGATAGTAGCATCGATCTTCCTACCATTTTCTAACAATATCTTACCGTAATCATCTTGTAAACCTAGTTTTGGCATCGAACTCTGCCTGTAGTTTCTTTGGCGATGTTTCTTGGCGTTTAGCGTCGATGTTCCCGATATTGAGTTTTCTGCAACAAAAATGCAAGCATGAAGCGAAGGCATCCACTTTTTGTTCTTTTTCATTATTGTTACAGTATATTTTTAATAAAAGGCTTTCCAAGCTTTCTGTTATAAATTGAAAGCATGAACGATCAAAATGTCACCGGAGTAAAACCTCTTCGGCCAGTAGCTTCATTGTTAGTTGGCTATTAGTGTAATAACTGGAATCGCGTGGTGCTTCGAAAATTATGAATGTAGCTAATATTTTTGTTCTAAACACATATAACCAGTGTTTGTTTTGTGTAAGATAAAACGAAAAATATAATTTCTAGGTATGTTTTTAAGTAAACTTTCAGAGATGCGTTACTACGAAGACATTTAATTTACAATGACAGATTCATTACGTAAAATTAATGGTAGTTTCTTGTATTCAGTTACTATAACCAGGGTCTTTGTTTTCAAGGGTTTCAAAACCAATCAAATTCTGATACTAAAACACATTAATAGTAATATAGTATGGTTATAATCAGAATTCAGGCGTTTGCAGCATTGATCTTGCGTACGGTTGTCAACCGCGATCAAAAATAATTAGGAGTTAAAGCGTTTTGAAAAGCTATACTGTACTGAGTTTAAACGTGAATTAATGTACCTGCTCCGTAAATTAGTTGAAGCGTATTACCGACATCAGAACTTAATCCTTTGAGTTATATGAGCCAAGTTTGATGTTCATATATTCGTTCTTGTTAGAAATGGTTCAAGTCATGAGAGGCTACTGAACTAAAACTAGCTCAATTCTGGTACTAGCTGTTGCCCGGAACTTCAACCATCCTAAATTTAAATAAACCTTTTTTCACTCTTCAGTCCTTTAACTATCTCCTGTCGAGAAATCACATCGCTAAGTTGCGTCGTTTTGACGTGAATGAAGAACAAACGAACAATACACTCTAGCATGTTTTCTTAGAGTAGATTAGATACTAGTGAATATAATAAGACTTAATTTAAAGTAGGTAAATAGATTTTTGTATGAGTTACATGAGGTCTTTCGATATGATTCTTATGTATATCTCGTCAACTTCAAGATTAACTGAACCGAATTATAAAATGTCAATAACAAAGAAAATGTCTTTGATAGATTATACTTTTTGATTCGCTACCATTTATACAATTGGATGTACCCTCCTAAAACCGAAGTCAGTTACTGCAATTTTACTGCGTATATAAATTATCTTAAGACTCAAACGGTTGTACCACGCATCGCAAGAAAGGGTTGAACTCAAACTAAGTTAAGAATGAACAGCTGAGTGATTTTTGTTAAACTTGATACAATTTCTTCATGTTTCTTTTGACTTGGAGAACACTAGTTTCTGCTAAGTTCGACCATTCGAAGCAACTTCGCCTCAGGTTTGCGAAGAATTAACTGAGTAATTATTATACATTCAGAATTAGTTATGAAAGGTGCTACTGCAGACATTCTAGAACTAGGAATAGTGTTCAAGTTTAAGACATGTACAAGCAACGCAAGCATGTACAAGCATGTACAGTACTCCCAAATTAATAATGCGCATGCAGATCTTCGTCGTATTCCCGGAAACACCCGAATCATTGAATTGTAAGAGCCCTAAACAATGCACTTGCATTTTGCACCTTGTTCGAAAGAAATAGGAGTGAATATTATGTGTACACAATCGAAAACAATTCGGGCGGTCGGCGGCGGTCGCCGGTCCGACAAAGGTCCGTCAGTCGTCTTTATATAATGGTGGTGACTGCACGTGTTCTCTCTGTGTGGAATTATAGAGAGCTGCTATTACACACCCTTCATGGCTTTGCTTTCAAAGGTGAATTTAAATAGTTTATTTTGTAAAATAGGTAAATATACTAACATTTTTCACGGCTTGTTAATATTAAAAAATGAAAAATACCTACTTTAAATACATATTAAGTACTAGAAAAAACATTTAAAAAAGATACACACAATAAACAAATAGATATAGGAATAAATAATATTATAAAGTACATACATACATACATACATACATAGACTCACGTTTGTTTCCCCGAAGGGGTAGGCAGAGGCATATTAAACGCCCACTTTTCGCCAGTGTTTTGATCCCACGTAATAGGTGGCGAGCCTATTGCCGCTTATTGGGACATTTTGTTTGCCAGAGCCTCGTCCGTTGATCGGCAGGTGCACCACTTGCAGGTGAGGTTGGCTTGGGACCCTAAGTTCTTGGTGGGAACCCTATGCACATAATGCAATAATACAACAAATAAATAAAAATATGTCTAACTCTGCCCATACCATTTTCTTTCAGACGTATTCTTCCAGAATGGATAAATTTAAACGTGGAAAGCCACTTAAGTCACAAGCACGGCAAATGGTATTTAATGTGTACCTTTATTTCTTAAATGAAGCCAATGTTTTCAAAAAAGACCATGATGGTTATTTAAAAAAAATTCAGGACCGTGTTACAAAAGATACAGGAATTTCACGACGAACTTTGACTAATCTTTTAAACGAAAAAAAACCAAAATCAATCAATGAAATTTTCCACACCGAAAAAAGGAAAACCTAAAAGTAGATTTCGGCTGGGACTTGATGATTTCGACTACTGTGTTATTCGTAATATGATATACAATTTTCACTTGACGCTCAAAGAACTCCCAACTGTAAATAATTTTAGAAAAAAGTTGATCGAAGCTATTAATTTCAAAGGCTGTGCAGAGACTTTAAGGCTGATCTTGAAAGAAATGGGGTTTAGGTTTCTGAAAACTGATAATAACAGACGGTTACTTATGGAAAAGCATGATATACGTTTAAAAAGGATCAAATATCTCAGAGAAATACAACAGCTGAGGAATTCCGGTAGAAATATAGATTTATGGACGAGTCATACGTGCATACATCACATACTAAGGGTAAAACTTGGCAAGATAACAGCAAAAAAGGTATCAAACAACCCATTTCCAAAGGAGAGAGAATAATTATTGTACACGCAGGCAATGAAAAACGCTTCGTCCCAGGGGTTCTAATGTTACATAAATGTGTCGACTCAGAAGGTGATTATCATAAAGAAATAAACGCGGAACGTTATCAAGCTTGGCTACGCAATCAATTGATTCCTAACTTGCCTCCAAATAGTGTGTTGGTAATTGACAACGCCCCATATCATTATAAGCTGTCTGTGAAACCACCAAACTCAAATACACCTAAACCACAAATGATAGCTTGGTTACAACAACACAAAATTCCGCATAACCTAAAGAAACTGAAACCCGATTTGTATGAAATTATAAAAAGACATAAAGAGAAATACACAGAATTTGTCATTGACCGTATAATGGAGGAACGTGGGCATCAAATTATACGATTGCTACCATATCATCCCGATTTTAACCCCATTGAAAATATTTGTTCCCAAATAAAGCAACACCTAGCCTAAAAAAATATTGCAATGACTGTCACGTCAGTTAAAGATGCTATATTAGAAAAAATCAATAATATAGGACCAGAAGAATGGAAAAAAGTTTGTGATCATGCTGTTAAATGCGAATATGAATATAGAAAATTTGACCCTAGAATCGATAGTTTTTCTGATGAAATGATTATTTACACAGGTGATAGCAGTGAGGAAAGTGTCAATGAACAAGAGCATAATGAAAGTTCTGATGAATCTACGATGTCAGGAATAGAGATCCTCCCTGATTCTGATTAATTTTTTTGTAATTGTAATATTATTCTGGAATGATCACTGCTGTAAATACTTTTAAACTGAGATGTTATGATTAGATTTTAATGTAACCTGTGTTTGAAAACCATTTTTCTTCTTCTAATATAAACCTTGTATTACTTAAACCTTCTTTTCTTCCATCATTACACCAGCTACAGCAAGACACTTAAAAAGTATTATAATCGAAGTAAATCAATTCAACAAAAATTGTAGCATATTCGCTATCGTGTGGTTTTCTTCACTATTTACTTATATGGAACTATCGAATCAAATTTCTTTACTGATAAATCAATATTTATATTTTTTAGCACAAAAAACATAATTTTACTAAATTGTGCACTTAACAACTCTATATACATATCGTCTTCCGAGGCTCGGGGAATACGACCGTTGCCGAACAGTGACGAAGATTTCTATGCGCATTATCACTTTGGGAGACCTATGCGCGCTTGTTACGGATGATTTGATGTCACTTGCACTAAGAATTTTATTATTTTTAGTTGTTATCCTAATTTTTATTATTTCTTTGACTTTGAATTTAATTCTGCTAACAATTTGAGTCTTTCTATTCTTTACGTCTAAAAAGTAAACTATGGCTTCTTCAACTTGTCCGTACAACATTATAGTCTTTACTAGAGCTGCGCAAGTTTACACAATATAATTGTTCATGCAAGTATGTCTTAGTTGTAGTTGCTTACACTTGTAGTCACTATTCAAGTACATAACTGCAGCGTGACAAAGTTGCGTGAATTATCGTTTTGAACAAGCGCGTTTACACTGCATAATAATATGTAACTATTCTGGTAGCTTCTTGTACTTATTTAAATTAAATATATTTAGAAATTTTGACTCAGATTATTTCAATTAACTATCCGGAAGGACCCTTTACAATCACAAAGAAGGAAATTCAGTCTCAAAACATAATTTTGTGGCTTATAAAAAAGTCGTTCTATATATGAATAACTACCCAATAAACCCCTAATTCTCGACGCAGTGTTAAGGTGCCAATTAATTGACATGCTGCAGTCTGAAAAAAAATGTGCTTTCAAGCAATGGGAGTAAATTTATCTACGATAACCGCTTAAATAAAAATACGATAAACTTTACCACCAATTTGTACCGACTTAGCCTAGTTTTACGTTGAGTTTCCAAGCTTAACTGAAATAAAAATATGGTTTATGGAAGCTTGTCTAGCTTGCAGTTTTGTGTGTAGCCACTTCGCCTAGTTTAGTTGTAGCCATCTTGAGTACTACAATCCACACGCATTCACATGGACCAAGTTAGCAGTAAATACCAGCTAGCACTTATACATACATGTAGTTATGAAACAGAGCAACAAACTTACGAGTTCATTTCTAGAGTGTATGTTTACTCATGTCTGAATACTGACTTAGTATTCTGCAGTTGTTTAGGCGATTATATTACTTTGAATGTTACTATTTCGGTCATAGCAGGATGATTCATCATCAGCCTTTGTAGTCCACTGTTGGACAAAGAGTCTTCCTAATTTACGTCACAATCTCATTGTGTGGCATAGGATTTGGCCCACTATACTACGCTGGATAGCCCGGTTTCTATTTGCTTCGTTCTCCTTGGTCACCTCTTAAAAAACCCACGGAATGAAATGGGTAATTGGCACTTTATATTCTATATCCGTCACCACACGAAGAATATATATAATTAGAGCACAGTTTATTTTTGTGTCGCAGGTTTCCTTTTTTTCTTTTTTTAATACGTGTTAATCCATACAGCCAATATCATGCCGAACAAGGAGAAATCTTAATTCGGAGAAGTAGCTTATTTAATCGTAATTCTACTTATGACCAGTATCGTTAATGTTGCTATACGCTCTAAGAGGGATAGCAAGAATTACTATAGTTATAGCTTTGATAATTACAGTTAGTATACATGTGACATCATCAATAAGTTTTTACTTATTGAGCTTATGGATACAGTTTATCAAAAAAGGCTCTGAAATAAATTTTCTCTATTGAATAAATTAATATTGAGGTCTTCTAAAGTCTGCTTACTCTTTGCTAGAATGGTGGACTATGGACTTTCTAATAATGAGAAGGGATCTGTGTTCAGCAGTGAAACAGATTATAAACAAGGCTGATGATCATGTGGTTTTATAAAAACAATTCCATTATATTTTGTTCAATTTGGCGTCACTTACATGACTTATTTTACTGACTACATATAAAAAGAGTACATTGTACACCTAAAGAAGGTTGTATAGAAAAGAAATAGTTATCAAAAATATTTACTCACCTCTAGTATATCTTCCACAGTGACCAACCACATGCCTTGGAGCTACGTGCAGTCTCGTGAAGCCACCTTCACAATTCTCCAAGTAACACATGACCTCCTCGGCAGTATAGTTGTTACCATCTATGACGTGGTCGTCGAAGGCTAAGATTTGATCGCCTGGGTGGAGGGCGCCGCATCTGCAAGTAAATAATAAGTGGAGCTAACAAATTCTGTTAAGATTTTTGACCGTTTTACTACTGTATACTTTATATAACTTTTTATAGCATGAAGAAAAAGTAACCTGTACGTTTGTTTTTCGCAAACACAATGGACGCCTGAATGATGAACGATTTAAAAACTATTGGATATTTATTAGAACAAGACTTCATTCAATGAACACTTATTATATTATCTACAATAGTAAGTTCTTAATATCATAGTACTTTGATCCAAGTTGTACATTATTTTCAAACAAGACTACATGAACTTGACAACTATATAAACTTAAAGACAGTCCATTTTAAAAAGTTTTACCCCAACAACAAGTGATGTAATCATTACTTGCTGTTTGAGGTCAGTTTTATTAAGCACATAATTATATGTATCAGCAACTTCGAAAGATTACCACTTAGGAAATCAAAAACAAATTTCTTAAGTCGTAATGTATCTTATACTAGTATATAAAGCTGAAGAGTTTGTTTGGTTGTTTGGTTGAACGTGCTAATCTCAGGAACTACTGGTCCGATTTGAAAAATCCTTTCACTGTTAGATAGCCCATTTATCGAGGAAGGCTATAGGCTATATAACAAAGGCTATAGGCTATATAACATCACGCTATAAGCGACGGGAGCGGAGCAGTAGCCTTAAATAACGCGTGTGTAACCGCGAGCATCCTCTAGTTGATAATAAATTTGCCTTAGACGCTTACGAAAGATACTACGAAAAACCGCTGTCTCGAGCCAAAAATAGTCCAAGCACAACAACTGCTATTCTTAGCCAAACCACTGGCACCAGTAAACACATACGTACGTAGTAATTAACACAATTTAATCACTCAATGAACTACTTGCTTACTAGAAAGGGAACAGCAGTTTAAAATTCGCACTGCGCCTGCACCAGTCGGATTCAGGATTATGGCTAAGCCTGGATGCCGATCTACAGGATTACTTCAAACCCCGCCTTGCAATCAACGGCATTAAGTGTATTTTTATTTGTTCGAGGCTATATTTGATTCTGAAGTTACTGTGTACTGTGTTTTAGAGCTATTTTATTGTTGACTTTTTGGACTCGATTTAAGTTCGGTGCTTTTCGCAAGCCGTGGTCTTTTACTTTATAACTTACGTTTGAGTCGAAAAAGTCTGTTTATTTTTTGATCGTATATATTGCTTATACTTTAAAGTAAAGTATAGGCAATATATACCATCAAAAAGTAAAAAAAGAAAACAGCCAGTTTTATCCATCCAAACATTCATAATACTACTTACTATAGTTTTATTATTTTCAGTCAGTAAAGTCAAGTTAAACACAAAATGGCCTGCGGCAACTTGAGGGCTCACGTTTCATATATAGCTGACCTTTCACAAAAGACACCCTATGTCACCAGTGCAAGTGAAAAAGATGATGATAAAATATAATAGTCCCCTCTATGTAAACAACACCTTTTTAAGGCTGTGGGAAGTTCTCTTAACCGTTGGACAATAAAAATCAAGGTCCTTTTACATCACATGTTTACAGGTATTGTAAATTTTTAAAGGAGTAAAAAAGAACGGAACATATGAAATTAGTACAGCTTTTCTCTGATAATATTTTGAGTGTTGATGTTACGGGCAACTTGAGAGAGTCAGACTTGGTCTCCATGAATAGTGATCGGCCTGAATACATAATGCCCATGTCACATGGGCAATTTGATTAAAATTTCATGCCTAATCACTTTTCCCGGTCAGTATGAATAAGGGCAAATACGTTTTGGGCTAAATAATAAAACAAATGAAATGAAGATTAGGTGAGACTGTAACTCAAGTAAGTAGGTTATGTTAGGTTCGGTTCTAAGTTGACGGAGCCCTGCTTCGCGGGGCTCCTATTTTTGGATTAAGGGTCACAAGAGAACCTAACATAACCTACTTACTTGAGTTACAGTCTCACCTAACCTTACGCGCTAACGTTGATTTTTTTAAATGGACTACGGGCTGTCGGGCATTATAATATGGACCGGTCTAAGTAATTAAAATACAAAAATTCATATTACTCGGCCCTTATTAATAGGGTCTCGTTAGTTACGTTGGCCGTAACATTGACACAAAAGAAAGTGACGATATCTATCGCTATCCCAATTGGATGACAGTCGGCAGTTGTTCTGTGGAAAGTTAATATTCTTTCAAATTTGGTAAGACTAAAATTGTTACTAATAATCTACTGTAAAGCGTGGCATCTAAAAACGTAGCCCTAGAAAAATACCCATCTTAAGACTCCCTAAGACATCTAACTAGGTACGTACTTAGACCTAATATGAACTACATTGCTTACTTAAACCCAGGTCAATATAGATCCTATCATATATTGCAGCTGTCAATACGAGAGGCCCAAGCATTAGACGTACACCCAGTTATAGACAGGCGTCCTAATTCCGTACAATGTGATATTAATTGGTATGAAATATTACACGTACGAGCAATAAGGCCTGAATTGGATTAATTATGGATGCTATGTATAGAATCAATGTAATAATATGGGATCATGAATTAATATGTCGAGTGATATGTTGGCTTAGTGGTTGGACTCTTGACTGGTGAATTGGAGGTCGGGATTGGATTCCAACCCAAGTCAAATTTTCGTGTGATGAGTGCTATAATTTTTCTACGATCCGGTATAATTTATGCATTCGGGAGTACAAATGATTGCCACGTCGAAAGTTACACGTTGGATTCATGCTCAAGTCAAAAAACTGTGTCCGTGAACTCGCACACAGAGTCCCTCACGGTATCTGCCTATCAATTCGTAATAAACTAGAAAAGTACTGAGCGGATTTTCATACAGTTTTCAGTGGTGGACGTAGCGATTAATGAGGTAGGTGCAAGAATATACTTTGTAGCGGTACATAGTCATGTGGGTGGTTAAGCTATCGTAGTCAGCTAGTTTGTAATACAATTGCTTAAACCCTTATGTCCTTGAAGGAGCAGAGTAAGACATCCCTGCACGTCTGCAAATTTATTAAAAATTATCAAACACAATACTTTGTTCATGCCTTTAGGACACAATTACAAAATATTACCTTGAGACTGTTTTATAATCATTACGAAAATAAACACGTCAATCTACCCGAAAACATTCAAGAAAACTTAAACAATTAATAGAGAGTAAAAGAAAAATTATATTAAGACTCCAATTAACAATTCAAACAAAATATTAACAAGTAAGTATCTAACTTTCTTAATTTTCTGACTTTGCCCATAAAAAGTGAATTAACAGAATTGCACACAACTTTGAAACTATTTAATTAGAAGTAAACAAGTTTAACCGGCCATGATTTCGAGTTAGCTGTGAGCGACGCGATACGCAACATGCGTCAAGGTATACGACAAACAATACGATGACTGCACCTATGGCGCAGTAGTTTGAGCGTTCGCTTCGCCGTTTTCCTACATGACACAACCCTTTATGTTATTTTAAACTTTTACCATTTGTATACATTCTAAAAGTTTACTTATCAGGTTTTATTCACCATTACTAAGATATTAATGGCATAAACACACCGACAGTGCGGTTAAAACAAAAGTAAATATCAATTAAGGGCAGATGCCAAAACCTGCACTATACAAGGATGGCGCTGAGCTCTCACCAGCCCCTCCGCGACCACGACCGTTGCATGTCGGTCGAAACGTCGGCAAATACCGAGGCATTTATGCCTTAAATATCTTAGTTTTCACGAATAAGACCCACAAAGTAAGCTTGCATAATGGACACTTCGATCACATTGATCGACAAATTGTTGTTCCGAATCTGGGTGCTCTGTGTCCATTGATTGAATGTTCCCTTGCGATACAAAAAATATAACTAGTGAGGTAATGGAGGAAGACAACCATGTCTATACTGAGTACTACTTGGTAGCGCTATCAGAAGTGACATAATAGCCGCAATCGAACTTATTTTGTTGATTAAAATCTATACTCTTTGGCTCGAATTTCGGCCCGCTTCCTCAGAGGAGGACATGAAAAAAGCTCAGCGCTGAGTTTGAAACAATTGTTACATGTAGATTTTATTGATAATGGCTGGGTAACTATTGGCTGTTAGTTGTATTTCTGTAAAATCCCCCGTGACACAGGATTTAGTGCTAGCGCGGTAGTTGTATTAAAAAAACATCTCTGTCTATACTTAAACAAACAAAACTAACTTTACACTTACCGGTCGTGATGCATTATGCATATTATTGCGTGACCATGTACTGATAATAAAATTCTATCGATTGTGTTTAATTTTTCTCAATTTCTAACGCTTTATATACATACATCCTACAATAACAGTCATAATGGATAACATTTCTGTACTTATTAGTCGATCAAGTACTATTAGTAGTAGGCGTAGTTTAGTACCTAGTAGTTATTTGGTCTAGCCATCAAATAACTACTACTAGACTAATATCATTCTCATTGCCATATTTTTCAAACCGCCCGTCACTAGTCGCTAGGCTTGTAGTTTTCGCCTAGGCGTAATTAGTCGTGCATTAAAGTGTCGCACAATATTAGTCGTGCAACAAAAGTGGAAACGCCATCTAGCGACAAACTTTCTAATTAATACTTTTTTCTTTTGAATTGAGCACGGTCTTTCGAGAATTAAATACTTCGATTGCTATTTTGGAACTTTCTAGGAATATTATTAATTGGCCGTCGTTTAACATAGATGTAAGTGAAACGGAAAATGTTGAATGGAATATTTTGGAGTGACATATAAAGACTGCTTCAAGTATGGGCGTGTAGGCTTGAATATTTTTAAATTTCCTCTTTTTGAAATAAAACTACAGTTAACTTTTATTGAGATTACATTTGAACCGAGTCAAATCCTCCTATAGACTCACAATGTTATTGTGATGTAAATGAAGAGAGATATATATGGGCACACTGATATGGTTTGTTATATTGTAGAAGCATAAACGTAGAGCAGAGCCATCTAGATCAGTAAATGATAACTTAACGATAACTAAACCCGGAAGTTAATATTATTTTAATGTAATGTTAACTAAATATCCAGTAAAATATTAATTGCATTTGCTTGTTATTAATATTATATAAATTGTGTTACATTTCTATATTTACATATATTTCTTAACGCAGTATTGGTTGATTTGATATCGTCTTTAATAGTTAGGTTAGCTTTGTCGCCCGCCAACACATTTTGGTAATTTTATAACTAATTAAATTTACCAAGACGTATTTCGCCGCTTTAGCTAAAGTAACTGGAATGCTATATTGTTTCTTAATTATAAAGATTAATTGAAAGCTCATACATACGATAATTTAAATATTGTAATTAAAAGTATAATGTTTTGATACTGAGTAAGTTAAGTTGATGCGACGGCGGGCGGCCATGACACTTTTCATCGGACTTTTGTATCGTGAGGTTCATTTCGAGAATATATTGCAAATAACAGTGAATTTAAGTTGTTTCATTTATGGATCCTCTGGGGGTGTCCTGACTCCTGACGATGGTGCCACGGCGCCGAAATATACATATATTACGTTCAGCACTAGCTTGCGAAAGACTATAGGTAATATGATGAAACGATAATATTTAGTGAATATATAATTTTATAACTAGATTGCTGGCCATAGCCATTTTCATTACGATACTGTATTCCACTCGAGAGACTCCCAAAATATCACAATCAGTTAAAAATAAAAACAGTACTCATTCTTCCCACGCGATTTCTCTAGAACCGTGTCCACTGAAATAGAAATGACTACAGATTCCAATAAATAATGTCTAAAGGAAAGAAGATGATTAATGTATAGAAGGAATCTTTTTCTTAAACGACTAATGAGAAACAATTTAATTCCTTTCCTCAAAAATGGATTAAAACAATCCCTCTGGTAAAGATAGTTGGAGTTCTCATTTGACCTATTGATTCGATTTCGGTTGAGTGACTTATATCCGCCATTTTTCCTCAAGGCTTTGTCGAAGTTCTAGAGGCAATAAATAAAATACCTAGAATTTATTTTGTCGTAAAAGATTGCTTTTATTATTACTTTAGTGTTATGATGAAACTAAACAGAATCTATGTATGTACATACCATCCAGTCATTTCTATCTGTTCTGTATTTTTTAATATTACGATCTACTACTGTACTTAATATAAACTTTCGGCAGTAACTAAAATCTGTATTTCAGTTTATACTATGAATAAGAGTACCAAAAATTAAACGCTCACAGTCCTCCCTCTTTTTCTGTTTTTCAACTCCCCTCGTTTTACTATTGTTTAGTATTATATCTTATGATTTTTTAAATAATTATATGATTGAATTAAATACTCAACAAGTGCTTACAAAATTAATAAATAGACGGTTGGCCTGAGTTACTTTATTCAATGCCAGGTTGTCAAATTATCTCTCAGTATAATAATATTAACGCCTAGTTTCCTTGTATGATACCTTTGGGAAATAATAGAGGTTAACTTGCTGCGCAACAAATATTGTCCAATAGACGTCCATAGACGCTACAATGAACGCATCTCAACCTAAATATGACAGGCAGCTACATACATTGATTCATGTTCGGATGTTCTTGAGGAAGAGGTGCAGTCAATTATTTTAGTTAGTTAGTTAGTTAGTTGGACAGGTGTTTTCCGCACTTAGCCACTGAATTGGGCCATTGTGCGTGAGCAGTGACACGGTTGTCGACTGCTACTCATACCATGCAAGCTCCTTCCAGAAGGCCATGAGTTGACCAGTGTTGCGTATGGCTTCGCTCATGGTTCTGGGATTGTTCAGGAACCTCGTCCGTTGGTCGCTCACGCTGGTACACTGTAGGATCACATGAGCAGGTGTTTCTTCGGTCTCCATGCAGCCCCTACATAGTGGGCTGTCCGTGACGCCGATATTGTAGAGATGCTTGTTTAGTGGACAGTGACCAGTTATTATGCCAGTCAGATGTTTGAGTGTTTTCCTGTTGGCGTGCAACAGTTTATGCGAGAGTCGTTTGTCTAATACGGGAAAGGCATCTTTAGATTGCCTACACTCTTTTAACTCTGCCCACTCTTTTGCGTGTTGATGTAGGGTTCTCTCGCGTAACCATGTTTTTAGTTGGTTGAAAGGTATCGGAACAATTGGTTCGGGTCCCAGGGTTGTTGTGTCCGATCCTTTCCTTGCCAGTTGGTCTGCTGCGTCATTGCCCGTGGAGTCACTGTGTCCTCGTATCCACTGGAGCGTGACCCGATTCCTCGCTGCAGTTTTCTGCAGCTCTTGGTGGCACTCCATAATTAGGCCGCTGTTAAAGCAGTTGCCGTCGAGAGCTTGTAGTACTGAGGCACTGTCTGTGATGATGCGTACCGACAGGTTACTCACGTTTCTGGCCGCAATCGCCGTCGCCGCCCTTATAATCCCAACGCATTCAGCTTGGAAGATGGTGTTGAGTTTACCAAGCGATGTTGAGAGATTGATGTTCAAGTCATGGGAGAATACTCCGGCACCTGTCCCATACTTTGTTTTTGAGCCGTCTGTGTATACTCTAACTTCGTGTATACCAGAACTATCCTTGTGCTCTTCTTGCAGTTGTATGCGGTATTTTTTGTCAAAGACAAAGGTTTTAGGTATGAGGTCGCACGTTGCATCTAGCATCGGGATCTCGTTAGTTAATGTCGTTTTCAGGCGTGCATGGGTTATTCTGTCGTCTCTTCTCCAAAGCCCGAACTTGTCGAGTCGGATCGCTGCGGCACCTGCTTGCTGCTGGATGATGAGGTGCAGTGGTCGCAAGTCGAGGAGCACCTCCAATGCCGCCGTTGGAGTTGTTTTCGTGCAGCCTGTTGTGGCCAGACAGGCGAGGCGTTGTATGCTCTGCAGCTTGTTCTTGACTGTGCTTAGTTGAGTGCGTGGCCACCACACTACTGCACCGTATGTGAGCATGGGGCGTATTATGGCAGTGTAGATCCATAGGGTAGTCAATTATTTTATTATTGTTATTATATCATTCGGCTCTCCGAATAGCCAGGCTGAAGTGGCAATGGGCAGAGCACATAGCTCAAAGAACCGATGGCCTTTGGGGCAGGAGGGTTCTGGAGTGGCGACGCAGCAGGGGTAGGCCTCCTATAAGGTGGACTGACGATCTGGTTAAGATTGCGGGAAGTGGTTGGATACGAGTGGCTCATGATTGGTCTGTGTGGAGAACGTTGGAGTAGGCCTACATATGTCCAGCTGTGGACATCTCTGGGCTGACGTAATGATTCTATCGTTACAGTTTTATAAGAGTTGTAATTTGAAGAACAATAATTTTCTAACCGATATTCAGATTTATTTTTAAAGTCTATACTATTATTTTGATGAAAATTGCAGATATATACTATACTTTTATAAATTACATCAGCCCTATGAGAATGGTAAAGGTATATTTCACCTCGCTAGCTAAGTGCGGTTTGGTAGACTTCACACGTCTTTCGAGAATATTTTGAACGAATCTCAAACATGTAGGTTTCCTTGCCATGTTTTCTTTCATCATTAAGGCAGCGAGAATTAACTTCGATTGACTTCGAAATGCGAGAGCGGATGCCAAACCGCTGAGCCCAATACTATTTGCCTAGCAGTCTGTTAGTTTCTTTACTGGGGCGACGACCTTGCTCCAAATCTAAATCCGCAAAATACTAATACTGAAAACTAGAAAATTCACTTTTGATAACATAGACTATTCGATTCATTCTATTTTAATACCAAAAATTAAGTCTATTGGTATAAGTTTAAATTCGTATTTATTTTCTACTAGACTTTTTCCGCAACATCTAATCTTTCCACAGGACACACTATCTATTGGTGAAAAAGGTTCAGTCGTTTATGAGTTTATTGCGCTCATAGAGACAGACAAAACGGTAAGGGGGTCTTTATTTTATAATCATTATGTACAGATGTCGAACCGATACCATTGACTGCTGAAACTAACACGAAATATCGAAAATTAGTAAGTAAAGAAATAATTAGGTCATAAAGCTCAAAAGACTTCATACATCCTAACAGGGATTCTCAATTTAGCAATACTCTTTACTAAATAAAAAAAAGTAATCTATCTTGACAAGCCCACGTAGCACTGTTTCGATAACCCTGAAGTACGTTTTGTGCTCGCTAAGAAAGAAAACAAGATGTCACATATTGAATCTTTTCCTTTTAAAGGTACAATTGGGCATTGGTCCGCTATAAACGCGAGAGGTTGACAAGGGTCAAATATCCCTAAGGGATGCAACGCTTCTATAGATGACGTATGAAGATTCATGTATGATAGGGATGAAATGTTCTGGGATTGCAATATTTAGCTTAACAAGATGGTTCACTTGGTTTATACATAGTTATTTAAGATAATTCTGAATGGGTACAAGAGTTGTGATTTGCAAGGGTAATGAAACTAAAACAGGCAAGAAAGAAAATTCAGGCGCCCGCAAAAAAGAAAGAAAGTTTACAAATTATGAGTAATTGTTTATACACTTACTA
Organism: Euclidia mi; assembly: GCA_944739405.2. Classification (NCBI taxonomy): domain Eukaryota; kingdom Metazoa; phylum Arthropoda; class Insecta; order Lepidoptera; family Erebidae; genus Euclidia; species Euclidia mi. The sequence continues at coordinate 14,746,570 of OX123188.2, read as the reverse complement.
TATGTATTCTTATGAACATTTTAATAATGTCCACGTCTTGTTGTTGTGTCATGTTTTTATAAGTTTTTTTATTTATTAATCTTCCTTTGTAACGACAGTTCATTTATTGTATCATAGCTCTCAGGATAATACCGGTGATAAGCTTGAACCAACATTTCATTCTCTGTAAACCGACGTTTGTTATTTTTTGACCCCTCTATATATTACGAAGAGACAAATAAAATATGTTTTCTACCTTCCTTTATCTGTTCTACAAATTTGAATTTCACTGTTCGACAAATTTGAAATCGAAGGTCTAATAAATTCAGATTGCTAAGAATTACAATATGATACGGGCTCTTTTGGCTCGAATTGGTTCTATAAAGTTTTGAGCCAATTCACAGTCACAAAAGCTAAAGCACAAATCCAAGAACGAACTAAAAAGAGAGGGAATAATGAATTATTTCTCAATAATTTCGTATCAACGAAGTAAATTGGTCTATTTGATAAGATAGTGCCAAATCCACATTGGCACCACTGATATTTTTATGAAAAAAATAAGTCGCTTAGATTTTATTACAGTAGCTGTGTAAAAAGTTTTAGTCATTTCTTCGTATCAGTAAAACATATTGAATATTATTTATTAGGCAAGATATTAGCAAATTAAGAATATGGGGTTTTAACCCTTTTACGACCAAGGGACATATGTTTCCTTAGCCAATAATTTGAAAATATTTTAATACTTTAGAAGCCAATGACTAATTTTAATTTTTTTGTTCATTATTGAACAAATTATTAATATTTTTTCGTTGACGGTAAAACGTAGGTAATGCGGTTTATTTTCTACAAAATTTGTAATAATTATGATTGTTCGCTAAGCACATTCGGCCTATTTCTCAAAAGTTTTTAGGCACCTCAAAATATTTTATATTGTTTTTTATTCTGCTTTAATAATAGGGTATTACACCATTTTTTGAAAAGTGTCTCAAGATGATCCTATGACTTTAAGAAAGTAGTAGAAAAATTACAAAAAATATATTCAGTTGATAAGTAGTTTTTAAACAACTTTTAAATTTACATTTTAAATGTTCGCGGTTTATCAGACAAAAACGCTGGAAGCCATCTTGCTTACGCAACATAATTAGTAAACAACGTATAATGCTTGCATTTTTGACAGTCACGTGGTTTAGTTGTTTAAATTTCTACTAAGTTTATGACGTCATTTGACGTTAATGACATTCGTCATGGCGGCTGCTGTTTTGCGTGATTAAATCACAGATACTAAAACAGAATTCTTTAAAATGGTTTTAAAATTCTATTTATTCATTTTATGAGCTGTAACTAATGTATTCCGTATGTTTTCCGGTAATACTATCTTAAATATACGTTATTATATTTTTTTTCACATAGGGTAAAATACCCTATTGCTTGGTAAGTAAATTTATATTATATTTATTCATAAAACCATTATTTATGTTGTTATAGTTATAAGAAATCATAAACATAAAGGGACACCAGTGTCCCAGTGATCCGGAAGGGACACTATTTGTAATAAATTGTTAATTTATTCAACTCAAACAGATCGGCAAAGTTAAGCAATGCTTGCACAGGTCACCACTTGGATGGGTGACCGTGTGTGGCATTTACATCTGAGCGCTACCGTGCTTCGGAGGGCACGTAAAGCTGTCGGTCCCGGTTCTTGTCTAAGGATAAGGATCGTTAGGCCATGTCGGAGGCCTTAGGGCGGTCTGAAAACTCCGACACTAGAGTTGGCCACACACTCACACGAAAAACAAAACAAACAATTTATTCAACTGATGATTTTGTGAATTATCTTATATTTTGTTGATATTGTGGCAGAATATCTTTGCTATTTGAACTCAAGGATGATGTAGGTACTTCTATAAACTTTGGTGGATGATAATAGTAATGAAAAAGATGATTTACAACTTGACGAAAAAAGTCAAAGGATTTTGATACAGGATCAAGGAGTTTCTGTTGTTGAAATTAAAGATTCAACATTTCCATTCAACTTCAGGAATCAATAAGTCTGGAACCTGAACCATCGACGTCTACATCTCTTTTACCTATCACTGGAACACATGGTAATCAAGAACCAGTTTTCAAGTGGAACTAGGGATCATACGTGCCAAATAATTTTCATGATGTGGAATATGGCCGTGAAGTACAGATTACCTATTCAAATAGTTGATGCTGATGTATTGACTCACCTAGGCATATGGAATCGTTCGAACAAACCGAAAATATCTTTCGATCGACATAAGGAGATGGACATGTACACCACAAGTTATGAGGTATCGTGCGTAAAGTTGGTGAAAAATAAAGGAGGATACTTATTGATCAACTTTCTGTCACCTTAAGACATAGAAACTGGAAGACGACGCAAACCTGGATCAGCGAAAATAAGGGAAATTCCATAAAATTGTATCACATATAACAAAAATATGGGAGGAGTAGACCATATACGTGTTGATCTCATAGTGTTTTGAAATATTTGCACATTGCAAATAAAACACTATCTTCGATAATTTTCTGATAACTTAGATATCTCATTGAAAAATGCGCATACTGTCTAAGCTTCACGATGAAAAACAAAACTAGCTTGCAGTTCAGACAAGTTCAAGTTGGACAACCGGTGTCTCTGTCAGGCAGCATGAAGATCCTACTTCAAAATCAAATTTAGTTCCTAGATCTGTCAGACAAAGACAGTTTCCAACGCATGCCATTGATAACCAAACTTTTGGAAGAAATGGGCCAGTTTATTCAATTTATGATAGAAATCCGGAAAAACATTAGTAGTGCTGCAAAATACAGCTTTGCAAGACTAATAAATGGAAATGTTTCACTGTATACTACCTTATTACTACTAACTTATTACTCTAAATTGTATACCTATAGATGATATACTTAGGGTCCCAAGCCAACCTCACCTGCAAGTGGTGCACCTGCCGATCAACGGACGAGGCTCTGGCAAACAAAATATCCCGATAAGCGGCAATAGGCTCGCCACCTATTACGTGGGATCAAAACACTGGCGAAAAGTGGGCGTTTAATATACCTCTGCCTACCCCTTCGGGGAAACAGGCGTGAGTCTCTGTATGTATGTATGTACCTATAGATGAACAAACAATTTTTCTGTTGTAATTTTGTAAATACGACACCTCTAAAAATAATAAAATTTCTAAAACGTATTATATAATTTGCTTCAACAAAAAGTACTGCTAACGACCATAGGGACATATGTGTCCTAAAGAATTCCAAAGCATCCAAAACATTTTATAATATTTTAAGTTCAAATTATGTTTAATTGATGCCTTATTAACTGTTTTGTGTAGTAAGTTGTTATCATAATATTTAGTCCCAAATCCTTATGGTCTTGAAAGGGTTAAGATGTTTTATCATAAGTTGACCAAAAATTACCTTCATCATAACCGTACTTAAAAAAAAAACATGTTGTTCATGAATATTGTCAAGTTTATCACTAGACCATGTAGACGTAGCACAGAGCTCCATTGAAACTAGGCTAAATTCATATCTTGGGATCCAATTAAAATATCGATAGCTCATCGGTTATCACGCTGTCAATAATTACGAGCTGCAACACAGCAAGTTATTGTTGATTATATTTGCTCACAGCTCTACTGGCTCGTATTATGTTGTTTATAAGGCTTCCTCTAAGGAAATATTATATAATTTAAACTCAGCTATTCGCAGCCGTACACGCTAATGAAATCGATGTTATTATACGAAATGCAGGGCATATGATGAGCAGTGTTTTAGAACTTTCCAGAAGAGAGTTTTGGAACAATGCTGCATGACCGATTTTTCGAAGTTTTGTGCGGACATCACTTTAGCCTTTTTGTGACAAACATTCTCTTTAAGTCTTTAATGCCACAGCTATCATAAGATCATTAGAAGTGAGACAGCCCGTAACCATAAATAATTAGCTAGTACTAAGCTGTGCTTAATAGTAAATTATCACTATCTGTTCGTGTTCGTGTTAAGCTACGTGGAAATGCTAAAACTTTACAAACTACGTAGAAGTGACCTTTGCTAACCGGAGTAGTGGTTTTTAATTGAACCATTGCCAAGAAAAACTAAAATAAGTAGTGAATAATGTAATAAAATGCAATTTTTTTTTGCTAAAATGTAATTCTTGAGAGAGTAACATGTAAAGAGTTTAATTACTGATGCTTGCTATAAAAATTCAAATACATTGAAATTGAGATGTAGAATTTATTTTTTGAGTTATTAATCATTTATGGAACTGGAGACTAATAATTTGCTCAATCTATAATTATACTCAGTTATATTTTACTAAGAAACATAAACTTTGAAGTCATACTAAGTAAAGATAAAAAATTAAATTAATATTAGAAAGACTGAAAATAACTGCCGATGTAAAATTAAATAGATGTTGCTAAGTTTAATTTTAATCCTTGGTAACAGTTTTAAATGCAAATATATTGGAGACCTCAAGCGTCATAAAATACCATTGATTGCTATAATAATATAATTATCACACAGTTTAAAACTGTCCAAGTTTATCAAAAATATACTAATCTAAAACTAATCAACTAAAAGCAATTTTTATAAAAACCCTTACCTGTCGCTTATACTGGCCGGCAATATACTATCAATATAAATAGCATTACACGTCCCACTGCTGCCAACTCTTTGGTACGTATCAGAACCAGAACTGTACACATCTTCAGGACATCTCTGGTTAGTTAAGAACAATCCTAAGTCCTCATTGCATGGCCTCTCAATTTCTATAAGTAACGGTCCAGTAGCTAGCTTGACTGACTCCATAATGGATACGTCGTATTCTATCGTTAGGCTGGTCACTTGGGGACAGTTCTGCAGTATGGAGTGGACTTCTGATAACGTTTTGTTGGTTAGGGATACCTGTAAAAGAAATATTAGGTTTTAATACAGGCGTCTCTTTACAAATCTATAGAAACATCTGATCACTCTTTTATTTTTCTATGCATGATTTTCCATGTATACAGTTGCATTAATCTCTTGCAATTATCAAATATTCATCGTCATTATTGACTATTTATTATGCCGATTATATCTGAATTTAACGTTGCAAGAACAAAGCCGATACTATTCGAATCGGAAAATTATTTCATTTAAATTAATAGTCAATGTGATTATTTTGCGAAACGTAATAAGTTTTCTGGTAAAAAAATTACAGTTGGTACTGAAATACTGTACACATTTACGCTTGTTCCATCAAGACAAGTGGTATGCACCTCCGTACGGAAGACGTGTGTCGCACAGCTGTCGCATGATATTGACTCGAGAACTTTTATGTGAAAAAATATAACCATCCGTGCCTGTTAAGTCATCCAAGACTACCATCATCCGATAGTAGTCCGTCATCAAGAGTGTAATTTGAAACCTTGCTATTATTATCTGAATAAATTTATAGGCATCTCCAAACCTGTTAAACTTCAAAAGATTCAGAGATTTAATTGACGATCCCTTTTGCAACGTTATATTTTTAGCAGAGGGTCTAAAATAGAGTAAATTAAAACGTCAATCACATTTTACAAAGTTCACGTCCAAGTGATCTTGTCGTAAATATTGTAACAGTGATTATTAAAAGCGATGAGCTATAGAAACTTTAGATAAAATTCCTAATTTAGTATTTAATTTCTAACGCTAACAGCAACTGATTTTCTAATCAGCTGCTGCTAGCGTCAATCAAGTCTTCAGTATTCATTTTATCTTCTGAAGATAATATAGAATAGAGAACACTTTCAACAATGACATCAAAAGATCAAAATAATCTGAGCAGTTGCACTTCAAACAGTGAATGAAGGAGACAGGTGATTAGCGTCGCACACGAGCCACACGCAATATTTCGCGTTTGACTCGTGTGCGGCCACAGGCACTAGAGTGTCTAGTCATTTTTTATATTACACAAATGTCACCACTCGCCACTCGTAAGTAATCCACCTCCCCTCTCTCGTTTCTTATTATATTTTAATTACACTTGTGTTTTTTGCTTTATGCTTATGGCGTTTGAATTATCAGCTGCAGTGCTACTTTATTTTTTAAGATGTTTATTGAGGCAAACATACAATTCTGCAAAGCGGTGTAGCAGCTGTTTCTATGGCAATCATCATTGTGCTTCTATGCTGCTTAAAAAATACACATATTTTACTTACGTGGTCAACTTTCAGCAGCCTATCTCCAGGTTTTATCCTGGACGTGTTATACGCTGCTCCTCCAGGCCTCACATGCGTCACTACTAAAGGTTGAGCATCTAGTGATCTGCTGTTCAGTACCAAGTCGGCACTCGGCGCCGAATTCTCTGGTAGACCGCCACGGATTGTGATGCCTAAGGAGCCATTGATCTTCTCTACAGGAACCTCTGCTAGCTTCGTCGTGATATACAGGGAGTTTTGGGATGCTGCAACAAAAAGGTGGATATCAAAATTTTCGAAAATTGCCAGTTTTTCTACGTTTGTTAAATCACACTGCCTAGAAATGTTTTTATCTTTTAGAGTTGAAATTCCTCTTTTATTTACTAGCTTTGTCTTTAGTGTAATTGGCTTAATAAATCTGGCGAAAAGTGGGTGTAGCAATACACCTCTGCCTACCTCTTCGGGGATATAGGCGTGAGACTATGTATGTATGTAGTACAATTTCCACCGAGTAGTTTCAAATATAAAGTTTGTAACGTAAGGCGTAAAAGCGATTCTCTGAAATTCTCATTATTTGCGTTTTGGTTGTACTGGTTGCACATAATTATATGAAAGTTTCTTGTTATCTTACTCCAGCAATCAGGTTTTATTGTATACTGGAATCCTTAGAAGTTTCCTTTATTATTAAGTTTTCATTCAAAATACAACGATGTGGGTGTATTTTTAGATTGCCACCACCACCTAGCTTAGGAGTTCTCTTTGGTATTCAAATAACGTAGGCGTATGTCGATTGATTTAAATGAACCTCAATTTATATAATGAATAATGATATGTTTTTAGTCTAGAGAGGTGGGTAGTGAATTAATAGTCACAGTCACTTTTATCTCTCGTCACGTTAGCATGTCTATAAGAGAGTGTAAAAGGTATTATGCCTCTTTTAATGTAAGTTTTTCACAGGATTTTAAGAAAAAATAGGTGCAGCGTATATTTTTTTATCCGTGCATCACACAAAACTACTTAGCTATAGAAATCAAAAATAATAATTCATAGTTTTACCTCTTAAGCTATAAATTCTTACTGACACTCATCAAATCGTTGAACTCATGACGATCTTACTCCTGAACCGCAGTGAAATATAAAGGATGCTCTCCCTATTAATTAACTGAATGATTGGATGAATGGACGAAACCGCTTAGGATGGGGCATTATGGTTCGTGTGGAACGTCGCTTCGGAAGTTCTTAGACAGGTGTCTCTATATATAGCTGTTCTCAGATCTCCAGCTATTTTAATTGTGGGCACCAATGAAATACTTTTGGTTTAAATATAAAGTGTCATCCTGTTGGAAGTGTCAATGGGGATATTGTCGTGTTTATTGCTTTAAAGATTTTTGTATTCGTTGGTTGGTTTAGAAGGTGGTGGAGAATTGCTCTATGATACGGCTAAGTTGTATACAATTATTAGTTTTAAATGCTCATTTAGATGTGAATTCCTTGTGTTCCAACACAGTTTATCTGCGCAAATTTGCTGACTGAGCTTATCTGACGAGGACGCGAGGACTCTGTGTTTGTAATTTTACCCGATTGATATCAATTGCCAACAACGCGAATGGATTGTTGAGTGTTGCGACTGCCTTCATGTGTGATGTATGTGATTTTTTGAGCCATTGAAAAGTAGTCAGGTCGCCGCTTGTCTTTGTGTTTGGAGACAATTTGTTAATGCATTCAAAGGACCATTTGTATAGGTATATGCAAGCTAACCGTTTTGGAAAAGCAATGAGTTATCAGGACCGATCAGACCATTATCTTATTCATTTAGTAGCTGATTTGGAATGAGTCTAGCCTGAAAGCATTTTAAGATAAAATTGCCTTTTCACGACTAGTTTTACATTCTTTATTTTAGTAATTGTAATATTTTTGTTTATTTGTACTGTTGAACAATAAATATTTCTTTGTTTATCTACTTATACTATGGTAATTCCATTGGTTTTGCAAAGAAAAACAAAATTTCACATCTCAAAACAGCCCAGCTTATATCCTAATACTTGTATCTGAGGATTAACGACGTGCTGAGCTGAAAGAGGTGTGTCACTGTTAAAATAAATTGTGTTCTGTTGTCTTGTACGACATGAAATACGATTCGCATAGTTGCAAATCAGCGTTGTTTTACTTATATTGCAAAGAAGATAGATGTTGTGTTTCATTTTATATGGTTTGGCATGACTAGACGACGTTATTGTTAGTAGAATATTCTAAACGAAATAAAATTATAAAAGTGTATTTTAGGTTTTAATAACATGTTTACATTACTATTGGTCTCATCAACAGTGCTCTATGATATGTTCATCATCATAGCGTTATCCCGGTTGTGCTTTTTTGCCTTGAAGGCTTTCTAGCTCCGCTTTATAGCTCTCAGATATGATAGAAGAAAATATGATTTTTCTTCGGGGTTGTTTGCAATCTGAAGGTCAATTCTCGTATTTTATTTAACATCGACATTTTATTTTAAACGAAATGCAATTAGATTTTTTTTTATATTGACTCAAAATTGGTACTCACGAAAATAAAAATCCCACATTGGACCAATCATTGCGAATATTTTTACTGCAGTACCATACCTGGGAATTGACTGCTTAAGGTGATATTGGGGCTCAGCTTACCTTACATTTTTTGAATAAAAAATTGAAGAAACCACATTCGTCTTACAGATCTATTAGACATTTAATTAAATGTCTAATATTTAAATTAGAATGTCTAGCAGTTTAATTGTATATTATCTGAAGTCTAACATTGTTAGTAATTTAGTTAGTCATTCTGAATTAATGTTGTAGGTCTGCGATGTATTCGTATGTAGGTGGCTTGAGACATATATGTTTGAGGCAACATTTGCTGAGTCATTGAGAAAATGTGTTTAAAGTAGGTAAAATAACGCGCAGCGGGAATACTTTGTTGTAAATTTTATAAACATTAAACTATGAATTATTGGTCTGTGCGGAGAGCCTTGGCCTATGTTGTGGCTTATGTCCAGCAATGGATGTCTCCAGTCTGAAATGATAATGTATGAAGATAATGAGATATGATAATATTAAATTCTGTCGATAATACCGTTATAAAGCCAATTAAAAGGACAGCATCTTCCGATATGTCTAACGATAGTTTAGTGCGCTACGATGTCCAGTCGCGATTTTTACGTGTATAATGGATAATGTATGATTTGTGGCGTATAACCATATTGAATTGACGAGGAAACACTGGTTTGATCTGAAATACGTTGCTTCAGTTCTGTTTAGTGCCACTAACAACGGAATTCAATACTCGATCTATCCATTTTTTTGAGATTTTAGATTCGTTTTTGACATAAGTTCCATATAAAATATGTCAAAGTCGAATCTCGAATCTCAAAATCCATGGATGTATCGAATATTGGAACCGGCCGTTACAGAATTCCAGTGTTACTGCAATTACGATATTAAGGATTAAGGGCTATAAATTCTAGCCATGAACTTAATTATATATCCATTTGGTATAATGGAATAATGGTTGAATGAATGTAATGGTCCTATTATCAGCACATGGTGGTTCTATTACGGCGATCAGTCGTAAAATTAACTGGTGTCGTATCAATTTTCATAATGCATTGAGTAATATTTTATTAAAGTTATATCACACAATATGTGCAATATACAGAATAAAATAGGGATTAACGGAATCTGACCATAGCTAGTATGAGATCTCCAATACGTGATTTGAATATACAGTTTATTGAATACAACAATACAATCCTCCAAACCCCAAACTAAATGATGTTTGGATTCAAAATATTTGCTATCGTTATTTGCGTTTATCTATAACGATATTACTGAATAATTTTACTTATATTGACATACGCCCTGTACCTTTTTTGTGTATAGAACTAGACTATTAACTAATATTATTTAACAGCCGTTTTAATGGAATTCGATTTACATTCAAGTATATTATAGTCCTTCTAAAGGCCTTGCCACACGGCACAATTTTACATCCAACTTGACTAAATCACTTGATGAAATCGTGACGTGTAGACGCCAGTCGTCCAACTCAAGTTCATCGGGTGGGCGGTACCACCAGATTTTAACCAATCGGGTGGACGGAATGCAAATCAGTGATTTGATTGTGTCGTGTAGACGGGCAAAGCCAATTCGATTGAAAATTTGATCAGTGGTAAAATTGTATCGTGTGGCAAGGCCTTTAGAAAACGAGGTCTAAATTGATGATGTTGACTGCAAGGTTTGCGTATTGGTTTAAACGGCCGCCTCGTTACTTTACACTGCGCCATGAGTATTAGTTGTTTCTAGTCTGAGTGTTCATAGTTTCCGTTGGTTGTATATTTGTAAAGTCTCCCGCGACAGAGGACTTCCTAGTGGAGCTTTGTCTTTATAAAAATAAAAAATGATTTCAAAATTTATAATTGTGTATATAATAGTGCAGGTTTAGTGCTGAATATCATTTTTTTTTAATACTTTTTGCGGAAGATGGTTATTTATTTGATTCGAAATATTTTATTCCAACGAATTTTAGAGATTATAGTTTTACAAAAATTGTCTTTAAGTAGTGGGCGAATAATATATTAAACTAACACTCAGTTAGTCATTAATATTTCATAAGAAAACGAAAACCGTTATTTAACTTCGCCACACAATCTTTTGGAATTAACAGAAAATCACTAAACGTGAAAGCTTTCAACAGGAATTAGGTACAACCATTTCTTAATACAGTGTTGAATTATAATTGCCCAAAAGTTTCTATCTCCCTTTATCCGTCAAAATCATTCAGAAAGTACTTAAAATTAACAATTGGAATTTAGTTTTGACGGTTCTAATAATTAAAATCAACATTTCTAAGGAAAGTCTGTCTGAATTACGATTGCTTTGTTAATACCGGCTTTGGCTATAATAACTATTTAATTAGGATTAAATTTATACAAGATCTTATTCTAAAATAATGTTTGATTTTACATGTTTACCTATTTAAAACTAGATGATGCCCGCGGTTACACCCGCGTTATTTAGGGCTACTGCTCCGCTACCGTGGCTTATAGCGTGATGTTATATGGCCTAGAGCATTTCTCGATAAATGGGCTATCTAACACTAAAATAATTTTTCTAGCCTGGCCGGTAGTTCCTGAGATTAGCGCTTTCAACCAACCAAACAAACAAACTCTTCAGCTTTATATATTAGTATAAGACTAGAGGATGCTAACAGCTACGACCGCACATTTGATTTTAATTTAACCATTTCTGCCTGAACCCGTGAGAATTTCAGAAAGTGCACCTCTACGGTCCTCAAGGTACATTCTTGCCGAATTTCAACTTCTTGCGCCCAATAGTTTTGGTTGTGCGTCGTATGTCACTCAGTCAGTAACGCAAGAATTGATTGCATAAACATTGAGTTTAATGTTAAAAAAGTATGCTATACTTTTCTTTTTTACGATAGTAACTAAATGAACATGATTTTCAGTAAAGGGCAGGTCTTATATAGCTGAAACCATTGTCACGAAGAAGAAGATGTAAAAGGCAATCGCATGCTCTCGTTATAATCTTGTATCGTTGAGTTAATACATACATACCTACATACATAGACCCACGCCCTGTTTCCCGGAGGGGTAGGCAGAGACTACGAAACGCCATTTGCAACGATCCTGACATAGCTTTGAGTTAATATGATTAAATAGTAGAGCAGCATGGAAAGCAGTGGCAAGGGGAGATCAGGAGTGGGCAAGAGAGTCACTTCTACATAAATATCAAGTAGGACAACATCATCTAAGCACAGCCACTTTGTAGAAAATTATTTTGCTCGAGATCTCACTAGATCGTTAAATCTGGCCCTATTACCAGCCGGACCGTGTGACTAGTTGCTACCTTAGTAGCAGTAACAAAGGCGCGTTATCCATACTAATATTTAGTCGGTATATATAAATGAGAAAGTGTGATAGTTTTTCTTTCTTTCACATCGCAACAGTGTAATTTCAATTTTTGTGTGGGGGATAGTTAGAAGGAGTGGAGTGAAACATAGCTTATTCTTTATGATTTTTTTCCCGCAATTAAATACCTACGTGTCGCGATAACCGCGCGCAAAATATTATTTCTAATAAGTAGGTATTGCTACACGATTGCCGGGTATATGCTAGTATGACTCCTCAACACTATAAGTATTATAAAACGAAGTCCTTCGACCATCCTGTCTGTCTGTATCATCGCAATAAACTCAAATACTGGCTTTTCGTACAGTTTTCAATAATGAAATATTAAATTTCATTGTTGAAAACTGTACGAAAATTGAAATCTTAAATAGATTCTTGAGGAAGGTCTAATTGTATAATTAACGAGAGTGGAGCTGCAGCCAAAGTGAAGTAAAAAATATGTAAGAAAGAACAACCAAGTAAAAACCATGAAATAATAATATTTCACAGCAAATGAGAAGTCAAAGTCAAAGTCAAAAATCATTTATTCATCTAGGTCACAACGTGACGCTTATGAACGTCAAATTTTTAAAGTAAATTAATAATGCTTCTACATTTACATTTACTGCCCATTCGCAAAGCAATAGGTAGAACCACGAGAAAGAACGGTCAATAAAACTCGTGGCCACTCTTTTTAATCGCCAGTGTTATGGTACATATTTTGTTTTTGTAAGGAGCTGCAACTGTTTCACATTGTAATTAATTACTTGTAAATAGTAAATAAGAACATACATATATACAAAATATGTAGTTACTAAATTAAGTGCTGTAGTAGTCTTCAAATGTGAATCTTGTGTAACAGGAGCATCCACTTACGCTTTATAATGTAGGCAACTCGCGATCATGTTCAGAACTATGGTAGAAAAGTATGTTACAGAAAGTGACGGTATATGAATACACGTAAATTACAAAAACGTTAGTATCCAGCCCATGATAACGAGTTACCTTCATCGAACACTGTAGCAAATTTTAATAAAATTTGTGGAACAACAATGAAAATGTAAATGTAATAAGTTGAATGACCTAATAATGCATGAATATTAAATTAATAGAACTAGATATTATATAAAAAAAAACTTAAAAGTAAGGTATCTATATAAATTAAAAATATCAAGAGTTGGCTAGTGTAAGTGACCATCTATCCTTATCACTGAAATAATCATTAATGGTATAATAACCTTTCCTAATAAGGCAGTCTTTTATTTTACTTTTGAACGTACTAAATGGCAATTCTAAAAGACTAATTGGTATTTTATTGTATATACGAATACCTAGCCCTACAAAAGAATTATTAACTTTATGTAAACGATGATAAGGGGCATATAACTTATGCCTGTTTCGAGTATTTATGTTATGTACATCACTTTTTGTAGTAAATAAACCTATATTTTGCCTAATATACAATATATTAGCAAATAAAAATTGCGAGGCTACTGTAAGAATTCCTATAGACTTAAAGCGTTCCCTAAGAGTATCTTTTGCACCTAACATGTATATTGCTCGTACCGCTCGTTTCTGTAGAAAGAAGATATTCTGAATATCCGCAGCTTTGCCCCATAACAAAATACCGTAGGACATGACACTATGAAAATAGCTAAAATAAACTAGACGAGCTGTGTCAACCAAAGAGTATACAAATACTACGTAAGAAGAGGCGGATGTGCCATAGATCATGCGAGACTTTCAGCTTTGTATGAAACGTGCAGGGAGAACTCGTACCAACATAAAGATACTAATTGACATCGTTTTTATGTTGTCAGCATTGTCATATTTGTCAATATAGGGATGTACCCTCTAGTGATTAACGAAATATCGATATCGATAATATTCGGTAAAAAATAATTATGTTTCGACTAGAATAATACTTTTCCAACACAAATAAAAGATGTATTTAATATTTATGTGTTTATTCAAACAAATTAGCCTTTTCTATAAATCTATTCTAGATTAGCGAAGAAAATACGCAGAACTAAAAGATATATTATGTATGTACATGTAATGGAACGGTTTGCGGTTTTCAACATTTCTTCTGTAATAGGATTTAAAGAAAGGTCTATAGATACAAGGCACAGCTGTTTTTCTGACTTGAGTTCCCTTTTTTTTAAGTCATTCGGCTTAAAATGCTTGCCACACACATAGTTCAACTGATGTAATTTTTCAATGGGCACATAAATCAAGTCTTGGTTTCCAGTTGCAGCTACCCATTTTTACATCTAAAAAGAAAAAAAGAATAGAATTTTTAGTCCTTGTGCCAATTTCTAATAACGGATTATCGATAACTGGCAGGCAGCACTATTGTTTACCTACAAAGTACTAGGATATGAAACTAGAATATTTCCTTATTTTTTATGTTTCATTGAAATATATCACATTATATAACATTATAAATATTCATTGATCTTTATCTAGGGACATTTTGCCATAAATACCTACCCTTTTTTCATTGCTTGACCGGCATGTTGTTGTATGCCATATTTCGCACGTTATTTTGCTTGTTTTCATTGCGCTCCTTTCAATGCTAATCAAATAAATATAGTAACACTAACACTAGAAGTGTAAAATCACATTTATTTGGTATACACAAAGTACTTTTACAGTATGTTTTTTACGTTTTATAAACAAACTACATAACGCGGCAAAGTTCAATCTGGATAATAATGTGACAGTTGTGACATTTGACACTATTGACAGCCAAGGCGGTGATGTACGTATAACCCGTCTAACTTTGAAAGAATACTGTTCCAAGGGTACATAGTGAAGGATGCTATCTTCACGTTTTATACATATAATAGTAGCCATTAAAAAGATAGCACGTTTCATACATTCGGTTTTTTCTTAGGAACTTGCGCCAGGCTGGTGTCAACATCAGTAAGTTGTCTAACTTTTTTGACAGCATACGCAGCAGAGCTCAGCTTACCTGCAAGACATGCTATATGTGCACCCCATTGTAACTTAATATCTAGTGTAATGCCTAGAAACACTGTCGAGTCAACTGTGTCAAGTTCCTCCCTATCTAGCCTTATATTAGGTCCCAGTTGTCTAACGTTAGGTAAATTTAACGCATTTAGTCTTTTTTGAATTAAGCACTAGGTTGTTTGCTGTAAACCATTGTGTTGTTGTTGAGATAGAAAAAGAACAATGTTACAAAACTACAAGATTAAAATAAGTGCCTTAGCTATGCTTCGGTAGTTCTTTATTTCCGAAAGGGACTGGAAACATAAATATACATGAAACATTATTACTAAATTACTTTTCGTAATTTAAACCATAAATACAAGTCCTACTTCTTCTGTTACATATTTTTATAGATAAGAAAATACTTGTAATTATAATAATATATTCTGCGCTGGTAAAAAGATAAGCATCATTATTTTGTATCGTAAAGAATTTGATACTAAAATCCTACTTCTATTATAAACTTGTAAAGATACATACAGCAAAATTGGCACCCTTTCCAGTGAAATCGCGGGCAGAAAATTTTTGGTTATAAACTACATCGAAAAAGGAGGTTAAAATGAGCACGATACTAACTGTAAAACGGTAAATAATTACAGCCAAATCTTTCGAAAGATTAAAATATTCGTATAGCACTAATTCTTATTCGAATGCATAAGGTTCTCGTTGATGAATATTACGGAGTTTGATGACTCCTTACTCCGCTTTCTTCTTAAAAATCATTATAATAATAATGTTTATTTGCTTACTAGTTAATTAGATAAATTATTATATTTTGGTGCCAATCAATGTCATTTTTATAAACCGCTTAATAATGTAAATCGGGTTGCGATATACCAAAATTTAATATGAATAACTGCATCCACGATAATTTCGTTAAAATTTGTGAAACAGTTTTTGAGTTTATTGTGGACAGACGGGCAGAGGCGATGGTGGAGTTTTAAAAGGATTTAAAAGGAAGGAAAATGATAATTATGTAATTGCAATTCTAAACCTAACTATTATTATAAAACGATTTACATAATCATATTTAAATTAATAATACCTTCATGTGCTTTAAGTAAACAAACATTAATAAATAATTAATTATTACGACCGGCAACGCTTCAGTGATAAAATATGTGTTTTAATAATTAACGTACGTTTCTATAATTTGAATATTGCATCGTGATTCGCACTGGTAGCGCAGTGGTTAATTGGTCGCATCTTCATTGCCTGTATACAGACTGATGGTCACTCGGTACAACGAAGTTTATGGTGTTTTATAATAGAATTACGGTTGCACAGAATGTACACGATGCGATTTTGCGAGTTTATCATCGATATCGGACAAATTGCCGAACTACGTGCTGCCATCAAGAATTCGGAATAACTCAGTAACACTTTAGCCTGTTCCGGGAATCTAACCCTGGATAGAACATGGACACAGTCAGTAGATAGAGGAGCAGGAGAAGTAGATTTTTATACATACATACATAAACTCACGCCTGTTTCCCGGAGGGGTAGGCAGAGACTACGAAACGCCATTTGCAAAGATCCTGACATATCTCTCTTGCTCCATTCACTCCCATCAGATTCCTCATGCATGCTCTTCTGTTCAGGGTACTTCTAACCTGTCCTGTTTTTAGGATGTCTCCAATCTGGTCAGAGAACGTCTGCCTAGGTCTTCCCCTTCGTCCTGTCCCTTCCACACTTGCCTTATATATCTGCTTGGTCAGTCTTTCGTCATCCATCCTTTCCACGTGCCCGCAACATCTTAGCATACCTTTATCGATGCTTGTCACTACATCTTCTTTTACCCCACAACACTCTCTTATCACACAATTCTTTACTCTGTCAGTCAAAGAAACACCACACATACTTCTCAGTGCTCTCATTTCTACAGCATATATTCTACTTTCATGACTCTTCTGCCATTGTTTATATGTAAAACAATTACACCGTGTTGACACGAGGCTTATTCCCAAACGTAAACATGTCTTTTAATAAAAGTATATGCTTCGCGGATCACAAGAAGGTTGCTGAACTTTTCATCAAATAATATTATACACAGAGGGATAAGTGGTTTCTTTATGTAGATGTTATGTTTTCTCACATATCTTTTCTTTGCACGTGGTAGACGGATTACTTAAGTTCAAAGTGTATGTATGATGTTACCGGTATGTATCTACATATAACTCTTTCGTAAAAGATACACCTTAGTAGCAATCTGGCGAAAAGTGGGTGTAGAAATACACCTCTGCCTACCCCTTCGGGGATAAAAGGCGTGACGATATGTATGTGTATGTATGTAAGTAGCAAGAGTACAATGAAGACACGCAGAAGGTTTTAGGTTCAAACCTAATTTGCGTAGTGACTTTTCGGATTTAGGTCAGTATCAAACTCTATATCAGTGCTTGATTAACGTTTAGAAAAACATCGTAAGGTAACCTGAATATCAGACAGTTCGTCACGACCGTCCCACAGGACATGACCCGCACTTCGCTTTCGTGAGGAATTATGGCATAGCCATCATGGGAAGAGGTCAGTTTCTTGCAGTGGGAAAGTTAATTAACGAGACTGATAAAAGATTTACCATTTGAATATCGATTATATACGTGAATTTTCTTCAGATACCTACTGGGCTTAGGGCACTCTTCATTACGTGAATCACATTTTTCCCTTGCTGAACTGTCTCTTAATATTTTCTTTAAGAAAGTCCCAGATCTAGATAAAAATGTCTGCTTTAGTATGTTCCAAGGGGACTGCACTAAGAATGAATTTGCCGACATTCCCACGGGATCGGGGTTCAAGCCTGGCTCAAGGCTGAGTTAGTTGAGTTTACACAGAGATATATTGCTCTAAAATATAGGCTCTGGTACCACACTCACCATAATTAGGCATATAATATTCCACTTCCAGCGATGCCCTTTCTTCCACGTTGTCCAGCAGCCTGAGGACCTCATCGTTGGTGAGTCTGGCTGTAGAGATGCCGTTGACGCTGCAAATCCTATCGCCTGGTGCCAGGCGGTCTGACTCGAGGGCTACCGAGTCCTTGGTAAAGCCCACGATGGAAGGAACGATACCGGGTTCCGAACGCCCTGTAGACAAAGAGAAAGAAAAAGTGTGAGAAACTGAAAATGTTTATACTTAGTTGAAATACGTTTTTGAATGTACCTATTAAAAATACCTTATAAGCCAATTATGATTGTATAGTTTGAAATAACTAAAACCAGAATATTTATATGCATACCACCTTTCTGGATTAAGGGCAAATATGGCGAGAAAACCAATAGATCCAAATAGTAGAACATTTTCTCACCACGATGTGTAAATATGGTAGAATTTGCAGAGTTGCAGTTGAAAAATGCTCTATGAGTTGGCAAACTAGTCGACGTAAGAGCTTTGCTTAGAAGAAGTTGTCTATTGCCAACCAAAAATGTGATACAAAAATACCATTGATTGTTTTTGGTGTATGTAAAGCTTATTTTTTCTGTGTAGTTTGATCATAATATTATTATTCCTCAATTTCAAATTTAGTATTTATTTAAAGACGTCTTTCGTAGGTAGTGTGAGTGTAATTTGTAATAGGGTCAAAAATATCTCATGTACGTAATCGTACCCACATACACTTTAATCAATGTAAACCACTACGCTAAACGGTACACGGGCAGTCAATTTTCACTCAGATTTTGCTAAAGTGTGTTTTTCTACTATAACATATTCTCAAAATACAACATGATTGTTTTTTGGTATTTAGATTCAACTGACAAAACCCTGACTTGTAAGCTTTTCCGTGTCATGCAAGCTCCAGTAATTATACGTACCAAACACCTATGAAACTTTCATCAAACAGAACCTATTTTTCTAGCACTTCAAAGAAAGTATTGCACAGACACATACTAAACAGCTATCTTAAAGAAGTTACACCGCCTACAAAGTCACTGTAATGTCGCAAATTTTGGTGCGGTAGTGTACATAATATGGGCAACGCTAACTGAGTCATAACCATCTTTCTGTTTGAACCTTCATAAAAGTATCGAAATGGATCGTAAATATGAAATGGCTACGAGCGGTCATTTAGTACTCCAGTGCCATGTAAAATAAGCTCTTTTTGTGAAGTGGGGTCAGACGAAACACTGTTCAAAGGCACGTTAAGGTTGGGTTTTTATGTAACATTGGGTTATTCGTTTGCATATATCGGGTGTTGTGTGTTTGTTTTAGCGTCTCGCACTAGTTTGGTAAGAAATGCGGCTGAATATTACACCTTGACCACAGGTTATTTCGTTATATTTTTAGACTTATGCTGTAGGCTTAGTATATTCCTTAAACCGATCATATTTGTAGGATTCATAGAAATGGTGAAACGTATAATTATAGACTTATACATAACGGTAGATAAGTGTATTTAACGTTTACACATACATACATACATAACGTCACGCCTTTTATCCCCGAACGGGTAGGCAGAGGTGTATTTCTACACCCACTTTTCGCCAGATATACTTTAGTCCCACGTAATAAGGGGCGAGCCTATTGCCGTACCGGGCACATTTCCAGACTCCCTGCGGCTACTGAGAATTTCGTAACAGAAAAACCCAATAACACTGCCCGACCCAGGAATTGAACCCGGGACCGCCCGATCCCACGCGCACATTTATGCCGCGAGACCAACGAGGCAGTCGTATAGGGTTTGATGTCGAGTTTTCCGTCTCTACGCAAATATGGTATTTGCATCGTGTTATCCCTTAGTCGCCTCTTACGACACCCACGGGAAGATAGGGGGTGGTGACATTAGTATTCTATGCCGTCAACCACACGGTTAACGTTTACATTATCTAAAATATTATATTGAAATGCCTAGAACTGTTTAAGACCACAAAATAATGAAAACTAAAAGCGATCTTGTTAAGGAAATAAATTTGTTATAAGATTAATGAAAGCAATTGTAAACTAAATAAAGTAATAAATTTATTGTCAGCAGCTAACACATGCGAACATTTTATAATATGCAATTAACTACGGAATTCAATATTCGATCTTTAAATAGATCTGTAGATTTTAAATTCGTTTTTGACATAAGCTCCATACAAAATATGTCAAACACGAATCTCGAATCTCAAAATAATTATATAATTATTCTTTATTGACATAAAATACACGTTTACAATATTTTAGAATTCTCTGACTCCCGCACTAGTAATAACTGTGTTGCAGGAGACAGTGTCTTCCCAAATTAAATCCTGGCACAGATCATTTATGTCTCAAGAAAAACAAAAAAGAATAAAAATAAAAGCATAACAATAAAAACAAGACGCGTGTGTGTGTGTGCGTCTGTGTGTGTGTGTGTGTGTGTGTGTGTGTGTGTGTGTGTGCGCGCGTGCGTGTGTGTGTGTGCGTGTGTGTGTGCGCTTGTGTGTGTGTTCTTTAAATTAGTCTGACCTGATTGGCCCTACGACGATGTCTTGGGATCGGAAAATCAGATGTCCACCAATCAGATCTATTTGAAATAGTGTTACGATATGATTCTTAGTAAATTCTCAACAATATTATAGTCCATCGTGTTTAGCCATTCAATTACAACTTTTTTTAAATTGAAAATCCATGTATGTATCGAATATTGAAAATAGCCGTTAATTAACAAGCAGAAATTGCGATTAAATGTTTAGTCTATTTGTCGAACTATCATTATTCAGACGTTTTTCAACATTTCTAACATTACGTTGGCAACTAGATAATATAATATAATATTCTACCACATAATATAAATATACACACATCACCATCTAGTCCCAAACTAAGCAGAGCTTGTACTATGGGTACTAGATAATGGATAAACATACATATATACTTTTTTTTTGCAAATACATACGAAACAAGAAAGTCTTCATACTGCTCGTGTGTCTCTTCTGGCGATACTCGTTTTGAAGATAATTGACTCAGCGTAAGCTGTAACCACAGTGAACGTTTAAACATGTTCTTTTATGTTGAAGATTTTATGACTCTTTCTTAGGAGATACATTACGCTCTTTACATTTTGGCCGAAAAATAAAATCTATTCTACTAAGCAATTGCCATCAGTCTTCTTCTTCTTCATCTAACCGGGACTAATGAATTATCGTACGTCACAACTCAAAAGAGATAAGAATAAGAAGAGGTCACACTGTTTTCTGGATATATGAGGATACTGGCTTACTGTCACTTTTGTCAAAGATATGACAGCTACAGGACTTCGCACGAGCAATGCCAAGGGGCAGTAACATTAAATGATATTTAAAAAAAGCTTGGTGGTGCGTGCTGTGGTCTCGATACTGAGAACCTATGCGTGGTAATTTCTTAGTGTCCCAACGTACCATTGCTATCCCACTGAATTGAGAACAACCAGGGATTTTGGGCTAAGTTTTTTAGTTTTATCTAATACTGATTAATTTATAATCGTCGTATATTCAATCAATTCATTATTATTTTATTGGCAGAAAAGTCCACGGCTCGATTTATTCACAAATGTAAATAAAATTAGTGTTAAGTATTCAAACTAAGTTACTGATACAGCGATATGTATTCCCAGAGCGTGAGATGTATTGGATTGGTGAAAATAAATCGAATAGGTATTACCACTTTGTATTGTTTAAAGGTGATCGCAGATCGTATGCTTAGGTACTAGATATGATTATAAAGAAATAAATAAGTAGTTTGTGTAGTTTGGAAACATTTAATACATTGTGTGCAGTAAATATGTGGTCTCGAGATCGTATAAATATAACTGATTAATTTTGAGTTTTATATTTTTTGTGTCTTGAAATGTTGATTTTGACGAAAATGCGTAATTGAAAATAATTAGGTTTTTCTGTAAAATAATATCTATATGAAGCTTCTATGTCATTGGCTGAGTAAATACTGTTCAAGGAATCAAGAAGAAAGTTGCATTTAGCTTGCTTATTATTTGGTGTCATTAAGTCACAGGAGCCAAATTATTTATTTCAAAAACTAACCTGGGTCTTCAGTGGTAGCGAGCGATCGAGCAGACGATGCTCAAAGCAATTATCGATTAAACGACATAAGTCTGAGGCATTTAGAGGGAGCTTTCGATATGCGGCTTCCAAGTGCTGGAACAATATACCTCCACCCATACGCAACGTCACCTCCATCAACACTTTTAGAACACGCTTGAGGCAGTATCTTGTGGAGTCGCAACGAAAGCTTGGCAATGTGAACTTGAACGCTTCTTTTATTTGACCCTAGCATGCCTCTGCTGCTTATGATTTATAAAATTAATAACTATTTTTCTAATATATTAATTAACAATATTTATCTGCATTGACATTAAAAATTGTTCTTATTACTATTTAATTATGATTTTTATCCCTAATCCACTAATTAGCAATATTTGTCCCTATTATTTCCTTATACAATTAATAACTATTTTCTAATCCACTAATTAACCATATTATCCCTATTGACATTAAAAATTATTCATTTTACTATTTAATTACTAATCTTATCCCTAATCCCTTAATTAACAATATTTATCTCTATTGACATTAAACATTATTCATATCTCTATTTAATTACGAATTAATTTATAATAATACAAATGCCTACAGTACAATAAATATGTTTGCGTTACTTTTGTAGGTACTGTATAATTAATAATATTGTCCATGTTGAATGTTCCTATGTTGTATAATCAGTGCTGTGACACTGTGCGTGCATTGATATAAACCGCGGCGTCCGACCATCACGCGGCGCACGCGCGTATTGATCTTATTAAAATTTAATATACTCACGCGAGTCTGGAGGCCTCTCCGCCCGCTATACGTTTAATCCGCTGGGCACGGGCCGGGAACCCGTAAGCCTACATAACGCACGTCATGCACGCACACTGTTTTAACACATTATTTTAGTATGTATTGTTGTGTGCATTATACTAACATCCGTGCTATCACTAATGGGAGCTGGCATATAGACTCCCATTTGGCATAATGTGACATACATACAATAAATTCAAATTGGTAAATTCTAGATGTATCGAATTTACAAAATTGTTTATTTTTATTATTTTGATCTTTTTTATTTAATATTATATTTTTGATTGTAATTATAATTTCCACTACGTTTCTTTTCCTTAACGAAAAGTAATTGTCAAATTATTCTATTCTATGTAATTTTAATTGTGTCACCTTATCCAAATAAACTTATTTTCTTTCTTTCTTTCTTCTTTCTTTCTTAAAATACACGGTGCAGAAATATTTTTGATCATATTACGAAATAAAAACTATCATAATCGATTTTAAGCTTTCGCGATTTGTATACATCATACAAAATAATTTAGCGGACCAAGATTAAATAAGCCGTTTAAAGGAAACGACATTACGTTTAGTGTAGAAGTATCCTTAGGGCACGTTAATTCCCTGATGTAACTGTAGACTATATTCAAATTGCACGCCACTTCTTGTAAGATGAGTTAAATATTTTCACTCAAGATATATTATTTTGCTTGTATAAAATGACTTAAACATATTCTTCTGTCACCGAAACGTGTCTGTAATGGAACTAACTCTGGGAAATACGGTCGTGAAGTTGTTTTATTTTATTCTACTTGCTCGCATGAATTAGTCTTACCTAGAGGTTTGTGTATAGAGAAAATACTTAAATATTACCTGTCAAGCTTGCGAAGGAATGAATGTTGCCATGGTAACGCCTAAATCAACTGTCAAGTGAAGGCTTGCTTGGATTGTATTGTAGTGGACTATGACTGTAGATTATATGAAACGACTCATGATGATTCAATAAAGAAAATTATAAGAACTGGTAAGTCCCATGCACAATAGTCAAAATTTGCCCGTAATTGTAGTTATGATTTGACATTTTTTCGCAGTCACGATGCATCCAAGTACTAGGGGACATCCGTAGCTATGCCCGTATATTTTTTTTATTTAACCGTTTAATCCCGTTACCATGGAAATTTCGGGACTCGTGAGCCGTGGCTACGAGATGTCAACTGCTTGGGTAGTCCAGGAATTTATTTTTAAATAAAATAACTTCTTATGAAAATGTGAACCAATCAGCAAAGTCTATAAGTGTTTATTTAGTTAACTCTTATAAAACTGAACGAAAACAGTGACACGTGTCCTATAGCGCTCAAGATGCTTCATACAAGCGTTAACGAAAGTAATATCACTTTATCTCAGAAGTCGTAATAGGCTTACCAGATTAATATCGAATGGGTACAAATGTGAAAACTTTTCACGCCCCAGAAATTCATAAGTAGGTAGACTCTTGTTCCAACATAAACCAAACTAATAGCGGATACAAGAAACTCATTTCAACCCAGTATGTAATTGTGTTTGAACAAATTCAAATTGCCATAAGCCCGATGCGCGAACTTTGATTATCCATTATCATTTTGTTGAAATTTATCTAGGGACTAAACCACAGATATATGTGTTCATACAAAATATGTGTATCATAAATTATAATTTCCGCTGTTCTGGCGACCGGAATGCGCAGAATATATATAAGTGAGTAATAAATAACTATGCGTATTGTATATATTCTGAAGTTATTTATTGACTTTCATTTATTTATTGTATTTTTTTATAGAGCAGCTCGAATTTATTTATCTATGTTACAATTTCATGTAGGCAAAGCGAATATAGGTGGTCTGAGTATAATGCCTCGCATTATAACCAAGCTAGTTTAGGATGTAATTCTTTACATTATTTATCAAAATTAATAATTATGGCTTTGAACTGGCGAGTAATCATTACTGTTCGTCTAAAATAAATAGAGGTGATAGATTGAGAATACGACAATATACGAAGAAAGAATAAAATCTTGCGTTACCGACTGACTAACAGACAAGCTACGGCCAAAACTATTAGTCGCAAGAAGCTGAATTTTGGCATGAATGTTCCTTGGGGACCGTAAGGGTGACAAAGATTCCCGAAATTCTCAAGGGATCAGGCGGAAAAGGTCAAGTTTAAAAAATGTGTGGACGTAGTTGCGGGCATACCCTAGTTTAAACTAAATTAAATTACATGATATATATTAAATTACATCCAAAAATTATTTGTAAAATGCAGACATGAACATAAATGCCTAAATTTATGATTTGCTTAAATGTCAAAACAAAAGTATAGATGCAGATTAACTGGTTACGTGGTGTAACACTGTGAATTTCTTGTTAACAAAGAGTCCAAGAGACACCCATAATGATTGATCCAACGTTAGCAAACATGTAAACCGCTCGTTGCACAATAACCATAAACCTTTATGCTCTCCCAAAAGCTTAGCTTAGATATTCCTTTGTTAACCCACAGGTTGATTGGCATTGCAACGGTGCATAGTTCCATCCAAAATTTACCAATACACTTCCATCGATAAAAAAAAATACAACGACGAATTCTAGTTTGGATTTTGAATATTTTCGAGTTTAGAATAAAAAGATACTTGCTTTTTTACTGAAGGTCAGTTTTTACTTTAGATAGGTGATTCATTTGTGCCAGTACTGTTTGTGATTTTTGTTTGATGGTATATTTATATAGAGATCATAGTTTTGCAGAGGTCGCCACTTGGATGGG
This sequence comes from Euclidia mi, assembly GCA_944739405.2. NCBI lineage: Eukaryota > Metazoa > Arthropoda > Insecta > Lepidoptera > Erebidae > Euclidia > Euclidia mi. The sequence continues at coordinate 14,720,897 of OX123188.2, read as the reverse complement.
TAATGGCTTGTTGGAGAATTGATATCAGAGTGTTATAGTGCTCCGGAGGACCGTAAAGACTTAGGTGCGGTACTAAGGCAGTTGCAAAACTCACTATCAATAATTAAAGTCATTGCAATATTTTCATCATATCATAATATTTTACCGATTTTAGACTTTATACTTAATTTCCTTTTGCCCCATATTCAACGAAGTTAGAAAAGCGATTTCATTTCCATCCAAGACATGACATATTCAAAGCCTTTTTACGTTCGCATTAGCATAGAAAGCGCCCATAAAACCCACTAATTTTACAGCCAAATCGTTCACAGCTATAACATTTCACATTCTAATAAAGTCATATCCTGATGTAACACTGTGTAATAACATTTATTTGGTTAGAAATCAGATCGAGATTTGGAGTCAAAATCGACTAACGACCAGATACGACATCAGCATATTCCACAGTTTATTTCATGTAACATGCAGTTTGCGGTCTCAACGACTCACTTCAATCCGAACATAGCTGTTTGAATCGCGTCCAAAGCTCACCATGTACGTAATAGCAACACATTATTGGTTATTCGAACGATCACAAGAAGCAATGTATGAGTGTTACAATTTTAGCGACGGTACCTCAAATGGGTTTTACTATGAGATTATTTTGTGAAATGAGAGAAAAGGGTTGGTTGGGTGGCAGATGTTTCTTGATAGAAAAGTCATTACGGATATTTAAAACCTACTTAAATTATATTATTATAGGTATGATTGTGTTCTGTTATGTCCATATTAATCAAGTAACATAATTATGACAATGTTTTCAATGTGCTTTCACAGCTACAGACGGATCAATTAAATTGGAACTAAAAGCAGACAAGCTGAGAGCTTTTAAAATTATTTTCAGGCTAATTCTAGATGATTTAAGTCAACAACGTTGGACGCTCTAGTAATGTAATATATTTTTTTATATATTAAGCCCTCATTCTGTTTTGGAAAATAAATGTAGAACAGAGTATTTATGAATATGGAGCTGGCAAAAATAATATATAATCCCCGGATCACGTATTACTACCCACAACGCCATATTACAATTAAATACATTACATTCACTGGTTTATTATTTAATTTGTAAATGCATAATTCATTCGATCGTGATATTCGGTTCACGTTGTCATTGATAATTCTACAGTTAACACTAGAGTGCACGCACCCATTTATACTCCTTAAGTGCACGCGCGGGCTACAGGTGTAGCGCATTTTGTAGATCACTTAATTCTATGAAGAAGTAAACAAATTAACAAAACTCATTGTTTAAATTATGGATATCTTTATTATAATCAGAATGAAATATAAAATTAATCATGACTTGTCTTCTTAATTATAATATCAAACATATACTAAAACTACTTAAAAATCATCAATATTTGGCAGGCTTGAGATGCCACAGTATTATTTTAAATTTAGGAACGTAATATTTACCTTAAAGTTTATCACTAGCAATGGCTATTAACCACATAATTAAATCATTTGCAATAGACTGTTCTATTGGCGAGCAATCAGGACACACACCTTCCTGATGTTCACTACAAATGCGCCTCATACATTTGCTGCATTGCTTGCGTGCGCTGCAGAATAAATACCGACCAACTCCTCCTCGAATAGGCATATTTTGTCGCTGGGCATGTTCTTTTAATCCTGCCTTTCAGTTTCATAACTCTTGGTACCTATAATTTGCTGTGAAATACGACGCTCAATTAGGACACGATCTTGCTAGATAGAATTACACTTTTTAGAAATATTGACGTCAGATCACTTATATTTGTAGATAATTCATTTTTAGGGTTCCGTACCTTGAAAGGAAAAAACGGAACCCTTATAGGATCACTTTGTTGTCCGTCCGTCTGTCAAGACCCTTTTTCTCAGGAATGCGTGGAGGTATCAAACTGAAATTTATACCAAATACTCGAATCTACGGTTCCATAGAGCTGTAACAAAATCAAACTTATAATCCAACGCAATCAAAAGATACAGCCGTATATGCTGCGAATTGCAGCATATTTTCAAACTCGCATTGGAATCAAAACCTACAGGGTACTTCCCGTGAACTCAGAATCTTGAAATTTGGTACAAAGCAACGTCTTATATCACTTATAAAGGGAAAATTGCGAAAACCGTAATTTTTTAGTTACAGCATATAAAAAAATATTTTTAATAAATTTGAAGTTACTACCCCTTTCTCTTAAACGCGTAGAGGTATTAAATTGAAATTCATATCAAATACTCAAGAATATAACACCGTAAGGCTGCAACAAAATCAAGCTTCTATGTCAACGCAATAAAAAAAAGAGCAATATAAGCATATTTTCAAACTCGCGCCTACTCGCAAGTGAATCAAAACCTACAGGGTACTTCCCGTGAACTCAGAATCTTGAAATTTGGTACGAAGTAACGTCTTATATCACATATGAAGGAAAAATTGCGAAAACCGTAAATTTTTAGTTACAGCATATAAAAAAATATTTTTAATAAATTTAAAGTTACTACCCCTTTCTCTTGAACGCGTGGAGGTATAAAATTGAAATTCATATCAAATACTCAGGTATATAACACCGTTAGACTGCAACAAAATAAAGCTTCTGTCTCAACGCAATCAAAAGAAAGAGCAATATAAGCATATTTTCAAACTCGCGCCTACTCGCAAGTGAATCAAAACCTACAGTGTACTTTCCGTGAGCTCAGAATCTTGAAATTTGGTACGAAATAACCTCTTATATCACATATGAAGGAAAAATTGCGAAAACCATAGATTTTTAGTTACATCAAATAATAAAAATATTTTTAATAATTTAAAGTTACTACCCCTTACTCTTGAACGCTTTGAGGTATTAAATTGAAATTCATAGCAAATACTCGGGTATATAACACGTTAGGCTGTAACAAAATCAAACTTTTATGTCTACGCAATCAAAAGAAAGAGCAATATAATTATATTTTCAAACTCGCGACTACTCGCAAGGGAATCAAAACCTACAGGGTACTTTCCCTGAGCTCAGAATCTTGAAATTTGGTACGAAGCAACGCCTTATAGCACATATAAAGGAAAAATTGCAAAAACCGTAAATTTTTAGTTTCATCAAATAAAAAAATATTTTTAATAATATAAAGTTACTACCCCTTACTCTTGAAAGCGTAGAGGTATTAAATTGAAATTCATAGCAAATACTCAGGTATATAACAGCGTTAGGCTGTAACAAAATCAAACTTCTATGTCTACACAATCAAAAGAAAGAGCAATATAATCATATTTTCAAACTCGCGACTACTCGCAAGGGAATCAAAACCTACAGGGTACTTCCCGTGAACTCAAAATCTTGAAATTTGGTACGAAGTTATGTCTTATAACCCAGATAAAGGATGCGGAAGGCTGAGGACCGTGTGCTGTGGTGCATGTTCGGAGAGGCCTATGTCCAGCAGTGGACTGCGATAGGCTGATTGAGATTTCAAATAATTACATAGTCTTCAAACCTTTTTGCTAATTATTCTGTACTTTATAAGTATTTTTGTAACAGATTTCTAATAGTCACTAAAAGCTTTGTAAATCATATACTTTGATAAAAAATCTTACCATCATTCATCAGCAGACTTTTGCAAGGCTGCTGCAAGGCTGGTATAGGTATTTAAGTTATATTATAAAATAAGCGATATATGTTAATATAAAATAAAGGATTACTGATTACAAACGACAAAGACCCCTTTTTCTTTAATTTATGCTCCTCCAGCTTTCCATATTGTAATGTTTTGGATTTCATTTGGCAATAAAAATACCATAACTATGACTGGTGAACTTTTACTTATATACCTACAGGTTTGTACGGAACTCTCGGTGCGCGAGTCCGACTCGCACTTGACCGGTTTTTATTTATATTATTATGAGACCATTTATACATGCCATGTTACTGATCGACCGTTAATACGCCATAATAATACAAAAAATTACAATATTTACCACTTGTGCACTGGGCAATTATTTTCCTTAAATGCACGCGCGGGGCACAGGTGTACAGCCCACCAACTTCTAGGACGATTTTTGCGTACGTCTTCGTGCCGATGTAATAGGCATTCTACTAGTAAGAGCGGGGAGAACCAATCGAGGAATACACAAGACGATTGCGCTGTGACAAACATAGTACCACCAATATATGACAATATTACATCCTTGGCTACATATGTAGCCCACGCGTGTACTCTAGTGTTAATAAAGCTGATTGTACGCTTGTATCGCCTAATACGGTAATATTAGCAATTTAGATGGAAAATGAAATTCCGCACATTTTAAAGGTGTAAAACGATGACTAAACTGATTTGGCAGCGTAAATTGGTATTGAATGTATTCGATTTGTTACACAAATTTGATTTTAGGTCGATGAACGGGGAGAAAGGGATGAATTATTTGCTGACGATTGTAGTGAATAATCTTTTTTTTTTTTTGATAGATAAAATGTTTATTCATTACTTAATTACAAGTTTTTCTTAAAGCAAAAAGTGCGCCAAACTATAAAAACAGTTTGTTGGCGCTAAGCGAGCATAGTAATTACATAATTATTTCCTTATCTACTATTGTCTAACAATACTGTTCGATGTAGTGTTTTAATCGATAATTGTAGGCATTTCTAGAAACACTGTCTGCTTCCGTGGTCCGGTGGATACCCCAATACCGCATTTTTCTACTGATTAGGAGGTTCCGGGTTCGATTCCCGGGTCGGGGAAAAGTGCTAATTGGTATTTCCGAATTCTCATTAGCAGCACGGAGTCTGGCACAGTGCCCGGAAATTGAAATACGCTCGCCACCCATTGTGTGAGACCTAAGAATTCATGATCTGGCGAAATATGGGTGTCATAGTTCACCTCTGCCTAACCATTCGACCATTCGGAGATACAGACGTGAGCTTATAGAAAAAATATAAAGAAATAAACAAAGTTGCATGGATCCTTCGAGTGCTGATGTATAAAGATTTGAGTTGACGTAGTTTAAACTACGCCTTTGACGCGCAGTTTTCTATACGACATTCATCTCCCAACAATTCCCAACTTATTAAGTATTATTATACTTCTATTAATAAAATAAATTAGCCCTGTGTATAAATTGTTCCACTGCTGGAGAAGGGTCTGTACTCGTTAGTTCAAGGACTGCACAACGCTGACCAAGTGATTAGCGGCCCTCACACGTACAGTTTGAACCGCGGGAAACACCACGCGCCGTGCCATCCCTCGTTCCGAACCGAATGTGTAGATGCGTCCCCCGCGCGAGGCCCGACAGTTCGATGCGGCGTGTCGATGCGTACGCACGCTGCTACAGTTCTATGCGTGCGCTACGTATGGATGCAATTTACAACAACAAACATGGCGGTTTGGAGTGCAGAAGCTGTAACGGAATTTATTAGGCTTTATCGAGAACACCCATGTCTGTGGAAAATCAAAAATAAATCCCTGTACACTAACCGCAATTTACGAAATAAAGCATATGATGAGCTTGTTGAATTTTGTAAGAAAACAGGATTCGCAACAGCAAACCGCGAGTTTATAACAAAAAACACACACTCGTCGTTTTTTTCGGCTGTTTAATCTAACTACAAATCCACCTAACGCGATGAGCAACCGATCGTCCATTTTTCTTACAACTGTGTAAAAAACTTTTAAAAGCTATAACGTTCCACGCGCCAGTCCAAACTGCAGTCCAAACTCTTGAAAATCAATTTACACGCACAGTTCGGAACGTTTGTCTAGATTATGTAAGTTTCGTCGGCAATCCAAACCATGAATGCATTTTTAATCGTAATTAGCACAACAGTTTGATCCTGTAGCTTTTCGAAGACATTATTGAGTTCTTTTAGATACGCAGGTCTCCTCACGATGTTTTCCTTCACCGTTCAGAAAGAAATAATAATTAAAGTATTACGCACATGACTCGCATAGTGAAAAAAAGTTTGTCGTAATACGAAATATTAGATACTTAGACTCACTATTGTTTAAGTTTTATCTTTAATTTTATTTTTAGTGTCGGATAGTCTAAGTCTGTTTTACAAGAATACTGAAGAACACTTTCTAGAGCTTTGGTCAAGCGAAATATAATGATCGTTCTCAGTATAAGAAGAATTCAATACTAAGAACACGTATCATTGAGTAAATATACTATCTGAACAAAATAAATGTATGACTATTTATTCTCCATAAAATCTAAATCTTTGGTCTCAAAATGTTACTTTTCTGATACTTAGCATTTGGCTTAGCCCATAACCTCAAAGCTAATCTACTCAATACCAAGTAAAGCCAACATACACTGAATATTATGTAACATCCATTCAAGGCACTATTTCCCTACAAACAATTTAATACATCTTAAATAAATATCTTATAGCTGAAGGCGGTATAATATTTGAGAAATAATCTCCAGATACATACCTAACAGCATTTAATTTCGTGCCAGAATAAAATTTATGGCCAACTTTCATATATTTTTGTTACATCGCCATCGCTTCTGTCGATTTCTTTCTACACAAAACCGCCCGTGCGTGAAAATCGCAATGATTTCCCTCTTCCTTTCGCTTGTATATACGTTAAAAATAAAAGCTTTCGACAAAAATGAGAATTCTCTTTAACCTCATCATCATCAGCCTTTAACAGTCCACTGCTGGACTAGGCCTCTCCTTTGAAAGGAGGAATTGGCTTACTATACAAGTTTGTATCAAGTTTTCCTTCTCTTACAGTCGTGTTATCTGCATAATATGCTCCCTCTGTCGACTTTTACGACACACAGAAGATGATATGGGTTGTTGACCATCCGTATTCTTAATCTGTCACCACACGGACACTCTTTAACCTAATTCTTGCTTAATCCTGGTTCGCGTTTATGGGTATCCAGTTTAATAATACTTGTTTAATGATTCGTATAAAACCAAGATGATAAGCAAACATAAAACTGAAGCTTTCAATGTTTTGCGACTTATACACATTTGCCGTCACGTATGGCATGGTGCTTGGTTCGGTCGTCTCGACATTTAGAATTCAATCTAGTGGTATGGGTTCGATAAAGACGCGATAGAACTGTGTGAACTAGGTGTAGTTTGTGTCTTTTGATTGAGTTCTTGTATAATCCCATAATATATTGTAACTCGAAAATCACTGAGTGTATCAGTTTCTCCACTAGGCTACTACCAATATTCAGAAAGTGCAATGATGCAAATTGGATTACGCCTATCGATTATTAGGCACAAGCTTTTTTTATAATAACACTAGCTGACTGGCGAACTTCGTATCGCCAAATATGTATTATACTTAAAAAAACTTCCTCTTGAATCATTTTATCTATTAAAAATAACCGCATTAAAATCCGTTGCGTAGTAAGCATACTTAGGGATAGACAGACAGAAGACAGACTTTGTTTTATACTATGTAGTCATAAATTTGTCATCCACCACCAAGTTTGTAGAGAGCAAAAATCTAATTAAAAATCTTCCATGCGCTAGGTTTTCCTTGAAGGATTTCTTAAAGTATATATATCAATCCACGCCGAAAATCCTAATCAGCAGCCTCAAAACTGGTTGATCTGAACCGTTAATTTTCTCTTACAACAAACCAGCAGATAAGGTACATTATCTTGAATAAGACATCATTGATTACAATCCTAGAAACCACAGCACCCACAAAGACGACCACAACAGTACCTACGTCACTAATCGAGATATATTTGATCGACGTTGAATATTCATCTATAGCACAACACAGAGGTGTTCTACATAAACGTCTATAATATATCTACGTGATTACGTGTGTTTGAACGTTTCGTATGTAAATGTGGGACTGCAGTTGGGGCGATCACAAACTAGAATTTGAAGGGCAGGTGCGACCAAATTGAATTGTCGTCGATATGCAGCCATTGTGACCGACATTTTAGAATTAAATTAATGGTCTTTCATGCAAATAAAGGATGATGATGAGAATTGACGATTTTTTATGGCATAGGAGGCAAACGACCAGACATCCTAATGGTAAGTGATTACCGCCGACCATAGACATCCGTAACCCCAGAGGAGTCACAAGTTCGTTGCCAACTTAAATTGATTTATTTATTTATTGGTCCTCCAACAAAGAATACACATTACATGATAAATGAGATGTTTCACAAACTTGTTACCTTGTGTTTCCTCATTTACAGGAGAACACATAATGCATTTATGTTAAATGGGAAAAGGAATAGTTGCAGGAGCGAATTGATGGATAAAGAAAGTCCCTGTTTCACGCCATCACTCTTATGCACAGACCAAGTGGCTAAAACAAACCTACGATTGACGTATCACTCGACTAAACTGTCTGCTGAAATAATAATTGACCATCAAATATCTCTTCCTGCCTTAATCAAATTTGAGTTTTACAGATTCTGTGTACATTATATAGTAACGCATTGTTTAGAAAATGTCGAACAAGTTACTTCCAAAGAAAATAACTATATGTGTTTCGGACTTTCGTGATTAAAAGTTGAAGCTCTCAAAGGCAAAGCTGAGCTATGTCATGTAGTGATAGATTTTTCGAGAAACTTTTGCTCTTTGTGAGAGTACATTCTTGTCTTGTCAGATTGCCAGGTATTTTTAAGTTTCGATATATACTCGTTATGGTCCGAGAATTCACCTGCGTAGAAATAACATAAAATTGTTAAATAAATTTTAATAGGCACTTTCTAAGGATGGGTTTTATAACATACCACCGCGAAAGGTATATAGGGGGTTCAGAGTTTGTATGAAGGAAAATTAACCTAGTGAGTCCTAAAAACGTTGAAGTGTTCATTGTACCTCAAAACACCCATCAAAATCACTAATGGTTCTGAAATAGTATCTTCAATTTGAAGTTCCTGACATATTTTTATTATTGCTGGTCTCATTACAACACAAATAATATAATTATGATATCATAAAACCTAAATTATTTCAACATTTTGAGTGTTTACAACTCTTATGCAAGTTAAAATCCGTATTTCGATTCGCCATTTTTTAGCTCAATGAGCAAGTGAGAAGAAACAGCGAAAGAAATTCACGGTCTTTTTAGTCACGGAATATTGCATAAATTCACATTTATAACGCACAAAAACTACAATTGAAGCATCTCATAATTTTTGTATCGTGTGAGGATTGTATCCACAACGCATGTGTCTTCCATCGTTGAAATGAAATGTTGAAAATCTTGCGAACCTATCTTTAATTCAACGTTCCTTGTATTAAAGTGATCTGGTACTGTTTGGATCCACTTGAAAACTTTGCCAATCGTTACCGAGCAGTTAAACTGGAATTTAGAGCGCGGTACGAATTTTAAAGGTGTTTTAATCAAGTTGGGTGTTTTAAACGATTTCAAGATGTATACAATTGTTAGAAAATTTGTTGTTTCGGATTAAGTCCGTTTTAAAATGTTCTAAAGTGCGTTCAAAGATTGAAGTAGTTGTTTTCTTGTTTTGTTGTATTGCTAATTTGATTTAATGTTATATATTTTTGGGGTGCTGTTTTGTTTGTATTTCCTGTCTTTCACGTTGTCCTTCTATCTCATGATTTTAAAGTACACATTTAATACATACACAGTATGTATTAAATTGGTATATTTTCCATTGCAAATGACACGTCACAACCGCATGTGATATGTGTTGTTATTACATTATACATACTTAGTCTGGCCATAATTATCATGTCAGCCTAGACACGTCCTCTGCTGGACATAAATACAGTTACAATTATAATAAAAAGATATTACATTTGAATTTGGAATCTGTCATGTTTATACGATTGTTTATTGTGTTTTCTCGTTTTGTCGCTAATACATTGTACAATATTTTGCGATATTAAAATGGAGTGGGGTGATAAAGAGAACCGAATCGCTGTGATTGCATTACACAAAGTATGTATGGAGCCAAAAGCAATTTTTTAAACTCTCCATACACTTGGTATTAATCAAATGTTTGTATACCGGGCTATTAATAGGTACAATGAGACCTCCTCTGTTTGTGACAGAAAAAGACCTGGCCGTCCACGTAATGTTCGTACGAAAAAGGTGGTCAAAGCAATAAGGGAAAGAATTCGAAGAAATTCTGTCCGAAAGCAAAAGATTTTATCTCAGGAGATGAAGATAGCACCTAAAACCATGTCGCGTATTTTAAAAGACTTAAGACTTGCAGTCTATAAGAGACGCACTGGTCATTTCTTAACTGATAATTAAAAAAAGAATAGGGTGGTAAAACCGAAACAACTACTGAAGCGGTACGCAAAGGAAGGTCACAGAAAAATTTTGTGTACGGATGAAAAAATGTTTACAATTGAGCAACATTTTAACAAACAAAATGACCATATTTACGCTCAAAGCTCTAAGGAAGCTTCCCAATTAGTCGACAGAGTGCAACGTGGGCATTATCCAACTTCAGTGATGGTTTGGTGGGGTGTTAGCTATGAAGGAGTGACTGAGCCATATTTTTGTGAAAAACGTATCAAAACATCGGCACTAGTGTATCAAAATACCATTCTTCAGGAGGTAGTCTTAACAACACCATGTTCAACAACCAAGTATAGTTCTTCCAGCGAGACTCGGCACCGGGTCATAAAGCTCGGTCCACGCAGTCTTGGTTGGCAGCGAACGTTTCGGACTTCATCAGAGCTGAAAAGACTGGCCGTCGTCTAGTCCCGATTTTAATCCGCTGGATTATGATTTATGGGCAGTTTTAGTACGGCTTGCTCTATACGCCATGATAATTTGGAGTCCCTAGAACAATTCCGTGTCGTGATGGATTAAGAATACGGAATGTTACCACCCCATATCATCCCATGGGTGTCGTAAGAGCTGACAGAGGGAGCATATTATGCAGAGAACAGCACTGTAAGGAAAACTTTATACAAACCCTATACCAACCCGTTTGGCCAGCGTGGTGTAGTAGGCCAATTCCTCCTTTCAAAGGAGAGGCCTAGTCCAGCAGTGGACTGTTAAAGACTTATGATGATGATGAAAACAATCCATACGAGTGGCAGTGAAAAGAATTTCCCCATGGAAAGAGTGCGTGCTTTTATTGATTACTGGTCTCAACGTTTAAAGGACTCTATTGCAGCCAATGAAGATCAGATCGAATAAGCTTTTTATATTTTAAATTATTGTATATTTATGTATTAAACACACACACTGTAAAAGTAATAAATGTTATTTGCAATTAAAAAAATATTTCTTTTCTTTTTTACAATATTTATGGCAAGACTAGGTACGAGACTCACGCCTCGCCTGTTTTCCGAACTGGTAGATAGACACTGCAGTTCGCCATTTACTATTGTAATGATATTTATGTGCATAATTATATTTGTACATGACAGTACATGTACACAAATACCGAACAGATTTAAAAATTTCGCTTTCTAAGTTTCGCTTAAATTTTCATTTTCAATGCACGTCATGAATGCACCAAAAACTAAAAGCTCATTGTGATATAATATATTGCGATATAATATAACATATTATGTTCAAATGTATCTTAAATGATAATTTTATACGTAAACAGATCGAAACTGCCTGTCATCTATGCACCTCCCACGCTTATATCTCTGACTCATCTTGTAGCCGGTACAATACCTTTGAATTCATCGGCATACAAGAACAAAGCGTCAATCTCTCTTCAACAATAATTTATTAAGAGGCAATCAAATGACGCGATGTGCAGACGATATGTACATCAGTTGAGTCAACTTCAATAAATCCCGTCGATTACTGATTGCAACCTGGAATAATGTAACTTATCTTCTACGCAATAAAATTAAATTTTGCTTAAGCAGAATGCAAAGTTCAGAAGGCCTAGCATTATAGGCGAGAAATATTATGACTTCATGAGCAAAAAAGCGACGCTTTACGATGCGCGTCTGTCACGTTATTTTCTGCATGGGTGACTCGTCGTATTGACAAGCAAATTTGACAGTTTCTTTAAGTCGCAACGCGAATCGTCATTTATCATCTTATTATTGAATTGTCAATTTTATTATTACGCTATTAAGGTTTATTCTTCACTGTCGCAAAAAATCGCTTGCCGTGCCGTAAATACAGGAGATAAGAGGAAATCAAACGGCGCGGTAGTGTGGAAACATCAACTGAGTCAACTCGAGTAACGCTGAGCCAGTGAATCATATCAGTCGGTGAGTACGTACGCTATCTTTAATTCAGTAGACCGGTGAGTGCCGCGGGTAGTTGGTAAGTTATGAGCTTATAGCGATTTTCTTTAAAAGGCGGGAATAAATTCACATCATATTAGCTTCACAAGCTTCATCATCATCCTCCTAGCGTTATCCCAGTTTCAACCTGGGGTCCACTTACTAGTCTAACCGGATTTGGCTTAATATTAGCTTTTCCACAGAGCGACTGTCTGTCAGACCTCCGCAACCCGAAGGTATAGCGATATTCCATGGTTTAGACTGTCAGTTTATTTAGAAGTTACTGACGTCCTATAACGACTGTCAGAGATCTTCATGACAACCGGGACCGTCGGTTTAACGTGCTCTCCGAGGCACGGGGCAACAGACAAATAAAAAAATACGCGGTCGTAGCTGCGGGCATCCTCTAGTTGAGTTAAAGTTAGACTAAGTGAACTCCGGGGTCCATCGCAAAGGTTATGGATGTAACCGGGATAACGCTAGAATGATTGAGGCGTAATTGTGGAATACTCACCGAATACTTGGATGACTAAATGTCTGGCTTAGTGTACGAAGCAAGTTGGATTCTCAGACGACTGGCATGAATTTGGATGGTTTACAAATTCTTTTGAGATTCAATATTTATTACAATTTGGTTAACCTGCTGCACTCAATAATAAAATATAGACACACGATCAATGTTTTTCGAAATCACATGCTGAATTATACTACGATTGCAGTAACATAATTAGAAATTTATCACTTTCCAGTCAATTAGTATTACTGCTAAATCGTTGCTTTTCTTCCCGTCAGAGTAGGCAGAGACATCGGAACGCCATTTGCTTATATCCTTAGAAACCTCACGTTACATTCATAACTTTTTTCATATATGCTCGCCTGTTCTGGCTGCTTCGGACCTTTCTGTTTCTTAGGACGTCCCCAAATTGGTCGACAAATATCCTACGAGACACGACCCACACACATTTGCCTAATATATTTAATGCGTCATTCTTTGATCACGCATTTGCTCCACGTGTCCAAAGCATTTCAGCATTCAACCGTATAATCACAACGAAACATTGAACAAGATTTAAATATAAAATAATTCTGAAACAAAACAGAACAGCCCGTTAATAAACGGCATATAAAGTGAATGTCACCTATATCATTCATTTATTTACAAAACCCTCGCACGGTACATAAACCAAAAAATTTATTACGTAAAAGTATCAAAATTTGTTCAAAACAACTCATTCATTATTCGGATTTGGCCCGTTTCCATATTTACAAACTTAATCAAATCGCTTCCGCTCATACATTAGAACGTGAATAATATATATTTTTGTCTCTCCACTGTGTTGTGTTTCAATATTTTTCACGCGAAACGAATTGAGATGAGTAGAGCGGCCAGAATCACAATTTACCTAGATATTTTTATTTTCTCATTTCGAGGCAATTTTCGGAAAAGCCCCTCAATAATTCACGTTAAGAAAATGCTTTAGTCTTTCGTGTAGACTGAACAGAATAAAATAAAATCTTGGTGTTCCCTTTGTTAACCAATGAATGAACACGGTTTTTCGGATAAATAATTTAGGACAGGTGTTGATCATGAGTTATACAGAAAACAGAATGTAATCAGCAGAATAAATGGTTCCCCTGTTATTACTTAGAAATCTGTCTTAATGGAATCAATTACGGGTTCTTGAAAAGATTTATTGTATTATTTTACCTCTTGTTAGAAGTTTTCTCATTTCGTAAGATACTACAAAGAACCCGATTTCTATTAAAGTAAGAAAAAACTAAGGCAAGTTTCCGTAAGTTTTAATAAAAAAGATTATAATAATGATGTACGAGTATTTAAATCGGTGTACAAAAATAATTTTAATACTGTGATAGGCACTGAAGACTTGAAAGTGACTTGTGCGCACCGTGGATTTGAACCCGATAGCCTCTGCATAGTAGTCTGATGGTATCTCGATTAGACTTTCGCTGCGTATTACATAAGAAACTTTACTTAAGAAAATCTTTTCGAATACTGATTTTAGGAGGTGTCTGATGCTCAGTTGCCCAGTTTTTTTATTTGCCTTTATTTTATTTTATATAACGGCTAGGCTCCCGGATCGAACCTCGATGTCGATGATATCACAACAAATGTGTTATTTCGATGTACAAGATAATTCTTCAAAAGCCGTCCAATAGCTTTGCTCGAAGAAGTGACAAACATCCAATCATCCATATTCACTAACTTTTCCGTTCATAATAGTCAAAGTCAAAGTCAAAATCATTTATTCATCTAGGCCACAAAGTGACGCTTATGAACGCCAAATTTAAGTTAATTACTTAATGATTCTACATTTTTACATTTACTGCCACGTTCGCAATTCAATAGGTAGAACCACGAGAAAGAACGGGCAATAAATAGTTTTGTTTGGCAACATTCAACACTGTTGACGCTACCTGCTTATTTAAACAATCGTTACTAATCACACATCCCCATCATTATTTCACGTTTATACGCCCACATTTGCGCCCTAAGCATCTTTAAACAAATATATGAACAAACAGAGTAGTGTTTCTGAAATCAAGCCTCCCTATCAAACGCAGAACTAAAGCAAATCAACAACATTGGTAATTAATTCTCGACAAAACTAAGACCTCTATTTCACCTCGAGCGAAGTAATACAGTTAATGATGCGATGTGAGCGTAAAATGAGCATACGGTTGTGTTGATACTCAGTGTGTAAGGTTATACCTACCGGTTTTTAATAAGAATATGTCGAATGGTGCCGAAATGTCTCAATAATATTCTTTATATTTTACATAGTCTTTGTGACATGAAATGTATAGCGCCAACACAAAAAAGCGTTGGACGCGCACTTGCACAGATTTTTTTCTTGCGTCGGCGTTTAGACTTAGGTAAGACCGATCTTTATTGAGCGGAACTCATCATCATCAGCCTTTATCAGTCCACTGCTGGACTAGGCCTCTCCTTTGAAAGGAGGAATTGGCCTACTGTACCACGCTGGCCAAACGGGTTGGTATAGGGTTTGTATCAAGTTTTCCTTCTCTTACAGTGCTGTTTTCTGCATAATATGCTCCCTCTGTCGGCTCTTACGACACCCATGGGATGATATGGGGGGGTGGTGACAATCCGTATTCTTAATCCGTCACCACAGCGGAACTACATGTCTGCTATTATGAGGTATAATATATAGAAGCCCAAAGAAGCCCATACTTTCTCGCAAATTCAAGTGAAAACGCTCAGTCCTGGCAATCATGAAGATCTGTGACAATCATAATAGAAAGACTATGAAGGTAATCATATTGATATCGCACTATTAATTTTGAAGATACTGAATAATGCTTCTTAAAGTCTAAATAGTATTGTAATAATCCACCCAGCTATTCCGTATTTCAAAATATCTTCAGTTATATTCATTAACTAACAGCAGTGAGTCACGGACAGGCGCACTGGGCGAGTCCTATTAGCATTAGTGGATACTTTACTGGCCATTACTGTCCTATGGTTATGACAATACCAGTATTTTAGCTGTAGGAGCGCCTCTGTAATCTATCTGGTGACAGCGTGTTCGATTATTTTAATTGAGTTGTGGTTGCCCTGTGAATTTGAGTTATGGATTGTTATGAATAATAACATCTTTAAGTAAAGACGGTGTGAATGTTTTCACTCGAACGATACAAAATATAAAAAGATAATAGAGAAAAAAAACATGTATGTTAAGTGTCTTGTTCAAGTATTCGTTAGAAAACTCTGAATTTAAAAAATTACTTCCTTGTTTAAAAAGTAATCCAAAGTAGTGTAAATCTTTGACTAAGTCCGGCTTAACGTTTATTCTTGTTTTGGACGAGGAATGACTACTGCGGTCAATAAGCAGGCAATTTTTGTTTGGCTTTAAACGCACTTAATAAGTTATTACATTCCCTCTTTAAGTTAAAATACCTATACCAAATCATTAGTACAGTACGTCTTCAATAAATAAGCCTCAAACTACATAATACAAATTATCAGCAAAAAGACACTCAAATATCAAGTATGCAAGTGGTACCCATAAACTCGAGATGTTTCTCACCTACCAGTGACTTCACGTTTTCCTACGTTTCGTGGCGTCAAACTCGCTTGATTCATCTTATAGATCAGTGTTGTTCAAAGTGTGGCTCGCAGACCCCAAAACATCAAAAGAAAATTATTATCTTTCAGAAAAAGCATGATAAGACGAAAGAAAACTCTTTATTCCCGTTAGAAATAAATATGGGGGTCGCAATTATATGGTCGCAGCAAAGAAACTGTGATTGTCGTCTCTCTGCTACTCCGCGACGTCGTCGTAGAAACTGCAAATGTATTAGTGAGCACCCTTAAGCGCCTCTACAAGATAGTCTCATGCACTGCCTTCGCTTATTCGAAACTTGAATCAGAGACCAGCAGAGGAGACGACACGCAATTGAGTTTCCACCGCAAGAATAAAAAAGGGGCGCAATATTTTTACAGTATGTAGATGTATAATTTGCCTTTGCTATAAATTACCTTTTCTTTTTCGGGACGGGGTCGGGTCAGAAAAATCTTGAAAATGACTGCTACAGATTATCTGATGACAGATAATCGCATTAGCACAATTGGCGTATTAACTAAGTTTAACCGTATTGGTGACGGGGCTCATATTTTATTTTTACATACTAAGAGGGGAAAAAACTCTTTAAGATATGAAAGAATGCTGACGATGCCTAGCACAACAGGGGTAGATTTATTTTATTTTTTATTTATTTATTCTTTATGCACAAAAATAGTACATAGGTGGACTTAATGCCTGGTGGCCTTTTCTGCCAGTCAACTTTTTGGTGGTGCAGAGATAGATGAGGTAGGTGCATTAGCCATGTGGTGAAAAGAGGATTTGTATTAGATACATATTAATAATTTAGACACATATTATAAACCATAAATATACTATAAATATATATAATTATTCATAGATATGATATACACATAAATATAATACATAAATATACATATACATATATATATAAATACATAATTATGCTACAGCTGATGAGAGTGATTAGCCGATTCCTTCAACTTACCGAAGAGAAGATTCCGTACTTTCGTTTTAAATGCATAACAGTTGGTGGCCATTTTGACTTCAGGGGGGAGCCTGTTCCATAGCAGAACAACTTGGACAACAAAAGAAGAGTTTACAAAACCAGAAGTATGAGCGGGACAGTGAAGAAGTAGATTATGAGAGGAACGAAGGTTTCTCTCATGTGTGGAACATAAGTATTGGAAGTATGTATTCAGATAAGGAGGAGAAGGGGAAGTAAGAATAGAGTGGAGAGTTGTGAGAGCACGCAAACTCCGGCGCTGACGAAATAGGTAGCCATTTAAGATGGGAACGGAAAGTAGATCCATGATCATACTTACGAAGATTGTATATGAACCGAATGCAGTTATTTAGAAGTCGGTCATATTTGTTGAGATACTCTGCATTCAGGTCATAATAGCACACATCACCATAGTCGATTAAAGGGAATATCAAGTTAAAAAGTTTTTGAGGCGATATAGAGCTCGAAGGGTACCAGTCACTCTCTGACTGGCATAGGTAACCTGTGCCTGCCAGTCGAGAGTGGAATCTCATCAATTTTGAGAAATAAAACTGGACTAAAGGGTATGATAAGACCATTAAACATGACCGTAGGCAAGGTAGTCAGGTCTAATCTCCGTGTCATGCGCTGACTGCCGACAACAATGGCCTGGCATTTAGCAGGATTTACGTCCAGTCCGAAATCTTTACACCAAGCTTGAATGATATCTAGGTCTCTATTAATATCAGCTATAGCAGTTGTAACATCATCCACTCTCGCCTAGGAATATAACTGCAAGTCGTCGGCGTAAAGATGGTACGAACATCAAAGCCTAGGGTTTAAGAAATTAATAAAAATTGAAAATAGTAGAGGAGAGAGTATGCCACCTTGAGGAACACCAGAGTTAATGTTACGCCAACTCGATGAGATGTCATCACTGCAAACTGCCTGCTGGCGTTCCTGAAGATAAGTAGAGAACCATTCCAGTGCGCCAGGTGAGAGCATTAGATGGGAAAGGATTGATAGAAGGATATCGTGACTGACGGTATTAAAGGCATTCGAAAAGTCAACCAAGGCCAATACTGTGACCTTAGTCTCCTCCATGCCTGCTCTAATATCGCCAGTCACTTTAAGGAGTGCAGAGGTTGTGCTATGTCTAGGCCTAAAGCCAGATTGAAGTGGACTTAATAAATTGTGTTTGTACACAAAACTGGACAGCTGTTTATTCACACAAGCCTCTAGCACTTTGGATAGGAAGGGAAGTATGAAGATAGGACGAAAATGTTGAGGGAGAGTAGGATTGGGAATTTTGGACAGTGGGATAACAAAGGCCTTACGCCACAAAGAAGGGAAGGAACCATTGGCAATCGAGAAATTGACAATGTGGGATATAGGAAGGATGAGGTGGTCAAGGATAAGTGTGATCATACGACGGCTGATGCCGTCATATCCCACAGCGTTTCACTTAATAGAAAGGATAATTTTCTTGATCTCACTTGGAGCAACTGGAGAAAAATCAAAAAGATCTATGTTGAGACGGGGAAGGGCAGCTAAGTGATCAATAGTGTGAAGCCTGGTCTGAGGGGCCCTCAAAGCAGTAGTGGTGAAAAAATGGTTCAAATCCTCCAGACCAACCGTCCACTGAGGATCAGAATGTCGCTGTTTGCCAATACCCAGGGTTCCAAGGAACTTCCAGATATTGGCAGGGGAAGAGGAATCTATGTTGTCAAGAATATGGCGGCGTTTAGCGTTACGAACCATCTAGTTACACCGATTCCTTGCAGCTTTAAAGAGGGCCTAGTTTTCTTCGCATCGATCCTTTTTGAATTGCCGGAATACTTTATTCCGGCGCCTTATAGCCATTTTTATGCCTCCGGTTAGCCATGGAGTGGGAGGACGTCTTAATTTCACTTTCCGGACGGGGGTGTGCTTGTCATAGAGGTTCAAAACCACGTTATTAAATTCAGTGACCTTATCGTCCACAGTAGCAGCTGACATCAGCTGACTCCAATCCAGTTCAGCAGCATCCCTCTGCAAACTGTCACTATCTGTACGTCCAAAACAACACCTATACAGGACCTTGGGGTGGGGCTTAGGTGGCTTAAGGTTATAGGATAGGTAGATGAGATCGTGATGGAAAAAACCAGGAGCAAGGAACTGGCCATGGGATTGGGCAAGGGACGGGTTAGAGGTAATTATTAAGTCTAGCCATGTGTCTACACCTTCGGTATTGTGGTGAGTGGGACCAAGCGGGAGCGTGTGTAGACTGGCAGACTCAATTAATTGCTGGAGTTTATGGGAGCGGGGGTAATTGGTGGCAAGGTCAGTGTTGAAATCTCCCATGATGATATGATGAACGTATTCTGACCCTAAGGATTCCAGAATCGATTCGAGACTGGAGAAGTAGTTTATAATGGGAGGACAATAGACAACGCCAAGAACAGTTTTAGCCCCATTGACTGAAACCTCGAGGAATAGATATTCTGCTGAAGCAGAAGAGTTAGAAGATGAAGCTAAGATAATTTTGAAGGGTAATGAGCTACGGAGGAAAATGGCTACACCGCCCCCTCTTCTGTCCACCCTATCATTTCTGATGAGGACAAAACCAGGGAGAGGGTAGGAAGTAGAAAGTAGATGAGGTTTCAGCCAGCTCTCTGAAATCAGAATGGCATGAACGTTAGCATTATCAAAAGTAAGAAGCAGGTCGGTATAGTAGCTGGGTATACTCTGTGCGTTAATGTGACACACATTTAACAGCCGAGATGTGGTTTGATCGATAGTATGCTTAACTAAATCACTGAGCGACTCGGTCGCTGAGCTAAAGCTGTCATTTATTGATGAATCAGCAGAATCGTTGGCGGAGTGAAAGGAAACATCATCATCTAATAACATAAAATATTCTATATATGAAGATAATAAATAAATATAATAATATATAAGTAACGAATAATTAAAGAACTAAGTGTAAAACTAAATATATGCTTTTGTTACTAAATAGTAGCAAAGGCATGCACACGAATGCAATGCTATCACTTCACCACCCGCCAGCAGACACATACAGAAAACAAATTAAAAACAATACAGAAATGTAAGAATACTAAATACAAAAGAACGGAACGCAACACTTGACAGACAATTATACACAACACAATGATTGCTAGTTTCAGAACGCAACCCAAAATGTCAAGTTTACATTGAAAGCTGTCAAAAGAGTGATATAAATAGAATCTGTGTAGAATAATCGTAAACAAATTATTAAAATATCTTGTTATGAGGGTGCGTTATAAAAGTGATGTAGTATGTATATATATGTAGCATAAAACGTAAACAAAACAAAAAAAATATGTGGATAAGCGTTTGAAACTTGCTACGGAACAATAATTATACTTATAAACAAAACTATTTACGCGGAATGTTCTTGCCGTTCCCGGTTGTTGCGGAAGGTCCAGCGTCCCGCGCGCCACTCCCGGTGCGGCGCCTAAAGAAGTGATGCACTGCGCTTTGGGGTACTTCTTCATCAACCCACTAAGGTCATCGCGGTAGATCACAGTCACATAAAAATAAGGGTCACTTTATGAAAAAAGTGGTAAAAGCACTGCTACAGATTATCGTAACGCATTAGCACAATGGAGGTAATTGGTGTAATATCTAAGTTTCACCGTATATTTGTCGAGGCTCATATTATATTTTTACATATCAAGAGGGGTCAGTTCATGAAAAAGGTTGAAACACACTGTTACAGATTATCGTAACGCATTGCTACAATGGAGGTAATTAGCGTAATAACTAAGTTTCACCCAAGTTTCACCGTATCGGTGACGCGGAAGCGTTCGTTCGGAGTATCGATTGCTATGCTTGAGGATAATTGTATTACGGACCAATTACTTACGTGAACGAGATGGAAGGTGATCTTGTCTGACTGCTGGTAATAAGATTATGATTTGTCATGACATTGATGGTTTATGTGGTTGTGGTAAGGTTGAGGACTTATTTTAAGATGAAAGTTATGTGCCAAAATGTACATAAAGCTGATTAATACCAGTTCTTTAATTTAAATCTAATCTTTAATCTGTGTGAAGCTTATTATCTTGAAAGGCGTAACTTGGCCAATGAATTCTATCTTTAATGGCAATTGTTCTGCGCTCTCTTCTATAACTTGACAAGCTTATTACTGTTAAGACTGTCAATTTTATTATTTTCCTGTTGTTCACGTAAGACTTTACCTCGATACGATTATATATGCAGCCAATTGTGTTTTCAAAATCTTTAACAGGCGTGTTGGATATTATAATAGAAAAAATATATTTTCACCACAGCAGCAGCTCAAACATGCCGCTTTTGCTGCGAGACAACAGTGAACAAAACGCGATTTTGATTCGAGCGTGAGGCAAAGTAGCTTTTTAATTTTTCAATCTTCAGTGCCACGAATGGACATTGTTCAGTCACAAATTTGAAACATTCGAATTTTACTGTGCTCTGTCTCTTTCACATGCATATAAAAAGTGAGTGAAAAAACAAACCCCTTCGAATTCGAAATTCGATTTTGGAATTCGACCTCAAAGAAAACACCTACGGCAACGCAAAAAAAAAGAATAAAGAAATTACTTTTTTTTACTGTTATTGTTTACATGTTTAATTTATTATTGGATTTTAATAAAAAAAGTCTAATTTATAGTATAAAATAAGTATTTAACCACTACATTTTTATTTAGAATTACAACAATGAGACATTTGAAAAATAAACATCAGGGACGCGGTATTAAAACGCGATTTAAAAAAGTAGCGGGAATAAAAATTTCGCTGATGCTGATACAGTAGGTATAGCGTAACGTGTTAAATTTATATTAATATATAAAATAATCTAAAAAGATGAGTGAAACTGACGATGATGACTGTACTTTAACACCAAAAGAGTTAAATCAACAAGTGATTATGCAGAATTCAATCTATTCCTGTTCATTTCTATGTCTCTTAAGTAATATGTGTTCTCACATGCTGTGGTGAAAAGTTATGTGTGCTACACGAGAGCAAAGTTTTATGTATCTCGTGCTGTTGAGTCCCTCACCACGCTCAGGATTCTAACTTTGATTCACTCGCTACGCTCGTGAATCAATCATAGAATCCTTCGCTTGCTCGGGACTCAAAATCAGCACTCGAAACAAAAAAAAACTTTGCTCTCTTGTTGCACAAATAACTATTCCTATTTACACCTTGCCATAATACACTTATTTGAAAATTTACAAAGTAAAAGAAACTTTGTTTTGCATACGTAGTGCCATGTTGTGATTCAAATCAGCGTCTGACCATCTGTCTACAACACCGTATGTAATAAAGATAGTCGTTTCACATTCGATGTGCACTATAAATGTGTTCACCGATTGATTTATAACACTGTTACCATTTAACGGACTTTTTTTCAATAAAAAAGCACCTTGTTGATGCTAAGAACCACATTATTGCTGCTAAACTGGGCTATAGGATGGTCGGTGCCGGTTTTATTTGAAAACACACGGGCCAGTACAAATTAATAAAAGCGCTGTTTTGTTGGAACATATACTACCTGCTTCAATACATTGCCAAAAATACATTGATATAATATATAATATTACAGTAGATTAAGGCAACTTGAAGTGAGGATTCCTTTATATGCCATAGCATAATAGGATTCCTCACTTAAAAGACGTTAAACTTCTTTAGTGAAACCTCCCTAAGCAAACCAACTATTAAAGCTACCGACAATAGGTATAAAATATTGGTGATAGGTAGTTAATACCTATCAACGAATTGTAAGGTAGAATTTTGTGTTATAACTTTATCAGCAAATTGACAGTTCAAATAGTTACAATTTTGTGTTAAAGTTCTAACAAAGACTTTTTTGTCAGTAAGAGAGATTTCAATCCGTGTGGTGATGGATTTAGAATACGGAATGTCACCACCCCATATCATCCCATGGGTGTCGTAAGAGCCGACAGAGGGAGCATACTATGCAGAGAACAGCACTGTAAGAGAAGGAAAACTTGATACAAACCCTATACCAACCCGTTTGGCCAGCGTGGTATAGTAGGCCAATTCCTCCTTTCAAAGGAGAGGCCTAGTCCAGCAGTGGACTGTTAAAGGCTGATGATGATGATGATGATGAAGAGAGATTTTGAATCTAGTCTGAAGAAAATGAAGTTCCGATGATCTAGGTAAATCACAATCAACACTGTAGTCGTTGAATTTGGGCACAGCTGCTAACATTTTACTTCAGGGTACAAAAAACTTGTACCCTACTAACAATTTTACTCGAGGTTACAAGAAACCGAAAACGTCCTACTTCTATAATTCGGTTGTCGATTCATAGAGAACTATCGAATGTATCGAACTACTAGTATTCATTCTAGAATTCGTTAGAAAACTCTAGAATGGCGTGCTTAGGAACTTTGACAAGAAGTTATTATTAGTTCCAAGGAACCCGTCAGTTCATATTCTGGGAAAGCATGAAGAGGTTGGAAAATCTTGTTCGACCTTTTGAAGGATTGTTATTATTATTATTAATATAATTATTTATTTATCAATTTCGACTCGTGCACTCTAAATATTTCAGGAAATTTGCGTATATCGATGGTTATAATGTCATTTATAGCGTTTATTTGATTAAACTATTTCCCATAGAAATAAGATGTATTTTCGCACAAGAGGGACAACAAACATACTCCCGCATTTATAGCTAATAATAAAACTATCACCCAGCTACAGCACCACTAAAAAATAATAAGTGTTATCTAACAAATATATTTAACAAGAAATTAACAGAAAGCGGTGAAACTTGCCGTATATCTTATACTAATATATAAAGCTGAAGAGTTTGTTTGTTTGGTTAAACGCGCTAATCTCAGCAACTACTGGTTCGATTTGAAAAATTCTCTCAGTGTTAGATAGCCTATTTATTGAGGAAGGCTACTTGATACTTTTTTTTACTATTAAACATTACGCTATAAGCCACGGGAGCGGAGCAGTAGCCTTAAATAACGCGTAAGCGTATAAAGGTGAACCGCAAAAGTAAGGCAATTTTTTTTAAATATTATACTTCGGGGCAGCTAAGTCCATTTAGCCATTACAAAACCATATTTTTCTGAAACAAAAAAAAATGTTTGATAATTTGAACTGCAAACGTTTCACCATCTTGCAGACCTAGCGCGAGTGACAAAACAAGATAAACGACATACAGTACTGGTTCTTGATTGTGCTTTCGACCAATAATAATGGGCCATTACTTTGACGAAAATCCGACATTATGACCCTTGGTTCGAGTCTGATTCAGCTGTTTTCTTGATTCTGTAGCGTAAAAGTGTCAGTACGATTCCTCGTCATGTAGTTTGGTGTACAATAGTGCTCCTTATTTAGTCAGCCCTGTTCTGGGTCTAATGTTCAGTGACCTTGTCTGCTAAGCTAAATCTCGTGGTTTTGATTGCCACCTAGGACAAATCTTTTTGTAACGAGCATGACCACTTTTGTTCGGTGTATGTGAGTAATTTATCTGGAATATGTTTATATTTTAAGAACATGTAAACACTTATTTATTTTATACATACTTATATATAACGGAATGGTCATCAGTACGGACGTCAATTGACTACGAAACGGAAGTGCATAGATGGCACGCTTCGACAGAGTCTAGTGACGTTTCGCTATAGTCGAAGAGGGGGGTGACGGTTGACGTTCAACGGAGCGACACAAGAAGGATCACTTCTCTTGGAGACTCCGGGTGGGCAACAAGTACCTAGAAACTGTCACTCGTTTCGCGTTTAGTAATAATCAGTTTTGTTAAATTTTATTTGGTGTGAACTTATAACAAACTGTGATGTGAAGTGTTGATACCGGCCAAGAATCAAGCAATCCGCCGACATATATGTTAGCAGTTACTTTTTATACGATAATGTTGCCGTTGTGAGAACCGAGTATTTTGTCGTAGAAATATTATAAAGATGTTTTAGAATTAATGTCGATTGAAAATCGGACGATTAAAATGGATATGCTATTTTTGTATATTTTTGCTTACTTATATAATATAATGCTACAAGGTTCGGATTTTTTCGTGCTGGAGTTATATGATTGAGATTTACGAGGCACCCAATCATCATCACTTAAAACGATGACCTACACGACACTTTTTTATAACTTGTTCAATACAAGAAAATAAGATCTTTCGCTCAGATCCTTACTCAATCTATATTTGCAAAGTTTGTCATGAAATATCGACGTCATAATATCATTTAGTCCTTAAAATCCAATATTTCGGCTCCCTAATACAATAAATTCATGAGACACGAAAGTTGAATAAATTCCAATTATATGAATAAAGTGCTACCTCTCAACTTAGCGGGAACTCAAAGTATCTATGGTCGAAACTTTAAGTCGGCCATCTGTTCCGAATACCGATGTCCAGCCTATCGCGAACAACTTGCTGAATTTACCACTTGCAAACTTTAATTTGTGACGTACAAGTTCTGAGATATAGTTGCGCTAAAGTTTGTAAACCAATTCACATTCGTGGAACGTTGTTATGTGTTTTGAAAGAGAAATATGGGATGGAAATCGAATAATAGCAGAGAGAGTGTGCGAATTTCTAGTGAATTTTATTACAATATAGGTCACATCCAGCTATAATACTAGTGAGCTAAGTATAAAGTGAGTGCTACTTTAGTGTCCAATTAAGTGGCTAGGTATTCAACTTTTTGATCTCTAGCTTCCATAAAAATGCCAAGCTCAGCACTTATCCATGTGTGTCTGTTTAAACGTATAATTATCACCTTTAATAATTATAAAGCTTTTACTGGCAAATACAGTTAGACATTAAAGATAAATTCTATTTTGTGTGTACCTATTCCAAACTTAACAATCCCAGAATCATCCCAAAGAAAGAAAAACCCATTCTTATATCTTCCAATGAAGTAACTATAATTAGCAATAGTGTAAATAGGTTTACCTTGGAGGTTTGTAAACATTGTTTTACCTGATAATGGTAACGAACTAACAAGCCTAATCTATACATGGTCTCAATACCAAAGAATATTAGTAAGTTCTATTCCAAGTTTTACTATTCATACGTTCCTTGACAACCTAATCGTTTAATATTAGGATCACAGAATGCAACATTAGTGTCGGACATAAGTCGGTTAACAGTTTGTGCCTTACGCCACGCCCGAATAAGCGCAATTTTCACCAAATTACAGTATTAAATATAATTCAGTTTCCTGATTCTATTTACATTTTGCTTCCAAACAGACTGTATTAGAATTTAGCCATTGTTTATAAGCATCGTTTTAATAAATATCTGTTATGGTTTCTCCGGGAGGTTTAATAATAAACGATGACCGAATCGGGAGCAAAATGCACTTGGATATTGAATAATCATTAGGGACTAGTGAGAGAGAGAATTCGGGCCAGAATTGGAACAATATGTTTTCGGATTAACAGATGTTCGCTTTGGCTCGAAATAAAAGACGTTGGTTGATCTTTGGTTATTGAAGTCGGCGTATTTATTTTGAAGATAGCTGCACAAACACTTTGCGTGTTAGTGGTTGATTATGAGAAAGCCTGATGATGAAAAATACTTTTGTTTTAACATAACATAGTTATGTTATGTTATGTTATCCCAAGCGAAGATACCCACTGCGCTAGTTAATTTATTCCAAATGAGATCTTACTTATATAATGTCGTATTTTATTTTTGGAGTGAGTACGATTTGTAACAATATGTGGTGTAGAATATCGAATAATAATTATACGAATAGCAATGTGGTTGCAGACCTCAATAAAATTTACATTATCAGAAAAATATTAGCCATTTTGTATACATGTACGAAAACGCAACTAGGAATCATTCAATTCGTTTGACTACAGCGTTCTCTATCGCAAACCAAAGCCCCTAGTACGTCATATTAGCTTTTAACTCAACTCTGGCTTAAACAAGACAGCTCAAATGTCAACTGCCCGGTTAAGCCCACAAGTCCCTTTGAGTGTCCTAGTTTGGACCAGATTAAATTACTGAATAGCAATGAAAATATAATATTTCTATGGACTGAAAATATTTTGATATAAATAATTATTATTTTCAGTGAAAAATATTGTTTCTTTACAAAACGTTTTACTCTTGACTGACGACTTACACTTGAATTATACAGCTACGTTGCATTCCCGATGGTGCTTGGGTGAGTATGCTAACCGCGAATTACGCGATCCCGCCGCTTTGGGAGGTCTTCGGAAACCGGGGTGGTTTTAGTAGTTAGGCTGTGAAGCCTTCTCTTAAGTGTAAGTAAAATAAAGATACTTACATGTGTTGTTTATGCTGTTCCCTTTGGTTTTAATAAAATATAATGAAAAACATATAAGCAGTAAATACGTGCTCTACTTCTTTAAAGAGTATTTTCTAAAATAATTTTCTAATTTTGAACAAAGAGAAAATATATGTAAGTGCACCTGTTGTCTGAAACAGAAACACAATTTACTCTTTGTTTTCTTTCCAGTTTATATTTCAACTGTGAAATATCCATTACAAGGTCTTCGAAGAAAACCGATACGAACTGCAAGTTTCCTTTGAAATATTTGCAAGATATGCATTTGAAAAGACTCGAAAAGAAAGTGTTTTAGTGATGAACGGGAAATTAATGTCAAATAATGTTGCCTTTAATGTTTATCTTCCTTAGTACTTACTGAATTATTCTAATAAATGTGTAAATATATATGTTTTTGACTCTGCGAAAACTGCGGAACTTTCTGCCGATTGCCACTAAGATTGCACTTGCAAACTCTCTTCTATTACCTATACTTGACTATGCCGATGTCAGCTATCTAGATCTCACTGAGGAGCAACTTGATAAGCTTGAGCGTCTTCAAAACTTCTGTATTAGGTTCATATTTGGATTACGTAAATATGATCACGTTTCTAATTTCCGCAATAAGCTCAAGTGGCTGCCAATTCGCCTTCGGCGGAATACTCACATTCTTTCCTTACTCTATAATATTCTCTTCAATCCCTCTTCTCCATCTTATTTGAAAGAACGCTTCAAGTTCCTAAGTGACTCTCATTCAAGATCGGGTCTTAGGTCATCGGTAAATTTGAGGTTGGAAATTCCAATGCATTCCACTACTTTTTACGATAAATCCTTTACTGTTCAAGCGGCACGGTTGTGGAATGCATTGCCTGTTTCCATCAAACTGGCTCAAAATATCACATCCTTTAAAAAATTAGTTAAAAACCACTACTTATCTCTTTAACTTTCCATAACATTGTCAAACTCACACTTTCTTTTTCTCCCTTTTTTTACTATTGTCTACTCCCATTACTTAATTCATTATATTATTGTATGTATGTATGTATTGTATGTATATATGTATTTATATTATAGTATATTTATTAGTTTATTTGTATAGTATAGTGTGTATTCATATTTTGTATCACTAGTATCTTACTACGCCAAAACTGCCCTATGTCTGGCTCCTTACTTCTCTTTTTCCATAAGGGTTGCCTGTAAGAGATTGCTTTTTAGCGATAAGGCCGCCGTTTGTGCAACATATATTTATCTATTGTAATTTCTGTGTTAAATTCATTTGGTGTACAATAAAGATTATTATTATTATTATTATTATTATTATTATTATTTTTACGTTATAATAACATCCGTGCCGGTTAGACTAGTAAGCGAACCCCGGGTTGCAACTGGAATAACGCGAGGACGATGGTTATAATAATATTCTAGAACAACAATTCGCGATCGAGGAGAGGGTTCGATACTAACCCTGCTCGATTTTTCGCGCGCATTCGAATGTATAAATATTTCACTATTGCTTTCTAAACTTTCGTATTACGGTTTTGCGTTGCATACAATTAAATGGTTTGAGAGCTATTTAACAGGCAGGCTACAACAGGTTGAAATACGCAGAAGTGACGGATCAGTGTTGATGTCGACTCCACGCTCGGTACCTCGGGGTGTTCCCCAGGGATCACTTTTGGGGCCACTCCTGTTCGTTTTATACACTGCCGACATCACAACCAACTTCAGAGACTGCTTGTACCACATGTACGCCGATGATACGCAAGTATATCTACCATTTAAACCGCAAAATACTGGGACCGCCGTAGCGACCATTAATACGGAGCTCAACAGAATCGCGGCGTGGTCCAAGTGTAACTCGTTGGTGCTTAACGCGCATAAATCGAAATTTATGATTATGGGGAGCAAACATCAAATTAATGTTATATCGTCTTTTAAACCAAAGATCGAAATAATGGGTGATGAAATACAACAAGTACAAACTGCGCGTGACCTTGGCTTATTGATCGACCCTGAGCTGCGTTTTGAGGATCACATCAATGGCGTTGTAAAAAACTGTTTCTACAGACTCAAAATTCTCTACAGAGTAAGAAGCTATCTCAGCCTCACTCTGAGAAAGAGGCTTGTAGATAGCTTGGTGCTGTCGAAACTTAATTATTGTGATACTGTATATGGTCCCTGGCCCGGACGCAGCATCTAATACAGCGTGTACAGAATGCGTGTGCTCGATATTGCTTAGATATACCCCGGAGAAATCATATCACACCTCATTTAAATAGTAATGAGATGCTCAAAATGTCAGCGCGGCGTAAACTTCATTTGGCAACATTATTATTTGGAGTTTTGAGTACGGGTACACCTAAATACCTTTACAATAAACTTAGTTGGCGACAGGATCACTACGGCTACTCCACTCGCTCCACCGCCAGACCGCTGTCCATCCCTCGGCACAAAACCACAGCCTTCAGAGGGTGCTATAAGTATGCGGCTACTCACATTTGGAATGACCTGCCTCCGCCAATAAGGTCCCTGAGTACAAAAATAAAGTTTAAAATTCATCTTAAAAAACATCTTTTACAAGAACAAAAATGCGACCAGGGAAATCGGTACAAATAAATTATACACCAAACATCAGTATGAAATACTTACGCTTTGTTCATGACCACTGGGCAGCATGCCTGACGGTCGTGACAGGTGCGTATATATGTGCGCCCTCCTCTGTTCGGTTACGAACACAAACGTGGCTTACGGAGCGAGGTTGCATAGCTGTTGTGCCTTTGCCATTTGACTTGGTGGATGGGCTGGGGTGGAGCTGGTGAAGGTTGGCTGTGCCTGGAGCCTGAAAGAAATGTAAATATTGAGAAAAAATATCGTGTCCAAGTGTTAATAATAGGCGACAAAATTCTGCCGTTATAAAAATAAATATCTAGATCTAGGTAACAAAACTGTAATACATACCTGCTTCCATTGAGTGATAAGTTCTCGTATCAATACAATAATCATGTCTTTATGTTTATCCGCCGTAGTCACATTATTAAGATATTCGTACCTACACATGGCCTCAACTGTTTATTGTAAAATGTATACTCTGGTCGTGCGACGGCCGTTCTCGGGCAGCGCGGTGGCTGAGTGATGCCGAACGTGTCGCTCGTAATTGCATAATCGGATGAGTGAGATGCTATTGTGGGCGCAAGCAGGATGCAATTATGCGCGACAAACTGCCTTAAAACCGGTTCGCCAAGATATTACGCCAAACGATCAGGATAGGTATTTAAAGATCTTATTTTTTTGTTTTATTTTTTTTCTCCTTATTGTTAATTGAATTCATACCAATGAATGTAATTCCATATTTTAAGTTTATGAATGTTTGCATGTTTTGTGTATGTATAAGTATGAGTAGGTATTTGTATAGACGATTATGTACATGGACTTGATTTCTGTGATCGTCACTTGGGGTTGCCAACTAATATCAGGGTTGGTTTGAGGCTTATACCTCAACCAACATAAGCCTGAATGGTAACCTCATTTTTATAATATACCTCTTGGATAAGAACTGTGTCACAAATTGTAAATTGTCATACTGATGTGTGTATATTGTAAAAATAAATGCTTTCATTTCATTTCATTTTCATTTCATTTCATTTCATTTCATTAACATAAATAATCAGAGCTTGTACTATGGCTATAAATTACCATACATTATAATGACAATTATGTAGTTCTTAAATACATACGTAATTATTATAAACTAGAGGATGCCTGCAGCTACGCTGGCACATTAATTTTCATTTAACCGTTTTGCCCAATCTCGTAGACATTTCGAGAAATTTTAGTGCATCTCTACGATCCCCAAGGAACGCACATGCCAAATTTCAGCCTCTTGCGCCTCATAGTTTTGACTATGCGTTGTCTGTCAGTCAGCCAGTAACGAAGGAATTTTATATACAGATTGTCACCAGACCCATCACCAAGCCGAAGTCTTCTCGTTTTGGACATGATGCCAAGTCATACTAAGCAAAAATAAAACCTGGGAAACGATATTTTTTTTAAAGATACATGATACACGATATGATTTTTTAAACCGCAATTAAATGTGCGCGCGTGCTATTTTCGAAATACCTACTTATCATGGATGTATAGGATATCTATAGAACGGGTAGGCTGGGTAAATGCATCGATTTCGTACACAATTACAAAAGTTGTATAGTAACCTTGAGCCTCAATATCTCCTGAACCAGTAATTTCCCAGGTATGGTGCCGAAGTAAAAAGTGTTCGTAATGATTGGCACAATAAGCGCTTTAGTTTTCGTTAAGGGTCTATTTACATCGTGTATATAAGGATTTATTACACCCAGATAGAATCTGGGTGCAATATATTTATAATAAGTATCAGATACAGATAGCATACATAACCTAAAGCATTGACCTGGGTGGGAATCGAATTTACCACCTCTGGTTCAGCACTCAGGATCAGGGCTCCGTGGGCAACTGCCACACCACGATAATGCGCCCGCCCACACCGTAATCAAAACGAGGGACTTCCCAGACAGCACACCGGTCAAACTACTGGGTCACCCTCCTTACAGCCCTGACCTAGCACCGTGTGACTACTTCTTACTCCCAAAAATAAAAATCAGCTCAAAGGGATACAATTTTCATCGCCGGATGATGCGCTCTCAGCGTTCGAGCAGGCTGTAAACGAGGTGTTTGCGGCGGACTGGAAAAAGTGTTTCAAAAACTGGTTCAGACGCATGAAACTTTGTATAGAGGCTGGTTGAGAGTACTTAGAAAATATGTAATAAAAATGTATTTACTTATAGAATTATTTTTTTTGTGTCGCAAAACTCCCCACTCCACTCCCACGTATGTAAAGTAGTCTGTGAAAAGAACAAAATTTTAACTTGCTGGAGTGTCTACCACTATTTGATAGAAAAATCTCCCTCAGTGATTTACCCTCACTCCCTCTTTACTCCGGCATTATTAATACTCCCCGTATTAAAAATCCCGAAACTGCAATAAGTATATTGTTTAATGCTAGTGAAAAGCGGTCCATGCGCGTACAGGTACGTTGTGAATTTATCTACAAGCTATTTATAAAGAGGGACTAATGAAGTGTTCTTCATGATGGGATATCAAGTCATGTAAAGCTTGTCAAGTTTAATGCTTGTTACTATAGTTAAAAAGCTTCTAGTTTTCGTAGACCTCAACATTTTCAGCAAATTATTTATTGAATTACGTTTGTGTAACCAAAACCATTCCACATATTCAATAAAAAGGCACCTACTACATCATTAACTGCCACAAACATCAATCTGAACTTTCATTCTGTAACTACACAGCAAACCCTAACAATGAATTTGGTAACTGTCAACCTTCCGAACGTTTCACACTATAAATATTTCTATTTGTTGTCAGAAGGTGGCGACCTAAACGCGTGAAAAGGGTCTTTTAACCATTAGATAAAATATACACTTTAAAATCGGGATTTCTGTAATTAAATTTCTGTTTTCGATATCGCGTAAAAGATAAATGTTTCCTTTTAGTGTTTGTATTCAAAACAAAAACATGCTTTATTTCCAAATTGACGATGGACGATTGATACTACAAAAAGCGAACCAATTTAAATATGCTTTAAAAGGCCACGCTAACTTTTAAACGTTCCTATTCGCATTTTAAATTGAAACCATAATTTATAAATCAAACTATACAATATGTTACAATTATATTATACAGATTACAAAAAATCATTTGGACAGCAAGACTTTAGCAGCAATGGACAGGTAACAATTTAAACTTATATTATATACGGCCGGTTTCTGAATTGAGAATTTCGCGTTGACAACAATTTAAACACTAATTATATACTTATTAATCAATTTTCTGTTTCACAAAAAATTATTGACCACATTTTGAGTATTTGTGCCTGTAAAATCTAAAATTTGACACAACATATGATCAACTCATGATCAACTCCATATCAACTCTATATTCGCGTTTCTGAAAACATTTGACATTTGTCAAACCTCCCTTAGCACTGATAAATTGAGAAATATTTAATTATACAACTTTGGCCTTTTAACCCGTGATCACGAGTAATATGACTGCCAGTATGTCAAACTGTCCACACTACGGTTGCCAAGCAGCGGTTACGTCATACTGACGTCTACACAACAAGAAGGTCGTCTAACAGAATTTATAGAAAAAAGGTTCAAAGACTATTCAATATTTGGAACAAATTGATTACAAAATTATTAGGAACAAATAGAAGGGATAGAAAATATATATAAGAGATTTCCGTGTTAAATCAATCAAAATAATTTCGCTGTGGCCTCCATGGAGGTATAATTCTATATACCTCTATGGTGACCACCATGGAGGTATATAGAATTATACCTCAAATATACCTGGCCACAAATATTTTGTATTAAAAATAAAACTAACTGACTTTGACATAACATACACGTTCCGTTTTCACTATACCACACACTATGTAATACCGAATTGAACAAATTCAACAAACTGTTCATTAAAATTAAATAATCGTTGAAATAATTTTAAATACAACTTTATTTCGACTTTTTATTTGTTTCCGCATAAAAATAATTAACTGATAAGTGTGCTTCTTTGTAAAATGTTAATTAATACGAATTTATGGTTAGTACCGGTTTTTTTTACTTGTATCGGAACATACTAGTGTTGTTCGGTTTGAGTTATTCATGATTTGAAGAATACTCAGTTGAAAGTGCTTTGAAAAAATCTCTCAATGACCTGTGAAACAGAAAAAACTTAAGTTGACTTCAACTAGTTCAGAAATTTTCAACTGATGAAAGCTGAAGTTCTCAATTCAGAAACCGGCCGATAGTCTTCGTATTATATAAATTGACTAACCGCCACGTCTTACCTCTTTATTTATTGTGGAACTTCAAAAACCCGCCTAGCATTGAACAACATGCAGCACTTTTAAAAGACATCCACAGAAGTAAAACTCAGCACGAATAAAATATGAACACAGAAGTCAAATTTCGAAACTCAGCAACAGATCAAAATTTCTCCGTCAGAACGAAAATGCGAAAGACAATCGATTTTCATTCAGTTTACTGTGCTTTCGGATAGAAACAACTGTCACACGCAGTGAGAAAATGTCAACGTTCACTTTGCTCATTTTTAACGTTTTAACCACCACATCAAAGAAAATACCGCGTGGGCATTGTTTTGACCGTGTTTGCATTATAACTATTATGTTTTAATTATCTACCTATATACAATGTTTTTTTATGCTTTTTTAGTTAAAGTGACATACATTATTGTAATGTATTTTACACTACAATAATGTATGTCAGTTAATATTGATTACTGCTAGGTTGTGCTACATCTCGCTACTCAATATTACGGCCATTGTGGAGATATCCGTATACCATACACATAATAGTGTCACCGTTATAGGTTCTTTGGGTAGCTTAAGCCAAAATACTGCCTACTCGGTCACTGCGCTCTCAGGCGCCTGTATACAGCAAGTAGACGACTAATAAACGTTCATTTATATATTTTTTTCCCTAAGTACCTAGATGGGTATTGCTATTATTTAATTTAACCAAGACAGGCAAAAGCGTAGGGCTCATTATACAAAGATTTGTCGTGTTTGGAAATCCAACCCACCACCTCGGGTAACAGTCCTAAGACTTAGATCAGGGCTGGGTGGCAGCGAGTTGAATATGCATGCGTGGGAAGCGCACTGCGGTGCCGAATAGTTCAACGAGTCGGTCAGAGCCTAGTGTCTGGCCAGCCTATTTTGGCTAGTTGGTTCAGGGCTCTTAAATTTGGCTTGCTTTGGCCGATCAGCGAAGGGAAAGCCACAGGAGCTATTCGCTTGGTGTAATTTTCAAAGGCATAATGACGGGGAAACCTGCCCCGGATGGTTCTGCGCAGACTTCAACATGCGTATCCTTGAACTAGTGCTTGCATTCTGGTCCCAAGTTGGTCAAGGACCTTTGTGACGTAATCACCAGTTTCCGACGACATCAGGTTGTCTTTGTGGCCGACATAAAAATTATGTTTAGGCAGACGATTATCCACCCTGATGACCGTCGTTTCCAGCTGATCCTTTGGAGAGAGGATTTTCGGGATCCCATGGTCGTCTACGAGCTCAATACCAATACGTACGGGCTAAGGTCGAGCCCCTACTTGGCAATACGTTCTCTTTGGGAGCTCGCAGACCGCGAAGGCTTACGTTTCCCACGAGCCTCTGCCATCCTGAAGGACGATATTTATGTGGATGCCATTTGTTCGGGCGCCTCCACAGCGGACGAGGCGATCCTCTTGCAGGACGAATTGATAGGTATTTTGGCCTCCGCTGGTTATGCGTTGCGCAAATGGATTTCCAACTCACCAGCGCTGTTGCAAGGCTTGCCAGAGGATCATCAGCAGGATCCACATTTGTTTGAGATTGTTGACAACCCCGCCATGATGGCTGTTCTCGGCGTTCAGTACAGACCAGTCCAAGATATCTTTACGTATAACGTAGACTTAAAATTGCCTTGTTCTTGGACTAAACATCTCGTGTTGTCTACTGTTGCCAGAACCTTTGATCCAAACGGTTGGATCTGTCCAGTTATATTTTGGGCAAAATGCTTCTTGCAGAAGCTTTAGACAGCAGGATTGACTTGGGACAAACCTTTACGCGGTACTCTTGTTGAGGAATGGACCTCTTTTGTATCCTCACTTCCTGCCGTCAATGAGATCTCCTTGCCTCGTCCCATCCTTCCTCCTGGGAAGTACAAGGCAACCCTTCACGGGTTTTGTGATGCTTCGGATCGTGGTCACGCGGCCGTGGTGTACTTGCGCACATTCAGTGCCTCAGGTCAGGTGCGGGTTTCCGTGATCATGGCGAAGAGCAAGGTTGCACCCCTTCGGACATCCATACGGACTATAAATACTGCGGCGCGGAGTGACCGGGCCCTCTTTCTTCGGCTGCGCGGCATCAAGCTAACTACTCCTGCTGTTTTTTAGAGCGACACCAAAAACGTATTCCTAGGATTCCCTAAGAGTTACACCGAATCACGCGACCCTGGTTCTATCCTTGTGACGAGTCAAATTATTTTGTTAATAATGTTACATTAATTATCTTGCTAATTGATGTTTAGATTCTTTACCGAATTAAACAAATTTGTTTGTAAAAGAAATTACGATTTTCATTTAACCACGTCACAGTGGTGACCCGACGTCACACATGTTTGACATCAGCCAAACTAAAACCAAACGTTCACCAAATACGTAACGTTGTCAACGTTTGAACGTTTGAAAATAGCACGATTAGCCCCCTGGTCACAACTGACAATTACACAAGGCATTAGGCGGGTCCACACCATGCCTCGCGAGGCTGCTCGGTCTGTGTGGACCCGCCTATTGACGTTGAAGGCTGTTAGTGCGAGTTTTTGAATTGTTCTTTTCGGATTTCTGTAGAATGATTGCTGTAGAAGAAAAATATACGTAACCTTACTAGTTTTTACCTGTGCTTTTTGTGATAAAGTAATAACACATCCCTTTATCGTCACAATTTTTGAGTTTATAATAATGATAATATTTATCGTAACAAGGAAACGACTAAGCAGACAACAAGTGCAAAATAATAATTGATATTGCTGCCTTGTGGAGGTTGGATAGTAAGTATTGTTATAGTGATGCATCGTGAATAAAGGCTTTGTGAGTTTTGGCCACCTCACTCACCATTGCATATTGCGAGTTGGCTTCGAGCCCGGTATACCATAATGAAATTTGCAAAATTTGTTGCTCATACTCCATTTGAATGTTATAATGTTCGTCGTGGTACACTGCAGTTTATCTTAAAGATACAATATAATTATAGTTTTTGCTTTTCATAATCTAATAGCTATCAAATTGTGAGTAGGATATTTTAGACACCTGCGAGTGTTTCACATCAATACAAAGTTTTTCTGAATAGTGACTTTCTATATTTACCAGTAAATCATCTGTCTTACGTTAACCCAAACATAATCTGACTTCTGTGCCAATTCATTCACCTCATGGACTGACAGATACGTATACAAAATACAGCCGGTATGGAAGGCCATATAATATCGCACCTGTAGGTACTTACGTCTTACAAAGACAGCAACAAAGAAATTGCTTCACTAAATAATACGAATACGTATATATACTTTTTGTGTCTGGAAAGACTCGTAATAAATTATTCGGCAGTGATATATTATATTTTGCTTGTAGTTGGTATATGTATATTTTTTTCTAAGAAAGACAACTCCCACATTAGGACTAAATCCTGTGTCGCGGGTGATTTGACAAACTTACAACTAACGGACATTATGAACACCCAGACTCGAAACAACAATTGAGAGCGTTTACGCCGTACTTACGAAAGTGATTTCTATTAACTTTTTAGACCTATGTATCCTGCTTACGCGTATGAAGTTTCATTAAAATCGGTTCATACATTTCGAAAAATAAGGATTTAAAAGTTTGTATGAAATGCCGTACGACGTAAACGCTCTTAATGAATCATACAAAGTGTTATCTCGTGTCCCCACACGAGACAACACTTTGTATGATTCATTAAGATCGAACCCACAACCCTTGGCGCAGTGTCAAGCGGCAAGGCGGCCACATAAACCACTACGCCAACCGTGCAGTCTAGGCAGTTAGTTTGTAACAAATAATAACTTTACTTATGTTTATAAAATATATAGTGATATTAAAAATTACTCCAACTTGACGAACTTTCTAACTAGTTAATAGTTTTCATCTGTTGGTTTATTACGTCTTGCTGTGCTACACAATAGAAAAAGGTAGGCAGCGCAAATGAGTATAATATGTGAATAAAATTCTCTCATTAGGTACTACAGCTGTTTTCAAAGTAAATATTTTATTTAATATGGTACGTTCATTTATTTTCTCGTCAAATCAAAGCTTGCATATATATGGCAGAAGTACATTTATTATAATCCAACGCCTACAATATACAACTGAAGATTTTTTGTTGCCTCTCAGACAGTTCGTTTCTCCAAGACGTCAAAAGTGTCAAACCTTGTTTTTTGAATGGTCTCTGTAGCTAAAACCTAAAGCGAAGCTTATACATTATAGATATACAAAGGAGGGGGTGTAAATGTGTAAAAAAATCTGTAGAAAAGCTATAAAGGAAATTAATAAAGCAGGACTTGTGAAGTTCATGTTATAAATGAATATTTTCAGGTCAGTCGATATACATATCGATAATCTACAGATTAGGGACATATTTTGAACAGGTGATTAAACAAAGCTTACGCTCTCAAACATTATTATCATCAATGTACTCATGTATACATAAATAAACTACACTTTGTAGCCATTTCTTATTAAGAAAGGCTTTTGAACACAATTATAATTTTGCTTCACTTCATAGAAAATCGTAATAATTATATTATAACGATTAGACTAGACTTTCTTTTAGTCTTTATTATTTTCGTCTAGACGAAACTTTGCCCTACTTTTTATTTGTCTTTGAGTTAAGTATCTGGATTAATTTGTTGGAAAGTAAACGAACATCATTATTTCTTTTATGAAGCCTAGATTATTTTTCAAATTACAATAGCATTCTGCTTTGCACAGCTTGCTAATTCAGTTAGTACTTTATTAAAATAAAATTTGAACAACATTCAGATTTTGTGTTCTATTTGAAATTGATACCAGAAGAATTGCAGTAAGTGTTACCTCATTAGAGTATCGAATGCACAAAATTCGATGCAGTGCTAAGTGACGAGACGGCCATTTAAGCCACTCGGCTATCTTTGCAGCTTAAAGTTAGCAGAGTTACATGCGCTGAATGTAAGCATTAAGGTTCAAGGGAGCTATCTTTTAATATTATAAAAATATCATATTTTTTTATGTAAACGGGTCTTATTCGCGATATTTTATTAATTTAAGGTATAAATATCTATGTTTTACTGACGTTTCGGCCGTCTTACACCAGCCTTGGTCGACGACGGACTGATGTTATCTCAGCGCCGTCTTTGTGAAGTGCGGGTTTCGGCAGCTACCCTCACTTGTTTTTATTTTTATTCGAACTGTCGGTACGTCGACACACAACACTTATAACTTAAAACAAACCCTATGCCAACCCGTTTGGCCAGCGTGGTATAGTGGGTCAATTCCTTCTTTCAAAGGAGAGGCCTAGTCCAGCAGTGGACTTTAAGGGGCTGATGATGAAAATGTAGACAGTCTGTATCCATTCTCCCGGTTGAAATTTTTATGCTTTTTGATTTCAGTAATAGTGACGATCGGTAGATAACACTTTTGGTTGATGTAATTCGATCCAGTGGTTTGGTCCAGACTCTAACAAATGCTCAGCTATGGCAGACTTATTAATTTGCCGGTTTTTTACAGCTGCGATATGTTCCTTGACCCTTTCAGCGATGGTTCGTTTGATCTGTCCGATATAGTAACTACCACAACTGCAGTCGACCTTGTAAATGCCAGGTGTTTGTAGAGGAATGACGTCACACAATCTGCGCACCCCGAAGGATGTCATACCTCTACAAACTACAATAAAAATAAAAAAACAAGTGAGTGTAGCTACCGAAACCCGCACTTCACAAGGACAGCGCTGAGATGACATCAGTCCTGCCGCGACCATGGCTGTTGTAAGAGGGCCAAAACGTCGGTAAAAATAGGTATTTATACCTTAAATTAATTAAATATCGCGTTAAAAAAAAAGATCCGTTTACATAAAAAATGTATGATGTATACAAATCGCGAAAGTTTAAAATCGATAATTATAAAAATACATAATAAATGCCTAATAATGTTTACTAAAACGTGTGTTTCAATCAATTTGCCTGTATCATTCATTATCTATTAAACTATATGAACTTCATACTTATATAATGTGGAGAGATCTTAAGTATCCAAAATAGTTCACAAAATACGCATTATCATTCAAATAGTATCAATGGCCGCGAGCTCGCGATGCAATGCCAATTATTATTGGAAATATAAACACACACAACTACAGCTCGTTTTAGTAGAATTAAACACGATGACATGAAAACTTCAATGAAATGAATAAACTGGCGTCATACGTACAAAAAATAGAAGCAAGGTTCTGGACTGTCAGGTTTGAGGCGTTACAACAATGTTACAAACTGTCATCATATAGGCATTCTCAATGTAAACAGATTTACGATATAATTTAAAAGAAATCGATATTCTAAAGAAATGAAAAAGATTCATCTATCAATATATTATAGTAAGTATCTTACGCTCAGCAGGTATGCTATAATCAGAAGTGTATGTAAAACAACGCATACGCTACAATAATTTAGTATCAGCCAGTAGCGCAACATTGTATTCGAAAGCATGCAAGTATTTCACACCGCATTCACTTCGCTGTTTATTTATCTAGTGTAAGAACATACCAGTTTCTGATTCGCATCAAATAAACCTGCTGAACATTTACGAGTGAACGTTAACTCGAACTAAGCTAACCTATTTCTTAGCTGTAAATTTATTTGCACTCGAGAAAAGGAGGTTTCAGAAATTTCATTTCACGGCAC
This sequence comes from Euclidia mi, assembly GCA_944739405.2. Classification (NCBI taxonomy): domain Eukaryota; kingdom Metazoa; phylum Arthropoda; class Insecta; order Lepidoptera; family Erebidae; genus Euclidia; species Euclidia mi. Next base: position 14,679,764 of record OX123188.2, on the reverse strand, counting down.
CCAAAATTGAATTCCTTTACGACTGCTCCACATAATCAAATGAATAATCCATTTACACACGTCTGTCCACGAAACAGAGAAAAGTCTTTTTCTCAGAATTAGTCTCGGAGAGGGCCAAATTTTATTTTCAATGTATTTTCATTTTATTCTATTCGTATTCCTCTGGTCCATTAACCCGCAAGGTGAGTACGGTGTATCAAGTGAATTTTTTAATATGGCCTCCGGATTGAGACTGTCGGTGACTGTACGTGTTTAAAATTCTTTATAAGGTCACGAGTGAAACCTATTGTTTTTCGAAGAATAATTTTTTAGTAACAATTTTCAGAGAAACGCGAATCAAAAAAAATATTTCAGCGAATCATGTACATAACAAACAAAATTGAGTCCAGTTAAAATATTTTCACTTATATTTCATCCACATAGCAGTTATATTTTTATGGAAAAGTTTAGAAACAAAGGTAACATTAAGCAATAATCTATGGAGATACCTCAACTGAGAGTGTTGTGCTCTAATATTTTGAAATATTGCCTAACAAAAAGTAAGTGCGGTGTGGATGCATCATTACAATCATGTGGATATACCAAATATGTTAATAACTAAACAAAATAGTTCAAGACATACTTGTAACTAACGCTTTTGTATCCACTGTACAAGAATACTCATTTCTGCCACCATTCATGGTCTTAGCAACAGTCGGAGCTCCCAAATAGACACATTTTGCCTTTCTAAAATAATCCACAAATTGTGGTTTCAAATCTAATAATTCTCTGTGTCCTTTTTTTAAGTGATGATAAAATTGTCTGCAGCAGAGTTGTAAAAATACCCCATTTTATACGTCTAGAACCAACACAAGAGTTGAAGTATTTCGGTAAGTATTCAACAATCAGACAACACCTTAGCTCCTTTTTAATCTCAAAATTTATAGGTAGATAAAAGTTTTGACACCCCTAAAGTAATCTCATTACATTTAAAATTGCTTCGGAAATTATTTTCGTCGGCATTATGTAAAATGAATTTTACCTACATATTTCCATTTAGGGCAGACAGCAACATTTATACGGTATAATTTTTGTCACTATTGGAATATAACTGTTTGTTTAAAAGTGATAGGAGCGTCACATTCCGTGCAGGTTATTCAATCACAAGGGATTTATCGTACTACTTTTAACACGGAATTGTGTGCTTATTGATTTGATGATGATTATTTATAATCATACATTTCTCATTGCCATGTCAGCAGTAATAGAAAACTTTTTAAATAGACAGATTCAACACAAGTTTAGCCCGCAGATTATTTCGCCAAGTTTTTTTTTAATTAACTCAGTCATACCACAAATAATCATACGGATACACGTAAATAGAGTCACATTGAAACAGCAAATACTTCTCTTCGCCTAAAATCTTGAAGACGGATTTCACAAGGACCTTGAATTATTTGGCAGCCTTGAAAATACACGCCTACATTTAAGACGTCTGAATGGACTTACTGACTCATGTTATTAAACGGACAACGAAAATCCGCAAAAATCTTCCAAACCCAAAGCGACAGTTAAATTTTAATTCCAGTAAGTAGTTTACAGAGCGTCTTGGTCTTACGTAAAAGCGGGGATCGCATAACTCATCTCTCGGTGGCCATAAAAAATCTTACCACGAACAATCGTCTACTGCATCAACTTCATTACCATAATCCCAATTACTTACCATTCCGCCTCTGGTATAATTTACTAGCGCGGTCTGGCCTTACAAGACCTAGTTTCGTATGCATTCCCATTTTCGTAAACTGCTTAAGAACATTGAGTTACTTTTTACTAGAGATGATATTGGGAAAATTTCTTTGTGGACGACGATTTTACTGAAGACAACAATTTATAATTCTTTTTGTCACCACCCCCTATCTTCCCGTGGGTGTCGTAAGAGGCGACTAAGGGATAACACGATGCAAATACCATCTTTGCGTAGAGACGGAAAACTCGACATCAAGCCCTATACGACTGCCTCGTTGGTCACGCGGCATAAATGTGCGCGTGGGATCGGCAGGTCCCGGGTTCGATTCCTGGGTCGGGCAGTGTTATTGGGTTTTTCTGTCACGAAATTCTCAGTAGCAGCACGGAGTCTGGAAATGTGCCCGGTACGGCAATAGGCTCGCCCCTTATTACGTGGGACTAAAGTATATCTGGCGAAAAATGGGTGTAGAAATACACCTCTGCCTACCCCTTCGGGGATAAAAGGCGTGACGATATGTATGTATGTATGTAGTACTGCAGTTTAAGTTTGTGCTTGACTGTAGATCGATTTTATATTAACGATCTGTTCGAATGTTATTCAAGCCACCGCTATACCTCACAGTATAATGGCAATACAATACTCTGCGCTTTGTCACGCGCTGCTGGGTTGACTGCCTCCTCTTTTCACGCCCCCTTTTCCTCTTCTATGGCAGCTCCAAGAAATGGTTCCGGTCAAACAGCGGCGTCTTCGTTCCCCACCAACTCACTTTTTGAGGTGGATTCCACTAACATCCGCGGACTCCATTCGAACCTCAACGCCGTCCACCATAATCTCGAGACGGCCCGACCGGCCATGCTTTTCTTGACCGAGAGTCAAATACGCCATCCTGACGACACGACTTATTTGCATTATCCCGGTTATGCACTGGAGGATAACTTCCACTCAAAAGCCGGGGTATGCTTGTTCGTCAGAGCGGATATTTGCTGTCGACGTCTACGCTGCCTAGAGGACCCATCCTTTTCTGTCCTATGGGTACACGTAAGTCTGGGTTCATTGGCCCGGATTTACGTGTGCCTTTACCGTTCCCATACCGGAGATGCCGAGACAACTCGACTGTTTGACTACTTAAGTCAGGCAGCAGATAATGCGCAGGAGCAGTTCCCGACAGCCAAGTTGGTCTTTTTGGGAGATTTCAATGCCCACCATGAGACCTGGCTGGGCTCTTCCAAAACGGACCACGCGGGACGAGCTGCTCACGCATGACCTGACTCAACTGGTACTCCAGCCCACCAGGATACCAGATATATCGGGTCAAGCGCCCTCGCTGTTAGATCTTGTGCTGACGAGTAACCCGGCCCAGTACAGTGTGACGGTACAAGCCCCTTTGGGTTCCTCCGACCACTGTCTGGTTCGCACTACAGTGCCATTCGCTTCACCTCCACAACCAGTGAAGGCAAAGCGACGCTTGTGGCACTACTCATCAGCGGATTGGGATGGGCTGCGAGACTATTATGCGTCCATACCGTGGTCTCAACGCTGCTTTGGTGGGAGGGATCTATCGGAGAGTGCGTCTGCTGTTGCTAGGGAAATCATGTTGGGTATGGAATATTATATTCCATCCACTGACGTCTCCAGCAGCAGCGGAGTACGGCCCTGGTTCGATCGCGAGTGCGCCGATGCTGTTAAACAAAAACAGTCGGCTTACCGCGCTTGGATCAGGGCTCGGTCTCGTCGCGATCGGAATGTCCATCTCATCAAGGCAGCCTATAATAGAGCCACCAAGGTCTGCAAGAGGGCATACATAAGAGCGGATGCCCAGCGCATTGCACGGTTTGGTCAAGAACTCTTGTCGCACCCCACGGGCACCCGGGGATACTGGCGATTGGCCAAAACCATGCAATCTAATTTCTGCCAGCCTTCACTGCCGCCGTTGCGATGCCCTGATGAATCACTGGCCCATGGGCCGCAAGAGAAAGCTGACCTGCTTGTCAATCTCTTTGCGGCCAACTCCCGAATCGATGATCGTAGTACGCAGCCGCCTTCGATTCCCTTCTGCGGCTACTCCATGCCTGATATTAAAATCAGGCAATGCGATGTTCGCGCGACACTGCGATCTCTCGATGTCCGGAAAGCCAGTGGACCTGATGGAATTCCAGCGGTTGTGCTTAGGAAATGCGCAGCCGAGTTGTCTCCAATGCTTACACGCCTGTATCGCCTATCATATGCCTCTGGCGTAGTGCCGCAGGCTTGGAAAGAGGCGAACGTGCAACCGATTCCCAAGAAAGGGGATCGTTCTGATCCAGGCAATTATCGACCCATTGCTATCACCCCTATCCTCTGCAAGGTGTTTGAACGATTAATTAACAACCAACTCGTTCGCTACCTAGAAGATCACTCTCTCATCAGTGATCGTCAGAATGGCTTCAGACCGAAACCATCAACGGGTGATCTTCTAGCGTATGTCACACACCTTTGGGGTGAGGCGATGGACAGGCATGGGGAGTCGTTGGCTATTAGTCTCGACATCTCCAAAGCCTTCGATAGAGTCTGGCATCGTGCGCTTTTTTTCAAGCTTCCAGCCTACGGCTTGCCGCCTCGATTGTGCAACTGGGTTGCCAGCTTCCTGCATGAGCGCCGTATACGAGTCCTTTGTGACAGTGAGTCATCGAAGTTTCTCCAGGTGAATGCTGGTGAGCCTCAGGGGTCCGTGTTATCGCCCACGCTTTTTCTTCTGCATATCAATGATATGCTCACTTCATATGCTCACCTCACGGGGGCATACATTGCTATGCAGATGACAGTACTGTACATGGGCGATATATCGGACACCCTGCGGCTAAGCAAGCCGACACTGAGGAGTATAGGCGAACACTTGTTGCTCAGCTTGACTGGGTTCTGAATTGCATCTCGCATTGGGGTGATGAGAACCTGGTCGAGTTCACCGCCAAGAAAACACAGGTGTGTGCATTCTCAGCCAAGGTATCTCCATTCCTTCCCCATCCCTCTCTTCTGGACACTCCACTACCGATTCAAGACAGCCTCAATATCCTAGGTATGGACATTCGCATAAATCTCAACCAGAAGAATTACATCGAGGGTGTCATCAAATCCGCATCTCGGAAACTCGGAGTCCTGAACAAGGTGAGGAGGTTTTTCACGCCGGAGCAGTTGTGTCTATTATACAAAACCCAGGTTCGCTCCTGCGTGGAATACTGCTCTCACCTTTGGAATGGCTCCGCTCAGAACTTATTGTACGCCCTCGATAGGTTGCAGCGGCGTGCTGTCCGTATCATTGGGGATCCAGAGGCCACTAAGACTCTGGAGTCACTGCAATTACGCAGAGACGTGGCCTCAATGGCTGTCTTCTACCGCATCTATCACGGTGAGTGCTCCGAAGAGCTCTTTCAACTAATCCCTCCCTCTCCTTTCCTATCCCGAACGACACGTGCTGGGTTGAGGTGCCACTCTTACACGGTAGAACAGATACCGTCACGCACCAAACGGTTCGGCGCCTCTTATCTCTGCCGTACCATTAAGATGTGGAACTCTTTGCCAGCCCACGTGTTTCCCTCCACTTATGATCCTGGGTCCTTTAAGCGGGGCGTGAAAAAGCTTTTCTCAAGGCCGTCAAGGTGAGGGCCATCATACCATAATGCCATGCTGTCTGCTGGGATGATGGCCATCACTATGGGACTTCACTGACTGCTTAACATCAGGCAGCATGGAGTCAATTTGTTCGGCAGAAATAATCAAAAAAAAAAGTTCTCGCTATGAATTGTTTGATTAAAATACATGTACATTAAAAAGATACAGATCACATTACAAAATAAATATATATAAAATATTAACAAGTACAACCCAACTTGAAGGTACGCAATGTTGCGACTGTGACGCTCGCTGCGCTGTTGTATATGGGGCTTGTATATAAAACTAGGCATTGTGTCTGTGGTTTGCGACTGTGTACGCAATAATTATAATCTACGGAAATATTATTTCAAAGCAAGGAAAACATAAACAGGTACTAAATTATAATTTTAGCTCTTTAATAATAATGATTCTACAGTCATTATTAATAATTAACCAAGTACGTCCCACATTATTTTTATCGTCGCCAGTGCGGTTTTGAATGACAGTTCTAGGATTTAAAACTATACGTTGTGAAAGCTGCCAGATCCGAATTTACGCGTCAAAAGAGTAGTAAAAATGTTTTTACGGGTGGTTTTTGCGATATGGTGATTGTTGCCTGTTGAGTCTAAATTTTCCGTTTTTCATGGCCGATGTAAACTAAAGTTTGACGAAATATTTTTGTTTTAGTAATTTGCTTTGGAGTGGATGTGTTCCAGGTTGCGGTTAATTATAGTGAAGGAAGAAATTTTGAAGGCTATTATAAAGGCTTTATGACTTTGATCCAATAACGGAATGTTTAATAAGTCAGCAATGCAGTATTTAAGTCTAGTAGTATATAAACATTGAAACAAAATTCTTTTGAAAAACACTTACATCGCAAGGTTGAGCATCAAAAGTAATGATAGTAAGAAATCTAAGGAGACGGTTATGTGTGTATAAGTTCTACAAAAGACGTGTCTAGAGATGTAGTAATATATCGTGTCGCGAATTCGAGACGTACAATCAAGTACAGTTCTCTCGTCTTTTACTGAGTCGTATCAACTTTCACAGGAATTTAATGCCTTTTGTAATAATTTGTATTTTCAAAAATTTTATGTTTTTTTAGATTGGTTTCTCTGATGGTGTAGTTGTACATAATGACAACGCTACGTTACATTTTGTAATCTGTTTATATCAACATATTTTATCATTGTTATTTGTTTGACCAATAATAATTATGTGTTAACGGTTAATTATTTTACTGATATTATTGGGGATTTTACTTCGGGGGGATGGGCCTCGTTAGCCTTGGATGGCAACCCGTCTAGGAGAAGGAAAACTCCGAAATTAAACCACTCTCTTTGGGGCGATGGGCCTCGTCAGCTTTGGATGGCAACCCGTCTAGGAGAAGGAAAACTCCGAAATAAAACCAACATTCAGGGAGCATACCTGAAAACAAACCCCAACCTAAGGTGTCAACCGACCCGTGCCGAGGGATTCGTGGCCAGAGGGCAAGCTGGTCGCAAACGGAGGGTGCATGTGTTGGTGGTCACAGGGCATAGCTGGGATTCCACCTTATCCCCGTAAAGGGCTCTGCGGGGATGGAAATTTTAAATCCCTAATGCTCGTGGGAACGCTATGAGAACTGAAAATGATATTTCTCCAGACGGCGGCGACGCGGTTCGCAACCCATCACGTCTCGTTTCCCGCGAGGGCGAAATGCGGCCTACGGAAAGCCGGTTTGCAACATTAAATGTTGGAGGAGGAATGGATGGTAAATTGAATGAAGTATGCCAGATGATGGATGATAGAAAGATTGATGTTCTATGTGTGAATGAGACAAAAAGGAAAGGTCGTGGCCCACCAAGCATGACAGCTACACGGCTTATTGGTCTGGGGTAGACAGTACCACCAGAGCCTGCAAGGGAGTTGGTTTAATACTGCGCGAATGAATGAGTGCGTTAAGGAATTTAAATGTGTAAATGCTAGACTATTATGGATGAGAATGACAGTAGGACTTACTCGTCTTTTTATTGTAGGGGTTTACGCCTCGGTCAATATAGTAGCGGGTATGTCACAGCAAGAACAAGACGAAAGGCAGGGATTTTGAGAGAACTTAAGAGCGATTTTGAGGAAATGTAAGGATAACGAAAGATTGATCTTGTTAGGTGATTGCAATGGATGGGTGGGAGTTAAAAGAGATGGATTTGAAAGGGTTTTAGGTGGATTTGGTGATGAGAGTGTGAATGAAAATAGAAAAAATTTTGCTTGAGGATTATTTAGAGTGGAGCCTTTGTGTGACAAACACCATGTTTGATCACATAAGGATACACAAGTATACGCGTGAGGCTAAGAATGTTAGAAGAAGTATGATTGATTTTGTAATTGTAGATGAACGTTTGAGAAAGAATGTGTTAGATACAAGGGTGTATCGAGGGATCGGCATCCACACAGACCACTTCTTGGTGATAAGCCGGATAAGTGGACTCTTTAAAGGATGGCGACACCGAGAACATAATGAAAATAGGGTCTTAGAAAGACTAAAAGTAGAAAATCTGCAAGAAAAAGATTTGAAAGATGAGTTTAAGTGAAGATTGATAGCAAGATTTGAGAGGTTCGATGGCATAAATGATATGGAAGAATTATGGCAATCTTTTAAAGAAGAGATAGTATGTGTAGCGTCTGAAGTATGTGGTGTGATCAAGAAAGAAAAATACGAAAGGTTAAGAATACATGGTGGGACAAGGATGTACAATCAGCAGTGTCAGAGAAGAAGAAAGCTTGGTTAGATTGGCTGGCTGCCAGAGCAAATGAAAGAATGAGAAAGGCAACGAGTGATGACATAGATGAAGCAAGAAAGGAGTTTGTTAATTCAAAAAGAATTGTGAAAAAAATTGTTAAAAGGAAAAAAGAGAAAAAGAAAGATGAGTTTGATAGAAGACTATCTGAAGATTTCCGGAGAAACATAAAGTTTTTCTGGAAATCCGTTCGTACAGTTCGAGGAAGAACTCAATCCTAAGAATACACGTCAATCAAAGACAAGAATGGAAAGATACTGAATGGTGAATCATGCGTGCTGAAGAGATGGAAGGAGTATTTTGAAGGTCTATTTGAAAGAACGGTGATAGAGACATCGATCGACGAAATGAATGGAAATAATAGCAATGATGAAAGCGATATTGGTGTGGATGAGATTGTGAAGGCGTTGGAAAGTATGAAATTAGGTAAGGCTGCAGGATATGATAGGATTACAGTTGAAATGCTGAAGGCTGGACAGGGCATCATAGTTGGTCAGCTGCAGCGCTTATTTAACTTGTGCTGGAGCACCGGCCGCGTACCTGATGACTGGGCCACAGCGGTGGTTGTGCCTCTTTATAAGGGAAAAGGCTCGCAACAAGACTGCAAGAACTATAGAGGCATTAGCCTTCTCAGCATTGTTGGCAAATTGTATGCGAAGGTACTGATTGAAAGAGTTATGGAAGTAACCGACAAGAAAATATGGCATGTACAAGCAGGATTCCGAAAGGGTATGGGGTGTACGGATCAAGTCTTTTCCTTGCGGTGCGTAGCCGAAAACTTCTTGGCCAAAGGTCAAAAGGTCTACTGCGCATTCGTGGATTTGGAAAAGGCTTACGATAAAGTGTTGAGGAATGAAATGTGGTCGGTACTGTCGATGTATGGGGAGAACAGCAGCCTCATACGAGCTCTGAAATCCCTTTATGAAGATTCTAGAGCTTGTGTGAGCATAAATGGGTCGTACACGGATTGGTTTACCATCGAGACAGGTGATAGACAGGGATGTGTAGCGTTGTTTGCAAGATTTGAAAAATAGTGACTGTGGATTAAGGATGTATGAGTTACTTGTCAAATGCCTCCTTTATGCTGATGATCAGGTTATACTTGCGTCTTCAGCGGAGGAGTTGCAGGAGATGGTAACAATCATGCATGGTGCGTTAGAGAGTAAAGGAATGAAAGTGAATGTAAGTAAAACGAAAGTTATGGTTTTTAAAAAGGAGGAATGCGTTACGGCTTGTAATGTTATGATCGATGGACAGCGAGTGGAGCAAGTGAATGAGTTTGTATATTTAGGTACGCTGTTTACAAGAGATGGTAAGAATGTAGAAGATATTGAAAGAAGAGTTAATGCAGGTAATAGAGTGAATGGAACTTTGAAGGCGTTTATGAATAGCCAAAACGTGTCCAAAAAGGCACGTTTGGCTGTCCATAGAGGGGTGTTAGTACCTACTCTTATGTATGGTAGTGATAGTTGGGTATGGCAGAAGAGTCATGAAAGTAGAATAAATGCTGTTGAAATGAGAGCACTGCAAAGTATGTGTGGTGTTTCTTTGACTGACAGAGTAAAGAATTGTGTGATAAGAGAGTGTTGTGGGGTAAAAGAAGATGTAGTGACAAGCATCGAGAAAGGCATGCTAAGATGGTTTGGGCACGTGGAGAGGATGGATGACGAAAGACTGACCAAGCAGATATATAAGGCAAGTATGGAAGGGACAGGACGAAGGGAAAGACCTAGGCGGACGTTCTCTGACCAGATTGGAGACATCCTAAAAACAGGACAGGTTAGAAGCACCCTGAACAGAAGAGCATGCATGAGGAATCTGATGGGAGTGAATGAAGCAAGAGAGATATGTCAGGATCGTTGCAAATGGCGCTCCGTAGTCTCTGCCTACCCCTCCGGGAAACAGGCGTGAGTCTATGTATGTATGTATTATTATAATCTTAGGCATCAAATATTATCATCATCATCAGCCTGTAACAGTCCACCGCCGGACTAGGCCTCTCCTTTGAAAGGAGGAATTGGCCTCATATACCACGCTGGCCAAACGTGTTGGTATAGGGTTTGTATCAAGTTTTCCTTCTTTTACAGTGTTATTCTATGGTCCCTCTGTCGTCTTTTACGACAGCCACGGTATGACATAGGGTGGTGACATTCCGTATTCTTAATCCGTCACCACACGGATCAAATATTATACTCAAGCTTTTATCATAGTCAGCGTAGATAGATAAGTAATGGGTCTTATCATAGTTGTTACAGAATTTAGTACTTATTTTTAATTAGATGATACATAATGTGATCTGAACTAATCTAAAAAGAACAAGAATTAGGTACATACTTTAATCATGAAATAGACTTGATTAGACGTCAAAGATATACTAAAACTATGTTTAAATTTAAGTTAGTTACCAACTCGTAAATAAATACACTACATAAAAAAGGTAAAATTAAATAAACTAGATAAGTTCGTTACTTATCTAGTTTATGTAATAAACCTTTATGTACATTTCATCTTTGGTTTTCTTGCCTTGTCTAGATGGAGTATAAATTAAAAAAAATAGCCAACGCATCCTTAGTAATTACATTAACAATCGCTGTAGTATAAAACTATAGCGCCCATATTGTGACTTTACATGTAAACCGTAACAAATCATCAAGCAACGTGTGACGAGTTCACACTTGTGTGACTTCTTGTGGTATTTCCATCGAAGCATATGTGGTCTCTAAAGACGATCACAAAGCTGCCGGTCCCGGTTTTTGTCTATGGATAGCACGTCGGAGGCCTTCAAACGGCCTAAAGACAAACTCCGACAATACAGTTCACCACATTTAAACTTAAGACAATTCGTTATCCCATTCCATGATCTCATTATCAATCCTATTGTATTTGGTCTATATTCCGCCACAATTTGACCAAGCGTCCAACCATTTATCATCAACGTATGTTAATCGAATTCACTTGGTAAGCCGGACTTTTATAGCTACTCGTATAAAAGCTTCCGCGCATATCCATCTTCATTACATTATTATTCTGACTGATATCAATATATTATACAAGTGATAATTATTGCGTAAGACTTTTGGCGGCGACTGTATATTTGTACTGATAGTGTTTCACACAGGAATATAGTTTGAAGATACTGTTGCTGACATGTAAAGTGCTTTTGTGAGTAATTTAATAAACACTGTTTTATATGTGATATTATTTTTATGGAAATTTTATTTATTTGTATGTCTGTTAATAAACTATCTCACTGCTAAATTGACAGACACTGAAAAATTGTATATCGTATTTTACTATACTTGAAAGATAATAAACACACTTCTTTGAGAACTTTAATGATCTAAAATAAACTAAACGTTCATAGATGAACTAGTAATAAAATTGTGCGAAGGTGGTACAAGTAATTGGTTAAACCTGGTTTTGATATTTGGGTAAATATTGTGAGTTTCTCCAAAACAGAATCACTGTTCATCTAGTGTAGTTTTGTGGACAGAATTTCTAAAAATAAATCTATTTTCAATGCCCCAATTCATCACAAACGTTTTGTCATATATCTACAAGGAAAATTGCCAAATTCCATTCAAAGAGTTCTTCCACTCTATCGGCCCCAGTCAATGCACTGAGGTACACAACAAAATACACATCCTTTATCAAGAACGAAGTACAATAATACACTACGTCTATAAAACTTCTAAAATAGCCTACAGAATAAAATATTTATCTTAAAATACATTTCTCCGTTTTTATTTTCAGCATGTTTTATTCAACCCTCTCGCGCCGATAAAGGGTCTCATTGTCCCTTTCGTAATATTGAATATGGTAGTTCCAATGTGGCGCCATCTGGTGTCGCCGAGGTGTCGAAGCGAGTAAACGGGCGAACTATAAAATTGGTTTGATTTAGGGTTTGTTCAGTTGAGCAACAGATACGTAGGTATGGAAGAAATAATATTGTGAAAATTATACTGATTTGATATAAGCCCAGATTTATTTTTCGTAGGAATAGGAAAAATATATCTGGGCTCATATCAAATCAGTATAATGTTTTATTAATACATCCAATTAGTAGATTTTGTTTGAACACGCTAATGTCTAAAACTACCAGACTGATTGGAAAACAATAAAATAGTTGTGCTAGATTGCCTCACTTATGGGCAAAACTATAGGCTAAACATCGTCACGCTACGCTGAGCAAAATGAATGTTAATCGCGCAGACAACCACGGGGCACAGCTAGTACACAATATAATCCGTTTAACTTACACAACACAAAATATAAATTCTCAAATAAGCTCATAGAATTTACACTAACATAATATAATCGTATAATATTCTACCTCTTACTTCCCAAACCATTAACCTGCGGTGATTTACAGCGTAAACGTATACGGCTCAGACACATTTGTACACGTATTTCACAAGTTACATAAATTTTGTTACTTATACATATGTAGAGTATTGTCTTTATTGGAAGCAGATATTACTAAATACTCCAGATTATACTCCTTAATACTTCTGCTTACAAGCAGTATCGCCGTTGCAAAGGTGAACGATTGTCATAATTTTAATAGGCTTTATTAATTAAAAAATGTCAAGCGGCTATGGCGGAATAAACTGACCCGTTTTATTGCTTTACCAATGAAGGGACACATCGTCTTGTCTCTTACGATTACATTCTCGATACAAACACTCCAAATCAGTATATGTATCTATCTGGTTGATGAAGCCGTCTACCACTCAGACAAAAACTTATCAACGAGTTCTACCAAATTGACCAAAGCTGTTTGAGTCTATACACCTTATTTTTTAATTAGTACAAAAACTTTAAAGACAGATTAGCGAAGACATTATTATCATATATGTGACTTAAGAATTTCGTAATATCTATAAGGAGCAAAATTATTATCATTTGTTTATTGTAGAAAATGTCACTTAAATCATAGTCATATTTTACAATTCATTCACTAATTCATTGATAATATTCCATCCTTCTCATTCGCATTCTCTCTGTCGCACTTATGATGTAGGTACCCTTAGTCAATAAAATGAAACAAAAGAATAAGTGATGTAGTTACTTAATTAATTTTTTAAATTCTAACCTCTCCTTGATATTTCATCCGGGCTTAGGTCCGGCAAAATGTACCTTTTTACAAGTAATAAAGAAGGTATTCTGTACTAAAATAAAATAGTAATTTTGGTGTATTTATGAAGTTAGAATCAGCTGCTATTTACAATTATTATTTCATCATCACCATGTCAGCCTAGAGCCGTCCACTGCTGGACATAGGGCTACCCCAAGGTTCTCCACAAAGACCGATTTTGAGCCGCCCGTATAAAATTATTATTTACGTAGGTAGGTTATTTTTACTTTACTTACAAGTATTTGAATTTTATTATCCTTCGAAATGTCCACCACCATTGTCAATACACAGACGGGCACGTTTTATTAAATTGTTTTTAACGAGAGAAGTACGCTTCTATGACTTTTCACTACGTCAAAAGCGTTCAATATGCGCTGTTTTAATTGTTCGACACTAACCGAACTACCTAACTTTTGTACACAGTGGTGAGCATGGAGGCAAAGCTACAGGCCCGCCTCGACCGATCCACTGCCTTCCAAACTCTTCCCTGTACAAACGCACAGCTGCACTCGCGTGATGTGAACTGATAAGCCATCGCGTTGAGCAAACGTAAACAAACAATTAATTGTTGCGGCGAAAAAAGGATGCGCTCGCTACCGCCATCAATTTAGCACTGCGGCGCGGGCGCAGAGGGACATGGGGTGAACGAACTTCGAGTTTGCACGAATTTATCAATGGAGCAGTGCCGCGTAAAATTGCATTTACCAATTATTACGTATTTTTGTGGACAGTTTTGGAACTTAGTATTTTTATTTTTTACATACACAAATATGATTAGTTAAAGATGATAGAGCTGATTGAGACTGAGATTAAATTTTTCTACTAATTAAAAAATAGTGGTGTATATCTGCGATTCTCTACAAAAAATGTTACCTCAGCTGAATTCTTGGTTTTCAAAATTAATCATTATCTATGAAAATACAACGGCAGAAAAGTCTAAAACGTGTTGACGATTTCTAAGGTTTTTGGGTATCAACTACCTGGTATTGTAATTACAACTTTACTATTACAATAGAGTACTTATATAGTTATGCTTTTCACAAATCCGAAATATATATTTATGCTACTATGTGAATATATTTGTAGTATTATAAAATTCTTTCGTTACTGACTGACTAACAGACAACGCACAGCCAAACTTTTGGGCGCAAGGAATTGTAGCGAGGTATTTCCTTGGGACCTGAATCGTATGGCAGCATTAAGAAAGGATTTTCTAAAATTCTCACGGGACCGGGCAGAAACGAATTGGCGATGCTAAGATTCTAACTAGTGACTCTAGCGGTGAAATTTAGAAGACGTCCATGTACGACATTTTCACAGATCACTACACAAGATCACTACTACTTTTGACACTTTTGACAGCTCTCAAACCAATTACCACCATAACCTCGAAGCAAAGTTATATGTAAACTGTAAAAAGTGTCGTACTTCGACAAATAACAAATTTTGGCGCTAGAGGCGCGTGGATAATCTTTGCATCGCCAATAAATTAAATTAATATGAATATATTGTAACAATACACATTACTGTTTAAATACTTAATAAAAGACAAAATGTGCGGGCGTAGCTGCGAGCATCTTCTAGTATTACGATAAACATGTTAACCGTAGTATAAATGACCACGAAAATACATAGGTATACTTACACCATTAACAAAATGAATATCCCTCTCAATCTGTCAACTAGAACGCTATCAAATATGTCTGCGCCTTTATCCCGCCACATTTTCGTTGGGTTTCGAGGCACGTGGTCGGGACCGCGTTAGTGCCGGGTCAGGGGCTTGAAACTGGAATTTTGGACCCACAGTGGGGCTTACGGGTTGACGCGTACCGAGAAGGTAAGCCGTGCGTTATAGACGAATGATCGGTGCTATTGTTTTAATGTATATCTATTATTTGTTAGGTAGGTGCGAATTAGTGTTACAGATAATGCTGTTGAGTATATTTAAACAGTACTTTCAGCAATAGTCAATGCTTAATGTATGATGTATTAAAGAAAGTACAAAAGCTATTTTAACTTTTTTCATTATTATTAGCATTTCGTAGGCCACTGCTGGACAAAGGACTCTCCTCATTTGCGTCACAATAGCGTTGTGAGACAATAAGAAATTTGACACATACCACGCTGATCGAACGAGCTAGCAGGGTTTGATGTCCAGTTTTTGGTATCTTTTGCAAGATACAATTTGCTTCGTGTCCTTCATTACTTCTTTCGACACCCAATAAATTAAATGCGGTAGCGACATTTGACTTTTTTATTATTAAACTGACACCACACAGAGCATTTTATATTATTTTGATAAACTTCACTGTATAGACCCGTTATATATCTATAACATTGTGTACAAGTCAAGAAGCTTTATGACTTAATTGGTAGCAACACATGATGTACCATAAAACTGCCTAGGATTTTCCATTTTTTATTGCCATTTTACAGACAGTCGTGGTTTCTGTTTCGTCACTTGTCTCGGATCGAGGTGTAAGGGCCTCTGACATTTTGACACCTGACAGGACCCTCCTTTGTCGCGGATATGCAGTGACAGCTGGGTTGAGTAACTATTTTAAAAAGGTGTAGTCAATTTGCACGTGAAGTTGGAAACTGTCGTCATTGGAGGCGTGAATTGAAAACATTTATTTATTCCAATGCAAAAGAATATCTTAAGGTCGTAGTATGATGTAGCAAATAATTGAAAGCGCCGGTGATTGAAAAATTTGCATCATTCATCATGCCTCCAAAATATTAGGTGTTTGTCTCATGCAGAACTGTTTGAAGAAGAAAACTATTGTTAATTGACGAATTTATTTTCCCTACAGTGCACATGTAAGTATAGGCAGAACTAGTGTGCAAGAGAGAGGGCATAAGAGGCCCCACCATTTTTAATGTTCTTCAATAAACCTGGTTAAACAACGTAATGCTGATAGTATATTTTATTCAACATTATGTACACAAATATCTATCTTAAGTAATGGCGTACCAAAAAATAAGGATGGAATGTAACGTATGGTTTATTTACACTTCAAGATTGTCTGTCTGCTTATACACGAGTAGGTAATAAACTTGAATTGTATCTGGTTATCGTTGGGCAGATAATTAGTCAGTCTATTTGATCAGCAAATGCGGCTATACTGAGGATTAAATTGAATACATCTTTATACTTGTAATTATTTAATTGCTTTCCTCGTGATTTGGTGAGCGTGGAATAAAAAATGTGGTTTGATTTAAATTCCATATCACAGATTTCTAATTGAAAGTCTTGTCAAAACGCTTGACGTTTTTACAAAACGGGACCAAACATTTGCATGATTTGGAGTCTTACAACAATATTTTGTAGTCACATAAATAAGTGATTTGATTCAATAGAACCCGCAATGATTAAACAATAAGGTAAGGTAGTCGACAACTCAAACAACAGCACTGCTTTGATGCAATAAATTATTTAACGAAGACCAATACTAAATTATCTTGTTACTAAACGTGGTACACTGAACAATGGGTTAATGTTCTGGTTAATTGCCTAAAAGCTATCAGATAAAATGCATTGTTTCTTATACTTATTTTGGTCTATGGGGTGATTCCTACCAGTTGCTCTACTAAATATATGTATAATTGACTGCTCCTATAATGGTTATAGTATGGTTAAAGAGGTTACTGCGCTACTCTAGGATACGTCATGTTTTGTGGATTCGATTCCAGTACATAATATCTATTCTTATGATTCAGAACAACAATGTAATAGTGTAATAGGTACACAACTGCTTACAAATTATTAGAGATGTTTTCGCAAAAAATACACACATAAGCTTATGTTAAGTGGCAAATACTTACATAAATATATCGATTGACGGGGTTAAACGCGTTTGCTTTGCTCTTTTTATAGATGGGTGACCGGCTCAGAATAGCTATGTACTTGGCCAATCTTTGGAAGCCACGTAAAGCCATCGGCCACGTATGTCATGGCAATCTATGACAATTGTTACAAGTAATTATAATTTTTTTTCTTCCATAATATCAAATTATTTGTTACGTATTTTTGAACATACTTATAATAGCCATTATCTAAGCACTCATAACCCAAAAACTTTTACACTAACAATAGCTTCCACAAAAATGGAAGCCATATTTTCTTACCCGTATTTTTTGTCCGTCCATTTGCCAAGACTGTCGGTCATAACACTCATCTTCAGCATGGCCCAAGTCCAATAAGTCCATAATTAGGGCCAACTTACGTAAGACTTCTTTAAATAACTGGCCCTCTCGATGCCATCGACGCTTTACTGACGGACAGACGGTAATAGATTCTACGAGAAGATGTTGATGTTCGTCTTACTTTTACACGAAGTTTTACTTGTTTACAAGCGCTTTGAATATGTAATTATCTTAATACTACGTCAATACTATTGGGTGGAGAAGGAAGTTTGTGGGTGACTGAGATGATGGGATTCGAAGTTATGTGTTAATACTGTTTATTTTTTTATATTTCATTTATATTTCAATGTATTAAAAAAGTTTGACCTTTCCACACCATCTATTGGAGATAACCGTACAAAAATAAGATCGGTATTCTTTGACTTTATCGCGTTCATACATACAGACAGGACGAAAGGCGCTTAAAATAATTATGTTTTGTACTTATACTATAATCATTATAACCTACATGGTGACATGGTTTTCTAGGTATATAGACTGATATTCGGCATTCACAGACAGTCAAATATTTAACTTCATAGATGTTTATTTAGAGATAAAAGCTGGCGCCGTTTTTCTATCCCTCTCTCATGACTTCATAATGATGATTTACGACTTAGGGCATACTTAGTTTAGAACGAACATAGGGTATAATTCCGTCTGCAATCGTGAATATGTAATATACATATCATGATTCTGAATAGTTCGAGGGATACTTCAAAAGTAGACGTTTGCTGTCTGTGTGAAAAAAAAACACGCAATAGATTTAGATGCTTAGAAATAACTGTGTATGATAGTAAGTGGGAATAGATTGCTATAAGTATTGGTTTACGTTTACGCGAATGGTATACATTGAAATTGGGCTACTGTTTATGCGTTCGAAATACCTAATTGATTATAATTATAATGGTCATTTTATGCCTTTGCTTAATATTTCATTTCAAGTATAATATGTACGTAAACAATGATACGGAAAGGCAGAGAGTGGCTAAAGAAAGATGGATGGACTGTTTGAGGATGGAACTGTCCGAGTCCAAGTTGACGGGCATCAGAGAAGAAAGACATACTCACCATCGTCAGCACTGTATATTGTAACTGTCAGATAGGTGGGCAAGGGTCTTTTCTTACTACGAGAAGGGTAAAGCCTGCATGTTTCCTCACAATGTTTTACTTTATCGTCTACCAAGCGACCCTAAATAAACTGGCAATATAGCAAGAGGATGATGATATACAAGCGCCCTAAGTATATAACTTAGGGCGCTTGTACACGGTAAGAAAATTTACCGTGTCTGCGGCAGACAAGAAAAATTCTTCGTGTACACGACAAGAATTTTGTCTGTTCTACACACGAAAACTTTTCGTGTCTTCCGCAGACAAGACCAATCGGAACGTGTACATGATACGATTTTTTTCGTGCAGTCATCGGTCGGGCGTAGGGCGCGCAAGTAATAACAAGTATGATAATCATTTTCGTTTATTTATAAAAATGTTAACTACAAAGCAAAAAAGAATGATAATTGCATATTCTTATTATAACAAAATGAAAAAGGAAACAAAAAACAAGAGACTTTACTGGGTTCATCCAATTATACAAGAGAAAAATGTGGCTGAACCCTACTACTCGTCCCCTCACCGCCCCGCAACAACGTTCCCCGCGTCGTGTTTTGCGAAGACAAGATTTTTTTCATGCACCGCTGCGAGCAGTGTACACAGTTATTTTCTAGTTACGAAACGAATTCTTGCGTAGGCCCGGCGTATTTTCTTATCGTGTACAAGCGCCCTAACTGTTTACAGGAATACTGGCCCATGAGCATGCTGCATGAATACTAACATCATAAATATTCTAAATCGAAATCAATAAAATCAAAATAAGTAGACTGGCTATCAAGAACACATCTCCTAAAATAAAAACTTCTTTAAAAATAATCTTATTTTTTATCTGAATTATTTGTACAGCAATCGAAAGGCGTACAAAATTTAGTACTTTCCTCTCGATTCACGATGATACTTTACCTCGGAGCACTGCAAATGATATAATTTCAGAATTCATTGAAGTGTGGATGCTTGCTCATCCTTCCGTATCGCCCGGTATCGACATCTTCTTGCGACAAGAGGAAATAAACCAAGTGCTTTATTATTTTCTTTGGATATATCATATTACATACATACATACATAGACTCACGCCTGTTTCCGGAGGGGTAGGCAGAGACTACGGAACGCCATTTGCAACGATCCTGACATATCTCTCTTGCTTCATTCACTCCCATCAGATTCCTCATGCATGCTCTTCTGTTCAGGGTACTTCTCACCTGTCCTGTTTTTAGGATGTCTCCAATCTGGTCAGAGAACGTCCGCCTAGGTCTTCCCCTTTGTAGTGTGCGATGCACCTTCCCAACTATATAAGCTAATGTAATACTTATTTGATAGACATTATACTGTAATCATCGAACCTAATAACATCTTTTATTTACGACACCAAGGCCATCATTGCATGGCGACCCTGCCAGGATTTTTCCACTTTCGTAATCACATCTCGCTATTCCAACATATTTCTTAATTTTCTAACAATAGCCATCTTTACTTATTTCGTAGGTAGGTACACAATAATATAACATTTTATATCATAATCATTTCATAACAATAGTCGACTTTATTTATTCATCATCATGATATTCATTTCTTATCGACTTTTTTTTATATATATCATCATATTAATCACTTGTCGACATTATTCATCATTATTATACGAAGGTCATAATTTAAGGCTCCTTTGGCCACCAACAATTCTCACAGAGAAAATTCATTTACACCATGATCGAATTGAAGGAACAGAACACTTCATCGTATCTTTCATAGTGTGTACCTACATTCATTATTATCTTTCAATATCATATTCAACATCTATCCATATCACAACTATAATGCTTACACATTCAAATGAATACTTCGATTTATAACAATTCAACTACGCATTTGGGTGATCAATCCAAATTGCTGTCAAAAATTATCTACCTAAATATTCCATTCTACTTTACACATTTCTTTTACGCATCAAAACCAATAAACTTAAATACTCACTCAAATACCATCACATAACTACTGATAAACCATATCCATCCTCATTTCCTTATGAATCCATAACAAAACTTAATTACAAACCTTTAAACATATTCATGAAATGTTTTATAAAATATTCTTGAAAACATTACATATTGCATAGATAATTTACCTACATACATAATGAAATATTGAACCATATTCGTATCAAATAATATTGAATCATTCGTATATTATAATTGTTACATTGAAGATGCATAAAGTACCTACTCATTGCAAGTTCGCATCGCATTACCTGTCTATAAATAGATACAAGTTACATTCCTGTAAGTAGGTGTCAATTTTAAAACAATGATGTCATGTTGTTGCTATGAAGTTACTTTAATATATTTTTCTTGTGTATTCTACTAAATTGCACAATTATATAATATCCTGTTATAAAAAAAATTAATAAAAGTGTTGGCATACAGTTTATATTGATATAATTTTATGAAAAAGACATTTCTTCCAAAGTGACTAATTAAGAGGTTGAATACATACTAAATATATACCTATAAAATATTAATTTATAGAAATTCAACAAATATAAACGAATAGCATTAAAAATATAAGACAAAGTCATGCGCGTGAGATAGTATTTGTAACGGATCAGATATCGCGTTCAAGTGAAACATATTGGACACCATATACATACATACATCATCCTAATCGTAGGTATGCTTGCAATTATAAAGTACATTAAACTATTACATGTTAATAAATTTTACACAAATCAATACCGATGATAATAATCGATGAAATTAATTATGTTTCAATCACTTTTTAGTAATACATTAGCTGTATATGAAAAATTTATTGTCAACAGGCAATCTATTTAGAGATTACATAGTTATTCTTATATTATGATAAAATATTTGGGTTATAGTTAAAATTAATACAGAAGACTACTAATCTATGGCTAATATAAGAAATTATAAAACAATCACCTCACATAATTGCGGCTGGCGATAACATAGGTATACCAATGTCCTTCCTCTTCTATCCTCATAGCAGCACGCTCGTAAATCGCTCATATTCCTGAAGTTGACCAGGCCGCCAGGGTTGGCCTAAGGGTAGGCCAAACCATCCAATCTCTCCATTGCGTCTTCTACGGCATCCTGGAGTCCTCATCGGTATACGGTAGGTACGACGTACCAAGGTCGTACGGGAGTCATCCTCGTCAATATGTGACAAGGGATCAGCATAGGCGCAGCGCGCAACAAAATTCAGAGATTTCAACAATTCATATAGTCCTACAAAATGCACATGCCACACATTGTTCTTAGCACTTTATTAAAAGTACAAATATTACTCTCTATTTAGTCAATACCGGTAGCTCAGCACTGCCCAAGGGCAGCACTGGCAGGGTTGCCATGCAATGATGGGCTTGGTGTCGTAAATAAAAGATGTTATTAGGTTCGATGATTACAGTATAATGTATATCAAATAAGTATTACATTAGCTTATATAGTTGGGAAGGTGCATCGCACACTACATAGCTCAAGCATTTGATCATTGCACCTTCGTCCTGTCCCTTCCACGCTTGCCTTATATATCTGCTTGGTCAGTCTTTCGTCATCCATCCTCTCCACGTGCCCAAACCATCTTAGCATACCTTTCTCGATGCTTGTCACTATACCTTCTTTTACCCCACAACACTCTCTTATCACACAATTCTTTACTCTGTCAGTCAGAGAGACACCACACATACTTCTCAGTGCTCTCATTTCTACAGCATTTATTCTACTTTCATGACTCTTCTGCCATACCCGACTATCACTACCATACATAAGAGTAGGTACTAACACCACTCTATGCACAGCCAAACGTGCCTTTTTGGACACGTTTTGCGTTTCACCTAAACGCCTTCAGAGCTCCATTCACTCTATTACCTGCATTACCTCTTCTTTCAATATCTTCTACATTCTTACCATCTCTTGTAAACAGCGTACCTAAATATACAAACTCATTCACTTGCTCCACTCGCTGTCCATCGATCATAACATTACAAACCGTAACGCATTCCTCCTTTTCAAAAACCATAATTTTCGTTTTACTTACATTTACTTTCATTCCCTTCCTCTCTAACGCACCATGCATGATTGTTACCATCTCCTGCAACTCCTCCGCTGAAGACGCAAGAATAACCTGATCATCAGCATAAAGGAGGCATTTGACAAGTAACTCATTCATCCTTAATCCACAATCACTATGTTTCAAATCTTGCAAACAACTGTCCATGAAGAGGTTGAACAGCCACGGCGACGCTACACATCCCTGTCTAACACCTGTGTTGTTGGTAAACCAGTCAGTGTATGCCCCGTTTATCCTCACATAAGCTCTGGATAATATATCATATTCTTGTAAACAAACTTTCTTTTATATGAGGCTAGCATATCCCACTGTTTCACTCGTCGGTACGTCTCAAAATCAGCGGTTTGCTTGATAGTAAAGAAGATATAAATATATATAATTATTATATAAAGCCGCAATAGTCTAGTGGTGTACGTAACGGACTGCCGAGACGATGGTCACGGGTTCGATCCCCAGGTACCCCGGGTACACACTTCTGACTTTTCGAAGTTGTGTGTATTAAAAATGTTAATTATCCCTCGCTTAATAACATGCCCGGTAGATGGCAATAGGCTCGCCCACTATTACATTGGGACCTAAACATAACTGGCGGTGTGTTATGTATGTTATGATATAACTATACCTTCTAACACACGCTTCGGTATTTATATTCCTTTCCTTAGCCACTTATGTGTATGTATATCTATTATTATTAATCTACTAGCTTTTGCCCGCGGCTTTGCTCACGTTAAATTCGGGGTAACACAAAACTCCTTCATCGTTTGATAGTTCTAATCTACCTCTCCGCCAATTTTCTGCGAAATCGGTTCAGCCGTTCTTGAATTATAAATAGTGTAACTAATACGACTTTCTTTTATATATATACTCTCTAAAATGATGCTACCCTGGTACTTTTCAATATCCTAAGCTACAATGAGATATTTTAAAGTTGCAGCATGCCTGTAGCTTTCTGCTCTTTCTGCTCTTTATACTTTATGCTAGGACTTTTCCTGCGCATGCGTTGTTTCTTTCAATACTTTTCAATATCCTAAGCTACAATGAGATATTTTAAAGCTGCAGGAAGTTTAATAATATAATAAAAAAATTAAAAAATATCTCTAGCTTTATGCTCCCCTGGTACTTTTCCTGCGCATGCGTTGTTTCTTTCAATAGGTAGATTTGTCCCTATTCGACCCTGCCTACAATCCCTCCAGTTATATAAATAGTGTAACTAACACGACTTTCTTTTATATAATAATATATAGACACCGACTGCCTCGTTGGTCTCGTGGCATAAATGTGCGTGTAGGATTGGGAGGTCTCGGGTTCGATTCCCGGGTCGGGCAAAGTGTTATTGGGTTTTTTCGTTAGGAAATGCTCAGTAGTAGCACGGAGCCTGGTAATGTGCGCGGTACGGCAATAGGCTCGCCCCCTATTACGTGGGACCTAAAAATTCATAGCGAAATGTGGGTGTAATATTACACTTCTGCCTACCCATTTGGGGAAACAGGCGTGAGTCTATAAAAAACCTACATGTAATATAATGAAATCCTCTACGATTGTCTGTTCGTATGAACTCGATAAAATCCTTTATTTCTGAACGGATTTTTCAACAGTTTTCGTCGATAAATAGTGTAATTCTGAGGAAGATTTAAGATTTAATTTATTCACGCCAGTGAAGTCTAGCCATTATAATTATAATTTTATATTTTATTATTATAATATTAAGACGGTTTTATCAGCTATCAAATCTGCAAATAAAAAGTATAATAACAGTCACCGTAAATATCTCAATTAGTTTAAAATAAAACTAAACAAGTAAAAATCACTATTTTAACCAATAGAGCTTTTATAGTTCGCCACATTTATATAAACTCAACTCTAAACACGGAACACACATACATACATACATACATATCGTCACGCCTTTTATCCCCGAAGGGGTAGGCAGAGGTGTATTTCTACACCCACTTTTCGCCAGATTTACTTTAGTCCCACGTAATAAGGGGCGAGCCTATAGCCGTACCGAGCACATTTCCAGACTCCGTGCTGCTACTGAGAATTTCGTGACAGAAAAATCCAATAACACTGCCCGACTCAGGAATCGAACCCGGGACCTCCCGATCTCACGCGCACATTTATGCCGCGAGACCAACGAGGCAGTCGTATAGGGTTTGATGTCGAGTTTTCCGTCTCTACGCAAAGATGGTATTTGCATTGTGTTATCCCTTAGTCGCCTCTTACGACACCCACGGGAAGATAGGGGGTGGTGACACTTGTATTCTATGCCGTCAACTACACGGCTAAACACGGAAATGGAGGACTTTTGCATATATTCAGAAATATAATGAACTTATATTACAGACCTAACGTCCCTATGGCCGTGTTTACATTAGATGTGGAAGGTAGCTGAGCGCTGTACTAGAAATTCATCTGGCAAGAACTGAGCGGTGCTAGGTAGTTTGTTTGTTTCATGAAGGAAGCTCTGTTATCAGAGTAAGGTAATATGTAATTGGGGTTTCCAGCGGTAACGTGCGTGTTACTTTCTATGCCTTGGCGTAACCTATTAGTTTTAATGGGGAAATTGTAGAGCTGGAACGTCTTATTATTACTATAATAAAATTTAATCTATACAAGCCATACGAACTCTTCTAGCTCGCAGTAAAATACCTATTTAAATCGATTCGTTCGATTTAAATATTACGCCAGCCAGACATAAAGATAAATAGACAAATACGTCTTTTTGTCTTTCTGTCATGTATTAGAATTTGAGAAAATTTTCTTCCGCTAATATTTTTATTTGAAATCATAGATTTTAATTTGAATGATATATAGAGATGTATAGATTACTAATGGCTGTTTTCATTGCATATAGCTCATCTCGCTTTCACATCTTTGCTGTACACGCAGCCTTAATATGGAGTGTTATAAACATTAGCGGCGAGGGGCACTAGGTAATCATTAATGTCCTGGCCATTCCTCCGGCGACCTAATTCAATACTACGGCTAATGCTCTACATATTATCTCCGTGAATGGGAATATTCTAAATATATGGGGTTGTGTGCTGGTATATACGAATTATTGCAGTGCACATTTGTTATTACTGTTGGTTTATGTTACTTAGATGACAGTGTGTTTTGTTACTTAAAATATAATATATAATATTCTACCACATTCACACAAGACCATCTATTCCCAAACTAAGCACAGCTTGTACTATGGGTACTAGATAATGGATAAACATACATATATACATTTTTTTTGTAAATACATACATATTATACATAGAAACACCCAGACCAAGACAAACATCCATGTGCATGCACACAAATGTTTGACTTGAGCGGGAATCGAACCCGCGACCTTCGACGTAGCAGTCGCTTACACTCCCGCTACGCTAACCAGCCGTAAAAAAAAACAACAACATCTTACTGAGGTAAATATCAAATACTTAAAGTGAATTTTATGTACTGCTATGCTGTACAAATAGAAAAACAGTACACATTGATACGAAAACAAGTAATAAGTGTGTGACGTATTGAACGATTAACGAATTTGTCACTTGAGGATTTTTTTTTGTGTGTATACATTATAGTAGGTATGTATATTTAGTTAGTAAGCAGTTGAAATGCCTATAAGTAATAATTTGAATGGTTTGATGAATACAGTTTTCATCTTATCCAAGTGGTTGAGTCACTTTTATAATTATAAATAATTAGAATACGCCAAACTGTCAATGGCATAACTGTATCTTGACTGGTATATGGCTTGGCTTATTCGTACGCGTAATGTAGTAATGTGTTTACGTAGTTGCTATGTCGGTAGTATAAAAAGTAGAATTTTCTAATAAACTTTGCTAATACACGGACATAAGGGAATTTACAGCTAATGTATTTGTTCCACACCTTTGTGAGCTCACTAATTGTCATTTACCAAATGGGTTGGCAATATCGCATCCATTAAAAGTTGACAACATAGCCTTTGTTTACACGCGCTAATTCGTGGAAATATGTGGTGTAATATTCACTTCTATCACAATGCTACAGTTATAATAATGCAAGCTTTTCTATTTGAATTCTGTTCAGTAATTATAAAAGACTTTAAAAGTCTCGTTTTTTTTATGCTAGCAGTTGACCTAGATACTAGCCCGTGGCCTGTTAGTAAGTAGTAAGTGTAAGTGGTAACTCCGACTGATACGAAAACTCTACCAAGCCGCTGTCTATCGAGAGGATAGGATAAGGAATTCAAGGAGGAGCGGGACGAAGAAGATGAATGAGTGTAGGGCCTGGGATACTTCAGAGCAGTATCATATTTTTCTGGTATCGATCGACTAAACTTGCAACGACTTTCCGATGCAAGGCACAAACAATAATTAACTATTTATCGCACATATCAGCACGAAACCCACTTATGAATACAGCATAGCTACAACTAGCTATAAATAGCGTTTATTAGTAAACAGATCGTTATTAGGCCACCATGCTACGCTGGTCACATTACATTCGTTCAATCTGGTATCGTTATTAGTCTATATTTTTGGATACAATACGTCCCAATCAAATCAGGGAAAGAACTATAGACATTTCTGTATTATATGGCCGTTCTAGTTTCAATATTATAGATTGTATACAGCCAGTAATTAGTCAGCGACTTTCAGTACTTTCAGTCTTGCCGCTTGAGATCCGCTTATTACTAGTTATTCCACAGAGCGACTGCCGCCTGCAACCTAAAGAGATATTCCATGGTTTAGACCAGTGTTATTTTATTTAAGGCAGCCGACTTCCCATAACGACTGTCAAAGAAATTATGACGGTCGGGCTTCTTGGCTTAACGTCAAAGAAATATAACCTAAGGCATAGAAGTAACACTAAATAACAACAGCGGTTGCTATGATTGATATCTTCTTTCTAATGGCACATGCAGTATGATAGAAAGAGCTGTCGATAGGTTTAGCAGCACGCTCTTATAGCAGAATCGTGGTAGGCAAACAGTAGACAAAACATAGAGTTAGGAAACCGAGTGTTGTTCGTAACAGTGTTGATTTATCGATAAATATTTTTGGTCAAATGTCTAAATTTAAGCCGTATAAATAAACAACTAAAATATTGAAATTGTAGTTTTTGCTGTTGACGCCGGACAGTGCTTTGCAAAGACTTGCCAGACAGAAAGTACTAAAAAAATCACGTGTTTAAAGGCCCGCACAAACTATCTGTCGTGACTTACTGTCGCGACAGTAAGTCGCGACAGAAGGGTAAGGCCTTGCCACACGATACAATTTTACCACTGATCAAATTTTCAATCGAATTGGCTTTGCCCGTCTACACGACACAATCAAATCACTGATTTGCATTCCGCCCACCCGATTGGTTAAAATCTGGTGGTACCGCCCACCCGATGAACTTGAGTTGGACGACTGGCGTCTACACGTCACGATTTCATCAAGTGATTTAGTCAAGTTGGACGTAAAATTGTGCCGTGTGGCAAGGCCTGTATCTGGACAAGGAAAATCCATTCAAGTGTGCACAATATCGGACGTCTGTCGCGGACGTGACCTTGAGCGTTCAGACGTCCGATAGCAATCTGGAAAAATGACAGTAAGCGTCTGCGGACGTTTACTGTCATCCGTATATTGTCCATGGTACGGCCTTAATATTGATTTTATACCGAATATAGTCAAAAATGTTAAATTCACTTTCAATTCAACAGTTCTGCATTACTTCAAGGTATACCAATAATATAATTTAATAGTGCTAACTGCTAGTGCCCTGAATTAAGAAAAATATGCTCCTACCTAGCCTTAGTGTATTGCATAGACAGCATGGCGTGTCTATGGTTGTATCGGACGCGGACGCGACAGAAAGCCGCGTCCGAAAGGGTGTGCACACTATGTGCGACAGTAAGTCGCGACAGTAAGTCGCGTCCGAAGAGTTTGCGTGCGCCTTCATTGTTCGTTTTAGCCATAAAATCTATTGACAAAAAGTATTAATAACTAATGAGCGATGCGTTGCGATGCGATGCTAAGAAACTGTTACTTAGATTATGTATTGTACGAATTATACCAGATTGGCTAATGCGGCACGGCAGGCTTTGGCAATTTGTTTGCGTCGCATCATATCACGTTGATTTTTTTAGAGTTGTAGGTAATCCGACTGCCACGCCGAAGCTTGCGGGTTTGATTCCCGCTCAAGTCAAACATTTGTGTGCATGAATATGGATGTTTGTCTTGGTCTGGATGGTACTATGTATAATATTTAATATATTTACAGAAAAGTATATATGCATGTTTATCGATTGTCTAGTACCCGTAGTACAAGATATGCTTAGTTTGGGACCAGATAATGTTGTGTGAATGTGAAAGAATATTATATTTTATGGTAGAATATTATGTAGCGGACTACAAGGCAAGACGTCTTTGATCAGTCAGGATAGCACTAATATGATAAATAATATAGAAGTAGGTAGATTAATTAAAATCGTTGTAATTATTATATTTTATTAATATGTTCAAACTAAAATTACACACTTTTTGTTTAGCTTTGGATAAATAATTCTACCGGGTGTGCAATGTCCGGGCTTAAATGTAATGTAAGCACAGCTTTCGGTTTTAAACGACGCCAGGTGCTTTCTGTCTTTAAAAAAGAGTCTTTCTCAAAATGACGTGAACAAATATGATGGTACTTCTGCTAAATCAAACTAGGCCGTCCAACGGCATTATCCAAAGTTTTCTTGTGACGTCATTAATAGGCAACCTGTAATAAAAAACACCTTCTTAATAATGAAAAAATGCTACTCGCATCCTTAATCCATCTACTATTTTATAGATGCAGAAATGTAAGCCTACACACACGCGCTTACACTGGAACACTTGGCTTTAGGTTAATAGACGCTACTTTTAAGGTAGGTGTCTAAGTAAATTATGTACATTAAACTGCGCTTACTATCAAACGCGCGATAGAAAATTAGACCGCTGGATGTCTTTGTTTATTGTCAACTTAGCAACCGCCGCTACCCGCTGTCGCTTCCAGCTACAGTTTTACATTCATGTCCGATAGTTAGTTACTGTATTTATCCCTCATTCAAAAAACATCGATATCTCCTTTCACTGTCAAATCCCATCACTAAGGCTATTAAATCAATAAATGTACAAAATAACAATTTGTGAGTAAAATTCATAACACATACGTATGCAAGCTGTTCCTTTGATTTGCAATACAATGATATTGTGTAAACTTAACACTCATTATAGCATTAATACGAGAAAAGTAAATACATTTGTAGGAAAATTCCGACTCACTGCTAGAAGATAAAGTTTCTTCTGTTATTTCCGTTCCGAGAATAGCGGAATCCACATCCCGATATCACATACACGATGTGTATTAATTAATGAGTACACTATTTAATTATTATAAGCTTACTTACTATTTAAATGCAAAAAAGTTATTAAAAATGTAAACACAAACATCCAACAAATTTTACACTGTTGACAGATCACAGCACGGCTATTTAGAGAATGTAGTCAAAGATATGAGTATGTAAAGAGTATATGCCTCTTTAAATGAGACGCGTAATTTGACGTTATGATTAACCAACTAAGACCAACTGACATTACATGTTGCACGTTCAGTATAAGGAAATTTATAGGGCATGTTCTCTCTAGTCTAAACGTCCAACCTCTTTGCTTAACGTGCTCTCCAAGGCACGGGGCAGCCATCAATTAACAATTTGTCAAATAATTTAGAACAGTCAGTTGTGTGTGCCGTGAGTTTAATGTTGCTCGTTGGTATGTCCACTAGGCTATAGCTGCCCTTCATAGTAACGTTCAGCACGCTAATTCATCATCACATAAAAATAAATAATGTGTGTGCTCTATAATGCGAGAAAAGGTTGATGATTCTTGTGCCCGTTTCTCAATATTTGTAAGGCCACAACACAGGACGCGGTATTTAAAAATATATGTATACCGCTGTGTATTTAAAATGTAGACAACGGTTTCTATGCCAGACATCCGGCGAGGTAGATAATAAACGAAACCAATAAAATTGCCCTAGTGAGCAATAAACTAAACCCTTTGCTAACAGACACCTCTATTTATTGACTCTAATTGAATAACGCTCATTGAGCGTTCATAACGTGACTTTAGTTTCCTTTCGATATAGGTCGCAGAGAAAAGTTAAGCAACGCTAGCAGAGCTCAAAACTTGGATGGGTGACCGCTGGTAGCATTTACATCAGAGCAATGCCATGATTTTAAAATGAATGAATGAATGAATGAACAGATGGATTTATCAAACACGGTTCTTGGATCCCTAAGCAACGTCAGAAATCTTCGTGTCACTTTTAAACTCCATCTTCAGAGTTTGCTACATACTCATACGAAAATAATTACTTTACAAGAAATCCAGTTCATTCATACCTAATCAAGGAATTTTCTATTACTCATACGTGTAATTCGTCAGTGATTAAGGTATTATAAGTCCGTACACGTATTGCGAACGTAATGAACCGATACTTAAATATACAGATCAAAATTAACATTTACACTCAAGCTTTTGATTATACGAGTATTGCTACGTTTACTGAACGGTTTAATCTCCTGAGATTTTTACGAATGCTACACATTGAAGATGACCTACGTTTTACATTGATTTTCTTTTAAAAGTAATGAATTTACTTTAAATCTTTATTGGTATTATTATAACACACAACACCATCTAGTCCCAATAAGCAGAGCTTGTACCACTTATTCTATGGGTATTAAATTAGATAATGGATAAATATACTTAATATGTGTGTGTTTATATAAAAAAGTAAAATATTATATATTTCGTTTTTTTGTAGATACCATCCAGGTTCACGTACACAAATGTTTGACGTGAGCGGGAATCGAGCCCGCGACTTTCTGACAGCCATTTTGCATGCATAGCAATCTCTTGGTCACTCCAATACACTTTCGCTGCCTTTAACGATGAGGGTAATGTGTAATTCCGTAGTTTTCTCAAGTATAACATCATCATCATCAGCCTTTAACAGTCCACTGCTGGACTAGGCCTCTCCTTTGAAAGGAGGAATTGGCCTACTATACCACGCTGGCCAAACGGGTTGGTATAGGGTTTGTATCAAGTTTTCCTTCTCTTGCAGTGCTGCTCAATGCATAATATGCTCCCTCTGTCGGCTCTTACGACACCCACGAGATGATATGGGGTGGTGACATTCCGTATTCTTAATCCGTCACCACACGGACAAGTATAACATAGTGTAGTCATATACCTAGCAAATGGTAGATTAGGTTAGTTCACTTTCTCTAAAATACAATGTAGTTGGCGACCAGCAGGTGTGATACCTAGTACATATGCCTGTGTGAATTTAAATGTTTGCATATGGTAATGTAATTATGTGATTCCCAGCTTATTTGTATTTCTCTCTATTTTCGTACAATTCAGTAAAATATTTAACATGGACAACACTATTTTAGTCAACATCAATAATGAATTAGTTTCTTCACAAACATTTCGTCAATCATCTATCACTTCAGTCTCGATTACGTAAACTTGTTTAGATCCAATTCAGCCCGGAGCTACTTCATTAAGGTGCTACACTACAGAATACATCCCGACGACTTCAGTCTAGGAAACAAACCTACCTTAGAATGTTAGTCACGTACAGATAGGTATGCAAACTAAGACACCTGCGTTCCCGACTCTAATCAAAACTGTCAACACAAGAAACAATCCTTGTATAAACGTGGATTGAGCATAGACTTGCTCGGCACCAATTCACACAAATACCAGCCACACTGCAAAGCTCATCGTGGATTTCGCGACGCATCCTATTAACAGAAACATCTAATTTCGAAGTTTGTTCGCACGAAACGTACAAACAGAAGCCCGCACCTCATTAAGCCGTGTTTATTTTCGCATTATACAAATATAAGCTGTGTTATAGCGAAACTTACGTCTTTGATGTCGCTTAACGCGAGACAGCGTCGGGGTTTTCGGCGGTTTCGTTTTTACGCTTCGACTGTAGCAATATAGTGGTTCCTCCTTAGTTGATTTTTGCTTGAGTATAGGGAGTTTGAAGTTAGAGAACATTTCAGACACATCACTACACTGGCACTCAAAAAAAAATACACGTCACTGTCACGTATGGAAGGAATCCATTTTTGAATTTGTCTTTAGAACACACACGATTCGTAGAAGCGTGCGTCCGCGCGTCGCTCCTAAATATTGTGGGTTGTTGTTTTGTGAACACGCGGCCTGGTTAAATTTAGAACGCACGCGTCTGCTCTGCTCTGGGCGTCAGTTATACATATACACTTTTTTAATAAATAAAACTCGATACAAATATTACTAGCAATAAAGTATTATAAATAGTTGTAGTTTGATGTAGTCGGTTCTTTTATCTTAGTGTAATGGATGGCTAGGGCACGTGCGTGATTGGTCTTATTCAGTTACACACATGTTTGCTACTACTGTTTGGTATCAATAACGTAGAGTAGATCGACGTTGTTTGAAAAATAGTGTGGCGTTGTGGGTGAGGTTAACCATGGATTTGTTGGCATAAATATTTATTCAGTAACAGATAGAGAGTGAGAGCTATATAAAAATAATACTACGAAGTATTTTTATAAAATTACTAGCTGACCCGGTGAACTCCGTATCGCCTTTTTAAGGTCTTTTTAGGGTTCCGCAGCCAAAAATGGCAAAATACGGGACCCTTACAGATTTGCCATGTCTGTCATGTCTGTCCGTATGTCACAGCCACTTTACAACATATAACGCGAAACTATTGAGTCTACACATTTGAAAATTGGTAGGTAGAGGTATTCTGTGAACCGCATCCCGATTTCAATATAAAAATAAAAAAGAAATGTAAACAAAGGAGGACTCACTTGAAAATAAATTATTTTTCATTGGTCATGTACTTGCAGGGTGTCTATAAATAGATTTTTAAAATTACTCTGAGGTTTCTGAAACCTGTTTTTTTGCGACAATATAACTTTTAAAGTAAGAGAGTGACAAATCTCAAAAATATATTATGTTGTACATCAGCACAAATGTTCTCGAAAGACATGTGAAGTCTGCCAACCCGCACTTGGCCAGTGTGGTGGATTTACCATTTTCCTAGTGAGAAGAGGCCCGTCCCTAACAACGGGACAGTATAAAGGGCTGATGATGAGATCATTATAAAAACTTTCAACGAATATTGGTACGAACCATATGTAGTCAGCAGTTTTTGAGATAAAGCACATATTCAAAAACCGCAAATATAACTTTGTCGTTCATACTAACACTATGGAAAAGTAAAAATAAACAAAAAGATGCTTGTGTTGGTGAAAAAGCGATAGTGGTACCTACAAATATGGTAAGGTGAAGATAACGGGTATGTTTAGTGAACCTCTACTACCGGAACCCTTCATGGGCGAGTCCGACTCGCTCTTGATTTAATTATTCATTATTCCTTCTTTTTCAAACCACTTTTCCAGGAAATTCTGAACAAAGTTACCAAAGCCATCAGGGCTTAATCTAAAATTTCAGAGTTTATAAAGGTATACAAACAAACGAACATTGATTGTTGTATATGAATAGATAGATGACCCAGCAGAAGTTGTTTTTCCATATATAATAAATTATATCCAGTGTAGAAAAAATAACGAACTTATTGTAAGTGATGTAAATGAGTGATAAAGGCAGTTAACTCACCTAGAGATGTGATAAAATTACTAACATGGCTATAACGAATTGGGGTTGGTGCTAAAAGGGTGAAATTTAAAGGTTGCATGTTTTTAATTCAATAGCATAAAAAATAGAAATAAAGTCATACAAAAATTACCAAAAAATAAAAATAGATTGCGACCGATTTTCAGACCTAAAGAATATACATATAAAATTTCATACAAATCGGACCAGCCGTTTTGGAGGAGTATTGTGACTAACAATGTAAAACTATTATTTTAAATTCGGTTTGCACCTGGCATGGACAACTGATCTAGTGATATGATAAAATTACTAATATGGCTTTTAAAATAGGGGTTAGTGTTAAAAGAGTGAAAATTAAGGGTCGTTTGTATTTTTAATGCCACATCATATACAAATGAAAATAAAAATGTAGACGAAATAATAAAAAAATAATTATGTTTGGGTTGGACCACCCTTATGACTTAAGTGTTTGAAAAATAGATTACGACCGATTCTCAGGCTTAAGGAATATCCCCCCCGTGGGATCTCCACCTTGTCGTGGTGGGGAGGGCTCAGTAACCGTGAATTGGACATCCGCGGTGAAGCTAAGAGAGAGCCCGTGGACGCTCCGCGTGGGCTTAGAGGGGCCTACGCAGGATGCGTCCAACGGTGCGGGTGCGGGGTACAGTTCTGTCTGTCCCTCGCAGTCGGGCGCGGTCGTGAAAGGAGAGGCGTGTCGGTGTTGCATTGCCACGCGCCCTTACTCCCGCGACCCAATGGGGGCGAACCATTCGATGCGTCGCGGTGGGACTGCAGAGGAAGAGGAGATGCGGTGTTGCGTTGCCGTCCTCCCTATCCTCTGCGACCGCTGGGAATTTTGGCAGCGGAGCCCAACACCTTAAACCGCCGCCAAGGGAGTTTTGTTCGGGGCCCGCCTGACCATCTGGCGGGCCAATACCCGTCAGGGGGTAGCGACGAATGCTTCGGCGATACCCTACCCTCCGACACACGGGTACATGAGAAAGTCGAGGTGGTTTTTAGTGGTAACACCACATACTCTGGCTCTTATTTCCCCAAGAGTCGGATATCCGAAGGGATTTTCGGAGGAGTATCGTGACGTTAAGGAATATACATATAAAATTTCATACAATCCAGTCCAGCCGTTTCGGAGGAGTATCGTGACTAACACTCTGAAACAATTTTTTTGACTCTGGTATGCGCCTGAGGTGGACAACTGATCTAGAGAAATGAATAAATTACTAATATTGCTATTTAAAAATAGGGGTTGGTGCTAAAAGGCTGAAAATTAATAATTGTATGTATTTTATATTGCCACATCATAAAATAGTAAAAATAAAAAAAAAATAGCAAGAAATAAAAATAATATTTTTTTGTGTTGGCCACCCTTGTGACTTGGGGGTTCAAAAAATAGATTACGACTGACCAGGCTTACCGAATATACATACCAAATTTCATACAAATCGGTCCAGCCGTTTCGGAGGAGTATTTTAACTAACACTGTGACACGAGAATTTTATATAATACTAGCTGACCCGGCAAACGTTGTTTTGCAAATTTTTTTTTTTTTTTTGTAAAATAGATGTTGGCTGATTCTCATAGATACCGGATAAACACAAAAAATTTCATCAAAATCGGTCAAGTCGTTTCGGAGGAGTATGGGAACGAAAACTGTGACACGAGAATTTTATATATTAGACTAGAGGACGCCAGCAGCTACGCCTTCATTTTTTTTAAATTTACTCGTTTTGGCCGATCCCGTGGGAATTTCGGGAAATGCCTTCTTAGTGCACCCCTACGGTCCCCAAGGAACATCCATGCCAAATTTCAGCTTCCTGCGCCCAATAGTTTCAGCTGTAGAGTGTCTGTCAGTCAGTCAGTAACGCAAGGATTTTATATATTAAGATATAGATTATTAGACACTGCATATGGCTGACACAAAAACTATTATGCAAGTAACACTTGGTACAATGATTTGGTACATAGAACGCATAATATGAAATACATCAATATAAATAAAAAATGGTATTTCACTCTTGTCAGAGTAAACGTGGTTGCTCTGATACACCGTCAGAGCAACCACCAATCACAAGGTTAGGGGTACCAGTACTGGTTAATTATTCTTCGGTCTTCGTTTGCGCGACAGCACTCACAGCACTCACTCATAGCAGTCACTGTAGTCCTAGCTCCAGGGGCTAAAACTCCTTCCAAAGAGGGGTACATTTTATGCTCTCAAATTATTACAAACTTATTGCGATGATTAGCATCAATATTATTTCCTTTCATTGTTTTCTTGCTTATATGCGACCATAACCTAAAATAAAATATGAGTTTCGTTATGACATCACTATTTTCTAAGAAATTATTGACAGCAGAATAAATTCCAAATTACATAACCTCTGATCAGTAAGCTCATCAAATAGATAAGGAGTTCAACTTAAATTAATTATTTCCATCCGCAGTTTTCTCTTAGAACGAAATAATACACCTAGAGTAGGAACTCATAAAAAGTTCTGGAAGGTAAACGTTAAATTACGCTCGTATACTCGACCTCATTACCTTAACTAGCTCATTAACATTTTGACAAACAGTGTTAGGGGGAGGGAACGGAATCAGGCCAATCATAAATATAACTAAATTATATGCTTCCGTCATGAAACCATAACTAGCGATGGTCTTATAAATATGAATCATGTTAGGGTGGTTTTTAATTGTGAGTCACAGTGTGTTTAAGTATACAGGCTATCTTAGGACCCATCACCAAGCCGAAGTCTACTCGTTTTAAACATCATGCCAAGTCATACTAAGCAAAAATAAAACTTGGGAATGGTTTTTTTTTCAAATAGACACATTTTTAAATCGCAATTAAAAGTGTGTGCGTGCAATTTTCGAAATATCTACTTATCCATGGGTGCATAGGACATCCATAGAACAGGTTGGCGGGGTAAATGCATTGATTTTGTACCTCATTACAAAAGTTGTATGTTGAGCCTCAATATCCCCCTGAACCAGTAATTGTCCAGGTATGGTGCCGAAGTAAAAAATGTTCGTAATGATTGGTAATATAATTATTGCAAAGCTTAATTGCATTGCTATATTATTATGTTTGACTGGTTTGTTAGTTTAGTGGTGTGTGACCCCGACTGCTAAGTCGGAGGTCGTAGGTTCGATGCTGACCCAGGACAAATATTTTTGGGAGATTCATGGGTATTTGTTCTGTATTTGAATGCAATTTTCTCTAGAAACCCCTATGGCACTTAAAAAATATTTTAAATAATGATTATTTTAAGATAGAGTTAGCAGCATCAGAAGGTCGAGCTTGACGATACACCATAATTATACAAAAATATTTAATAAATACAAATTAAGTAGCAAATCTACCAAAAATACAGAATTATTTCAAATGTAAACACTAGTACAAAAATTATAATACCTGAACAATGATATTATTTTCTGCCAAATATAAAATTACTAGGATCAAAGTAGTTTTTGTGGCGTCTCATTATAAACTTTGAAGAAAGCTGCATAGCAACGGGAGTGACCTAGCTAAATCTAGACAACTGTGATTAGTTTGAAAGTTGGAAGTATGTGACTAATGTTCTAGGTTTGCCAAACGGCTGTGACTGTACTTTTGAGCAGGCCAGATAACTTTGAGATAATGTGTGTTTTAAAGCAATAAATCAATATCAAACAATGACTCTTTTATGTATTATACAACATTTGAGATTTTATTATAGACTCAGGCATGTATCATAGGTATCCCCGGAAGGAAAGGCAAAAGTGTTATATTATATCCACATTTCGCCATGTTTATTTATTTAGTACTTTAAGGTACATCAACAATGAACGTACTAAAATGTGTTAAAATTATGGAACTTTAAATACAATCTTACGTGTATATCAATAACATACCTATACAACATTTTTGTTAAGAAACATGTTATGTACATTAGGTCCCACGAGTTTAGAATTATAGAGGGCGAGCATATTGCTGTTAACGGGCACATCCCAGACCGCGTGCTGCTACTGAGAATTCGGGAAAACTCAGTAACAATTTTGCCCGACCCGGGAATTGAACCCGGAACCATCCGATCAGCAGACGCATACGCTATCCACTGGACCACGGAGGCAGTTGAGAATTTTTATAGAAAGAAAAGGTTTTTGTTCCTTTAGGAGTGTTCCTTATCACCCATATGTTTAATCTTACACTTGACATTCTCAAGACGTGTATAATATACATACGACGAGCAGTGATATTATTTGTCAAAAATATTACAAGACCCTTCCTTAATTTTTTGAATTCAATTAAATTAGCTTACAAAAACCTATCATAACTTTGAAATCGTCGATTCTAGTAAATTCAAACATGCTAACAATAATGTTTTCCATCTGTAAATACATAATACATTACATACAAGATAGTTACTTCTGTTAAACTGCTAGAAATATAACTTTCTACATAATATTTATATATAATATTAGTATTAACAAGTGTACTGATAAAATAACATATTAACACACATGCTAAACCTAAAACTAAGCTACAAATATAAAATAACTACCCTTAAGTAATACTTTATATTTTTTTGCTCAAGCCAAACGGTAAGTAGGTATATCTATCTAAAATAATATTCAATATCAGTAAGGTAACTAATGACAGACTTTTGTGGCACGAAACTTAAAAAAATATTGAGGCGAATTAGAAATCTTCTCACATTATTACATACATACATACATAGACTCACGCCTGTTTCCCCGAAGGGGTAGGCAGAGGCATATTAAACGCCCACTTTTCGCCAGTGTTTTGATCCCACGTAATAGGTGGCGAGCCTATTACCGCTTATTGGGACATTTTGTTTGCCAGAGCCTCGTCCGTTGATCGGCAGGTGCACCACTTGCAGGTGAGGTTGGCTTGGGACCCTAAGTTCTTGGTGGGAACCCTATGCACCTCACATTATTATCGTTTCAGAATTGTTACTTTACGTCTATAGTACTAATTTGCCGGCAGACCGGTCAAATCCTGTTGCAATAAGCAGTATAGTAGTGAAACCCACCCTTACTATCGTATAAATAAAATAGTCTCAATGGCAGCAGTAAAAATACCCTTAGTATACCTTCACCTTTATAAATGATGTAGAACATTAGGACATCGACTATGTAAACCAATTGAAATGCCACTTACAATATCACTTTATTCTTTTTAGTTTCCTTCCACCCTTTTCATACATCCTGGACCTTTTGTTCAAATAATCTATCAATATTACATTTTTGGTGTAATATTTCCTTTCGTAATGCGAGAAGCGGCTGGAAATTCTAATAAAGTAACGAATATGAGGTAATGTTTTGATCTGTAACACTTATTAGGGAGCGATATAAGGATGCCACAAGTGTACTTTCTTGCTAATAGGATTGGTGTTTGAAGGAGTGTTCAGGTAGAATGAGGGGCATTATGTCGGAAGGAATTTTTGTTGGCTAAAAGCTTATTCACCTCATCAAGTTTGATGCAAACTTAATATTGCTTTTGTGCTTTGAAACTTTCATCGGTATTAGTA
Organism: Euclidia mi; assembly: GCA_944739405.2. Classification (NCBI taxonomy): domain Eukaryota; kingdom Metazoa; phylum Arthropoda; class Insecta; order Lepidoptera; family Erebidae; genus Euclidia; species Euclidia mi. The sequence continues at coordinate 14,639,897 of OX123188.2, read as the reverse complement.
CAAGTTCACTTTTATATTTACTACTACTAATTAAATGTTATTCACAGACTACTTATTCAATAACATGGACCAACAAACACAAGTGGACACAGTGTACACAGATTTTCAAAAAGCATTCGACAAGGTGGATCATGAATTACTATTAACCAACATAGCTTATAATGGAATACGGGGAGATTTACTTCGATGGTTTTCCTCCTATATTTTCAATAGATCTCAAAAGTTTGTTATCAAGGGATATCAATCTTCACCTGTCACAGTCACATCTGGCGTACCCCAAGGTTCAATTTTAGGACCTCTTTTGTTTATTTTATTTATAAATGACATTAGTATCTGTTTTAAATATTCAAAAATTTTACTTTATGCTGATAACTTAAAGGTTTATAAAAGTATAAAAACACCAAATGACTGTACTTTGCTACAACAGGATCTCAATAGACTTACTGACTATTGTCACAAAAATAAACTAGTTCTAAGCATCAACAAATGTTTCACTATATCATTCACGAAAAACAAAAATATAATCTCAAATAAATACCATCTAAATCAAATAGTTTTAACAAAAGTTTCAGTTGTTCGAGACCTTGGGGTACTACTAGACGAAAAACTGCATCTTGATCAACACGTTGACACCATAATTAATAACGCTTACCGTATGTACGGATTTGTTATGAGGTCTACAACCGAATTTAAAAATAAGGGCACTTATATCCATTTATATAAAGATCTAATAAGATCCCAGTTGGAATACGCTGTTGTTGTTTGGAATCCGCTGTACGCCAAGTACGCAGATAGTCTTCAAATGGTACAGCGCAAATTTCTGAAATCTGCGCATTACCGCTGCTGTAAAAATTATTTACCCTATGAAACCCTATTGAAAAACTTTAACTTAATGAGTCTACGGTCCAGGCGTGTATTTTTGGAGACAATGTTCCTGTATGATGTATGCACTCATAGATATGATTGTAACGATATAGTCAATAGGATATCTTATTATGTTCCAAGAACTGTTATTAGACGCGTGCGCGCCCGCCCCTTCTTTGCAATACCATCCTGCAAAACAAATGCTGGTGTTCGCGCACCTTTGCGACGACTTTGTACTCACTTTAATGATTATTTTGTGAATTTGGATATATTTGCAATGCCTGCTACTGCGTTTCGAAATAATATTATGAAAATTATCAGGGAATCCTTCTGATAACCTGAACCCTAACTGTTTTAGTGATGTACCTTAATTACCTTTACCTTTTTTATTCAACACATCAATTTGTCTTAATTTATTAAATCATGTTTACTCGTAACATTAAGTCCAACCTACACATACCTAATTATATTTTGTGGATAACGGTGTGGGTGCACATTTACTCATGTTTTATTGTATATACTATTAGACTAAGGATAATGTGTCACTGTTTGTTTATCCCTAATAAATAAATAAATAAATAAATAAATATTTGAGATAGCAGAATCTCAATTCCAAAGAAGCTCTTGTCTTTGGTTGGCTAAATTATTATCGCGTTTTTCTGCATGCAAACAAAAAGGTCACTCTAGTCACGCGTTGTCTTAAAATATATAAGAACTGAGTTCAGAAATGTATCCGATATTTAATACGCTACCAAAATATTTATTGGTACCCAATGCATAGTTAAAATCTCCTCCTTTCTCCTAGCGTTATCCCAGTTTCATCCCGGAGTCCGCTTACTAGTCTAACCGGATTTCACTGAATATTAGCTTTTTCCACGGAGCGACTGCTTATCTGACCTCCGCAACCCAAAGGGATAGCGATATTACATGGTTTAGACTAGTGTCAGTTTATTCAGAGATTGGTACTGACTCCCTATCATGACTGTCAAAGATCTTCATGACAACCGGGACCGACGGCTTAACGTGATCTCCGAGGCACGAGACAAGCGATAATTAATAATCCAATACGCACATAACTCCGAAAAGTCAGTGGTGCGCGCCTAGGATTCGAACCCGATACCCTCTGCATGGCAGTCTGTTGGTATCTACACTAGGCTATCGCTGCCAACAATGCATAGTTAAAATATCGTAATAGAATTTGACTTTTATCATACACCATTTCTTTTAACTTAGCACATGTATAATAGCGTAGACCAGTAATCAAGTACCGTGAGTAAACTGCGTTGGAATTCGGAGAGTCATTACCTGAAACAAAGACAAAAAATATGATGAGTACAAATGTTATTATTGCTCACACTCGAATTTCATTGGCTGGATTCTTAGCAGATCTTTTGACCGACTCAAGGAGACATTAGACTATTCAACAATGGGCCGCTTCATCCTACGGATCATTATTTACGTTGACGACTTCCTAAAATATCACATGAGTCAATTTCCTAACGTCTTCAAACCAACCAACTGAGTCACCTCTTGTATTTTGTATATTACACAATAAAGCATAGATGTGACGAAAAATTAACGCTTCACGAGTAAAAAAACATTTTCGAACCACTTTGGCACGATATCATCCAGTCTTCAATGTCATTGGAGTAAATGATGCCAAAGGCGCGTCATCGGAGAAAAACAGACTGAAAATAATCAGCCGCGGTCCACACCGGAAGTCGGCCATCTTGGAAATGCGTCAGCGGTCGGGATTTTTTGTAGTAGGTTAATTATGAAACTTCATTGTAATGGCATAGCTATACCACGTTATAGACTTGCAGTAGGGACGTCAGAAATGTAATTTTTGAGAAGGTTGGTTAGATAAAAGTCGCCTAATATTAAGTGTAGATCAAAGGATCTAGCTCAAACCATTAATTTCATATTGAAATTAATAGTATAAGTTTTATTTCAGTTCAGAGAATTAAAAAAATACGAAGCAATCTTTACTTTAACTGTAAGTGAAAGTGACTGCTTGAAAGCGTACGTAAGTGGTAGGACCGTCGCCATATCTTGAAGTCACTCAAAGAGTTCAAACTTTCACTTGGTATAATCTATGCAAGCACTTCATTCCCTTAGTCTCTATCGGTAAGTCATTTTCGTTAGCTTACATTTCATAAGACTCGACAGAATCAGAGTATAATATTACACTAAGACTGAAATCGTCAACTTCAGCCGTGTTGGCACTAATCCGTTATATTTGATCTAGCTTCAAGCAATATTTAACTTGATGCCACGTGGGCTGATGCCAAAACCAACTTAGAAACCCTTATTGGAATTAGTAACCTAATATGTTACGCCTGCGTCATAATTCCTAGCAGTATATAAATAGAATCAATTCATATGCGGGTTAGAGTACAAAACGCCTTTCTTATTCAATGTTCTGTATATATAATATACTTGCACTAGTGACTGACTGTCAGACAACGCACAACAAACCTTACTGGGCGCAAGAAGCTGAAATTTTGCGTGTATTTTTATTGGGAACTGTAGCAGAGATGAGATGATATTTAGAAATCCTCCACACTAAAATAGTAAAATAGAAGCTCAGGAAAGTATCTTAAAATCTTGGCTCTTGAAATATAACATATTATTATTAAAATGTTGGAGATTTCTTTGGACTCACGCAATATTTATGAATGGGTTTTAATCTCTTATAAAATAATGGCGCTTAAAAGATCTGCGTATTTTTTGTGCACATGCATATGTCACCAAACTTGTAGCAAGCTTTGTCCTTAAGAATAATACTTAAGTTATACAATAAGTTACAGTTGAGCCATTTAACGTATAGGTGTGGTGTTAAACCATAACAGGAGCGAGTCCAATTTTCGCTTCTGTCTTCCTTGTTCAAAACTTATGACGAATTCACACCAAAATAGTCCTTCGCTCGTAAAACAAAACTGTTTTGTTTTAAAGTGCAATGTTAGCTATGGTCCAAATCTTGACATAAAATTTCGTGGCAGAAACACACTTATACACACACTCACAAATGCATATACGCTCGTATCGCTATCATTGTCCTGCAGTAGTCTCCTGTTGAATATATGGACATGGCCACTTTGCATATATGGTCAACCTACCTAGCTGCACGGCGTCTCACACTATATTTGCCAAAACACGGTCTCCACCCTAGAACTATAGTAATACTTGTCACTCAACGTAGCAATATATTTTTTCATAAGACAACTGCTCACAATGGCCTAAATCAACACCTATATAAAAATTATGTAATTGTGTATGTAAAGATATAATGACTGTGTATATTACAAGAATATTACTGAGCACCTTACCTTTGATATAAAATTAAGAGCGTTTGTACATATTGCTTTGTAACACAATATCATTCACTCATGTATGAGATCGCTGAGTAATTGTCATATCCAGTAAGCTGATGTTCATACATGTATAGTAGACAAATTGCAAGTCTCGATTGAATTCGTATAATTTTTGATAATTTAGAAAATTTTATGATTTCTGTTTTGAGTCAATATAGTTTCATGACATGGCTTTTAAGCATACTTGTTAGATTCAAGCATAAAGTACCGGGCATGCAACTGTCCACCTGCAGCTGAAACTATATACCACCTCAATCAGTGCTATATGTATCTTCCAAGCGGGGTTATAGTAGTTGTCACACAGACCAAATGGAGAACTTGAAAATTTAATAAGATGCAAGGGAGAGTCACAAATAACAATTTGGAATTATTTAAAAGCAATAAATTGAGCTTCGACTTTCAAAAGCAATACTTAGTCCATAAATAAAGAAATACCATACAATTTTATTCTACTCCACAGTAGCCTATGGAGCTTATAATTTACAAATATCTCAGGGCACTTCATGATATCCATAACAGCCTATATAAAAGAAGACAGCACGTAAATTTCACAGCAGACCAAAAAACCATAGTTCATGCGTCACTGCGCGCTATCCAATAGCGTTACTCTATTAATGTTGCAGGTGTTTGTTCAAGCGATCATAACAATCACTCTCTGTGCGGCCGTTACCAAAATCTGTTCGTATTAACTGAGGTTCAGTTACTAATGGCGGTAGCAGGTCAAATGGTCGATAGAGATGGGTTATGTTCTCAAGATTAGTTAAATTATTCATACTTGGGTTATTTACGAGTGTGATTGCAGGAAAATTGCCTGAAGGTGCTATTTTGTGGTATAATGTTTGCCATTTTGACCGTAAATCAGTAAGTTATAATGATTGCTGTTTTGATCCTGAGAAATTGTATGTATCCCGAGTTGGTGTACTTGTTTATGATTTCTGGTTTGGGTGTTTACGTTAGAAAAAGAGTTTGGTAGAGGGAGAGAGGATCCTAGTAACATCTTTTTAATAAGAGAGCTAGCTTAGCTAGCTTATTGCAAGGATGTTACTAGGGTCCATTTACGTTTGTAAATAAATCCTTAAATTGATGAATTTAAACATTGACTTATAGCCTACTTTATAACTCGAGTATAAAATATAACTGCCATTTAATGAAATAAATACATATCTAAACCAAAAGAGCAATCCTTAAAAAGTTTTCTAAAGCCCGAAACACCTGGAGATGGTTCAATAAATACTTTTACACCGAGTGTTCTGTCAGTACATTCATCGTACTTTCTCTTTCACACGTACTATCATAAATCGCAGAAACGATTCGTCGGTTATCGCGGCTATGATCTATCGTCCCATCACTCTTCGCACTTGCAGTTTCCCAGTTCATAGCTATGAACTGCAAATATTCTGTTAGGTATTGAGGAAACTGCGGTGTATTTAGACAAGTGAAGGCTTAAACGATAGCAATGGGCTACCCTTTTCTATCCATTCGCCATCCATCAAAATACTCAATAAAGAATGATTGCTTTAGTGATCAATATACATATATAATACATTGAATAGGAGTACTGAAATCTGGAATCTATTAACAGCTGGTCTCAATATTTAACCTATTCACGGAAATAGTTACTTCTTCTTCTTCTCGAGTCGTTAGTTGTAGAACTGATATCAAATGGCACCAGCCCAGTATGTGGCCACGGCAACAGCATTGTTCGGCATAGATCGACCATCGAACATCTGTGCGGACACTCCAATAGGTGAGTGGCTACTAAAGACCCATGTTTGGCATAAGCTCCATGCAAAATATAACAATTATGTATCTATAGTAAGCAGATCCATGCATAGATCAAATATTAGAACCGGCCGCAACACAGCTGTCAAAATATAGATGTTAAGTTAGCAAAAGTGTAAGACAATTTTCAATTTTTCCTAAGATTTCAATAGCTTTATTAAACCGAGCCATTCCTGTAGGTAGATTTTAGATCTTGATTAGAAATTATAGCATATCACTTTTATTAATTTCAACAAAGTTTCTAGCAGAAGTAGTACTTACATAGGTATTAACTATTGGGAAGTACATTTCATTTTAGCAAGCGAGTAAATCAAAACCAAAGTTGCACCAAGATCAGGCCATCTCTTCTAAGTGCGCTATAGGGATCGAGAATGGACTCGGGTCCACAGAAGGCCTTAATTACACACTTAACGAGGCCAATGTTGCGTCGTTAAAGGCAGCCCGTGCCAGGTACATTTGACAGGTGGAAATGATCAAAGTTTAGATATTTGTACTCAGTGTTTTTGTTTTAGTGGTCACCGGTTAGTGGTGGGTACCTTTAAGTTTATTGGTTGGTAAATTGGTGAAATTTTAATATAGTGTGTGAATGTTTGAGCCATGAGTTTTAGTTTGCTTGGAATAAAACTTATGAAAATTTTATACAGTTTTCGGCAATAAATAAGCTGCTGTGTGTACTAAGCAAAACAAAATGGGATTACTTTATCCGTTTATACAGGACTCACAACGGCTTTTAGGGTTCGATACCTTACACTATTATTTGTAGGGCCAATTTGTTGTGTATTATATACCAGTACATACTAGCTTAAGGCTACATGCTTGTGATTACAAACTTATATTTATAATTAGTGAATTATTCTGCTTTCTACGGAATTAACCGTAGCCTTCAGTGTATGCGAGATCATTTTACACACAATTTTGGACGGACTTCTCGGCTTGTGAGCCGGTCTCGCATTGCCATCTAACCAATTAAATTGAATTGAAGTAACCAATTTAAGAAAGTGAAGATCAGATAAATGTATTGCAACAGACTAATTTAGTAAGGAAATTATTAGCTAGTATTTTATATATTCCATTTATATATAAGTTAAGTGATAGGTAAGACTTATAATGGAATATTATTTCTTTTTTACCATCTTTTCCAGACTTACAGAACGTACAAAAAATAAATAATACTTCTCTATTATCTTACAGGTCAAAACTTCTATTATCTAGACATTTTTCCATAATAAATAATTTCATACTATTTAGGCATTGGTTAAGTAGTTGTGTGGGCGAAAGCTTAAATGCCACCAGCTTCCTACATTAAGGGAAGAAGAACAATTTTTTCTTCCACAACATTATAGAGCTCATAATGTTGTGCGTATTTTATAAAGATACAACGCATACAACAAACTCAAAATTTACATTATGTTAGCTGAACAGCTGCGATCCACAGCAATGATTGATCATAGGATACTAATATATTATAAGAAGATTTTCAGCCAGTTGCGCGCGGATCGGTGAGTCAAGCGCACGCGTTAGCCTAATCGTTCCGTACCGCTATGCTTTTGGTTTTTTTACGTGTACCCTACGTAACTTATTATAATAATGAGTGATAAAAGTAATGCGAGCATAACATCTAGCTTGCCGAGGTTATTAAGTGACTGTAGTGAAAATGGATCTGATACTGGAGTGATGCACCAAGATGAAGATACTTTGAATATAACTAAGAATAGTTTAGAGATCGATGTTCATAGAAGTAAGAGAGTGAGAAGCGAAAGTAATGGGTGTGAAGAAATAGACGACGAAGGTTTTATTGCGGTTAATAGAAAGCCAAAGCGATTTCATCGAAGCTTGTCAAAGAATGGTAACTCGAAGAGTGAGATAGTGGCAGACCGAGTGGAAAACATTATTAAACATGAAGTATGTATTACAGCTAAGCAACCATTGCCAAAACAGATCGCTTTGGCTAAAATGATGAGGAAATATAACATAGATGGTATTAATAAAATTAAATATAAAAATAGTTTCAAAGTTTTGCTTCTGTTTGAGTCTGAAGAGAAAGCTAAAGCCCTACTAAATTGTAAGCAACTAGTAGATTTGGGGTTTAAATGCCAAACGACATATGAATTGAATATATCATATGGAATAATTAAACAAATCGATTTAGAAACTGATGTTGAGGAGTTAAAAAGCATATTGAGTTGCGATACTGAGATCATATCTATTATACGTCTTAAGCGCATAAATAATGAAGGTAGTTGGATTGATAGTGAGACAATAAGAATATGTTTCAAGGGAGCGACCTTGCCACCGTATATCTATGGATACGGTTGTAGATTTAAGGTCGAACCATACACGTTCCCCGTCTCGCAATGCTCTGGTTGTTGGAAGTTTGGACATTTTAAGAAATATTGCCCGGGTAGTAAGTTGCTTTGCCCTAAATGTGGACAGAATCACCCCAATTGTGACAGCAAAGTTTATACTTGCCTCAACTGCAATGGTCCACATATGTCGTTTGATAAAAGCTGTCCCATTTTCCAAAAAGAAAAAGATATTCGTAGTATTATGTGTAAAGAAGGTTGTTCGTACAGAAAGGCATTGGCGATATACCATACTAATAAACCGACTGAGAAAATAATTGAACAGAGTATAGACATATTAGATATAAATACCTTAGAGCAAACGACATCTCAGCCAAAGAGTTATCGAGATACATTATTGACCAATTTACCTACTACAAGTATAAGCCAGGAGATATGTGAAGAAGAGGATGACACGTCATCGAGTTTTGAGACAGTGAAACAAAATGGAGAGCTAAAATCAAGGCAAAAGAATAAAAAAAAGAGAAAATCAAAACAAAACAGAGCACGGGAGATATTTGACATTGAAGAGAATGAGATGGACACCTCCCAGCATTTAGAACGCAACAAGAATGAAGAAGACAATAGCATGAGCCGATCTAAAAATGTTCTGTTTAAATTATTTCACAAAACAAAGGAAATAATTATGTCTGACGCAGTTTTGGAAGATAAGATAAAAGGATTTTGCAAGATGATGTTTGAAGAAATATATAAATATGTAGTAGAAATAATAAAAAGTGCTGATATCTTTAACAAAATATTCATTAACTGTAATGGATAATATAAGTAGAATAAATAATTATTGTCTTAACATTATGCAGTGGAACTCACAGAGTATTAAACCCAAATTAATGGAATTTGAAACACTTTTATTGAAGGATCGGATTCATATTGCAATCATCAGTGAGTCATGGCTAGATGAAGATACTCAGTTGAACATATCACAATACTATATCTATAGAAAAGACAGATCAGATGGGTATGGGGGTGTTGTAATCATGATACATAAGTCAATAAAATGTGAGTTAAAGCCGACTAGAATAAATAATAATGGGATAGAAATGATACATGTAAAACTATATAATTGTAAATATATAGATAACATTATTTCCCTCTATTGTCCATCATCAGTTCAAACGAGGCAGCAAGACTGGGATGATTTATTTTCTCTGTATACGAGTAAAACTTTAATAGAAGGCGATTTTAACGCCCACCATTCTAATTGGTCTAACAAAAATGATACTAGAGGATACCAGATTATGGATGCTGCATTAGAGAACAATTATGTACCAATTAATGATGGCAGCCCTACGAGGGTTAGATTAGTAAGTGGTGTTTTACAGCAAACATCACCAGATGTTACATTTACCTCGGCAGACATAGCAGTTCATTGTAACTGGAGTGTATTAAGTGAAAACTTGAGAAGCGACCACTTAATAATAAAAATTAATGTAAACTATCAGGATTCCGTACACTTTATAAAAAAAAGAAACTTTAAAAAGGCTGATTGGTCAAACTATTACAAAGACATTGAACAGTCATTTGCAAGAGTAAGTACTCCTACTGAGAACACACAACAAATGTACAGATTTTTTTTATCCATAATAAACAAGGCAGCAGATAAAAACATTCCATCAACTAAAATTTGCACTGATCCTCAGAGGAATTTTAAGCCTAAAGTTTATTGGAATCCAGATCTCTCAAAGTTGGTAGCAGAAAGAAGACTCGCGCTCCGTCAGTTTCGACGAAATCCAACCCCTGGAAACTTAGCTGTGCTAGAAGAAAGAACTGCAAAGGCCCGACGGGAGATACAACGCGCTAAGGCAAATAGCTGGCAGGCGTTTTGCTCATCTATAGATGGCAAGATGTCGTCTTCTGATATGTGGAGGAAAATTAAGTGGATCAAGGGCTACAGGCAAGATAAGTATTACGTTCCAATTGATAGGCGGCACGAATTATTATGTAACTTGGCTCCGGATTCTGTACAAGTTCCCAAACCTACAATTAGCTCAGTTAATTCATTATTAGAATCAGAATTCACATATCCTGAACTCAAAGCTTGCATAAAGAAGAAAGACACAGCTCCGGTTGACGATGCCATAACCTATTCAATGATATTTAACCTTCCCATGGTAGCTAAAATGTTCCTACTTCGCTTATACAATAATATTTTTAAAACCAGTTATATCCCCATTGAGTGGCGCAACGTTAAAATTATTGCTATACCAAAGGCGGGTAATACATTAAATAATTATTCCAAGGTTAGACCTATTTCTTTAATATCTTGCTTGTGTAAAATTTTTCATTTGATGCTAAGTAAGAGATTGGAATGGTTAGTCGAGCATAATAAAATTCTAGCATCTAGCACAACTGGTTTTCGGAGGGGTCGCTCATGTTTGGATTCCCTATCACATTTAGTCACAAGTATACAGATAGCTTTCACATATAATATTCCATCTTTAGTTTGTTTCCTTGACGTCGAAAACGCATACAATAATGTCTTGGTTGACAGCGTCGTCCAATCCTTAGATAGGATAAATGCAGGCAGTTTAATATGTAATTACGTGTGGGAATTTCTGAGGGAAAGACATTTAATAATTAAGGGCGAATCGGATAGTGAACACGATATCATTAGATGGACTAATCGGGGCCTTGCTCAAGGAGACCCAATGTCTCCTTTATTGTTTAATATTGTAACCCTCGAAATAACAAAACGAAACATAAATGGCATTGTGCAAATATGTCAATATGCTGACGACTTAGCTCTATTGGTTAATTGTCAGAAGTTAAACGACAGTATTATTCATATGCAGCATGCGTTAAATATTACTGTTGAGATCTTATGTGACATAGGTTTAGAATTATCAGCGTCTAAATCCCAGTATTGTTTGTTTAGTCGAGGCTTTCGAAGACCACAAGTTCAATTAACTGTTAATAACGAACCTTTAGTGGGGACAGACAATGTTAAGTACTTAGGTATGTGGTTGGATTCCTCTCTCAGATGGGGCAAGCATATTAACGAACTGCATTCGAAATGTTCGAAATTAATAAATATACTTAAAGTAGTCACTGGATCTGGTTGGGGGATTCATACCATGCATTTAAGACGGCTATATATAGCTTTGATTAGGAGCCGAATAGATTATGGCAGTTTTTTATTTCATAATAGCGCTCAGTATAGATTGTACAAAATAGATAAGATCCAAAACCAAGCTTTGAGAATAATAGGCGGTTTTATTAGAACTACTCCCATTCATGTGATGGAGAGCGAATTATGCTTGCCTCCTTTACATGTAAGACGAACATACCTAGCATTTAAATACTGTTTAAAGGTTAAATCAAGGGCCAGGGACGCCACGAATCAGTTATTAACTAAGCTTACTACGCTTTCTACTAATACTTACTGGACAAATAAGAAAACACCGATGTTAATGACAATTTGGAACTCCATTAGCAAGGAAAGAATTTATTCTACTTGTCTCTTTGACATGTTTAATTTGAACGTTTGGTGTAGTTATATAGCGATTCACAATGTAGTTAGAATAAATTTAGAAAGTATTGAGCAGCCTAAAATAAATTACGAAAATAACTCTCTAAGGAATGACATTTTAGTAGAACTGAATAAAAAGTTTGATAATCACTGGTATAAATTGTACACTGATGGTTCAAAGGCCCCAGACAACAAAGTAGGCGCTGCGTATTATGATCCAGTTACTAAAAGAAGTGAGGGTTTTAAAATTGTTTCCGAGGTATCAATTATGACAGCTGAATTGCTCGCTATTTTAGAAGCGTTAAACTATGTTGATACATTCCAACATAATAATATTACAAATATTGTAATATTTTCGGACAGTAAAAGTGGTCTCCAGCATTTGGCACGATGCGCCTCTGGGTACAGAGGTGTACCGATTGCATATGCGATACTGCGTAAGATTCACTCACTTCTTTTAAATAACATCAACATAGTACTTCAATGGATCCCGTCACATGTCGGCTTAAGGGGAAACGAGGAGGCTGATAGATTAGCAAAATTAGCAGCTATATCTGGAATAGAAATTTTCATATTACCCATGTATTCGGAAGTTCTTAATAAATTTAAAAAATACTGTTATCATAAATGGCAAATACACTTTGATGAACTTTCAAAATCAAAAGGCATATGGTATAAAACTATACAAAACCAGCCTCCTCGTATACCATGGTTCAATTGTAATGAAATTAGTCGTAGTATATTATTAACTGCATATAGAGTTCGTTCTGGACACATGCCATTGAAATCTTTTGCTTATAGAATGAAAAAAGTAGATTCTCCTAACTGTGAACTTTGCAACAAAGTAGAGGATGTGCAACATATTTTAATGGAGTGCGTCAAGAACGAACCAGAGAGAAATCATGTAATTAAGATATTAAATGCAAGCAAGTTAGATATAGGTATGTTTAATAGTTTCCTAGCTGATCCACTATCTAGGGAGGCTAAAATGATTTATGCCTTAGCTAATGTTTAATATTTTAATTTCAAGTATTGTATCAAATAACTAATTAATTTTTAGTATTTAATTTTAGACAATATTTTTTTCTATGTTACATTTAGTTTAGTACAATGGAATTGTCATGAACTGTGTTCAAAAATTCCTATAAAATAAAAGAAAAAAAAAAAAAAAAAAAGATTTTCATGTTTCTACTCATGTGTTTATTAATTTGACATATGACTAGCATAGAGTTTGAACAGCTTCATCTAGAACTGTAAATAATGATGACATATTGAAATATTATGGCATATATCCATTACCCATACATCATACGTAATACACGTGTATGTTGGGGATACGCCAGGGTTATGGTGTCCAGACTCCATTATAATAAAAACACTCACGTAATATTACTTGGTTTATTTTCAGACGATTTTTAGCACAGAATTGAATTAAAATGCGAACTACAGTCCTTTTTATAAACTAACCGTCATTCACTTAATGTAACGTTTAACAACTCCTTTTCAACATATAATTGAAATTACTGTACGATTAATTATAAACTAATCAAAAATCGACAGTAATATTGTAATGAATTTTGCACAACACCAAATTATTTATTTTACACGAATAACAAATTTATTTTATTAACCAAACGCTGCTTTACAACATTGTCAACAGATAGCGCTATCAACAGCATGCAAATATAAACGCATGTTATTTACTACCGTAAAAATAAGTGTCAGAATAATGTTATTTAATACTAATTGATTTTACTTTGAAAGTTTCTGGAGTTATCTTAATAATTAAGCGATAAATTAAATACTTTATAAAACAGTTAAGCAGCCAGTACAGTGTCTAATATTGTAAAGTAGTTAAGTTCTCAGTTCTGAGTTCTCAAATAGATTTAAATATCAATCTTAAATATTATTAATATTTTCGTAACAATATAATCATTATATATTAATTTGCGCCCATACGGCCATTCTGATCCAGCGAGCTCCTCGCGCTGATTATTTAACAGTTACAGAATAAACAGCATAACAAACAAAATGAATGAATATAAAAAATTACATAAATAAGTGTTTATCATACAGAATGAACTAAAAGTTATTTACAAGGCTTCACCTAGTCATGGGATCTTAGCCTGAGGCATGCGTCACCCATCACAGGATCTAACAAACAATGCTTCAACCATGGCTAAACCGATTACGGGATCTAGCGCACACAGGCATCACCCACATAGGGATCTAGCCCACAAACGGCATCACCCACATAGGGATCTAGCCCACAAACGGCATCACCCATCACGGGATCTAGCCAACACACGGCATCACCCATCACGGGATCTAGCCAACGGCATCACCCATCACGGGATCTAACCAACACATGGCATCACCCATCACGGGATCTAGCCAACACACGGCATCACCCATCACGGGATCTAGCCAACACACGGCATCACCCATCACGGGATCTAGCCAACAAGACCAGGATCAAGGATACGCATGGTGGCCAGCCAGTGTTTTGGGAAGGATGTTGGATAGGAAAAATAAAATTTTACTCAAACACATAAATGCAAAATTTGCCTCATAAACACGTCATTGCATATACATAAAATAATCATCATCGTTGGTCATGTTCAGTTATATCAATACAATGCAATTACATAGGTCCAACAACGACAGTGGAGGTATCTGACGAATCCTTCGCCCATACGGTCAAGCCGCTCATACAGTCGCCGATGTTGATCAGCAACAAAGGTTAGCAAACAATGCTTGACTCCAGCTCAGCTCATGCGGCATGTGTGCGCGCAGCCCACACACAAAACCACCGACGTCAAAACGGCAGGCCACCGTCATCCATACATACAAATCAGTAAAGGGCCGCTCGTCCATCCTCTCCTCACACCAAGGTCAGGTCATCTGCTAGGATGTCATCATCAACCTGCAACACTCAAAAGACAGGTGGTGGGCAACATTTCCCACCCAAATATTAGTTCCATGAACCTTCGTTACTGTAGATGAAATAAAATTCTACTCTTACAAAGTGGTCCGGTCTATTAAGCTATATCTATATATCAGGCATGTTCAACCTGTGCATTGGTCTATAGTTATCTTAGCTACAACAGTGTTGGAGCCCATATTTTACGCATAAGGTAAAATACAAAAGACACTGAATTTTCTCAGGTTCTGTCTGACAGTGCTATTTTAGATAATCAAATGTAAAGTTATCAGGATACCCATATTTTGCAGTTTTGATAAAATAGTTAAAACTTAATATATTCAAAATTAGTTTTATCCACATCAAACAGAAAACAAAATGGCAAGAACAAAGAGAGGCCTATGTTCAGCCGTGAACAGTCGGACTGTTGGTGATAAATATGAAATGATTTCAAACCATGCAGATCCAAGGATTTCGAAAATACTAGTGCTATAATTATTATTCATGTAAGAACATGAATAATCCAATATTGAATATTTTTAGGCATAGTGCAAGCTGTGAAATTGTTTAACTGTTTGCCAACTGAGCCATAAAAGAGAAATTCACAAGCTACCAATATTACAAAGCAAGAGTAGTGCCGTCTTATTTCTAAAAATGATTCCACTCAGCTTATAAATTTACTACAATAAACCATAAAAGTTAATAAAGACACTCAGATGTTGGTATTTTATAATTAATTCAACATTTTATTTATTTATAAAAATAGACCATTCTTTCTGAAATGAATGTTTTTATTTATCATTTGTCTACTCTTTCATTATGTAATTCAACTTTAATTTTATGTATTGTAAACTGACTAATCACAACTGACTTCGAAATAAAGCATGAGTAGTCGACACAATTACTTTTATTGGCTAAGAATAAATACTGCTAAATGGGAAAAGAGATAATATGGATTGTCACATTATGTTCTTTAAACTCACTTATCATTATCCTAATAATCATATTCCTAACTGTCTTGCATCCCAAAAGAGCTAAGCAATAAGGTTGGCTCGAAATTTTATTGGTTTATCACTAGTTGTCATCTTGAATATAGATGCAACTAAGTTTGCAAATGAACTCACAAATAAATTAAATTGTATTTACCAAGTGTGTATTTAGCAAACACTAAGGCTTGGTATTTATAAAAGACTAGCAGTCACCTGCCTTAAGACTTTCAACCTAAAATGCTTAGAGATGGACTTTTGTAAAACTTAAGTGAGTGCATATGTCCATAAAGAAATCTACTGTCCAGATCTCATGTTTCTAGCTTCAGTAGTTCGGGTTAAGCAAGGACTTATCATGGTCGGAACATATCATTCTATACAGGTATAAAATTAAGCGACAAATATTAAGATATGTTGGGTTCCCTTGTCTTATTATATAACCTTAACTTGAGCTGCAAGTTGACAGTAACAATTTCAACAATGTTAAAATGAAATCATGTAGGCACCTAGGGAGTCCACAAATATAAATAAAACCTATTTTGTAACTAAAAATATTAGCTTTAAAAATTTGTATCACAAATTTATTTTTATATCTACCTTCTGAATATATATCTGTACTAATATAATAAAATTGAAGTTTGTTTTGTTGAATGCACTTATCTGTGAAACTACTGGTTTTATGCAAATAATTATTTGTGATGGATAGTCATTTATCAAGAGAGGCTCCATATAATCGCGCCGTGAGCACTATCCATAAGTAATGCAGGTAGTTCGCCTTATGTAATGTGTAACCAAGGGCTATAAATAATGTTTTGATTCCTTTAATGTTTTACTATTGGGATAACCTGTTGACTACCAATTGAATTCATATTCAGCACATCGATTACTTTATTTAAACTGAAAGCAAATCAGGCAATTTATACAATGGATCTATATCAGAGTTTCAACTTGAAAAGGGCAGTTATACCGTTCTTTACTAATAATTACATTAGTAGAACCACATAGCAACAAAGCTATTTTCTCTTTCTTGTGTAGATAAGTAAGTTTTACAGAAAGTTTTCGACATGGCCTAACGATTAATAAACAGACAAGAGCCCCAGCCGACGGCATAACATGACTATAAGCACAGTAGCACTGCTATGTACCAAACGTGGATAAACAACAGTTACCTATAAGTTCTATTTGGGTATAACTTTCGTAGTTTTGACTGTATAATGTTTATCTGGTAATCCTTACGGGGACGGGGGTAATCGTGTAAGCACCATAATTTATAAAATTAGGATGTTTCTCAAAAACTCTAATCAAATCAGCTCTGGATAAATACCTCTGGTCAGTGCATCAACAACCCGCATCTGCAACCTCTGCAGCTCTGGTAGCACTCAGAGCAGAACAGCGTTCACGCCACAGCACACCACGGTGCGTGCACCCCGTCGTAGTCGCTCTGTCGCTCTCGCTCGCACGTGGCCCCACGTGAAGTGTAGACGTG